>JAWDJE010000018.1:11422937-12723374 GCA_035047345.1 Bradypodion ventrale
TCACACATACACACAGCTTCTCTTTCTCTCTCTCTCACTCACAGCTTCTCTTTCTCTCTCACACACACACTCACAGCTTCTCTTTCACTCTCACACACTCACAGCTAAACTTTCTCGCTCACACACACAGCTTCTCTTTCTCTTTCTCACTCACAGCTTCTCTTTCTCACTCACTCACAGCTTCTCTTTCTCTCTCTCTCTATCACTCACAGCTTCTCTCTCTCTCTCACTCACAGCTTCTCTTTCTCTCTCTCTCACTCACATTCTCTCTCTCTCACTCACAGCTTCTCTTTCTCTCTCTCACTCACAGCTTCTCTTTCTCTCTCACTCTCTCACTCACAGCTTCTCTTTCTCTCTCTCACACAGCTTCTCTTTCTCTCTCTCTCACTCAGAGCTTCTCTTTCTCTCTCCCTCACGCTCTCACTCACAGCTTCTCTTTCTCTCTCTCTCACTCTCACTCACAGCTTCTCTCTCTCTCTCTCTCTCACTCACACCTTCTCTATCTCTCACACTCACATCTTCTCTCTCTCACAGTTTCACTATCTCTCTCTCACTCACAGCTTCTCTTTCTCTCTCTCTCTCTCTCACAGCTTCTCTTTCTCTCTCTCTGACTCACAGCTTCTCTTTCTCTCTCTCACTCACAGCTTCTCTTTCTCTCTCTCTTTCTCACTCACAGCTTCTCTTTCTTTCTTTCTCTCTCTTTCTCACTCACAGCTTCTCTTTCTCCCTTTCTCTCTCACTCACACCTTCTATTTCTCTCTCACACACACACACAGCTTCTCTTTCTCTCTCTCTCACTCACAACTCTTTCTCTCTCTCCCTCACTCACAGCTTCTCTTTCTCTCTCTCTCTCACTCCCAGCTTCTATTTCTCTCTCTATCTCACTCCCAGCTTCTCTTTTTCTCTCTCAAACACACACAGCTTCTCTTTCTCTCTCTCTCTCTCACTCACAGCTTCTCTTTCTCTCTCTCACACACACAGCTTCTCTTTCTCTCTCTCTCTCACTCACAGCTTCTCTTTCTTTCTCTCTCTCTCTCACTCACAGCTTCTTCTCTCTGTCTCTCTGACTCACAGCTTCTCTCTCTCTATCACTCACAGCTCCCCTTTCTCTCTCACACACACTCACAGCTTCTCTTTCTCTCTCTCTCTCTCTCCCTCACTCACATCTTCTCTTTCTCTCTCTCTCTCTCACTCACAGCTTCTATTTCTCTCTCTCTCACTCACACCTTCTCTTTCTCTCTCTCTCACTCACAGCTTCTCTTTCTCTCTCTCACACACAGCTCTTTCTTTCTCTCTCTCTTTCACACACAGCTGCTCTCTCTCACTCACTCACTCACAGCTTCTCTTTCTCTCTGTCTCTCTCTCTCTCACACAGCTTCTCTTTCTCTCTCTCTTTCACACACAGCTGCTCTCTCTCACTCACTCACTCACAGCTTCTCTTTCTCTCTGTCTCTCTCGCTCTCACACAGCTTCTCTTTCTCTCTCTCTCTCACTCACAGCTTCTCTTTCTCTCTCACACACACACAGCTTCTCTTTCTTTCTCTCTCTCACTCACAGCTTCTCTTTCTTTCTCTCTCTCTCTCACTCACAGCTTCTTCTCTCTGTCTCTCTGACTCACAGCTTCTCTCTCTCTATCACTCACAGCTCCCCTTTCTCTCTCACACACACTCACAGCTTCTCTTTCTCTCTTTCTCTCTCTCTCTCACTCACATCTTCTCTTTCTCTCTCTCTCTCTCACTCACAGCTTCTATTTCTCTCTCTCTCACTCACACCTTCTCTTTCTCTCTCTCACTCACAGCTTCTCTTTCTCTCTCTCACACACAGCTCTTTCTTTCTCTCTCTCTTTCACACACAGCTGCTCTCTCTCACTCACTCACTCACAGCTTCTCTTTCTCTCTGTCTCTCTCTCTCTCACACAGCTTCTCTTTCTCTCTCTCTTTCACACACAGCTGCTCTCTCTCACTCACTCACTCACAGCTTCTCTTTCTCTCTGTCTCTCTCTCTCTCACACAGCTTCTCTTTCTCTCTCTCTCTCACTCACAGCTTCTCTTTCTCTCTCTCTAACTCATTGCTTCTCTTTCTCTCACACACACTCACAGCTTCTATTTCTCTCTCTCTCACTCAAAGCTTCTCTTTCTTTCTCTCTCTTTCTCTCACTCACACCTTCTCTTTCTCTCTCTCTCTCTCACTCACCGCTTCTTCTCTCTGTCTCTCTCACTCACAGCTTCTCTCTCTCTCTCTCTCTCACAGCTTCTCTCTCTCTCACTCACTAACAGCTTCTCTTTATCTCTCTCTTTCTCACTCACAGCTTCTCTCTCTCTCACTCACTCACAGCTTCTCTTTCTCTCTCTCTCACTCACAGCTTCTCTCTCACACACACACGCAGCTTCCCTTTCTCTCTTTCTCTCTCACTCACAGCTTCTATTTCTATCTCTCTCTCACTCACAGCTTCTCTTTCTCTCTCACACACACACACAGCTTCTCTTTCTCTCTCTCACTCACAGCTTCTCTTTCTTTTTCTCTCTCTCTCACTCACAGCTTCTTCTCTCTGTCTCTCTGACTCACAGCTTCTCTCTCTCTATCACTCACAGCTCCCCTTTCTCTCTCTCTCTCACTCACAGCTTCTCTTTTTCTCTCTCTCTCACTCACATCTTCTCTTGCTCTCTCTCTCTCACTCACAGCTTCTATTTCTCTCTCTCTCACTCACAGCTTCTCTTTCTCTCTCACACACACAGCTCTTTCTCTCTCTCTCTTTCACACACAGCTGCTCTCTCTCTCTCACTCACTCACAGCTTCTCTTTCTCTCTGTCTCTCTCTCTCACACAGCTTCTCTTTCTCTCTCTCTCACTCACTCACAGCATCTCTTTCTCTCACTCTCTCACTCCCAGCTTCTCTTTCTCTCTCTCTCACTCACAGCTTCTCTCTCTCTCACTCACTCACAGCTTCTCTTTCTCACTCTCTGTCTCACTCACAGCTTCTCTTTCTCTCTCTCTCTCTCACTCACAGCTTCTCTTTCTCTCTCTCTCTAACTCACACACAGCTTCTTCTCTCTGTCTCTCTCACTCAGCTTCTCTTTCTCTCTCTTTCTCTCACTCACAGCTTTTCTTTCTCTCTCTCACTCACAGCATCTTTTTTCCTCTGTCTCTCTCTCACTCACAGCTTCTTCTCTCTGTCTCTCTCACTCACAGCTTCTCTCTCTCTCACTCACGCATAGCTTCTCTTTCTCTCTCTCTCTCTCACAGCTTCTCTTTCTCGCTTTCTCTCTCACTCACAGCTTCTATTTCACTCTCGCACAGCTTCTCTTTCTCTCTCTCTCTCTCTCTCACTCACAGCTCTTTCTCTCTCTCTTTCACTCACAGCTGCTCTTTCTCTCTCTCTCACTCACAGCTTCTCTTTCTCTCTCTCTCTCTCACACACACAGCTTCTCTTTTTCTCCCGTCCCACTCACAGCTTCTCTTTCTCTCTCATTCTCTCACTCACAGCTTATCTTTCTCTTTCTCTCACTCACAGCTTTTCTTTCTCTCTCTGACTCACAGCTTCTCTTTCTCTATCTCTCACTCACAGCTTCTCTCTCTGTCTCTCACTCACAGCTTCTCTCTCTCACACACACAGCTTCTCTTTCTCTCTCTCTCACTCACAACTTCTCTTTCTCTCTTTCTCTCTCACTCTCAGCTTCTCTTTCTCACACACACACACACACAGCTTCTCTTTCTCTCTCTCACTGAGCTTCTCTTTCTCTCTCTCTCGCAATCACAGCTTCTCCTTCTCTCTCACACTCACAGCTTCTCTTTCTCTCTCACTCACAGCTTCTCTTTCTCTCTCTCTCACTCACAGCTTCTCTTTCTCTCTCTCTCACTCACAGCTTCTCTCTCTCACTCACAGCTTTTCTTTCTCTCTCTCTCACTCACTCAAAGCTTCTCTCTCTCACTCACAGCTTCTCTTTCTATCTCATACTCACAGCTTCTCTTTCTCTCTCTCTCTCTCTCTCACTCACAGCTTCTCTCTCTCTCTCTCTCTCTCTCACAGCTTCTCTTTCTCTCTCTCTCACTCCCAGCATCTCTTTCTCTCTCACACACACACACAGCTTCTCTCTCTCTCACTCACAGCATCTCTTTCTCTCTCTCTCTGTCTCACTCACATCTTCTCTTTCTATCTCTCTCTCACTCACAGCTTCTGTTTCTCTCTCTCTCACTCACAGCTTCTTCTCTCCGTCTCTCTCACTCACAGCTTCTCTCTCTCTCACTCACAGCTTCCCTTTCTCTCTCTCTCACTCACAGCTTCACTTTCTCTCTCTCTCACTCACTCACAGCTTCTCTTTCTCTCTCTCTCACTCACTCACTCACAGCATCTCTTTCTCTCTCTCTCACTCACAGCTTCTCTTTCTTTCTCTCACAGCTTCCCTTTCTCTCTCTCTCACTCACAGCTTCTCTTTCTCTCTCTCTCTCACTCACTCACAGCGTCTCTTTCTCTCACTCTCTCACTCCCAGCTTCTCTCTCTCTCTCTCTCTCACTCACAGCTTCTCTTTCTCTCTCTCTCTCTCTCACTCACAACTCTTTTTCTCCCTCTCTCTCACTCACAGCTCTTTCTCTCTCTCTCTCACTCACAGCTTCATTTTCTCTCTCTCTCTCACTCACAGCTTCTCTTTCTCTCTCTCTCAATCACTCACAGCTTCTCTTTATCTCTCTCTCACTCACAGCTTCTCTTACTCTCTCTCTCTCACTCACAGCTTCTCTTTCTCTCTCACACACAGCTTTTCTTTCTCTCTCTCTCTCACTCACAGCTTCTCTTTCTCTCTCTCACTCACAACTTCTCTCTCGCTCTCTCTCACTCACTCACAGCTTCTCTCTCTCTCTCACAGCTTCTCTCTCTCTCACACTCACAGCTTCTCTTTCTCTGTCTCTAACTCACACCTTCTCTTTATCTCTATCTCACTCACAGCTTCTCTTTCTCTCTCTCTCTCGCACAGCTTCTCTTTCTCTCTCTCACTCACAACTTCTCTCTCGCTCTCTCTCACTCACTCACAGCTCCTCTCTCTCTCTCTCACAGCTTCTCTTTCTCTCTCTCTCTCTCACTCACAGCTTCTCTTACTCTCTCTCTCTCACTCACAGCTTCTCTTTCTCTCTCTCTCTCTCACTCACAGCTTCTCTTTCTCTCTCTCACACGCACAGCTTCTCTTTCTCACTCAGCTTCTCTTTCTCTCTCTCACTCACAGCTTCTCTTTCTCTCTCTCTCTCACTCACAGCTTCTCTTTCTCTCTCTCACTCACAGCTTCTCTCTCACTCTCTCTCACTCACTCACAGCTTATCTCTCTCTCTCACTCACAGCTTCTCTTTCTCTCTCTCTCTCACTCACAGCTTCTCTTTCTCTCTCTCTCTCTCACAGCTCACTTTCTCTCTCTCTCTCACGCACAGCTTCTCTTTCTCTCTCTCTCACTCACATCTTCTCTTTCTCTCTCTCTCTCTCTCACTCACAGCTTCTCTCTCTCTCACTCACAGCTTCACTTTCTCTCGCTCACTCACTCACAGCTTCTCTTTCTCTTTCTCTCTCTAACTCACAGCTTCTATTTATCTCTCTCTCTCACTCACAGCTTCTCTTTCTCTCTCTCTCTCACTCACAGCTTCTCCTTCTCTCTCTCTCACTCACATCTCCTCTCTCTCTCTATCTCTCACTCACAGCTTCTCTCTCTCTCTCTTACTCACTCTCACTCACAGCTTCTCTTTCTCTCTCACACACACTCACAGTTTCTCTCTCTCTCTCACTCACAGCTTCTCTCTCTCAATCACTCACAGCTTCTCTCTCTCTCACTCAAAGCTTCTCTCTCTCTCACTCACAGCTTCTCTTTCTCTCTCTCTCACTCACAACTTCTCTTTCTCCCTCTCTCTCTCACTCACAGCTTCTCTTTCTCTCTCTCTCACTCACAACTTCTCTTTCTCCCTCTCTCTCTCACTCACAGCTTCTCTCTCTCACTCAGAGCTTCTCTTTCTTTCTCTCTCTCTCACTCACAGCTTCTCTCTCTCTCACACACACAGCTTCTCTCTCTCTCACACACACAGCTTCTCTTTCTCTCTCTGTCACTCACAGCTTCACTTTCTCTGTTTCTCTCTAACTCACAGCTTCTCTTTTTCTCTCTCTCTCTCAAAGCTTCTCTTTCTCTCTCTCTCTCTCACTCACTCACAGCTTCTCTTTCTCTCTCTCTCTCTCACTCACAGCTTCTCTTTCTCTCTCTCTCTCTCACTCACAGCTTCTCTTTCTCATTCTCTCTCTCACTCACACCTTCTCTCTCTCTCTCTCACTCACAGCTTCTCTCTCTCTCACTCACTCACAGCTTCTCTTTCTCTCTCTCACACACACAGCTTCTCTCTCTCTCTCTCTCTCTCTCTCACTCACAGCTTCTCTCTCTCTCACACACACACACTCACAGCTTCTCTTTCTCTCTCTCTCTCTCACTCACAGCTTCTCTTTCTCTCTCTCTCACTCACAGCTTCTCTTTCTCTCTCACACACAGCTCCTATTTCTCTCTCACACACACAGAGTTTCTTTCTCTCTCTCTCACAGCTTCTCTCTCTCTCACTCACAGCTTCTCTCTCTCTTTCTCACAGCTACTCTTTCTCTCTCTCTCTTTCACTCTCAGCTTCTATTTCGCTCTCGCTCTCTCACTCACAGCTTCTCTTTCTCTCTCTCTCACTCACAGCTTCTATTTCTCTCTCTCATTCTAACTCAGATTCTCTTTCTCTCTCTCTCACTCACTCACAGCTTCTCTTTCTCTCTCTCACTCACAGCTTCTCTTTCCCTCTCTCTCTCACTCACAGCTTCTCTTTCGCTCTCTCTCTATCACTGTCACAGCATCTCTCTCTCACACACACACTCTCACTCACAGCTTCTCTTTATCTCTCTCTCACACTCACAGCTTCTCTTTCTCTCTCTCTCTCACTCACAGCTTCTCTTTCTCTTTCTCTCTCTCACTCACATCTTCTCTCTCTCTTTCTCACTCACAGCTTCTCTCTCTCACTCACTCACAGCTTCTCTCTCTCTCTCTCTCACAGCTTCTCTTTCTCTGTCTCTCTCTAACTCACAGCTTCTCTTTATATCTCTCTCACTCACAGCTTCTCTCTCTCTCTCTCTCCTACTCACAGCTTCTCTTTCTCTCTCTCTCACTCACAGCTTCTCTCTCACTCTCTCTCTCACTCACTCACAGCTTATCTCTCTCTCTCACTCACAGCTTCTCTTTCCCTCTCACTCTCACTCACAGCTTCTCTTTCTCTCTCTCTCTCTCTCACAGCTTCTCTTTCTCTCTCTCTCTCACGCACAGCTTCTCTTTCTCTCTCTCTCACTCACATCTTCTCTTTCTCTCTCTCTCTCTCTCACTCACAGCTTCTCTCTCTCTCTCACTCACAGCTTCACTTTCTCTCTCTCACTCACTCACAGCTTCTCTTTCTCTCTCTAACTCACAGCTTCTATTTATATCTCTCTCACTCACAGCTTCTCTTTCTCTCTCTCTCACTCACAGCTTCTCCTTCTCTCTCTCACTCACATCTCCTCTCTCTCTCTCTATCTCTCACTCACAGCTTCTCTCTCTCTCTCTTACTCACTCTCACTCACAGCTTCTCTTTCTCTCTCACACACACTCACAGTTTCTCTCTCTCTCTCACTCACAGCTTCTCTCTCTCTCTCTCAATCACTCACAGCTTCTCTCTCTCTGTCACTCACAGCTTCTCTCTCTCTCACTCACAGCTTCTCTTTCTCTCTCTCTCACTCACAGCTTCTCTTTCTCCATCTCTCTCTCACTCACAGCTTCTCTCTCTCACTCAGAGCTTCTCTTTCTTTCTCTCTCTCTCACTCACAGCTTCTCTCACACACACACACAGCTTCTCTCTCTCTCACTCACTCACAGCTTCTCTTTCTTTCTCTCTCTCTCACTCACAGCTTCTTTTCTCTCTCTCTCACTCAAAGCTTCTCTTTCTCTCTCTCTCTCTCACTCACAGCTTCTCTTTCTCTCTCTCACACGCACAGCTTCTCTTTCTCACTCAGCTTCTCTTTCTCTCTCTCACTCACAGCTTCTCTTTCTCTCTCTCTCTCACTCACAGCTTCTCTTTCTCTCTCTCTCACTCACAGCTTCTCTCTCACTCTCTCTCACTCACGCACAGCTTATCTCTCTCTCTCACTCACAGCTTCTCTTTCTCTCTCTCTCTCTCACTCACAGCTTCTCTTTCTCTCTCTCTATCACATCTCTCTTTCTCTCTCTCTCTCACGCACAGCTTCTCTTTCTCTCTCTCACTCACATCTTCTCTTTCTCTCTCTCTCTCTCTCACTCACAGCTTCTCTCTCTCTCACTCACAGCTTCTCTTTCTCTCGCTCACTCACTCACAGCTTCTCTTTCTCTTTCTCTCTCTAACTCACAGATTCTATTTATCTCTCTCTCACTCACAGCTTCTCTTTCTCTCTCTCTCTCACTCACAGCTTCTCCTTCTCTCTCTCACTCACAGCTTCTCTTTCTCTCTCTCTCACTCACAGCTTCTCTCTCTCTCTCTTACTCACTCTCACTCACAGCTTCTCTTTCTCTCTCACACACACTCACAGTTTCTCTCTCTCTCTCACTCACAGCTTCTCTCTCTCAATCACTCACAGCTTCTCTCTCTGTCACTCACAGCTTCTCTCTCTCTCACTCACAGCTTCTCTTTCTCTCTCTCTCACTCACAACTTCTCTTTCTCCCTCTCTCTCTCACTCACAGCTTCTCTTTCTCTCTCTCTCACTCACAACTTCTCTTTCTCCCTCTCTCTCTCACTCACAGCTTCTCTCTCTCACTCAGAGCTTCTCTTTCTTTCTCTCTCTCTCACTCACAGCTTCTCTCTCTCTCACACACACAGCTTCTCCCTCTCTCACACACACAGCTTCTCTTTCTCTCTCTGTCACTCACAGCTTCTCTTTCTCTGTTTCTCTCTAACTCACAGCTTCTCTTTTTCTCTCTCTCTCTCAAAGCTTCTCTTTCTCTCTCTCTCTCTCACTCACTCACAGCTTCTCTTTCTCTCTCTCTCTCTCACTCACAGCTTCTCTTTCTCTCTCTCTCTCTCACTCACAGCTTCTCTTTCTCATTCTCTCTCTCACTCACACCTTCTCTCTCTCTCTCTCACTCACAGCTTCTCTCTCTCTCACTCACTCACAGCTTCTCTTTCTCTCTCTCTCACACACAGCTTCTCTCTCTCTCTCTCTCTCTCACTCACTCACAGCTTCTCTCTCTCACACACACACACACTCACAGCTTCTCTTTCTCTCTCTCTCTCTCACTCACAGCTTCTCTTTCTCTCTCTCTCACTCACAGCTTCTCTTTCTCTCTCACACACAGCTCCTATTTCTCTCTCACACACACAGAGTTTCTTTCTCTCTCTCTCACAGCTTCTCTCTCTCTCACTCACAGCTTCTCTCTCTCTTTCTCACAGCTACTCTTTCTCTCTCTCTCTTTCACTCTCAGCTTCTATTTTGCTCTCGCTCTCTCACTCACAGCTTCTCTTTCTCTCTCTCTCACTCACAGCTTCTATTTCTCTCTCTCATTCTAACTCAGATTCTCTTTCTCTCTCTCACTCACTCACAGCTTCTCTTTCTCTCTCTCACTCACAGCTTCTCTTTCCCTCTCTCTCTCACTCACAGCTTCTCTTTCGCTCTCTCTCTATCACTGTCACAGCATCTCTCTCTCACACACACACTCTCACTCACAGCTTCTCTTTCTCTCTCTCTCTCTCACTCACAGCTTCTCTTTCTCTCTCTCTCACTCACAGCTTCTCTTTATCTCTCTCTCACACTCACAGCTTCTCTTTCTCTCTCTCTCTCTCTCACTCACAGCTTCTCTTTCTCTTTCTCTCTCTCACTCACATCTTCTCTCTCTCTTTCTCACTCACAGCTTCTCTCTCTCACTCACTCACAGCTTCTCTCTCTCTCTCTCTCACAGCTTCTCTTTCTCTGTTTCTCTCTAACTCACAGCTTCTCTTTATATCTCTCTCACTCACAGCTTCTCTCTCTCTCTCTCTCTCCTACTCACAGCTTCTCTTTCTCTCTCTCTCACTCACAGCTTCTCTCTCACTCTCTCTCTCACTCACTCACAGCTTATCTCTCTCTCTCACTCACAGCTTCTCTTTCTCTCTCACTCTCACTCACAGCTTCTCTTTCTCTCTCTCTCTCTCTCTCACAGCTTCTCTTTCTCTCTCTCTCTCACGCACAGCTTCTCTTTCTCTCTCTCTCACTCACATCTTCTCTTTCTCTCTCTCTCTCTCTCACTCACAGCTTCTCTCTCTCTCTCACTCACAGCTTCACTTTCTCTCTCTCACTCACCCACAGCTTCTCTTTCTCTCTCTAACTCACAGCTTCTATTTATATCTCTCTCACTCACAGCTTCTCTTTCTCTCTCTCACTCACAGCTTCTCCTTCTCTCTCTCACTCACATCTCCTCTCTCTCTCTCTATCTCTCACTCACAGCTTCTCTCTCTCTCTCTTACTCACTCTCACTCACAGCTTCTCTTTCTCTCTCACACACACTCACAGTTTCTCTCTCTCTCTCACTCACAGCTTCTCTCTCTCTCTCTCAATCACTCACAGCTTCTCTCTCTCTGTCACTCACAGCTTCTCTCTCTCTCACTCACAGCTTCTCTCTCTCTCTCTCTCACTCACAGCTTCTCTTTCTCCCTCTCTCTCTCACTCACAGCTTCTCTCTCTCACTCAGAGCTTCTCTTTCTTTCTCTCTCTCTCACTCACAGCTTCTCTCACACACACACACAGCTTCTCTCTCTCTCACTCACTCACAGCTTCTCTTTCTTTCTCTCTCTCTCACTCACAGCTTCTTTTCTCTCTCTCTCACTCAAAGCTTCTCTTTCTCTCTCTCTCTCTCACTCACAGCTTCTCTTTCTCTCTCTCACACGCACAGCTTCTCTTTCTCACTCAGCTTCTCTTTCTCTCTCTCACTCACAGCTTCTCTTTCTCTCTCTCTCTCACTCACAGCTTCTCTTTCTCTCTCTCTCACTCACAGCTTCTCTCTCACTCTCTCTCACTCACGCACAGCTTATCTCTCTCTCTCACTCACAGCTTCTCTTTCTCTCTCTCTCTCTCACTCACAGCTTCTCTCTCTCTCACTCACAGCTTCACTTTCTCTCGCTCACTCACTCACAGCTTCTCTTTCTCTTTCTCTCTCTAACTCACAGATTCTATTTATCTCTCTCTCACTCACAGCTTCTCTTTCTCTCTCTCTCTCACTCACAGCTTCTCCTTCTCTCTCTCTCACTCACAGCTTCTCTTTCTCTCTCTCTCACTCACAGCTTCTCTCTCTCTCTCTTACTCACTCTCACTCACAGCTTCTCTTTCTCTCTCACACACACTCACAGTTTCTCTCTCTCTCTCACTCACAGCTTCTCTCTCTCTCACTCACAGCTTCTCTTTCTCTCTCTCACTCACAACTTCTCTTTCTCCCTCTCTCTCTCACTCACAGCTTCTCTCTCTCACTCAGAGCTTCTCTTTCTTTCTCTCTCTCACACACACAGCTTCTTTCTCTCTCTCTCTCACTCACAGCTTCACTTTCTCTGTTTCTCTCTAACTCACAGCTTCTCTTTTTCTCTCTCTCACTCAAAGCTTCTCTTTCTCTCTCTCTCTCTCTCACTCACTCACAGCTTCTCTTTCTCTCTTTCTCTCTCTCTCAATCACAGCTTCTCTTTCTCTCTCTCTCTCTCACTCACAGCTTCTCTTTCTCATTCTCTCTCTCACTCACATCTTCTCTCTCTCTCACTCACATCTTCTCTCTCTCTCACTCACTCACAGCTTCTCTTTCTCTCTCTCTCTCACAGCTTCTCTTTCTCTCTCTCTCTCTCACTCAGCTTCTCTCTCACACACACACACACACTCACAGCTTCTCTTTCTCTCTCTCTCTCACTCACAGCTTCTCTTTCTCTCTCTCTCACTCACAGCTTCTCTTTCTCTCTCTCACAGCTCCTATTTCTCTCTCTCTCACACAGAGTTTCTTTCTCTCTCTCACACAGCTTCTCTCACTCTCACTCACAGCTTCTCTCTCTCTTTCTCACAGCTACTCTTTCTCTCTCTCTCTTTCACTCTCAGCTTCTCTTTCGCTCTCTCTCTCTCACTCACAGCTTCTCTTTCTCTCTCTCTCACTCACAGCTTCTCTTTCTCTCTCTCATTCTCACTCAGATTCTCTTTCTCTCTCTCTCTCACTCACAGCTTCTCTTTCTCTCTCTCACTCACAGCTTCTCTTTCCCTCTCTCTCTCACTCACAGCTTCTCTTTCGCTCTCTCTCTATCACTGTCACAGGATCTCTCTCTCACACACACACTCTCACTCACAGCTTCTCTTTCTCTCTCTCTCTCTCACTCACACCTTGTCTCTCACTCACTCACTCACAGCTTCTCTTTCTCTCTCTCTCACTCACAGCTTCTCTCTCTCTCACTCACTCACTCACAGCTTCTCTCTCTCTCTCTCACTCACAGTTTCTCTCTCTCTCACTCACAGCTTCTCTCTCTCTCTCACTCACAGCTTCTCTTTCTCTTTCTCTTTCACTCACAGCTTTCTCTCTCACTCACAGCTTCTCTTTCTCTCTCTCTCACTCACAGCTTCTCTCTCTCTCTCTCACACACAGCTTCTCTTTCTCTCTGTCTCACTCACAGCTTCTCTTTCTCTCTCTCTCTCTAACTCACAGCTTCTCTCTCTCTCTCCCTCACTCACTGACATCTTCTCTTTCTTTCTCTCTCTCTCTCTCACTCACAGATTCTCTCTCTTACACAGCTTCTCTTTCTCTCTCTCTCACTCACAGCTTCTCTTTCTCTCTCTCTCTCTCACTCACAGCTCTTTCTCTGTCTCTCTCTAACTCACAGCTTCTCTTTATCTCTCTCTCACTCACAGCTTCTCTTTCTCTCTCTCTCTTTCACTCACAGCATCTCTTTCTCTCTCTCTCTCTCTCACTCACAGCTTCTCTTTCTCTCTCTTACTCACAGCTTCTCTCTCTCTCACTCAGATATTCTCTTTTTCTCTCTCTCTCTCACTCACAGCTTCCCTTTCTCTCTCTCTCTCTAACTCACAGCTTCTCTTTATCTCTCTCTCACTCATACCTTCTCTTTCTCTCTCTCTCGCACTCACAGCTTCTCTTTCTCTCTCTCACTCACTCACAGCTTCTAGCTCTCTCTCTCTCACTCACAGCTTCTCTTTCTCTGTCTCTCTTTCTCACTCACAGCTTCTCTTTCCCTCTCTTCTCACTCACAGCTTCTCTTTCTCCCTCTCTCTCTCACTCACAGCTTCTCTCTCTCTCTCTCTCGCTCATAGCTTCTCTTTCTCTCTCTCTCTCTCACTCACAGCTTCTCTTTCTCTCTCTCTCTCTCCCACTGTCACAGCTTCTCTATCTCTCTCTCACGCTCACTCACACCTTCCCTTTTTCTTCCTCTCTCTCACAATCACAGCTTCTCTTTCTCCCACTCTCTCTCACTCACAGCTTCTCTCTCTTTCTCTCATACTCACAGCTTCTCTTTCTCTCACCCTCACTCACAGCTTTTCTCTCTCTCTTTCTCTCACTCACAGCTTCTCTCTCTCTCACACACACACTCACAGCTTCTCTTTCTCTCTCTCTCTCACTCACAGCTTCTCTTTATCTCTCTCTAACTCACAGCTTCTCTTTATATCTCTCTCACTCACAGCTTCTCTTTCTTTCTCTCTCTCTCTCTCACTCACAGATTCTCTTTCTCTCTCTCACTCACATCTCTTTCTCTCTCTCTCACTCACAGCTTCTCTCTCTTTCTCACTCACAGCTACTCTCTCTCTCTCTGTCTCTCTCTAACTCACAGCTTGTCTTTATCGCTCTCTCAGTCACAGCTTCTCTTTCTCTCTCTCTCTCACTCACAGCTTCTCTTTCTCTCTCTCACTCTCTCACTAACATATTCTCTTTCTCTCTCTCACTCACTCACAGCTTCTCTCTCTCACACACACAGCTTCTCTTTCTCTCTCTCTCTCACTCACAGCTTCTGTTTCTCTGTCTCTCTCTAACTCACAGCTTCTCTTTCTCTGTCTCTAACTCACACCTTCTCTTTATCTCTATCTCACTCACAGCTTCTCTTTCTCTCTCTCTCTCGCACAGCTTCTCTTTCTCTCTCTCACTCACAACTTCTCTCTCGCTCTCTCTCACTCACTCACAGCTCCTCTCTCTCTCTCTCACAGCTTCTCTTTCTCTCTCTCTCTCTCACTCACAGCTTCTCTTACTCTCTCTCTCTCACTCACAGCTTCTCTTTCTCTCTCTCTCTCTCACTCACAGCTTCTCTTTCTCTCTCTCACACGCACAGCTTCTCTTTCTCACTCAGCTTCTCTTTCTCTCTCTCACTCACAGCTTCTCTTTCTCTCTCTCTCTCACTCACAGCTTCTCTTTCTCTCTCTCACTCACAGCTTCTCTCTCACTCTCTCTCACTCACTCACAGCTTATCTCTCTCTCTCACTCACAGCTTCTCTTTCTCTCTCTCTCTCACTCACAGCTTCTCTTTCTCTCTCTCTCTCTCACAGCTCACTTTCTCTCTCTCTCTCACGCACAGCTTCTCTTTCTCTCTCTCTCACTCACATCTTCTCTTTCTCTCTCTCTCTCTCTCACTCACAGCTTCTCTCTCTCTCACTCACAGCTTCACTTTCTCTCGCTCACTCACTCACAGCTTCTCTTTCTCTTTCTCTCTCTAACTCACAGCTTCTATTTATCTCTCTCTCTCACTCACAGCTTCTCTTTCTCTCTCTCTCTCACTCACAGCTTCTCCTTCTCTCTCTCTCACTCACATCTCCTCTCTCTCTCTATCTCTCACTCACAGCTTCTCTCTCTCTCTCTTACTCACTCTCACTCACAGCTTCTCTTTCTCTCTCACACACACTCACAGTTTCTCTCTCTCTCTCACTCACAGCTTCTCTCTCTCAATCACTCACAGCTTCTCTCTCTCTCACTCAAAGCTTCTCTCTCTCTCACTCACAGCTTCTCTTTCTCTCTCTCTCACTCACAACTTCTCTTTCTCCCTCTCTCTCTCACTCACAGCTTCTCTTTCTCTCTCTCTCACTCACAACTTCTCTTTCTCCCTCTCTCTCTCACTCACAGCTTCTCTCTCTCACTCAGAGCTTCTCTTTCTTTCTCTCTCTCTCACTCACAGCTTCTCTCTCTCTCACACACACAGCTTCTCTCTCTCTCACACACACAGCTTCTCTTTCTCTCTCTGTCACTCACAGCTTCACTTTCTCTGTTTCTCTCTAACTCACAGCTTCTCTTTTTCTCTCTCTCTCTCAAAGCTTCTCTTTCTCTCTCTCTCTCTCACTCACTCACAGCTTCTCTTTCTCTCTCTCTCTCTCACTCACAGCTTCTCTTTCTCTCTCTCTCTCTCACTCACAGCTTCTCTTTCTCATTCTCTCTCTCACTCACACCTTCTCTCTCTCTCTCTCACTCACAGCTTCTCTCTCTCTCACTCACTCACAGCTTCTCTTTCTCTCTCTCACACACACAGCTTCTCTCTCTCTCTCTCTCTCTCTCTCACTCACAGCTTCTCTCTCTCTCACACACACACACTCACAGCTTCTCTTTCTCTCTCTCTCTCTCACTCACAGCTTCTCTTTCTCTCTCTCTCACTCACAGCTTCTCTTTCTCTCTCACACACAGCTCCTATTTCTCTCTCACACACACAGAGTTTCTTTCTCTCTCTCTCACAGCTTCTCTCTCTCTCACTCACAGCTTCTCTCTCTCTTTCTCACAGCTACTCTTTCTCTCTCTCTCTTTCACTCTCAGCTTCTATTTCGCTCTCGCTCTCTCACTCACAGCTTCTCTTTCTCTCTCTCTCACTCACAGCTTCTATTTCTCTCTCTCATTCTAACTCAGATTCTCTTTCTCTCTCTCTCACTCACTCACAGCTTCTCTTTCTCTCTCTCACTCACAGCTTCTCTTTCCCTCTCTCTCTCACTCACAGCTTCTCTTTCGCTCTCTCTCTATCACTGTCACAGCATCTCTCTCTCACACACACACTCTCACTCACAGCTTCTCTTTATCTCTCTCTCACACTCACAGCTTCTCTTTCTCTCTCTCTCTCACTCACAGCTTCTCTTTCTCTTTCTCTCTCTCACTCACATCTTCTCTCTCTCTTTCTCACTCACAGCTTCTCTCTCTCACTCACTCACAGCTTCTCTCTCTCTCTCTCTCACAGCTTCTCTTTCTCTGTCTCTCTCTAACTCACAGCTTCTCTTTATATCTCTCTCACTCACAGCTTCTCTCTCTCTCTCTCTCCTACTCACAGCTTCTCTTTCTCTCTCTCTCACTCACAGCTTCTCTCTCACTCTCTCTCTCACTCACTCACAGCTTATCTCTCTCTCTCACTCACAGCTTCTCTTTCCCTCTCACTCTCACTCACAGCTTCTCTTTCTCTCTCTCTCTCTCTCACAGCTTCTCTTTCTCTCTCTCTCTCACGCACAGCTTCTCTTTCTCTCTCTCTCACTCACATCTTCTCTTTCTCTCTCTCTCTCTCTCACTCACAGCTTCTCTCTCTCTCTCACTCACAGCTTCACTTTCTCTCTCTCACTCACTCACAGCTTCTCTTTCTCTCTCTAACTCACAGCTTCTATTTATATCTCTCTCACTCACAGCTTCTCTTTCTCTCTCTCTCACTCACAGCTTCTCCTTCTCTCTCTCACTCACATCTCCTCTCTCTCTCTCTATCTCTCACTCACAGCTTCTCTCTCTCTCTCTTACTCACTCTCACTCACAGCTTCTCTTTCTCTCTCACACACACTCACAGTTTCTCTCTCTCTCTCACTCACAGCTTCTCTCTCTCTCTCTCAATCACTCACAGCTTCTCTCTCTCTGTCACTCACAGCTTCTCTCTCTCTCACTCACAGCTTCTCTTTCTCTCTCTCTCACTCACAGCTTCTCTTTCTCCATCTCTCTCTCACTCACAGCTTCTCTCTCTCACTCAGAGCTTCTCTTTCTTTCTCTCTCTCTCACTCACAGCTTCTCTCACACACACACACAGCTTCTCTCTCTCTCACTCACTCACAGCTTCTCTTTCTTTCTCTCTCTCTCACTCACAGCTTCTTTTCTCTCTCTCTCACTCAAAGCTTCTCTTTCTCTCTCTCTCTCTCACTCACAGCTTCTCTTTCTCTCTCTCACACGCACAGCTTCTCTTTCTCACTCAGCTTCTCTTTCTCTCTCTCACTCACAGCTTCTCTTTCTCTCTCTCTCTCACTCACAGCTTCTCTTTCTCTCTCTCTCACTCACAGCTTCTCTCTCACTCTCTCTCACTCACGCACAGCTTATCTCTCTCTCTCACTCACAGCTTCTCTTTCTCTCTCTCTCTCTCACTCACAGCTTCTCTTTCTCTCTCTCTATCACATCTCTCTTTCTCTCTCTCTCTCACGCACAGCTTCTCTTTCTCTCTCTCACTCACATCTTCTCTTTCTCTCTCTCTCTCTCTCACTCACAGCTTCTCTCTCTCTCACTCACAGCTTCTCTTTCTCTCGCTCACTCACTCACAGCTTCTCTTTCTCTTTCTCTCTCTAACTCACAGATTCTATTTATCTCTCTCTCACTCACAGCTTCTCTTTCTCTCTCTCTCTCACTCACAGCTTCTCCTTCTCTCTCTCACTCACAGCTTCTCTTTCTCTCTCTCTCACTCACAGCTTCTCTCTCTCTCTCTTACTCACTCTCACTCACAGCTTCTCTTTCTCTCTCACACACACTCACAGTTTCTCTCTCTCTCTCACTCACAGCTTCTCTCTCTCAATCACTCACAGCTTCTCTCTCTGTCACTCACAGCTTCTCTCTCTCTCACTCACAGCTTCTCTTTCTCTCTCTCTCACTCACAACTTCTCTTTCTCCCTCTCTCTCTCACTCACAGCTTCTCTTTCTCTCTCTCTCACTCACAACTTCTCTTTCTCCCTCTCTCTCTCACTCACAGCTTCTCTCTCTCACTCAGAGCTTCTCTTTCTTTCTCTCTCTCTCACTCACAGCTTCTCTCTCTCTCACACACACAGCTTCTCCCTCTCTCACACACACAGCTTCTCTTTCTCTCTCTGTCACTCACAGCTTCTCTTTCTCTGTTTCTCTCTAACTCACAGCTTCTCTTTTTCTCTCTCTCTCTCAAAGCTTCTCTTTCTCTCTCTCTCTCTCACTCACTCACAGCTTCTCTTTCTCTCTCTCTCTCTCACTCACAGCTTCTCTTTCTCTCTCTCTCTCTCACTCACAGCTTCTCTTTCTCATTCTCTCTCTCACTCACACCTTCTCTCTCTCTCTCTCACTCACAGCTTCTCTCTCTCTCACTCACTCACAGCTTCTCTTTCTCTCTCTCTCACACACAGCTTCTCTCTCTCTCTCTCTCTCTCACTCACTCACAGCTTCTCTCTCTCACACACACACACACTCACAGCTTCTCTTTCTCTCTCTCTCTCTCACTCACAGCTTCTCTTTCTCTCTCTCTCACTCACAGCTTCTCTTTCTCTCTCACACACAGCTCCTATTTCTCTCTCACACACACAGAGTTTCTTTCTCTCTCTCTCACAGCTTCTCTCTCTCTCACTCACAGCTTCTCTCTCTCTTTCTCACAGCTACTCTTTCTCTCTCTCTCTTTCACTCTCAGCTTCTATTTTGCTCTCGCTCTCTCACTCACAGCTTCTCTTTCTCTCTCTCTCACTCACAGCTTCTATTTCTCTCTCTCATTCTAACTCAGATTCTCTTTCTCTCTCTCACTCACTCACAGCTTCTCTTTCTCTCTCTCACTCACAGCTTCTCTTTCCCTCTCTCTCTCACTCACAGCTTCTCTTTCGCTCTCTCTCTATCACTGTCACAGCATCTCTCTCTCACACACACACTCTCACTCACAGCTTCTCTTTCTCTCTCTCTCTCTCACTCACAGCTTCTCTTTCTCTCTCTCTCACTCACAGCTTCTCTTTATCTCTCTCTCACACTCACAGCTTCTCTTTCTCTCTCTCTCTCTCTCACTCACAGCTTCTCTTTCTCTTTCTCTCTCTCACTCACATCTTCTCTCTCTCTTTCTCACTCACAGCTTCTCTCTCTCACTCACTCACAGCTTCTCTCTCTCTCTCTCTCACAGCTTCTCTTTCTCTGTTTCTCTCTAACTCACAGCTTCTCTTTATATCTCTCTCACTCACAGCTTCTCTCTCTCTCTCTCTCTCCTACTCACAGCTTCTCTTTCTCTCTCTCTCACTCACAGCTTCTCTCTCACTCTCTCTCTCACTCACTCACAGCTTATCTCTCTCTCTCACTCACAGCTTCTCTTTCTCTCTCACTCTCACTCACAGCTTCTCTTTCTCTCTCTCTCTCTCTCTCACAGCTTCTCTTTCTCTCTCTCTCTCACGCACAGCTTCTCTTTCTCTCTCTCTCACTCACATCTTCTCTTTCTCTCTCTCTCTCTCTCACTCACAGCTTCTCTCTCTCTCTCACTCACAGCTTCACTTTCTCTCTCTCACTCACCCACAGCTTCTCTTTCTCTCTCTAACTCACAGCTTCTATTTATATCTCTCTCACTCACAGCTTCTCTTTCTCTCTCTCACTCACAGCTTCTCCTTCTCTCTCTCACTCACATCTCCTCTCTCTCTCTCTATCTCTCACTCACAGCTTCTCTCTCTCTCTCTTACTCACTCTCACTCACAGCTTCTCTTTCTCTCTCACACACACTCACAGTTTCTCTCTCTCTCTCACTCACAGCTTCTCTCTCTCTCTCTCAATCACTCACAGCTTCTCTCTCTCTGTCACTCACAGCTTCTCTCTCTCTCACTCACAGCTTCTCTCTCTCTCTCTCTCACTCACAGCTTCTCTTTCTCCCTCTCTCTCTCACTCACAGCTTCTCTCTCTCACTCAGAGCTTCTCTTTCTTTCTCTCTCTCTCACTCACAGCTTCTCTCACACACACACACAGCTTCTCTCTCTCTCACTCACTCACAGCTTCTCTTTCTTTCTCTCTCTCTCACTCACAGCTTCTTTTCTCTCTCTCTCACTCAAAGCTTCTCTTTCTCTCTCTCTCTCTCACTCACAGCTTCTCTTTCTCTCTCTCACACGCACAGCTTCTCTTTCTCACTCAGCTTCTCTTTCTCTCTCTCACTCACAGCTTCTCTTTCTCTCTCTCTCTCACTCACAGCTTCTCTTTCTCTCTCTCTCACTCACAGCTTCTCTCTCACTCTCTCTCACTCACGCACAGCTTATCTCTCTCTCTCACTCACAGCTTCTCTTTCTCTCTCTCTCTCTCACTCACAGCTTCTCTCTCTCTCACTCACAGCTTCACTTTCTCTCGCTCACTCACTCACAGCTTCTCTTTCTCTTTCTCTCTCTAACTCACAGATTCTATTTATCTCTCTCTCACTCACAGCTTCTCTTTCTCTCTCTCTCTCACTCACAGCTTCTCCTTCTCTCTCTCTCACTCACAGCTTCTCTTTCTCTCTCTCTCACTCACAGCTTCTCTCTCTCTCTCTTACTCACTCTCACTCACAGCTTCTCTTTCTCTCTCACACACACTCACAGTTTCTCTCTCTCTCTCACTCACAGCTTCTCTCTCTCTCACTCACAGCTTCTCTTTCTCTCTCTCACTCACAACTTCTCTTTCTCCCTCTCTCTCTCACTCACAGCTTCTCTCTCTCACTCAGAGCTTCTCTTTCTTTCTCTCTCTCACACACACAGCTTCTTTCTCTCTCTCTCTCACTCACAGCTTCACTTTCTCTGTTTCTCTCTAACTCACAGCTTCTCTTTTTCTCTCTCTCACTCAAAGCTTCTCTTTCTCTCTCTCTCTCTCTCACTCACTCACAGCTTCTCTTTCTCTCTTTCTCTCTCTCTCAATCACAGCTTCTCTTTCTCTCTCTCTCTCTCACTCACAGCTTCTCTTTCTCATTCTCTCTCTCACTCACATCTTCTCTCTCTCTCACTCACATCTTCTCTCTCTCTCACTCACTCACAGCTTCTCTTTCTCTCTCTCTCTCACAGCTTCTCTTTCTCTCTCTCTCTCTCACTCAGCTTCTCTCTCACACACACACACACACTCACAGCTTCTCTTTCTCTCTCTCTCTCACTCACAGCTTCTCTTTCTCTCTCTCTCACTCACAGCTTCTCTTTCTCTCTCTCACAGCTCCTATTTCTCTCTCTCTCACACAGAGTTTCTTTCTCTCTCTCACACAGCTTCTCTCACTCTCACTCACAGCTTCTCTCTCTCTTTCTCACAGCTACTCTTTCTCTCTCTCTCTTTCACTCTCAGCTTCTCTTTCGCTCTCTCTCTCTCACTCACAGCTTCTCTTTCTCTCTCTCTCACTCACAGCTTCTCTTTCTCTCTCTCATTCTCACTCAGATTCTCTTTCTCTCTCTCTCTCACTCACAGCTTCTCTTTCTCTCTCTCACTCACAGCTTCTCTTTCCCTCTCTCTCTCACTCACAGCTTCTCTTTCGCTCTCTCTCTATCACTGTCACAGGATCTCTCTCTCACACACACACTCTCACTCACAGCTTCTCTTTCTCTCTCTCTCTCTCACTCACACCTTGTCTCTCACTCACTCACTCACAGCTTCTCTTTCTCTCTCTCTCACTCACAGCTTCTCTCTCTCTCACTCACTCACTCACAGCTTCTCTCTCTCTCTCTCACTCACAGTTTCTCTCTCTCTCACTCACAGCTTCTCTCTCTCTCTCACTCACAGCTTCTCTTTCTCTTTCTCTTTCACTCACAGCTTTCTCTCTCACTCACAGCTTCTCTTTCTCTCTCTCTCACTCACAGCTTCTCTCTCTCTCTCTCACACACAGCTTCTCTTTCTCTCTGTCTCACTCACAGCTTCTCTTTCTCTCTCTCTCTCTAACTCACAGCTTCTCTCTCTCTCTCCCTCACTCACTGACATCTTCTCTTTCTTTCTCTCTCTCTCTCTCACTCACAGATTCTCTCTCTTACACAGCTTCTCTTTCTCTCTCTCTCACTCACAGCTTCTCTTTCTCTCTCTCTCTCTCACTCACAGCTCTTTCTCTGTCTCTCTCTAACTCACAGCTTCTCTTTATCTCTCTCTCACTCACAGCTTCTCTTTCTCTCTCTCTCTTTCACTCACAGCATCTCTTTCTCTCTCTCTCTCTCTCACTCACAGCTTCTCTTTCTCTCTCTTACTCACAGCTTCTCTCTCTCTCACTCAGATATTCTCTTTTTCTCTCTCTCTCTCACTCACAGCTTCCCTTTCTCTCTCTCTCTCTAACTCACAGCTTCTCTTTATCTCTCTCTCACTCATACCTTCTCTTTCTCTCTCTCTCGCACTCACAGCTTCTCTTTCTCTCTCTCACTCACTCACAGCTTCTAGCTCTCTCTCTCTCACTCACAGCTTCTCTTTCTCTGTCTCTCTTTCTCACTCACAGCTTCTCTTTCCCTCTCTTCTCACTCACAGCTTCTCTTTCTCCCTCTCTCTCTCACTCACAGCTTCTCTCTCTCTCTCTCTCGCTCATAGCTTCTCTTTCTCTCTCTCTCTCTCACTCACAGCTTCTCTTTCTCTCTCTCTCTCTCCCACTGTCACAGCTTCTCTATCTCTCTCTCACGCTCACTCACACCTTCCCTTTTTCTTCCTCTCTCTCACAATCACAGCTTCTCTTTCTCCCACTCTCTCTCACTCACAGCTTCTCTCTCTTTCTCTCATACTCACAGCTTCTCTTTCTCTCACCCTCACTCACAGCTTTTCTCTCTCTCTTTCTCTCACTCACAGCTTCTCTCTCTCTCACACACACACTCACAGCTTCTCTTTCTCTCTCTCTCTCACTCACAGCTTCTCTTTATCTCTCTCTAACTCACAGCTTCTCTTTATATCTCTCTCACTCACAGCTTCTCTTTCTTTCTCTCTCTCTCTCTCACTCACAGATTCTCTTTCTCTCTCTCACTCACATCTCTTTCTCTCTCTCTCACTCACAGCTTCTCTCTCTTTCTCACTCACAGCTACTCTCTCTCTCTCTGTCTCTCTCTAACTCACAGCTTGTCTTTATCGCTCTCTCAGTCACAGCTTCTCTTTCTCTCTCTCTCTCACTCACAGCTTCTCTTTCTCTCTCTCACTCTCTCACTAACATATTCTCTTTCTCTCTCTCACTCACTCACAGCTTCTCTCTCTCACACACACAGCTTCTCTTTCTCTCTCTCTCTCACTCACAGCTTCTGTTTCTCTGTCTCTCTCTAACTCACAGCTTCTCTTTATCTCTCTCACTCACACCTTCTCTTTCTTTCTCTCTCTCTCACTCACAGCTCTTTCTCTCTCTCTCTCTCTCACTCACAGCTTCTCTTTCTCTCTCTCTCACTCACAGCTTCTCTATCTTTCTTTCTCTCTCACTCACAGCTTCTCTCTCTCTCTCTCACTCACACCTTGTCTCTCACTCACTCACTCACAGCTTCTCTTTCTCTCTCTCTCTCACTCACAGCTTCTCTCTCTCTCACTCACTCACTCACAGCTTCTCTCTCTCTCTCTCACAGCTTCTCTCTCTCTCTCACTCACAGCTTCTCTTTCTCTTTCTCGCTCACTCACAGCTTTCTCTCTCACTCACAGCTTCTTTTTCTCTCTCTCTCACTCACAGCTTCTCTCTCTCACACACACACAGCTTCGCTTTCTCTCTGTCTCACTCACAGCTTCTCTTTCTCTCTCTCTCTCTCTCACAGCTTCTCTTTATCTCTCTCTCACTCAGCTTCTCTCTCTCTCTCACTCACAGCCTCTCTTTCTCTCACACTCACAGCTTCTCTCTCTCTCTTACTCACAGCTTCTCTCTCTCTCTCTTTCACTCGCAGCCTCTCTTTCCCTTTCTATCTCACTCACAGTTTCTCTCTCTCTCACTCACTCACAGCTTCTCTCTCTCTCACTCACTCACAGCTTCTATTTCTTTCTTTCTCTCTCACTCACAGCTTCTCTCTCTCTCACAGCTTCTCTTTCTCTCTCTCTCTCACTCACAGCTTCTCTCTCTCATTCTCTCTCACAGCTTCTCTTTCTCTCTCTCTCACTCACAGCTTCTCTTTCTCTCTCACTCACAGCTTCCCTTTCTCTCTCTCACAACTTCTCTTTCTCTCTCTCACTCACAGCTTCTCTTTCTTTCTCTCTCTCTCACTCACAGCTTCTCTCTCTCTCACTCACAGCTTCTCTCTCTCTCACTCACTCACAGCTTCTATTTCTTTCTTTCTCTCTCACTCACAGCTTCTCTCTCTCTCTCACAGCTTCTTTTTCTCTCTCTCTCTCTCACTCACACCTTCTCTTTCTCTCTCTCTCTCTCTCACTCACAGCCTCTCTTTCCCTTTCTCTCTCACTCACAGCTTCTCTCTCTCTCTCTCACTCACAGCTTCTCTCTCTCTCACTCACTCACAGCTTCTATTTCTTTCTTTCTCTCTCACTCACAGCTTCTCTCTCTCTCTCTCTCACTCACAGCTTCTCTTTCTCTCTCTCACTCACAGCTTCTCTTTCTCTCTCTCTCACTCACAGCTTCTCTTTCTCTCTCACTCACAGCTTCTCTTTCTCTCTCTCACAGCTTCTCTTTCTCTCTCTCTCTCACTCACAGCTTCTCTTTCTCTCTCTCTCTCACTCACAGCTTCTCTCTCTCTCTCACTCACAGCTTCTCTCTCTCTCACTCACTCACAGCTTCTATTTCTTTCTTTCTCTCTCACTCACAGCTTCTCTCTCTCTCTCACAGCTTCTCTTTCTCTCTCTCTCTCACTCACAGCTTCTCTTTCTCTCTCTTTCTCTCACTCACAGCTTCTCTCTCTCTCTCTCACTCACAGCTTCTCACTCTCTCCCTCTCTCTCACTCACAGCTTCTCTTTCTCTCCCTCTCTCACACAGCTTCTCTTTCTCTCTCTCTCTCACTCACAGCTTCTCTCTCTCTCTCTCCCTCTCTCACTGACATCTTCTCTTTCTTTCTCTCTCTCTCTCTCTCTCACAGATTCTCTCTCTCACACAGTTTCTCTTTCTCTCTCTCTCTCACTCACAGCTTCTCTTTCTCTCTCTCTCTAACTCACAGCTTCTCTTTATCTCTCTCTCACTCACAGCTTCTCTTTCTCTCTCTCTCTTTCTCTCACTCACAGCTTCTCTTTCTCTCTCTCACTCACAGCTTCTCTCTCTCTCTCACTCACTCACAGCTTCTCTCTCTCTCTCTCACTCACAGCTTCTCTCTCTCTCTCTCTCTCTCGCTCATAGCTTCTCTTTCTTTCTCTCTCTCTCACTCACAGCTTCTCTTTCTCTCTCTCTCTCTCCCACTGTCACAGCTTCTCTCTCTCTCTCACGCTCACTCACAGCTTCCCTTCTTCTTCCTCTCTCTCACAATCACAGCTTCTCTTTCACCCTCTCTCTCTCACTCACAGCTTCTCTCTCTTTCTCACTCTCATACTCACAGCTTCTCTTTCTCTCACTCCCTCACTCACAGCTTTTCTCTCTCTCTCTCTCTCTCACTCACAGCTTCTCTCTCTCTCACACACACTCACAGCTTATCTTTCTCTCTCTCTCACTCACAGCTTCTCTTTATCTCTCTCTAACTCACAGCTTCTCTTTATCTCTCTCTCACTCACAGCTTCTCTTACTTTCTCTCTCTCTCTCACTCACAGATTCTCTTTCTCTCTCTCACTCACATCTCTTTCTCTCTCTCTCACTCACAGCTTCTCTCTCTTTCTCACTCACAGCTACTCTCTCTCTCTCTCTCTAACTCACAGCTTGTCTTTATCTCTCTCTCAGTCACAGCTTCTCTTTCTCTCTCTCTCTCACTCACAGCTTCTCTTTCTCTCTCTCACTCTCTCACTAACATATTCTCTTTCTCTCTCTCACTCACTCACAGCTTCTCTCTCTCACACACACAGCTTCTCTTTCTCTCTGTCTCTCACTCACAGCTTCTGTTTCTCTGTCTCTCTCTAACTCACAGCTTCTCTTTATCTCTCTCACTCACAGCTTCTCTTTCTTTCTCTCTCTCACTCACAGCTTCTCTTTCTCTCTCTCTCTCACTCACAGCTTCTCTTTCTCTCTCTCTCTCACTCACAGCTTCTCTATCTTTCTTTCTCTCTCACTCACAGCTTCTCTCTCTCTCTCTCACTCACACCTTGTCTCTCACTCACTCACTCACAGCTTCTCTTTCTCTCTTTCTCTCTCCCACTGTCACAGCTTCTCTCTCTCACGCTCACTCACAGCTTCCCTTTTTCTCACTCTCTCTCACACTCACAGCTTCTCTTTCTCTCTCTCTCACTCAGAGCTTCTCTTTCTCTCTCTCACTCACAGCTTCTCTCTCTCACTCACAGCTTCTCTTTCTTTCTCTCTCTCTCACTCACAGCTTCTCTTTCTCTCACTCTCTCACTCACAGCTTCTCTTTCTCTCTCACTCTCACTCACAGCTTCTCTCTCTCTCTCTCACTCACAGCTTCTTTTTTTCTCCCTCTCTCACTCACAGCTTCTCTTTCTCTGTCTCTCTCTAACTCACAGCTTCCCTTTATCTCACTCTCTCACTCACAGCTTCTCTTTCTCTCTCTCACACACTCACAGCTTCTCTTTCTCTCTCTCACACTCACAGCTTCTCTCTCTCACACACACACACAGCTTCTCTTTCTCTCTCACTCACAGCTTCTCTTTCTCTCTCACTCACAGTTTCTCTCTCTCTCTCTCACTCACAGCTTCTCTTTCTCTCTCTATCTCACAGCTCCTCACTCTCTCTCTCTCTCACTCACAGCTTCTCTTTCACTCTCTCTCTCTAACTCATAGCTTCTCTTTCTCTCTCACTCACAACTTCTCTTTCTCTCTCACTCACAGCTTCTCTCTCTCTCTCACTCACAGCTTCTCTTTCTCTCTCTATCTCACTCACAGCTTCTCCTTCTCTCTCTTTCTCTCTCACTCACAGCTTCTCTCTCTCTCTCTCACACAGCTTCTCTCTCTCTCACTCACTCACAACTTCTTTCTCTCTCACAGCTTCTCTTTCTCTCTCTCTCTCACTCACAGCTTCTCTTTCTCTCTCTCTCACTCACAGCTTCTCTTTCTCCCTCTCTCTCTCACTCACAGCTTCTCTCTCTCTCACTCACAGCTTCTCTTTCTTTCTCTCTCTCTCTCACTCACAGCTTCTCTCTCTCACACTCACAGCTTCTCTCTCTCTCACTCACAGCTTCTCTTTCTCTCTCTCTCACTCACAGCTTCTCTTTCTCTCTCTCTCTCTCACAGCTTCTCTTTCTCTTTCTCACTCACAGCTTCTCTTTCTCCCTCTCTCTCTCACTCACAGCTTCTCTCTCTCACACTCACAGCTTCTCTCTCTCTCTCTCACTCACAGCTTCTCTTTCTCTATCTCTCTCTAACTCACAGCTTCTCTTTATCTCTCTCTCACTCACAGCTTGTCTTTCTTTCTCTCTCTCTCTCTCACTCACAGTTTCTCTTTCTCTCTCTCACTCACATCTCTTTCTCTCTCTCACTCACAGCTTCTCTTTCTCTGTCTCTCTCTAACTCACAGCTTGTCTTTATCTCTCTCTCTCAGTCACAGCTTCTCTTTCTCTCTCTCTCTCACTCACAGCTTCTCTCTCTCTCTCACTCACTCACACCTCTTTCTCTCTCCCACATCTTCACTTTCTCTCTCTCTCTCACTCACAGCTTCTCTTTCTTTCTCTCTCTCACACAGCTTCTCTTTCTCTCTCTCACTAACAGCTTCTCTTTCTCTCTCTCTCTCTCTCACTCACAGCTTCTCTCTCTCTCTCACTCACAGCTTCTCTCTCTCTCACTCACTCACAGCTTCTATTTCTTTCTTTCTCTCTCACTCACAGCTTCTCTCTCTCTCTCACAGCTTCTCTTTCTCTCTCTCTATCTCACTCACACCTTCTCTTTCTCTCTCTCTCTCTCACTCACAGCCTCTCTTTCCCTTTCTCTCTCACTCACAGCTTCTCTCTCTCTCACTCACTCACAGCTTCTCTCTCTCTCACTCACTCACAGCTTCTATTTCTTTCTTTCTCTCTCACTCACAGCTTCTCTCTCTCTCTCTCTCACTCACAGCTTCTCTTTCTCTCTCTCACTCACAGCTTCTCTTTCTCTCTCTCTCACTCACAGCTTCTCTTTCTCTCTTATTCACAGCTTCTCTCTCTCTCTCTCACAGCTTCTCTTTCTCTCTCTCTCTCACTCACAGCTTCTCTTTCTCTCTCTCTCTCACTCACAGCTTCTCTCTCTCTCACTCACAGCTTCTCTCTCTCTCACTCACTCACAGCTTCTATTTCTTTCTTTCTCTCTCACTCACAGCTTCTCTCTCTCTCTCTCACAGCTTCTCTTTCTCTCTCTCTCTCACTCACAGCTTCTCTTTCTCTCTCTCTTTCTCTCACTCACAGCTTCTCTCTCTCTCTCTCACTCACAGCTTCTCACTCTCTCTCTCTCTCTCTCACTCACAGCTTCTCTTTCTCTCCCTCTCTCACACAGCTTATCTTTCTCTCTCTCTCACAGCTTCTCTCTCTCTCTCTCCCTCTCTCACTGACATCTTCTCTTTCTTTCTCTCTCTCTCTCACTCACAGATTCTCTCTCTCACACAGCTTGTCTTTCTCTCTCTCACTCACTCACAGCTTCTCTTTCTCTCTCTCTAACTCACAGCTTCTCTTTATCTCTCTCACTCACAGCTTCTCTTTCTCTCTCTCTCTTTCTCTCACTCACAGCTTCTCTTTCTCTCACACACTCACAGCTTCTCTCTCTCTCTCACTCACTCACAGCTTCTCTCTCTCTCTCTCACTCACAGCTACTCTCTCTCTCTCTCTCACTCACAGATTCTCTTTCTCCTTCTCTCTCTCACTCACAGCTTCTCTCTCTCTCACTCATAACTTCTCTTTCTTTCTCTCTCTCTCACTCACAGCTTCTCTTTCTCTCTTTCTCTCTCCCACTGTCACAGCTTCTCTCTCTCACGCTCACTCACAGCTTCACTTTTTCTCACTCTCTCTCACACTCACAGCTTCTCTTTCTCTCTCTCTCACTCAGAGCTTCTCTTTCTCTCTCTCTCACTCACAGCTTCTCTCTCTCACTCACAGCTTCTCTTTCTTTCTCTCTCTCTCACTCACAGCTTCTCTTTCTCTCACTCTCTCACTCACAGCTTCTCTTTCTCTCTCACTCTCACTCACAGCTTCTCTCTCTCTCTCTCACTCACAGCTTCTCTTCCTCTCTCTCTCTCTCTCTCTCACTCACAGCTTCTTTTTTCTCTCTCTCTCACTCACAGCTTCTCTTTCTCTGTCTCTCTCTAACTCACAGCTTCTCTTTATCTCACTCTCTCACTCACAGCTTCTCTTTCTCTCTCTCTCACTCACAGCTTCTCTTTCTCTCTCTCTCACTCACAGCTTCTCTCTCTCTCTCACTCACAGCTTCTCTTTCTTTCTCTCTCTCACACAGCTCCTCTTTCTCCATCTCTCTCTCACTCACAGCTTCTCTTTCTTTCTCTCTCTCACACAGCTTCTCTTTCTCCATCTCTCTCTCACTCACAGCTTCTCTCTCTCTCACTCACAGCTTCTCTTTCTTTCTTTCTCTCTCTCTCACTCACAGCTTCTCTTTCTCTCTCTCTCTCCCACTGTCACACCTTCTCTCTCTCTCTCACGCTCACTCACAGCTTCCCTTTTTCTCCCTCTCTCTCACACACAGTTTCTCTTTCACCCTCTCTCTCTCACTCACAGTTTCTCTTTCTCTCACTCTCTCACTCACAGCTTCTTTCTCTCTCTCTCTCTCACTCACAGCTTCTCTATCTCTATCTCTCTCACACTCACAGCTTCTCTCTCTCTCTCACTCACAGCTTCTCTTTCTCTGTCTCTCTCTAACTCACAGCTTCTCTTTATCTCTCTCTCACTCACAGCTTGTCTTTCTTTCTCTCTCTCTCTCTCACTCACAATTTCTCTTTCTCTCTCTCACTCACATCTCTTTCTCTCTCTCACTCACAGCTTCTCTTTCTCTGTCTCTCTCTAACTCACAGCTTGTCTTTATCTCTCTCAGTCACAGCTTCTCTTTCTCTCTCTCTCTCACTCACAGCTTCTCTCTCTCTCTCACTCACTCACACCTCTTTCTCTCTCCCACATCTTCACTTTCTCTCTCTCTCTCACTCACAGCTTCTCTTTCTTTCTCTCTCTCACACAGCTTCTCTTTCTCCATCTCTCTCTCACTCACAGCTTCTCTCTCTCTCACTCACAGCTTCTCTTTCTTTCTCTCTCACTCACATCTTCTCTTTCTCTCTCTCTCTCTCTCACTCACAGTTTCTCTCTCTCACTCACTCACAGTTTCTCTTTCTCTCTCTCTCACTCACAGCTTCTCTATCTCTATCTCTCTCACACTCACAGCTTCTCTCTCTCTCTCTCACTCACAGCTTCTCTTTCTCTGTCTCTCTCTAACTCACAGCTTCTCTTTATCTCTCTCTCACTCACAGCTTGTCTTTCTTTCTCTCTCTCTCTCACTCACAGTTTCTCTTTCTCTCTCTCACTCACATCTCTTTCTCTCTCTCACTCACAGCTTCTCTTTCTCTGTCTCTCTCTAACTCACAGCTTGTCTTTATCTCTCTCTCTCAGTCACAGCTTCTCTTTCTCTCTCTCTCTCACTCACAGCTTCTCTCTCTCTCTCTCTCACTCACACCTCTTTCTCTCTCCCACATCTTCACTTTCTCTCTCTCTCTCACTCACAGCTTCTCTTTCTTTCTCTCTCTCACACAGCTTCTCTTTCTCCATCTCTCTCTCACTCACAGCTTCTCTCTCTCTCACTCACAGCTTCTCTTTCTTTCTCTCTCACTCACAGCTTCTCTTTCTCTCTCTCTCTCTCACTCACAGTTTCTCTCTCTCACTCACTCACAGTTTCTCTTTCTTTCTTTCTCTCTCACTCACAGCTTCTCTCTCTCTCTCACTCACAGCTTCTCTCTCTCTCTCTCACTCACAGCTTCTCTTTCTCTCTCTTACTCACTCCCAGCTTCTCTTTCTCTCTCTCACTCACAGCTTTTCTTTATCTCTCTCTATCACTCACAGCTTCTCTTTATCACTCTCTCTCACTCACTCACAGCTTCTCTTTCTCTTTCTCTCTCTCACTCACATCTTCTCTCTCTCTCTCACTCACAGCTTCTCTCTCTCTCACTCACAGCTTCTCTTTCTCTCTCACACACACACCTTCTCTTTCTCTCTCTCTCTCTCACTCACAGCTTCTCTCTCTCTCACTCACAGCTTCTCTTTCTCTCTCTCACTCTCTCACTAACATCTTCTCTTTCTCTCTCTCTCTCACTCACAGCTTCTCTCTCTCACACACACACAGCTTCTCTTTCTCTCTCTCTCTCACTCACAGCTTCTCTTTCTCTGTCTCTCTCTAACTCACAGCTTCTCTTTATCTCTCTCTCACTCACAGCTTCTCTCTCTCTCTCTCTCACTCACAGATTCTTTTTCTCTCTCTCTCTCTCTCACAGCTTCTCTTTCTCTCTCTCTCTCACTCACCGCTTCACTTTCTCCCTCTCTCTCTCACTCACAGCTTCTCTCTCACACACTCACAGCTTCTCTTTCTCTTCTCTCTCTAACTCACAGCTTCTCTTTATCTCTCTCTCACTCACAGCTTCTCTTTCTCTCTCTCTCACTCACAGCTGCTCTTTCTCTCTCTCACTCACAGCTTCTCTCTCTCTCACTCACTCACAGCTTCTAGCTCTCTCTCTCTCACTCACAGCTTCTCTCTCTCTCACTCACAGCTTCTCTTTCTCTCTCACACACACACCTTCTCTTTCTCTCTCTCTCTCTCACTCACAGCTTCTCTCTCTCTCACTCACAGCTTCTCTTTCTCTCTCTCACTCTCTCACTAACATCTTCTCTTTCTCTCTCTCTCTCACTCACAGCTTCTCTCTCTCACACACACACAGCTTCTCTTTCTCTCTCTCTCTCACTCACAGCTTCTCTTTCTCTGTCTCTCTCTAACTCACAGCTTCTCTTTATCTCTCTCTCACTCACAGCTTCTCTCTCTCTCTCTCTCACTCACAGATTCTTTTTCTCTCTCTCTCTCTCTCACAGCTTCTCTTTCTCTCTCTCTCTCACTCACCGCTTCACTTTCTCCCTCTCTCTCTCACTCACAGCTTCTCTCTCACACACTCACAGCTTCTCTTTCTCTTCTCTCTCTAACTCACAGCTTCTCTTTATCTCTCTCTCACTCACAGCTTCTCTTTCTCTCTCTCTCACTCACAGCTGCTCTTTCTCTCTCTCACTCACAGCTTCTCTCTCTCTCACTCACTCACAGCTTCTAGCTCTCTCTCTCTCACTCACAGCTTCTCTTTCTCTGTCTGTCTCTCTCACTCACAGCTTCTCTTTCTCTCCCTCTCTCACACAGCATATCTTTCTCTCTCTCTCTCACTCACAGCTTCTCTCTCTCTCTCCCTCTCTCACTGACATCTTGTCTTTCTTTCTCTCTCTCTCTCTCACTCACAGATTCTCTCTCTCTCACACAGCTTCTCTTTCTCTCTCTCTCTCACTCACAGCTTCTCTTTCTCTCTCTCTCACTCACAGCTCCTCTTTCTCTCTCTCTCACTCACAGCTTCTCTCTCTCTCTCACAGCTTCTCTTTCTTTCTCTCTCTCTCACTCACAGCTTCTCTTTCTCTCACTCACAGCCTCTCTTTCTCTCTCACACTACTCACAGCTTCTCTCGCTCTCTCTCACTCACAGCTTCTCTTTCTCTCTCTCTCTCTCTCACTCACAGCTTCTCTTTCTCTGTCTCTCTCTAACTCACAGCTTCTCTTTATCTCACTCTCTCACTCACAGCTTCACTCTCTCTCTCTCTCACTCACAGATTCTTTTTTTTTCTCTCTCTCTCTCACAGCTTCTCTTTCTCTCTCTCTCTCACTCACCGCTTCACTTTCTCCCTCTCTCTCTCACTCACAGCTTCTCTCTCACACACTCACAGCTTCTCTTTATCTCTCTCTCTCACTCACAGCTTCTCTTTATCTCTCTCTCACTCACAGCTTCTCTTTCTCTCTCTCTCACTCACAGCTGCTCTTTCTCTCTCTCACTCACAGCTTCTCTCTCTCTCACTCACAGCTTCTAATTCTCTCTCTCTCACTCACAGCTGCTCTTTCTCTCTCTCACTCACAGCTTCTCTCTCTCTCACTCACTCACAGCTTCTAGCTCTCTCTCTCTCACTCACAGCTTCTCTTTCTCTGTCTGTCTCTCTCACTCCCAGCTTCTCTTTCTCTCCCTCTCTCACACAGCATTTCTTTCTCTCTTTGTCTCACTCACAGCTTCTCTCTCTCTCCCTCTCTCACTGACATCCATTCTTTCTTTCTCTCTCTCTCACTCACAGCTTCTCTCTCTCTCTCTCTCTCACAGCTACTTCTTCTCTCTCTCTCTCACTCACAGCCTCTTTCTCTGTCACTCTCTAACTCACAGCTTCTCTTTATCTCACTCTCTCACTCACAGCTTCTCTTTCTCTGTCTCTCACTCACAGCTGCTCTTTCTCTCTCTCACTCACAGCTTCTCTTTCTCTCTCACTCACAGCTTCTCTCTCTCTCACTCACATCTTCTCTTTCTCTCGCTGTCTCACAGCTTCTCATTCTCTCTCTCTCTCACTCACAGATTCTCTTTCATTCTCTCTCTCTAACTCATAGCTTCTCTTTCTCTCTCACTCACAGCTTCTCTCTCTCTCTCACTCACAGCTTCTCTTTTTCTCTCTCTCTCACTCACACCTTCTCTCTCTCACTCACAGCTTCTTTCTCTCTCTCTCTCATTCACAGCTTCTCTATCTCTATCTCTCTCACACTCACAGCTTCTCTCTCTCTCTCTCACTCACAGCTTCTCTTTCTCTGTCTCTCTCTAACTCACAACTTCTCTTTATCTCTCTCTCACTCACAGCTTGTCTTTCTTTCTCTCTCTCTCTCTCACTCACAGTTTCTCTTTCTCTCTCTCACTCACATCTCTTTCTCTCTCTCACTCACAGCTTCTCTTTCTCTGTCTCTCTCTAACTCACAGCTTGTCTTTATCTCTCTCTCTCAGTCACAGCTTCTCCTTCTCTCTCTCTCTCACTCACAGCTTCTCTCTCTCTCTCACTCACTCACACCTCTTTCTCTCTCCCACATCTTCACTTTCTCTCTCTCTCACTCACAGCTTCTCTTTCTTTCTCTCTCTCACACAGCTTCTCTTTCTCCATCTCTCTCTCACTCACAGCTTCTCTCTCTCTCACTCACAGCTTCTCTTTCTTTCTCTCTCACTCACAGCTTCTCTTTCTCTCTCTCTCTCTCTCACTCACAGTTTCTCTCTCTCACTCACTCACAGTTTCTCTTTCTCTCTCTCTCTCACTCACAGCTTCTCTATCTCTATCTCTCTCACACTCACAGCTTCTCTCTCTCTCTCTCACTCACAGCTTCTCTTTCTCTGTCTCTCTCTCACTCACAGCTTCTATTTCTATCTCTCTCTCTCACTCACAGCTTTTCTCTCTCTCACACACACACACACAGCTTCTCTTTCTCTCTCTCTCACTCCCAGCATCTCTTTCTCTCTCTTACACACACAGCTTCTCTCTCTCTCACTCACAGCTTCTCTTTCTCTCTCTCTCTGTCTCACTCACAGCTTCTCTTTCTCTCTCTCTCACTCACAGCTTTTCTTTCTCTCTCTGACTCAAAACTTCTCTTTCTCTCTCTCTCACTCACAGCTTCTCTGTCTCTCTCACTCACAGCTTCTCTCTCTCATACACACACAGCTTCTCTTTCTCTCTCTCTCTCACTCACAGCTCCTCTTTCTCTCTTTCTCTCTCACTCTCAGCTTCTCTTTCTCTCTCACACATACACACAGCTTCTCTTTCTCTCTCTCTCACTCACAGCTTCTCTTTCTCTCTCACACACACACTCACAGCTTCTCTTTCACTCTCACACACTCACAGCTAAACTTTCTCGCTCACACACACAGCTTCTCTTTCTCTTTCTCACTCACAGCTTCTCTTTCTCACTCACTCACAGCTTCTCTTTCTCTCTCTCTCTATCACTCACAGCTTCTCTCTCTCTCTCACTCACAGCTTCTCTTTCTCTCTCTCTCACTCACATTCTCTCTCTCTCACTCACAGCTTCTCTTTCTCTCTCTCACTCACAGCTTCTCTTTCTCTCTCACTCTCTCACTCACAGCTTCTCTTTCTCTCTCTCACACAGCTTCTCTTTCTCTCTCTCTCACTCAGAGCTTCTCTTTCTCTCTCCCTCACGCTCTCACTCACAGCTTCTCTTTCTCTCTCTCTCACTCTCACTCACAGCTTCTCTCTCTCTCTCTCTCTCACTCACACCTTCTCTATCTCTCACACTCACATCTTCTCTCTCTCACAGTTTCACTATCTCTCTCTCACTCACAGCTTCTCTTTCTCTCTCTCTCTCTCTCACAGCTTCTCTTTCTCTCTCTCTGACTCACAGCTTCTCTTTCTCTCTCTCACTCACAGCTTCTCTTTCTCTCTCTCTTTCTCACTCACAGCTTCTCTTTCTTTCTTTCTCTCTCTTTCTCACTCACAGCTTCTCTTTCTCCCTTTCTCTCTCACTCACACCTTCTATTTCTCTCTCACACACACACACAGCTTCTCTTTCTCTCTCTCTCACTCACAACTCTTTCTCTCTCTCCCTCACTCACAGCTTCTCTTTCTCTCTCTCTCTCACTCCCAGCTTCTATTTCTCTCTCTATCTCACTCCCAGCTTCTCTTTTTCTCTCTCAAACACACACAGCTTCTCTTTCTCTCTCTCTCTCTCACTCACAGCTTCTCTTTCTCTCTCTCACACACACAGCTTCTCTCTCTCTCTCTCTCTCACTCACAGCTTCTCTTTCTTTCTCTCTCTCTCTCACTCACAGCTTCTTCTCTCTGTCTCTCTGACTCACAGCTTCTCTCTCTCTATCACTCACAGCTCCCCTTTCTCTCTCACACACACTCACAGCTTCTCTTTCTCTCTCTCTCTCTCTCCCTCACTCACATCTTCTCTTTCTCTCTCTCTCTCTCACTCACAGCTTCTATTTCTCTCTCTCTCACTCACACCTTCTCTTTCTCTCTCTCTCACTCACAGCTTCTCTTTCTCTCTCTCACACACAGCTCTTTCTTTCTCTCTCTCTTTCACACACAGCTGCTCTCTCTCACTCACTCACTCACAGCTTCTCTTTCTCTCTGTCTCTCTCTCTCTCACACAGCTTCTCTTTCTCTCTCTCTTTCACACACAGCTGCTCTCTCTCACTCACTCACTCACAGCTTCTCTTTCTCTCTGTCTCTCTCGCTCTCACACAGCTTCTCTTTCTCTCTCTCTCTCACTCACAGCTTCTCTTTCTCTCTCACACACACACAGCTTCTCTTTCTTTCTCTCTCTCACTCACAGCTTCTCTTTCTTTCTCTCTCTCTCTCACTCACAGCTTCTTCTCTCTGTCTCTCTGACTCACAGCTTCTCTCTCTCTATCACTCACAGCTCCCCTTTCTCTCTCACACACACTCACAGCTTCTCTTTCTCTCTTTCTCTCTCTCTCTCACTCACATCTTCTCTTTCTCTCTCTCTCTCTCACTCACAGCTTCTATTTCTCTCTCTCTCACTCACACCTTCTCTTTCTCTCTCTCACTCACAGCTTCTCTTTCTCTCTCTCACACACAGCTCTTTCTTTCTCTCTCTCTTTCACACACAGCTGCTCTCTCTCACTCACTCACTCACAGCTTCTCTTTCTCTCTGTCTCTCTCTCTCTCACACAGCTTCTCTTTCTCTCTCTCTTTCACACACAGCTGCTCTCTCTCACTCACTCACTCACAGCTTCTCTTTCTCTCTGTCTCTCTCTCTCTCACACAGCTTCTCTTTCTCTCTCTCTCTCACTCACAGCTTCTCTTTCTCTCTCTCTAACTCATTGCTTCTCTTTCTCTCACACACACTCACAGCTTCTATTTCTCTCTCTCTCACTCAAAGCTTCTCTTTCTTTCTCTCTCTTTCTCTCACTCACACCTTCTCTTTCTCTCTCTCTCTCTCACTCACCGCTTCTTCTCTCTGTCTCTCTCACTCACAGCTTCTCTCTCTCTCTCTCTCTCACAGCTTCTCTCTCTCTCACTCACTAACAGCTTCTCTTTATCTCTCTCTTTCTCACTCACAGCTTCTCTCTCTCTCACTCACTCACAGCTTCTCTTTCTCTCTCTCTCACTCACAGCTTCTCTCTCACACACACACGCAGCTTCCCTTTCTCTCTTTCTCTCTCACTCACAGCTTCTATTTCTATCTCTCTCTCACTCACAGCTTCTCTTTCTCTCTCACACACACACACAGCTTCTCTTTCTCTCTCTCACTCACAGCTTCTCTTTCTTTTTCTCTCTCTCTCACTCACAGCTTCTTCTCTCTGTCTCTCTGACTCACAGCTTCTCTCTCTCTATCACTCACAGCTCCCCTTTCTCTCTCTCTCTCACTCACAGCTTCTCTTTTTCTCTCTCTCTCACTCACATCTTCTCTTGCTCTCTCTCTCTCACTCACAGCTTCTATTTCTCTCTCTCTCACTCACAGCTTCTCTTTCTCTCTCACACACACAGCTCTTTCTCTCTCTCTCTTTCACACACAGCTGCTCTCTCTCTCTCACTCACTCACAGCTTCTCTTTCTCTCTGTCTCTCTCTCTCACACAGCTTCTCTTTCTCTCTCTCTCACTCACTCACAGCATCTCTTTCTCTCACTCTCTCACTCCCAGCTTCTCTTTCTCTCTCTCTCACTCACAGCTTCTCTCTCTCTCACTCACTCACAGCTTCTCTTTCTCACTCTCTGTCTCACTCACAGCTTCTCTTTCTCTCTCTCTCTCTCACTCACAGCTTCTCTTTCTCTCTCTCTCTAACTCACACACAGCTTCTTCTCTCTGTCTCTCTCACTCAGCTTCTCTTTCTCTCTCTTTCTCTCACTCACAGCTTTTCTTTCTCTCTCTCACTCACAGCATCTTTTTTCCTCTGTCTCTCTCTCACTCACAGCTTCTTCTCTCTGTCTCTCTCACTCACAGCTTCTCTCTCTCTCACTCACGCATAGCTTCTCTTTCTCTCTCTCTCTCTCACAGCTTCTCTTTCTCGCTTTCTCTCTCACTCACAGCTTCTATTTCACTCTCGCACAGCTTCTCTTTCTCTCTCTCTCTCTCTCTCACTCACAGCTCTTTCTCTCTCTCTTTCACTCACAGCTGCTCTTTCTCTCTCTCTCACTCACAGCTTCTCTTTCTCTCTCTCTCTCTCACACACACAGCTTCTCTTTTTCTCCCGTCCCACTCACAGCTTCTCTTTCTCTCTCATTCTCTCACTCACAGCTTATCTTTCTCTTTCTCTCACTCACAGCTTTTCTTTCTCTCTCTGACTCACAGCTTCTCTTTCTCTATCTCTCACTCACAGCTTCTCTCTCTGTCTCTCACTCACAGCTTCTCTCTCTCACACACACAGCTTCTCTTTCTCTCTCTCTCACTCACAACTTCTCTTTCTCTCTTTCTCTCTCACTCTCAGCTTCTCTTTCTCACACATACACACACACAGCTTCTCTTTCTCTCTCTCACTGAGCTTCTCTTTCTCTCTCTCTCGCAATCACAGCTTCTCCTTCTCTCTCACACTCACAGCTTCTCTTTCTCTCTCACTCACAGCTTCTCTTTCTCTCTCTCTCACTCACAGCTTCTCTTTCTCTCTCTCTCACTCACAGCTTCTCTCTCTCACTCACAGCTTTTCTTTCTCTCTCTCTCACTCACTCAAAGCTTCTCTCTCTCACTCACAGCTTCTCTTTCTATCTCATACTCACAGCTTCTCTTTCTCTCTCTCTCTCTCTCTCACTCACAGCTTCTCTTTCTCTCTCTCTCTCTCTCACAGCTTCTCTTTCTCTCTCTCTCACTCCCAGCATCTCTTTCTCTCTCTCACACACACACAGCTTCTCTCTCTCTCACTCACAGCATCTCTTTCTCTCTCTCTCTGTCTCACTCACATCTTCTCTTTCTATCTCTCTCTCTCACTCACAGCTTCTGTTTCTCTCTCTCTCACTCACAGCTTCTTCTCTCCGTCTCTCTCACTCACAGCTTCTCTCTCTCTCACTCACAGCTTCCCTTTCTCTCTCTCTCACTCACAGCTTCACTTTCTCTCTCTCTCACTCACTCACAGCTTCTCTTTCTCTCTCTCTCACTCACTCACTCACAGCATCTCTTTCTCTCTCTCTCACTCACAGCTTCTCTTTCTTTCTCTCACAGCTTCCCTTTCTCTCTCTCTCACTCACAGCTTCTCTTTCTCTCTCTCTCTCACTCACTCACAGCGTCTCTTTCTCTCACTCTCTCACTCCCAGCTTCTCTCTCTCTCTCTCTCTCACTCACAGCTTCTCTTTCTCTCTCTCTCTCTCTCACTCACAACTCTTTTTCTCCCTCTCTCTCACTCACAGCTCTTTCTCTCTCTCTCTCACTCACAGCTTCATTTTCTCTCTCTCTCTCACTCACAGCTTCTCTTTCTCTCTCTCTCAATCACTCACAGCTTCTCTTTATCTCTCTCTCACTCACAGCTTCTCTTACTCTCTCTCTCTCACTCACAGCTTCTCTTTCTCTCTCACACACAGCTTTTCTTTCTCTCTCTCTCTCACTCACAGCTTCTCTTTCTCTCTCTCACTCACAACTTCTCTCTCGCTCTCTCTCACTCACTCACAGCTTCTCTCTCTCTCTCACAGCTTCTCTCTCTCTCACACTCACAGCTTCTCTTTCTCTGTCTCTAACTCACACCTTCTCTTTATCTCTATCTCACTCACAGCTTCTCTTTCTCTCTCTCTCTCGCACAGCTTCTCTTTCTCTCTCTCACTCACAACTTCTCTCTCGCTCTCTCTCACTCACTCACAGCTCCTCTCTCTCTCTCTCACAGCTTCTCTTTCTCTCTCTCTCTCTCACTCACAGCTTCTCTTACTCTCTCTCTCTCACTCACAGCTTCTCTTTCTCTCTCTCTCTCTCACTCACAGCTTCTCTTTCTCTCTCTCACACGCACAGCTTCTCTTTCTCACTCAGCTTCTCTTTCTCTCTCTCACTCACAGCTTCTCTTTCTCTCTCTCTCTCACTCACAGCTTCTCTTTCTCTCTCTCTCACTCACAGCTTCTCTCTCACTCTCTCTCACTCACTCACAGCTTATCTCTCTCTCTCACTCACAGCTTCTCTTTCTCTCTCTCTCTCACTCACAGCTTCTCTTTCTCTCTCTCTCTCTCTCACAGCTCACTTTCTCTCTCTCTCTCACGCACAGCTTCTCTTTCTCTCTCTCTCACTCACATCTTCTCTTTCTCTCTCTCTCTCTCTCACTCACAGCTTCTCTCTCTCTCACTCACAGCTTCACTTTCTCTCGCTCACTCACTCACAGCTTCTCTTTCTCTTTCTCTCTCTAACTCACAGCTTCTATTTATCTCTCTCTCTCACTCACAGCTTCTCTTTCTCTCTCTCTCTCACTCACAGCTTCTCCTTCTCTCTCTCTCACTCACATCTCCTCTCTCTCTCTATCTCTCACTCACAGCTTCTCTCTCTCTCTCTTACTCACTCTCACTCACAGCTTCTCTTTCTCTCTCACACACACTCACAGTTTCTCTCTCTCTCTCACTCACAGCTTCTCTCTCTCAATCACTCACAGCTTCTCTCTCTCTCACTCAAAGCTTCTCTCTCTCTCACTCACAGCTTCTCTTTCTCTCTCTCTCACTCACAACTTCTCTTTCTCCCTCTCTCTCTCACTCACAGCTTCTCTTTCTCTCTCTCTCACTCACAACTTCTCTTTCTCCCTCTCTCTCTCACTCACAGCTTCTCTCTCTCACTCAGAGCTTCTCTTTCTTTCTCTCTCTCTCACTCACAGCTTCTCTCTCTCTCACACACACAGCTTCTCTCTCTCTCACACACACAGCTTCTCTTTCTCTCTCTGTCACTCACAGCTTCACTTTCTCTGTTTCTCTCTAACTCACAGCTTCTCTTTTTCTCTCTCTCTCTCAAAGCTTCTCTTTCTCTCTCTCTCTCTCACTCACTCATAGCTTCTCTTTCTCTCTCTCTCTCTCACTCACAGCTTCTCTTTCTCTCTCTCTCTCTCACTCACAGCTTCTCTTTCTCATTCTCTCTCTCACTCACACCTTCTCTCTCTCTCTCTCACTCACAGCTTCTCTCTCTCTCACTCACTCACAGCTTCTCTTTCTCTCTCTCACACACACAGCTTCTCTCTCTCTCTCTCTCTCTCTCTCACTCACAGCTTCTCTCTCTCACACACACACACACTCACAGCTTCTCTTTCTCTCTCTCTCTCTCACTCACAGCTTCTCTTTCTCTCTCTCTCACTCACAGCTTCTCTTTCTCTCTCACACACAGCTCCTATTTCTCTCTCACACACACAGAGTTTCTTTCTCTCTCTCTCACAGCTTCTCTCTCTCTCACTCACAGCTTCTCTCTCTCTTTCTCACAGCTACTCTTTCTCTCTCTCTCTTTCACTCTCAGCTTCTATTTCGCTCTCGCTCTCTCACTCACAGCTTCTCTTTCTCTCTCTCTCACTCACAGCTTCTATTTCTCTCTCTCATTCTAACTCAGATTCTCTTTCTCTCTCTCTCACTCACTCACAGCTTCTCTTTCTCTCTCTCACTCACAGCTTCTCTTTCCCTCTCTCTCTCACTCACAGCTTCTCTTTCGCTCTCTCTCTATCACTGTCACAGCATCTCTCTCTCACACACACACTCTCACTCACAGCTTCTCTTTCTCTCTCTCTCTCTCACTCACAGCTTCTCTTTCTCTCTCTCTCACTCACAGCTTCTCTTTATCTCTCTCTCACACTCACAGCTTCTCTTTCTCTCTCTCTCTCACTCACAGCTTCTCTTTCTCTTTCTCTCTCTCACTCACATCTTCTCTCTCTCTTTCTCACTCACAGCTTCTCTCTCTCACTCACTCACAGCTTCTCTCTCTCTCTCTCTCACAGCTTCTCTTTCTCTGTCTCTCTCTAACTCACAGCTTCTCTTTATATCTCTCTCACTCACAGCTTCTCTCTCTCTCTCTCTCTCCTACTCACAGCTTCTCTTTCTCTCTCTCTCACTCACAGCTTCTCTCTCACTCTCTCTCTCACTCACTCACAGCTTATCTCTCTCTCTCACTCACAGCTTCTCTTTCTCTCTCACTCTCACTCACAGCTTCTCTTTCTCTCTCTCTCTCTCTCACAGCTTCTCTTTCTCTCTCTCTCTCACGCACAGCTTCTCTTTCTCTCTCTCTCACTCACATCTTCTCTTTCTCTCTCTCTCTCTCTCACTCACAGCTTCTCTCTCTCTCTCACTCACAGCTTCACTTTCTCTCTCTCACTCACTCACAGCTTCTCTTTCTCTCTCTAACTCACAGCTTCTATTTATATCTCTCTCACTCACAGCTTCTCTTTCTCTCTCTCTCACTCACAGCTTCTCCTTCTCTCTCTCACTCACATCTCCTCTCTCTCTCTCTCTCTCTCACTCACAGCTTCTCTCTCTCTCTCTTACTCACTCTCACTCACAGCTTCTCTTTCTCTCTCACACACACTCACAGTTTCTCTCTCTCTCTCACTCACAGCTTCTCTCTCTCTCTCTCAATCACTCACAGCTTCTCTCTCTCTGTCACTCACAGCTTCTCTCTCTCTCACTCACAGCTTCTCTTTCTCTCTCTCTCACTCACAGCTTCTCTTTCTCCATCTCTCTCTCACTCACAGCTTCTCTCTCTCACTCAGAGCTTCTCTTTCTTTCTCTCTCTCTCACTCACAGCTTCTCTCACACACACACACAGCTTCTCTCTCTCTCACTCACTCACAGCTTCTCTTTCTTTCTCTCTCTCTCACTCACAGCTTCTTTTCTCTCTCTCTCACTCAAAGCTTCTCTTTCTCTCTCTCTCTCTCACTCACAGCTTCTCTTTCTCTCTCTCACACGCACAGCTTCTCTTTCTCACTCAGCTTCTCTTTCTCTCTCTCACTCACAGCTTCTCTTTCTCTCTCTCTCTCACTCACAGCTTCTCTTTCTCTCTCTCTCACTCACAGCTTCTCTCTCACTCTCTCTCACTCACGCACAGCTTATCTCTCTCTCTCACTCACAGCTTCTCTTTCTCTCTCTCTCTCTCACTCACAGCTTCTCTTTCTCTCTCTCTATCACATCTCTCTTTCTCTCTCTCTCTCACGCACAGCTTCTCTTTCTCTCTCTCACTCACATCTTCTCTTTCTCTCTCTCTCTCTCTCACTCACAGCTTCTCTCTCTCTCACTCACAGCTTCTCTTTCTCTCGCTCACTCACTCACAGCTTCTCTTTCTCTTTCTCTCTCTAACTCACAGATTCTATTTATCTCTCTCTCACTCACAGCTTCTCTTTCTCTCTCTCTCTCACTCACAGCTTCTCCTTCTCTCTCTCTCACTCACAGCTTCTCTTTCTCTCTCTCTCACTCACAGCTTCTCTCTCTCTCTCTTACTCACTCTCACTCACAGCTTCTCTTTCTCTCTCACACACACTCACAGTTTCTCTCTCTCTCTCACTCACAGCTTCTCTCTCTCAATCACTCACAGCTTCTCTCTCTGTCACTCACAGCTTCTCTCTCTCTCACTCACAGCTTCTCTTTCTCTCTCTCTCACTCACAACTTCTCTTTCTCCCTCTCTCTCTCACTCACAGCTTCTCTTTCTCTCTCTCTCACTCACAACTTCTCTTTCTCCCTCTCTCTCTCACTCACAGCTTCTCTCTCTCACTCAGAGCTTCTCTTTCTTTCTCTCTCTCTCACTCACAGCTTCTCTCTCTCTCACACACACAGCTTCTCCCTCTCTCACACACACAGCTTCTCTTTCTCTCTCTGTCACTCACAGCTTCACTTTCTCTGTTTCTCTCTAACTCACAGCTTCTCTTTTTCTCTCTCTCTCTCAAAGCTTCTCTTTCTCTCTCTCTCTCTCACTCACTCACAGCTTCTCTTTCTCTCTCTCTCTCTCACTCACAGCTTCTCTTTCTCTCTCTCTCTCTCACTCACAGCTTCTCTTTCTCATTCTCTCTCTCACTCACACCTTCTCTCTCTCTCTCTCACTCACAGCTTCTCTCTCTCTCACTCACTCACAGCTTCTCTTTCTCTCTCTCTCACACACAGCTTCTCTCTCTCTCTCTCTCTCTCACTCACTCACAGCTTCTCTCTCTCACACACACACACACTCACAGCTTCTCTTTCTCTCTCTCTCTCTCACTCACAGCTTCTCTTTCTCTCTCTCTCACTCACAGCTTCTCTTTCTCTCTCACACACAGCTCCTATTTCTCTCTCACACACACAGAGTTTCTTTCTCTCTCTCTCACAGCTTCTCTCTCTCTCACTCACAGCTTCTCTCTCTCTTTCTCACAGCTACTCTTTCTCTCTCTCTCTTTCACTCTCAGCTTCTATTTTGCTCTCGCTCTCTCACTCACAGCTTCTCTTTCTCTCTCTCTCACTCACAGCTTCTATTTCTCTCTCTCATTCTAACTCAGATTCTCTTTCTCTCTCTCACTCACTCACAGCTTCTCTTTCTCTCTCTCACTCACAGCTTCTCTTTCCCTCTCTCTCTCACTCACAGCTTCTCTTTCGCTCTCTCTCTATCACTGTCACAGCATCTCTCTCTCACACACACACTCTCACTCACAGCTTCTCTTTCTCTCTCTCTCTCTCACTCACAGCTTCTCTTTCTCTCTCTCTCACTCACAGCTTCTCTTTATCTCTCTCTCACACTCACAGCTTCTCTTTCTCTCTCTCTCTCTCTCACTCACAGCTTCTCTTTCTCTTTCTCTCTCTCACTCACATCTTCTCTCTCTCTTTCTCACTCACAGCTTCTCTCTCTCACTCACTCACAGCTTCTCTCTCTCTCTCTCTCACAGCTTCTCTTTCTCTGTTTCTCTCTAACTCACAGCTTCTCTTTATATCTCTCTCACTCACAGCTTCTCTCTCTCTCTCTCTCTCCTACTCACAGCTTCTCTTTCTCTCTCTCTCACTCACAGCTTCTCTCTCACTCTCTCTCTCACTCACTCACAGCTTATCTCTCTCTCTCACTCACAGCTTCTCTTTCTCTCTCACTCTCACTCACAGCTTCTCTTTCTCTCTCTCTCTCTCTCTCACAGCTTCTCTTTCTCTCTCTCTCTCACGCACAGCTTCTCTTTCTCTCTCTCTCACTCACATCTTCTCTTTCTCTCTCTCTCTCTCTCACTCACAGCTTCTCTCTCTCTCTCACTCACAGCTTCACTTTCTCTCTCTCACTCACCCACAGCTTCTCTTTCTCTCTCTAACTCACAGCTTCTATTTATATCTCTCTCACTCACAGCTTCTCTTTCTCTCTCTCACTCACAGCTTCTCCTTCTCTCTCTCACTCACATCTCCTCTCTCTCTCTCTATCTCTCACTCACAGCTTCTCTCTCTCTCTCTTACTCACTCTCACTCACAGCTTCTCTTTCTCTCTCACACACACTCACAGTTTCTCTCTCTCTCTCACTCACAGCTTCTCTCTCTCTCTCTCAATCACTCACAGCTTCTCTCTCTCTGTCACTCACAGCTTCTCTCTCTCTCACTCACAGCTTCTCTCTCTCTCTCTCTCACTCACAGCTTCTCTTTCTCCCTCTCTCTCTCACTCACAGCTTCTCTCTCTCACTCAGAGCTTCTCTTTCTTTCTCTCTCTCTCACTCACAGCTTCTCTCACACACACACACAGCTTCTCTCTCTCTCACTCACTCACAGCTTCTCTTTCTTTCTCTCTCTCTCACTCACAGCTTCTTTTCTCTCTCTCTCACTCAAAGCTTCTCTTTCTCTCTCTCTCTCTCACTCACAGCTTCTCTTTCTCTCTCTCACACGCACAGCTTCTCTTTCTCACTCAGCTTCTCTTTCTCTCTCTCACTCACAGCTTCTCTTTCTCTCTCTCTCTCACTCACAGCTTCTCTTTCTCTCTCTCTCACTCACAGCTTCTCTCTCACTCTCTCTCACTCACGCACAGCTTATCTCTCTCTCTCACTCACAGCTTCTCTTTCTCTCTCTCTCTCTCACTCACAGCTTCTCTCTCTCTCACTCACAGCTTCACTTTCTCTCGCTCACTCACTCACAGCTTCTCTTTCTCTTTCTCTCTCTAACTCACAGATTCTATTTATCTCTCTCTCACTCACAGCTTCTCTTTCTCTCTCTCTCTCACTCACAGCTTCTCCTTCTCTCTCTCTCACTCACAGCTTCTCTTTCTCTCTCTCTCACTCACAGCTTCTCTCTCTCTCTCTTACTCACTCTCACTCACAGCTTCTCTTTCTCTCTCACACACACTCACAGTTTCTCTCTCTCTCTCACTCACAGCTTCTCTCTCTCTCACTCACAGCTTCTCTTTCTCTCTCTCACTCACAACTTCTCTTTCTCCCTCTCTCTCTCACTCACAGCTTCTCTCTCTCACTCAGAGCTTCTCTTTCTTTCTCTCTCTCACACACACAGCTTCTTTCTCTCTCTCTCTCACTCACAGCTTCACTTTCTCTGTTTCTCTCTAACTCACAGCTTCTCTTTTTCTCTCTCTCACTCAAAGCTTCTCTTTCTCTCTCTCTCTCTCTCACTCACTCACAGCTTCTCTTTCTCTCTTTCTCTCTCTCTCAATCACAGCTTCTCTTTCTCTCTCTCTCTCTCACTCACAGCTTCTCTTTCTCATTCTCTCTCTCACTCACATCTTCTCTCTCTCTCACTCACATCTTCTCTCTCTCTCACTCACTCACAGCTTCTCTTTCTCTCTCTCTCTCACAGCTTCTCTTTCTCTCTCTCTCTCTCACTCAGCTTCTCTCTCACACACACACACACACTCACAGCTTCTCTTTCTCTCTCTCTCTCACTCACAGCTTCTCTTTCTCTCTCTCTCACTCACAGCTTCTCTTTCTCTCTCTCACAGCTCCTATTTCTCTCTCTCACACACAGAGTTTCTTTCTCTCTCTCACACAGCTTCTCTCACTCTCACTCACAGCTTCTCTCTCTCTTTCTCACAGCTACTCTTTCTCTCTCTCTCTTTCACTCTCAGCTTCTCTTTCGCTCTCTCTCTCTCACTCACAGCTTCTCTTTCTCTCTCTCTCACTCACAGCTTCTCTTTCTCTCTCTCATTCTCACTCAGATTCTCTTTCTCTCTCTCTCTCACTCACAGCTTCTCTTTCTCTCTCTCACTCACAGCTTCTCTTTCCCTCTCTCTCTCACTCACAGCTTCTCTTTCGCTCTCTCTCTATCACTGTCACAGGATCTCTCTCTCACACACACACTCTCACTCACAGCTTCTCTTTCTCTCTCTCTCTCTCACTCACAGCTTCTCTTTCTCTCTCTCTCACTCACAGCTTCTCTTTATCTCTCTCTCACACTCACAGCTTCTCTTTCTCTCTCTCTCTCTCACTCACAGCTTCTCTTTCACTTTCTCTCTCTCACTCACATCTTCTCTCTCTCTTTCTCACTCACAGCTTCTCTCTCTCTCTCACTCACAGCTTCTCTCTCTCTCTCTCTCTCTCTCTCACAGCTTCTCTTTCTCTGTCTCTCTCTAACTCACAGGTTCTCTTTATATCTCTCTCACTCACAGCTTCTCTTTCTCTCTCTCTCTCACTCACAGCTTCTCTTTCTCTCTCTCTCACTCACAGCTTCTCTCTCACTCTCTCTCACTCACTCACAGCTTATCTCTCTCTCTCACTCACAGCTTCTCTTTCTCTCTCTCTCTCACTCACAGCTTCTCTTTCTCTCTCTCTCTCTCACAGCTTCTCTTTCTCTCTCTCTCTCACGCACTGCTTCTCTTTCTCTCTCTCTCACTCACATCTTCTCTTTCTCTCTCTCTCTCACTCACAGCTTCTCTTTCTCTCTCTCTCACTCACAGCTTCTCTCTCACTCTCTCTCACTCACTCACAGCTTATCTCTCTCTCTCACTCACAGCTTCTCTTTCTCTCTCTCTCTCACTCACAGCTTCTCTTTCTCTCTCTCTCTCTCACAGCTTCTCTTTCTCTCTCTCTCTCACGCACTGCTTCTCTTTCTCTCTCTCTCACTCACATCTTCTATTTCTCTCTCTCTCTCTCTCACTCACAGCTTCTCTCTCTCTCACTCACAGCTTCACTTTCTCTCTCTTACTCACTCACAGCTTCTCTTTCTCTTTCTCTCTCTAACTCACAGCTTCTATTTATCTCTCTCTCTCACTCACAGCTTCTCTTTCTCTCTCTCTCACTCACAGCTTCTCCTTCTCTCTCTCTCACTCACATCTCCTCTCTCTCTCTCTCTCTCTATCTCTCACTCACAGCTTCTCTTTCTCTCTCTCTTACTCACTCTCACTCACAGCTTCTCTTTCTCTCTCACACACACTCACAGTTTCTCTCTCTCTCTCACTCACAGCTTCTCTCTCTCTCTCTCAATCACTCACAGCTTCTCTCTCTCTGTCACTCACAGCTTCTCTCTCTCTCACTCACAGCTTCTCTTTCTCTCTCTCTCTCTCACAGCTTCTCTTTCTCTCTCTCTCTCACGCACAGCTTCTCTTTCTCTCTCTCTCACTCACATCTTCTCTTTCTCTCTCTCTCTCTCTCACTCACAGCTTCTCTCTCTCTCTCTCTCACTCACAGCTTCACTTTCTCTCTCTCACTCACTCACAGCTTCTCTTTCTCTTTCTCTCTCTAACTCACAGCTTCTATTTATCTCTCTCTCTCACTCACAGCTTCTCTTTCTCTCTCTCTCACTCACAGCTTCTCCTTCTCTCTCTCTCTCTCACTCACATCTCCTCTCTCTCTCTATCTCTCACTCACAGCTTCTCTCTCTCTCTCTTACTCACTCTCACTCACAGCTTCTCTTTCTCTCTCACACACACTCACAGTTTCTCTCTCTCTCTCACTCACAGCTTCTCTCTCTCTCTCAATCACTCACAGCTTCTCTCTCTCTGTCACTCACAGCTTCTCTCTCTCTCACTCACAGCTTCTCTTTCTCTCTCTCTCACTCACAGCTTCTCTTTCTCCCTCTCTCTCTCACTCACAGCTTCTCTCTCTCACTCAGAGCTTCTCTTTCTTTCTCTCTCTCACTCACAGCTTCTCTCTCTCACACACACACAGCTTCTCTCTCTCTCACTCACGCACAGCTTCTCTTTCTCTCTCTCTCTCTCACTCACAGCTTTTTTTCTCTCTCTCTCACTCACAGCTTCTCTTACTCTCTCTCACTCACAGCTTCTCTTTCTCTCTCTCACACGCACAGCTTCTCTTTCTCACTCAGCTTCTCTTTCTCTCTCTCACAGCTTCTCTTTCTCTCTCTCTCTCACTCACAGCTTCTCTTTCTCTCTCTCTCACTCACAGCTTCTCTCTCACTCTCTCTCACTCACTCACAGCTTATCTCTCTCTCTCACTCACAGCTTCTCTTTCTCTCTCACTCACTCACAGCTTCTCTTTCTCTCTCTCTCTCTCTCACAGCTCTCTTTCTCTCTCTCTCTCACACACAGCTTCTCTTTCTCTCTCTCTCACTCACATCTTCTCTTTCTCTCTCTCTCTCTCACACTCACAGCTTCTCTCTCTCTCACTCACAGCTTCACTTTCTCTCGCTCACTCACTCACAGCTTCTCTTTCTCTTTCTCTCTCTAACTCACAGCTTCTATTTATCTCTCTCTCTCACTCACAGCTTCTCTTTCTCTCTCTCTATCACTCACAGCTTCTCCTTCTCTCTCTCTCACTCACATCTCCTCTCTCTCTCTATCTCTCACTCACACCTTCTCTCTCTCTATTACTCACTCTCACTCACAGCTTCTCTTTCTCTCTCACACACACTCACAGTTTTTCTCTCTCTCACTCACAGCTTCTCTCTCTCTCAATCACTCACAGCTTCTCTCTCTCTGTCACTCACATCTTCTCTCTCTCTCACTCACAGCTTCTCTTTCTCTCTCTCTCACTCACAACTTCTCTTTCTCCCTCTCTCTCTCACTCACAGCTTCTCTCTCTCACTCAGAGCTTCTCTTTCTTTCTCTCTCTCTCACTCACAGCTTCTCTCTCTCACACACACACAGCTTCTCTCTCTCACACACACACAGCTTCTCTTTCTCTCTCTCTGTCACTCACAGCTTCACTTTCTCTGTTTCTCTCTAACTCACAGCTTCTCTTTTTCTCTCTCTCACTCAAAGCTTCTCTTTCTCTCTCTCTCTCTCTCACTCACAGCTTCTCTTTCTCTCTCTCTCTCTCACTCACAGCTTCTCTTTCTCTCTCTCTCTCTCACTCACAGCTTCTCTTTCTCATTCTCTCTCTCACTCACATCTTCTCTCTCTCTCTCACTCACAGCTTCTCTCTCTCTCACTCACTCACAGCTTCTCTTTCTCTCTCTCTCTCTCACAGCTTCTCTTTCTCTCTCTCTCTCTCTCACTCACAGCTTCTCTCTCTCTCACACACACACACTCACAGCTACTCTTTCTCTCTCTCTCTTTCACTCTCAGCTTCTCTTTCGCTCTTGCTCTCTCACTCACAGCTTCTCTTTCTCTCTCTCTCACTCACAGCTTCTCTTTCTCTCTCATTCTCACTCAGATTCTCTTTCTCTCTCTCTCACTCACAGCTTCTCTTTCTCTCTCTCACTCACAGCTTCTCTTTCCCTCTCTCTCTCACTCACAGCTTCTCTTTCGCTCTCTCTCTATCACTGTCACAGCATCTCTCTCACACACACACACTCTCACTCACAGCTTCTCTTTCTCTCTCTCTCTCTCACTCACAGCTTCTCTTTCTCTCTCTCTCACTCACAGCTTCTCTTTATCTCTCTCTCACACTCACAGCTTCTCTTTCTCTCTCTCTCTCTCTCACACAGCTTCTCTTTCTCTTTCTCTCTCTCACTCACATCTTCTCTCTCTCTTTCTCACTCACAGCTTCTCTCTCTCTCTCACTCACAGCTTCTCTCTCTCTCTCTCTCTCGCTCACAGCTTCTCTTTCTCTGTCTCTCTCTAACTCACAGCTTCTCTTTATATCTCTCTCACTCACAGCTTCTCTTTCTCTCACTCTCTCACTCACAGCTTCTCTTTCTCTCTCTCTCACTCACAGCTTCTCTCTCACTCTCTCTCACTCACTCACAGCTTATCTCTCTCTCTCACTCACAGCTTCTCTTTCTCTCTCTCTCACTCACAGCTTCTCTTTCTCTCTCTCTCTCTCTCACAGCTTTTCTTTCTCTCTCTCTCTCACGCACAGCTTCTCTTTCTCTCTCTCACTCACATCTTCTCTTTCTCTCTCTCTCTCTCACTCACAGCTTCTCTCTCTCTCTCACTCACAGCTTCACTTTCTCTCTCTCACTCACTCACAGCTTCTCTTTCTCTTTCTCTCTCTAACTCACAGCTTCTATTTATCTCTCTCTCTCACTCACAGCTTCTCTTTCTCTCTCTCTCACTCACAGCTTCTCCTTCTCTCTCTCTCACTCACATCTCCTCTCTCTCTCTATCTCTCACTCACAGCTTCTCTCTCTCTCTCTTACTCACTCTCACTCACAGCTTCTCTTTCTCTCTCACACACACTCACAGTTTCTCTCTCTCTCACTCACAGCTTCTCTCTCTCTCTCTCAATCACTCACAGCTTCTCTCTCTCTGTCACTCACAGCTTCTCTCTCTCTCACTCACAGCTTCTCTTTCTCTCTCTCTCACTCACAGCTTCTCTTTCTCCCTCTCTCTCTCACTCACAGCTTCTCTCTCTCACTCAGAGCTTCTCTTTATTTCTCTCTCTCTCACTCACAGCTTCTCTCTCACACACACACAGCTTCTCTCTCTCTCACTCACTCACAGCTTCTCTTTCTCTCTCTCTCTCTCACTCACAGCTTTTTTTCTCTCTCTCTCACTCACAGCTTCTCTTTATGTCTCTCTCACTCACATCTTCTCTCTCTCTCTCACTCACAGCTTCTTTCTCTCTCACACACAGCTTCTCTTTCTCTCTCTCTCTCACAGCTTCTCTTTCTCTCTCTCTCTGTCACTCACAGCTCTCTCTCTTTCTCTCTCACTCACAGCTTCTCTTTTTCTCTCTCTCTCGCACTCACAGCTTCTCTTTCTCTCTCTCACTCACAGCTTCTCTTTCTCTCTCACACACACACAGCTTCTCTTTCTCTCTCACTCACTCTCTCTCACAGAGTTTCTTTCTCTCTCTCACACAGCTTCTCTCTCTCACTCACAACTTCTCTCTCTCTTACTCACAGCTACTCTTTTTCTCTCTCTCTCTCGCACTTTCATCTTTTCTTTCGCTCTCTCTCACTCACTCACAGTTTCTCTTTCTCTCTCACTCACAGCTTCTCTTTCTCTCTCTCTGTCACTCACAGCTTCTCTTTCTCTTTCTCTCTCTCAATGACATCTTCTCTCTCTCACTCACAGCTTCTCTCTCTCACTCACTCACAGCTTCACTTTCTTTCTCTCTCTCTCTCACAGCTTCTCTTTCTCTTTCTCTCTCTATCTCACAGCATCTCTCTCTCTCACTCACAGCTTCTCTTTCACTCTCTCTCTCTCACTCACAGCTTCTCTTTCTCTGTCTCTAACTCACAGCTTCTCTTTATCTCTATCTCACTCACAGCTTCTCTTTCTCTCTCTCTCTCGCACAGCTTCTCTTTCTCTCTCTCACTCACAACTTCTCTCTCGCTCTCTCTCACTCACTCACAGCTTCTCTCTCTCTCTCTCACAGCTTCTCTTTCTCTCTCTCTCTCTCACTCACAGCTTCTCTTTCTCTCTCTCTCTCACTCACAGCTTCTCTTTCTCTCTCTCACACGCACATCTTCTCTTTCTCACTCAGCTTCTCTTTCTCTCTCTCACTCACAGCTTCTCTTTCTCTCTCTCTCCCACTCACAGCTTCTCTTTCTCTCTCTCTCACTCACAGCTTCTCTCTCACTCTCTCTCACTCACTCACAGCTTATCTCTCTCTCACTCACAGCTTCTCTTTCTCTCTCTCTCACTCACAGCTTCTCTTTCTCTCTCTCTCTCACAGCTTCTCTTTCTCTCTCTCACGCACAGCTTCTCTTTCTCTCAATCTCACTCACATCTTCTCTTTCTCTCTCTCTCTCTCTCTCTCACTCACAGCTTCTCTCTCTCTCTCTCACTCACAGCTTCACTTTCTCTCTCTCACTCACTCACAGCTTCTCTTTCTCTTTCTCTCTCTAACTCACAGCTTCTATTTATCTCTCTCTCGCACTCACAGCTTCTCTTTCTCTCTCTCTCTCACTCTGTCACTCACAGCTTCTCTCTCTCTCACTCACAGCTTCTCTTTCTCTCTCTCTCTCACTCACAGCTTCTCTTTCTCTCTCTCTCTCACTCACAGCTTCTCTTTCTCTCTCTCACACGCACAGCTTCTCTTTCTCACTCACACACACACAGCTTCTCTTTCTCTCTCTCATTCTCACTCAGATTCTCTTTCTCTCTCTCTCTCACTCACAGCTTCTCTTTCTCTCTCTCACTCACAGCTTCTCTTTCCCTCTCTCTCTCACTCACAGCTTCTCTTTCGCTCTCTCTCTATCACTGTCACAGTATCTCTCTCTCACACACACACTCTCACTCACAGCTTCTCTTTCTCTCTCTCTCTCACTCACAGCTTCTCTTTCTCTCTCTCTCACTCACAGCTTCTCTTTATCTCTCTCTCACACTCACAACTTCTCTTTCTCTCTCTCTCACTCACAGCTTCTCTTTCTCTTTCTTTCTCTCTCTCACTCACATCTTCTCTCTCTCTTTCTCACTCACAGCTTCTCTCCCTCTCTCACTCACAGCTTCTCTCTCTCTCTCTCTCTCACAGCTTCTCTTTCTCTGTCTCTCTCTAACTCACAGCTTCTCTTTATATCTCTCTCACAGCTTCTCTTTCTCTCTCTCACTCACTCACAGCTTCTCTTTCTCTCTCTCACTCACAGCTTCTCTCTCACTCTCTCTCACTCACTCACAGCTTATCTCTCTCTCTCACTCACAGCTTCTCTTTCTCTCTCTCTCTCACTCACAGCTTCTCTTTCTCTCTCTCTCTCTCTCTCACAGCTTCTCTTTCTCTCTCTCTCATGCACAGCTTCTCTTTCTCTCTCTCTCACTCACATCTTCTCTTTCTCTCTCTCTCTCTCTCACTCACAGCTTCTCTCTCTCTCTCACTCACAGCTTCACTTTCTCTCTCTCACTCACTCACAGCTTCTCTTTCTCTTTCTCTCTCTAACTCACAGCTTCTATTTATCTCTCTCTCTCACTCACAGCTTCTCTTTCTCTCTCTCTCTCACTCACAGCTTCTCCTTCTCTCTCTCTCTCACTCACATCTCCTCTCTCTCTCTCTCTATCTCTCACTCACAGCTTCTCTCTCTCTCTTACTCACTCTCACTCACAGCTTCTCTTTCTCTCTCACACACACTCACAGTTTCTCTCTCTCTCAATCACTCACAGCTTCTCTCTCTGTGTCACTCACAGCTTCTCTCTCTCTCACTCACAGCTTCTCTTTCTCTCTCTCTCACTCACAGCTTCTCTTTCTCCCTCTCTCTCTCACTCACAGCTTCTCTCTCTCACTCAGAGCTTCTCTTTCTTTCTCTCTCTCTCACTCACAGCTTCTCTCTCTCACACACACATAGCTTCTCTCTCTCTCACTCACTCACAGCTTCTCTTTCTCTCTCTCTCTCTCACTCACAGCTTTTTTTCTCTCTCTCACTCACAGCTTCTCTTTATCTCTCTCTCACTCACATCTTCTCTCTCTCTCTCACTCACAGCTTCTCTCTCTCTCACTCACAGCTTCTCTTTCTCTCTCTCTCTCACAGCTTCTCTTTCTCTCTCTCTCTGTCACTCACAGCTCTCTCTCTTTCTCTCTCACTCACAGCTTCTCTTTCTCTCTCTCTCTCGCACTCACAGCTTCTTTCTCTCTCTCACTCACAGCTTCTCTTTCTCTCTCACACACACACAGCTTCTCTTTCTCTCTCACTCACTCTCTCTCACAGAGTTTCTTTCTCTCACACACACAGCTTCTCTCTCTCACTCACAACTTCTCTCTCTTACTCACAGCTACTCTTTCTCTCTCTCTCTCGCACTTTCATCTTTTCTTTCGCTCTCTCTCTCTCACTCACAGATTCTCTTTCTCTCTCTCTCACTCACAGCTTCTCTTTCTCTCTCTCTTTCTCACTCAGCTTCTCTTTCTCTCTCTCTTACTCACAGCTTCTCTTTCTCTCTCACTCACAGCTTCTCTTTCTCTCTCTCTGTCACTCACAGCTTCTCTTTCTCTTTCTCAATCACATCTTCTCTCTCTCTCACTCACAGCTTCTCTCTCTCACTCACTCACAGATTCACTTTCTTTCTCTCTCTCTCTCACAGCTTCTCTTTCTCTTTCTCTCTCTATCTCACAGCATCTCTCTCTCTCACTCACAGCTTCTCTTTCACTCTCTCTCTCTCACTCACAGCTTCTCTTTCTCTCTCTCTATCGCACAGCTTCTCTTTCTCTCTCTCACTCACAACTTCTCTCTCACTCTCTCTCACTCACTCATAGCTTCTCTCTCTCTCTCACAGCTTCTCTTTCTCTCTCTCTCTCTCACTCACAGCTTCTCTTTCTCTCTCTCTCACTCACAGCTTCTCTTTCTCTCTCTCTCTCTCACTCACAGCTTCTCTTTCTCTCTCTCACACGCACAGCTTCTCTTTCTCACTCAGCTTCTCTTTCTCTCTCTCACTCACAGCTTCTCTTTCTCTCTCTCTCTCACTCACAGCTTCTCTTTCTCTCTCTCTCACTCACAGCTTCTCTCTCACTCTCTCTCACTCACTCACAGCTTATCTCTCTCTCTCACTCACAGCTTCTCTTTCTCTCTCTCTCACTCACAGCTTCTCTTTCTCTCTCTCTCACACAGCTTCTCTTTCTCTCTCACACACACACAGCTTCTCTTTCTCTCAATCTCACTCACATCTTCTTTTTCTCTCTCTCTCTCTCTCTCACTCACAGCTTCTCTCTCTCTCACTCACAGCTTCACTTTCTCTCTCTCACTCACTCACAGCTTCTCTTTCTCTTTCTCTCTCTAACTCACAGCTTCTATTTATCTCTCTCTCTCACTCACAGCTTCTCTTTCTCTCTCTCTCTCACTTACAGCTTCTCCTTCTCTCTCTCTCACTCACATCTCCTCTCTCTCTCTCTCTCTCTCTCACTCACAGCTTCTCTCTCTCTCTCTTACTCACTCTCACTCACAGCTTCTCTTTCTCTCACACACACACTCACAGTTTCTCTCTCTCTCTCACTCACAGCTTCTCTCTCTCTCTCTCAATCACTCACAGCTTCTCTCTCTCTGTCACTCACAGCTTCTCTCTCTCTCACTCACAGCTTCTCTTTCTCTCTCTCTCTCACTCACAGCTTCTCTTTCTCTCTCTCTCTCTCACTCACAGCTTCTCTTTCTCTCTCTCACACGCACAGCTTCTCTTTCTCACTCAGCTTCTCTTTCTCTCTCTCACTCACAGCTTCTCTTTCTCTCTCTCTCTCTCACAGCTTCTCTTTCTCTCTCTCTCTCACGCACAGCTTCTCTATCTCTCTCTCTCACTCACATCTTCTCTTTCTCTTTCTCTCTCTCTCACATACAGCTTCTCTCTCTCTCTCACTCACAGCTTCTCTTTCTCTCTCTCTCACTCACAGCTTCTCTTTCTCTCTCTCTCTCTCACAGCTTCTCTTTCTCTCTCTCTCTCACGCACAGCTTCTCTATCTCTCTCTCTCACTCACATCTTCTCTTTCTCTTTCTCTCTCTCTCACATACAGCTTCTCTCTCTCTCTCACTCACAGGTTCACTTTCTCTCTCTCATTCACTCACAGCTTCTCTTTCTCTTTCTCTCTCTAACTCACAGCTTCTATTTATCTTTCTCTCTCACTCACAGCTTCTCTTTCTCTCTCTCTCTCACTCACAGCTTCTCCTTCTCTCTCTCTCACTCACATCTCCTCTCTCTCTCTCTCTATCTCTCACTCACAGCTTCTCTCTCTCTCTCTTACTCACTCTCACTCACAGCTTCTCTTTCTCTCTCACACACACTCACAGTTTCTCTCTCTCTCTCACTCACAGCTTCTCTCTCTCTCTCAATCACTCACAGCTTCTCTCTCTCTGTCACTCACAGCTTCTCTCTCTCTCACTCACAGCTTCTCTTTCTCTCTCTCTCACTCACAGCTTCTCTTTCTCCCTCTCTCTCTCACTCACAGCTTCTCTCTCTCACTCAGAGCTTCTCTTTCTTTCTCTCTCTCTCACTCACAGCTTCTCTCTCTCACACACACACAGCTTCTCTCTCTCTCACTCACTCACAGCTTCTCTTTCTCTCTCTCTCTCTCACTCACAGCTTTTTTATCTCTCTCTCACTCACAGCTTCTCTTTCTCTCTCTCTCTCTCACTCACAGCTTCTCTTTCTCTCTCTCACACGCACAGCTTCTCTTTCTCACTCAGCTTCTCTTTCTCTCTCTCACTCACAGCTTCTCTTTCTCTCTCTCTCACTCACAGCTTCTCTTTCTCTCTCTCTCACTCACAGCTTCTCTCTCTCTCTCTCTCACTCACTCACAGCTTATCTCTCTCTCTCACTCACAGCTTCTCTTTCTCTCTCTCTCTCACTCACAGCTTCTCTATCTCTATCTCTCTCTCACAGCTCTCTTTCTCTCTCTCACTCACATCTTCTCTTTCTCTCTCTCTCTCTCACTCACAGCTTCTCTTTCTCTCTCGCACTCACAGCTTCTCTTTCTCTCACACACACAGCTTCTTTTTCTCTCTCTCACACAAAGAGTTTCTTTCTCTCTCTCACACAGCTTCTCTCTCTCTCATTCACAGCTTCTCTCTCTCTTTCTCACAGCTACTCTTTCTCTCTCTCTCTTTCACTCTCAGCTTCTCTTTCGCTCTCTCTCTCACTCACAGCTTCTCTTTCTCTCTCTCTCACTCACAGCTTCTCTTTCTCTCTCTCATTCTCACTCAGATTCTCTCTCTCTCTCTCACTCACAGCTTCTCTTTCTCTCTCTCACTCACAGCTTCTCTTTCCCTCTCTCTCTCACTCACAGCTTCTCTTTCGCTCTCTCTCACACACACACTCTCACTCACAGCTTCTCTTTCTCTCTCTCTCTCACTCACAGCTTCTCTTTCTCTCTCTCTCACTCACAGCTTCTCTTTATCTCTCTCACACTCACAGCTTCTCTTTCTCTCTCTCTCTCTCTCACTCACAGCTTCTCTTTCTCTTTCTCTCTCTCACTCACATCTTCTCTCTCTCTTTCTCACTCACAGCTTCTCTCTCTCTCACTCACAGCTGCTCTCTCTCTCTCTCACAGCTTCTCTTTCTCTGTCTCTCTCTAACTCACAGCTTTTCTTTATATCTCTCTCACTCACAGCTTCTCTTTCTCTCTCTCTCACTCACAGCTTCTCTTTCTCTCTCTCTCACTCACAGCTTCTCTCTCACTCTCTCTCACTCACTCACAGCTTATCTCTCTCTCTCACTCACAGCTTCTCTTTCTCTCTCTCTCTCACTCACAGCTTCTCTTTCTCTCTCTCTCTCTCACAGCTTCTCTTTCTCTCTCTCTCTCACGCACAGCTTCTCTATCTCTCTCTCTCACTCACATCTTCTCTTTCTCTTTCTCTCTCTCTCACATACAGCTTCTCTCTCTCTCTCTCACTCACAGCTTCACTTTCTCTCTCTCACTCACTCACAGCTTCTCTTTCTCTTTCTCTCTCTAACTCACAGCTTCTATTTATCTTTCTCTCTCACTCACAGCTTATCTTTCTCTCTCTCTCTCACTCACAGCTTCTCCTTCTCTCTCTCTCACTCACATCTCCTCTCTCTCTCTCTCTATCTCTCACTCACAGCTTCTCTCTCTCTCTCTCTTACTCACTCTCACTCACAGCTTCTCTTTCTCTCTCACACACACTCACAGTTTCTCTCTCTCTCTCACTCACAGCTTCTCTCTCTCTCTCTCAATCACTCACAGCTTCTCTCTCTCTGTCACTCACAGCTTCTCTCTCTCTCACTCACAGCTTCTCTTTCTCTCTCTCTCACTCACAGCTTCTCTTTCTCCCTCTCTCTCTCACTCACAGCTTCTCTCTCTCACTCAGAGCTTCTCTTTCTTTCTCTCTCTCTCACTCACAGCTTCTCTCTCTCACACACACACAGCTTCTCTCTCTCTCACTCACTCACAGCTTCTCTTTCTCTCTCTCTCTCTCACTCACAGCTTTTTTCTCTCTCTCTCACTCACAGCTTCTCTTTCTCTCTCTCTCTCTCACTCACAGCTTCTCTTTCTCTCTCTCACACGCACAGCTTCTCTTTCTCACTCAGCTTCTCTTTCTCTCTCTCACTCACAGCTTCTCTTTCTCTCTCTCTCTCACTCACAGCTTCTCTTTCTCTCTCTCTCACTCACAGCTTCTCTCTCTCTCTCTCTCACTCACTCACAGCTTATCTCTCTCTCTCACTCACAGCTTCTCTTTCTCTCTCTCTCTCACTCACAGCTTCTCTATCTCTCTCTCTCTCTCACAGCTCTCTTTCTCTCTCTCACTCACATCTTCTCTTTCTCTCTCTCTCTCTCACTCACAGCTTCTCTCTCTCACAGCTTCACTTTCTCTCGCTCACTCACTCACAGCTTCTCTTTCTTTCTCTCTCTAACTCACAGCTTCTATTTATCTCTCTCTCTCACTCACAGCTTCTCTTTCTCTCTCTCTCTCACTCACAGCTTCTCCTTCTCTCTCTCTCACTCACATCTCCTCTCTCTCTCTCTCTCACTCACAGCTTCTCTCTCTCTCTCTTACTCACTCTCACTCACAGCTTCTCTTTCTCTCTCACACACACTCACAGTTTCTCTCTCTCTCTCACTCACAGCTTCTCTCTCTCTCTCAATCACTCACAGCTTCTCTCTCTCCGTCACTCACAGCTTCTCTCTCTCTCACTCACAGCTTCTCTTTCTCTCTCTCTCACTCACAGCTTCTCTTTCTCCCTCTCTCTCTCACTCACAGCTTCTCTCTCTCACTCAGAGCTTCTCTTTCTTTCTCTCTCTCTCACTCACAGCTTCTCTCTCTCTCACACACAGCTTCTCTCTCTCTCACTCACTCACAGCTTCTCTTTCTCTCTCTCTCTCTCACTCACAGCTTTTTTTCTCTCTCTCTCACTCACAGCTTCTCTTTCTCTCTCTCACTCACAGCTTCTCTTTCTCTCTCTCACACGCACAGCTTCTCTTTCTCACTCAGCTTCTCTTTCTCTCTCTCACTCACAGCTTCTCTTTCTCTCTCTCTCTCACCCACAGCTTCTCTTTCTCTCTCTCTCACTCACAGCTTCTCTCTCACTCTCTCTCACTCACTCACAGCTTATCTCTCTCTCACACTCACAGCTTCTCTTTCTCTCTCTCTCACTCACAGCTTCTCTTTCTCTCTCTCTCTCTCACAGCTCTCTTTCTCTCTCTCTCTCACACGCACAGCTTCTCTTTCTCTCTCTCTCACTCACATCATCTCTTTCTCTCTCTCTCTCTCTCACTCACAGCTTCTCTCTCTCTCACTCACAGCTTCACTTTCTCTCGCTCACTCACTCACAGCTTCTCTTTCTCTTTCTCTCTCTAACTCACAGCTTCTATTTATCTCTCTCTCTCACTCACAGCTTCTCTTTCTCTCTCTCTCTCACTCACAGCTTCTCCTTCTCTCTCTCTCACTCACATCTCCTCTCTCTCTCTATCTCTCACTCACAGCTTCTCTCTCTCTCTTACTCACTCTCACTCACAGCTTCTCTTTCTCTCTCACACACACTCACAGTTTTTCTCTCTCTCACTCACAGCTTCTCTCTCTCTCAATCACTCACAGCTTCTCTCTCTCGATCAGTCACAGCTTCTCTCTCTCTCACTCACAGCTTCTCTTTCTCTCTCTCTCACTCACAACTTCTCTTTCTCCCTCTCTCTCTCACTCACAGCTTCTCTCTCTCAGAGCTTCTCTTTCTTTCTCTCTCTCTTACTCACAGCTTCTCTCTCTCACACACACACAGCTTCTCTCTCACACACACACACAGCTTCTCTTTCTCTCTCTCTGTCACTCACAGCTTCACTTTCTCTGTTTCTCTCTAACTCACAGCTTCTCTTTTTCTCTCTCTCACTCAAAGCTTCTCTTTCTCTCTCTCTCTCTCTCACTCACTCACAGCTTCTCTTTCTCTCTCTCTCTCTCTCACTCACAGCTTCTCTTTCTCTCTCTCTCTCACTCACAGCTTCTCTTTCTCATTCTCTCTCTCACTCACATCTTCTCTCTCTCTCTCTCTCACTCACAGCTTCTCTCTCTCTCACTCACTCACAGCTTCTCTTTCTCTCTCTCTCTCTCACAGCTTCTCTTTCTCTCTCTCTCTCTCACTCACAGCTTCTCTCTCTCACACACACACACACTCACAGCTACTCTTTCTCTCTCTCTCTTTCACTCTCAGCTTCTCTTTCGCTCTTGCTCTCTCACTCACAGCTTCTCTTTCTCTCTCACACACACACAGCTTCTCTTTCTCTCTCTCATTCTCACTCAGATTCTCTTTCTCTCTCTCTCTCACTCACAGCTTCTCTTTCTCTCTCTCACTCACAGCTTCTCTTTCCCTCTCTCTCTCACTCACAGCTTCTCTTTCGCTCTCTCTCTATCACTGTCACAGTATCTCTCTCTCACACACACACTCTCACTCACAGCTTCTCTTTCTCTCTCTCTCTCACTCACAGCTTCTCTTTCTCTCTCTCTCACTCACAGCTTCTCTTTATCTCTCTCTCACACTCACAGCTTCTCTTTCTCTCTCTCACTCACAGCTTCTCTTTCTCTTTCTTTCTCTCTCTCACTCACATCTTCTCTCTCTCTTTCTCACTCACAGCTTCTCTCCCTCTCTCACTCACAGCTTCTCTCTCTCTCTCTCTCACAGCTTCTCTTTCTCTGTCTCTCTCTAACTCACAGCTTCTCTTTATATCTCTCTCACAGCTTCTCTTTCTCTCTCTCACTCACTCACAGCTTCTCTTTCTCTCTCTCACTCACAGCTTCTCTCTCACTCTCTCTCACTCACTCACAGCTTATCTCTCTCTCTCACTTACAGCTTCTCTTTCTCTCTCTCTCTCACTCACAGCTTCTCTTTCTCTCTCTCTCTCTCTCTCACAGCTTCTCTTTCTCTCTCTCTCATGCACAGCTTCTCTTTCTCTCTCTCTCACTCACATCTTCTCTTTCTCTCTCTCTCTCTCTCACTCACAGCTTCTCTCTCTCTCTCACTCACAGCTTCACTTTCTCTCTCTCACTCACTCACAGCTTCTCTTTCTCTTTCTCTCTCTAACTCACAGCTTCTATTTATCTATCTCTCTCACTCACAGCTTCTCTTTCTCTCTCTCTCTCACTCACAGCTTCTCCTTCTCTCTCTCTCTCACTCACATCTCCTCTCTCTCTCTCTCTATCTCTCACTCACAGCTTCTCTCTTTCTCTTACTCACTCTCACTCACAGCTTCTCTTTCTCTCTCACACACACTCACAGTTTCTCTCTCTCTCAATCACTCACAGCTTCTCTCTCTGTGTCACTCACAGCTTCTCTCTCTCTCACTCACAGCTTCTCTTTCTCTCTCTCTCACTCACAGCTTCTCTTTCTCCCTCTCTCTCTCACTCACAGCTTCTCTCTCTCACTCAGAGCTTCTCTTTCTTTCTCTCTCTCTCACTCACAGCTTCTCTCTCTCACACACACATAGCTTCTCTCTCTCTCACTCACTCACAGCTTCTCTTTCTCTCTCTCTCTCTCACTCACAGCTTTTTTTCTCTCTCTCACTCACAGCTTCTCTTTATCTCTCTCTCACTCACATCTTCTCTCTCTCTCTCACTCACAGCTTCTCTCTCTCTCACTCACAGCTTCTCTTTCTCTCTCTCTCTCACAGCTTCTCTTTCTCTCTCTCTCTGTCACTCACAGCTCTCTCTCTTTCTCTCTCACTCACAGCTTCTCTTTCTCTCTCTCTCTCGCACTCACAGCTTCTTTCTCTCTCTCACTCACAGCTTCTCTTTCTCTCTCACACACACACAGCTTCTCTTTCTCTCTCACTCACTCTCTCTCACAGAGTTTCTTTCTCTCACACACACAGCTTCTCTCTCTCACTCACAACTTCTCTCTCTTACTCACAGCTACTCTTTCTCTCTCTCTCTCGCACTTTCATCTTTTCTTTCACTCTCTCTCTCTCACTCACAGCTTCTCTTTCTCTCTCTCTTTCTCACTCAGCTTCTCTTTCTCTCTCTCTTACTCACAGCTTCTCTTTCTCTCTCACTCACAGCTTCTCTTTCTCTCTCTCTGTCACTCACAGCTTCTCTTTCTCTTTCTCAATCACATCTTCTCTCTCTCTCACTCACAGCTTCTCTCTCTCACTCACTCACAGATTCACTTTCTTTCTCTCTCTCTCTCACAGCCTCTCTTTCTCTTTCTCTCTCTATCTCACAGCATCTCTCTCTCTCACTCACAGCTTCTCTTTCACTCTCTCTCTCTCACTCACAGCTTCTCTTTCTCTCTCTCTATCGCACAGCTTCTCTTTCTCTCTCTCACTCACAACTTCTCTCTCACTCTCTCTCACTCACTCATAGCTTCTCTCTCTCTCTCTCACAGCTTCTCTTTCTCTCTCTCTCTCTCACTCACAGCTTCTCTTTCTCTCTCTCTCACTCACAGCTTCTCTTTCTCTCTCTCTCTCTCACTCACAGCTTCTCTTTCTCTCTCTCACACGCACAGCTTCTCTTTCTCACTCAGCTTCTCTTTCTCTCTCTCACTCACAGCTTCTCTTTCTCTCTCTCTCTCACTCACAGCTTCTCTTTCTCTCTCTCTCACTCACAGCTTCTCTCTCACTCTCTCTCACTCACTCACAGCTTATCTCTCTCTCTCACTCACAGCTTCTCTTTCTCTCTCTCTCACTCACAGCTTCTCTCTCTCTCTCTCACACAGCTTCTCTTTCTCTCTCTCACACACACAGCTTCTCTTTCTCTCAATCTCACTCACATCTTCTTTTTCTCTCTCTCTCTCTCTCTCACTCACAGCTTCTCTCTCTCTCACTCACAGCTTCACTTTCTCTCTCTCACTCACTCACAGCTTCTCTTTCTCTTTCTCTCTCTAACTCACAGCTTCTATTTATCTCTCTCTCTCACTCACAGCTTCTCTTTCTCTCTCTCTCTCACTTACAGCTTCTCCTTCTCTCTCTCTCACTCACATCTCCTCTCTCTCTCTCTCTCTCTCACTCACAGCTTCTCTCTCTCTCTCTTACTCACTCTCACTCACAGCTTCTCTTTCTCTCACACACACACTCACAGTTTCTCTCTCTCTCTCACTCACAGCTTCTCTCTCTCTCTCTCAATCACTCACAGCTTCTCTCTCTCTGTCACTCACAGCTTCTCTCTCTCTCACTCACAGCTTCTCTTTCTCTCTCTCTCTCACTCACAGCTTCTCTTTCTCTCTCTCTCTCTCACTCACAGCTTCTCTTTCTCTCTCTCACACGCACAGCTTCTCTTTCTCACTCAGCTTCTCTTTCTCTCTCTCACTCACAGCTTCTCTTTCTCTCTCTCTCTCACTCACAGCTTCTCTTTCTCTCTCTCTCACTCACAGCTTCTCTCTCACTCTCTCTCACTCACTCACAGCTTATCTCTCTCTCTCACTCACAGCTTCTCTTTCTCTCTCTCTCTCTCACAGCTTCTCTTTCTCTCTCTCTCTCACGCACAGCTTCTCTTTCTCTCAATCTCACTCACATCTTCTCTTTCTCTCTCTCTCTCTCTCTCTCACTCACAGCTTCTCTCTCTCTCTCACTCACAGCTTCACTTTCTCTCTCTCACTCACTCACAGCTTCTCTTTCTCTTTCTCTCTCTAACTCACAGCTTCTATTTATCTCTCTCTCACTCACAGCTTCTCTTTCTCTCTCTCTTACTCACAGCTTCTCTTTCTCTCTCACTCACAGCTTCTCGTTCTCTCACACACACTCACAGTTTCTCTCTCTCTCTCTCACTCACAGCTTCTCTCTCTCTCTCTCAATCACTCACAGCTTCTCTCTCTCTGTCACTCACAGCTTCTCTCTCTCTCACTCACAGCTTCTCTTTCTCTCTCTCTCACTCACAGCTTCTCTTTCTCCCTCTCTCTCTCACTCACAGCTTCTCTCTCTCACTCAGAGCTTCTCTTTCTTTCTCTCTCTCTCACTCACAGCTTCTCTCTCTCACACACACACAGCTTCTCTCTCTCTCTCACTCACTCACAGCTTCTCTTTCTCTCTCTCTCTCACTCACAGCTTTTTTTCTCTCTCTCTCACTCACAGCTTCTCTTTATCTCTCTCTCACTCACATCTTCTCTCTCTCTCTCACTCACAGCTTCTCTCTCTCTCACTCACAGCTTCTCTTTCTCTCTCACACACACAGCTTCTCTTTCTCTCTCTCTCTGTCACTCACAGCTCTCTCCCTTTCTCTCTCACTCACAGCTTCTCTTTCTCTCTCTCTCTCGCACTCACAGCTTCTCTTTCTCTCTCTCACTCACAGCTTCTCTTTCTCTCTCACACACACACAGCTTCTCTTTCTCTCTCACTCACTATCTCTCACAGAGTTTCTTTCTCTCTCTCACACAGCTTCTCTCTCTCACTCACAGCTTCTCTTTCTCTCTCTCTCACTCACAGCTTCTCTTTCTCTCTCTCTCTCTCACACAGCTTCTCTTTCTCTTTCTCTCTCTATCTCACAGCATCTCTCTATCTCTCACTCACAGCTTCTCTTTCTCTCTCTCACTCACAGCTTCTCTTTCTCTGTCTCTAACTCACAGCTTCTCTTTATCTCTATCTCACTCACAGCTTCTCTTTCTCTCTCTCTCTCTCGCACAGCTTCTCTTTCTCTCTCCCACTCACAACTTCTCTCTCGCTCTCTCTCACTCACTCACAGCTTCTCTCTCTCTCTCTCACAGCTTCTCTCTCTCTCACTCACAGCTTCTCTTTCTCTGTCTCTAACTCACAGCTTCTCTTTATCTCTATCTCACTCACAGCTTCTCTTTCTCTCTCTCTCTCGCACAGCTTCTCTTTCTCTCTCTCACTCACAACTTCTCTCTCGCTCTCTCTCACTCACTCACAGCTTCTCTCTCTCTCACAGCTTCTCTTTCTCTCTCTCTCTCTCTCACTCACAGCTTCTCTTTCTCTCTCTCTCTCACTCACAGCTTCTCTTTCTCTCTCTCACACGCACAGCTTCTCTTTCTCTCTCAGCTTCTCTTTCTCTCTCTCACTCACAGCTTCTCTTTCTCTCTCTCACACTTACAGCTTCTCTTTCGCTCTCTCTCTATCACTGTCACAGCTTCTCTCTCTCACTCACTCACTCTCACTCACAGCTTCTCTTTCTCTCTCACACACACTCACAGCTTCTCTCTCTCACACTCACAGCTTCTCACTCTCTCTCTCTCATTCACAATTATCTCTCTCTCTCACTCACAGCTTCTCTCTCTCTCACTCACAGCGTCTCTTTCTGTCTCTCTCACTCACAGCTTCTCTTTCTCCCTCTCTCTCTCACTCACAGCTTCTCTCTCTCACAGCTTCTCTTTCTTTCTCTCTCTCTCACTCACACCTTCTCTCTCTCTCTCTCACAGCTTCTCTCTCTCACTCACAGCTTCTCTCTCTCTCACACACAGCTTCTCTTACTCTCTCTCTCACTCACAGCTTCTCTTTATCTCTCTCTCTCACTCACAGCTTCTCTTTCTCTCTCTCTCTCTCACACAGCTTCTCTTTCTCTCTCTCTCTCTCACTCACAGCTTCTCTCTCTCTCACAGCTTCTCTTTCTCTCTCTCTGTCACTCACAGCTTCACTTTCTCTGTTTCTCTCTAACTCACAGCTTCTCTTTTTCTCTAACTCACTCAAAGCTTCTCTTTCTCTCTCTCTCTCTCTCACTCACAGCTTCTCTTTCTCTCTCTCTCTCACTCACAGCTTCTCTTTCTCTCTCTCTCACTCACAGCTTCTCTTTCTCTCTCTCTCACTCACAGCTTCTCTTTCTCTCTCTCTCTCACTCACAACTTCTCTTTCTCATTCTCTCTCTCACTCACATCTTCTCTCTCTCTCTCTCTCACTCACAGCTTCTCTCTCTCTCACTCACTCACAGCTTCTCTTTCTTTCTCTCTCTCTCACAGCTTCTCTTTCTCTCTCTCTCTCTCACTCACAGCTTCTCTCTCTCACACACACACACTCACAGCTTCTCTTTCTCTCTCTCTCTCACTCACAGCTTCTCTTTCTCTCTCTCGCACTCACAGCTTCTCTTTCTCTCTCACACACAGCTTCATTTTCTCTCTCTCACACAAAGAGTTTCTTTCTCTCTCTCACACAGCTTCTCTCTCTCTCATTCACAGCTTCTCTCTCTCTTTCTCACAGCTACTCTTTCTCTCTCTCTCTTTCACTCTCAGCTTCTCTTTCGCTCTCTCTCTCACTCACAGCTTCTCTTTCTCTCTCTCTCACTCACAGCTTCTCTTTCTCTCTCTCATTCTCACTCAGATTCTCTTTCTCTCTCTCACTCACAGCTTCTCTTTCTCTCTCTCACTCACAGCTTCTCTTTCCCTCTCTCTCTCACTCACAGCTTCTCTTTCGCTCTCTCTCTATCACTGTCACAGCATCTCTCTCTCACACACACTCTCACTCACAGCTTCTCTTTCTCTCTCTCTCTCACTCACAGCTTCTCTTTCTCTCTCTCTCACTCACAGCTTCTCTTTATCTCTCTCTCTCACTCACAGCTTCACTTTCTCTCTCTCTCTCTCTCACTCACAGCTTCTCTTTCTCTTTCTCTCTCTCACTCACGTCTCTCTCTCTCTCTCTCACTCACAGCTTCTCTCTCTCTCACTCACAGCTTCTCTCTCTCTCTCTCTCTCACACCTTCTCTTTCTCTGTCTCTCTCTAACTCACAGCTTCTCTTTATATCTCTCTCACTCACAGCTTCTCTTTCTCTCTCTCTTTCTCACTCATAGCTTCTCTTTCTCTCTCTCTCACTCACAGCTTCTCACTCTCACTCACTCAGAGCTTATCTCTCTCTCTCACTCACAGCTTCTCTTTCTCTCTCTCTCACTCACAGCTTCTCTTTCTCTCTCTCTCACTCACAGCTTCTCTTTCTCTCTCTCTCTCACGCACAGCTTCTCTTTCTCTCTCTCTCACTCACATCTTCTCTTTCTCTCTCTCTCTCACTCTCACTCACAGCTTCTCTCTCTCTCTCACTCACAGCTTCACTTTCTCTCTCTCACTCACTCACAGCTTCTCTTTCTCTTTCTCTCTCTAACTCACAGCTTCTATTTATCTCTCTCTCTCACTCACATCTCCTCTCTCTCTCTCTCTATCTCTCACTCACAGCTTCTCTCTCTCTCTTACTCACTCTCACTCACAGCTTCTCTTTCTCTCTCACACACACAGTTTCTCTCTCTCTCTCACTCACAGCTTCTCTCTCTCAATCACTCACAGCTTCTCTCTCTCTGTCACTCACAGCTTCTCTCTCTCACTCACAGCTTCTCTTTCTCTCTCTCTCACTCACAGCTTCTCTTTCTCCCTCTCTCTCTCACAGCTTCTCTCTCTCACTCAGAGCTTCTCTTTCTTTCTCTCTCTCTCACTCACAGCTTCTCTCTCTCACACACACACAGCTTCTCTCTCTCTCACTCACTCACAGCTTCTCTTTCTCTCTTTCTTTCTCTCTCACACAGCTTTTTTTCTCTCTCTCTCACTCACAGCTTCTCTTTATCTCTCTCTCACTCACATCTTCTCTCTCTCTCTCACTCACAGCTTCTCTCTCTCTCACTCACAGCTTCTCTTTCTCTCTCTCTCTCTCACAGCTTCTCTTTCTCTTTCTCTCTCTATCTCACAGCATATCTCTCTCTCTCACTCACAGCTTCTCTTTCACTCTCTCTCTCTCACTCACAGCTTCTCTTTCTCTGTCTCTAACTCACAGCTTCTCTTTATCTCTATCTCACTCACAGCTTCTCTTTCTCTCTCTCTCTCTCACTCACAGCTTCTCTCTCTCACACAGCTTCTCTTTCTCTCTCTCTGTCACTCACAGCTTCACTTTCTCTGTTTCTCTCTAACTCACAGCTTCTCTTTTTCTCTAACTCACTCAAAGCTTCTCTTTCTCTCTCTCTCTCTCTCACTCACAGCTTCTCTTTCTCTCTCTCTCTCACTCACAGCTTCTCTTTCTCTCTCTCTCACTCACAGCTTCTCTTTCTCTCTCTCTCACTCACAGCTTCTCTTTCTCTCTCTCTCTCTCACTCACAGCTTCTCTTTCTCATTCTCTCTCTCACTCACATCTTCTCTCTCTCTCTCTCTCACTCACAGCTTCTCTCTCTCTCACTCACTCACAGCTTCTCTTTCTTTCTCTCTCTCTCACAGCTTCTCTTTCTCTCTATCTCTCTCACTCACAGCTTCTCTCTCTCACACACACACACTCACAGCTTCTCTTTCTCTCTCTCTCTCACTCACAGCTTCTCTTTCTCTCTCTCGCACTCACAGCTTCTCTTTCTCTCTCACACACAGCTTCTTTTTCTCTCTCACACACAAAGAGTTTCTTTCTCTCTCTCACACAGCTTCTCTCTCTCTTTCTCACAGCTACTCTTTCTCTCTCTCTTTCACTCTCAGCTTCTCTTTCGCTCTCTCTCTCACTCACAGCTTCTCTTTCTCTCTCTCACTCACAGCTTCTCTTTCTCTCTCTCATTCTCACTCAGATTCTCTTTCTCTCTCTCTCTCACTCACAGCTTCTCTTTCTCTCTCTCACACACAGCTTCTCTTTCCCTCTCTCTCTCACTCACAGCTTCTCTTTCACTCTCTCTCTATCACTGTCACAGCATCTCTCTCTCACACACACTCTCACTCACAGCTTCTCTTTCTCTCTCTCTCTCTCACTCACAGCTTCTCTTTCTCTCTCTCTCACTCACAGCTTCTCTTTATCTCTCTCTCTCACTCACAGCTTCACTTTCTCTCTCTCTCTCACTCACAGCTTCTCTTTCTCTTTCTCTCTCTCACTCACATCTCTCTCTCTCTCTCTCACTCACAGCTTCTCTCTCTCTCACTCACAGCTTCTCTCTCTCTCTCTCTCACACCTTCTCTTTCTCTGTCTCTCTCTAACTCACAGCTTCTCTTTATATCTCTCTCACTCACAGCTTCTCTTTCTCTCTCTCTTTCTCACTCATAGCTTCTCTTTCTCTCTCTCTCACTCACAGATTCTCACTCTCACTCACTCACAGCTTATCTCTCTCTCTCACTCACAGCTTCTCTTTCTCTCTCTCTCACTCACAGCTTCTCTTTCTCTCTCTCTCACTCACAGCTTCTCTTTCTCTCTCTCTCTCACGCACAGCTTCTCTTTCTCTCTCTCTCACTCACATCTTCTCTTTCTCTCTCTCTCTCACTCTCACTCACAGCTTCTCTCTCTCTCTCACTCACAGCTTCACTTTCTCTCTCTCACTCACTCACAGCTTCTCTTTCTCTTTCTCTCTCTAACTCACAGCTTCTATTTATCTCTCTCTCTCACTCACATCTCCTCTCTCTCTCTCTCTCTATCTCTCACTCACAGCTTCTCTCTCTCTCTCTTACTCACTCTCACTCACAGCTTCTCTTTCTCTCTCACACACACAGTTTCTCTCTCTCTCTCACTCACAGCTTCTCTCTCTCAATCACTCACAGCTTCTCTCTCTCTGTCACTCACAGCTTCTCTCTCTCACTCACAGCTTCTCTTTCACTCTCTCTCACTCACAGATTCTCTTTCTCCCTCTCTCTCTCACAGCTTCTCTCTCTCACTCAGAGCTTCTCTTTCTATCTCTCTCTCTCACTCACAGCTTCTCTCTCTCACACACACACAGCTTCTCTCTCTCTCACTCACTCACAGCTTCTCTTTCTCTCTTTCTTTCTCTCTCACACAGCTTTTTTTCTCTCTCTCTCACTCACAGCTTCTCTTTATCTCTCTCTCACTCACATCTTCTCTCTCTCTCTCACTCACAGCTTCTCTCTCTCTCACTCACAGCTTCTCTTTCTCTCTCTCTCTCTCACAGCTTCTCTTTCTCTTTCTCTCTCTATCTCACAGCATATCTCTCTCTCACTCACAGCTTCTCTTTCACTCTCTCTCTCTCACTCACAGCTTCTCTTTCTCTGTCTCTAACTCACAGCTTCTCTTTATCTCTATCTCACTCACAGCTTCTCTTTCTCTCTCTCTCTCTCACTCACAGCTTTTTTTCTCTCTCTCTCACTCACAGCTTCTCTTTATCTCTCTCTCACTCACATTTTCTCTCTCTCTCACTCACAGCTTCTCTCTCTCTCACTCACAGCTTCTCTTTCTCTCTCTCTCTCACAGCTTCTCTTTCTCTCTCTCTGTCACTCACAGCTCTCTCTCTTTCTCTCTCACTCACAGCTTCTCTTTCTCTCTCTCGCACTCAGCTTCTCTCTCTCTCTCTCACTCACAGCTTCTCTATCTCTCTCACACACACACAGCTTCTCTTTCTCTCACTCAGTCTCTCTCACAGAGTTTCTTTCTCTCTCACACACAGCTTCTCTCTCTCACTCACAGCTTCTCTCTCTCTTACTCACAGCTACTCTTTCTCTCTCTCTCTCGCACTTTCATCTTTTCTTTCACTCTCTCTCTCTCACTCACAGCTTCTCTTTCTCTCTCTCTCACTCATAGCTTCTCTTTCTCTCTCTCTTTCTCACTCAGCTTCTCTTTCTCTCTCTCTTACTCACAGCTTCTCTTTCTCTCTCACTCACAGCTTCTCTTTCTCTCTCTCTGTCACTCACAGCTTCTCTTTCTCTTTCTCTCTCTCACTCACATCTTCTCTCTCTCACTCACAGCTTCTCTCTCAACTCACTCACAGCTTCTCTTTCTTTCTCTCTCTCTCTCTCACAGCTTCTCTTTCTCTTTCTCTCTCTATCTCACAGCATCTCTCTCTCACTCACAGATTCTCTTTCACTCTCTCCCTCTCACTCACAGCTTCTCTTTCTCTGTCTCTAACTCACAGCTTCTCTTTATCTCTATCTCACTCACAGCTTCTCTTTCTCTCTCTCTCTCGCACAGCTTCTCTTTCTCTCTCTCACTCACAACTTCTCTCTCGCTCTCTCTCACTCACTCACAGCTTCTCTCTCTCTCTCACAGCTTCTCTTTCTCTCTCTCTATCTCACTCACAACTTCTCTTTCTCTCTCTCTCACTCACAGCTTCTCTTTCTCTCTCTCTCTCTCACTCACAGCTTCTCCATCTCTCTCTCTCACTCACATCTCCTCTCTCTCTCTCTCTCTATCTCTCACTCACAGCTTCTCTCTCTCTCTCTCTTACTCACTCTCACTCACAGCTTCTCCTTCTCTCTCACACACACAGTTTCTCTCTCTCTCTCACTCACAGCTTCTCTCTCTCTCTCAATCACTCACAGCTTCTCTTTCTCTGTCACTCACAGCTTCTCTCTCTCTCACTCACAGCTTCTCTTTCTCTCTCTCTCACTCACAGCTTCTCTTTCACCCTCTCTCTCTCACTCACAGCTTCTCTCTCTCACTCAGAGCTTCTCTTTCTTTCTCTCTCACTCACTCACAGCTTCTCTTTCTTTCTCTCTCTCTCTCACAGCTTCTCTTTCTCTTTCTCTCTCTATCTCACAGCATATATCTCTCTCTCACTCACAGCTTCCTTTTCACTCTCTCTCTCTCACTCACAGCTTCTCTTTCTCTGTCTCTAACTCACAGCTTCTCTTTATCTCTATCTCACTCACAGCTTCTCTTTCTCTCTCTCTCTCACTCACAGCTTTTTTTCTCTCTCTCTCACTCACAGCTTCTCTTTATCTCTCTCTCACTCACAGCTTCTCTCTCTCCCACTCACAGCTTCTCTCTCTCTCACTCACAGCTTCTCTTTCTCTCTCTCTCTCACAGCTTCTCTTTCTCTCTCTCTCTGTCACTCACAGCTCTCTCTCTTTCTCTCTCACTCACAGCTTCTCTTTCTCTCTCTCTCTCGCACTCACAGCTTCTCTTTCTCTCTCTCACTCACAGCTTCTCTTTCTCTCACACACACACAGCTTCTCTTTCTCTCACTCAGTCTCTCTCACAGAGTTTCTTTCTCTCTCACACACAGCTTCTCTCTCTCACTCACAGCTTCTCTCTCTCTTACTCACAGCTACTCTTTCTCTCTCTCTCTCGCACTTTCATCTTTTCTTTCACTCTCTCTCTCTCACTCACAGCTTCTCTTTCTCTCTCTCTCACTCATAGCTTCTCTTTCTCTCTCTCTTTCTCACTCAGCTTCTCTTTCTCTCTCTCTTACTCACAGCTTCTCTTTCTCTCTCACTCACAGCTTCTCTTTCTCTCTCTCTGTCACTCACATCTTCTCTCTCTCACTCACAGCTTCTCTCTCTCACTCACTCACATCTTCTCTTTCTTTCTCTCTCTCTCTCACAGCTTCTCTTTCTCTTTCTCTCTCTATCTCACAGCATCTCTCTCTCACTCACAGATTCTCTTTCACTCTCTCCCTCTCACTCACAGCTTCTCTTTCTCTGTCTCTAACTCACAGCTTCTCTTTATCTCTATCTCACTCACAGGTTCTCTTTCTCTCTCTCTCTCACTCACAGCTTCTCTCTCTCTCACAGCTTCTCTTTCTCTCTCTCTGTCACTCACAGCTTCACTTTCTCTGTTTCTCTCTAACTCACAGCTTCTCTTTTTCTCTAACTCACTCAAAGCTTCTCTTTCTCTCTCTCTCTCTCTCACTCACAGCTTCTCTTTCTCTCTCTCTCTCACTCACAGCTTCTCTTTCTCTCTCACTCACAGCTTCTCTTTCTCTCTCTCTCACTCACAGCTTCTCTTTCTCTCTCTCTCTCTCACTCACAGCTTCTCTTTCTCATTCTCTCTCTCACTCACATCTTCTCTCTCTCTCTCTCACTCACAGCTTCTCTCTCTCTCACTCACTCACAGCTTCTCTTTCTTTCTCTCTCTCTCACAGCTTCTCTTTCTCTCTCTCTCTCTCACTCACAGCTTCTCTCTCTCACACACACACACACAGCTTCTCTTTCTCTCTCTCTCTCACTCACAGCTTCTCTTTCTCTCTCTCGCACTCACAGCTTCTCTTTCTCTCTTACACACAGCTTCTTTTTCTCTCTCACACACAAAGAGTTTCTTTCTCTCTCTCACACAGCTTCTCTCTCTCTCATTCACAGCTTCTCTCTCTCTTTCTCACAGCTACTCTTTCTCTCTCTCTCTTTCACTCTCAGCTTCTCTTTCGCTCGCTCTCTCACTCACAGCTTCTCTTTCTCTCTCTCTCACTCACAGCTTCTCTTTCTCTCTCTCATTCTCACTCAGATTCTCTTTCTCTCTCTCTCTCACTCACAGCTTCTCTTTCTCTCTCTCACTCACAGCTTCTCTTTCCCTCTCTCTCTCACTCACAGCTTCTCTTTCGCTCTCTCTCTATCACTGTCACAGCATCTCTCTCTCACACACACTCTCACTCACAGCTTCTCTTTCTCTCTCTCTCTCTCACTCACAGCTTCTCTTTCTCTCTCTCTCACTCACAGCTTCTCTTTATCTCTCTCTCTCACTCACAGCTTCACTTTCTCTCTCTCTCTCTCACTCACAGCTTCTCTTTCTCTTTCTCTCTCTCACTCACATCTCTCTCTCTCTCTCACTCACAGCTTCTCTCTCTCTCACTCACTCACAGCTTCTCTTTCTCTCTCTCTCTCTCACAGCTTCTCTTTCTCTCTCTCTCTCTCTCTCACTCACAGCTTCTCTCTCTCTCACACACACACACTCACAGCTACTCTTTCTCTCTCTCTCTTTCACTCTCAGCTTCTCTTTCGCTCTTGCTCTCTCACTCACAGCTTCTCTTTCTCTCTCTCTCACTCACAGCTTCTCTTTCTCTCTCATTCTCACTCAGATTCTCTTTCTCTCTCTCACTCACAGCTTCTCTTTCTCTCTCTCACTCACAGCTTCTCTTTCCCTCTCTCTCTCACTCACAGCTTCTCTTTCGCTCTCTCTCTATCACTGTCACAGCATCTCTCTCACACACACACACTCTCACTCACAGCTTCTCTTTCTCTCTCTCTCTCACTCACAGCTTCTCTTTCTCTCTCTCTCACTCACAGCTTCTCTTTATCTCTCTCTCACACTCACAGCTTCTCTTTCTCTCTCTCTCTCTCTCTCACAGCTTCTCTTTCTCTTTCTCTCTCTCACTCACATCTTCTCTCTCTCTTTCTCACTCACAGCTTCTCTCTCTCTCTCACTCACAGCTTCTCTCTCTCTCTCTCTCGCTCACAGCTTCTCTTTCTCTGTCTCTCTCTAACTCACAGCTTCTCTTTATATCTCTCTCACTCACAGCTTCTCTTTCTCTCACTCTCACTCACAGCTTCTCTTTCTCTCTCTCTCACTCACAGCTTCTCTCTCACTCTCTCTCACTCACTCACAGCTTATCTCTCTCTCTCACTCACAGCTTCTCTCTCTCTCTCTCTCACTCACAGCTTCTCTTTCTCTCTCTCTCTCTCTCACAGCTTTTCTTTCTCTCTCTCTCTCACGCACAGCTTCTCTTTCTCTCTCTCACTCACATCTTCTCTTTCTCTCTCTCTCTCTCACTCACAGCTTCTCTCTCTCTCTCACTCACAGCTTCACTTTCTCTCTCTCACTCACTCACAGCTTCTCTTTCTCTTTCTCTCTCTAACTCACAGCTTCTATTTATCTCTCTCTCTCACTCACAGCTTCTCTTTCTCTCTCTCTCACTCACAGCTTCTCCTTCTCTCTCTCTCACTCACATCTCCTCTCTCTCTCTCTATCTCTCACTCACAGCTTCTCTCTCTCTCTCTTACTCACTCTCACTCACAGCTTCTCTTTCTCTCTCACACACACTCACAGTTTCTCTCTCTCTCACTCACAGCTTCTCTCTCTCTCTCAATCACTCACAGCTTCTCTCTCTCTGTCACTCACAGCTTCTCTCTCTCTCACTCACAGCTTCTCTTTCTCTCTCTCTCACTCACAGCTTCTCTTTCTCCCTCTCTCTCTCACTCACAGCTTCTCTCTCTCACTCAGAGCTTCTCTTTATTTCTCTCTCTCTCACTCACAGCTTCTCTCTCACACACACACAGCTTCTCTCTCTCTCACTCACTCACAGCTTCTCTTTCTCTCTCTCTCTCTCACTCACAGCTTTTTTTCTCTCTCTCTCACTCACAGCTTCTCTTTATGTCTCTCTCACTCACATCTTCTCTCTCTCTCTCACTCACAGCTTCTTTCTCTCTCACTCACAGCTTCTCTTTCTCTCTCTCTCTCACAGCTTCTCTTTCTCTCTCTCTCTGTCACTCACAGCTCTCTCTCTTTCTCTCTCACTCACAGCTTCTCTTTCTCTCTCTCTCTCGCACTCACAGCTTCTCTTTCTCTCTCTCACTCACAGCTTCTCTTTCTCTCTCACACACACACAGCTTCTCTTTCTCTCTCACTCACTCTCTCTCACAGAGTTTCTTTCTCTCTCTCACACAGCTTCTCTCTCTCACTCACAACTTCTCTCTCTCTTACTCACAGCTACTCTTTCTCTCTCTCTCTCTCTCGCACTTTCATCTTTTCTTTCGCTCTCTCTCACTCACTCACAGTTTCTCTTTCTCTCTCACTCACAGCTTCTCTTTCTCTCTCTCTGTCACTCACAGCTTCTCTTTCTCTTTCTCTCTCTCAATCACATCTTCTCTCTCTCACTCACAGCTTCTCTCTCTCACTCACTCACAGCTTCACTTTCTTTCTCTCTCTCTCTCACAGCTTCTCTTTCTCTTTCTCTCTCTATCTCACAGCATCTCTCTCTCTCACTCACAGCTTCTCTTTCACTCTCTCTCTCTCACTCACAGCTTCTCCTTCTCTGTCTCTAACTCACAGCTTCTCTTTATCTCTATCTCACTCACAGCTTCTCTTTCTCTCTCTCTCTCGCACAGCTTCTCTTTCTCTCTCTCACTCACAACTTCTCTCTCGCTCTCTCTCACTCACTCACAGCTTCTCTCTCTCTCTCTCTCACAGCTTCTCTTTCTCTCTCTCTCTCTCACTCACAGCTTCTCTTTCTCTCTCTCTCTCACTCACAGCTTCTCTTTCTCTCTCTCACACGCACATCTTCTCTTTCTCACTCAGCTTCTCTTTCTCTCTCTCACTCACAGCTTCTCTTTCTCTCTCTCTCCCACTCACAGCTTCTCTTTCTCTCTCTCTCACTCACAGCTTCTCTCTCACTCTCTCTCACTCACTCACAGCTTATCTCTCTCTCACTCACAGCTTCTCTTTCTCTCTCTCTCACTCACAGCTTCTCTTTCTCTCTCTCTCTCACAGCTTCTCTTTCTCTCTCTCACGCACAGCTTCTCTTTCTCTCAATCTCACTCACATCTTCTCTTTCTCTCTCTCTCTCTCTCTCTCACTCACAGCTTCTCTCTCTCTCTCTCACTCACAGCTTCACTTTCTCTCTCTCACTCACTCACAGCTTCTCTTTCTCTTTCTCTCTCTAACTCACAGCTTCTATTTATCTCTCTCTCTCACTCACAGCTTCTCTTTCTCTCTCTCTCTCACTCTGTCACTCACAGCTTCTCTCTCTCTCACTCACAGCTTCTCTTTCTCTCTCTCTCTCAATCACAGCTTCTCTTTCTCTCTCTCTCACTCACAGCTTCTCTTTCTCTCTCTCACACGCACAGCTTCTCTTTCTCACTCAGCTTCTCTTTCTCTCTCTCACTCACAGCTTCTCTTTCTCTCTCTCTCTCACTCACAGCTTCTCTTTCTCTCTCTCTCACTCACAGCTTCTCTCTCACTCTCTCTCACAGCTTATCTCTCTCTCACTCACAGCTTCTCTTTCTCTCTCTCTCTCTCACTCACAGCTTCTCTTTCTCTCTCTCTCTCTCACAGCTTCTCTTTCTCTCTCTCTCTCACGCACAGCTTCTCTTTCTCTCAATCTCACTCACATCTTCTCTTTCTCTCTCTCTCTCTCTCACACAGCTTCTCTCTCTCTCTCTCACTCACAGCTTCACTTTCTCTCTCTCACTCACTCACAGCTTCTCTTTCTCTTTCTCTCTCTAACTCACAGCTTCTATTTATCTCTCTCTCACTCACAGCTTCTCTTTCTCTCTCTCTCTCACTCACAGCTTCTCCTTCTCTCTCTCTCACTCACATCTCCTCTCTCTCTCTCTATCTCTCACTCACAGCTTCTCTCTCTCTCTTACTCACTCTCACTCACAGCTTCTCTTTCTCTCTCACACACACTCACAGTTTCTCTCTCTCTCTCTCACTCACAGCTTCTCTCTCTCTCTCTCAATCACTCACAGCTTCTCTCTCTCTGTCACTCACAGCTTCTCGCTCTCTCACTCACAGCTTCTCTTTCTCTCTCTCTCTCACAGATTCTCTTTCTCCCTCTCTCTCTCACTCACAGCTTCTCTCTCTCACTCAGAGCTTCTCTTTCTTTCTCTCTCTCTCACTCACAGCTTCTCTCTCTCTCACACACACAGCTTCTCTCTCTCTCACTCACTCACAGCTTCTCTTTCTCTCTCTCTCTCACTCACAGCTTTTTTTCTCTCTCTCTCACTCACAGCTTCTCTTTATCTCTCTCTCACTCACAGCTTCTCTCTCTCTCACTCACAGCTTCTCTTTATCTCTCTCTCACACAGCTTCTCTTTCTCTCTCTCTCTGTCACTCACAGCTCTCTCCCTTTCTCTCTCACTCACAGCTTCTCTTTCTCTCTCTCTCGCACTCACAGCTTCTCTTTCTCTCTCTCACTCACAGCTTCTCTTTCTCTCTCACACACACACAGCTTCTCTTTCTCTCTCACTCACTATCTCTCACAGAGTTTCTTTCTCTCTCTCACACAGCTTCTCTCTCTCACTCACAGCTTCTCTCTCTCTTACTCACAGCTACTTTTTCTCTCTCTCTGTCTCGCACTTTCATCTTTTCTTTCGCTCTCTCTCTCTCACTCACAGCTTCTCTTTCTCTCTCTCTCACTCACAGCTTCTCTTTCTCTCTCTCTTTCTCACTCAGCTTCTCTTTCTCTCTCTCTTACTCACAGCTTCTCTTTCTCTCTCACTCACAGCTTCTCTTTCTCTCTCTCTGTCACTCACAGCTTCTCTTTCTCTTTCTCTCTCTCACTCACTCACAGCTTCTCTTTCTTTCTCTCTCTCTCTCACAGCTTCTCTTTCTCTTTCTCTCTCTATCTCACAGCATCTCTCTCTCTCTCACACACAGCTTCTCTTTCTCTCTCTCTCACTCACAGCTTCTCTTTCTCTGTCTCTAACTCACAGCTTCTCTTTATCTCTATCTCACTCACAGCTTCTCTTTCTCTCTCTCTCTCGCACAGCTTCTCTTTCTCTCTCTCACTCACAACTTCTCTCTCGCTCTCTCTCACTCACTCACAGCTTCTCTCTCTCTCTCACAGCTTCTCTCTCTCTCTCACTCCCAGCTTCTCTTTCTCTGTCTCTAACTCACAGCTTCTCTTTATCTCTATCTCACTCACAGCTTCTCTTTCTCTCTCTCTCTCCCACAGCTTCTCTTTCTCCCTCTCTCTCTCACTCACAGCTTCTCTCTCTCACAGCTTCTCTTTCTCTCTCTCTCTCTCACTCACTCCTTCTCTCTCTCTCTCTCTCACAGCTTCTCTCTCTCACTCACAGCTTCTCTCTCTCACACACACAGCTTCTCTTACTCTCTCTCTCACTCACAGCTTCTCTTTATCTCTCTCTCTCACTCACAGCTTCTCTTTCTCTTTCTCTCTCTCACTCACTCACAGCTTCTCTTTCTTTCTCTCTCTCTCTCACAGCTTCTCTTTCTCTTTCTCTCTCTATCTCACAGCATCTCTCTCTCTCACACACACAGCTTCTCTTTCTCTCTCTCTCACTCACAGCTTCTCTTTCTCTCTCTCTGTCACTCACAGCTTCTCTTTCTCTTTCTCTCTCTCACTCACTCACAGCTTCTCTTTCTTTCTCTCTCTCTCTCACAGCTTCTCTTTCTCTTTCTCTCTCTATCTCACAGCATCTCTCTCTCTCTCACACACAGCTTCTCTTTCTCTCTCTCTCACTCACAGCTTCTCTTTCTCTGTCTCTAACTCACAGCTTCTCTTTATCTCTATCTCACTCACAGCTTCTCTTTCTCTCTCTCTCTCGCACAGCTTCTCTTTCTCTCTCTCACTCACAACTTCTCTCTCGCTCTCTCTCACTCACTCACAGCTTCTCTCTCTCTCTCACAGCTTCTCTCTCTCTCTCACTCCCAGCTTCTCTTTCTCTGTCTCTAACTCACAGCTTCTCTTTATCTCTATCTCACTCACAGCTTCTCTTTCTCTCTCTCTCTCCCACAGCTTCTCTTTCTCCCTCTCTCTCTCACTCACAGCTTCTCTCTCTCACAGCTTCTCTTTCTCTCTCTCTCTCTCACTCACTCCTTCTCTCTCTCTCTCTCTCACAGCTTCTCTCTCTCACTCACAGCTTCTCTCTCTCACACACACAGCTTCTCTTACTCTCTCTCTCACTCACAGCTTCTCTTTATCTCTCTCTCTCACTCACAGCTTCTCTTTCTCTCTCTCTCTCACTCACAGCTTCTCTTTCTCTTTCTCTTTCTCTCTCTCACTCACATCTTCTCTCTCTCTCAGCTTCTCTCTCTCTCACTCACAGCTTCTCTTTCTCTCACACACACACAGCTTCTCTTTCTCTCTCTCTCTCTCACTCACAGCTTCTCTCTCTCACACACACACAGCTTCTCTCTCTCTCACTCACTCACAGCTTCTCTTTCTCTCTCTCTCTCACTCACAGCTTTTTTTCTCTCTCTCTCACTCACAGCTTCTCTTTATCTCTCTCTCACTCACATCTTCTCTCTCTCTCACTCACAGCTTTTCTCTCTCTCACTCACAGCTTCTCTTTATCTCTCTCTCACACAGCTTCTCTTTCTCTCTCTCTCTGTCACTCACAGCTCTCTCCCTTTCTCTCTCACTCACAGCTTCTCTTTCTCTCTCTCTCGCACTCACAGCTTCTCTTTCTCTCTCTCACTCACAGCTTCTCTTTCTCTCTCACACACACACAGCTTCTCTTTCTCTCTCACTCACTATCTCTCACAGAGTTTCTTTCTCTCTCTCACACAGCTTCTCTCTCTCACTCACAGCTTCTCTCTCTCTTACTCACAGCTACTCTTTCTCTCTCTCTCTCGCACTTTCATCTTTTCTTTCGCTCTCTCTCTCTCACTCACAGCTTCTCTTTCTCTCTCTCTCACTCACAGCTTCTCTTTCTCTCTCTCTTTCTCACTCAGCTTCTCTTTCTCTCTCTCTTACTCACAGCTTCTCTTTCTCTCTCACTCACAGCTTCTCTTTCTTTCTCTCTCTCTCTCACAGCTTCTCTTTCTCTTTCTCTCTCTATCTCACAGCATCTCTCTCTCTCACGCACAGCTTCTCTTTCTCTCTCTCTCACTCACAGCTTCTCTTTCTCTGTCTCTAACTCACAGCTTCTCTTTATCTCTATCTCACTCACAGCTTCTCTTTCTCTCTCTCTCTCGCACAGCTTCTCTTTCTCTCTCTCACTCACAACTTCTCTCTCGCTCTCTCTCACTCACTCACAGCTTCTCTCTCTCTCTCTCACAGCTTCTCTCTCTCTCTCACTCCCAGCTTCTCGTTCTCTGTCTCTAACTCACAGCTTCTCTTTATCTCTATCTCACTCACAGCTTCTCTTTCTCTCTCTCTCTCCCACAGCTTCTCTTTCTCCCTCTCTCTCTCACTCACAGCTTCTCTCTCACACAGCTTCTCTTTCTTTCTCTCTCTCTCACTCACACCTTCTCTCTCTCTCTCTCTCACAGCTTCTCTCTCTCACTCACAGCTTCTCTCTCTCACACACACAGCTTCTCTTACTCTCTCTCTCACTCACAGCTTCTCTTTATCTCTCTCTCTCACTCACAGCTTCTCTTTCTCTCTCTTTCTCACTCACAGCTTCTCTTTCTCTTTCTCTTTCTCTCTCTCACTCACATCTTCTCTCTCTCTCAGCTTCTCTCTCTCTCACTCACAGCTTCTCTTTCTCTCTCACACACACAGCTTCTCTTTCTCTCTCTCTCTCACTCACAGCTTCTCTCTCTCTCACAGCTTCTCTTTCTCTCTCTCTGTCACTCACAGTTTCACTTTCTCTGTTTCTCTCTAACTCACAGCTTCTCTTTTTCTCTCTCTCACTCAAAGCTTCTCTTTCTCTCTCTCTCTCACTCACAGCTTCTCTTTCTCTCTCTCTCTCACTCACAGCTTCTCTTTCTCTCTCTCTCACTCACAGCTTCTCTTTCTCTCTCTCTCTCACTCACAGCTTCTCTTTCTCTCTCTCTCTCTCACTCACAGCTTCTCTTTCTCATTCTCTCTCTCACTCACATCTTCTCTCTCTCTCTCACTCACAGCTACTCTCTCTCTCACTCATTCACAGCTTCTCTTTCTTTCTCTCTCTCTCACAGCTTCTCTTTCTCTCTCTCTCTCACTCACAGCTTCTCTCTCTCACACACACACACTCACAGCTTCTCTTTCTCTCTCTCTCTCACTCACAGCTTCTCTTTCTCTCTCTCGCACTCACAGCTTCTCTTTCTCTCTCTCACACAGCTTCTATTTCTCTCTCACACACACAGAGTTTCTTTCTCTCTCACACAGCTTCTCTCTCTCTCACTCACAGCTTCTCTCTCTCTTTCTCACAGCTACTCTTTCTCTCTCTCTCTTTCACTCTCAGCTTCTCTTTCGCTCTCTCTCTCTCACTCACAGCTTCTCTTTCTCTCTCTCTCACTCACAGCTTCTCTTTCTCTCTCTCATTCTCACTCAGATTCTCTTTCTCTCTCTCTCTCTCTCACTCACAGCTTCTCTTTCTCTCTCTCACTCACAGCTTCTCTTTCCCTCTCTCTCTCACTCACAGCTTCTCTTTCGCTCTCTCTCTATCACTGTCACAGCATCTCTCTCACACACACACTCTCACTCACAGCTTCTCTCTCTCTCTCTCTCTCACTCACAGCTTCTCTTTCTCTCTCTCTCACTCACAGCTTCTCTTTATCTCTCTCTCACTCACAGCTTCTCTTTCTCTCTCTCTCTCTCACTCACAGCTTCTCTTTCTCTCTCTCTCACTCACAGCTTCTCTCTCACTCTCTCTCACTCACTCACAGCTTATCTCTCTCTCTCACTCACAGCTTCTCTTTCTCTCTCTCTCTCACTCACAGCTTCTCTTTCTCTCTCTCTCTCTCACAGCTTCTCTTTCTCTCTCTCTCATGCACAGCTTCTCTTTCTCTCTCTCTCACTCACATCTTCTCTTTCTCTCTCTCTCTCTCTCTCACTCACAGCTTCTCTCTCTCTCTCACTCACAGCTTCACTTTCTCTCTCTCACTCACAGCTTCTCTTTCTCTTTCTCTCTCTAACTCACAGCTTCTATTTATCTCTCTCTCTCACTCACAGCTTCTCTTTCTCTCTCTCTCTCACTCACAGCTTCTCCTTCTCTCTCTCTCACTCACATCTCCTCTCTCTCTCTCTCTCTATCTCTCACTCACAGCTTCTCTCTCTCTCTCTTACTCACTCTCACTCACAGCTTCTCTTTCTCTCTCACACACACAGTTTCTCTCTCTCTCTCACTCACAGCTTCTCTCTCTCTCTCAATCACTCACAGCTTCTCTCTCTCTATCACTCACATCTTCTCTCTCTCTCACTCACAGCTTCTCTTTCTCTCTCTCTCACTCACAGCTTCTCTTTCTCCCTCTCTCTCTCACTCACAGCTTATCTCTCTCACTCAGAGCTTCTCTTTCTTTCTCTCTCTCTCACTCACAGCTTCTCTCTCTCACACACACACAGCTTCTCTCTCTCTCACTCACTCACAGCTTCTCTTTCTCTCTCTCTCTCTCACTCACAGCTTTTTTTCTCTCTCTCTCACTCACAGCTTCTCTTTCTCTCTCTCTCTCTCACTCACAGCTTCTCTTTCTCTCTCTCACACGCACAGCTTCTCTTTCTCACTCAGCTTCTCTTTCTCTCTCACTCACAGCTTCTCTTTCTCTCTCTCTCTCACTCACAGCTTCTCTTTCTCTCTCTCTCACTCACAGCTTCTCTCTCTCTCTCACTCACTCACAGCTTATCTCTCTCTCTCACTCACAGCTTCTCTTTCTCTCTCTCTCTCACTCACAGCTTCTCTATCTATCTCTCTCTCACACAGCTCTCTTTCTCTCTCTCTCACTCACATATTCTCTTTCTCTCTCTCTCTCTCACTCACAGCTTCTCTCTCTCTCACTCACAGCTTCACTTTCTCTCGCTCACTCACTCACAGCTTCTCTTTCTTTCTCTCTCTAACTCACAGCTTCTATTTATCTCTCTCTCTCACTCACAGCTTCTCTTTCTCTCTCTCTCACTCACAGCTTCTCCTTCTCTCTCTCTCACTCACATCTCCTCTCTCTCTCTCTATCTCTCACTCACAGCTTCTCTCTCTCTCTCTTACTCACTCTCACTCACAGCTTCTCTTTCTCTCTCACACACACTCACAGTTTCTCTCTCTCTCTCACTCACAGCTTCTCTCTCTCTCTCAATCACTCACAGCTTCTCTCTCTCTGTCACTCACAGCTTCTCTCTCTCTCACTCACAGCTTCTCTTTCTCTCTCTCTCACTCACATCTCCTCTCTCTCTCTCTATCTCTCACTCACAGCTTCTCTCTCTCTCTCTCTCTTACTCACTCTCACTCACAGCTTCTCTTTCTCTCTCACACACACTCAGAGTTTCTCTCTCTCACTCACTCACAGCTTCTCTCTCTCTCTCAATCACTCACAGCTTCTCTCTCTCTGTCACTCACAGCTTCTCTCTCTCTCACTCACAGCTTCTCTTTCTCTCTCTCACTCACAGCTTCTCTTTCTCCCTCTCTCTCTCACTCACAGCTTCTCTCTCTCTCTCAATCACTCACAGCTTCTCTCTCTCTGTCACTCACAGCTTCTCTCTCTCTCTCTCTCACTCACAACTTCTCTCTCTCTCACTCACAGCTTCTCTTTATCTCTCTCTCACTCACATCTTCTCTCTCTCTCACTCACAGCTTCTCTCTCTCTCACTCACAGCTTCTCTTTCTCTCTCTCTCTCACAGCTTCTCTTTCTCTCTCTCTCTGTCACTCACAGCTCTCTCTCTTTCTCTCTCACTCACAGCTTCTCTTTCTCTCTCTCTCTCTCGCACTCACAGCTTCTTTCTCTCTCTCACTCACAGCTTCTCTTTCTCTCTCACACACACACAGCTTCTCTTTCTCTCTCACTCACTCTCTCTCACAGAGTTTCTTTCTCTCTCTCACACAGCTTCTCTCTCTCACACAACTTCTCTCTCTTACTCACAGCTACTCTTTCTCTCTCTCTCTCGCACTTTCATCTTTTCTTTCACTCTCTCTCTCTCACTCACAGCTTCTCTTTATCTCTCTCTCACTCACAGCTTCTCTTTCTCTCTCTCTTTCTCACTCAGCTTCTCTTTCTCTCTCTCTTACTCACAGCTTCTCTTTCTCTCTCACTCACAGCTTCTCTTTCTCTCTCTCTGTCACTCACAGCTTCTCTTTCTCAATCACATCTTCTCTCTCTCTCTCACTCACAGCTTCTCTCTCTCACTCACTCACAGCTTCACTTTCTTTCTCTCTCTCTCTCACAGCTTCTCTTTCTCTTTCTCTCTCTATCTCACAGCATCTCTCTCTCTCACTCACAGCTTCTCTGTCACTCTCTCTCTCTCACTCAGAGCTTCTCTTTCTCTCTCTCTATCGCACAGCTTCTCTTTCTCTCTCTCACTCACAACTTCTCTCTCACTCTCTCTCACTCACTCACAGCTTCTCTCTCTCTCTCACAGCTTCTCTTTCTCTCTCTCTCTCTCACTCACAGCTTCTCTTTCTCTCTCTCTCACTCACAGCTTCTCTTTCTCTCTCTCTCTCTCACTCACAGCTTCTCTTTCTCTCTCTCACACGCACAGCTTCTCTTTCTCACTCAGCTTCTCTTTCTCTCTCTCACTCACAGCTTCTCTTTCTCTCTCTCTCTCACTCACAGCTTCTCTTTCTCTCTCTCTCACTCACAGCTTCTCTCTCACTCTCTCTCACTCACTCACAGCTTATCTCTCTCTCTCACTCACAGCTTCTCTTTCTCTCTCTCTCACTCACAGCTTCTCTTTCTCTCTCTCTCACACAGCTTCTCTTTCTCTCTCACACACACAGCTTCTCTTTCTCTCAATCTCACTCACATCTTCTCTTTCTCTCTCTCTCTCTCTCTCACTCACAGCTTCTCTCTCTCTCTCACTCACAGCTTCACTTTCTCTCTCTCACTCACTCACAGCTTCTCTTTCTCTTTCTCTCTCTAACTCACAGCTTCTATTTATCGCTCTCTCTCACTCACAGCTTCTCTTTCTCTCTCTCTCTCACTCACAGCTTCTCCTTCTCTCTCTCTCACTCACATCTCCTCTCTCTCTCTCTATCTCTCACTCACAGCTTCTCTCTCTCTCTCTTACTCACTCTCACTCACAGCTTCTCTTTCTCTCTCTCACACGCACAGCTTCTCTTTCTCACTCAGCTTCTCTTTCTCTCTCTCACTCACAGCTTCTCTTTCTCTCTCTCTCTCACTCACAGCTTCTCTTTCTCTCTCTCTCACTCACAGCTTCTCTCTCACTCTCTCTCACTCACTCACAGCTTATCTCTCTCTCTCACTCACAGCTTCTCTTTCTCTCTCTCTCTCTCACAGCTTCTCTTTCGCTCTCTCTCTCACGCACAGCTTCTCTTTCTCTCAATCTCACTCACATCTTCTCTTTCTCTTTCTCTCTCTCTCTCTCTCTCTCACTCACAGCTTCTCTCTCTCTCTCACTCACAGCTTCACTTTCTCTCTCTCACTCACTCACAGCTTCTCTTTCTCTTTCTCTCTCTAACTCACAGCTTCTATTTATCTCTCTCTCACTCACAGCTTCTCTTTCTCTCTCTCTCTCACTCACAGCTTCTCTTTCTCTCTCACACACACTCACAGTTTCTCTCTCTCTCTCACTCACAGCTTCTCTCTCTCTCTCTCAATCACTCACAGCTTCTCTCTCTCTGTCACTCACAGCTTCTCTCTCTCTCACTCACAGCTTCTCTTTCTCTCTCTCTCACTCACAGCTTCTCTTTCTCCCTCTCGCTCTCACTCACAGCTTCTCTCTCTCACTCAGAGCTTCTCTTTCTTTCTCTCTCTCTCACTCACAGCTTCTCTCTCTCACACACACACAGCTTCTCTCTCTCTCACTCACTCACAGCTTCTCTTTCTCTCTCTCTCTCACTCACAGCTTTTTTTCTCTCTCTCTCACTCACAGCTTCTCTTTATCTCTCTCTCACTCACATCTTCTCTCTCTCTCTCACTCACAGCTTCTCTCTCTCTCACTCACAGCTTCTCTTTCTCTCTCACACACACAGCTTCTCTTTCTCTCTCTCTCTGTCACTCACAGCTCTCTCCCTTTCTCTCTCACTCACAGCTTCTCTTTCTCTCTCTCTCTCGCACTCACAGCTTCTCTTTCTCTCTCTCACTCACAGCTTCTCTTTCTCTCTCTCACACACACAGCTTCTCTTTCTCTCTCACTCACTATCTCTCACAGAGTTTCTTTCTCTCTCACACACAGCTTCTCTCTCTCACTCACAGCTTCTCTTTCTCTCTCTCTCACTCACAGCTTCTCTTTCTCTCTCTCTCTCTCACAGCTTCTCTTTCTCTTTCTCTCTCTATCTCACAGCATCTCTCTCTCTCTCACTCACAGCTTCTCTTTCTCTCTCTCACTCACAGCTTCTCTTTCTCTGTCTCTAACTCACAGCTTCTCTTTATCTCTATCTCACTCACAGCTTCTCTTTCTCTCTCTCTCTCTCGCACAGCTTCTCTTTCTCTCTCTCACTCACAACTTCTCTCTCGCTCGCTCTCACTCACTCACAGCTTCTCTCTCTCTCTCTCACAGCTTCTCTCTCTCTCACTCACAGCTTCTCTTTCTCTGTCTCTAACTCACAGCTTCTCTTTATCTCTATCTCACTCACAGCTTCTCTTTCTCTCTCTCTCTCGCACAGCTTCTCTTTCTCTCTCTCACTCACAACTTCTCTCTCGCTCTCTCTCACTCACTCACAGCTTCTCTCTCTCTCACAGCTTCTCTTTCTCTCTCTCTCTCACTCACAGCTTCTCTTTCTTTCTCTCTCTCACAGCTTCTCTCTCTCTCTCTCTCTCTCACTCACAGCTTCTCTTTCTCTCTCTCACACGCACAGCTTCTCTTTCTCACTCAGCTTCTCTTTCTCTCTCTCACTCACAGCTTCTCTTTCTCTCTCTCACACTTACAGCTTCTCTTTCGCTCTCTCTCTATCACTGTCACAGCTTCTCTCTCTCACTCACTCACTCTCACTCACAGCTTCTCTTTCTCTCTCACACACACTCACAGCTTCTCTCTCTCACACTCACAGCTTCTCACTCTCTCTCTCTCATTCACAATTATCTCTCTCTCACTCACAGCTTCTCTCTCTCTCACTCACAGCTTCTCTTTCTGTCTCTCTCACTCACAGCTTCTCTTTCTCCCTCTCTCTCTCACTCACAGCTTCTCTCTCTCACAGCTTCTCTTTCTTTCTCTCTCTCTCTCTCACACCTTCTCTCTCTCTCACACACAGCTTCTCTCTCTCACTCACAGCTTCTCTCTCTCTCACTCACAGCTTCTCTTTCTCTCTCTCACTCACAGCTTCTCTTTATCTCTCTCTCTCACTCACAGCTTCTCTTTCTCTCTCTCTCTCTCACTCACAGCTTCTCTCTCTTTCTCTCTCTCACTCACATCTTCTCTCTCTCTCTCAGCTTCTCTCTCTCTCTCACTCACAGCTTCACTTTCTCTCTCTCTCACACAGCTTCTCTTTCTCTCTCTCTCTCACTCACAGCTTCTCTCTCTCTCACAGCTTCTCTTTCTCTCTCTGTCACTCACAGCTTCACTTTCTCTGTTTCTCTCTAACTCACAGCTTCTCTTTTTCTCTAACTCACTCAAAGCTTCTCTTTCTCTCTCTCTCTCTCTCACTCACAGCTTCTCTTTCTCTCTCTCTCTCACTCACAGCTTCTCTTTCTCTCTCTCTCACTCACAGCTTCTCTTTCTCTCTCTCTCACTCACAGCTTCTCTTTCTCTCTCTCTCTCTCACTCACAGCTTCTCTTTCTCATTCTCTCTCTCACTCACATCTTCTCTCTCTCTCTCTCTCACTCACAGCTTCTCTCTCTCTCACTCACTCACAGCTTCTCTTTCTCTCTCTCTCTCTCACAGCTTCTCTTTCTCTCTCTCTCTCTCACTCACAGCTTCTCTCTCTCACACATACACACTCACAGCTTCTCTTTCTCTCTCTCTCTCACTCACAGCTTCTCTTTCTCTCTCGCACTCACAGCTTCTCTTTCTCTCACACACACAGCTTCTTTTTCTCTCTCACACACAAAGAGTTTCTTTCTCTCTCACACACAGCTTCTCTCTCTCTCATTCACAGCTTCTCTCTCTCTTTCTCACAGCTACTCTTTCTCTCTCTCTCTTTCACTCTCAGCTTCTCTTTCGCTCTCTCTCTCACTCACAGCTTCTCTTTCTCTCTCTCTCACTCACAGCTTCTCTTTCTCTCTCTCATTCTCACTCAGATTCTCTTTCTCTCTCTCTCTCACTCACAGCTTCTCTTTCTCTCTCTCACTCACAGCTTCTCTTTCCCTCTCTCTCTCACTCACAGCTTCTCTTTCGCTCTCTCTCACACACACACTCTCACTCACAGCTTCTCTTTCTCTCTCTCTCTCACTCACAGCTTCTCTTTCTCTCTCTCTCACTCACAGCTTCTCTTTATCTCTCTCACACTCACAGCTTCTCTTTCTCTCTCTCTCTCTCACTCACAGCTTCTCTTTCTCTTTCTCTCTCTCACTCACATCTTCTCTCTCTCTTTCTCACTCACAGCTTCTCTCTCTCTCATTCACAGCTGCTCTCTCTCTCTCACAGCTTCTCTTTCTCTGTCTCTCTCTAACTCACAGCTTTTCTTTATATCTCTCTCACTCACAGCTTCTCTTTCTCTCTCTCTCTCACTCACAGCTTCTCTTTCTCTCTCTCTCACTCACAGCTTCTCTCTCACTCTCTCTCACTCACTCACAGCTTATCTCTCTCTCTCACTCACAGCTTCTCTTTCTCTCTCTCTCTCACTCACAGCTTCTCTTTCTCTCTCTCTCTCTCACAGCTTCTCTTTCTCTCTCTCTCTCACGCACAGCTTCTCTATCTCTCTCTCTCACTCACATCTTCTCTTTCTCTTTCTCTCGATCTCACATACAGCTTCTCTCTCTCTCTCACTCACAGCTTCACTTTCTCTCTCTCACTCACTCACAGCTTCTCTTTCTCTTTCTCTCTCTAACTCACAGCTTCTATTTATCTTTCTCTCTCACTCACAGCTTCTCTTTCTCTCTCTCTCACTCACAGCTTCTCCTTCTCTCTCTCTCACTCACATCTCCTCTCTCTCTCTCTATCTCTCACTCACAGACTCTCTCTCTCTCTCTTACTCACTCTCACTCACAGCTTCTCTTTCTCTCTCACACACACTCACAGTTTCTCTCTCTCTCTCACTCACAGCTTCTCTCTCTCTCTCAATCACTCACAGCTTCTCTCTCTCTGTCACTCACAGCTTCTCTCTCTCTCACTCACAGCTTCTCTTTCTCTCTCTCTCACTCACATCTCCTCTCTCTCTCTCTATCTCTCACTCACAGCTTCTCTCTCTCTCTCTCTCTTACTCACTCTCACTCACAGCTTCTCTTTCTCTCTCACACACACTCAGAGTTTCTCTCTCTCACTCACTCACAGCTTCTCTCTCTCTCTCAATCACTCACAGCTTCTCTCTCTCTGTCACTCACAGCTTCTCTCTCTCTCACTCACAGCTTCTCTTTCTCTCTCTCACTCACAGCTTCTCTTTCTCCCTCTCTCTCTCACTCACAGCTTCTCTCTCTCTCTCAATCACTCACAGCTTCTCTCTCTCTGTCACTCACAGCTTCTCTCTCTCTCTCTCTCACTCACAACTTCTCTCTCTCTCACTCACAGCTTCTCTTTATCTCTCTCTCACTCACATCTTCTCTCTCTCTCACTCACAGCTTCTCTCTCTCTCACTCACAGCTTCTCTTTCTCTCTCTCTCTCACAGCTTCTCTTTCTCTCTCTCTCTGTCACTCACAGCTCTCTCTCTTTCTCTCTCACTCACAGCTTCTCTTTCTCTCTCTCTCTCTCGCACTCACAGCTTCTTTCTCTCTCTCACTCACAGCTTCTCTTTCTCTCTCACACACACACAGCTTCTCTTTCTCTCTCACTCACTCTCTCTCACAGAGTTTCTTTCTCTCTCTCACACAGCTTCTCTCTCTCACACAACTTCTCTCTCTTACTCACAGCTACACTTTCTCACTCTCTCTCGCACTTTCATCTTTTCTTTCACTCTCTCTCTCTCACTCACAGCTTCTCTTTATCTCTCTCTCACTCACAGCTTCTCTTTCTCTCTCTCTTTCTCACTCAGCTTCTCTTTCTCTCTCACTCACAGCTTCTCTTTCTCTCTCTCTGTCACTCACAGCTTCTCTTTCTCAATCACATCTCTCTCTCTCTCACTCACAGCTTCTCTCTCTCACTCACTCACAGCTTCACTTTCTTTCTCTCTCTCTCTCACAGCTTCTCTTTCTCTCTCGCACTCACAGCTTCTCTTTCTCTCACACACACAGCTTCTTTTTCTCTCTCACACACAAAGAGTTTCTTTCTCTCTCACACACAGCTTCTCTCTCTCTCATTCACAGCTTCTCTCTCTCTTTCTCACAGCTACTCTTTCTCTCTCTCTCTTTCACTCTCAGCTTCTCTTTCGCTCTCTCTCTCACTCACAGCTTCTCTTTCTCTCTCTCTCACTCACAGCTTCTCTTTCTCTCTCTCATTCTCACTCAGATTCTCTTTCTCTCTCTCTCTCACTCACAGCTTCTCTTTCTCTCTCTCACTCACAGCTTCTCTTTCCCTCTCTCTCTCACTCACAGCTTCTCTTTCGCTCTCTCTCACACACACACTCTCACTCACAGCTTCTCTTTCTCTCTCTCTCTCACTCACAGCTTCTCTTTCTCTCTCTCTCACTCACAGCTTCTCTTTATCTCTCTCACACTCACAGCTTCTCTTTCTCTCTCTCTCTCTCACTCACAGCTTCTCTTTCTCTTTCTCTCTCTCACTCACATCTTCTCTCTCTCTTTCTCACTCACAGCTTCTCTCTCTCTCATTCACAGCTGCTCTCTCTCTCACAGCTTCTCTTTCTCTGTCTCTCTCTAACTCACAGCTTTTCTTTATATCTCTCTCACTCACAGCTTCTCTTTCTCTCTCTCTCTCACTCACAGCTTCTCTTTCTCTCTCTCTCACTCACAGCTTCTCTCTCACTCTCTCTCACTCACTCACAGCTTATCTCTCTCTCTCACTCACAGCTTCTCTTTCTCTCTCTCTCTCACTCACAGCTTCTCTTTCTCTCTCTCTCTCTCACAGCTTCTCTTTCTCTCTCTCTCTCACGCACAGCTTCTCTATCTCTCTCTCTCACTCACATCTTCTCTTTCTCTTTCTCTCGATCTCACATACAGCTTCTCTCTCTCTCTCACTCACAGCTTCACTTTCTCTCTCTCACTCACTCACAGCTTCTCTTTCTCTTTCTCTCTCTAACTCACAGCTTCTATTTATCTTTCTCTCTCACTCACAGCTTCTCTTTCTCTCTCTCTCACTCACAGCTTCTCCTTCTCTCTCTCTCACTCACATCTCCTCTCTCTCTCTCTATCTCTCACTCACAGACTCTCTCTCTCTCTCTTACTCACTCTCACTCACAGCTTCTCTTTCTCTCTCACACACACTCACAGTTTCTCTCTCTCTCTCACTCACAGCTTCTCTCTCTCTCTCAATCACTCACAGCTTCTCTCTCTCTGTCACTCACAGCTTCTCTCTCTCTCACTCACAGCTTCTCTTTCTCTCTCTCTCACTCACATCTCCTCTCTCTCTCTCTATCTCTCACTCACAGCTTCTCTCTCTCTCTCTCTCTTACTCACTCTCACTCACAGCTTCTCTTTCTCTCTCACACACACTCAGAGTTTCTCTCTCTCACTCACTCACAGCTTCTCTCTCTCTCTCAATCACTCACAGCTTCTCTCTCTCTGTCACTCACAGCTTCTCTCTCTCTCACTCACAGCTTCTCTTTCTCTCTCTCACTCACAGCTTCTCTTTCTCCCTCTCTCTCTCACTCACAGCTTCTCTCTCTCTCTCAATCACTCACAGCTTCTCTCTCTCTGTCACTCACAGCTTCTCTCTCTCTCTCTCTCACTCACAACTTCTCTCTCTCTCACTCACAGCTTCTCTTTATCTCTCTCTCACTCACATCTTCTCTCTCTCTCACTCACAGCTTCTCTCTCTCTCACTCACAGCTTCTCTTTCTCTCTCTCTCTCACAGCTTCTCTTTCTCTCTCTCTCTGTCACTCACAGCTCTCTCTCTTTCTCTCTCACTCACAGCTTCTCTTTCTCTCTCTCTCTCTCGCACTCACAGCTTCTTTCTCTCTCTCACTCACAGCTTCTCTTTCTCTCTCACACACACACAGCTTCTCTTTCTCTCTCACTCACTCTCTCTCACAGAGTTTCTTTCTCTCTCTCACACAGCTTCTCTCTCTCACACAACTTCTCTCTCTTACTCACAGCTACACTTTCTCACTCTCTCTCGCACTTTCATCTTTTCTTTCACTCTCTCTCTCTCACTCACAGCTTCTCTTTATCTCTCTCTCACTCACAGCTTCTCTTTCTCTCTCTCTTTCTCACTCAGCTTCTCTTTCTCTCTCACTCACAGCTTCTCTTTCTCTCTCTCTGTCACTCACAGCTTCTCTTTCTCAATCACATCTCTCTCTCTCTCACTCACAGCTTCTCTCTCTCACTCACTCACAGCTTCACTTTCTTTCTCTCTCTCTCTCACAGCTTCTCTTTCTCTTTCTCTCTCTATCTCACAGCATCTCTCTCTCTCACTCACAGCTTCTCTTTCACTCTCTCTCTCTCACTCACAGCTTCTCTTTCTCTCTCTCTATCGCACAGCTTCTCTTTCTCTCTCTCACTCACAACTTCTCTCTCACTCTCTCTCACTCACTCACAGCTTCTCTCTCTCTCTCACAGCTTCTCTTTCTCTCTCTCTCTCTCACTCACAGCTTCTCTTTCTCTCTCTCTCACTCACAGCTTCTCTTTCTCTCTCTCTCTCTCACTCACAGCTTCTCTTTCTCTCTCTCACACGCACAGCTTCTCTTTCTCACTCAGCTTCTCTTTCTCTCTCTCACTCACAGCTTCTCTTTCTCTCTCTCTCTCACTCACAGCTTCTCTTTCTCTCTCTCTCACTCACAGCTTCTCTCTCACTCTCTCTCACTCACTCACAGCTTATCTCTCTCTCTCACTCACAGCTTCTCTTTCTCTCTCTCTCACTCACAGCTTCTCTTTCTCTCTCTCTCACACAGCTTCTCTTTCTCTCTCTCACACACAGCTTCTCTTTCTCTCAATCTCACTCACATCTTCTCTTTCTCTCTCTCTCTCTCTCTCACTCACAGCTTCTCTCTCTCTCTCACTCACAGCTTCACTTTCTCTCTCTCACTCACTCACAGCTTCTCTTTCTCTTTCTCTCTCTAACTCACAGCTTCTATTTATCTGTCTCTCTCACTCACAGCTTCTCTTTCTCTCTCTCTCTCACTCACAGCTTCTCCTTCTCTCTCTCTCACTCACATCTCCTCTCTCTCTCTCTATCTCTCACTCACAGCTTCTCTCTCTCTCTCTTACTCACTCTCACTCACAGCTTCTCTTTCTCTCTCTCACACGCACAGCTTCTCTTTCTCACTCAGCTTCTCTTTCTCTCTCTCACTCACAGCTTCTCTTTCTCTCTCTCTCTCACTCACAGCTTCTCTTTCTCTCTCTCTCACTCACAGCTTCTCTCTCACTCTCTCTCACTCACTCACAGCTTATCTCTCTCTCTCACTCACAGCTTCTCTTTCTCTCTCTCTCTCTCACAGCTTCTCTTTCGCTCTCTCTCTCACGCACAGCTTCTCTTTCTCTCAATCTCACTCACATCTTCTCTTTCTCTCTCTCTCTCTCTCTCTCTCTCACTCACAGCTTCTCTCTCTCTCTCACTCACAGCTTCACTTTCTCTCTCTCACTCACTCACAGCTTCTCTTTCTCTTTCTCTCTCTAACTCACAGCTTCTATTTATCTCTCTCTCACTCACAGCTTCTCTTTCTCTCTCTCTCTCACTCACAGCTTCTCTTTCTCTCTCACACACACTCACAGTTTCTCTCTCTCTCTCACTCACAGCTTCTCTCTCTCTCTCTCAATCACTCACAGCTTCTCTCTCTCTGTCACTCACAGCTTCTCTCTCTCTCACTCACAGCTTCTCTTTCTCTCTCTCTCACTCACAGCTTCTCTTTCTCCCTCTCGCTCTCACTCACAGCTTCTCTCTCTCACTCAGAGCTTCTCTTTCTTTCTCTCTCTCTCACTCACAGCTTCTCTCTCTCACACACACACAGCTTCTCTCTCTCTCACTCACTCACAGCTTCTCTTTCTCTCTCTCTCTCACTCACAGCTTTTTTTCTCTCTCTCTCACTCACAGCTTCTCTTTATCTCTCTCTCACTCACATCTTCTCTCTCTCTCTCACTCACAGCTTCTCTCTCTCTCACTCACAGCTTCTCTTTCTCTCTCACACACACAGCTTCTCTTTCTCTCTCTCTCTGTCACTCACAGCTCTCTCCCTTTCTCTCTCACTCACAGCTTCTCTTTCTCTCTCTCTCTCGCACTCACAGCTTCTCTTTCTCTCTCTCACTCACAGCTTCTCTTTCTCTCACACACACACACAGCTTCTCTTTCTCTCTCACTCACTATCTCTCACAGAGTTTCTTTCTCTCTCTCACACAGCTTCTCTCTCTCACTCACAGCTTCTCTTTCTCTCTCTCTCACTCACAGCTTCTCTTTCTCTCTCTCTCTCTCACAGCTTCTCTTTCTCTTTCTCTCTCTATCTCACAGCATCTCTCTCTCTCTCACTCACAGCTTCTCTTTCTCTCTCTCACTCACAGCTTCTCTTTCTCTGTCTCTAACTCACAGCTTCTCTTTATCTCTATCTCACTCACAGCTTCTCTTTCTCTCTCTCTCTCTCGCACAGCTTCTCTTTCTCTCTCTCACTCACAACTTCTCTCTCGCTCGCTCTCACTCACTCACAGCTTCTCTCTCTCTCTCTCACAGCTTCTCTCTCTCTCACTCACAGCTTCTCTTTCTCTGTCTCTAACTCACAGCTTCTCTTTATCTCTATCTCACTCACAGCTTCTCTTTCTCTCTCTCTCTCTCGCACAGCTTCTCTTTCTCTCTCTCACTCACAACTTCTCTCTCGCTCTCTCTCACTCACTCACAGCTTCTCTCTCTCTCACAGCTTCTCTTTCTCTCTCTCTCTCACTCACAGCTTCTCTTTCTTTCTCTCTCTCACTCACAGCTTCTCTCTCTCTCTCTCTCTCTCACTCACAGCTTCTCTTTCTCTCTCTCACACGCACAGCTTCTCTTTCTCACTCAGCTTCTCTTTCTCTCTCTCACTCACAGCTTCTCTTTCTCTCTCTCACACTTACAGCTTCTCTTTCTCTCTCTCTCTATCACTGTCACAGCTTCTCTCTCTCACTCACTCACTCTCACTCACAGCTTCTCTTTCTCTCTCACACACACTCACAGCTTCTCTCTCTCACACTCACAGCTTCTCACTCTCTCTCTCTCATTCACAATTATCTCTCTCTCACTCACAGCTTCTCTCTCTCTCACTCACAGCTTCTCTTTCTGTCTCTCTCACTCACAGCTTCTCTTTCTCCCTCTCTCTCTCACTCACAGCTTCTCTCTCTCACAGCTTCTCTTTCTTTCTCTCTCTCTCTCTCACACCTTCTCTCTCTCTCTCACACAGCTTCTCTCTCTCACTCACAGCTTCTCTCTCTCTCACTCACAGCTTCTCTTTCTCTCTCTCACTCACAGCTTCTCTTTATCTCTCTCTCTCACTCACAGCTTCTCTTTCTCTCTCTCTCTCTCACTCACAGCTTCTCTCTCTTTCTCTCTCTCACTCACATCTTCTCTCTCTCTCTCAGCTTCTCTCTCTCTCTCACTCACAGCTTCACTTTCTCTCTCTCTCACACAGCTTCTCTTTCTCTCTCTCTCTCACTCACAGCTTCTCTCTCTCTCACAGCTTCTCTTTCTCTCTCTGTCACTCACAGCTTCACTTTCTCTGTTTCTCTCTAACTCACAGCTTCTCTTTTTCTCTAACTCACTCAAAGCTTCTCTTTCTCTCTCTCTCTCTCTCACTCACAGCTTCTCTTTCTCTCTCTCTCTCACTCACAGCTTCTCTTTCTCTCTCTCTCACTCACAGCTTCTCTTTCTCTCTCTCTCACTCACAGCTTCTCTTTCTCTCTCTCTCTCACTCACAGCTTCTCTTTCTCATTCTCTCTCTCACTCACATCTTCTCTCTCTCTCTCTCTCACTCACAGCTTCTCTCTCTCTCACTCACTCACAGCTTCTCTTTCTCTCTCTCTCTCTCACAGCTTCTCTTTCTCTCTCTCTCTCTCACTCACAGCTTCTCTCTCTCACACATACACACTCACAGCTTCTCTTTCTCTCTCTCTCTCACTCACAGCTTCTCTTTCTCTCTCGCACTCACAGCTTCTCTTTCTCTCTCACACACAGCTTCTTTTTCTCTCTCTCACACAAAGAGTTTCTTTCTCTCTCTCACACAGCTTCTCTCTCTCATTCACAGCTTCTCTCTCTCTTTCTCACAGCTACTCTTTCTCTCTCTCTCTTTCACTCTCAGCTTCTCTTTCGCTCTCTCTCTCACTCACAGCTTCTCTTTCTCTCTCTCTCACTCACAGCTTCTCTTTCTCTCTCTCATTCTCACTCAGATTCTCTTTCTCTCTCTCTCTCACTCACAGCTTCTCTTTCTCTCTCTCACTCACAGCTTCTCTTTCCCTCTCTCTCTCACTCACAGCTTCTCTTTCGCTCTCTCTCACACACACACTCTCACTCACAGCTTCTCTTTCTCTCTCTCTCTCACTCACAGCTTCTCTTTCTCTCTCTCTCACTCACAGCTTCTCTTTATCTCTCTCACACTCACAGCTTCTCTTTCTCTCTCTCTCTCTCACTCACAGCTTCTCTTTCTCTTTCTCTCTCTCACTCACATCTTCTCTCTCTCTTTCTCACTCACAGCTTCTCTCTCTCTCACTCACAGCTGCTCTCTCTCTCTCTCACAGCTTCTCTTTCTCTGTCTCTCTCTAACTCACAGCTTTTCTTTATATCTCTCTCACTCACAGCTTCTCTTTCTCTCTCTCTCTCACTCACAGCTTCTCTTTCTTTCTCTCTCTCTCACTCACAGCTTCTCTCTCACTCTCTCTCACTCACTCACAGCTTATCTCTCTCTCTCACTCACAGCTTCTCTTTCTCTCTCTCTCTCACTCACAGCTTCTCTTTCTCTCTCTCTCTCTCACAGCTTCTCTTTCTCTCTCTCTCTCACGCACAGCTTCTCTATCTCTCTCTCTCACTCACATCTTCTCTTTCTCTTTCTCTCGATCTCACATACAGCTTCTCTCTCTCTCTCACTCACAGCTTCACTTTCTCTCTCTCACTCACTCACAGCTTCTCTTTCTCTCTCTAACTCACAGCTTCTATTTATCTTTCTCTCTCACTCACAGCTTCTCTTTCTCTCTCTCTCTCACTCACAGCTTCTCCTTCTCTCTCTCTCACTCACATCTCCTCTCTCTCTCTCTCTACCTCTCACTCACAGCTTCTCTCTCTCTCTCATACTCACTCTCACTCACAGCTTCTCTTTCTCTCTCACACACACTCACAGTTTCTCTCTCTCTCTCACTCACAGCTTCTCTCTCTCTCTCTCAATCACTCACAGCTTCTCTCTCTCTGTCACTCACAGCTTCTCTCTCTCTCACTCACAGCTTCTCTTTCTCTCTCTCTCACTCACAGCTTCTCTTTCTCCCTCTCTCTCTCACTCACAGCTTCTCTCTCTCACTCAGAGCTTCTCTTTCTTTCTCTCTCTCTCACTCACAGCTTCTCTCTCTCTCACACACACAGCTTCTCTCTCTCTCACTCACTCACAGCTTCTCTTTCTCTCTCTCTCTCTCACTCACAGCTTTTTTCTCTCTCTCTCACTCACAGCTTCTCTTTCTCTCTCTCTCTCTCACTCACAGCTTCTCTTTCTCTCTCTCACACGCACAGCTTCTCTTTCTCACTCAGCTTCTCTTTCTCTCTCTCACTCACAGCTTCTCTTTCTCTCTCTCTCTCACTCACAGCTTCTCTTTCTCTCTCTCTCACTCACAGCTTCTCTCTCTCTCTCTCTCACTCACTCACAGCTTATCTCTCTCTCTCACTCACAGCTTCTCTTTCTCTCTCTCTCTCACTCACAGCTTCTCTATCTCTATCTCTCTCTCACAGCTCTCTTTCTCTCTCTCACTCACATCTTCTCTTTCTCTCTCTCTCTCTCACTCACAGCTTCTCTTTCTCTCTCGCACTCACAGCTTCTCTTTCTCTCTCACACACAGCTTCTTTTTCTCTCTCTCACACAAAGAGTTTCTTTCTCTCTCTCACACAGCTTCTCTCTCTCTCATTCACAGCTTCTCTCTCTCTTTCTCACAGCTACTCTTTCTCTCTCTCTCTTTCACTCTCAGCTTCTCTTTCGCTCTCTCTCTCACTCACAGCTTCTCTTTCTCTCTCTCTCACTCACAGCTTCTCTTTCTCTCTCTCATTCTCACTCAGATTCTCTTTCTCTCTCTCTCTCACTCACAGCTTCTCTTTCTCTCTCTCACTCACAGCTTCTCTTTCCCTCTCTCTCTCACTCACAGCTTCTCTTTCGCTCTCTCTCACACACACACTCTCACTCACAGCTTCTCTTTCTCTCTCTCTCTCACTCACAGCTTCTCTTTCTCTCTCTCTCACTCACAGCTTCTCTTTATCTCTCTCACACTCACAGCTTCTCTTTCTCTCTCTCTCTCTCACTCACAGCTTCTCTTTCTCTTTCTCTCTCTCACTCACATCTTCTCTCTCTCTTTCTCACTCACAGCTTCTCTCTCTCTCACTCACAGCTGCTCTCTCTCTCTCTCACAGCTTCTCTTTCTCTGTCTCTCTCTAACTCACAGCTTTTCTTTATATCTCTCTCACTCACAGCTTCTCTTTCTCTCTCTCTCACTCACAGCTTCTCTTTCTCTCTCTCTCACTCACAGCTTCTCTCTCACTCTCTCTCACTCACTCACAGCTTATCTCTCTCTCTCACTCACAGCTTCTCTTTCTCTCTCTCTCTCACTCACAGCTTCTCTTTCTCTCTCTCTCTCTCACAGCTTCTCTTTCTCTCTCTCTCTCACGCACAGCTTCTCTATCTCTCTCTCTCACTCACATCTTCTCTTTCTCTTTCTCTCTCTCTCACATACAGCTTCTCTCTCTCTCTCACTCACAGCTTCACTTTCTCTCTCTCACTCACTCACAGCTTCTCTTTCTCTTTCTCTCTCTAACTCACAGCTTCTATTTATCTTTCTCTCTCACTCACAGCTTCTCTTTCTCTCTCTCTCTCACTCACAGCTTCTCCTTCTCTCTCTCTCACTCACATCTCCTCTCTCTCTCTCTATCTCTCACTCACAGCTTCTCTCTCTCTCTCTTACTCACTCTCACTCACAGCTTCTCTTTCTCTCAAACACACACTCACAGTTTCTCTCTCTCTCTCACTCACAGCTTCTCTCTCTCTCTCTCAATCACTCACAGCTTCTCTCTCTCTGTCACTCACAGCTTCTCTCTCTCTCACTCACAGCTTCTCTTTCTCTCTCTCTCACTCACAGCTTCTCTTTCTCCCTCTCTCTCTCACTCACAGCTTCTCTCTCTCACTCAGAGCTTCTCTTTCTTTCTCTCTCTCTCACTCACAGCTTCTCTCTCTCACACACACACAGCTTCTCTCTCTCTCACTCACTCACAGCTTCTCTTTCTCTCTCTCTCTCTCACTCACAGCTTTTTTCTCTCTCTCTCTCTCACAGCTTCTCTTTCTCTCTCTCTCTCTCACTCACAGCTTATCTTTCTCTCTCTCACACGCACAGCTTCTCTTTCTCACTCAGCTTCTCTTTCTCTCTCTCACTCACAGCTTCTCTTTCTCTCTCTCTCTCACTCACAGCTTCTCTTTCTCTCTCTCTCACTCACAGCTTCTCTCTCTCTCTCACTCACTCACTCACAGCTTATCTCTCTCTCTCACTCACAGCTTCTCTTTCTCTCTCTCTCTCACTCACAGCTTCTCTATCTCTCTCTCTCTCTCACAGCTCTCTTTCTCTCTCTCACTCACATCTTCTCTTTCTCTCTCTCTCTCTCACTCACAGCTTCTCTCTCTCACAGCTTCACTTTCTCTCGCTCACTCACTCACAGCTTCTCTTTCTTTCTCTCTCTAACTCACAGCTTCTATTTATCTCTCTCTCTCACTCACAGCTTCTCTTTCTCTCTCTCTCTCACTCACAGCTTCTCCTTCTCTCTCTCTCACTCACATCTCCTCTCTCTCTCTCTCTCTCACTCACAGCTTCTCTCTCTCTCTTACTCACTCTCACTCACAGCTTCTCTTTCTCTCTCACACACACTCACAGTTTCTCTCTCTCTCTCACTCACAGCTTCTCTCTCTCTCTCAATCACTCACAGCTTCTCTCTCTCCGTCACTCACAGCTTCTCTCTCTCTCACTCACAGCTTCTCTTTCTCTCTCTCTCACTCACAGCTTCTCTTTCTCCCTCTCTCTCTCACTCACAGCTTCTCTCTCTCACTCAGAGCTTCTCTTTCTTTCTCTCTCTCTCACTCACAGCTTCTCTCTCTCTCACACACACAGCTTCTCTCTCTCTCACTCACTCACAGCTTCTCTTTCTCTCTCTCTCTCTCACTCACAGCTTTTTTTCTCTCTCTCTCACTCACAGCTTCTCTTTCTCTCTCTCACTCACAGCTTCTCTTTCTCTCTCTCACACGCACAGCTTCTCTTTCTCACTCAGCTTCTCTTTCTCTCTCTCTCTCACAGCTCTCTTTCTCTCTCTCTCTCACGCACAGCTTCTCTTTCTCTCTCTCTCACTCACATCATCTCTTTCTCTCTCTCTCTCTCTCACTCACAGCTTCTCTCTCTCTCACTCACAGCTTCACTTTCTCTCGCTCACTCACACACAGCTTCTCTTTCTCTTTCTCTCTCTAACTCTCAGCTTCTATTTATCTCTCTCTCTCACTCACAGCTTCTCTTTCTCTCTCTCTCTCACTCACAGCTTCTCCTTCTCTCTCTCTCACTCACATCTCCTCTCTCTCTCTATCTCTCACTCACAGCTTCTCTCTCTCTCTTACTCACTCTCACTCACAGCTTCTCTTTCTCTCTCACACACACTCACAGTTTTTCTCTCTCTCACTCACAGCTTCTCTCTCTCTCTCAATCACTCACAGCTTCTCTCTCTCTATCAGTCACAGCTTCTCTCTCTCACACTCACAGCTTCTCTTTCTCTCTCTCTCACTCACAACTTCTCTTTCTCCCTCTCTCTCTCACTCACAGCTTCTCTCTCTCACTCAGAGCTTCTCTTTCTTTCTCTCTCTCTTACTCACAGCTTCTCTCTAGCTCACACACACAGCTTCTCTCTCTCACACATACACAGCTTCTCTTTCTCTCTCTCTGTCACTCACAGCTTCACTTTCTCTGTTTCTCTCTAACTCACAGCTTCTCTTTTTCTCTCTCTCACTCAAAGCTTCTCTTTCTCTCTCTCTCTCTCTCACTCACTCACAGCTTCTCTTTCTCTCTCTCTCTCTCTCACTCACAGCTTCTCTTTCTCTCTCTCTCTCACTCACAGCTTCTCTTTCTCATTCTCTCTCTCACTCACATCTTCTCTCTCTCTCTCTCTCACTCACAGCTTCTCTCTCTCTCACTCACTCACAGCTTCTCTTTCTCTCTCTCTCTCTCACAGCTTCTCTTTCTCACTCTCTCTCTCACTCACAGCTTCTCTCTCTCTCACACACACACACTCACAGCTACTCTTTCTCTCTCTCTCTTTCACTCTCAGCTTCTCTTTCGCTCTTGCTCTCTCACTCACAGCTTCTCTTTCTCTCTCACACACACACAGCTTCTCTTTCTCTCTCTCATTCTCACTCAGATTCTCTTTCTCTCTCTCTCTCACTCACAGCTTCTCTTTCTCTCTCTCACTCACAGCTTCTCTTTCCCTCTCTCTCTCACTCACAGCTTCTCTTTCGCTCTCTCTCTATCACTGTCACAGTATCTCTCTCTCACACACACACTCTCACTCACAGCTTCTCTTTCTCTCTCTCTCTCACTCACAGCTTCTCTTTCTCTCTCTCTCACTCACAGCTTCTCTTTATCTCTCTCTCACACTCACAGCTTCTCTTTCTCTCTCTCTCACTCACAGCTTCTCTTTCTCTTTCTTTCTCTCTCTCACTCACATCTTCTCTCTCTCTTTCTCACTCACAGCTTCTCTCCCTCTCTCACTCACAGCTTCTCTCTCTCTCTCTCTCTCACAGCTTCTCTTTCTCTGTCTCTCTCTAACTCACAGCTTCTCTTTATATCTCTCTCACAGCTTCTCTTTCTCTCTCTCACTCACTCACAGCTTCTCTTTCTCTCTCTCACTCACAGCTTCTCTCTCACTCTCTCTCACTCACTCACAGCTTATCTCTCTCTCTCACTCACAGCTTCTCTTTCTCTCTCTCTCTCACTCACAGCTTCTCTTTCTCTCTCTCTCTCTCTATCTCAGAGCTTCTCTTTCTCTCTCTCTCATGCACAGCTTCTCTTTCTCTCTCTCTCACTCACATCTTCTCTTTCTCTCTCTCTCTCTCTCACTCACAGCTTCTCTCTCTCTCTCACTCACAGCTTCACTTTCTCTCTCTCACTCACTCACAGCTTCTCTTTCTCTTTCTCTCTCTAACTCACAGCTTCTATTTATCTCTCTCTCTCACTCACAGCTTCTCTTTCTCTCTCTCTCTCACTCACAGCTTCTCCTTCTCTCTCTCTCTCACTCACATCTCCTCTCTCTCTCTCTCTATCTCTCACTCACAGCTTCTCTCTCTCTCTTACTCACTCTCACTCACAGCTTCTCTTTCTCTCTCACACACACTCACAGTTTCTCTCTCTCTCAATCACTCACAGCTTCTCTCTCTGTGTCACTCACAGCTTCTCTCTCTCTCACTCACAGCTTCTCTTTCTCTCTCTCTCACTCACAGCTTCTCTTTCTCCCTCTCTCTCTCACTCACAGCTTCTCTCTCTCACTCAGAGCTTCTCTTTCTTTCTCTCTCTCTCACTCACAGCTTCTCTCTCTCACACACACATAGCTTCTCTCTCTCTCACTCACTCACAGCTTCTCTTTCTCTCTCTCTCTCTCACTCACAGCTTTTTTTCTCTCTCTCACTCACAGCTTCTCTTTATCTCTCTCTCACTCACATCTTCTCTCTCTCTCTCACTCACAGCTTCTCTCTCTCTCACTCACAGCTTCTCTTTCTCTCTCTCTCTCACAGCTTCTCTTTCTCTCTCTCTCTGTCACTCACAGCTCTCTCTCTTTCTCTCTCACTCACAGCTTCTCTTTCTCTCTCTCTCTTGCACTCACAGCTTCTTTCTCTCTCTCACTCACAGCTTCTCTTTCTCTCTCACACACACACAGCTTCTCTTTCTCTCTCACTCACTCTCTCTCACAGAGTTTCTTTCTCTCTCACACACAGCTTCTCTCTCTCACTCACAACTTCTCTCTCTTACTCACAGCTACTCTTTCTCTCTCTCTCTCGCACTTTCATCTTTTCTTTCGCTCTCTCTCTCTCACTCACAGCTTCTCTTTCTCTCTCTCTCACTCACAGCTTCTCTTTCTCTCTCTCTTTCTCACTCAGCTTCTCTTTCTCTCTCTCTTACTCACAGCTTCTCTTTCTCTCTCACTCACAGCTTCTCTTTCTCTCTCTCTGTCACTCACAGCTTCTCTTTCTCTTTCTCAATCACATCTTCTCTCTCTCTCACTCACAGCTTCTCTCTCTCACTCACTCACAGATTCACTTTCTTTCTCTCTCTCTCTCACAGCTTCTCTTTCTCTTTCTCTCTCTATCTCACAGCATCTCTCTCTCTCACTCACAGCTTCTCTTTCACTCTCTCTCTCTCACTCACAGCTTCTCTTTCTCTCTCTCTATCGCACAGCTTCTCTTTCTCTCTCTCACTCACAACTTCTCTCTCACTCTCTCTCACTCACTCATAGCTTCTCTCTCTCTCTCACAGCTTCTCTTTCTCTCTCTCTCTCTCACTCACAGCTTCTCTTTCTCTCTCTCTCACTCACAGCTTCTCTTTCTCTCTCTCTCTCACTCACAGCTTCTCTTTCTCTCTCTCACACGCACAGCTTCTCTTTCTCACTCAGCTTCTCTTTCTCTCTCTCACTCACAGCTTCTCTTTCTCTCTCTCTCTCACTCACAGCTTCTCTTTCTCTCTCTCTCACTCACAGCTTCTCTCTCACTCTCTCTCACTCACTCACAGCTTATCTCTCTCTCTCACTCACAGCTTCTCTTTCTCTCTCTCTCACTCACAGCTTCTCTTTCTCTCTCTCACACACAGCTTCTCTTTCTCTCTCTCACACACACAGCTTCTCTTTCTCTCAATCTCACTCACATCTTCTTTTTCTCTCTCTCTCTCTCTCTCACTCACAGCTTCTCTCTCTCTCACTCACAGCTTCACTTTCTCTCTCTCACTCACTCACAGCTTCTCTTTCTCTTTCTCTCTCTAACTCACAGCTTCTATTTATCTCTCTCTCTCACTCACAGCTTCTCTTTCTCTCTCTCTCTCACTTACAGCTTCTCCTTCTCTCTCTCTCACTCACATCTCCTCTCTCTCTCTCTCTATCTCTCACTCACAGCTTCTCTCTCTCTCTCTTACTCACTCTCACTCACAGCTTCTCTTTCTCTCACACACACACTCACAGTTTCTCTCTCTCTCACTCACAGCTTCTCTCTCTCTCTCAATCACTCACAGCTTCTCTCTCTCTGTCACTCACAGCTTCTCTCTCTCTCACTCACAGCTTCTCTTTCTCTCTCTCTCTCACTCACAGCTTCTCTTTCTCTCTCTCTCTCTCACTCACAGCTTCTCTTTCTCTCTCTCACACGCACAGCTTCTCTTTCTCACTCAGCTTCTCTTTCTCTCTCTCACTCACACCTTCTCTTTCTCTCTCTCTCTCACTCACAGCTTCTCTTTCTCTCTCTCTCACTCACAGCTTCTCTCTCACTCTCTCTCACTCACTCACAGCTTATCTCTCTCTCTCACTCACAGCTTCTCTTTCTCTCTCTCTCTCACGCACAGCTTCTCTTTCTCTCAATCTCACTCACATCTTCTCTTTCTCTTTCTCTCTCTAACTCACAGCTTCTATTTATCTCTCTCTCACTCACAGCTTCTCTTTCTCTCTCTCTCTCACTCACAGCTTCTCTCTCTCTCTCACTCACAGCTTCACTTTCTCTCTCTCACACACTCACAACTTCTCTTTCTCTTTCTCTCTCTAACTCACAGCTTCTATTTATCTCTCTCTCACTCACAGCTTCTCTTTCTCTCTCTCTCTCTCACAGCTTCTCTCTCTCTCTCTCTCTCACTCACAGCTTCTCTCTCTCTCTCACTCACAGCTTCACTTTCTCTCTCTCACTCACTCACAGCTTCTCTTTCTCTTTCTCTCTCTAACTCACAGCTTCTATTTATCTCTCTCTCACTCACAGCTTCTCTTTCTCTCACACACACTCACAGTTTCTCTCTCTCTCTCTCACTCACAGCTTCTCTCTCTCTCTCTCAATCACTCACAGCTTCTCTCTCTCTGTCACTCACAGCTTCTCTCTCTCTCACTCACAGCTTCTCTTTCTCTCTCTCTCACTCACAGCTTCTCTTTCTCCCTCTCTCTCTCACTCACAGCTTCTCTCTCTCACTCAGAGCTTCTCTTTCTTTCTCTCTCTCTCACTCACAGCTTCTCTCTCTCACACACACACAGCTTCTCTCTCTCTCACTCACTCACAGCTTCTCTTTCTCTCTCTCTCTCACTCACAGCTTTTTTTCTCTCTCTCTCACTCACAGCTTCTCTTTATCTCTCTCTCACTCACATCTTCTCTCTCTCTCTCACTCACAGCTTCTCTCTCTCTCACTCACAGCTTCTCTTTCTCTCTCACACACACAGCTTCTCTTTCTCTCTCTCTCTGTCACTCACAGCTCTCTCCCTTTCTCTCTCACTCACAGTTTCTCTTTCTCTCTCTCTCTCGCACTCACAGCTTCTCTTTCTCTCTCTCACTCACAGCTTATCTTTCTCTCTCACACACACACAGCTTCTCTTTCTCTCTCACTCACTATCTCTCACAGAGTTTCTTTCTCTCTCACACACAGCTTCTCTCTCTCACTCACAGCTTCTCTTTCTCTCTCTCTCACTCACAGCTTCTCTTTCTCTCTCTCTCTCTCACACAGCTTCTCTTTCTCTTTCTCTCTCTATCTCACAGCATCTCTCTATCTCTCACTCACAGCTTCTCTTTCTCTCTCTCACTCACAGCTTCTCTTTCTCTGTCTCTAACTCACAGCTTCTCTTTATCTCTATCTCACTCACAGCTTCTCTTTCTCTCTCTCTCTCTCGCACAGCTTCTCTTTCTCTCTCCCACTCACAACTTCTCTCTCGCTCTCTCTCACTCACTCACAGCTTCTCTCTCTCTCTCTCACAGCTTCTCTCTCTCTCACTCACAGCTTCTCTTTCTCTGTCTCTAACTCACAGCTTCTCTTTATCTCTATCTCACTCACAGCTTCTCTTTCTCTCTCTCTCTCGCACAGCTTCTCTTTCTCTCTCTCACTCACAACTTCTCTCTCGCTCTCTCTCACTCACTCACAGCTTCTCTCTCTCTCACAGCTTCTCTTTCTCTCTCTCTCTCTCTCACTCACAGCTTCTCTTTCTCTCTCTCTCTCACTCACAGCTTCTCTTTCTCTCTCTCACACGCACAGCTTCTCTTTCTCTCTCAGCTTCTCTTTCTCTCTCTCACTCACAGCTTCTCTTTCTCTCTCTCACACTTACAGCTTCTCTTTCGCTCTCTCTCTATCACTGTCACAGCTTCTCTCTCTCACTCACTCACTCTCACTCACAGCTTCTCTTTCTCTCTCACACACACTCACAGCTTCTCTCTCTCACACTCACAGCTTCTCACTCTCTCTCTCTCATTCACAATTATCTCTCTCTCTCACTCACAGCTTCTCTCTCTCTCACTCACAGCTTCTCTTTCTGTCTCTCTCACTCACAGCTTCTCTTTCTGCCTCTCTCTCTCACTCACAGCTTCTCTCTCTCACAGCTTCTCTTTCTTTCTCTCTCTCTCACTCACACCTTCTCTCTCTCTCTCACAGCTTCTCTCTCTCACTCACAGCTTCTCTCTCTCTCACACACAGCTTCTCTTACTCTCTCTCTCACTCACAGCTTCTCTTTATCTCTCTCTCTCACTCACAGCTTCTCTTTCTCTCTCTCTCTCTCACACAGCTTCTCTTTCTCTCTCTCTCTCTCACTCACAGCTTCTCTCTCTCTCACAGCTTCTCTTTCTCTCTCTCTGTCACTCACAGCTTCACTTTCTCTGTTTCTCTCTAACTCACAGCTTCTCTTTTTCTCTAACTCACTCAAAGCTTCTCTTTCTCTCTCTCTCTCTCACTCACAGCTTCTCTTTCTCTCTCTCTTTCACTCACAGCTTCTCTTTCTCTCTCTCTCACTCACAGCTTCTCTTTCTCTCTCTCTCACTCACAGCTTCTCTTTCTCTCTCTCTCTCTCACTCACAACTTCTCTCTCTCACACACACACACTCACAGCTTCTCTTTCTCTCTCTCTCTCACTCACAGCTTCTCTTTCTCTCTCTCGCACTCACAGCTTCTCTTTCTCTCTCACACACAGCTTCATTTTCTCTCTCTCACACAAAGAGTTTCTTTCTCTCTCTCACACAGCGTCTCTCTCTCTCATTCACAGCTTCTCTCTCTCTTTCTCACAGCTACTCTTTCTCTCTCTCTCTTTCACTCTAAGCTTCTCTTTCGCTCTCTCTCTCACTCACAGCTTCTCTTTCTCTCTCTCTCACTCACAGCTTCTCTTTCTCTCTCTCATTCTCACTCAGATTCTCTTTCTCTCTCTCACTCACAGCTTCTCTTTCTCTCTCTCACTCACAGCTTCTCTTTCCCTCTCTCTCTCACTCACAGCTTCTCTTTCGCTCTCTCTCTATCACTGTCACAGCATCTCTCTCTCACACACACTCTCACTCACAGCTTCTCTTTCTCTCTCTCTCTCACTCACAGCTTCTCTTTCTCTCTCTCTCACTCACAGCTTCTCTTTATCTCTCTCTCTCACTCACAGCTTCACTTTCTCTCTCTCTCTCTCTCACTCACAGCTTCTCTTTCTCTTTCTCTCTCTCACTCACATCTCTCTCTCTCTCTCTCACTCACAGCTTCTCTCTCTCTCACTCACAGCTTCTCTCTCTCTCTCTCTCTCACACCTTCTCTTTCTCTGTCTCTCTCTAACACACAGCTTCTCTTTATATCTCTCTCACTCACAGCTTCTCTTTCTCTCTCTCTTTCTCACTCATAGCTTCTCTTTCTCTCTCTCTCACTCACAGCTTCTCACTCTCACTCACTCACAGCTTATCTCTCTCTCTCACTCACAGCTTCTCTTTCTCTCTCTCTCACTCACAGCTTCTCTTTCTCTCTCTCTCACTCACAGCTTCTCTTTCTCTCTCTCTCTCACGCACAGCTTCTCTTTCTCTCTCTCTCACTCACATCTTCTCTTTCTCTCTCTCTCTCACTCTCACTCACAGCTTCTCTCTCTCTCTCACTCACAGCTTCACTTTCTCTCTCTCACTCACTCAGCTTCTCTTTCTCTTTCTCTCTCTAACTCACAGCTTCTATTTATCTCTCTCTCTCACTCACATCTCCTCTCTCTCTCTCTCTATCTCTCACTCACAGCTTCTCTCTCTCTCTCTTACTCACTCTCACTCACAGCTTCTCTTTCTCTCTCACACACACAGTTTCCCTCTCTCTCTCACTCACAGCTTCTCTCTCTCAATCACTCACAGCTTCTCTCTCTGTCACTCACAGCTTCTCTCTCTCACTCACAGCTTCTCTTTCTCTCTCTCTCACTCACAGCTTCTCTTTCTCCCTCTCTCTCTCACAGCTTCTCTCTCTCTCTCAGAGCTTCTCTTTCTTTCTCTCTCTCTCACTCACAGCTTCTCTCTCTCACACACACACAGCTTCTCTCTCTCTCACTCACTCACAGCTTCTCTTTCTCTCTTTCTTTCTCTCTCACACAGCTTTTTTTCTCTCTCTCTCACTCACAGCTTCTCTTTATCTCTCTCTCACTCACATCTTCTCTCTCTCTCTCACTCACAGCTTCTCTCTCTCTCACTCACAGCTTCTCTTTCTCTCTCTCTCTCTCACAGCTTCTCTTTCTCTTTCTCTCTCTATCTCACAGCATATCTCTCTCTCTCACTCACAGCTTCTCTTTCACTCTCTCTCTCTCACTCACAGCTTCTCTTTCTCTGTCTCTAACTCACAGCTTCTCTTTATCTCTATCTCACTCACAGCTTCTCTTTCTCTGTCTCTCTCTCACTCACAGCTTCTCTCTCTCTCACAGCTTCTCTTTCTCTCTCTCTTACTCACAGCTTCTCTTTCTCTCTCACTCACAGCTTCTCTTTCTCTCACACACACTCACAGTTTCTCTCTCTCTCTCTCACTCACAGCTTCTCTCTCTCTCTCTCAATCACTCACAGCTTCTCTCTCTCTGTCACTCACAGCTTCTCTCTCTCTCACTCACAGCTTCTCTTTCTCTCTCTCTCACTCACAGCTTCTCTTTCTCCCTCTCTCTCTCACTCACAGCTTCTCTCTCTCACTCAGAGCTTCTCTTTCTTTCTCTCTCTCTCACTCACAGCTTCTCTCTCTCACACACACACAGCTTCTCTCTCTCTCACTCACTCACAGCTTCTCTTTCTCTCTCTCTCTCACTCACAGCTTTTTTTCTCTCTCTCTCACTCACAGCTTCTCTTTATCTCTCTCTCACTCACATCTTCTCTCTCTCTCTCACTCACAGCTTCTCTCTCTCTCACTCACAGCTTCTCTTTCTCTCTCACACACACAGCTTCTCTTTCTCTCTCTCTCTGTCACTCACAGCTCTCTCCCTTTCTCTCTCACTCACAGTTTCTCTTTCTCTCTCTCTCTCGCACTCACAGCTTCTCTTTCTCTCTCTCACTCACAGCTTATCTTTCTCTCACACACACACACAGCTTCTCTTTCTCTCTCACTCACTATCTCTCACAGAGTTTCTTTCTCTCTCACACACAGCTTCTCTCTCTCTCACACAGCTTCTCTTTCTCTTTCTCTCTCTATCTCACAGCATCTCTCTATCTCTCACTCACAGCTTCTCTTTCTCTCTCTCACTCACAGCTTCTCTTTCTCTGTCTCTAACTCACAGCTTCTCTTTATCTCTATCTCACTCACAGCTTCTCTTTCTCTCTCTCTCTCTCGCACAGCTTCTCTTTCTCTCTCCCACTCACAACTTCTCTCTCGCTCTCTCTCACTCACTCACAGCTTCTCTCTCTCTCTCTCACAGCTTCTCTCTCTCTCACTCACAGCTTCTCTTTCTCTGTCTCTAACTCACAGCTTCTCTTTATCTCTATCTCACTCACAGCTTCTCTTTCTCTCTCTCTCTCGCACAGCTTCTCTTTCTCTCTCTCACTCACAACTTCTCTCTCGCTCTCTCTCACTCACTCACAGCTTCTCTCTCTCTCACAGCTTCTCTTTCTCTCTCTCTCTCTCTCACTCACAGCTTCTCTTTCTCTCTCTCTCTCACTCACAGCTTCTCTTTCTCTCTCTCACACGCACAGCTTCTCTTTCTCTCTCAGCTTCTCTTTCTCTCTCTCACTCACAGCTTCTCTTTCTCTCTCTCACACTTACAGCTTCTCTTTCGCTCTCTCTCTATCACTGTCACAGCTTCTCTCTCTCACTCACTCACTCTCACTCACAGCTTCTCTTTCTCTCTCACACACACTCACAGCTTCTCTCTCTCACACTCACAGCTTCTCACTCTCTCTCTCTCATTCACAATTATCTCTCTCTCTCACTCACAGCTTCTCTCTCTCTCACTCACAGCTTCTCTTTCTGTCTCTCTCACTCACAGCTTCTCTTTCTGCCTCTCTCTCTCACTCACAGCTTCTCTCTCTCACAGCTTCTCTTTCTTTCTCTCTCTCTCACTCACACCTTCTCTCTCTCTCTCACAGCTTCTCTCTCTCACTCACAGCTTCTCTCTCTCTCACACACAGCTTCTCTTACTCTCTCTCTCACTCACAGCTTCTCTTTATCTCTCTCTCTCACTCACAGCTTCTCTTTCTCTCTCTCTCTCTCACACAGCTTCTCTTTCTCTCTCTCTCTCACTCACAGCTTCTCTCTCTCTCACAGCTTCTCTTTCTCTCTCTCTGTCACTCACAGCTTCACTTTCTCTGTTTCTCTCTAACTCACAGCTTCTCTTTTTCTCTAACTCACTCAAAGCTTCTCTTTCTCTCTCTCTCTCTCTCACTCGCAGCTTCTCTTTCTCTCTCTCTTTCACTCACAGCTTCTCTTTCTCTCTCTCTCACTCACAGCTTCTCTTTCTCTCTCTCTCACTCACAGCTTCTCTTTCTCTCTCTCTCTCTCACTCACAACTTCTCTCTCTCACACACACACACTCACAGCTTCTCTTTCTCTCTCTCTCTCACTCACAGCTTCTCTTTCTCTCTCTCGCACTCACAGCTTCTCTTTCTCTCTCACACACAGCTTCATTTTCTCTCTCTCACACAAAGAGTTTCTTTCTCTCTCTCACACAGCGTCTCTCTCTCTCATTCACAGCTTCTCTCTCTCTTTCTCACAGCTACTCTTTCTCTCTCTCTCTTTCACTCTAAGCTTCTCTTTCGCTCTCTCTCTCACTCACAGCTTCTCTTTCTCTCTCTCTCACTCACAGCTTCTCTTTCTCTCTCTCATTCTCACTCAGATTCTCTTTCTCTCTCTCACTCACAGCTTCTCTTTCTCTCTCTCACTCACAGCTTCTCTTTCCCTCTCTCTCTCACTCACAGCTTCTCTTTCGCTCTCTCTCTATCACTGTCACAGCATCTCTCTCTCACACACACTCTCACTCACAGCTTCTCTTTCTCTCTCTCTCTCACTCACAGCTTCTCTTTCTCTCTCTCTCACTCACAGCTTCTCTTTATCTCTCTCTCTCACTCACAGCTTCACTTTCTCTCTCTCTCTCTCTCACTCACAGCTTCTCTTTCTCTTTCTCTCTCTCACTCACATCTCTCTCTCTCTCTCTCACTCACAGCTTCTCTCTCTCTCACTCACAGCTTCTCTCTCTCTCTCTCTCTCACACCTTCTCTTTCTCTGTCTCTCTCTAACTCACAGCTTCTCTTTATATCTCTCTCACTCACAGCTTCTCTTTCTCTCTCTCTTTCTCACTCATAGCTTCTCTTTCTCTCTCTCTCACTCACAGCTTCTCACTCTCACTCACTCACAGCTTATCTCTCTCTCTCACTCACAGCTTCTCTTTCTCTCTCTCTCACTCACAGCTTCTCTTTCTCTCTCTCTCACTCACAGCTTCTCTTTCTCTCTCTCTCTCACGCACAGCTTCTCTTTCTCTCTCTCTCACTCACATCTTCTCTTTCTCTCTCTCTCTCACTCTCACTCACAGCTTCTCTCTCTCTCTCACTCACAGCTTCACTTTCTCTCTCTCACTCACTCAGCTTCTCTTTCTCTTTCTCTCTCTAACTCACAGCTTCTATTTATCTCTCTCTCTCACTCACATCTCCTCTCTCTCTCTCTCTATCTCTCACTCACAGCTTCTCTCTCTCTCTCTTACTCACTCTCACTCACAGCTTCTCTTTCTCTCTCACACACACAGTTTCTCTCTCTCTCTCACTCACAGCTTCTCTCTCTCAATCACTCACAGCTTCTCTCTCTGTCACTCACAGCTTCTCTCTCTCACTCACAGCTTCTCTTTCTCTCTCTCTCACTCACAGCTTCTCTTTCTCCCTCTCTCTCTCACAGCTTCTCTCTCTCACTCAGAGCTTCTCTTTCTTTCTCTCTCTCTCACTCACAGCTTCTCTCTCTCACACACACACAGCTTCTCTCTCTCTCACTCACTCACAGCTTCTCTTTCTCTCTTTCTTTCTCTCTCACACAGCTTTTTTTCTCTCTCTCTCACTCACAGCTTCTCTTTATCTCTCTCTCACTCACATCTTCTCTCTCTCTCTCACTCACAGCTTCTCTCTCTCTCACTCACAGCTTCTCTTTCTCTCTCTCTCTCTCACAGCTTCTCTTTCTCTTTCTCTCTCTATCTCACAGCATATCTCTCTCTCTCACTCACAGCTTCTCTTTCACTCTCTCTCTCTCACTCACAGCTTCTCTTTCTCTGTCTCTAACTCACAGCTTCTCTTTATCTCTATCTCACTCACAGCTTCTCTTTCTCTCTCTCTCTCTCACTCACAGCTTCTCTCTCTCTCACAGCTTCTCTTTCTCTCTCTCTGTCACTCACAGCTTCACTTTCTCTGTTTCTCTCTAACTCACAGCTTCTCTTTTTCTCTAACTCACTCAAAGCTTCTCTTTCTCTCTCTCTCTCTCTCACTCACAGCTTCTCTTTCTCTCTCTCTCACTCACAGCTTCTCTTTCTCTCTCTCTCACTCACAGCTTCTCTTTCTCTCTCTCTCACTCACAGCTTCTCTTTCTCTCTCTCTCTCTCACTCACAGCTTCTCTTTCTCATTCTCTCTCTCACTCACATCTTCTCTCTCTCTCTCTCTCACTCACAGCTTCTCTCTCTCTCACTCACTCACAGCTTCTCTTTCTTTCTCTCTCTCTCACAGCTTCTCTTTCTCTCTATCTCTCTCACTCACAGCTTCTCTCTCTCACACACACACACACTCACAGCTTCTCTTTCTTTCTCTCTCTCACTCACAGCTTCTCTTTCTCTCTCTCGCACTCACAGCTTCTCTTTCTCTCTCACACACAGCTTCTTTTTCTCTCTCACACACAAAGAGTTTCTTTCTCTCTCTCACACAGCTTCTCTCTCTCTTTCTCACAGCTACTCTTTCTCTCTCTCTCTTTCACTCTCAGCTTCTCTTTCGCTCTCTCTCTCACTCACAGCTTCTCTTTCTCTCTCTCACTCACAGCTTCTCTTTCTCTCTCTCATTCTCACTCAGATTCTCTTTCTCTCTCTCTCTCACTCACAGCTTCTCTTTCTCTCTCTCACACACAGCTTCTCTTTCCCTCTCTCTCTCACTCACAGCTTCTCTTTCGCTCTCTCTCTATCACTGTCACAGCATCTCTCTCACACACACACTCTCACTCACAGCTTCTCTTTCTCTCTCTCTCTCTCACTCACAGCTTCTCTTTCTCTCTCTCTCACTCACAGCTTCTCTTTATCTCTCTCTCTCACTCACAGCTTCACTTTCTCTCTCTCTCTCACTCACAGCTTCTCTTTCTCTTTCTCTCTCTCACTCACATCTCTCTCTCTCTCTCTCTCACTCACAGCTTCTCTCTCTCTCACTCACAGCTTCTCTCTCTCTCTCTCTCACACCTTCTCTTTCTCTGTCTCTCTCTAACTCACAGCTTCTCTTTATATCTCTCTCACTCACAGCTTCTCTTTCTCTCTCTCTTTCTCACTCATAGCTTCTCTTTCTCTCTCTCTCACTCACAGATTCTCACTCTCACTCACTCACATCTTATCTCTCTCTCTCACTCACAGCTTCTCTTTCTCTCTCTCTCACTCACAGCTTCTCTTTCTCTCTCTCTCACTCACAGCTTCTCTTTCTCTCTCTCTCTCACGCACAGCTTCTCTTTCTCTCTCTCTCACTCACATCTTCTCTTTCTCTCTCTCTCTCACTCTCACTCACAGCTTCTCTCTCTCTCTCACTCACAGCTTCACTTTCTCTCTCTCACTCACTCACAGCTTCTCTTTCTCTTTCTCTCTCTAACTCACAGCTTCTATTTATCTCTCTCTCTCACTCACATCTCCTCTCTCTCTCTCTCTATCTCTCACTTACAGCTTCTCTCTCTCTCTCTTACTCACTCTCACTCACAGCTTCTCTTTCTCTCTCACACACACAGTTTCTCTCTCTCTCTCACTCACAGCTTCTCTCTCTCAATCACTCACAGCTTCTCTCTCTCTGTCACTCACAGCTTCTCTCTCTCACTCACAGCTTCTCTTTCTCTCTCTCTCACTCACAGCTTCTCTTTCTCCCTCTCTCTCTCACAGCTTCTCTCTCTCACTCAGAGCTTCTCTTTCTTTCTCTCTCTCTCACTCACAGCTTCTCTCTCTTACACACACACAGCTTCTCTCTCTCTCACTCACTCACAGCTTCTCTTTCTCTCTTTCTTTCTCTCTCACACAGCTTTTTTTCTCTCTCTCTCACTCACAGCTTCTCTTTATCTCTCTCTCACTCACATCTTCTCTCTCTCTCTCACTCACAGCTTCTCTCTCTCTCACTCACAGCTTCTCTTTCTCTCTCTCTCTCTCACAGCTTCTCTTTCTCTTTCTCTCTCACTCACAGCTTCTCTTTCACTCTCTCTCTCTCACTCACAGCTTCTCTTTCTCTGTCTCTAACTCACAGCTTCTCTTTATCTCTATCTCACTCACAGCTTCTCTTTCTCTCTCTCTCTCTCACTCACAGCTTTTTTTCTCTCTCTCTCACTCACAGCTTCTCTTTATCTCTCTCTCACTCACATCTTCTCTCTCTCTCACTCACAGCTTCTCTCTCTCTCACTCACAGCTTCTCTTTCTCTCTCTCTCTCACAGCTTCTCTTTCTCTCTCTCTGTCACTCACAGCTCTCTCTCTTTCTCTCTCACTCACAGCTTCTCTTTCTCTCTCTCTCTCGCACTCAGCTTCTCTCTCTCTCTCTCACTCACAGCTTCTCTATCTCTCTCACACACACACAGCTTCTCTTTCTCTCACTCAGTCTCTCTCACAGAGTTTCTTTCTCTCTCACACACAGCTTCTCTCTCTCACTCACAGCTTCTCTCTCTCTTACTCACAGCTACTCTTTCTCTCTCTCTCTCGCACTTTCATCTTTTCTTTCACTCTCTCTCTCTCACTCACAGCTTCTCTTTCTCTTTCTCTCACTCATAGCTTCTCTTTCTCTCTCTCTTTCTCACTCAGCTTCTCTTTCTCTCTCTCTTACTCACAGCTTCTCTTTCTCTCTCACTCACAGCTTCTCTTTCTCTCTCTCTGTCACTCACAGCTTCTCTTTCTCTTTCTCTCTCTCACTCACATCTTCTCTCTCTCACTCACAGCTTCTCTCTCAACTCACTCACAGCTTCTCTTTCTTTCTCTCTCTCTCTCACAGCTTCTCTTTCTCTTTCTCTCTCTATCTCACAGCATCTCTCTCTCACTCACAGATTCTCTTTCACTCTCTCCCTCTCACTCACAGCTTCTCTTTCTCTGTCTCTAACTCACAGCTTCTCTTTATCTCTATCTCACTCACAGCTTCTCTTTCTCTCTCTCTCTCGCACAGCTTCTCTTTCTCTCTCTCACTCACAACTTCTCTCTCGCTCTCTCTCACTCACTCACAGCTTCTCTCTCTCTCTCACAGCTTCTCTTTCTCTCTCTCTATCTCACTCACAACTTCTCTTTCTCTCTCTCTCTCACTCACAGCTTCTCTTTCTCTCTCTCTCTCTCTCACTCACAGCTTCTCCATCTCTCTCTCTCACTCACATCTCCTCTCTCTCTCTCTCTCTATCTCTCACTCACAGCTTCTCTCTCTCTCTCTTACTCACTCTCACTCACAGCTTCTCCTTCTCTCTCACACAGTTTCTCTCTCTCTCTCACTCACAGCTTCTCTCTCTCTCTCAATCACTCACAGCTTCTCTTTCTCTGTCACTCACAGCTTCTCTCTCTCTCACTCACAGCTTCTCTTTCTCTCTCTCTCACTCACAGCTTCTCTTTCACCCTCTCTCTCTCACTCACAGCTTCTCTCTCTCACTCAGAGCTTCTCTTTCTTTCTCTCTCACTCACTCACAGCTTCTCTTTCTTTCTCTCTCTCTCTCACAGCTTCTCTTTCTCTTTCTCTCTCTATCTCACAGCATATATCTCTCTCTCACTCACAGCTTCCTTTTCACTCTCTCTCTCTCACTCACAGCTTCTCTTTCTCTGTCTCTAACTCACAGCTTCTCTTTATCTCTATCTCACTCACAGCTTCTCTTTCTCTCTCTCGCTCACTCACAGCTTTTTTTCTCTCTCTCTCACTCACAGCTTCTCTTTATCTCTCTCTCACTCACAGCTTCTCTCTCTCTCACTCACAGCTTCTCTCTCTCTCACTCACATCTTCTCTTTCTCTCTCTCTCTCACTCTCACTCACAGCTTCTCTCTCTCTCTCACTCACAGCTTCACTTTCTCTCTCTCACTCACTCACAGCTTCTCTTTCTCTCTCTAACTCACAGCTTCTATTTATCTCTCTCTCTCACTCACATCTCCTCTCTCTCTCTCTCTATCTCTCACTCACAGCTTCTCTCTCTCTCTCTTACTCACTCTCACTCACAGCTTCTCTTTCTCTCTCACACACACAGTTTCTCTCTCTCTCTCACTCACAGCTTCTCTCTCTCAATCACTCACAGCTTCTCTCTCTGTCACTCACAGCTTCTCTCTCTCACTCACAGCTTCTCTTTCTCTCTCTCTCACTCACAGCTTCTCTTTCTCCCTCTCTCTCTCACAGCTTCTCTCTCTCACTCAGAGCTTCTCTTTCTTTCTCTCTCTCTCACTCACAGCTTCTCTCTCTCACACACACACAGCTTCTCTCTCTCTCACTCACTCACAGCTTCTCTTTCTCTATTTCTTTCTCTCTCACACAGCTTTTTTTCTCTCTCTCTCACTCACAGCTTCTCTTTATCTCTCTCTCACTCACATCTTCTCTCTCTCTCTCACTCACAGCTTCTCTCTCTCTCACTCACAGCTTCTCTTTCTCTCTCTCTCTCTCACAGCTTCTCTTTCTCTTTCTCTCTCTATCTCACAGCATATCTCTCTCTCTCACTCACAGCTTCTCTTTCACTCTCTCTCTCTCACTCACAGCTTCTCTTTCTCTGTCTCTAACTCACAGCTTCTCTTTATCTCTATCTCACTCACAGCTTCTCTTTCTCTCTCTCTCTCTCACTCACAGCTTCTCTCTCTCTCACAGCTTCTCTTTCTCTCTCTCTGTCACTCACAGCTTCACTTTCTCTGTTTCTCTCTAACTCACAGCTTCTCTTTTTCTCTAACTCACTCAAAGCTTCTCTTTCTCTCTCTCTCTCTCTCACTCACAGCTTCTCTTTCTCTCTCTCTCTCACTCACAGCTTCTCTTTCTCTCTCTCTCACTCACAGCTTCTCTTTCTCTCTCTCTCACTCACAGCTTCTCTTTCTCTCTCTCTCTCTCACTCACAGCTTCTCTTTCTCATTCTCTCTCTCACTCACATCTTCTCTCTCTCTCTCTCTCACTCACAGCTTCTCTCTCTCTCACTCACTCACAGCTTCTCTTTCTTTCTCTCTCTCTCACAGCTTCTCTTTCTCTCTATCTCTCTCACTCACAGCTTCTCTCTCTCACACACACACACACTCACAGCTTCTCTTTCTCTCTCTCTCTCACTCACAGCTTCTCTTTCTCTCTCTCGCACTCACAGCTTCTCTTTCTCTCTCACACACAGCTTCTTTTTCTCTCTCACACACAAAGAGTTTCTTTCTCTCTCTCACACAGCTTCTCTCTCTCTTTCTCACAGCTACTCTTTCTCTCTCTCTCTTTCACTCTCAGCTTCTCTTTCGCTCTCTCTCTCACTCACAGCTTCTCTTTCTCTCTCTCACTCACAGCTTCTCTTTCTCTCTCTCATTCTCACTCAGATTCTCTTTCTCTCTCTCTCTCACTCACAGCTTCTCTTTCTCTCTCTCACACACAGCTTCTCTTTCCCTCTCTCTCTCACTCACAGCTTCTCTTTCGCTCTCTCTCTATCACTGTCACAGCATCTCTCTCTCACACACACTCTCACTCACAGCTTCTCTTTCTCTCTCTCTCTCTCACTCACAGCTTCTCTTTCTCTCTCTCTCACTCACAGCTTCTCTTTATCTCTCTCTCTCACTCACAGCTTCACTTTCTCTCTCTCTCTCACTCACAGCTTCTCTTTCTCTTTCTCTCTCTCACTCACATCTCTCTCTCTCTCTCTCTCACTCACAGCTTCTCTCTCTCTCACTCACAGCTTCTCTCTCTCTCTCTCTCACACCTTCTCTTTCTCTGTCTCTCTCTAACTCACAGCTTCTCTTTATATCTCTCTCACTCACAGCTTCTCTTTCTCTCTCTCTTTCTCACTCATAGCTTCTCTTTCTCTCTCTCTCACTCACAGATTCTCACTCTCACTCACTCACATCTTATCTCTCTCTCTCACTCACAGCTTCTCTTTCTCTCTCTCTCACTCACAGCTTCTCTTTCTCTCTCTCTCACTCACAGCTTCTCTTTCTCTCTCTCTCTCACGCACAGCTTCTCTTTCTCTCTCTCTCACTCACATCTTCTCTTTCTCTCTCTCTCTCACTCTCACTCACAGCTTCTCTCTCTCTCTCACTCACAGCTTCACTTTCTCTCTCTCACTCACTCACAGCTTCTCTTTCTCTTTCTCTCTCTAACTCACAGCTTCTATTTATCTCTCTCTCTCACTCACATCTCCTCTCTCTCTCTCTCTCTCTCTCTCACTCACAGCTTCTCTCTCTCTCTCTTACTCACTCTCACTCACAGCTTCTCTTTCTCTCTCACACACACAGTTTCTCTCTCTCTCTCACTCACAGCTTCTCTCTCTCAATCACTCACAGCTTCTCTCTCTCTGTCACTCACAGCTTCTCTCTCTCACTCACAGCTTCTCTTTCTCTCTCTCTCACTCACAGCTTCTCTTTCTCCCTCTCTCTCTCACAGCTTCTCTCTCTCACTCAGAGCTTCTCTTTCTTTCTCTCTCTCTCACTCACAGCTTCTCTCTCTCACACACACACAGCTTCTCTCTCTCTCACTCACTCACAGCTTCTCTTTCTCTCTTTCTTTCTCTCTCACACAGCTTTTTTTCTCTCTCTCTCACTCACAGCTTCTCTTTATCTCTCTCTCACTCACATCTTCTCTCTCTCTCTCACTCACAGCTTCTCTCTCTCTCACTCACAGCTTCTCTTTCTCTCTCTCTCTCTCACAGCTTCTCTTTCTCTTTCTCTCTCTATCTCACAGCATATCTCTCTCTCACTCACAGCTTCTCTTTCACTCTCTCTCTCTCACTCACAGCTTCTCTTTCTCTGTCTCTAACTCACAGCTTCTCTTTATCTCTATCTCACTCACAGCTTCTCTTTCTCTCTCTCTCTCTCACTCACAGCTTTTTTTCTCTCTCTCTCACTCACAGCTTCTCTTTATCTCTCTCTCACTCACAGCTTCTCTCTCTCTCACTCACAGCTTCTCTCTCTCTCACTCACAGCTTCTCTTTCTCTCTCTCTCTCACAGCTTCTCTTTCTCTCTCTCTGTCACTCACAGCCCTCTCTCTTTCTCTCTCACTCACAGCTTCTCTTTCTCTCTCTCTCGCACTCAGCTTCTCTCTCTCTCTCACTCACAGCTTCTCTATCTCTGTCACACACACACAGCTTCTCTTTCTCTCACTCAGTCTCTCTCACAGAGTTTCTTTCTCTCTCACACACAGCTTCTCTCTCTCACTCACAGCTTCTCTCTCTCTTACTCACAGCTACTCTTTCTCTCTCTCTCTCGCACTTTCATCTTTTCTTTCACTCTCTCTCTCTCACTCACAGCTTCTCTTTCTCTCTCTCTCACTCATAGCTTCTCTTTCTCTCTCTCTTTCTCACTCAGCTTCTCTTTCTCTCTCTCTTACTCACAGCTTCTCTTTCTCTCTCACTCACAGCTTCTCTTTCTCTCTCTCTGTCACTCACAGCTTCTCTTTCTCTTTCTCTCTCTCACTCACATCTTCTCTCTCTCACTCACAGCTTCTCTCTCAACTCACTCACAGCTTCTCTTTCTTTCTCTCTCTCTCTCACAGCTTCTCTTTCTCTTTCTCTCTCTATCTCACAGCATCTCTCTCTCACTCACAGATTCTCTTTCACTCTCTCCCTCTCACTCACAGCTTCTCTTTCTCTGTCTCTAACACAGCTTCTCTTTATCTCTATCTCACTCACAGCTTCTCTTTCTCTCTCTCTCTCGCACAGCTTCTCTTTCTCTCTCTCACTCACAACTTCTCTCTCGCTCTCTCTCACTCACTCACAGCTTCTCTCTCTCTCTCACAGCTTCTCTTTCTCTCTCTCTATCTCACTCACAACTTCTCTTTCTCTCTCTCTCTCACTCACAGCTTCTCTTTCTCTCTCTCTCTCTCTCACTCACAGCTTCTCCATCTCTCTCTCTCACTCACATCTCCTCTCTCTCTCTCTCTATCTCTCACTCACAGCTTCTCTCTCTCTCTCTTACTCACTCTCACTCACAGCTTCTCCTTCTCTCTCACACACACAGTTTCTCTCTCTCTCTCACTCACAGCTTCTCTCTCTCTCTCAATCACTCACAGCTTCTCTTTCTCTGTCACTCACAGCTTCTCTCTCTCTCACTCACAGCTTCTCTTTCTCTCTCTCTCACTCACAGCTTCTCTTTCACCCTCTCTCTCTCACTCAGAGCTTCTCTCTCTCACTCAGAGCTTCTCTTTCTTTCTCTCTCACTCACTCACAGCTTCTCTTTCTTTCTCTCTCTCTCTCACAGCTTCTCTTTCTCTTTCTCTCTCTATCTCACAGCATATATATCTCTCTCACTCACAGCTTCCTTTTCACTCTCTCTCTCTCACTCACAGCTTCTCTTTCTCTGTCTCTAACTCACAGCTTCTCTTTATCTCTATCTCACTCACAGCTTCTCTTTCTCTCTCTCTCTCACTCACAGCTTTTTTTCTCTCTCTCTCACTCACAGCTTCTCTTTATCTCTCTCTCACTCACAGCTTCTCTCTCTCTCACTCACAGCTTCTCTCTCTCTCACTCACAGCTTCTCTTTCTCTCTCTCTCTCACAGCTTCTCTTTCTCTCTCTCTCTGTCACTCACAGCTCTCTCTCTTTCTCTCTCACTCACAGCTTCTCTTTCTCTCTCTCTCTCGCACTCACAGCTTCTCTTTCTCTCTCTCACTCACAGCTTCTCTTTCTCTCACACACACACAGCTTCTCTTTCTCTCACTCAGTCTCTCTCACAGAGTTTCTTTCTCTCTCACACACAGCTTCTCTCTCTCACTCACAGCTTCTCTCTCTCTTACTCACAGCTACTCTTTCTCTCTCTCTCTCGCACTTTCATCTTTTCTTTCACTCTCTCTCTCTCACTCACAGCTTCTCTTTCTCTCTCTCTCACTCATAGCTTCTCTTTCTCTCTCTCTTTCTCACTCAGCTTCTCTTTCTCTCTCTCTTACTCACAGCTTCTCTTTCTCTCTCACTCACAGCTTCTCTTTCTCTCTCTCTGTCACTCACATCTTCTCTCTCTCACTCACAGCTTCTCTCTCTCACTCACTCACATCTTCTCTTTCTTTCTCTCTCTCTCTCACAGCTTCTCTTTCTCTTTCTCTCTCTATCTCACAGCATCTCTCTCTCACTCACAGATTCTCTTTCACTCTCTCCCTCTCACTCACAGCTTCTCTTTCTCTGTCTCTAACTCACAGCTTCTCTTTATCTCTATCTCACTCACAGCTTCTCTTTCTCTCTCTCTCTCACTCACAGCTTCTCTCTCTCTCACAGCTTCTCTTTCTCTCTCTCTGTCACTCACAGCTTCACTTTCTCTGTTTCTCTCTAACTCACAGCTTCTCTTTTTCTCTAACTCACTCAAAGCTTCTCTTTCTCTCTCTCTCTCTCTCACTCACAGCTTCTCTTTCTCTCTCTCTCTCACTCACAGCTTCTCTTTCTCTCTCACTCACAGCTTCTCTTTCTCTCTCTCTCACTCACAGCTTCTCTTTCTCTCTCTCTCTCTCACTCACAGCTTCTCTTTCTCATTCTCTCTCTCACTCACATCTTCTCTCTCTCTCTCTCACTCACAGCTTCTCTCTCTCTCACTCACTCACAGCTTCTCTTTCTTTCTCTCTCTCTCACAGCTTCTCTTTCTCTCTCTCTCTCACTCACAGCTTCTCTCTCACACACACACACACTCACAGCTTCTCTTTCTCTCTCTCTCTCACTCACAGCTTCTCTTTCTCTCTCTCGCACTCATAGCTTCTCTTTCTCTCTTACACACAGCTTCTTTTTCTCTCTCACACACAAAGAGTTTCTTTCTCTCTCTCACACAGCTTCTCTCTCTCTCATTCACAGCTTCTCTCTCTCTTTCTCACAGCTACTCTTTCTCTCTCTCTCTTTCACTCTCAGCTTCTCTTTCGCTCGCTCTCTCACTCACAGCTTCTCTTTCTCTCTCTCTCACTCACAGCTTCTCTTTCTCTCTCTCATTCTCACTCAGATTCTCTTTCTCTCTCTCTCTCACTCACAGCTTCTCTTTCTCTCTCTCACTCACAGCTTCTCTTTCCCTCTCTCTCTCACTCACAGCTTCTCTTTTGCTCTCTCTCTATCACTGTCACAGCATCTCTCTCTCACACACACTCTCACTCACAGCTTCTCTTTCTCTCTCTCTCTCTCACTCACAGCTTCTCTTTCTCTCTCTCTCACTCACAGCTTCTCTTTATCTCTCTCTCTCACTCACAGCTTCACTTTCTCTCTCTCTCTCTCACTCACAGCTTCTCTTTCTCTTTCTCTCTCTCACTCACATCTCTCTCTCTCTCTCTCACTCACAGCTTCTCTCTCTCTCACTCACAGCTTCTCTCTCTCTCTCTCTCACACCTTCTCTTTCTCTGTCTCTCTCTAACTCACAGCTTCTCTTTATATCTCTCTCACTCACAGCTTCTCTTTCTCTCTCTCTTTCTCACTCATAGCTTCTCTTTCTCTCTCTCTCACTCACAGCTTCTCACTCTCACTCACTCACAGCTTCTCTTTCTCTCTCTCACACTCACAGCTTCTCTTTCTCTCTCTCTCTCACGCACAGCTTCTCTTTCTCTCTCTCTCACTCACATCTTCTCTTTCTCTCTCTCTCTCACTCTCACTCACAGCTTCTCTCTCTCTCTCACTCACAGCTTCACTTTCTCTCTCTCACTCACTCACAGCTTCTCTTTCTCTTTCTCTCTCTAACTCACAGCTTCTATTTATCTCTCTCTCTCACTCACATCTCCTCTCTCTCTCTCTCTATCTCTCACTCACAGCTTCTCTCTCTCTCTCTTACTCACTCTCACTCACAGCTTCTCTTTCTCTCTCACACACACAGTTTCTCTCTCTCTCTCACTCACAGCTTCTCTCTCTCAATCACTCACAGCTTCTCTCTCTCTGTCACTCACAGCTTCTCTCTCTCACTCACAGCTTCTCTTTCTCTCTCTCTCACTCACAGCTTCTCTTTCTCCCTCTCTCTCTCACAGCTTCTCTCTCTCACTCAGAGCTTCTCTTTCTTTCTCTCTCTCTCACTCACAGCTTCTCTCTCTCACACACACACAGCTTCTCTCTCTCTCACTCACTCACAGCTTCTCTTTCTCTCTTTCTTTCTCTCTCACACAGCTTTTTTTCTCTCTCTCTCACTCACAGCTTCTCTTTATCTCTCTCTCACTCACATCTTCTCTCTCTCTCTCACTCACAGCTTCTCTCTCTCTCACTCACAGCTTCTCTTTCTCTCTCTCTCACAGCTTCTCTTTCTCTTTCTCTCTCTATCTCACAGCATATCTCTCTCTCTCACTCACAGCTTCTCTTTCACTCTCTCTCTCACTCACAGCTTCTCTTTCTCTGTCTCTAACTCACAGCTTCTCTTTATCTCTATCTCACTCACAGCTTCTCTTTCTCTCTCTCTCTCTCACTCACAGCTTTTTTTCTCTCTCTCTCACTCACAGCTTCTCTTTATCTCTCTCTCACTCACATCTTCTCTCTCTCTCACTCACAGCTTCTCTCTCTCTCACTCACAGCTTCTCTTTCTCTCTCTCTCTCACAGCTTCTCTTTCTCTCTCTCTCTGTCACTCACAGCTCTCTCTCTTTCTCTCTCACTCACAGCTTCTCTTTCTCTCTCTCTCTCGCACTCACCTTCTCTCTCTCTCTCTCACACAGCTTCTCTTTCTCTCACACACACACACAGCTTCTCTTTCTCTCACTCAGTCTCTCTCACAGAGTTTCTTTCTGTCTCACACACAGCTTCTCTCTCTCACACACAGCTTCTCTCTCTCTTACTCACAGCTACTCTTTCTCTCTCTCTCTCGCACTTTCATCTTTTCTTTCACTCTCTCTCTCTCACTCACAGCTTCTCTTTCTTTCTCTCTCACTCATAGCTTCTCTTTCTCTCTCTCTTTCTCACTCAGCTTCTCTTTCTCTCTCTCTTACTCACAGCTTCTCTTTCTCTCTCACTCACAGCTTCTCTTTCTCTCTCTCTGTCACTCACAGCTTCTCTTTCTCTTTCTCTCTCTCACTCACATCTTCTCTCTCTCACTCACAGCTTCTCTCTCTCAACTCACTCACAGCTTCTCTTTCTTTCTCTCTCTCTCTCACAGCTTCTCTTTCTCTTTCTCTCTCTATCTCACAGCATCTCTCTCTCACTCACAGATTCTCTTTCACTCTCTCCCTCTCACTCACAGCTTCTCTTTCTCTGTCTCTAACTCACAGCTTCTCTTTATCTCTATCTCACTCACAGCTTCTCTTTCTCTCTCTCTCTCGCACAGCTTCTCTTTCTCTCTCTCACTCACAACTTCTCTCTCGCTCTCTCTCACTCACTCACAGCTTCTCTCTCTCTCTCACAGCTTCTCTTTCTCTCTCTCTATCTCACTCACAGCTTCTCTTTCTCTCTCTCTCTCACTCACAGCTTCTCTTTCTCTCTCTCTCTCTCTCTCTCACAGCTTCTCCTTCTCTCTCTCTCACTCACATCTCCTCTCTCTCTCTCTCTATCTCTCACTCACAGCTTCTCTCTCTCTCTCTCTTACTCACTCTCACTCACAGCTTCTCCTTCTCTCTCTCACACACAGTTTCTCTCTCTCTCTCACTCACAGCTTCTCTCTCTCTCAATCACTCACAGCTTCTCTCTCTGTCACTCACAGCTTCTCTCTCTCTCACTCACAGCTTCTCTTTCTCTCTCTCTCACTCACAGCTTCTCTTTCTCCCTCTCTCTCTCACTCACAGCTTCTCTCTCTCACTCAGAGCTTCTCTTTCTTTCTCTCTCACTCACTCACAGCTTCTCTTTCTTTCTCTCTCTCTCTCACAGCTTCTCTTTCTCTTTCTCTCTCTATCTCACAGCATATATCTCTCTCTCACTCACAGCTTCCTTTTCACTCTCTCTCTCTCACTCACAGCTTCTCTTTCTCTGTCTCTAACTCACAGCTTCTCTTTATCTCTATCTCACTCACAGCTTCTCTTTCTCTCTCTCTCTCACTCACAGCTTTTTTTCTCTCTCTCTCACTCACAGCTTCTCTTTATCTCTCTCTAACTCACAGCTTCTCTCTCTCTCACTCACAGCTTCTCTCTCTCTCACTCACAGCTTCTCTTTCTCTCTCTCTCTCACAGCTTCTCTTTCTCTCTCTCTCTGTCACTCACAGCTCTCTCTCTTTCTCTCTCACTCACAGCTTCTCTTTCTCTCTCTCTCTTGCACTCACAGCTTCTCTTTCTCTCTCTCACTCACAGCTTCTCTTTCTCTCACACACACACACAGCTTCTCTTTCTCTCACTCAGTCTCTCTCACAGAGTTTCTTTCTCTCTCACACACAGCTTCTCTCTCTCACTCACAGCTTCTCTCTCTCTTACTCACAGCTACTCTTTCTCTCTCTCTCTCGCACTTTCATCTTTTCTTTCACTCTCTCTCTCTCACTCACAGCTTCTCTTTCTCTCTCTCTCACTCATAGCTTCTCTTTCTCTCTCTCTTTCTCACTCAGCTTCTCTTTCTCTCTCTCTTACTCACAGCTTCTCTTTCTCTCTCACTCACAGCTTCTCTTTCTCTCTCTGTGTCACTCACAGCTTCTCTTTCTCTTTCTCTCTCTCACTCACATCTTCTCTCTCTCACTCACAGCTTCTCTCTCTCACTCACTCACAGCTTCTCTTTCTTTCTCTCTCTCTCACAGCTTCTCTTTCTCTTTCTCTCTCTATCTCACAGCATCTCTCTCTCACTCACAGATTCTCTTTCACTCTCTCCCTCTCACTCACAGCTTCTCTTTCTCTGTCTCTAACTCACAGCTTCTCTTTATCTCTATCTCACTCACAGCTTCTCTTTCTCTCTCTCTCTCTCGCACAGCTTCTCTTTCTCTCTCTCACTCACAACTTCTCTCTCGCTCTCTCTCACTCACTCACAGCTTCTCTCTCTCTCACAGCTTCTCTTTCTCTCTCTCTATCTCACTCACAGCTTCTCTTTCTCTCTCTCTCTCACTCACAGCTTCTCTTTCTCTCTCTCTCTCTCTCACTCACAGCTTCTCCTTCTCTCTCTCTCACTCACATCTCCTCTCTCTCTCTCTCTCTATCTCTCACTCACAGCTTCTCTCTCTCTCTCTCTTACTCACTCTCACTCACAGCTTCTCTTTCTCTCTCACACACACAGTTTCTCTCTCTCTCACACTCACAGCTTCTCTCTCTCTCTCAATCACTCACAGCTTCTCTCTCTCTGTCACTCACAGCTTCTCTCTCTCTCACTCACAGCTTCTCTTTCTCTCTCTCTCACTCACAGCTTCTCTTTCTCCCTCTCTCTCTCACTCACAGCTTCTCTCTCTCACTCAGAGCTTCTCTTTCTTTCTCTCTCTCTCACTCACAGCTTCTCTCTCTCACACACACACAGCTTCTCTCTCTCTCACTCACTCACAGCTTCTCTTTCTCTCTCTCTCTCTCACTCACAGCTTTTTTTCTCTCTCTCTCACTCACAGCTTCTCTTTATCTCTCTCTCACTCACATCTTCTCTCTCTCTCACTCACAGCTTCTCTCTCTCTCACTCACAGCTTCTCTTTCTCTCTCTCTCTCTCACAGTTTCTCTTTCTCTCTCTCTCTCTCACTCACAGCTCTCTCTCTTTCTTTCTCTCTCACTCACAGCTTCTCATTCTCTCTCTCTCTCGCACTCACAGCTTCTCTTTCTCTCTCTCACTCACAGCTTCTCTTTCTCTCTCACACACACACAGCTTCTCTTTCTCTCTCACTCACTCTCTCTCACAGAGTTTCTTTCTCTCTCACACACAGCTTCTCTCTCTCACTCACAGCTTCTCTCTCTCTTACTCACAGCTACTCTTTCTCTCTCTCTCTCGCACTTTCATCTTTTCTTTTGCTCTCTCTCTCTCACTCACAGCTTCTCTTTCTCTCTCTCTCACTCATAGCTTCTCTTTCTCTCTCTCTTTCTCACTCAGCTTCTTTCTCTCTCTCTTACTCACAGCTTCTCTTTCTCTCTCACTCACAGCTTCTCTTTCTCACTCTCTGTCACTCACAGCTTCTCTTTCTCTTTCTCTCTCTCACTCACATCTTCTCTCTCTCTCTCACTCACAGCTTCTCTCTCTCACTCACTCACAGCTTCTCTTTCTTTCTTTCTTTCTCTCTCTCTCTCACAGCTTCTCTTTCTCTTTCTCTCTCTATCTCACAGCATCTCTCTCTCACTCACAGCTTCTCTTTCACTCTCTCTCTCACTCACAGCTTCTCTTTCTCTGTCTCTAACTCACAGCTTCTCTTTATCTCTATCTCACTCACAGCTTCTCTTTCTCTCTCTCTCTCACACAGCTTTTTTTCTCTCTCTCTCACTCACAGCTTCTCTTTATCTCTCTCTCACTCACTTCTCTCTCTCTCTCTCACTCACAGCTTCTCTCTCTCTCACTCACAGCTTCTCTTTCTCTCTCTCTCTCACAGCTTCTCTTTCTCTCTCTCTCTGTCACTCACAGCTCTCTCTCTTTCTTTCTCTCTCACTCACAGCTTCTCTTTCTCTCTCTCTCTCTCACTCACAGCTTCTCTTTCTCTCTCTCTCACAGCTTCTCTTTCTCTTTCTCTCTCTATCTCACAGCATATCTCTCTCTCTCACTCACAGCTTCTCTTTCACTCTCTCTCTCACTCACAGCTTCTCTTTCTCTGTCTCTAACTCACAGCTTCTCTTTATCTCTATCTCACTCACAGCTTCTCTTTCTCTCTCTCTCTCTCACTCACAGCTTTTTTTCTCTCTCTCTCACTCACAGCTTCTCTTTATCTCTCTCTCACTCACATCTTCTCTCTCTCTCACTCACAGCTTCTCTCTCTCTCACTCACAGCTTCTCTTTCTCTCTCTCTCTCACAGCTTCTCTTTCTCTCTCTCTCTGTCACTCACAGCTCTCTCTCTTTCTCTCTCACTCACAGCTTCTCTTTCTCTCTCTCTCTCGCACTCAGCTTCTCTCTCTCTCTCTCACACAGCTTCTCTTTCTCTCACACACACACACAGCTTCTCTTTCTCTCACTCAGTCTCTCTCACAGAGTTTCTTTCTGTCTCACACACAGCTTCTCTCTCTCACACACAGCTTCTCTCTCTCTTACTCACAGCTACTCTTTCTCTCTCTCTCTCGCACTTTCATCTTTTCTTTCACTCTCTCTCTCTCACTCACAGCTTCTCTTTCTTTCTCTCTCACTCATAGCTTCTCTTTCTCTCTCTCTTTCTCACTCAGCTTCTCTTTCTCTCTCTCTTACTCACAGCTTCTCTTTCTCTCTCACTCACAGCTTCTCTTTCTCTCTCTCTGTCACTCACAGCTTCTCTTTCTCTTTCTCTCTCTCACTCACATCTTCTCTCTCTCACTCACAGCTTCTCTCTCTCAACTCACTCACAGCTTCTCTTTCTTTCTCTCTCTCTCTCACAGCTTCTCTTTCTCTTTCTCTCTCTATCTCACAGCATCTCTCTCTCACTCACAGATTCTCTTTCACTCTCTCCCTCTCACTCACAGCTTCTCTTTCTCTGTCTCTAACTCACAGCTTCTCTTTATCTCTATCTCACTCACAGCTTCTCTTTCTCTCTCTCTCTCGCACAGCTTCTCTTTCTCTCTCTCACTCACAACTTCTCTCTCGCTCTCTCTCACTCACTCACAGCTTCTCTCTCTCTCTCACAGCTTCTCTTTCTCTCTCTCTATCTCACTCACAGCTTCTCTTTCTCTCTCTCTCTCACTCACAGCTTCTCTTTCTCTCTCTCTCTCTCTCTCTCTCACAGCTTCTCCTTCTCTCTCTCTCACTCACATCTCCTCTCTCTCTCTCTCTATCTCTCACTCACAGCTTCTCTCTCTCTCTCTCTTACTCACTCTCACTCACAGCTTCTCCTTCTCTCTCTCACACACAGTTTCTCTCTCTCTCTCACTCACAGCTTCTCTCTCTCTCAATCACTCACAGCTTCTCTCTCTGTCACTCACAGCTTCTCTCTCTCTCACTCACAGCTTCTCTTTCTCTCTCTCTCACTCACAGCTTCTCTTTCTCCCTCTCTCTCTCACTCACAGCTTCTCTCTCTCACTCAGAGCTTCTCTTTCTTTCTCTCTCACTCACTCACAGCTTCTCTTTCTTTCTCTCTCTCTCTCACAGCTTCTCTTTCTCTTTCTCTCTCTATCTCACAGCATATATCTCTCTCTCACTCACAGCTTCCTTTTCACTCTCTCTCTCTCACTCACAGCTTCTCTTTCTCTGTCTCTAACTCACAGCTTCTCTTTATCTCTATCTCACTCACAGCTTCTCTTTCTCTCTCTCTCTCACTCACAGCTTTTTTTCTCTCTCTCTCACTCACAGCTTCTCTTTATCTCTCTCTAACTCACAGCTTCTCTCTCTCTCACTCACAGCTTCTCTCTCTCTCACTCACAGCTTCTCTTTCTCTCTCTCTCTCACAGCTTCTCTTTCTCTCTCTCTCTGTCACTCACAGCTCTCTCTCTTTCTCTCTCACTCACAGCTTCTCTTTCTCTCTCTCTCTTGCACTCACAGCTTCTCTTTCTCTCTCTCACTCACAGCTTCTCTTTCTCTCACACACACACACAGCTTCTCTTTCTCTCACTCAGTCTCTCTCACAGAGTTTCTTTCTCTCTCACACACAGCTTCTCTCTCTCACTCACAGCTTCTCTCTCTCTTACTCACAGCTACTCTTTCTCTCTCTCTCTCGCACTTTCATCTTTTCTTTCACTCTCTCTCTCTCACTCACAGCTTCTCTTTCTCTCTCTCTCACTCATAGCTTCTCTTTCTCTCTCTCTTTCTCACTCAGCTTCTCTTTCTCTCTCTCTTACTCACAGCTTCTCTTTCTCTCTCACTCACAGCTTCTCTTTCTCTCTCTGTGTCACTCACAGCTTCTCTTTCTCTCTCTCTCTTGCACTCACAGCTTCTCTTTCTCTCTCTCACTCACAGCTTCTCTTTCTCTCACACACACACACAGCTTCTCTTTCTCTCACTCAGTCTCTCTCACAGAGTTTCTTTCTCTCTCACACACAGCTTCTCTCTCTCACTCACAGCTTCTCTCTCTCTTACTCACAGCTACTCTTTCTCTCTCTCTCTCGCACTTTCATCTTTTCTTTCACTCTCTCTCTCTCACTCACAGCTTCTCTTTCTCTCTCTCTCACTCATAGCTTCTCTTTCTCTCTCTCTTTCTCACTCAGCTTCTCTTTCTCTCTCTCTTTCTCACTCAGCTTCTCTTTCTCTCTCTCTCACTCACAGCTTCTCTCTCTCACTCACTCACAGCTTCTCTTTCTTTCTCTCTCTCTCACAGCTTCTCTTTCTCTTTCTCTCTCTATCTCACAGCATCTCTCTCTCACTCACAGATTCTCTTTCACTCTCTCCCTCTCACTCACAGCTTCTCTTTCTCTGTCTCTAACTCACAGCTTCTCTTTATCTCTATCTCACTCACAGCTTCTCTTTCTCTCTCTCTCTCTCGCACAGCTTCTCTTTCTCTCTCTCACTCACAACTTCTCTCTCGCTCTCTCTCACTCACTCACAGCTTCTCTCTCTCTCACAGCTTCTCTTTCTCTCTCTCTATCTCACTCACAGCTTCTCTTTCTCTCTCTCTCTCACTCACAGCTTCTCTTTCTCTCTCTCTCTCTCTCACTCACAGCTTCTCCTTCTCTCTCTCTCACTCACATCTCCTCTCTCTCTCTCTCTCTATCTCTCACTCACAGCTTCTCTCTCTCTCTCTCTTACTCACTCTCACTCACAGCTTCTCTTTCTCTCTCACACACACAGTTTCTCTCTCTCTCACACTCACAGCTTCTCTCTCTCTCTCAATCACTCACAGCTTCTCTCTCTCTGTCACTCACAGCTTCTCTCTCTCTCACTCACAGCTTCTCTTTCTCTCTCTCTCACTCACAGCTTCTCTTTCTCCCTCTCTCTCTCACTCACAGCTTCTCTCTCTCACTCAGAGCTTCTCTTTCTTTCTCTCTCTCTCACTCACAGCTTCTCTCTCTCACACACACACAGCTTCTCTCTCTCTCACTCACTCACAGCTTCTCTTTCTCTCTCTCTCTCTCACTCACAGCTTTTTTTCTCTCTCTCTCACTCACAGCTTCTCTTTATCTCTCTCTCACTCACATCTTCTCTCTCTCTCACTCACAGCTTCTCTCTCTCTCACTCACAGCTTCTCTTTCTCTCTCTCTCTCTCACAGTTTCTCTTTCTCTCTCTCTCTCTCACTCACAGCTCTCTCTCTTTCTTTCTCTCTCACTCACAGCTTCTCATTCTCTCTCTCTCTCGCACTCACAGCTTCTCTTTCTCTCTCTCACTCACAGCTTCTCTTTCTCTCTCACACACACACAGCTTCTCTTTCTCTCTCACTCACTCTCTCTCACAGAGTTTCTTTCTCTCTCACACACAGCTTCTCTCTCTCACTCACAGCTTCTCTCTCTCTTACTCACAGCTACTCTTGATCTCTCTCTCTCGCACTTTCATCTTTTCTTTTGCTCTCTCTCTCTCACTCACAGCTTCTCTTTCTCTCTCTCTCACTCATAGCTTCTCTTTCTCTCTCTCTTTCTCACTCAGCTTCTTTCTCTCTCTCTTACTCACAGCTTCTCTTTCTCTCTCACTCACAGCTTCTCTTTCTCACTCTCTGTCACTCACAGCTTCTCTTTCTCTTTCTCTCTCTCACTCACATCTTCTCTCTCTCTCTCACTCACAGCTTCTCTCTCTCACTCACTCACAGCTTCTCTTTCTTTCTTTCTTTCTCTCTCTCTCTCACAGCTTCTCTTTCTCTTTCTCTCTCTATCTCACAGCATCTCTCTCTCACTCACAGCTTCTCTTTCACTCTCTCTCTCACTCACAGCTTCTCTTTCTCTGTCTCTAACTCACAGCTTCTCTTTATCTCTATCTCACTCACAGCTTCTCTTTCTCTCTCTCTCTCACACAGCTTTTTTTCTCTCTCTCTCACTCACAGCTTCTCTTTATCTCTCTCTCACTCACTTCTCTCTCTCTCTCTCACTCACAGCTTCTCTCTCTCTCACTCACAGCTTCTCTTTCTCTCTCTCTCTCACAGCTTCTCTTTCTCTCTCTCTCTGTCACTCACAGCTCTCTCTCTTTCTTTCTCTCTCACTCACAGCTTCTCTTTCTCTCTCTCTCTCGCACTCACAGCTTCTCTTTCTCTCTCTCACTCACAGCTTCTCTTTCTCTCTCACACACACACAGCTTCTCTTTCTCTCTCACTCAGTCTCTCTCACAGAGTTTCTTTCTCTCTCACACACAGCTTCTCTCTCTCACTCACAGCTTCTCTCTCTTACTCACAGCTACTCTTTCTCTCTCTCTCTCGCACTTTCATCATTTCTTTCGCTCTCTCTCTCTCACTCACAGCTTCTCTTTCTCTCTCTCTCACTCATAGCTTCTCTTTCTCTCTCTCTTTCTCACTCAGCTTCTCTTTCTCTCTCTCTTACTCACAGCTTCTCTTTCTCTCTCACTCACAGCTTCTCTTTCTCTCTCTCTGTCACTCACAGCTTCTCTTTCTCTTTCTCTCTCTCACTCACATCTTCTCTCTCTCTCTCACTCACAGCTTCTCTCTCACTCACTCACAGCTTCTCTTTCTTTCTCTCTCTCTCTCACAGCTTCTCTTTCTCTTTCTCTCTCTATCTCACAGCATCTCACTCTCTCACTCACAGCTTCTCTTTCACTCTCTCTCTCTCACTCACAGCTTCTCTTTCTCTGTCTCTAACTCACAGCTTCTCTTTATCTCTATCTCACTCACAGCTTCTCTTTCTCTCTCTCACTCACAACTTCTCTCTCGCTCTCTCTCACTCACTCACAGCTTCTCTCTCTCTCTCACAGCTTCTGTTTCTCTCTCTCTATCTCACTCACAGCTTCTCTTTCTCTCTCTCTCTCACTCACAGCTTCTCTTTCTCTCTCTCTCTCTCACTCACAGCTTCTCTTTCTCTCTCTCACACGCACAGCTTCTCTTTCTCACTCAGCTTCTCTTTCTCTCTCTCACTCACAGCTTCTCCTTCTCTCTCTCACACTTACAGCTTCTCTTTCGCTCTCTCTCTATCACTGTCACAGCTTCTCTCTCTCTCACTCACTCACTCTCACTCACAGCTTCTCTTTCTCTCACACACACACTCACAGCTTCTCTCTCACACACTCACAGCTTCTCTCTCTCTCGCATTCACAATTATCTCTCTCTCACTCACAGCTTCTCTCTCTCACTCACTCACAGCTTCTCTTTCTGTCTCTCTCACTCACAGCTTCTCTTTCTCCTTCTCTCTCACTCACAGCTTCTCTCTTTCACAGCTTCTCTTTCTTTCTCTCTCTCTCACTCACATCTTCTCTCTCTCTCACTCACAGCTTCTCTCTCTCACTCACAGCTTCTCTCTCTCTTACTCAAGCTACTCTTTTTCTCTCTCTCTCGCACTTTCATCTTTTCTTTCGCTCTCTCTCTCTCACTCACAGCTTCTCTTTCTCTCTCTCTCACTCATAGCTTCTCTTTCTCTCTCTCTTTCTCACTCAGCTTCTCTTTCTCTCTCTCTTACTCACAGCTTCTCTTTCTCTCTCACTCACAGCTTCTCTTTCTCACTCTCTGTCACTCACAGCTTCTCTTTCTCTTTCTCTCTCTCACTCACATCTTCTCTCTCTCTCTCACTCACAGCTTCTCTCACTCACTCACTCACAGCTTCTCTTTCTTTCTCTCTCTCTCTCACAGCTTCTCTTTCTCTTTCTCTCTCTATCTCACAGCATATCTCTCTCTCTCACTCACAGCTTCTCTTTCACTCTCTCTCTCTCACTCACAGCTTCTCTTTCTCTGTCTCTAACTCACAGCTTCTCTTTATCTCTATCTCACTCACAGCTTCTCTTTCTCTCTCTCTCTCTCACTCACAGCTTTTTTTCTCTCTCTCTCACTCACAGCTTCTCTTTATCTCTCTCTCACTCACATCTTCTCTCTCTCTCACTCACAGCTTCTCTCTCTCTCACTCACTGCTTCTCTTTCTCTCTCTCTCTCACAGCTTCTCTTTCTCTCTCTCTCTGTCACTCACAGCTCTCTCTCTTTCTCTCTCACTCACAGCTTCTCTTTCTCTCTCTCTCGCACTCACAGCTTCTCTTTCTCTCTCTCACTCACAGCTTCTCTTTCTCTCACACACACACAGCTTCTCTTTCTCTCACTCAGTCTCTCTCACAGAGTTTCTTTCTCTCTCACACACAGCTTCTCTCTCTCACTCACAGCTTCTCTCTCTCTTACTCACAGCTACTCTTTCTCTCTCTCTCTCGCACTTTCATCTTTTCTTTCACTCTCTCTCTCTCACTCACAGCTTCTCTTTCTCTCTCTCTCACTCATAGCTTCTCTTTCTCTCTCTCTTTCTCACTCAGCTTCTCTTTCTCTCTCTCTTACTCACAGCTTCTCTTTCTCTCTCACTCACAGCTTCTCTTTCTCTCTCTCTGTCACTCACAGCTTCTCTTTCTCTTTCCCTCTCTCACTCACATCTTCTCTCTCTCACTCACAGCTTCTCTCTCTCTCTCACTCACAGATTCTCTTTCACTCTCTCCCTCTCACTCACAGCTTCTCTTTCTCTGTCTCTAACTCACAGCTTCTCTTTATCTCTATCTCACTCACAGCTTCTCTTTCTCTCTCTCTCTCTCGCACAGCTTCTCTTTCTCTCTCTCACTCACAACTTCTCTCTCGCTGTCTCTCACTCACTCACAGCTTCTCTCTCTCTCTCACAGCTTCTCTTTCTCTCTCTCTATCTCACTCACAGCTTCTCTTTCTCTCTCTCTCACTCACAGCTTCTCTTTCTCTCTCTCTCTCTCTCTAACATCTCCTCTCTCTCTCTCTATCTCTCACTCACAGCTTCTCTCTCTCTCTCTCTTACTCACTCTCACTCACAGCTTCTCTTTCTCTCTCTCACACACAGTTTCTCTCTCTCTCTCACTCACAGCTTCTCTCTCTCTCTCTCAATCACTCACATCTTCTCTCTCTCTGTCACTCACAGCTTCTCTCTCTCTCACTCACAGCTTCTCTTTCTCTCTCTCTCACTCACAGCTTCTCTTTCTTTCTCTCTCTCTCACTCACAGCTTCTCTCTCTCACACACACACAGCTTCTCTCTCACACACACACACAGCTTCTCTCTCTCACTCACTCACAGCTTCTCTTTCTCTCTCTCTCTCTCACTCACAGCTTTTTTTCTCTCTCTCTCTCTCACAGCTTCTCTTTATCTCTCTCTCACTCACATCTTCTCTCTCTCTCACTCACACCTTCTCTCTCTCTCACTCACAGCTTCTCTTTCTCTCTCTCTCTCTCACAGTTTCTCTTTCTCTCTCTCTCTCTCACTCACAGCTCTCTCTCTTTCTTTCTCTCTCACTCACAGCTTCTCATTCTCTCTCTCTCTCTCTCGCACTCACAGCTTCTCTTTCTCTCTCTCACTCACAGCTTCTCTTTCTCTCACACACACACAGCTTCTCTTTCTCTCTCACTCACTCTCTCTCACAGAGTTTCTTTCTCTCTCACACACAGCTTCTCTCTCTCACTCACAGCTTCTCTCTCTCTTACTCACAGCTACTGTTTCTCTCTCTCTCGCACTTTCATCTTTTCTTTCGCTCTCTCTCTCTCACTCACAGCTTCTCTTTCTCTCTCTCTCACTCATAGCTTCTCTTTCTCTCTCTCTTTCTCACTCAGCTTCTCTTTCTCTCTCTCTTACTCACAGCTTCTCTTTCTCTCTCACTCACAGCTTCTCTTTCTCACTCTCTGTCACTCACAGCTTCTCTTTCTCTCTCTCTCTCTCACTCACATCTTCTCTCTCTCTCTCACTCACAGCTTCTCTCTCTCACTCACTCACAGCTTCTCTTTCTTTCTCTCTCTCTCTCACAGCTTCTCTTTCTCTTTCTCTCTCTATCTCACAGCATCTCTCTCTCTCACTCACAGCTTCTCTTTCACTCTCTCTCTCTCACTCACAGCTTCTCTTTCTCTGTCTCTAACTCACAGCTTCTCTTTATTTCTATCTCACTCACAGCTTCTCTTTCTCTCTCTCTCTCTCACTCACAGCTTTTTTTCTCTCTCTCTCACTCACAGCTTCTCTTTATCTCTCTCTCACTCACTTCTCTCTCTCTCTCTCACTCACAGCTTCTCTCTCTCTCACTCACAGCTTCTCTTTCTCTCTCTCTCTCACAGCTTCTCTTTCTCTCTCTCTGTCACTCACAGCTCTCTCTCTTTCTTTCTCTCTCACTCACAGCTTCTCTTTCTCTCTCTCTCTCACACTCACAGCTTCTCTTTCTCTCTCTCACTCACAGCTTCTCTTTCTCTCTCACACACACACAGCTTCTCTTTCTCTCTCACTCACTCTCTCTCACAGAGTTTCTTTCTCTCTCACACACAGCTTCTCTCTCTCACTCACAGCTTCTCTCTCTCTTACTCACAGCTACTCTTTCTCTCTCTCTCGCACTTTCATCTTTTCTTTTGCTCTCTCTCTCTCACTCACAGCTTCTCTTTCTCTCTCTCTCACTCATAGCTTCTCTTTCTCTCTCTCTTTCTCACTCAGCTTCTCTTTCTCTCTCTCTTACTCACAGCTTCTCTTTCTCTCTCACTCACAGCTTCTCTTTCTCTCTCTCTGTCACTCACAGCTTCTCTTTCTCTTTCTCTCTCTCACTCACATCTTCTCTTTCTCTCTCACTCACAGCTTCTCTCTCTCACTCACTCACAGCTTCTCTTTCTTTCTCTCTCTCTCTCACAGCTTCTCTTTCTGTTTCTCTCTCTATCTCACAGCATCTCACTCTCTCACTCACAGCTTCTCTTTCACTTTCTCTCTCTCACTCACAGCTTCTCTTTCTCTGTCTCTAACTCACAGCTTCTCTTTATCTCTATCTCACTCACAGCTTCTCTTTCTCTCTCTCTCTCTCTCGCACAGCTTCTCTTTCTCTCTCTCACTCACAACTTCTCTCTCGCTCTCTCTCACTCACTAACAGCTTCTCTCTCACACACAGCTTCTCTTTCTCTCTCTCTATCTCACTCACAGCTTCTCTTTCTCTCTCTCTCTCACTCACAGCTTCTCTTTCTCTCTCTCTCTCTCACTCACAGCTTCTCTTTCTCTCTCTCACACGCACAGCTTCTCTTTCTCACTCAGCTTCTCTTTCTCTCTCTCACTCACAGCTTCTCTTTCTCTCTCTCACACTTACAGCTTCTCTTTCGCTCTCTCTCTATCACTGTCACAGCTTCTCTCTCTCTCACTCACTCACTCTCACTCACAGCTTCTCTTTCTCTCTCTCACACACTCACAGCTTCTCTCTCACACACTCACAGCTTCTCTCTCTCTCGCATTCACAATTATCTCTCTCTCTCACTCACAGCTTCTCTCTCTCTCTCACTCACAGCTTCTCTTTCTGTCTCTCTCACTCACAGCTTCTCTTTCTCCTTCTCTCTCACTCACAGCTTCTCTCTCTCACAGCTTCTCTTTCTTTCTCTCTCTCTCACTCACACCTTCTCTCTCTCTCTCACAGCTTCTCTCTCTCACTCACAGATTCTCTCTCTCACACACACAGCTTCTCTTACTCTCTCTCTCACTCACAGCATCTCTTTATCTCTCTCTCACTCACAGCTTCTCTTTCTCTCTCTCTCTCTCACTCACAGCTTCTCTTTCTCTTTCTCTCTCTCACTCACATCGTCTCTCTCTCTCTCAGCTTCTCTCTCTTTCACTCACAGCTTCTCTTTCTCTCTCACACACACAGCTACTCTTTCTCTCTCTCTCTCTCACTCACAGCTTCTCTCTCTCTCACAGCTTCTCTTTCTCTCTCTCACACACACACAGCTTCTCTCTCTCACTCACTCACAGCTTCTCTTTCTCTCTCTCTCTCTCACTCACAGCTTTTTTTCTCACTCTCTCACTCACAGCTTCTCTTTATCTCTCTCTCACTCACAGCTTCTCTCTCTCTCTCACTCACAGCTAATCACTCTCTCACTCACAGCTTCTCTTTCTCTCTCTCTCACAGCTTCTCTTTCTCTCTCTCTCTCTGTCACTCACAACTCTCTCTCTTTCTCTCTCACTCACAGCTTCTCTTTCTCTCTCTCTCGCACTCACAGCTTCTCTTTCTCTCTCTCACTCACAGCTTCTCTTTCTCTCTCACACACACACAGCTTCTCTTTCTCTCTCACTCACTCTCTCTCACAGAGTTTCTTTCTCTCTCACACACAGCTTCTCTCTCTCACTCACAGCTTCTCTCTCTCTTACTCACAGCTACTCTTTCTCTCTCTCTCGCACTTTCATCTTTTCTTTCGCTCTCTCTCACTCACAGCTTCTCTTTCTCACTCTCTGTCACTCACAGCTTCTCTTTCTCTTTCTCTCTCTCACTCACATCTTCTCTCTCTCTCACTCACAGCTTCTCTCTCTCACTCACTCACAGCTTCTCTTTCTTTCTCTCTCTCTCTCACAGCTTCTCTTTCTCTTTCTCTCTCTATCTCACAGCATCTCTCTCTCTCACTCACAGCTTCTCTTTCACTCTCTCTCTCTCACTCACAGCTTCTCTTTCTCTGTCTCTAACTCACAGCTTCTCTTTATCTCTATCTCACTCACAGCTTCTCTTTCTCTCTCTCTCTCTCACTCACAGCTTTTTTTTCTCTCTCTCACTCACAGCTTCTCTTTATCTCTCTCTCACTCACTTCTCTCTCTCTCTCTCACTCACAGCTTCTCTCTCTCTCACTCACAGCTTCTCTTTCTCTCTCTCTCTCACAGCTTCTCTTTCTCTCTCTCTGTCACTCACAGCTCTCTCTCTTTCTTTCTCTCTCACTCACAGCTTCTCTTTCTCTCTCTCTCTCGCACTCACAGCTTCTCTTTCTCTCTCTCACACACACAGCTTCTCTTTCTCTCTCACTCAGTCTCTCTCACAGAGTTTCTTTCTCTCTCACACACAGCTTCTCTCTCTCACTCACAGCTTCTCTCTCTCTTACTCACAGCTACTCTTTCTCTCTCTCTCTCTCGCACTTTCATCTTTTCTTTCGCTCTCTCTCTCTCACTCACAGCTTCTCTTTCTCTCTCTCTCACTCATAGCTTCTCTTTCTCTCTCTCTTTCTCACTCAGCTTCTCTTTCTCTCTCTCTTACTCACAGCTTCTCTTTCTCTCTCACTCACAGCTTCTCTTTCTCTCTCTCTGTCACTCACAGCTTCTCTTTCTCTTTCTCTCTCTCACACATCTTCTCTCTCTCTCTCACTCACAGCTTCTCTCTCTCACTCACTCACAGCTTCTCTTTCTTTCTCTCTCTCTCTCACAGCTTCTCTTTCTCTTTCTCTCTCTATCTCACAGCATCTCTCTCTCTCACTCACAGCTTCTCTTTCACTCTCTCTCTCTCACTCACAGCTTCTCTTTCACTGTCTCTAACTCACAGCTTCTCTTTATCTCTATCTCACTCACAGCTTCTCTTTCTCTCTCTCTCTCTCGCACAGCTTCTCTTTCTCTCTCTCACTCACAACTTCTCTCTCGCTCTCTCTCACTCACTCACAGCTTCTCTCTCTCTCACAGCTTCTCTTTCTCTCTCTCTATCTCACTCACAGCTTCTCTTTCTCTCTCTCTCTCTCACTCACAGCTTCTCTTTCTCTCTCTCTCTCTCTCACTCACAGCTTCTCTTTCTCTCTCTCACACGCACAGCTTCTCTTTCTCACTCAGCTTCTCTTTCTCTCTCTCACTCACAGCTTCTCTCTCTCTCTCACTCACAGCTTCTCTCTCTCACTCACTCACAGCTTCTCTCTCTCTCTCTCTCTCTCTCACAGCTTCTCTTTCTCTTTCTCTCTCTATCTCACAGCATCTCTCTCTCTCACTCACAGCTTCTCTTTCTCTCTCTCTCTCTCACTCACAACTTCTCTTTCTCATTCTCTCTCACTCACATCTTCTCTGTCTCTCACTCACAGCTTCTCTCTCTCTCACTCACTCACAGCTTCTCTTTCTCTCTCTCACACACCTTCTCTTTCTCTCTCTCTCTCTCACTCACAGCTTCTCTCTCTCACACACACACACACTCACAGCTTCTCTTTCTCTCTCTCTCACTCACAGCTTCTCTTTCTCTCTCTCACAGCTTCTCTTTCTCTCACACACACAGCTTCTATTTCTCTCTCTCTCACACAGAGTTTCTTTCTCTCTCTCACAGCTTCTCTCTCTCTCACTCACAGCTTCTCTCTCTCTTTCTCACAGCTACTCTTTCTCTCTCTCTCTTTCACCCTCAGCTTCTCTTTCGCTCTCTCTCTCTCACTCACAGCTTCTCTTTCTCTCTCTCTCACTCACAGCTTCTCTTTCTCTCTCTCATTCTCACTCAGATTCTCTTTTTCTCCTTCTCTATCACTGTCACAGCATCTCTCTCTCACACACACACTCTCACTCACAGCTTCTCTTTCTCTCTCTCTCTCTCACTCACAGCTTCTCTTTCTCTCTCTCTCACTCACAGCTTCTCTTTATCTCTCTCTCTCACTCACAGCTTCTCTTTCTCTCTCTCTCTCTCTCTCTCTCACTCACAGCTTCTCTTTCTCTTTCTCTCTCTCACTCACAGCTTCTCTCTCTCTCTCACTCACAGCTTCTCTCTCTCTCACACACACAGCTTCTCTTTCTCTGTCTCTCTCTAACTCACAGCTTCTCTTTTATATCTCTCTCACTCACAGCTTCTCTTTCTCTCTCTCTCTCACTCACAGCTTCTCTTCCTCTCTCTCTCACTCACAGCTTCTCTCTCACTCTCACTCACTCACAGCTTATCTCTCTCTCTCACTCACAGCTTCTCTTTCTCTCTCTCTCTCACTCACAGCTTCTCTTTCTCTCTCTCTCACTCACAGCTTCTCTTTCTCTCTCTCTCTCACGCACAGCTTCTCTTTCTCTCTCTCTCACTCACATCTTCTCTTTCTCTCTCTCTCTCTCTCACTCACAGCTTCTCTCTCTCTCTCACTCACAGCTTCACTTTCTCTCTCTCACTCACTCACAGCTTCTCTTTCTCTTTCTCTCTCTAACTCACAGCTTCTATTTATCTCTCTCTCTCACTCACAGCTTCTCTTTCTCTCTCTCTCTCACTCACAGCTTCTCCTTCTCTCTCTCACACACACTCACATCTCCTCTCTCTCTCTCACTCACAGCTTCTCTCTCTCTCTCTCTTACTCACTCTCACTCACAGCTTCTCTTTCTCTCTCACACACACTCACAGTTTCTCTCTCTCTCTCACTCACAGCTTCTCTCTCTCTCTCTCTCAATCAATCACTCACAGCTTCTCTCTCTCTCACTCACAGCTTCTCTCTCTCTCACTCACAGCTTCTCTTTCTCTCTCTCTCACTCACAGCTTCTCTTTCTCCCTCTCTCTCTCACTCACAGCTTCTCTCTCTCACTCAGAGCTTCTCTTTCTTTATCTCTCTTTCACTCACAGCTTCTCTCTCTCACACACACACAGCTTCTCTCTCTCTCACTCACTCACAGCTTCTCTTTCTCTCTCTCTCACTCACAGCTTTTTTTCTCTCTCTCTCTCACTCACAGCTTCTCTTTATCTCTCTCTCACTCACAGCTTCTCTCTCTCTCACTCACAGCTTCTCTCTCTCTCACTCACAGCTTCTCTTTCTCTCTCTCTCTCACAGCTTCTCTTTCTCTCTCTCTCTGTCACTCACAGCTCTCTCTCTTTCTCTCTCACTCACAGCTTCTCTTTCTTTCTCTCTCTCTCTCTCACTCACAGCTTCTCTTTCTCTATCTCTCTAACTCACAGCTTCTCTTTATCTCTCTCTCACTCACAGCTCTCTCTCTTTCTCTCTCACTCACAGCTTCTCTTTCTTTCTCTCTCTCTCTCTCTCACTCACATCTTCTCTCTCTCTCTCACTCACAGCTTCTCTCTCTCTCTCACTCACAGCTTCTCTCTCTCTCTCACAGCTTCTCTTTCTCTGTCTCTCTAACTCACAGCTTCTCTTTATATCTCTCTCACTCACAGCTTCTCTTTCTCTCTCTCTCACTCACAGCTTCTCTTTCTCTCTCTCTCACTCACAGCTTCTCTCTCACTCTCTCTCACTCACTCACAGCTTATCTCTCTCTCACTCACAGCTTCTCTTTCTCTCTCTCTCTCACTCACAGCTTCTCTTTCTCTCTCTCTCACTCACAGCTTCTCTTTCTCTCTCTCACACGCACAGCTTCTCTTTCTCACTCAGCTTCTCTTTCTCTCTCTCACTCACAGCTTCTCTTTCTCTCTCACTCACTTACAGCTTCTCTTTCGCTCTCTCTCTATCACTGTCACTGCTTCTCTCTCTCTCACTCACTCACTCTCACTCACAGCTTCTCTTTCTCTCTCTCACACACTCACAGCTTCTCTCTCTCTCTCACTCACAGCTTCTCTTTCTGTCTCTCTCACTCACAGCTTCTCTTTCTCCCTCTCTCTCTCACTCACAGCTTCTCTCTCTCACAGCTTCTCTTTCTTTCTCTCTCTCTCTCTCACAGCTTCTCTCTCTCACTCACAGCTTCTCTCTCTCACTCACAGCTTCTCTTTCTCTCTCTCTCTCACTCACAGATTCTCTTTCTCTTTCTCTCTCTCACTCACATCTTCTCTCTCTCTCTCAGCTTCTCTCTCTCTCACTCACAGCTTCTCTTTCTCTCTCACACACACAGCTTCTCTTTCTCTCTCTCTCTCACTCACAGCTTCTTTCTCTCTCACAGCTTCTCTTTCTCTCTCTCTCTCACTCACAGCTTCTCTTTCTCTGTTTCTCTCTAACTCACAGCTTCTCTTTTTCTCTTTTTCACTCACAGCTTCTCTTTCTCTCTCTCTCTCACTCACAGCTTTTTCTCTCTCTCTCTCACTCACAGCTTCTCTTTCTCTTTCTCTCTCACTCACACCTTCTCTTTCTCTCTCTCTCTCTCACTCACAGCTTCTCTTTCTCATTCTCTCTCACTCACATCTTCTCTCTCTCTCACTCACAGCTTCTCTCTCTCTCACTCACTCACAGCTTCTCTTTCTCTCTCTCTCACAGCTTCTCTTTCTCTCTCTCTCTCACTCACACCTTCTCTCTCACACACACACACACTCACAGCTTCTCTTTCTCTCTCTCTCTCACTCACAGCTTCTCTTTCTCTCTCTCTCACTCACAGCTTCTCTTTCTCTCTCACACACAGCTTCTATTTCTCTCTCTCTCACACAGAGTTTCTTTCTCTCTCTCTCACAGCTTCTCTCTCTCTCACTCACAGCTTCTCTCTCTCTTTCTCACAGCTACTCTTTCTCTCTCTCACTTTCACCCTCAGCTTCACTTTCGCTCTCTCTCTCTCACTCACAGCTTCTCTTTCTCTCTCTCTCACTCACAGCTTCTCTTTCTTTCTCTCATTCTCACTCAGATTCTCTTTTTCTCCTTCTCTATCACTGTCACAGCATCTCTCTCTCACACACACTGTCACTCACAGCTTCTCTTTCTCTCTCTCTCTCTCACTCACAGCTTCTCTTTCTCTCTCTCTCACTCACAGCTTCTCTTTATCTCTCTCTCTCACTCACAGCTTCTCTTTCTCTCTCTCTCTCTCACTCACAGCTTCTCTTTCTCTTTCTCTCTCTCACTCACATCGTCTCTCTCTCTCTCACTCACAGCTTCTCTCTCTCTCTCACTCACAGCTTCTCTCTCTCTCTCTCACACAGCTTCTCTTTCTCTGTCTCTCTCTAACTCACAGCTTCTCTTTATATCTCTCTCACTCACAGCTTCTCTTTCTCTCTCTCACTCACTCACAGCTTCTCTTTCTCTCTCTCTCACTCACAGCTTCTCTCTCACTCTCTCTCACTCACTCACAGCTTATCTCTCTCTCTCTCTCACAGCTTCTCTTTCTCTCTCTCTCTCACTCACAGCTTCTCTTTCTCTCTCTCACTCACTCACAGCTTCTCTTTCTCTCTCTCACGCACAGCTTCTCTTTCTCTCTCTCTCACTCACATCTTCTCTTTCTCTCTCTCTCTCTCACTCACAGCTTCTCTCTCTCTCCCTCACAGCTTCACTTTCTCTCTCTCACTCACTCACAGCTTCTCTTTCTCTTTCTCTCTCTAACTCACAGCTTCTATTTATCTCTCTCTCTCACTCACAGCTTCTCTTTCTCTCTCTCACTCACAGCTTCTCCTTCTCTCTCTCTCTCACTCACATCTCCTCTCTCTCTCTCTCTCACTCACAGCTTCTCTCTCTCTCTCTTACTCACTCTCACTCACAGCTTCTCTTTCTCTCACACACACACTCACAGTTTCTCTCTCTCTCTCACTCACAGCTTCTCTCTCTCTCTCTCTCTCAATCACTCACAGCTTCTCTCTCTCTCACTCACAGCTTCTCTCTCTCTCACTCACAGCTTCTCTTTCTCTCTCTCTCACTCACAGCTTCTCTTTCTCCCTCTCTCTCACTCACAGCTTCTCTCTCTCACTCAGAGCTTCTCTTTCTTTATCTCTCTCTCACTCACAGCTTCTCTCTCTCACACACACAGCTTCTCTCTCTCTCACTCACTCACAGCTTCTCTTTCTCTCTCTCTCTCTCACACACAGCTTTTTTTCTCTCTCTCTCTCACTCACAGCTTCTCTTTATCTCTCTCTCACTCACATCTTCTCTCTCTCTCTCACTCACAGCTTCTCTCTCTCACTCACAGCTTCTCTCTCTCTCTCTCACAGCTTCTCTTTCTCTCTCTCTCTGTCACTCACAGCTCTCTCTCTTTCTCTCTCACTAACAGCTTCTCTTTCTTTCTCTCTCTCTCTCTCACTCACAGCTTCTCTTTCTCTGTCTCTCTAACTCACAGCTTCTCTTTATCTCTCTCTCACTCACAGCTCTCTCTCTTTCTCTCACTCACAGCTTCTCTTTCTTTCTCTCTCTCTCTCTCTCACTCACATCTTCTCTCTCTCTCTCTCACTCACAGCTTCTCTCTCTCTCACACACACAGCTTCTCTCTCTCTCACTCACTCACAGCTTCTCTTTCTCTCTCTCTCTCACTCACAGCTTTTTTTCTCTCTCTCTCACTCACAGCTTCTCTTTATCTCTCTCTCACTCACATCTTCTCTCTCTCTCTCACTCACAGCTTCTCTCTCTCTCACTCACAGCATCTCTTTCTCTCTCTCTCACAGCTTCTCTTTCTCTCTCTCTCTCTGTCACTCACAGCTCTCTCTCTTTCTCTCTCACTCACAGCTTCTCTTTCTCTCTCTCTCGCACTCACAGCTTCTCTTTCTCTCTCTCACTCACAGCTTCTCTTTCTCTCTCACACACACACACAGCTTCTCTTTCTCTCTCACTCACTCTCTCTCACAGAGTTTCTTTCTCTCTCACACACAGCTTCTCTCTCTCACTCACAGCGTCTCTCTCTCTTACTCACAGCTACTCTTTCTCTCTCTCTCGCACTTTCATCTTTTCTTTCGCTCTCTCTCTCACTCACAGCTTCTCTTTCTCTCTCTCTCACTCATAGCTTCTCTTTCTCTCTCTCTTTCTCACTCAGCTTCTCTTTCTCTCTCTCTTACTCACTGCTTCTCTTTCTCTCTCATTCTCAGCTTCTCTTTCTCTCTCTCTGTCACTCACAGCTTCTCTTTCTCTTTCTCTCTCTCACTCACATCTTCTCTCTCTCTCTCACTCACAGCTTCTCTCTCACACTCACTCACAGCTTCTCTTTCTCTCTCTCTCACAGCTTCTCTTTCTCTCTCTCTCTCTCACTCACAGCTTCTCTTTCTCATTCTCTCTCACTCACATCTTCTCTCTCTCTCACTCACAGCTTCTCTCTCTCTCACTCACTCACAGCTTCTCTTTCTCTCTCTCTCACAGCTTCTCTTTCTCTCTCTCTCTCACTCACACCTTCTCTCTCACACACACACACACACTCACAGCTTCTCTTTCTCTCTCTCTCTCTCACTCACAGCTTCTCTTTCTATCTCTCTCACTCACAGCTTCTCTTTCTCTCTCACACACAGCTTCTATTTCTCTCTCTCTCACACAGAGTTTCTTTCTCTCTCTCTCACAGCTTCTCTCTCTCTCACTCACAGCTTCTCTCTCTCTTTCTCACAGCTACTCTTTCTCTCTCTCACTTTCACCCTCAGCTTCACTTTCGCTCTCTCTCTCTCACTCACAGCTTCTCTTTCTCTCTCTCTCACTCACAGCTTCTCTTTCTTTCTCTCATTCTCACTCAGATTCTCTTTTTCTCCTTCTCTATCACTGTCACAGCATCTCTCTCTCACACACACTGTCACTCACAGCTTCTCTTTCTCTCTCTCTCTCTCACTCACAGCTTCTCTTTCTCTCTCTCACTCACAGCTTCTCTTTATCTCTCTCTCTCACTCACAGCTTCTCTTTCTCTCTCTCTCTCTCACTCACAGCTTCTCTTTCTCTTTCTCTCTCTCACTCACATCGTCTCTCTCTCTCTCACTCACAGCTTCTCTCTCTCTCTCACTCACAGCTTCTCTCTCTCTCTCTCACACAGCTTCTCTTTCTCTGTCTCTCTCTAACTCACAGCTTCTCTTTATATATCTCTCACTCACAGCTTCTCTTTCTCTCTCTCTCTCACTCACAGCTTCTCTTTCTCTCTCTCTCACTCACAGCTTCTCTCTCACTCTCTCTCACTCACTCACAGCTTATCTCTCTCTCTCTCACACAGCTTCTCTTTCTCTCTCTCTCTCACTCACAGCTTCTCTTTCTCTCTCTCACTCACTCACAGCTTCTCTTTCTCTCTCTCACGCACAGCTTCTCTTTCTCTCTCTCTCACTCACATCTTCTCTTTCTCTCTCTCTCTCTCACTCACAGCTTCTCTCTCTCTCCCTCACAGCTTCACTTTCTCTCTCTCACTCACTCACAGCTTCTCTTTCTCTTTCTCTCTCTAACTCACAGCTTCTATTTATCTCTCTCTCTCACTCACAGCTTCTCTTTCTCTCTCTCACTCACAGCTTCTCCTTCTCTCTCTCTCTCACTCACATCTCCTCTCTCTCTCTCTCTCACTCACAGCTTCTCTCTCTCTCTCTTACTCACTCTCACTCACAGCTTCTCTTTCTCTCACACACACACTCACAGTTTCTCTCTCTCTCTCACTCACAGCTTCTCTCTCTCTCTCTCTCTCAATCACTCACAGCTTCTCTCTCTCTCACTCACAGCTTCTCTCTCTCTCACTCACAGCTTCTCTTTCTCTCTCTCTCACTCACAGCTTCTCTTTCTCCCTCTCTCTCTCACTCACAGCTTCTCTCTCTCATTCAGAGCTTCTCTTTCTTTATCTCTCTCTCACTCACAGCTTCTCTCTCTCACACACACAGCTTCTCTCTCTCTCACTCACTCACAGCTTCTCTTTCTCTCTCTCTCTCTCACACACAGCTTTTTTTCTCTCTCTCTCTCACTCACAGCTTCTCTTTATCTCTCTCTCACTCACATCTTCTCTCTCTCTCTCACTCACAGCTTCTCTCTCTCACTCACAGCTTCTCTCTCTCTCTCTCACAGCTTCTCTTTCTCTCTCTCTCTGTCACTCACAGCTCTCTCTCTTTCTCTCTCACTAACAGCTTCTCTTTCTTTCTCTCTCTCTCTCTCACTCACAGCTTCTCTTTCTCTGTCTCTCTAACTCACAGCTTCTCTTTATCTCTCTCTCACTCACAGCTCTCTCTCTTTCTCTCACTCACAGCTTCTCTTTCTTTCTCTCTCTCTCTCTCTCACTCACATCTTCTCTCTCTCTCTCTCACTCACAGCTTCTCTCTCTCTCACACACACAGCTTCTCTCTCTCTCTCTCACTCACAGCTTCTCTTTCTCTCTCTCTCTCACTCACAGCTTTTTTTCTCTCTCTCTCACTCACAGCTTCTCTTTATCTCTCTCTCACTCACATCTTCTCTCTCTCTCTCACTCACAGCTTCTCTCTCTCTCACTCACAGCATCTCTTTCTCTCTCTCTCACAGCTTCTCTTTCTCTCTCTCTCTCTGTCACTCACAGCTCTCTCTCTTTCTCTCTCACTCACAGCTTCTCTTTCTCTCTCTCTCGCACTCACAGCTTCTCTTTCTCTCTCTCACTCACAGCTTCTCTTTCTCTCTCACACACACACACAGCTTCTCTTTCTCTCTCACTCACTCTCTCTCACAGAGTTTCTTTCTCTCTCACACACAGCTTCTCTCTCTCACTCACAGCGTCTCTCTCTCTTACTCACAGCTACTCTCTCTCTCTCTCTCGCACTTTCATCTTTTCTTTCGCTCTCTCTCTCACTCACAGCTTCTCTTTCTCTCTCTCTCACTCATAGCTTCTCTTTCTCTCTCTCTTTCTCACTCAGCTTCTCTTTCTCTCTCTCTTACTCACAGCTTCTCTTTCTCTCTCATTCTCAGCTTCTCTTTCTCTCTCTCTGTCACTCACAGCTTCTCTTTCTCTTTCTCTCTCTCACTCACATCTTCTCTCTCTCTCTCACTCACAGCTTCTCTCTCACACTCACTCACAGCTTCTCTTTCTTTCTCTCTCTCTCTCACAGCTTCTCTTTCTCTTTCTCTCTCTATCTCACAGCATCTCTCTCTCACTCACAGCTTCTCTTTCACTCTCTCTCTCTCACTCACAGCTTCTCTTTCTTTGTCTCTAACTCACAGCTTCTCTTTATCTCTATCTCACTCACAGCTTCTCTTTCTCTCTCTCTCACAGCTTTTTTTCTCTCTCTCTCACTCACAGCTTCTTTTTATCTCTCTCTCACTCACATCTTCTCTCTCTCTCTCACTCACAGCTTCTCTTTCTCTCTCTCTCTCTCACAGCTTCTCTTTCTCTCTCTCTCTGTCACTCACAGCTCTCTCTCTTTCTCTCTCACTCACAGCTTCTCTTTCTCTCTCTCTCGCACTCACAGCTTGTCTTTCTTTCTCTCACTCATAGCTTCTCTTTCTCTCTCACACACACACAGCTTCTCTTTCTCTCTCACTCACTCTCTCTCACAGAGTTTCTTTCTCTCTCACACACAGCTTCTCTCTCTCACTCACAGCTTCTCTCTCTCTTACTCACAGCTACTCTTTCTCTCTCTCTCTCGCACTTTCATCTTTTCTTTCGCTCTCTCTCTCTCACTCACAGCTTGTCTTTCTCTCTCTCTCACTCATAGCTTCTCTTTCTCTGTCTCTTTCTCACTCAGCTTCTCTTTCTCTCTCTCTTACTCACAGCTTCTCTTTCTCTCTCACTCACAGCTTCTCTTTCTCTCTCTCTGTCACTCACAGCTTCTCTTTCTCTTTCTCTCTCTCACTCACATCTTCTCTCTCTCTCTCACTCACAGCTTCTCTCTCTCACTCACTCACAGCTTCTCTTTCTTTCTCTCTCTCTCTCACAGCTTCTCTTTCTCTTTCTCTCTCTATCTCACAGAATCTCTCTCTCTCACTCACAGCTTCTCTTTCACTCTCTCTCTCTCACTCACAGCTTCTCTTTCACTGTCTCTAACTCACAGCTTCTCTTTATCTCTATCTCACTCACAGCTTCTCTTTCTCTCTCTCTCTCTCGCACAGCTTCTCTTTCTCTCTCTCACTCACAACTTCTCTCTCGCTCTCTCTCACTCACTCACAGCTTCTCTCTCTCTCTCACAACTTCTCTTTCTCTCTCTCTATCTCACTCACAGCTTCTCTTTCTCTCTCTCTCACTCACATCTTCTCTTTCTCTCTCTCTCTCTCTCACTCACAGCTTCTCTTTCTCTCTCTCACACGCACAGCTTCTCTTTCTCACTCAGCTTCTCTTTCTCTCTCTCACTCACAGCTTCTCTTTCTCTCTCACACACTTACAGCTTCTCTTTCGCTCTCTCTCTATCACTGTCACTGCTTCTCTCTCTCTCACTCACTCACACTCACTCACAGCTTCTCTTTCTCTCTCACACACTCACAGCTTCTCTCTCTCACACTCACAGCTTCTCTCTCTCTCTCTCATTCACAATTATCTCTCTCTCTCACTCACAGCTTCTCTCTCTCTCACTCACTCACAGCTTCTCTTTCTCTCTCTCACACAGCTTCTCTTTCTCTCTCTCTCTCACTCACAGCTTCTCTCTCTCACACACACACACACTCACAGCTTCTCTTTCTCTCTCTCTCTCTCACTCACAGCTTCTCTTACTCTCTCTCTCACTCACAGCTTCTCTTTCTCTCTCACACACAGCTTCTATTTCTCTCTCTCTCACACAGAGTTTCTTTCTCTCTCTCACAGCTTCTCTCTCTCTCACTCACAGCTTCTCTCTCTCTTTCTCACAGCTACTCTTTCTCTCTCTCTCTTTCACCCTCAGCTTCTCTTTCGCTCTCTCTCTCTCACTCACAGCTTCTCTTTCTCTCTCTCTCACTCACAGCTTCTCTTTCTCTCTCTCATTCTCACTCAGATTCTCTTTTTCTCCTTCTCTATCACTGTCACAGCATCTCTCTCTCTCACACACACTCTCACTCACAGCTTCTCTTTCTCTCTCTCTCTCTCACTCACAGCTTCTCTTTCTCTCTCTCTCACTCACAGCTTCTCTTTATCTCTCTCTCTCACTCACAGCTTCTCTTTCTCTTAATCTCTCTCTCTCTCTCACTCACAGCTTCTCTTTCTCTTTCTCTCTCTCACTCACATCTTCTCTCTCTCTCTCACTCACACCTTCTCTCTCTCTCACTCACAGCTTCTCTCTCTCACACACACACAGCTTCTCTTTCTCTGTCTCTCTCTAACTCACAGCTTCTCTTTTATATCTCTCTCACTCACAGCTTCTCTTTCTCTCTCTCTCACTCACAGCTTCTCTTCCTCTCTCTCTCACTCATAGCTTCTCTCTCACTCTCTCTCACTCACTCACAGCTTATCTCTCTCTCTCACTCACAGCTTCTCTTTCTCTCTCTCTCTCACGCACAGCTTCTCTTTTTCTCTCTCTCACTCACATCTTCTCTTTCTCTCTCTCTCTCTCTCACTCACAGCTTCTCTCTCTCACACTCACAGCTTCACTTTCTCTCTCTCACTCACTCACAGCTTCTCTTTCTCTTTCTCTCTCTAATTCACAGCTTCTATTTATCTCTCTCTCACTCACAGCTTCTCTTTCTCTCTCTCTCTCACTCACAGCTTCTCCTTCTCTCTCACACACACACTCACATCTCCTCTCTCTCTCTCTCTCTCACTCACAGCTTCTCTCTCTCTCTCTCTCTCTTACTCACTCTCACTCACAGCTTCTCTTTCTCTCTCACACACACTCACAGTTTCTCTCTCTCTCTCACTCACAGCTTCTCTCTCTCTCTCACTCACAGCTTCTCTCTCTCTCACTCACATCTTCTCTCTCTCTCACTCACAGCTTCTCTCTCTCACTCACAGCTTCTCTCTCTCTCTCTCACAGCTTCTCTTTCTCTCTCTCTCTGTCACTCACAGCTCTCTCTCTTTCTCTCTCACTAACAGCTTCTCTTTCTTTCTCTCTCTCTCTCTCACTCACAGCTTCTCTTTCTCTGTCTCTCTAACTCACAGCTTCTCTTTATCTCTCTCTCACTCACAGCTCTCTCTCTTTCTCTCACTCACAGCTTCTCTTTCTTTCTCTCTCTCTCTCTCTCACTCACATCTCCTCTCTCTCTCTCACTCACAGCTTCTCTCTCTCTCACACACACAGCTTCTCTCTCTCTCACTCACTCACAGCTTCTCTTTCTCTCTCTCTCTCACTCACAGCTTTTTTTCTCTCTCTCTCACTCACAGCTTCTCTTTATCTCTCTCTCACTCACATCTTCTCTCTCTCTCTCACTCACAGCTTCTCTCTCTCTCACTCACAGCATCTCTTTCTCTCTCTCTCACAGCTTCTCTTTCTCTCTCTCTCTCTGTCACTCACAGCTCTCTCTCTTTCTCTCTCACTCACAGCTTCTCTTTCTCTCTCTCTCGCACTCACAGCTTCTCTTTCTCTCTCTCACTCACAGCTTCTCTTTCTCTCTCACACACACACACAGCTTCTCTTTCTCTCTCACTCACTCTCTCTCACAGAGTTTCTTTCTCTCTCACACACAGCTTCTCTCTCTCACTCACAGCGTCTCTCTCTCTTACTCACAGCTACTCTCTCTCTCTCTCTCGCACTTTCATCTTTTCTTTCGCTCTCTCTCTCACTCACAGCTTCTCTTTCTCTCTCTCTCACTCATAGCTTCTCTTTCTCTCTCTCTTTCTCACTCAGCTTCTCTTTCTCTCTCTCTTACTCACAGCTTCTCTTTCTCTCTCATTCTCAGCTTCTCTTTCTCTCTCTCTGTCACTCACAGCTTCTCTTTCTCTTTCTCTCTCTCACTCACATCTTCTCTCTCTCTCTCACTCACAGCTTCTCTCTCACACTCACTCACAGCTTCTCTTTCTTTCTCTCTCTCTCTCACAGCTTCTCTTTCTCTTTCTCTCTCTATCTCACAGCATCTCTCTCTCACTCACAGCTTCTCTTTCACTCTCTCTCTCTCACTCACAGCTTCTCTTTCTCTGTCTCTAACTCACAGCTTCTCTTTATCTCTATCTCACTCACAGCTTCTCTTTCTCTCTCTCTCACAGCTTTTTTTCTCTCTCTCTCACTCACAGCTTCTTTTTATCTCTCTCTCACTCACATCTTCTCTCTCTCTCTCACTCACAGCTTCTCTTTCTCTCTCTCTCTCTCACAGCTTCTCTTTCTCTCTCTCTCTGTCACTCACAGCTCTCTCTCTTTCTCTCTCACTCACAGCTTCTCTTTCTCTCTCTCTCGCACTCACAGCTTGTCTTTCTTTCTCTCACTCATAGCTTCTCTTTCTCTCTCACACACACACAGCTTCTCTTTCTCTCTCACTCACTCTCTCTCACAGAGTTTCTTTCTCTCTCACACACAGCTTCTCTCTCTCACTCACAGCTTCTCTCTCTCTTACTCACAGCTACTCTTTCTCTCTCTCTCTCGCACTTTCATCTTTTCTTTCGCTCTCTCTCTCTCACTCACAGCTTGTCTTTCTCTCTCTCTCACTCATAGCTTCTCTTTCTCTGTCTCTTTCTCACTCAGCTTCTCTTTCTCTCTCTCTTACTCACAGCTTCTCTTTCTCTCTCACTCACAGCTTCTCTTTCTCTCTCTCTGTCACTCACAGCTTCTCTTTCTCTTTCTCTCTCTCACTCACATCTTCTCTCTCTCTCTCACTCACAGCTTCTCTCTCTCACTCACTCACAGCTTCTCTTTCTTTCTCTCTCTCTCTCACAGCTTCTCTTTCTCTTTCTCTCTCTATCTCACAGAATCTCTCTCTCTCACTCACAGCTTCTCTTTCACTCTCTCTCTCTCACTCACAGCTTCTCTTTCACTGTCTCTAACTCACAGCTTCTCTTTATCTCTATCTCACTCACAGCTTCTCTTTCTCTCTCTCTCTCTCGCACAGCTTCTCTTTCTCTCTCTCACTCACAACTTCTCTCTCGCTCTCTCTCACTCACTCACAGCTTCTCTCTCTCTCTCACAACTTCTCTTTCTCTCTCTCTATCTCACTCACAGCTTCTCTTTCTCTCTCTCTCACTCACATCTTCTCTTTCTCTCTCTCTCTCTCTCACTCACAGCTTCTCTTTCTCTCTCTCACACGCACAGTTTCTCTTTCTCACTCAGCTTCTCTTTCTCTCTCTCACTCACAGCTTCTCTTTCTCTCTCACACACTTACAGCTTCTCTTTCGCTCTCTCTCTATCACTGTCACTGCTTCTCTCTCTCTCACTCACTCACACTCACTCACAGCTTCTCTTTCTCTCTCACACACTCACAGCTTCTCTCTCTCACACTCACAGCTTCTCTCTCTCTCTCTCATTCACAATTATCTCTCTCTCTCACTCACAGCTTCTCTCTCTCTCACTCACTCACAGCTTCTCTTTCTCTCTCTCACACAGCTTCTCTTTCTCTCTCTCTCTCTCACTCACAGCTTCTCTCTCTCACACACACACACACTCACAGCTTCTCTTTCTCTCTCTCTCTCTCACTCACAGCTTCTCTTACTCTCTCTCTCACTCACAGCTTCTCTTTCTCTCTCACACACAGCTTCTATTTCTCTCTCTCTCACACAGAGTTTCTTTCTCTCTCTCACAGCTTCTCTCTCTCTCACTCACAGCTTCTCTCTCTCTTTCTCACAGCTACTCTTTCTCTCTCTCTCTTTCACCCTCAGCTTCTCTTTCACTCTCTCTCTCTCACTCACAGCTTCTCTTTCTCTCTCTCTCACTCACAGCTTCTCTTTCTCTCTCTCATTCTCACTCAGATTCTCTTTTTCTCCTTCTCTATCACTGTCACAGCATCTCTCTCTCTCACACACACTCTCACTCACAGCTTCTCTTTCTCTCTCTCTCTCTCACTCACAGCTTCTCTTTCTCTCTCTCTCACTCACAGCTTCTCTTTATCTCTCTCTCTCACTCACAGCTTCTCTTTCTCTTAATCTCTCTCTCTCTCTCACTCACAGCTTCTCTTTCTCTTTCTCTCTCTCACTCACATCTTCTCTCTCTCTCTCACTCACACCTTCTCTCTCTCTCACTCACAGCTTCTCTCTCTCACACACACACAGCTTCTCTTTCTCTGTCTCTCTCTAACTCACAGCTTCTCTTTTATATCTCTCTCACTCACAGCTTCTCTTTCTCTCTCTCTCTCACTCACAGCTTCTCTTCCTCTCTCTCTCACTCATAGCTTCTCTCTCACTCTCTCTCACTCACTCACAGCTTATCTCTCTCTCTCACTCACAGCTTCTCTTTCTCTCTCTCTCTCACTCACAGCTTCTCTTTCTCTCTCTCACTCACAGCTTCTCTTTCTCTCTCTCTCTCACGCACAGCTTCTCTTTTTCTCTCTCTCACTCACATCTTCTCTTTCTCTCTCTCTCTCTCTCACTCACAGCTTCTCTCTCTCACACTCACAGCTTCACTTTCTATCTCTCACTCACTCACAGCTTCTCTTTCTCTTTCTCTCTCTAATTCACAGCTTCTATTTATCTCTCTCTCACTCACAGCTTCTCTTTCTCTCTCTCTCTCACTCACAGCTTCTCCTTCTCTCTCTCACACACACTCACATCTCCTCTCTCTCTCTCTCTCTCTCACTCACAGCTTCTCTCTCTCTCTCTCTCTCTTACTCACTCTCACTCACAGCTTCTCTTTCTCTCTCACACACACTCACAGTTTCTCTCTCTCTCTCACTCACAGCTTCTCTCTCTCTCTCTCTCAATCACTCACAGCTTCTCTCTCTCTCTCACTCACAGCTTCTCTCTCTCTCACTCACAGCTTCTCTTTCTCTCTCTCTCACTCACAGCTTCTCTTTCTCCCTCTCTCTCTCACTCACAGCTTCTCTCTCTCACTCAGAGCTTCTCTTTCTTTATCTCTCTCTCACTCACAGCTTCTCTCTCTCTCACACACACAGCTTCTCTCTCTCTCACTCACTCACAGCTTCTCTTTCTCTCTCTCTCTCACTCACAGCTTTTTTTCTCTCTCTCTCTCACTCACAACTTCTCTTTATCTCTCTCTCACTCACATCTTCTCTCTCTCACTCACTCACAGCTTCTCTCTCTCTCACTCACAGCTTCTCTTTCTCTCTCTCTCTCACAGCTTCTCTTTCTCTCTCTCTCTGTCACTCACAGCTCTCTCTCTTTCTCTCTCACTCACAGCTTCTCTTTCTTTCTCTCTCTCTCTCTCTCACTCACAGCTTCTCCTTCTCTTTCTCTCTAACTCACAGCTTCTCTTTATCTCTCTCTCACTCACAGCTCTCTCTCTTTCTCTCTCACTCACAGCTTCTCTTTCTTTCTCTCTCTCTCTCTCACTCACATCTTCTCTCTCTCTCTCACTCACAGCTTCTCTCTCTCTCTCTCTCACTCACAGCTTCTCTCTCTCTCTCACACACACCTTCTCTTTCTCTGTCTCTCTCTAACTCACAGCTTCTCTTTATATCTCTCTCACTCACAGCTTCTCTTTCTCTCTCTCTCACTCACAGCTTCTCTCTCACTCTCTCTCACTCACTCACAGCTTATCTCTCTCTCTCACTCACAGCTTCTCTTTCTCTCTCTCTCACTCACAGCTTCTCTTTCTCTCTCTCTCACTCACAGCTTCTCTTTCTCTCTCTCACACGCACAGCTTCTCTTTCTCACTCAGCTTCTCTTTCTCTCTCTCACTCACAGCTTCTCTTTCTTTCTCACTCACTTACAGCTTCTCTTTCGCTCTCTCTCTATCACTGTCACTGCTTCTCTCTCTCTCACTCACTCACTCTCACTCACAGCTTCTCTTTCTCTCTCTCACACACTCACAGCTTCTCTCTCTCACACTCACAGCTTCTCTCTCTCTCTCATTCACAATTATCTCTCTCTCTCACTCACAGCTTCTCTCTCTCTCTCACTCACAGCTTCTCTTTCTGTTTCTCTCACTCACAGCTTCTCTTTCTCCCTCTCTCTCTCACTCACAGCTTCTCTCTCTCACAGCTTCTCTTTCTTTCTCTCTCTCTCTCTCACAGCTTCTCTCTCACTCACAGCTTCTCTCTCTCACTCACAGCTTCTCTCTCACACACACACAGCTTCTCTTACTCTCTCTCTCACTCATAGCATCTCTTTATCTCTCTCTCACTCACAGCTTCTCTTTCTCTCTCTCTCTCACTCACAGCTTCTCTTTCTCTTTCTCTCTCTCACTCACATCTTCTCTCTCTCTCTCAGCTTCTCTCTCTCTCACTCACAGCTTCTCTTTCTCTCTCTCACACACAGCTTCTCTTTCTTTCTCTCTCTCACTCACAGCATTTCTTTCTCTGTTTCTCCCTAACTCACAACTTCTCTTTTTCTCTTTTTCACTCACAGCTTCTCTTTCTCTCTCTCTCTCACTCACAGCTTTTTCTCTCTCTCTCTCACTCACAGCTTCTCTTTCTCTTTCTCTCTCACTCACACCTTCTCTTTCTCTCTCTCTCTCTCACTCACAGCTTCTCTTTCTCATTCTCTCTCACTCACATCTTCTCTCTCTCTCTCTCACTCACAGCTTCTCTCTCTCTCACTCACTCACAGCTTCTCTTTCTCTCTCTCTCACAGCTTCTCTTTCTCTCTCTCTCTCTCACTCACACCTTCTCTCTCGCTCACTCACACACACTCACAGCTTCTCTTTCTCTCTCTCTCTCTCACTCACAGCTTCTCTTTCTCTCTCTCTCACTCACAGCTTCTCTTTCTCTCTCACACACAGCTTCTATTTCTCTCTCTCTCACACAGAGTTTCATTCTCTCTCTCACAGCTTCTCTCTCTCTCACTCACAGCTTCTCTCTCTCTTTCTCACAGCTACTCTTTCTCTCTCTCTCTTTCACCCTCAGCTTCTCTTTCGCTCTCTCTCTCTCACTCACAGCTTCTCTTTCTCTCTCTCTCACTCACAGCTTCTCTTTCTTTCTCTCATTCTCACTCAGATTCTCTTTTTCTCCTTCTCTATCACTGTCACAGCATCTCTCTCTCTCACACACACTCTCACTCACAGCTTCTCTTTCTCTCTCTCTCTCTCACTCACAGCTTCTCTTTCTCTCTCTCTCACTCACAGCTTCTCTTTATCTCTCTCTCACTCACAGCTTCTCTTTCTCTCTCTCTCTCTCTCTCACTCACAGCTTCTCTTTCTCTTTCTCTCTCTCACTCACATCTTCTCTCTCTCTCTCTCACTCACAGCTTCTCTCTCTCTCTCACTCACAGCTTCTCTCTCTCTCTCACAGCTTCTCTTTCTCTCTCTCTCTCTAACTCACAGCTTCTCTTTATATATCTCTCACTCACAGCTTCTCTTTCTCTCTCTCTCACTCACAGCTTCTCTCTCACTCTCTCTCACTCACTCACAGCTTATCTCTCTCTCTCACTCACAGCTTCTCTTTCTCTCTCTCTCACTCACAGCTTCTCTTTCTCTCTCTCTCTCACTCACAGCTTCTCTTTCTCTCTCTCTCTCACGCACAGCTTCTCTTTCTCTCTCTCTCACTCACATCTTCTCTTTCTCTCTCTCTCTCTCTCACTCACAGCTTCTCTCTCTCTCTCACTCACAGCTTCACTTTCTCTCTCTCACTCACTCACAGCTTCTCTTTCTCTTTCTCTCTCTAACTCACAGCTTCTATTTATCTCTCTCTCTCACTCACAGCTTCTCTTTCTCTCTCTCACTCACAGCTTCTCCTTCTCTCTCTCTCTCACTCACATCTCCTCTCTCTCTCTCTCTCTCACTCACAGCTTCTCTCTCTCTCTCTTACTCACTCTCACTCACAGCTTCTCTTTCTCTCACACACACACTCACAGTTTCTCTCTCTCTCACTCACAGCTTCTCTCTCTCTCTCTCTCAATCACTCACAGCTTCTCTCTCTCTCTCACTCACAGCTTCTCTCTCTCTCACTCACAGCTTCCCTTTCTCTCTCTCTCACTCACAGCTTCTATATCTCCCTCTCTCTCACTCACAGCTTCTCTCTCTCACTCAGAGCTTCTCTTTCTTTATCTCTCTCTCACTCACAGCTTCTCTCTCTCACACACACACAGCTTCTCTCTCTCTCACTCACTCACAGCTTCTCTTTCTCTCTCTCTCTCTCACTCACAGCCTTTTTTTCTCTCTCTCTCACTCACAGCTTCTCTTTATCTCTCTCTCACTCACATCTTCTCTCTCTCTCTCACTCACAGCTTCTCTCTCTCTCACTCACAGCTTCTCTTTCTCTCTCTCTCTCACAGCTTCTCTCTCTCTCTCTGTCACTCACAGCTCTCTCTCTTTCTCTCTCACTCACAGATTCTCTTTCATTCTCTCTCTCTCTCTCTCACTCACAGCTTCTCTTTCTCTGTCTCTCTAACTCACAGCTTCTCTTTATCTCTCTCTAACTCACAGCTCTCTCTCTTTCTCTCTCACTCACAGCTTCTCTTTCTTTCTCTCTCTCTCTCTCACTCACATTTTCTCTCTCTCTCACACACTCACAGCTTTTCTCTCTCTCACTCACAGCTTCTCTCTCTCTCTCTCAGCTTCTCTTTCTCTGTCTCTCTCTAACTCACAGCTTCTCTTTATATCTCTCTCACTCACAGCTTCTCTTTCTCTCTCTCTCACTCACAGCTTCTCTTTCTCTCTCTCTCACTCACAGCTTCTCTCTCACTCTCTCTCACACACTCACAGCTTATCACTCTCTCTCACTCACAGCTTATCTTTCTCTCTCTCTCTCACTCACCGCTTCTCTTTCTCTCTCTCTCTCACTCATAGCTTCTCTTTCTCTCTCTCTCTCACGCACAGCTTCTCTTTCTCTCTCTCTCACTCACATCTTCTCTTTCTCTCTCTCTCTCTCTCACTCACAGCTTCTCTCTCTCTCACTCACAGCTTCACTTTCTCTCTCTCACTCACTCACAGCTTCTCTCTCTCTCACTCACAGCTTCACTTTCTCTCTCTCACTCACTCACAGCTTCTCTCTCTTTCTCTCTCTAACTCACAGCTTCTATTTATCTCTCTCTCACTCACAGCTTCTCTTTCTCTCTCTCTCTCACTCACAGCTTCTCCTTCTCTCTCTCTCACTCACATCTCCTCCCTCTCTCTCTCTATCTCTCACTCACAGCTTCTCTCTCTCTCTCTTACTCACTCTCACTCACAGCTTCTCTTTCTCTCTCACACACACTCACAGTTTCTCTCTCTCTCTCACTCACAGCTTCTCTCTCTCTCAATCACTCACAGCTTCTCTCTCTCTCTCACTCACAGCTTCTCTCTCTCTCACTCACAGCTTCTCTTTCTCTCTCTCTCACTCACAGCTTCTCTTTCTCCCTCTCTCTCTCTCACTCACAGCTTCTCTCTCTCACTCAGAGCTTCTCTTTCTTTATCTCTCTCTCACTCACAGCTTCTCTCTCTCACACACACACAGCTTCTCTCTCACTCACTCACTCACAGCTCTTTCTCTCTCTCTCTCACTCACAGCTTTTTTTCTCTCTCTCTCACTCACAGCTTCTCTTTATCTCTCTCTCACTCACATCTTCTCTCTCTCTCTCACTCACAGCTTCTCTCTCTCTCACTCACAGCTTCTCTTTCTCTTTCTCTCTCACAGCTTCTCTTTCTCTCTCTCTCTGTCACTCACAGCTCTCTCTCTTTCTCTCTCACTCAAAGCTTCTCTTTCTTTCTCTCTCTCTCTCTCTCACAGCTTCTCTTTCTCTGTCTCTAACTCACAGCTTCTCTTTATCTCTCTCTCACTCACAGCTCTCTCTCTTTCTCTCTCACTCACAGCTTCTCTTTCTTTCTTTCTCTCTCTCTCACTCACATCTTCTCTCTCTCTCACTCACTCACAGCTTCTCTCTCTCTCACTCACAGCTTCTCTCTCTCTCTCTCTCACAGATTCTCTTTCTCTGTCTCTCTCTAACTCACAGCTTCTCTTTATATCTCTCTCACTCACAGCTTCTCTCTCTCTCTCTCTCTCTCACTCACATCTTCTCTTTCTCTCTCTCTCACTCACAGCTTCTCTCTCACTCTCTCTCACTCACTCACAGCTTATCTCTCTCACTCACAGCTTCTCTTTCTCTCTCTCTCTCACTCACAGATTCTCTTTCTCTCTCTCTCTCACTCACAGCTTCTTCTCTCTGTCTCTCTCACTCACAGCTTCTCTCTCTCTCACAGCTTCTTTCTCTCTCTCACTCACTAACAGCTTCTCTTTATCTCTCTCTCTCTCACTCACAGCTTCTCTCTCTCTCACTCACTCACAGCTTCTCTTTCTCTCTCTCTCACTCACAGCTTCTCTCTCTCACACACACACAGCTTTCCCTTTCTCTCTTTCTCTCTCACTCACAGCTTCTATTTCTATCTCTCTCTCACTCACAGCTGCTCTTTCTCTCTCTCTCACTCACAGCTTCTCAATCTCACACACACACAGTTTCCCTTTCTTTCTCTCTCTCTCTCACTCACAGCTTCTCTTTCTCTCTCTCACACACACAGCTTCTCTCTCTCTCTCACAGCTTCTCTTTCTCTCTCTCTGTCTCACTCACAGCTTCTCTTTCTATCTCTCTCTCTCACTCACAGCTTCTGTTTCTCTCTCTCTCTTTCACACACAGCTTCTCTCTCTCTCACTCACTCACAGCTTCTCTTTCTCTCTCTCTCTCACTCACAGCTTCTCTCTCACACACACACACAGCTTCCCTTTCTCTCTTTCTTTCTCTCTCACTCACAGCTTCTATTTCTATCTCTCTCCCTCACAGCTGCTCTTTCTCTCTCTCTCACTCACAGCTTCTCTCTTTCTCACACACAGCTTCCCTTTCTTTCTCTCTCTCTCTCTCACTCACATCTTCTCTTTCTCTCTCTCTCTCTCTCACTCACAGCTTCTCTCTCTCTCACTCACAGCTTCACTTTCTCTCTCTCACTCACTCACAGCTTCTCTTTCTCTTTCTCTCTCTAATTCACAGCTTCTATTTATCTCTCTCTCACTCACAGCTTCTCTTTCTCTCTCTCTCTCACTCACAGCTTCTCCTTCTCTCTCTCACACACACTCACATCTCCTCTCTCTCTCTCTCTCTCTCTCACTCACAGCTTCTCTCTCTCTCTCTCTCTCTCTTACTCACTCTCACTCACAGCTTCTCTTTCTCTCTCACACACACTCACAGTTTCTCCCTCTCTCTCACTCACAGCTTCTCTCTCTCTCTCTCTCTCAATCACTCACAGCTTCTCTCTCTCTCTCACTCACAGCTTCTCTCTCTCTCACTAACAGCTTCTCTTTCTCTCTCTCTCACTCACAGCTTCTCTTTCTCCCTCTCTCTCTCACTCACAGCTTCTCTCTCTCACTCAGAGCTTCTCTTTCTTTATCTCTCTCTCACTCACAGCTTCTCTCTCTCTCACACACACAGCTTCTCTCTCTCTCTCACTCACTCACAGCTTCTCTTTCTCTCTCTCTCTCACTCACAGCTTTTTTTCTCTCTCTCTCTCACTCACAACTTCTCTTTATCTCTCTCTCACTCACATCTTCTCTCTCTCTCTCACTCACAGCTTCTCTCTCTCTCACTCACAGCTTCTCTTTCTCTCTCTCTCTCACAGCTTCTCTTTCTCTCTCTCTCTGTCACTCACAGCTCTCTCTCTTTCTCTCTCACTCACAGCTTCTCTTTCTTTCTCTCTCTCTCTCTCTCACTCACAGCTTCTCCTTCTCTGTCTCTCTAACTCACAGCTTCTCTTTATCTCTCTCTCACTCACAGCTCTCTCTCTTTCTCTCTCACTCACAGCTTCTCTTTCTTTCTCTCTCTCTCTCTCTCACTCACATCTTCTCTCTCTCTCTCTCACTCACAGCTTCTCTCTCTCTCTCACTCACAGCTTCTCTCTCTCTCTCACACACACCTTCTCTTTCTCTGTCTCTCTCTAACTCACAGCTTCTCTTTATATCTCTCTCACTCACAGCTTCTCTTTCTCTCTCTCTCACTCACAGCTTCTCTTTCTCTCTCTCTCACTCACAGCTTCTCTCTCACTCTCTCTCACTAACTCACAGCTTATCTCTCTCTCACTCACAGCTTCTCTTTCTCTCTCTCTCACTCACAGCTTCTCTTTCTCTCTCTCTCACTCACAGCTTCTCTTTCTCTCTCTCACACGCACAGCTTCTCTTTCTCACTCAGCTTCTCTTTCTCTCTCTCACTCACAGCTTCTCTTTCTCTCTCACTCACTTACAGCTTCTCTTTCGCTCTCTCTCTATCACTGTCACTGCTTCTCTCTCTCTCACTCACTCACTCTCACTCACAGCTTCTCTTTCTCTCTCTCACACACTCACAGCTTCTCTCTCTCACACTCACAGCTTCTCTCTCTCACACTCACAGCTTCTCTCTCTCTCTCATTCACAATTAACTCTCTCTCTCACTCACAGCTTCTCTCTCTCTCTCACTCACAGCTTCTCTTTCTGTCTCTCTCACTCACAGCTTCTCTTTCTCCCTCTCTCTCTCACTCACAGCTTCTCTCTCACACAGCTTCTCTTTCTTTCTCTCTCTCTCTCTCACAGCTTCTCTCTCACTCACAGCTTCTCTCTCTCACTCACAGCTTCTCTCTCACACACACACAGCTTCTCTTACTCTCTCTCTCACTCATAGCATCTCTTTATCTCTCTCTCTCACTCACAGCTTTTCTTTCTCTGTTTCTCCCTAACTCACAGCTTCTCTTTTTCTCTTTTTCACTCACAGCTTCTCTTTCTCTCTCTCTCTCACTCACAGCTTTTTCTCTCTCTCTCACTCATAGCATCTCTTTATCTCTCTCTCTCACTAACAGCTTTTCTTTCTCTGTTTCTCCCTAACTCACAGCTTCTCTTTTTCTCTTTTTCACTCACAGCTTCTCTTTCTCTTTCTCTCTCTCACTCACATCTTCTCTCTCGCTCTCAGCTTCTCTCTCTCTCACTCACAGCTTCTCTTTCTCTCTCACACACACAGCTTCTCTTTCTCTCTCTCTCTCACTCACAGCTTTTCTTTCTCTGTTTCTCCCTAACTCACAGCTTCTCTTTTTCTCTTTTTCACTCACAGCTTCTCTTTCTCTCTCTCTCTCACTCACAGCTTTTTCTCTCTCTCTCACTCACAGCTTCTCTCTCTCTCACTCACTCACAGCTTCTCTTTCTCTCTCTCTCACAGCTTCTCTTTCTCTCTTTCTCTCTCACTCACACCTTCTCTCTCGCTCACTCACACACACTCACAGCTTCTCTTTCTCTCTCTCTCTCTCACTCACAGCTTCTCTTTCTCTCTCTCTCACTCACAGCTTCTCTTTCTCTCTCACACACAGCTTCTATTTCTCTCTCTCACACACAGAGTTTCTTTCTCTCTCTCTCACAGCTTCTCTCTCTCTCACTCACAGCTTCTCTCTCTCTTTCTCACAGCTACTCTTTCTCTTTCTCTCTTTCACCCTCAGCTTCTCTTTCGCTCTCTCTCTCTCACTCACAGCTTCTCTTTCTCTCTCTCTCACTCACAGCTTCTCTTTCTTTCTCTCATTCTCACTCAGATTCTCTTTTTCTCCTTCTCTATCACTGTCACAGCATCTCTCTCTCACACACACACTCTCACTCACAGCTTCTCTTTCTCTCTCTCTCTCTCACTCACAGCTTCTCTTTCTCTCTCTCTCACTCACAGCTTCTCTTTATCTCTCTCTCACTCACAGCTTCTCTTTCTCTCTCTCTCTCTCTCTCACTCACAGCTTCTCTCTCTCTCTCACTCACAGCTTCTCTCTCTCTCTCTCACAGCTTCTCTTTCTCTCTCTCTCTCTAACTCACAGCTTCTCTTTATATATCTCTCACTCACAGCTTCTCTTTCTCTCTCTCTCTCTCACTCACAGCTTCTCTTTCTCTCTCTCACACTCACAGCTTCTCTCTCACTCTCTCTCACTCACTCACAGCTTATCTCTCTCTCTCACTCACAGCTTCTCTTTCTCTCTCTCTCTCACTCACAGCTTCTCTTTCTCTCTCTCTCTCACTCACAGCTTCTCTTTCTCTCTCTCTCACGCACAGCTTCTCTTTCTCTCTCTCTCACTCACATCTACTCTTTCTCTCTCTCTCTCTCACTCACAGCTTCTCTCTCTCTCTCACTCACAGCTTCACTTTCTCTCTCTCACTCACTCACAGCTTCTCTTTCTCTTTCTCTCTCTAACTCACAGCTTCTATTTATCTCTCTCTCTCACTTCACAGCTTCTCTTTCTCTCTCTCACTCACAGCTTCTCCTTCTCTCTCTCTCTCACTCACATCTCCTCTCTCTCTCTCTCTCACTCACAGCTTCTCTCTCTCTCTCTTACTCACTCTCACTCACAGCTTCTCTTTCTCTCACACACACACTCACAGTTTCTCTCTCTCTCTCACTCACAGCTTCTCTCTCTCTCTCTCTCTCAATCACTCACAGCTTCTCTCTCTCTCACTCACAGCTTCTCTCTCTCTCACTCACAGCTTCCCTTTCTCTCTCTCTCACTCACAGCTTCTCTATCTCCCTCTCTCTCACTCACAGCTTCTCTCTCTCACTCAGAGCTTCTCTTTCTTTATCTCTCTCTCACTCACAGCTTCTCTCTCTCTCACACACACAGCTTCTCTCTCTCTCTCACTCACAGCTTCTCTTTCTCTCTCTCTCACTCACAGCTTTTTTTTCTCTCTCTCTCACTCACAGCTTCTCTTTATCTCTCTCTCACTCACAGCTTCTCTCTCTCTCACTCACAGCTTCTCTTTCTCTCTCTCTCTCTCTCACAGCTTCTCTTTCTCTCTCTCTCTGTCACTCACAGCTCTCTCTCTTTCTCTCTCACTCACAGATTCTCTTTCTTTCTCTCTCTCTCTCTCTCACTCACAGCTTCTCTTTCTCTGTCTCTCTAACTCACAGCTTCTCTTTATCTCTCTCTAACTCACAGCTCTCTCTCTTTCTCTCTCACTCACAGCTTCTCTTTCTTTCTCTCTCTCTCTCTCTCACTCACATTTTCTCTCTCTCTCACACACTCACAGCTTCTCTCTCTCTCACTCACAGCTTCTCTCTCTCTCTCTCTCAGCTTCTCTTTCTCTGTCTCTCTCTAACTCACAGCTTCTCTTTATATCTCTCTCACTCACAGCTTCTCTTTCTCTCTCTCTCTCACTCACAGCTTCTCTTTCTCTCTCTCTCACTCACAGCTTCTCTCTCACTCTCTCTCACACACTCACAGCTTATCTCTCTCTCTCACTCACAGCTTCTCTTTCTCTCTCTCTCACTCACCGCTCCTCTTTCTCTCTCTCTCTCACTCATAGCTTCTGTTTCTCTCTCTCTCACGCACAGCTTCTCTTTCTCTCTCTCTCACTCACATCTTCTCTTTCTCTCTCTCTCTCTCTCACTCACAGCTTCTCTCTCTCACTCACAGCTTCACTTTCTCTCTCTCACTCACTCACAGCTTCTCTCTCTCTCACTCACAGCTTCACTTTCTCTCTCTCACTCACTCACAGCTTCTCTCTCTTTCTCTCTCTAACTCACAGCTTCTATTTATCTCTCTCTCACTCACAGCTTCTCTTTCTCTCTCTCTCTCACTCACAGCTTCTCCTTCTCTCTCTCACTCACATCTCCTCCCTCTCTCTCTCTATCTCTCACTCACAGCTTCTCTCTCTCTCTCTTACTCACTCTCACTCACAGCTTCTCTTTCTCTCTCACACACACTCACAGTTTCTCTCTCTCTCTCACTCACAGCTTCTCTCTCTCTCTCAATCACTCACAGCTTCTCTCTCTCTCTCACTCACAGCTTCTCTCTCTCTCACTCACAGCTTCTCTTTCTCTCTCTCTCACTCACAGCTTCTCTTTCTCCCTCTCTCTCTCACTCACAGCTTCTCTCTCTCACTCAGAGCTTCTCTTTCTTTATCTCTCTCTCACTCACAGCTTCTCTCTCACACACACACACAGCTTCTCTCTCACTCACTCACTCACAGCTTCTCTTTCTCTCTCTCTCTCACTCACAGCTTTTTTTCTCTCTCTCTCACTCACAGCTTCTCTTTATCTCTCTCTCACTCACATCTTCTCTCTCTCTCTCACTCACAGCTTCTCTCTCTCTCACTCACAGCTTCTCTTTCTCTCTCTCTCACGCACAGCTTCTCTTTCTCTCTCTCTCACTCACATCTTCTCTTTCTCTCTCTCTCTCTCTCACTCACAGCTTCTCTCTCTCTCACTCACAGCTTCACTTTCTCTCTCTCACTCACTCACAGCTTCTCTTTCTCTTTCTCTCTCTAACTCACAGCTTCTATTTATCTCTCTCTCTCACTCACAGCTTCTCTTTCTCTCTCTCACTCACAGCTTCTCCTTCTCTCTCTCTCTCACTCACATCTCCTCTCTCTCTCTCTCTCTCACTCACAGCTTCTCTCTCTCTCTCTTACTCACTCTCACTCACAGCTTCTCTTTCTCTCACACACACACTCACAGTTTCTCTCTCTCTCTCACTCACAGCTTCTCTCTCTCTCTCTCTCAATCACTCACAGCTTCTCTCTCTCTCTCACTCACAGCTTCTCTCTCTCTCACTCACAGCTTCCCTTTCTCTCTCTCTCACTCACAGCTTCTCTATCTCCCTCTCTCTCACTCACAGCTTCTCTCTCTCACTCAGAGCTTCTCTTTCTTTATCTCTCTCTCACTCACAGCTTCTCTCTCTCACACACACACAGCTTCTCTCTCTCTCACTCACTCACAGCTTCTCTTTCTCTCTCTCTCTCACTCACAGCTTTTTTTTCTCTCTCTCTCACTCACAGCTTCTCTTTATCTCTCTCACTCACATCTTCTCTCTCTCTCTCTCACTCACAGCTTCTCTCTCTCTCACTCACAGCTTCTCTTTCTCTCTCTCTCTCTCACAGCTTCTCTTTCTCTCTCTCTCTGTCACTCACAGCTCTCTCTCTTTCTCTCTCACTCACAGATTCTCTTTCTTTCTCTCTCTCTCTCTCTCACTCACAGCTTCTCTTTCTCTGTCTCTCTAACTCACAGCTTCTCTTTATCTCTCTCTAACTCACAGCTCTCTCTCTTTCTCTCTCACTCACAGCTTCTCTTTCTTTCTCTCTCTATCTCTCTCTCACTCACATTTTCTCTCTCTCACACACACTCACAGCTTCTCTCTCTCTCTCACTCACAGCTTCTCTCTCTCTCTCAGCTTCTCTTTCTCTGTCTCTCTCTAACTCACAGCTTCTCTTTATATCTCTCTCACTCACAGCTTCTCTTTCTCTCTCTCTCTCACTCACAGCTTCTCTTTCTCTCTCTCTCACTCACAGCTTCTCTCTCACTCTCTCTCACACACTCACAGCTTATCTCTCTCTCTCACTCACAGCTTCTCTTTCTCTCTCTCTCTCACTCACCACTTCTCTTTCTCTCTCTCTCTCACTCATAGCTTCTCTTTCTCTCTCTCTCTCACGCACAGCTTCTCTTTCTCTCTCTCTCACTCACATCTTCTCTTTCTCTCTCTCTCTCTCACTCACAGCTTCTCTCTCTCTCACTCACAGCTTCACTTTCTCTCTCTCACTCACTCACAGCTTCTCTCTCTCACTCACAGCTTCACTTTCTCTCTCTCACTCACTCACAGCTTCTCTCTCTTTCTCTCTCTAACTCACAGCTTCTATTTATCTCTCTCACACTCACAGCTTCTCTTTCTCTCTCTCTCTCACTCACAGCTTCTCCTTCTCTCTCTCTCACTCACATCTCCTCCCTCTCTCTCTCTATCTCTCACTCACAGCTTCTCTCTCTCTCTCTCTTACTCACTCTCACTCTCAGCTTCTCTTTCTCTCTCACACACACTCACAGTTTCTCTCTCTCTCTCACTCACAGCTTCTCTCTCTCTCTCAATCACTCACAGCTTCTCTCTCTCTCTCACTCACAGCTTCTCTCTCTCTCACTCACAGCTTCTCTTTCTCTCTCTCTCACTCACAGCTTCTCTTTCTCCCTCTCTCTCTCACTCACAGCTTCTCTCTCTCACTCAGAGCTTCTCTTTCGTTATCTCTCTCTCACTCACAGCTTCTCTCTCTCACACACACACAGCTTCTCTCTCACTCACTCACTCACAGCTTCTCTTTCTCTCTCTCTCTCACTCACAGCTTTTTTTCTCTCTCTCTCACTCACAGCTTCTCTTTATCTCTCTCTCACTCACATCTTCTCTCTCTCTCTCACTCACAGCTTCTCTCTCTCTCACTCACAGCTTCTCTTTCTCTTTCTCTCTCACAGCTTCTCTTTCTCTCTCTCTCTGTCACTCACAGCTCTCTCTCTTTCTCTCTCACTCAAAGCTTCTCTTTCTTTCTCTCTCTCTCTCTCACAGCTTCTCTTTCTCTGTCTCTAACTCACAGCTTCTCTTTATCTCTCTCTCACTCACAGCTCTCTCTCTTTCTCTCTCACTCACAGCTTCTCTTTCTTTCTCTCTCTCTCTCACTCACATCTTCTCTCTCTCTCTCACTCACAGCTTCTCTCTCTCTCACTCACAGCTTCTCTCTCTCTCTCTCACAGATTCTCTTTCTCTGTCTCTCTCTAACTCACAGCTTCTCTTTATATCTCTCTCACTCACAGCTTCTCTCTCTCTCTCACTCACAGCTTCTCTTTCTCTCTCTCTCACTCACAGCTTCTCTCTCACTCTCTCTCACTCACTCACAGCTTATCTCTCTCTCACTCACAGCTTCTCTTTCTCTCTCTCTCTCACTCACAGATTCTCTTTCTCTCTCTCTCTCACTCACAGCTTCTTCTCTCTGTCTCTCTCACTCACAGCTTCTCTCTCTCTCACAGCTTCTTTCTCTCTCTCACTCATTAACAGCTTCTCTTTATCTCTCTCTCTCACTCACAGCTTCTCTCTCTCTCACTCACTCACAGCTTCTCTTTCTCTCTCTCTCACTCACAGCTTCTCTCTCTCACACACACACAGCTTCCCTTTCTCTCTTTCTCTCTCACTCACAGCTTCTATTTCTATCTCTCTCTCACTCACAGCTAGTCTTTCTCTCTCTCTCACTCACAGCTTCTCAATCTCACACACACACAGTTTCCCTTTCTTTCTCTCTCTCTCTCACTCACAGCTTCTCTTTCTCTCTCTCACACACACAGCTTCTCTCTCTCTCTCTCTCACGGCTTCTCTTTCTCTCTCTCTGTCTCACTCACAGCTTCTCTTTCTATCTCTCTCTCTCACTCACAGCTTCTGTTTCTCTCTCTCTCTTTCACACACAGCTTCTCTCTCTCTCACTCACTCACAGCTTCTCTTTCTCTCTCTCTCTCACTCACAGCTTCTCTCTCACACACACACACAGCTTCCCTTTCTCTCTTTCTTTCTCTCTCACTCACAGCTTCTATTTCCATCTCTCTCCCTCACAGCTGCTCTTTCTCTCTCTCTCACTCACAGCTTCTCTCTTTCTCACACACAGCTTCCCTTTCTTTCTCTCTCTCTCTCTCTCTCACTCACAGCTTCTCTTTCTCTCTCTCTCTCACAGCTTCTCTCTCTCTCTCACTCACAGCTTCTCTTTCTCTCTCTCTCTCACTCACAACTTCTCTTTCTATCTCTCTCTCTCACTCACAGCTTCTGTTTCTCTCTCTCTAACTCACACACAGCTTCTTCTCTCTGTCTCTCTCACACAGCTTCTCTCTCTCTCACTCACTCACAGCTTCTTCTCTCTTTCTCTCTTACTCACAGCTTCTCTCTCTCACACACACACAAAGCTTCTCTTTCTCTCACTCACAGCTTCTCTTTCTCTCTCTCTGACTCATAGCTTATCTTTCTCTCTCACACACTCACAGCTTCTATTTCTCTCTCTCTTACTCAAAGCTTCTCTTTCTCTCACTTTCTCTCACTCACAGCTTCTCTTTCTCTCTCTCTCTCTCTCTCTCACAGCTTCTTCTCTCTGTCTCTCTCACTCACAGCTTCTCTCTCTCTCACAGCTTCTTTCTCTCACTCACTCACTCACAGCTTCTCTTTCTCTCTCTCTCACTCACAGCTTCTCTCTCTCACACACACACAGCTTCCCTTTCTCTCTTTCTCTCTCACTCACAGCTTCTATTTCTATCTATCTCTCACTCACAGCTGCTCTTTCTCTCTCTCTCACTCACAGCTGCTCTTTCTCTCTCTCTCTCTCACTCACAGTTTCTCAATCTCACACACGCACAGTTTCCCTTTCTTTCTCTCTCTCTCTCTCACTCACAGCTTCTCTTTCTCTCTCTCACACACACAGCTTCTCTCTCTCTCTCACTCACAGCTTCTCTTTCTCTCTCTCTGTCTCACTCACAGCTTCTCTTTCTATCTCTCTCTCACTCACAGCTTCTGTTTCTCTCTCTCTCTAACTCACACACAGCTTCTTCTCTCTGTCTCTCTCACACAGCTTCTCTCTCTCTCTCACTCACAGCTTCTTCTCTCTGTCTCTCTCACTCACAGCTTCTCTCTCTCTCACTCACTCATAGCTTCTCTTTCTCTCTCTCTCTCACAGCTTCTCTTTCTCGCTTTCTCTCTCACTCACAGCTTCTATTTCTCTCTCACACAGCGTCAGTTTTTCTCTCTCTCTCTCACTCACAGCTCTTTCTCTCTCTCTCTCACTCACAGCTGCTCTTTCTCTCTCTCTCACTCACAGCTTCTCTTTCTCTTTCTCTCTCTCTCTCTCTCACACACACAGCTTCTCTTTTTCTCTCCCTCTCCCACTCACAGCTTCTCTTTATCTCTCATTCTCTCACTCACAGCTTCTCTCTCTGTCTGTCACTCACAGCTTCTCTCACACACACACACACAGATTCTCTTTCTCCCTCTCTCACTCACAACTTCTCTTTCTCTCTTTCTCTCTCACTCTCAGCTTCTTTTCCTCTCTCACACACACACAGCTTCTCTTTCTCTCTCTCTCACTCAGCTTCTCTTTCTCTCTCTCTCTCGCAATCACAGCTTCTCTTTCTCTCTCTCACTCACAGCTTCTCTCTCTCTCACTCACTCACAGCTTCTCTTTCTCTCTCTCTCACTCACAGCTTCTCTCACACACACACACAGCTTCCCTTTCTTTCTCTCTCTCTCTCACTCACAGCTTCTCTTTCTCTCTCACACACACACAGCTTCTCTCTCTCTCTCACTCACAGCTTCTCTTTCTCTCTCTCTGTCTCACTCACAGCTTCTCTTTCTATCTCTCTCTCTCACTCACAGCTTCTGTTTCTCTCTCTCTCTAACTCACACACAGCTTCTTCTCTCTGTCTCTCTCACACAGCTTCTCTCTCTCTCTCTCACTCACAGCTTCTTCTCTCTGTCTCTCTCACTCACAGCTTCTCTCTCTCTCACTCACTCATAGCTTCTCTTTCTCTCTCTCTCTCACAGCTTCTCTTTCTCGCTTTCTCTCTCACTCACAGCTTCTATTTCTCTCTCACATAGCTTCTCTTTTTCTCTCTCTCTCTCTCTCACTCACAGCTCTTTCTCTCTCTTTCACTCACAGCTGCTCTTTCTCTCTCTCTCACTCACAGCTTCTCTTTCTCTCTCTCTCTCTCACATACACAGCTTCTCTTTTTCTCTCATTCTCTCACTCACAGCTTATCTTTCTCTCTCTCACTCACAGCTTTTCTGTCTCTCTCTCTGACTGACAGCTTCTCTTTCTCTCTCTCTCTCACTCACAGCTTCTCTCTCTGTCTGTCACTCACAGCTTCTCTCTCACACACAGATTCTCTTTCTCTCTCTCTCACTCACAACTTCTCTTTCTCTCTTTCTCTCTCACTCTCAGCTTCTCTTTCTCTCACACACACACACAGCTTCTCTTTCTCTCTCTCTCTCACTCAGCTTCTCTTTCTCTCTCTCTCTCGCAATCACAGCTTCTCTTTCTCTCTCACACTCACAGCTTCTCTTTCTCTCTCACTCACAGCTTCTCTTTCTCTCTCTCTCACGCACAGCTTCTCTTTCTCTCTCTCTCACTCACAGCTTCTCTCTCTCTCTCTCACTCACACATTTTCTTTCTCTCTCTCTCACTCACTCAAAGCTTCTCTCTCTCACTCACAGCTTCTCTTTCTCTCCCTCATACTAACAGCTTCTCTTTCTCTCTCTCTCTCTCTCACTCACAGCTTCTTTCTTTCTTTCTCTCTCTGTCTCTCTCACAGCTTCTCTTTCTCTCTCTCTCACTCCCAGCATCTCTTTCACACACACACAGCTTCTCACTCTCTCTCACTCACAGCTTCTCTTTCTCTCTCTCTGTCTCACTCACAGCTTCTCTTTCTATCTCTCTCTCTCACTCACAGCTTCTGTTTCTCTCTCTCTCACACTCACAGCTTCTTCTCTCCATATCTCTCACTCACAGCTTCTCACTCTCACTCACAGCTTCCCTTTCTCTCTCTCTCACTCACAGCTTCTCTTTCTCTCTCTCTCACTCACTCACAGCTTCTCTTTCTGTCTCTCTCACTCACTCACAGCATCTCTTTCTCTCTCTCTCACTCACAGCTTCTCTTTCTTTCTCTCTCTCACAGCTTCTCTTTCTCTCTCTCTCTCACTCACAGATTCTCTTTCTCTCTCTCTCTCACTCACAGCTTCTTCTCTCTGTCTCTCTCACTCACAGCTTCTCTCTCTCTCACAGCTTCTTTCTCTCTCTCACTCATTAACAGCTTCTCTTTATCTCTCTCTCTCACTCACAGCTTCTCTCTCTCTCACTCACTCACAGCTTCTCTTTCTCTCTCTCTCACTCACAGCTTCTCTCTCTCACACACACACAGCTTCCCTTTCTCTCTTTCTCTCTCACTCACAGCTTCTATTTCTATCTCTCTCTCACTCACAGCTAGTCTTTCTCTCTCTCTCACTCACAGCTTCTCAATCTCACACACACACAGTTTCCCTTTCTTTCTCTCTCTCTCTCACTCACAGCTTCTCTTTCTCTCTCTCACACACACAGCTTCTCTCTCTCTCTCTCTCACGGCTTCTCTTTCTCTCTCTCTGTCTCACTCACAGCTTCTCTTTCTATCTCTCTCTCTCACTCACAGCTTCTGTTTCTCTCTCTCTCTTTCACACATAGCTTCTCTCTCTCTCACTCACTCACAGCTTCTCTTTCTCTCTCTCTCTCACTCACAGCTTCTCTCTCACACACACACACAGCTTCCCTTTCTCTCTTTCTTTCTCTCTCACTCACAGCTTCTATTTCTATCTCTCTCCCTCACAGCTGCTCTTTCTCTCTCTCTCACTCACAGCTTCTCTCTTTCTCACACACAGCTTCCCTTTCTTTCTCTCTCTCTCTCTCTCTCACTCACAGCTTCTCTTTCTCTCTCTCTCTCACAGCTTCTCTCTCTCTCTCACTCACAGCTTCTCTTTCTCTCTCTCTCTCACTCACAACTTCTCTTTCTATCTCTCTCTCTCACTCACAGCTTCTGTTTCTCTCTCTCTAACTCACACACAGCTTCTTCTCTCTGTCTCTCTCACACAGCTTCTCTCTCTCTCACTCACTCACAGCTTCTTCTCTCTTTCTCTCTTACTCACAGCTTCTCTCTCTCACACACACACAAAGCTTCTCTTTCTCTCTCTCACTCACAGCTTCTCTTTCTCTCTCTCTGACTCATAGCTTATCTTTCTCTCTCACACACTCACAGCTTCTATTTCTCTCTCTCTTACTCAAAGCTTCTCTTTCTCTCACTTTCTCTCACTCACAGCTTCTCTTTCTCACTCTCTCTCTCTCTCTCACAGCTTCTTCTCTCTGTCTCTCTCACTCACAGCTTCTCTCTCTCTCACAGCTTCTTTCTCTCACTCACTCACTCACAGCTTCTCTTTCTCTCTCTCTCACTCACAGCTTCTCTCTCTCTCACACACACAGCTTCCCTTTCTCTCTTTCTCTCTCACTCACAGCTTCTATTTCTATCTATCTCTCACTCACAGCTGCTCTTTCTCTCTCTCTCACTCACAGCTGCTCTTTCTCTCTCTCTCTCTCACTCACAGTTTCTCAATCTCACACACGCACAGTTTCCCTTTCTTTCTCTCTCTCTCTCTCACTCACAGCTTCTCTTTCTCTCTCTCACACACACAGCTTCTCTCTCTCTCTCACTCACAGCTTCTCTTTCTCTCTCTCTGTCTCACTCACAGCTTCTCTTTCTATCTCTCTCTCACTCACAGCTTCTGTTTCTCTCTCTCTCTAACTCACACACAGCTTCTTCTCTCTGTCTCTCTCACACAGCTTCTCTCTCTCTCTCACTCACAGCTTCTTCTCTCTGTCTCTCTCACTCACAGCTTCTCTCTCTCTCACTCACTCATAGCTTCTCTTTCTCTCTCTCTCTCACAGCTTCTCTTTCTCGCTTTCTCTCTCACTCACAGCTTCTATTTCTCTCTCACACAGCGTCAGTTTTTCTCTCTCTCTCTCACTCACAGCTCTTTCTCTCTCTCTCTCACTCACAGCTGCTCTTTCTCTCTCTCTCACTCACAGCTTCTCTTTCTCTTTCTCTCTCTCTCTCTCTCACACACACAGCTTCTCTTTTTCTCTCCCTCTCCCACTCACAGCTTCTCTTTATCTCTCATTCTCTCACTCACAGCTTCTCTCTCTGTCTGTCACTCACAGCTTCTCTCACACACACACACACAGATTCTCTTTCTCCCTCTCTCACTCACAACTTCTCTTTCTCTCTTTCTCTCTCACTCTCAGCTTCTTTTCCTCTCTCACACACACACAGCTTCTCTTTCTCTCTCTCTCACTCAGCTTCTCTTTCTCTCTCTCTCTCGCAATCACAGCTTCTCTTTCTCTCTCTCACTCACAGCTTCTCTCTCTCTCACTCACTCACAGCTTCTCTTTCTCTCTCTCTCACTCACAGCTTCTCTCACACACACACACAGCTTCCCTTTCTTTCTCTCTCTCTCTCACTCACAGCTTCTCTTTCTCTCTCACACACACACAGCTTCTCTCTCTCTCTCACTCACAGCTTCTCTTTCTCTCTCTCTGTCTCACTCACAGCTTCTCTTTCTATCTCTCTCTCTCACTCACAGCTTCTGTTTCTCTCTCTCTCTAACTCACACACAGCTTCTTCTCTCTGTCTCTCTCACACAGCTTCTCTCTCTCTCTCTCACTCACAGCTTCTTCTCTCTGTCTCTCTCACTCACAGCTTCTCTCTCTCTCACTCACTCATAGCTTCTCTTTCTCTCTCTCTCTCACAGCTTCTCTTTCTCGCTTTCTCTCTCACTCACAGCTTCTATTTCTCTCTCACATAGCTTCTCTTTTTCTCTCTCTCTCTCTCTCTCACACACAGCTCTTTCTCTCTCTTTCACTCACAGCTGCTCTTTCTCTCTCTCTCACTCACAGCTTCTCTTTCTCTCTCTCTCTCTCACATACACAGCTTCTCTTTTTCTCTCATTCTCTCACTCACAGCTTATCTTTCTCTCTCTCACTCACAGCTTTTCTGTCTCTCTCTCTGACTGACAGCTTCTCTTTCTCTCTCTCTCTCACTCACAGCTTCTCTCTCTGTCTGTCACTCACAGCTTCTCTCTCACACACAGATTCTCTTTCTCTCTCTCTCACTCACAACTTCTCTTTCTCTCTTTCTCTCTCACTCTCAGCTTCTCTTTCTCTCACACACACACACAGCTTCTCTTTCTCTCTCTCTCTCACTCAGCTTCTCTTTCTCTCTCTCTCTCGCAATCACAGCTTCTCTTTCTCTCTCACACTCACAGCTTCTCTTTCTCTCTCACTCACAGCTTCTCTTTCTCTCTCTCTCACGCACAGCTTCTCTTTCTCTCTCTCTCACTCACAGCTTCTCTCTCTCTCTCTCACTCACACATTTTCTTTCTCTCTCTCTCACTCACTCAAAGCTTCTCTCTCTCACTCACAGCTTCTCTTTCTCTCCCTCATACTAACAGCTTCTCTTTCTCTCTCTCTCTCTCTCACTCACAGCTTCTTTCTTTCTTTCTCTCTCTGTCTCTCTCACAGCTTCTCTTTCTCTCTCTCTCACTCCCAGCATCTCTTTCACACACACACAGCTTCTCACTCTCTCTCACTCACAGCTTCTCTTTCTCTCTCTCTGTCTCACTCACAGCTTCTCTTTCTATCTCTCTCTCTCACTCACAGCTTCTGTTTCTCTCTCTCTCACACTCACAGCTTCTTCTCTCCATATCTCTCACTCACAGCTTCTCACTCTCACTCACAGCTTCCCTTTCTCTCTCTCTCACTCACAGCTTCTCTTTCTCTCTCTCTCACTCACTCACAGCTTCTCTTTCTGTCTCTCTCACTCACTCACAGCATCTCTTTCTCTCTCTCTCACTCACAGCTTCTCTTTCTTTCTCTCTCTCACAGCTTCTCTTTCTCTCTCTCTCTCACTCACAGATTCTCTTTCTCTCTCTCTCTCACTCACAGCTTCTTCTCTCTGTCTCTCTCACTCACAGCTTCTCTCTCTCTCACAGCTTCTTTCTCTCTCTCACTCATTAACAGCTTCTCTTTATCTCTCTCTCTCACTCACAGCTTCTCTCTCTCTCACTCACTCACAGCTTCTCTTTCTCTCTCTCTCACTCACAGCTTCTCTCTCTCACACACACACAGCTTCCCTTTCTCTCTTTCTCTCTCACTCACAGCTTCTATTTCTATCTCTCTCTCACTCACAGCTAGTCTTTCTCTCTCTCTCACTCACAGCTTCTCAATCTCACACACACACAGTTTCCCTTTCTTTCTCTCTCTCTCTCACTCACAGCTTCTCTTTCTCTCTCTCACACACACAGCTTCTCTCTCTCTCTCTCACGGCTTCTCTTTCTCTCTCTCTGTCTCACTCACAGCTTCTCTTTCTATCTCTCTCTCTCACTCACAGCTTCTGTTTCTCTCTCTCTCTTTCACACACAGCTTCTCTCTCTCTCACTCACTCACAGCTTCTCTTTCTCTCTCTCTCTCACTCACAGCTTCTCTCTCACACACACACACAGCTTCCCTTTCTCTCTTTCTTTCTCTCTCACTCACAGCTTCTATTTCTATCTCTCTCCCTCACAGCTGCTCTTTCTCTCTCTCTCACTCACAGCTTCTCTCTTTCTCACACACAGCTTCCCTTTCTTTCTCTCTCTCTCTCTCTCTCACTCACAGCTTCTCTTTCTCTCTCTCTCTCACAGCTTCTCTCTCTCTCTCACTCACAGCTTCTCTTTCTCTCTCTCTCTCACTCACAACTTCTCTTTCTATCTCTCTCTCTCACTCACAGCTTCTGTTTCTCTCTCTCTAACTCACACACAGCTTCTTCTCTCTGTCTCTCTCACACAGCTTCTCTCTCTCTCACTCACTCACAGCTTCTTCTCTCTTTCTCTCTTACTCACAGCTTCTCTCTCTCACACACACACAAAGCTTCTCTTTCTCTCTCTCACTCACAGCTTCTCTTTCTCTCTCTCTGACTCATAGCTTATCTTTCTCTCTCACACACTCACAGCTTCTATTTCTCTCTCTCTTACTCAAAGCTTCTCTTTCTCTCACTTTCTCTCACTCACAGCTTCTCTTTCTCTCTCTCTCTCTCTCTCTCACAGCTTCTTCTCTCTGTCTCTCTCACTCACAGCTTCTCTCTCTCTCACAGCTTCTTTCTCTCACTCACTCACTCACAGCTTCTCTTTCTCTCTCTCTCACTCACAGCTTCTCTCTCTCTCACACACACAGCTTCCCTTTCTCTCTTTCTCTCTCACTCACAGCTTCTATTTCTATCTATCTCTCACTCACAGCTGCTCTTTCTCTCTCTCTCACTCACAGCTGCTCTTTCTCTCTCTCTCTCTCACTCACAGTTTCTCAATCTCACACACGCACAGTTTCCCTTTCTTTCTCTCTCTCTCTCTCACTCACAGCTTCTCTTTCTCTCTCTCACACACACAGCTTCTCTCTCTCTCTCACTCACAGCTTCTCTTTCTCTCTCTCTGTCTCACTCACAGCTTCTCTTTCTATCTCTCTCTCACTCACAGCTTCTGTTTCTCTCTCTCTCTAACTCACACACAGCTTCTTCTCTCTGTCTCTCTCACACAGCTTCTCTCTCTCTCTCACTCACAGCTTCTTCTCTCTGTCTCTCTCACTCACAGCTTCTCTCTCTCTCACTCACTCATAGCTTCTCTTTCTCTCTCTCTCTCACAGCTTCTCTTTCTCGCTTTCTCTCTCACTCACAGCTTCTATTTCTCTCTCACACAGCGTCAGTTTTTCTCTCTCTCTCTCACTCACAGCTCTTTCTCTCTCTCTCTCACTCACAGCTGCTCTTTCTCTCTCTCTCACTCACAGCTTCTCTTTCTCTTTCTCTCTCTCTCTCTCTCACACACACAGCTTCTCTTTTTCTCTCCCTCTCCCACTCACAGCTTCTCTTTATCTCTCATTCTCTCACTCACAGCTTCTCTCTCTGTCTGTCACTCACAGCTTCTCTCACACACACACACACAGATTCTCTTTCTCCCTCTCTCACTCACAACTTCTCTTTCTCTCTTTCTCTCTCACTCTCAGCTTCTTTTCCTCTCTCACACACACACAGCTTCTCTTTCTCTCTCTCTCACTCAGCTTCTCTTTCTCTCTCTCTCTCGCAATCACAGCTTCTCTTTCTCTCTCTCACTCACAGCTTCTCTCTCTCTCACTCACTCACAGCTTCTCTTTCTCTCTCTCTCACTCACAGCTTCTCTCACACACACACACAGCTTCCCTTTCTTTCTCTCTCTCTCTCACTCACAGCTTCTCTTTCTCTCTCACACACACACAGCTTCTCTCTCTCTCTCACTCACAGCTTCTCTTTCTCTCTCTCTGTCTCACTCACAGCTTCTCTTTCTATCTCTCTCTCTCACTCACAGCTTCTGTTTCTCTCTCTCTCTAACTCACACACAGCTTCTTCTCTCTGTCTCTCTCACACAGCTTCTCTCTCTCTCTCTCACTCACAGCTTCTTCTCTCTGTCTCTCTCACTCACAGCTTCTCTCTCTCTCACTCACTCATAGCTTCTCTTTCTCTCTCTCTCTCACAGCTTCTCTTTCTCGCTTTCTCTCTCACTCACAGCTTCTATTTCTCTCTCACATAGCTTCTCTTTTTCTCTCTCTCTCTCTCTCTCACTCACAGCTCTTTCTCTCTCTTTCACTCACAGCTGCTCTTTCTCTCTCTCTCACTCACAGCTTCTCTTTCTCTTTCTCTCTCTCTCTCTCACATACACAGCTTCTCTTTTTCTCTCATTCTCTCACTCACAGCTTATCTTTCTCTCTCTCACTCACAGCTTTTCTGTCTCTCTCTCTGACTGACAGCTTCTCTTTCTCTCTCTCTCTCACTCACAGCTTCTCTCTCTGTCTGTCACTCACAGCTTCTCTCTCACACACAGATTCTCTTTCTCTCTCTCTCACTCACAACTTCTCTTTCTCTCTTTCTCTCTCACTCTCAGCTTCTCTTTCTCTCACACACACACACAGCTTCTCTTTCTCTCTCTCTCTCACTCAGCTTCTCTTTCTCTCTCTCTCTCGCAATCACAGCTTCTCTTTCTCTCTCACACTCACAGCTTCTCTTTCTCTCTCACTCACAGCTTCTCTTTCTCTCTCTCTCACGCACAGCTTCTCTTTCTCTCTCTCTCACTCACAGCTTCTCTCTCTCTCTCTCACTCACACATTTTCTTTCTCTCTCTCTCACTCACTCAAAGCTTCTCTCTCTCACTCACAGCTTCTCTTTCTCTCCCTCATACTAACAGCTTCTCTTTCTCTCTCTCTCTCTCTCACTCACAGCTTCTTTCTTTCTTTCTCTCTCTGTCTCTCTCACAGCTTCTCTTTCTCTCTCTCTCACTCCCAGCATCTCTTTCACACACACACAGCTTCTCACTCTCTCTCACTCACAGCTTCTCTTTCTCTCTCTCTGTCTCACTCACAGCTTCTCTTTCTATCTCTCTCTCTCACTCACAGCTTCTGTTTCTCTCTCTCTCACACTCACAGCTTCTTCTCTCCATATCTCTCACTCACAGCTTCTCACTCTCACTCACAGCTTCCCTTTCTCTCTCTCTCACTCACAGCTTCTCTTTCTCTCTCTCTCACTCACTCACAGCTTCTCTTTCTGTCTCTCTCACTCACTCACAGCATCTCTTTCTCTCTCTCTCACTCACAGCTTCTCTTTCTTTCTCTCTCTCACAGCTTCTCTTTCTCTCTCTCTCTCACTCACAGCTTCTATTTCTTTCTCACACAACTTCTCTTTTTCTCTCTCTCTCTCTCACTCACAGCTCTTTCTCTCTCACACACACACACACAGCGTCTCTTTTTCTCTCTCTCTACCACTCACAGCTTCTCTTTCTCTCTCATTCTCTCATTCACAGCTTCTCTTTCTCTCTCTCTCACTCACAGCTTTTCTTTCTCTCTCTGACTCAAAGCTTCTCTTTCTCTCTCTCTCACTCACAGCTTCTCTCTCTGTCTCTCTCACTCACAGCTTCTCTCTCTCATACACAAACAGCTTCTCTTTCTCTCTCTCTCTAACTCACAGCTCCTCTTTCTCTCTTTCTCTCTTTCATCTCTCTCTCAGCTTCTCTTTCTCTCTCTCACACACACACATCTTCTCTTTCTCTCTCTCTCTCACTCAGCTTCTCTTTCTCTCTCTCTCTCGCAATCACAGCTTCTCTTTCTCTCTCACACTCACAGCTTCTCTTTCTCTCTCACTCACAGCTTCTCTTTCTCTCTCTCACACACTCACAGCTTCTCTCTCTCTCTCACTCACAGCTTCTCTTTCTGTCTCTCTCACTCACAGCTTCTCTTTCTCCCTCTCTCTCTCACTCACAGCTTCTCTCTCTCACAGCTTCTCTTTCATTCTCTCTCTCTCTCACAGCTTCTCTCTCTCACTCACAGCTTCTCTCTCTCACTCACAGCTTCTCTCTCACACACACACAGCTTCTCTTACTCTCTGTCTCACTCACAGCATCTCTTTATCTCTCTCTCACTCACAGCTTCTCTTTCTCTCTCTCTCTCACTCACAGATTCTCTTTCTCTTTCTCTCTCTCACTCACATCTTCTCTCTCTCTCTCAGCTTCTCTCTCTCTCACTCACAGCTTCTCTTTCTCTCTCTCTCACACAGCTTCTCTTTCTCTCTCTCTCTCACTCACAGCTTCTCTCTCTCTCACAGCTTCTCTTTCTCTCTCTCTCTCACTCACAGCTTCTCTTTCTCTGTTTCTCTCTAACTCACAGCTTCTCTTTTTCTCTTTTTCACTCACAGCTTCTCTTTCTCTCTCTCTCTCACTCACAGCTTTTTCTCTCTCTCTCTCACTCACAGCTTCTCTTTCTCTTTCTCTCTCACTCACAGCTTCTCTTTCTCTCTCTCTCTCTCACTCACAGCTTCTCTTTCTCATTCTCTCTCACTCACATCTTCTCTCTCTCTCACTCACAGCTTCTCTCTCTCTCACTCACTCACAGCTTCTCTTTCTCTCTCTCTCACAGCTTCTCTTTCTCTCTCTCTCTCACTCACACCTTCTCTCTCTCTCACACACACACACTCACAGCTTCTCTTTCTCTCTCTCTCTCTCACTCACAGCTTCTCTTTCTCTCTCTCTCACTCACAGCTTCTCTTTCTCTCTCACACACAGCTTCTATTTCTCTCTCTCTCACACAGAGTTTCTTTCTCTCTCTCTCACAGCTTCTCTCTCTCTCACTCACAGCTTCTCTCTCTCTTTCTCACAGCTACTCTTTCTCTCTCTCACTTTCACCCTCAGCTTCACTTTCGCTCTCTCTCTCTCACTCACAGCTTCTCTTTCTCTCTCTCTCACTCACAGCTTCTCTTTCTTTCTCTCATTCTCACTCAGATTCTCTTTTTCTCCTTCTCTATCACTGTCACAGCATCTCTCTCTCTCACACACTGTCACTCACAGCTTCTCTTTCTCTCTCTCTCACTCACTCACAGCTTCTCTTTCTCTCTCTCTCACTCACAGCTTCTCTTTATCTCTCTCTCTCACTCACAGCTTCTCTTTCTCTCTCTCTCTCTCACTCACAGCTTCTCTTTCTCTTTCTCTCTCTCACTCACATCGTCTCTCTCTCTCTCACTCACAGCTTCTCTCTCTCTCTCACTCACAGCTTCTCTCTCTCTCACACACAGCTTCTCTTTCTCTGTCTCTCTCTAACTCACAGCTTCTCTTTATATCTCTCTCACTCACAGCTTCTCTTTCTCTCTCTCTCACTCACTCACAGCTTCTCTTTCTGTCTCTCTCACTCACTCACAGCATCTCTTTCTCTCTCTCTCACTCACAGCTTCTCTTTCTTTCTCTCTCTCACAGCTTCTCTTTCTCTCTCTCTCTCACTCACAGCTTCTATTTCTTTCTCACACAACTTCTCTTTTTCTCTCTCTCTCTCTCACTCACAGCTCTTTCTCTCTCTCACACACACACACAGCGTCTCTTTTTCTCTCTCTCTACCACTCACAGCTTCTCTTTCTCTCTCATTCTCTCATTCACAGCTTCTCTTTCTCTCTCTCTCACTCACAGCTTTTCTTTCTCTCTCTGACTCAAAGCTTCTCTTTCTCTCTCTCTCACTCACAGCTTCTCTCTCTGTCTCTCTCACTCACAGCTTCTCTCTCTCATACACAAACAGCTTCTCTTTCTCTCTCTCTCTAACTCACAGCTCCTCTTTCTCTCTTTCTCTCTTTCATCTCTCTCTCAGCTTCTCTTTCTCTCTCTCACACACACACATCTTCTCTTTCTCTCTCTCTCTCACTCAGCTTCTCTTTCTCTCTCTCTCTCGCAATCACAGCTTCTCTTTCTCTCTCACACTCACAGCTTCTCTTTCTCTCTCACTCACAGCTTCTCTTTCTCTCTCTCACACACTCACAGCTTCTCTCTCTCTCTCACTCACAGCTTCTCTTTCTGTCTCTCTCACTCACAGCTTCTCTTTCTCCCTCTCTCTCTCACTCACAGCTTCTCTCTCTCACAGCTTCTCTTTCATTCTCTCTCTCTCTCACAGCTTCTCTCTCTCACTCACAGCTTCTCTCTCTCACTCACAGCTTCTCTCTCACACACACACAGCTTCTCTTACTCTCTCTCTCACTCACAGCATCTCTTTATCTCTCTCTCACTCACAGCTTCTCTTTCTCTCTCTCTCTCACTCACAGATTCTCTTTCTCTTTCTCTCTCTCACTCACATCTTCTCTCTCTCTCTCAGCTTCTCTCTCTCTCACTCACAGCTTCTCTTTCTCTCTCTCACACACAGCTTCTCTTTCTCTCTCTCTCTCACTCACAGCTTCTCTCTCTCTCACAGCTTCTCTTTCTCTCTCTCTCTCACTCACAGCTTCTCTTTCTCTGTTTCTCTCTAACTCACAGCTTCTCTTTTTCTCTTTTTCACTCACAGCTTCTCTTTCTCTCTCTCTCTCACTCACAGCTTTTTCTCTCTCTCTCTCACTCACAGCTTCTCTTTCTCTTTCTCTCTCACTCACAGCTTCTCTTTCTCTCTCTCTCTCTCACTCACAGCTTCTCTTTCTCATTCTCTCTCACTCACATCTTCTCTCTCTCTCACTCACAGCTTCTCTCTCTCTCACTCACTCACAGCTTCTCTTTCTCTCTCTCTCACAGCTTCTCTTTCTCTCTCTCTCTCACTCACACCTTCTCTCTCTCACACACACACACACTCACAGCTTCTCTTTCTCTCTCTCTCTCTCACTCACAGCTTCTCTTTCTCTCTCTCTCACTCACAGCTTCTCTTTCTCTCTCACACACAGCTTCTATTTCTCTCTCTCTCACACAGAGTTTCTTTCTCTCTCTCTCACAGCTTCTCTCTCTCTCACTCACAGCTTCTCTCTCTCTTTCTCACAGCTACTCTTTCTCTCTCTCACTTTCACCCTCAGCTTCACTTTCGCTCTCTCTCTCTCACTCACAGCTTCTCTTTCTCTCTCTCTCACTCACAGCTTCTCTTTCTTTCTCTCATTCTCACTCAGATTCTCTTTTTCTCCTTCTCTATCACTGTCACAGCATCTCTCTCTCACACACACTGTCACTCACAGCTTCTCTTTCTCTCTCTCTCACTCACTCACAGCTTCTCTTTCTCTCTCTCTCACTCACAGCTTCTCTTTATCTCTCTCTCTCACTCACAGCTTCTCTTTCTCTCTCTCTCTCTCACTCACAGCTTCTCTTTCTCTTTCTCTCTCTCACTCACATCGTCTCTCTCTCTCTCACTCACAGCTTCTCTCTCTCTCTCACTCACAGCTTCTCTCTCTCACACACACACAGCTTCTCTTTCTCTGTCTCTCTCTAACTCACAGCTTCTCTTTATATCTCTCTCACTCACAGCTTCTCTTTCTCTCTCTCTCACTCACTCACAGCTTCTCTTTCTGTCTCTCTCACTCACTCACAGCATCTCTTTCTCTCTCTCTCATTCACAGCTTCTCTTTCTTTCTCTCTCTCACAGCTTCTCTTTCTCTCTCTCTCTCACTCACAGCTTCTATTTCTTTCTCACACAACTTCTCTTTTTCTCTCTCTCTCTCTCACTCACAGCTCTTTCTCTCACACATACACACACACAGCGTCTCTTTTTCTCTCTCTCTACCACTCACAGCTTCTCTTTCTCTCTCATTCTCTCATTCACAGCTTCTCTTTCTCTCTCTCTCACTCACAGCTTTTCTTTCTCTCTCTGACTCAAAGCTTCTCTTTCTCTCTCTCTCACTCACAGCTTCTCTCTCTGTCTCTCTCACTCACAGCTTCTCTCTCTCATACACAAACAGCTTCTCTTTCTCTCTCTCTCTAACTCACAGCTCCTCTTTCTCTCTTTCTCTCTTTCATCTCTCTCTCAGCTTCTCTTTCTCTCTCTCACACACACACATCTTCTCTTTCTCTCTCTCTCTCACTCAGCTTCTCTTTCTCTCTCTCTCTCTCGCAATCACAGCTTCTCTTTCTCTCTCACACTCACAGCTTCTCTTTCTCTCTCACTCACAGCTTCTCTTTCTCTCTCTCACACACTCACAGCTTCTCTTTCTCTCTCTCTCACTCACAGCTTCTCTCTCACTCTCTCTCACTCACTCACAGCTTTTCTCTCTCTCTCACTCACAGCTTCTCTTTCTCTCTCTCTAACTCACAGCTTCTCTTTATATCTCTCTCACTCACAGCTTCTCTTTCTCTCTCTCTCACTCACAGCTTCTCTTTCTCTCTCTCTCACTCACAGCTTCTCTCTCACTCTCTCTCACTCACTCACAGCTTTTCTCTCTCTCTCACTCACAGCTTCTCTTTCTCTCTCTCTCACTCACAGCTTCTCTTTCTCTCTCTCACTCACAGCTTCTCTTTCTCTCTCTCACACATGCACAGCTTCTCTTTCTCACTCAGCTTCTCTTTCTCTCTCTCACTCACAGCTTCTCTTTCTCTCTCACTCACTTACAGCTTCTCTTTCGCTCTCTCTCTATCACTGTCACTGCTTCTCTCTCTCTCTCTCACTCACTCTCACTCACAGCTTCTCTTTCTCTCTCTCACACACTCACAGCTTCTCTCTCTCACACTCACAGCTTCTCTCTCTCTCTCATTCACAATTATCTCTCTCTCTCACTCACAGCTTCTCTCTCTCTCTCACTCACAGCTTCTCTTTCTGTTTCTCTCACTCACAGCTTCTCTTTCTCCCTCTCTCTCTCACTCACAGCTTCTCTCTCTCACAGCTTCTCTTTCTTTCTCTCTCTCTCTCTCACAGCTTCTCTCTCACTCACAGCTTCTCTCTCTCACTCACAGCTTCTCTCTCACACACACACAGCTTCTCTTACTCTCTCTTTCACTCATAGCATCTCTTTATCTCTCTCTCACTCACAGCTTCTCTTTCTCTCTCTCTCTCACTCACAGCTTCTCTTTCTCTTTCTCTCTCTCACTCACATCTTCTCTCTCTCTCTCAGCTTCTCTCTCTCTCACTCACAGCTTCTCTTTCTCTCTCTCACACACAGCTTCTCTTTCTCTCTCTCTCTCACTCACAGCATTTCTTTCCCTGTTTCTCCCTAACTCACAGCTTCTCTTTTTCTCTTTTTCACTCACAGCTTCTCTTTCTCTCTCTCTCTCACTCACAGCTTTTTCTCTCTCTCTCTCACTCACAGCTTCTCTTTCTCTTTCTCTCTCACTCACACCTTCTCTTTCTCTCTCTCTCTCTCACTCACAGCTTCTCTTTCTCATTCTCTCTCACTCACATCTTCTCTCTCTCTCTCACTCACAGCTTCTCTCTCTCTCACTCACTCACAGCTTCTCTTTCTCTCTCTCTCACAGCTTCTCTTTCTCTCTCTCTCTCTCACTCACACCTTCTCTCTCGCTCACTCACACACACTCACAGCTTCTCTTTCTCTCTCTCTCTCTCACTCACAGCTTCTCTTTCTCTCTCTCTCACTCACAGCTTCTCTTTCTCTCTCACACACAGCTTCTATTTCTCTCTCTCACACACAGAGTTTCTTTCTCTCTCTCTCACAGCTTCTCTCTCTCACACTCACAGCTTCTCTCTCTCTTTCTCACAGCTACTCTTTCTCTCTCTCTCTTTCACCCTCAGCTTCTCTTTCGCTCTCTCTCTCACTCACAGCTTCTCTCTCTCTCTCTCACTCACAGCTTCTCTTTCTTTCTCTCATTCTCACTCAGATTCTCTTTTTCTCCTTCTCTATCACTGTCACAGCATATCTCTCTCTCACACACACTCTCACTCACAGCTTCTCTTTCTCTCTCTCTCTCTCACTCACAGCTTCTCTTTCTCTCTCTCTCACTCACAGCTTCTCTTTATCTCTCTCTCACTCACAGCTTCTCTTTCTCTCTCTCTCTCTAACTCACAGCTTCTCTTTATATATCTCTCACTCACAGCTTCTCTTTCTCTCTCTCTCTCTCACTCACAGCTTCTCTTTCTCTCTCTCTCACTCACAGCTTCTCTTTCTTTCTCTCATTCTCACTCAGATTCTCTTTTTCTCCTTCTCTATCACTGTCACAGCATCTCTCTCTCTCACACACACTCTCACTCACAGCTTCTCTTTCTCTCTCTCTCTCTCACTCACAGCTTCTCTTTCTCTCTCTCTCACTCACAGCTTCTCTTTATCTCTCTCTCTCTCACAGCTTCTCTTTCTCTCTCTCTCTCTAACTCACAGCTTCTCTTTATATATCTCTCACTCACAGCTTCTCTTTCTCTCTCTCTCTCTCACTCACAGCTTCTCTTTCTCTCTCTCTCACTCACAGCTTCTCTCTCACTCTCTCTCACTCACTCACAGCTTATCTCTCTCTCTCACTCACAGCTTCTCTTTCTCTCTCTCTCTCACTCACAGCTTCTCTTTCTCTCTCTCTCTCACTCACAGCTTCTCTTTCTCTCTCTCTCTCACGCACAGCTTCTCTTTCTCTCTCTCTCACTAACATCTTCTCTTTCTCTCTCTCTCTCTCTCACTCACAGCTTCTCTCTCTCTCTCACTCACAGCTTCACTTTCTCTCTCTCACTCACTCACAGCTTCTCTTTCTCTTTCTCTCTCTAACTCACAGCTTCTATTTATCTCTCTCTCTCACTCACAGCTTCTCTTTCTCTCTCTCACTCACAGCTTCTCCTTCTCTCTCTCTCTCACTCACATCTCCTCTCTCTCTCTCTCTCTCACTCACAGCTTCTCTCTCTCTCTCTTACTCACTCTCACTCACAGCTTCTCTTTCTCTCACACACACACTCACAGTTTCTCTCTCTCTCTCACTCACAGCTTCTCTCTCTCTCTCTCTCTCAATCACTCACAGCTTCTCTCTCTCTCTCACTCACAGCTTCTCTCTCTCTCACTCACAGCTTCCCTTTCTCTCTCTCTCACTCACAGCTTCTATATCTCCCTCTCTCTCACTCACAGCTTCTCTCTCTCACTCAGAGCTTCTCTTTCTTTATCTCTCTCTCACTCACAGCTTCTCTCTCTCTCACACAAACAGCTTCTCTCTCTCTCACTCACTCACAGCTTCTCTTTCTCTCTCTCTCTCTCACTCACAGCTTTTTTTTTCTCTCTCTCACTCACAGCTTCTCTTTATCTCTCTCTCACTCACATCTTCTCTCTCTCTCTCACTCACAGCTTCTCTCTCTCTCACTCACAGCTTCTCTTTCTCTCTCTCTCTCACAGCTTCTCTCTCTCTCTCTCTGTCACTCACAGCTCTCTCTCTTTCTCTCTCACTCACAGATTCTCTTTCTTTCTCTCTCTCTCTCTCTCACTCACAGCTTCTCTTTCTCTGTCTCTCTAACTCACAGCTTCTCTTTATCTCTCTCTAACTCACAGCTCTCTCTCTTTCTCTCTCACTCACAGCTTCTCTTTCTTTCTCTCTCTCTCTCTCTCACTCACATTTTCTCTCTCTCACACACACTCACAGCTTCTCTCTCTCTCTCACTCACAGCTTCTCTCTCTCTCTCTCAGCTTCTCTTTCTCTGTCTCTCTCTAACTCACAGCTTCTCTTTATATCTCTCTCACTCACAGCTTCTCTTTCTCTCTCTCTCACTCACAGCTTCTCTTTCTCTCTCTCTCACTCACAGCTTCTCTCTCACTCTCTCTCACACACTCACAGCTTATCTCTCTCTCTCACTCACAGCTTCTCTTTCTCTCTCTCTCACTCACCGCTTCTCTTTCTCTCTCTCTCTCACTCATAGCTTCTCTTTCTCTCTCTCTCTCACGCACAGCTTCTCTTTCTCTCTCTCTCACTCACATCTTCTCTTTCTCTCTCTCTCTCTCACTCACAGCTTCTCTCTCTCTCACACAGCTTCACTTTCTCTCTCTCACTCACTCACAGCTTCTCTCTCTCTCACTCACAGCTTCACTTTCTCTCTCTCACTCACTCACAGCTTCTCTCTCTTTCTCTCTCTAACTCACAGCTTCTATTTATCTCTCTCTCACTCACAGCTTCTCTTTCTCTCTCTCTCTCACTCACAGCTTCTCCTTCTCTCTCTCTCACTCACATCTCCTCCCTCTCTCTCTCTATCTCTCACTCACAGCTTCTCTCTCTCTCTCTCTTACTCACTCTCACTCACAGCTTCTCTTTCTCTCTCACACACACTCACAGTTTCTCTCTCTCTCTCACTCACAGCTTCTCTCTCTCTCTCAATCACTCACAGCTTCTCTCTCTCTCTCACTCACAGCTTCTCTCTCTCTCACTCACAGCTTCTCTTTCTTTATCTCTCTCTCACTCACAGCTTCTCTCTTTCACACACACACAGCTTCTCTCTCACTCACTCACTCACAGCTTCTCTTTCTCCCTCTCTCTCTCACTCACAGCTTCTCTCTCTCACTCAGAGCTTCTCTTTCTTTATCTCTCTCTCACTCACAGCTTCTCTCTTTCACACACACACAGCTTCTCTCTCACTCACTCACTCACAGCTTCTCTTTCTCTCTCTCTCTCACTCACAGCTTTTTTTCTCTCTCTCTCACTCACAGCTTCTCTCTCTCTCACTCACAGCTTCTCTCTCTCTCACTCACAGCTTCTCTTTCTCTTTCTCTCTCACAGCTTCTCTTTCTCTCTCTCTCTGTCACTCACAGCTCTCTCTCTTTCTCTCTCACTCAAAGCTTCTCTTTCTTTCTCTCTCTCTCTCTCTCACAGCTTCTCTTTCTCTGTCTCTAACTCACAGCTTCTCTTTAACTCTCTCTCACTCACAGCTCTCTCTCTTTCTCTCTCACTCACAGCTTCTCTTTCTTTCTTTCTCTCTCTCTCACTCACATCTTCTCTCTCTCTCTCTCACTCACAGCTTCTCTCTCTCTCACTCACAGCTTCTCTCTCTCTCTCTCTCTCACAGATTCTCTTTCTCTGTCTCTCTCTAACTCACAGCTTCTCTTTATATCTCTCTCACTCACAGCTTCTCTCTCTCTCTCTCTCACTCACATCTTCTCTTTCTCTCTCTCTCACTCACAGCTTCTCTCTCACTCTCTCTCACTCACTCACAGCTTATCTCTCTCTCACTCACAGCTTCTCTTTCTCTCTCTCTCTCACTCACAGATTCTCTTTCTCTCTCTCTCACTCACAGCTTCTTCTCTCTGTCTCTCTCACTCACAGCTTCTCTCTCTCTCACAGCTTCTTTCTCTCTCTCACTCACTAACAGCTTCTCTTTATCTCTCTCTCTCTCACTCACAGCTTCTCTCTCTCTCACTCACTCACAGCTTCTCTTTCTCTCTCTCTCACTCACAGCTTCTCTCTCTCACACACACACAGCTTCCCTTTCTCTCTTTCTCTCTCACTCACAGCTTCTATTTCTATCTCTCTCTCACTCACAGCTGCTCTTTCTCTCTCTCTCACTCACAGCTTCTCAATCTCACACACACACAGTTTCCCTTTCTTTCTCTCTCTCTCACTCACAGCTTCTCTTTCTCTCTCTCACACACACAGCTTCTCTCTCTCTCTCACAGCTTCTCTTTCTCTCTCTCTGTCTCACTCACAGCTTCTCTTTCTATCTCTCTCTCTCACTCACAGCTTCTGTTTCTCTCTCTCTCTTTCACACACAGCTTCTCTCTCACTCACTCACTCACAGCTTCTCTTTCTCTCTCTCTCTCACTCACAGCTTCTCTCTCTCACACACACACAGCTTCCCTTTCTCTCTTTCTTTCTCTCTCACTCACAGCTTCTATTTCTATCTCTCTCCCTCACAGCTGCTCTTTCTCTCTCTCTCACTCACAGCTTCTCTCTTTCTCACACACAGCTTCCCTTTCTTTCTCTCTCTCTCTCTCACTCACATCTTCTCTTTCTCTCTCTCTCTCTCTCTCTCACAGCTTCTCTCTCTCTCACTCACAGCTTCACTTTCTCTCTCTCACTCACTCACAGCTTCTCTTTCTCTTTCTCTCTCTAATTCACAGCTTCTATTTATCTCTCTCTCACTCACAGCTTCTCTTTCTCTCTCTCTCTCACTCACAGCTTCTCCTTCTCTCTCTCACACACACTCACATCTCCTCTCTCTCTCTCTCTCTCTCACTCACAGCTTCTCTCTCTCTCTCTCTTACTCACTCTCACTCACAGCTTCTCTTTCTCTCTCACACACACTCACAGTTTCTCCCTCTCTCTCACTCACAGCTTCTCTCTCTCTCTCTCTCTCAATCACTCACAGCTTCTCTCTCTCTCTCACTCACAGCTTCTCTCTCTCTCACTCACAGCTTCTCTTTCTCTCTCTCTCACTCACAGCTTCTCTTTCTCCCTCTCTCTCTCACTCACAGCTTCTCTCTCTCACTCAGAGCTTCTCTTTCTTTATCTCTCTCTCACTCACAGCTTCTCTCTCTCTCACACACACAGCTTCTCTCTCTCTCTCTCACTCACAGCTTCTCTTTCTCTCTCTCTCTCTCACTCACAGCTTTTTTTCTCTCTCTCTCTCACTCACAACTTCTCTTTATCTCTCTCTCACTCACATCTTCTCTCTCTCTCTCACTCACAGCTTCTCTCTCTGTCACTCACAGCTCTCTCTCTTTCTCTCTCACTCACAGCTTCTCTTTCTTTCTCTCTCTCTCTCTCTCACTCACAGCTTCTCCTTCTCTGTCTCTCTAACTCACAGCTTCTCTTTATCTCTCTCTCACTCACAGCTCTCTCTCTTTCTCTCTCACTCACAGCTTCTCTTTCTTTCTCTCTCTCTCTCTCTCACTCACATCTTCTCTCTCTCTCTCTCACTCACAGCTTCTCTCTCTCTCTCACTCACAGCTTCTCTCTCTCTCTCTCACACACCTTCTCTTTCTCTGTCTCTCTCTAACTCACAGCTTCTCTTTATATCTCTCTCACTCACAGCTTCTCTTTCTCTCTCTCTCACTCACAGCTTCTCTTTCTCTCTCTCTCACTCACAGCTTCTCTCTCACTCTCTCTCACTCACTCACAGCTTATCTCTCTCTCTCACTCACAGCTTCTCTTTCTCTCTCTCTCACTCACAGCTTCTCTTTCTCTCTCTCTCACTCACAGCTTCTCTTTCTCTCTCACACACGCACAGCTTCTCTTTCTCACTCAGCTTCTCTTTCTCTCTCTCACTCACAGCTTCTCTTTCTCTCTCACTCACTTACAGCTTCTCTTTCGCTCTCTCTCTATCACTGTCACTGCTTCTCTCTCTCTCACTCACTCACTCTCACTCACAGCTTCTCTTTCTCTCTCTCACACACTCACAGCTTCTCTCTCTCACACTCACAGCTTCTCTCTCTCTCTCATTCACAATTATCTCTCTCTCTCACTCACAGCTTCTCTTTCTGTCTCTCTCACTCACTGCTTCTCTTTCTCCCTCTCTCTCTCACTCACAGCTTCTCTCTCTCACAGCTTCTCTTTCTTTCTTTCTCTCTCTCTCTCTCACAGCTTCTCTCTCACTCACAGCTTCTCTCTCTCACTCACAGCTTCTCTCTCACACACACACAGCTTCTCTTACTCTCTCTCTCACTCATAGCATCTCTTTATCTCTCTCTCTCACTCACAGCTTTTCTTTCTCTGTTTCTCCCTAACTCACAGCTTCTCTTTTTCTCTTTTTCACTCACAGCTTCTCTTTCTCTCTCTCTCTCACTCACAGCTTTTTCTCTCTCTCTCACTCATAGCATCTCTTTCTCTCTCTCTCTCACTCACAGCTTTTCTTTCTCTGTTTCTCCCTAACTCACAGCTTCTCTTTTTCTCTTTTTCACTCACAGCTTCTCTTTCTCTTTCTCTCTCTCACTCACATCTTCTCTCTCTCTCAGCTTCTCTCTCTCTCACTCACAGCTTCTCTTTCTCTCACTCACACACAGCTTCTCTTTCTCTCTCTCTCTCACTCACAGCTTTTCTTTCTCTGTTTCTCCCTAACTCACAGCTTCTCTTTTTCTCTTTTTCACTCACAGCTTCTCTTTCTCTCTCTCTCTCACTCACAGCTTTTTCTCTCTCTCACACTCACAGCTTCTCTCTCTCTCACTCACTCACAGCTTCTCTTTCTCTCTCTCTCACAGCTTCTCTTTCTCTCTCTCTCTCTCACTCACACCTTCTCTCTCGCTCACTCACACACACTCACAGCTTCTCTTTCTCTCTCTCTCTCTCACTCACAGCTTCTCTTTCTCTCTCTCTCACTCACAGCTTCTCTTTCTCTCTCACACACAGCTATTTGTCTCTCTCTCACACAGAGTTTCTTTCTCTCTCTCTCACAGCTTCTCTCTCTCTCACTCACAGCTTCTCTCTCTCTTTCTCACAGCTACTCTTTCTCTCTCTCTCTTTCACCCTCAGCTTCTCTTTCGCTCTCTCTCTCTCACTCACAGCTTCTCTTTCTCTCTCTCTCACTCACAGCTTCTCTTTCTTTCTCTCATTCTCACTCAGATTCTCTTTTTCTCCTTCTCTATCACTGTCACAGCATCTCTCTCTCTCACACACACTCTCACTCACAGCTTCTCTTTCTCTCTCTCTCTCTCACTCACAGCTTCTCTTTCTCTCTCTCTCACTCACAGCTTCTCTTTATCTCTCTCTCACTCACAGCTTCTCTTTCTCTCTCTCTCTCTCTCACTCACAGCTTCTCTTTCTCTTTCTCTCTCTCACTCACATCTTCTCTCTCTCTCTCTCACTCACAGCTTCTCTCTCTCTCTCACTCACAGCTTCTCTCTCTCTCTCACAGCTTCTCTTTCTCTCTCTCTCTCTAACTCACAGCTTCTCTTTATATATCTCTCACTCACAGCTTCTCTTTCTCTCTCTCTCTCTCACTCACAGCTTCTCTTTCTCTCTCTCTCACTCACAGCTTCTCTCTCACTCTCTCTCACTCACTCACAGCTTATCTCTCTCTCTCACTCACAGCTTCTCTTTCTCTCTCTCTCTCACTCACAGCTTCTCTTTCTCTCTCTCTCTCACTCACAGCTTCTCTTTCTCTCTCTCTCACGCACAGCTTCTCTTTCTTTCTCTCTCACTCACATCTTCTCTTTCTCTCTCTCTCTCTCTCACTCACAGCTTCTCTCTCTCTCTCACTCACAGCTTCACTTTCTCTCTCTCACTCACTCACAGCTTCTCTTTCTCTTTCTCTCTCTCTCACAGCTTCTATTTATCTCTCTCTCTCACTCACAGCTTCTCTTTCTCTCTCTCACTCACAGCTTCTCCTTCTCTCTCTCTCTCACTCACATCTCCTCTCTCTCTCTCTCACTCACAGCTTCTCTCTCTCTCTCTTACTCACTCTCACTCACAGCTTCTCTTTCTCTCACACACACACTCACAGTTTCTCTCTCTCTCTCACTCACAGCTTCTCTCTCTCTCTCTCTCAATCACTCACAGCTTCTCTCTCTCTCTCACTCACAGCTTCTCTCTCTCTCACTCACAGCTTCCCTTTCTCTCTCTCTCTCACAGCTTCTCTATCTCCCTCTCTCTCACTCACAGCTTCTCTCTCTCACTCAGAGCTTCTCTTTCTTTATCTCTCACTCACTCACAGCTTCTCTTTCTCTCTCTCTCACTCACAGCTTTTTTTTCTCTCTCTCTCACTCACAGCTTCTCTTTATCTCTCTCTCACTCACAGCTTCTCTCTCTCTCACTCACAGCTTCTCTTTCTCTCTCTCTCTCTCACAGCTTCTCTTTCTCTCTCTCTGTCACTCACAGCTCTCTCTCTTTCTCTCTCACTCACAGATTCTCTTTCTTTCTCTCTCTCTCTCTCTCACTCACAGCTTCTCTTTCTCTGTCTCTCTAACTCACAGCTTCTCTTTATCTCTCTCTAACTCACAGCTCTCTCTCTTTCTCTCTCACTCACAGCTTCTCTTTCTTTCTCTCTCTCTCTCTCTCACTCACATTTTCTCTCTCTCTCACACACTCACAGCTTCTCTCTCTCTCTCACTCACAGCTTCTCTCTCTCTCTCTCTCAGCTTCTCTTTCTCTGTCTCTCTCTAACTCACAGCTTCTCTTTATATCTCTCTCACTCACAGCTTCTCTTTCTCTCTCTCTCTCACTCACAGCTTCTCTTTCTCTCTCTCTCACTCACAGCTTCTCTCTCACTCTCTCTCACACACTCACAGCTTATCTCTCTCTCTCACTCACAGCTTCTCTTTCTCTCTCTCTCTCACTCACCGCTCCTCTTTCTCTCTCTCTCTCACTCATAGCTTCTCTTTCTCTCTCTCTCACTCACATCTTCTCTTTCTCTCTCTCTCTCTCTCACTCACAGCTTCTCTCTCTCACTCACAGCTTCACTTTCTCTCTCTCACTCACTCACAGCTTCTCTCTCTCTCACTCACAGCTTCACTTTCTCTCTCTCACTCACTCACAGCTTCTCTCTCTTTCTCTCTCTAACTCACAGCTTCTATTTTTCTCTCTCTCACTCACAGCTTCTCTTTCTCTCTCTCTCTCACTCACTGCTTCTCCTTCTCTCTCTCTCACTCACATCTCCTCCCTCTCTCTCTCTATCTCTCACTCACAGCTTCTCTCTCTCTCTCTCTTACTCACTCTCACTCACAGCTTCTCTTTCCCTCTCACACACACTCACAGTTTCTCTCTCTCTCTCACTCACAGCTTCTCTCTCAATCTCAATCACTCACAGCTTCTCTCTCTCTCTCACTCACAGCTTCTCTCTCTCTCACTCACAGCTTCTCTTTCTCTCTCTCTCATTCACAGCTTCTCTTTCTCCCTCTCTCTCTCACTCACAGCTTCTCTCTCTCACTCAGAGCTTCTCTTTCTTTATCTCTCTCTCACTCACAGCTTCTCTCTCACACACACACACAGCTTCTCTCTCACTCACTCACTCACAGCTTCTCTTTCTCTCTCTCTCTCACTCACAGCTTTTTTTCTCTCTCTCTCACTCACAGCTTCTCTTTATCTCTCTCTCACTCACATCTTCTCTCTCTCTCTCACTCACAGCTTCTCTCTCTCTCACTCACAGCTTCTCTTTCTCTCTCTCTCACGCACAGCTTCTCTTTCTCTCTCTCTCACTCACATCTTCTCTTTCTCTCTCTCTCTCTCTCTCACTCACAGCTTCTCTCTCTCTCTCACTCACAGCTTCACTTTCTCTCTCTCACTCACTCACAGCTTCTCTTTCTCTTTCTCTCTCTAACTCACAGCTTCTATTTATCTCTCTCTCTCACTCACAGCTTCTCTTTCTCTCTCTCACTCACAGCTTCTCCTTCTCTCTCTCTCTCACTCACATCTCCTCTCTCTCTCTCTCACTCACAGCTTCTCTCTCTCTCTCTTACTCACTCTCACTCACAGCTTCTCTTTCTCTCACACACACACTCACAGTTTCTCTCTCTCTCTCACTCACAGCTTCTCTCTCTCTCTCTCAATCACTCACAGCTTCTCTCTCTCTCTCACTCACAGCTTCTCTCTCTCTCACTCACAGCTTCCCTTTCTCTCTCTCTCACTCACAGCTTCTCTATCTCCCTCTCTCTCACTCACAGCTTCTCTCTCTCACTCAGAGCTTCTCTTTCTTTATCTCTCTCTCACTCACAGCTTCTCTCTCTCACACACACACAGCTTCTCTCTCTCTCACTCACTCACAGCTTCTCTTTCTCTCTCTCTCTCTCACTCACAGCTTTTTTTTTCTCTCTCTCACTCACAGCTTCTCTTTATCTCTCTCACTCACATCTTCTCTCTCTCTCTCACTCACAGCTTCTCTCTCTCTCACTCACAGCTTCTCTTTCTCTCTCTCTCTCACAGCTTCTCTTTCTCTCTCTCTCTGTCACTCACAGCTCTCTCTCTTTCTCTCTCACTCACAGATTCTCTTTCTTTCTCTCTCTCTCTCTCACTCACAGCTTCTCTTTCTCTGTCTCTCTAACTCACAGCTTCTCTTTATCTCTCTCTAACTCACAGCTCTCTCTCTTTCTCTCTCACTCACAGCTTCTCTTTCTTTCTCTCTCTCTCTCTCTCACTCACATTTTCTCTCTCTCACACACACTCACAGCTTCTCTCTCTCTCTCACTCACAGCTTCTCTCTCTCTCTCTCAGCTTCTCTTTCTCTGTCTCTCTCTAACTCACAGCTTCTCTTTATATCTCTCTCACTCACAGCTTCTCTTTCTCTCTCTCTCTCACTCACAGCTTCTCTTTATCTCTCTCACTCACATCTTCTCTCTCTCTCTCACTCACAGCTTCTCTCTCTCTCACTCACAGCTTCTCTTTCTCTCTCTCTCTCACAGCTTCTCTTTCTCTCTCTCTCTGTCACTCACAGCTCTCTCTCTTTCTCTCTCACTCACAGATTCTCTTTCTTTCTCTCTCTCTCTCTCACTCACAGCTTCTCTTTCTCTGTCTCTCTAACTCACAGCTTCTCTTTATCTCTCTCTAACTCACAGCTCTCTCTCTTTCTCTCTCACTCACAGCTTCTCTTTCTTTCTCTCTCTCTCTCTCTCACTCACATCTTCTCTCTCTCTCTCTCACTCACAGCTTCTCTCTCTCTCTCACTCACAGCTTCTCTCTCTCTCTCTCACACACCTTCTCTTTCTCTGTCTCTCTCTAACTCACAGCTTCTCTTTATATCTCTCTCACTCACAGCTTCTCTTTCTCTCTCTCTCACTCACAGCTTCTCTTTCTCTCTCTCTCACTCACAGCTTCTCTCTCACTCTCTCTCACTCACTCACAGCTTATCTCTCTCTCTCACTCACAGCTTCTCTTTCTCTCTCTCTCACTCACAGCTTCTCTTTCTCTCTCTCTCACTCACAGCTTCTCTTTCTCTCTCACACACGCACAGCTTCTCTTTCTCACTCAGCTTCTCTTTCTCTCTCTCACTCACAGCTTCTCTTTCTCTCTCACTCACTTACAGCTTCTCTTTCGCTCTCTCTCTATCACTGTCACTGCTTCTCTCTCTCTCACTCACTCACTCTCACTCACAGCTTCTCTTTCTCTCTCTCACACACTCACAGCTTCTCTCTCTCACACTCACAGCTTCTCTCTCTCTCTCATTCACAATTATCTCTCTCTCTCACTCACAGCTTCTCTTTCTGTCTCTCTCACTCACTGCTTCTCTTTCTCCCTCTCTCTCTCACTCACAGCTTCTCTCTCTCACAGCTTCTCTTTCTTTCTTTCTCTCTCTCTCTCTCACAGCTTCTCTCTCACTCACAGCTTCTCTCTCTCACTCACAGCTTCTCTCTCACACACACACAGCTTCTCTTACTCTCTCTCTCACTCATAGCATCTCTTTATCTCTCTCTCTCACTCACAGCTTTTCTTTCTCTGTTTCTCCCTAACTCACAGCTTCTCTTTTTCTCTTTTTCACTCACAGCTTCTCTTTCTCTCTCTCTCTCACTCACAGCTTTTTCTCTCTCTCTCACTCATAGCATCTCTTTCTCTCTCTCTCTCACTCACAGCTTTTCTTTCTCTGTTTCTCCCTAACTCACAGCTTCTCTTTTTCTCTTTTTCACTCACAGCTTCTCTTTCTCTTTCTCTCTCTCACTCACATCTTCTCTCTCTCTCAGCTTCTCTCTCTCTCACTCACAGCTTCTCTTTCTCTCACTCACACACAGCTTCTCTTTCTCTCTCTCTCTCACTCACAGCTTTTCTTTCTCTGTTTCTCCCTAACTCACAGCTTCTCTTTTTCTCTTTTTCACTCACAGCTTCTCTTTCTCTCTCTCTCTCACTCACAGCTTTTTCTCTCTCTCACACTCACAGCTTCTCTCTCTCTCACTCACTCACAGCTTCTCTTTCTCTCTCTCTCACAGCTTCTCTTTCTCTCTCTCTCTCTCACTCACACCTTCTCTCTCGCTCACTCACACACACTCACAGCTTCTCTTTCTCTCTCTCTCTCTCACTCACAGCTTCTCTTTCTCTCTCTCTCACTCACAGCTTCTCTTTCTCTCTCACACACAGCTATTTGTCTCTCTCTCACACAGAGTTTCTTTCTCTCTCTCTCACAGCTTCTCTCTCTCTCACTCACAGCTTCTCTCTCTCTTTCTCACAGCTACTCTTTCTCTCTCTCTCTTTCACCCTCAGCTTCTCTTTCGCTCTCTCTCTCTCACTCACAGCTTCTCTTTCTCTCTCTCTCACTCACAGCTTCTCTTTCTTTCTCTCATTCTCACTCAGATTCTCTTTTTCTCCTTCTCTATCACTGTCACAGCATCTCTCTCTCTCACACACACTCTCACTCACAGCTTCTCTTTCTCTCTCTCTCTCTCACTCACAGCTTCTCTTTCTCTCTCTCTCACTCACAGCTTCTCTTTATCTCTCTCTCACTCACAGCTTCTCTTTCTCTCTCTCTCTCTCTCACTCACAGCTTCTCTTTCTCTTTCTCTCTCTCACTCACATCTTCTCTCTCTCTCTCTCACTCACAGCTTCTCTCTCTCTCTCACTCACAGCTTCTCTCTCTCTCTCACAGCTTCTCTTTCTCTCTCTCTCTCTAACTCACAGCTTCTCTTTATATATCTCTCACTCACAGCTTCTCTTTCTCTCTCTCTCTCTCACTCACAGCTTCTCTTTCTCTCTCTCTCACTCACAGCTTCTCTCTCACTCTCTCTCACTCACTCACAGCTTATCTCTCTCTCTCACTCACAGCTTCTCTTTCTCTCTCTCTCTCACTCACAGCTTCTCTTTCTCTCTCTCTCTCACTCACAGCTTCTCTTTCTCTCTCTCTCACGCACAGCTTCTCTTTCTTTCTCTCTCACTCACATCTTCTCTTTCTCTCTCTCTCTCTCTCACTCACAGCTTCTCTCTCTCTCTCACTCACAGCTTCACTTTCTCTCTCTCACTCACTCACAGCTTCTCTTTCTCTTTCTCTCTCTCTCACAGCTTCTATTTATCTCTCTCTCTCACTCACAGCTTCTCTTTCTCTCTCTCACTCACAGCTTCTCCTTCTCTCTCTCTCTCACTCACATCTCCTCTCTCTCTCTCTCTCTCACTCACAGCTTCTCTCTCTCTCTCTTACTCACTCTCACTCACAGCTTCTCTTTCTCTCACACACACACTCACAGTTTCTCTCTCTCTCTCACTCACAGCTTCTCTCTCTCTCTCTCTCAATCACTCACAGCTTCTCTCTCTCTCTCACTCACAGCTTCTCTCTCTCTCACTCACAGCTTCCCTTTCTCTCTCTCTCTCACAGCTTCTCTATCTCCCTCTCTCTCACTCACAGCTTCTCTCTCTCACTCAGAGCTTCTCTTTCTTTATCTCTCACTCACTCACAGCTTCTCTTTCTCTCTCTCTCACTCACAGCTTTTTTTTCTCTCTCTCTCACTCACAGCTTCTCTTTATCTCTCTCTCACTCACAGCTTCTCTCTCTCTCACTCACAGCTTCTCTTTCTCTCTCTCTCTCTCACAGCTTCTCTTTCTCTCTCTCTGTCACTCACAGCTCTCTCTCTTTCTCTCTCACTCACAGATTCTCTTTCTTTCTCTCTCTCTCTCTCTCACTCACAGCTTCTCTTTCTCTGTCTCTCTAACTCACAGCTTCTCTTTATCTCTCTCTAACTCACAGCTCTCTCTCTTTCTCTCTCACTCACAGCTTCTCTTTCTTTCTCTCTCTCTCTCTCTCACTCACATTTTCTCTCTCTCTCACACACTCACAGCTTCTCTCTCTCTCTCACTCACAGCTTCTCTCTCTCTCTCTCTCAGCTTCTCTTTCTCTGTCTCTCTCTAACTCACAGCTTCTCTTTATATCTCTCTCACTCACAGCTTCTCTTTCTCTCTCTCTCTCACTCACAGCTTCTCTTTCTCTCTCTCTCACTCACAGCTTCTCTCTCACTCTCTCTCACACACTCACAGCTTATCTCTCTCTCTCACTCACAGCTTCTCTTTCTCTCTCTCTCTCACTCACCGCTCCTCTTTCTCTCTCTCTCTCACTCATAGCTTCTCTTTCTCTCTCTCTCACTCACATCTTCTCTTTCTCTCTCTCTCTCTCTCACTCACAGCTTCTCTCTCTCACTCACAGCTTCACTTTCTCTCTCTCACTCACTCACAGCTTCTCTCTCTCTCACTCACAGCTTCACTTTCTCTCTCTCACTCACTCACAGCTTCTCTCTCTTTCTCTCTCTAACTCACAGCTTCTATTTTTCTCTCTCTCACTCACAGCTTCTCTTTCTCTCTCTCTCTCACTCACTGCTTCTCCTTCTCTCTCTCTCACTCACATCTCCTCCCTCTCTCTCTCTATCTCTCACTCACAGCTTCTCTCTCTCTCTCTCTTACTCACTCTCACTCACAGCTTCTCTTTCCCTCTCACACACACTCACAGTTTCTCTCTCTCTCTCACTCACAGCTTCTCTCTCAATCTCAATCACTCACAGCTTCTCTCTCTCTCTCACTCACAGCTTCTCTCTCTCTCACTCACAGCTTCTCTTTCTCTCTCTCTCATTCACAGCTTCTCTTTCTCCCTCTCTCTCTCACTCACAGCTTCTCTCTCTCACTCAGAGCTTCTCTTTCTTTATCTCTCTCTCACTCACAGCTTCTCTCTCACACACACACACAGCTTCTCTCTCACTCACTCACTCACAGCTTCTCTTTCTCTCTCTCTCTCACTCACAGCTTTTTTTCTCTCTCTCTCACTCACAGCTTCTCTTTATCTCTCTCTCACTCACATCTTCTCTCTCTCTCTCACTCACAGCTTCTCTCTCTCTCACTCACAGCTTCTCTTTCTCTCTCTCTCACGCACAGCTTCTCTTTCTCTCTCTCTCACTCACATCTTCTCTTTCTCTCTCTCTCTCTCTCTCACTCACAGCTTCTCTCTCTCTCTCACTCACAGCTTCACTTTCTCTCTCTCACTCACTCACAGCTTCTCTTTCTCTTTCTCTCTCTAACTCACAGCTTCTATTTATCTCTCTCTCTCACTCACAGCTTCTCTTTCTCTCTCTCACTCACAGCTTCTCCTTCTCTCTCTCTCTCACTCACATCTCCTCTCTCTCTCTCTCACTCACAGCTTCTCTCTCTCTCTCTTACTCACTCTCACTCACAGCTTCTCTTTCTCTCACACACACACTCACAGTTTCTCTCTCTCTCTCACTCACAGCTTCTCTCTCTCTCTCTCAATCACTCACAGCTTCTCTCTCTCTCTCACTCACAGCTTCTCTCTCTCTCACTCACAGCTTCCCTTTCTCTCTCTCTCACTCACAGCTTCTCTATCTCCCTCTCTCTCACTCACAGCTTCTCTCTCTCACTCAGAGCTTCTCTTTCTTTATCTCTCTCTCACTCACAGCTTCTCTCTCTCACACACACACAGCTTCTCTCTCTCTCACTCACTCACAGCTTCTCTTTCTCTCTCTCTCTCTCACTCACAGCTTTTTTTTTTCTCTCTCTCACTCACAGCTTCTCTTTATCTCTCTCACTCACATCTTCTCTCTCTCTCTCACTCACAGCTTCTCTCTCTCTCACTCACAGCTTCTCTTTCTCTCTCTCTCTCACAGCTTCTCTTTCTCTCTCTCTCTGTCACTCACAGCTCTCTCTCTTTCTCTCTCACTCACAGATTCTCTTTCTTTCTCTCTCTCTCTCTCACTCACAGCTTCTCTTTCTCTGTCTCTCTAACTCACAGCTTCTCTTTATCTCTCTCTAACTCACAGCTCTCTCTCTTTCTCTCTCACTCACAGCTTCTCTTTCTTTCTCTCTCTCTCTCTCTCACTCACATTTTCTCTCTCTCACACACACTCACAGCTTCTCTCTCTCTCTCACTCACAGCTTCTCTCTCTCTCTCTCAGCTTCTCTTTCTCTGTCTCTCTCTAACTCACAGCTTCTCTTTATATCTCTCTCACTCACAGCTTCTCTTTCTCTCTCTCTCTCACTCACAGCTTCTCTTTCTCTCTCTCTCACTCACAGCTTCTCTCTCACTCTCTCTCACACACTCACAGCTTATCTCTCTCTCACTCACAGCTTCTCTTTCTCTCTCTCTCTCACTCACCACTTCTCTTTCTCTCTCTCTCTCACTCATAGCTTCTCTTTCTCTCTCTCTCTCACGCACAGCTTCTCTTTCTCTCTCTCTCACTCACATCTTCTCTTTCTCTCTCTCTCTCTCACTCACAGCTTCTCTCTCTCTCACACACAGCTTCACTTTCTCTCTCTCACTCACTCACAGCTTCTCTCTCTCTCACTCACAGCTTCACTTTCTCTCTCTCACTCACTCACAGCTTCTCTCTCTTTCTCTCTCTAACTCACAGCTTCTATTTATCTCTCTCTCACTCACAGCTTCTCTTTCTCTCTCTCTCTCACTCACAGCTTCTCCTTCTCTCTCTCTCACTCACATCTCCTCCCTCTCTCTCTCTATCTCTCACTCACAGCTTCTCTCTCTCTCTCTTACTCACTCTCACTCTCAGCTTCTCTTTCTCTCTCACACACACTCACAGTTTCTCTCTCTCTCTCACTCACAGCTTCTCTCTCTCTCTCAATCACTCACAGCTTCTCTCTCTCTCTCACTCACAGCTTCTCTCTCTCTCACTCACAACTTCTCTTTCTCTCTCTCTCACTCACAGCTTCTCTTTCTCCCTCTCTCTCTCACTCACAGCTTCTCTCTCTCACTCAGAGCTTCTCTTTCGTTATCTCTCTCTCACTCACAGCTTCTCTCTCACTCACTCACTCACAGCTTCTCTTTCTCTCTCTCTCTCACTCACAGCTTTTTTTCTCTCTCTCACTCACAGCTTCTCTTTATCTCTCTCTCACTCACATCTTCTCTCTCTCTCTCACTCACAGCTTCTCTCTCTCTCACTCACAGCTTCTCTTTCTCTTTCTCTCTCACAGCTTCTCTTTCTCTCTCTCTCTGTCACTCACAGCTCTCGCTCTTTCTCTCTCACTCAAAGCTTCTCTTTCTCTCTCTCTCTCTCTCTCACAGCTTCTCTTTCTCTGTCTCTAACTCACAGCTTCTCTTTATCTCTCTCTCACTCACAGCTCTCTCTCTTTCTCTCTCACTCACCGCTTCTCTTTCTTTCTCTCTCTCTCTCTCACTCACATCTTCTCTCTCTCTCTCACTCACAGCTTCTCTCTCTCTCACTCACAGCTTCTCTCTCTCTCTCACAGATTCTCTTTCTCTGTCTCTCTCTAACTCACAGCTTCTCTTTATATCTCTCTCACTCACAGCTTCTCTCTCTCTCTCACTCACAGCTTCTCTTTCTCTCTCTCTCACTCACAGCTTCTCTCTCACTCTCTCTCACTCACTCACAGCTTATCTCTCTCTCACTCACAGCTTCTCTTTCTCTCTCTCTCTCACTCACAGATTCTCTTTCTCTCTCTCTCTCACTCACAGCTTCTTCTCTCTGTCTCTCTCACTCACAGCTTCTCTCTCTCTCACAGCTTCTTTCTCTCTCTCACTCATTAACAGCTTCTCTTTATCTCTCTCTCTCTCACTCACAGCTTCTCTCTCTCTCACTCACTCACAGCTTCTCTTTCTCTCTCTCTCACTCACAGCTTCTCTCTCACACACACACACAGCTTCCCTTTCTCTCTTTCTCTCTCACTCACAGCTTCTATTTCTATCTCTCTCTCACTCACAGCTGCTCTTTCTCTCTCTCTCACTCACAGCTTCTCAATCTCACACACACACAGTTTCCCTTTCTTTCTCTCTCTCTCTCACTCACAGCTTCTCTTTCTCTCTCTCACACACACAGCTTCTCTCTCTCTCTCTCTCACGGCTTCTCTTTCTCTCTCTCTGTCTCACTCACAGCTTCTCTTTCTATCTCTCTCTCTCACTCACAGCTTCTGTTTCTCTCTCTCTCTTTCACACACAGCTTCTCTCTCTCTCACTAACTCACAGCTTCTCTTTCTCTCTCTCTCTCACTCACAGCTTCTCTCTCTCACACACACACAGCTTCCCTTTCTCTCTTTCTTTCTCTCTCACTCACAGCTTCTATTTCTATCTCTCTCCCTCACAGCTGCTCTTTCTCTCTCTCTCACTCACAGCTTCTCTCTTTCTCACACACAGCTTCCCTTTCTTTCTCTCTCTCTCTCTCTCACTCACAGCTTCTCTTTCTCTCTCTCTCTCACAGCTTCTCTCTCTCTCTCACTCACAGCTTCTCTTTCTCTCTCTCTCTCACTCACAACTTCTCTTTCTATCTATCTCTCTCACTCACAGCTTCTGTTTCTCTCTCTCTAACTCACACACAGCTTCTTCTCTCTGTCTCTCTCACACAGCTTCTCTCTCTCTCACTCACTCACAGCTTCTTCTCTCTTTCTCTCTTACTCACAGCTTCTCTCTCACACACACACAGAAAGCTTCTCTTTCTCTCTCTCACTCACAGCTTCTCTTTCTCTCTCTCTGACTCATAGCTTATCTTTCTCTCTCACACACTCACAGCTTCTATTTCTCTCTCTCTTACTCAAAGCTTCTCTTTCTCTCACTTTCTCTCACTCACAGCTTCTCTTTCTCTCTCTCTCTCTCTCTCTCACAGCTTCTTCTCTCTGTCTCTCTCACTCACAGCTTCTCTCTCTCTCACAGCTTCTTTCTCTCACTCACTCACTCACAGCTTCTCTTTCTCTCTCTCTCACTCACAGCTTCTCTCTCTCTCACACACACAGCTTCCCTTTCTCTCTTTCTCTCTCACTCACAGCTTCTATTTCTATCTCTCTCTCACTCACAGCTGCTCTTTCTCTCTCTCTCACTCACAGCTGCTCTTTCTCTCTCTCTCTCTCACTCACAGTTTCTCAATCTCACACACGCACAGTTTCCCTTTCTTTCTCTCTCTCTCTCTCACTCACAGCTTCTCTTTCTCTCTCTCACACACACAGCTTCTCTCTCTCTCTCACTCACAGCTTCTCTTTCTCTCTCTCTGTCTCACTCACAGCTTCTCTTTCTATCTCTCTCTCACTCACAGCTTCTGTTTCTCTCTCTCTCTAACTCACACACAGCTTCTTCTCTCTGTCTCTCTCACACAGCTTCTCTCTCTCTCACTCACAGCTTCTTCTCTCTGTCTCTCTCACTCACAGCTTCTCTCTCTCTCACTCACTCATAGCTTCTCTTTCTCTCTCTCTCTCACAGCTTCTCTTTCTCGCTTTCTCTCTCACTCACAGCTTCTATTTCTCTCTCACACAGCGTCAGTTTTTCTCTCTCTCTCTCACTCACAGCTCTTTCTCTCTCTCTCACTCACAGCTGCTCTTTCTCTCTCTCTCACTCACAGCTTCTCTTTCTCTTTCTCTCTCTCTCTCTCACACACACAGCTTCTCTTTTTCTCTCCCTCTCCCACTCACAGCTTCTCTTTATCTCTCATTCTCTCACTCACAGCTTATCTTTCTCTTTCTCTCACTCACAGCTTTTCTGTCTCTCTCTCTGACTGACAGCTTCTCTTTCTCTCTCTCTCTCTCACTCACAGCTTCTCTCTCTGTCTGTCACTCACAGCTTCTCTCACACACACACACACAGATTCTCTTTCTCCCTCTCTCACTCACAACTTCTCTTTCTCTCTTTCTCTCTCACTCTCAGCTTCTTTTCCTCTCTCACACACACACAGCTTCTCTTTCTCTCTCTCTCACTCAGCTTCTCTTTCTCTCTCTCTCTCGCAATCACAGCTTCTCTTTCTCTCTCTCACTCACAGCTTCTCTCTCTCTCACTCACTCACAGCTTCTCTTTCTCTCTCTCTCACTCACAGCTTCTCTCTCACACACACACACAGCTTCCCTTTCTTTCTCTCTCTCTCTCACTCACAGCTTCTCTTTATCTCACTCTCACTCACATCTTCTCTCTCTCTCTCACTCACAGCTTCTCTCTCTCTCACTCACAGCTTCTCTTTCTCTTTCTCTCTCACAGCTTCTCTTTCTCTCTCTCTCTGTCACTCACAGCTCTCGCTCTTTCTCTCTCACTCAAAGCTTCTCTTTCTCTCTCTCTCTCTCTCACAGCTTCTCTTTCTCTGTCTCTAACTCACAGCTTCTCTTTATCTCTCTCTCACTCACAGCTCTCTCTCTTTCTCTCTCACTCACAGCTTCTCTTTCTTTCTCTCTCTCTCTCTCACTCACATCTTCTCTCTCTCTCTCTCACTCACAGCTTCTCTCTCTCTCACTCACAGCTTCTCTCTCTCTCTCTCTCACAGATTCTCTTTCTCTGTCTCTCTCTAACTCACAGCTTCTCTTTATATCTCTCTCACTCACAGCTTCTCTCTCTCTCACTCACAGCTTCTCTTTCTCTCTCTCTCACTCACAGCTTCTGTTTCTCTCTCTCTCTAACTCACACACAGCTTCTTCTCTCTGTCTCTCTCACACAGCTTCTCTCTCTCTCACTCACAGCTTCTTCTCTCTGTCTCTCTCACTCACAGCTTCTCTCTCTCTCACTCACTCATAGCTTCTCTTTCTCTCTCTCTCTCACAGCTTCTCTTTCTCGCTTTCTCTCTCACTCACAGCTTCTATTTCTCTCTCACACAGCGTCAGTTTTTCTCTCTCTCTCTCACTCACAGCTCTTTCTCTCTCTCTCACTCACAGCTGCTCTTTCTCTCTCTCTCACTCACAGCTTCTCTTTCTCTTTCTCTCTCTCTCTCTCACACACACAGCTTCTCTTTTTCTCTCCCTCTCCCACTCACAGCTTCTCTTTATCTCTCATTCTCTCACTCACAGCTTATCTTTCTCTTTCTCTCACTCACAGCTTTTCTGTCTCTCTCTCTGACTGACAGCTTCTCTTTCTCTCTCTCTCTCTCACTCACAGCTTCTCTCTCTGTCTGTCACTCACAGCTTCTCTCACACACACACACACAGATTCTCTTTCTCCCTCTCTCACTCACAACTTCTCTTTCTCTCTTTCTCTCTCACTCTCAGCTTCTTTTCCTCTCTCACACACACACAGCTTCTCTTTCTCTCTCTCTCACTCAGCTTCTCTTTCTCTCTCTCTCTCGCAATCACAGCTTCTCTTTCTCTCTCTCACTCACAGCTTCTCTCTCTCTCACTCACTCACAGCTTCTCTTTCTCTCTCTCTCACTCACAGCTTCTCTCTCACACACACACACAGCTTCCCTTTCTTTCTCTCTCTCTCTCACTCACAGCTTCTCTTTATCTCACTCTCACTCACATCTTCTCTCTCTCTCTCACTCACAGCTTCTCTCTCTCTCACTCACAGCTTCTCTTTCTCTTTCTCTCTCACAGCTTCTCTTTCTCTCTCTCTCTGTCACTCACAGCTCTCGCTCTTTCTCTCTCACTCAAAGCTTCTCTTTCTCTCTCTCTCTCTCTCTCACAGCTTCTCTTTCTCTGTCTCTAACTCACAGCTTCTCTTTATCTCTCTCTCACTCACAGCTCTCTCTCTTTCTCTCTCACTCACAGCTTCTCTTTCTTTCTCTCTCTCTCTCTCACTCACATCTTCTCTCTCTCTCTCTCACTCACAGCTTCTCTCTCTCTCACTCACAGCTTCTCTCTCTCTCTCTCTCACAGATTCTCTTTCTCTGTCTCTCTCTAACTCACAGCTTCTCTTTATATCTCTCTCACTCACAGCTTCTCTCTCTCTCACTCACAGCTTCTCTTTCTCTCTCTCTCACTCACAGCTTCTCTCTCACTCTCTCTCACTCACTCACAGCTTATCTCTCTCTCACTCACAGCTTCTCTTTCTCTCTCTCTCTCACTCACAGATTCTCTTTCTCTCTCTCTCACTCACAGCTTCTTCTCTCTGTCTCTCTCACTCACAGCTTCTCTCTCTCTCACAGCTTCTTTCTCTCTCTCACTCATTAACAGCTTCTCTTTATCTCTCTCTCTCTCACACAGCTTCTCTCTCTCTCACTCACTCACAGCTTCTCTTTCTCTCTCTCTCACTCACAGCTTCTCTCTCTCACACACACACAGCTTCCCTTTCTCTCTTTCTCTCTCACTCACAGCTTCTATTTCTATCTCTCTCTCACTCACAGCTGCTCTTTCTCTCTCTCTCACTCACAGCTTCTCAATCTCACACACACACAGTTTCCCTTTCTTTCTCTCTCTCTCTCACTCACAGCTTCTCTTTCTCTCTCACACACACACAGCTTCTCTCTCTCTCTCTCTCACGGCTTCTCTTTCTCTCTCTCTGTCTCACTCACAGCTTCTCTTTCTATCTCTCTCTCTCACTCACAGCTTCTGTTTCTCTCTCTCTCTTTCACACACAGCTTCTCTCTCTCTCACTCACTCACAGCTTCTCTTTCTCTCTCTCTCTCACTCACAGCTTCTCTCTCACACACACACACAGCTTCCCTTTCTCTCTTTCTTTCTCTCTCACTCACAGCTTCTATTTCTATCTCTCTCCCTCACAGCTGCTCTTTCTCTCTCTCTCACTCACAGCTTCTCTCTTTCTCACACACAGCTTCCCTTTCTTTCTCTCTCTCTCTCTCTCACTCACAGCTTCTCTTTCTCTCTCTCTCTCACAGCTTCTCTCTCTCTCTCACTCACAGCTTCTCTTTCTCTCTCTCTCTCACTCACAACTTCTCTTTCTATCTCTCTCTCTCACTCACAGCTTCTGTTTCTCTCTCTCTAACTCACACACAGCTTCTTCTCTCTGTCTCTCTCACACAGCTTCTCTCTCTCTCACTCACTCACAGCTTCTTCTCTCTTTCTCTCTTACTCACAGCTTCTCTCTCTCACACACACACAAAGCTTCTCTTTCTCTCTCTCACTCACAGCTTCTCTTTCTCTCTCTCTGACTCATAGCTTATCTTTCTCTCTCACACACTCACAGCTTCTATTTCTCTCTCTCTTACTCAAAGCTTCTCTTTCTCTCACTTTCTCTCACTCACAGCTTCTCTTTCTCTCTCTCTCTCTCTCTCTCTCACAGCTTCTTCTCTCTGTCTCTCTCACTCACAGCTTCTCTCTCTCTCACAGCTTCTTTCTCTCACTCACTCACTCACAGCTTCTCTTTCTCTCTCTCTCACTCACAGCTTCTCTCTCTCACACACACACAGCTTCCCTTTCTCTCTTTCTCTCTCACTCACAGCTTCTATTTCTATCTCTCTCTCACTCACAGCTGCTCTTTCTCTCTCTCTCACTCACAGCTGCTCTTTCTCTCTCTCTCTCTCACTCACAGTTTCTCAATCTCACACACGCACAGTTTCCCTTTCTTTCTCTCTCTCTCTCTCACTCACAGCTTCTCTTTCTCTCTCTCACACACACAGCTTCTCTCTCTCTCTCACTCACAGCTTCTCTTTCTCTCTCTCTGTCTCACTCACAGCTTCTCTTTCTATCTCTCTCTCACTCACAGCTTCTGTTTCTCTCTCTCTCTAACTCACACACAGCTTCTTCTCTCTGTCTCTCTCACACAGCTTCTCTCTCTCTCTCACTCACAGCTTCTCTCTGTCTCTCTCACTCACAGCTTCTCTCTCTCTCACTCACTCATAGCTTCTCTTTCTCTCTCTCTCTCACAGCTTCTCTTTCTCGCTTTCTCTCTCACTCACAGCTTCTATTTCTCTCTCACACAGCGTCAGTTTTTCTCTCTCTCTCACTCACAGCTCTTTCTCTCTCTCTCACTCACAGCTGCTCTTTCTCTCTCTCTCACTCACAGCTTCTCTTTCTCTTTCTCTCTCTCTCTCTCTCACACACACAGCTTCTCTTTTTCTCTCCCTCTCCCACTCACAGCTTCTCTTTATCTCTCATTCTCTCACTCACAGCTTATCTTTCTCTTTCTCTCACTCACAGCTTTTCTGTCTCTCTCTCTGACTGACAGCTTCTCTTTCTCTCTCTCTCTCTCACTCACAGCTTCTCTCTCTGTCTGTCACTCACAGCTTCTCTCTCACACACACACACAGATTCTCTTTCTCCCTCTCTCACTCACAACTTCTCTTTCTCTCTTTCTCTCTCACTCTCAGCTTCTTTTCCTCTCTCACACACACACAGCTTCTCTTTCTCTCTCTCTCACTCAGCTTCTCTTTCTCTCTCTCTCTCGCAATCACAGCTTCTCTTTCTCTCTCTCACTCACAGCTTATCTCTCTCTCACTCACTCACAGCTTCTCTTTCTCTCTCTCTCACTCACAGCTTCTCTCTCACACACACACACAGCTTCCCTTTCTTTCTCTCTCTCTCTCACTCACAGCTTCTCTTTCTCTCTCTCTCACACACAGCTTCTCTCTCTCTCTCACTCACAGCTTCTCTTTCTCTCTCTCTGTCTCACTCACAGCTTCTCTTTCTATCTCTCTCTCTCACTCACAGCTTCTGTTTCTCTCTCTCTCTAACTCACACACAGCTTCTTCTCTCTGTCTCTCTCACACAGCTTCTCTCTCTCTCTCTCACTCACAGCTTCTTCTCTCTGTCTCTCTCACTCACAGCTTCTCTCTCTCTCACTCACTCATAGCTTCTCTTTCTCTCTCTCTCTCACAGCTTCTCTTTCTCGCTTTCTCTCTCACTCACAGCTTCTATTTCTCTCTCACACAGCTTCTCTTTTTCTCTCTCTCTCTCTCTCTCACTCACAGCTCTTTCTCTCTCTCTTTCACTCACAGCTGCTCTTTCTCTCTCTCTCACTCACAGCTTCTCTTTCTCTTTCTCTCTCTCTCTCACACACACAGCTTCTCTTTTTCTCTCATTCTCTCACTCACAGCTTATCTTTCTCTCTCTCACTCACAGCTTTTCTGTCTCTCTCTCTGACTGACAGCTTCTCTTTCTCTCTCTCTCTCACTCACAGCTTCTCTCTCTGTCTGTCACTCACAGCTTCTCTCTCACACACAGATTCTCTTTCTCTCTCTCTCACTCACAACTTCTCTTTCTCTCTTTCTCTCTCACTCTCAGCTTCTCTTTCTCTCACACACACACAGCTTCTCTTTCTCTCTCTCTCTCACTCAGCTTCTCTTTCTCTCTCTCTCGCAATCACAGCTTCTCTTTCTCTCTCACACTCACAGCTTCTCTTTCTCTCTCACTCACAGCTTCTCTTTCTCTCTCTCTCACGCACAGCTTCTCTTTCTCTCTCTCTCACTCACAGCTTCTCTCTCTCTCTCTCACTCACACCTTTTCTTTCTCTCTCTCTCACTCACTCAAAGCTTCTCTCTCTCACTCACAGCTTCTCTTTCTCTCCCTCATACTAACAGCTTCTCTTTCTCTCTCTCTCTCTCTCACTCACAGCTTCTTTCTTTCTTTCTCTCTCTGTCTCTCTCACAGCTTCTCTTTCTCTCTCTCTCTCACTCCCAGCATCTCTTTCACACACACACAGCTTCTCACTCTCTCTCACTCACAGCTTCTCTTTCTCTCTCTCTGTCTCACTCACAGCTTCTCTTTCTATCTCTCTCTCTCACTCACAGCTTCTGTTTCTCTCTCTCTCACACTCACAGCTTCTTCTCTCCATATCTCTCACTCACAGCTTCTCACTCTCACTCACAGCTTCCCTTTCTCTCTGTCTCACTCACAGCTTCTCTTTCTCTCTCTCTCACTCACTCACAGCTTCTCTTTCTGTCTCTCTCACTCACTCACAGCATCTCTTTCTCTCTCTCTCACTCACAGCTTCTATTTATCTCTCTCTCACTCACAGCTTCTCTTTCTCTCTCTCTCTCACTCACAGCTTCTCCTTCTCTCTCTCTCACTCACATCTCCTCCCTCTCTCTCTCTATCTCTCACTCACAGCTTCTCTCTCTCTCTCTCTTACTCACTCTCACTCACAGCTTCTCTTTCTCTCTCACACACACTCACAGTTTCTCTCTCTCTCTCACTCACAGCTTCTCTCTCTCTCTCAATCACTCACAGCTTCTCTCTCTCTCTCACTCACAGCTTCTCTCTCTCTCACTCACAGCTTCTCTTTCTCTCTCTCTCACTCACAGCTTCTCTTTATCCCTCTCTCTCTCACTCACAGCTTCTCTCTCTCACTCAGAGCTTCTCTTTCTTTATCTCTCTCTCACTCACAGCTTCTCTCTCTCACACACACACAGCTTCTCTCTCACTCACTCACTCACAGCTTCTCTTTCTCTCTCTCTCTCACTCACAGCTTTTTTTCTCTCTCTCTCACTCACAGCTTCTCTTTATCTATCTCTCACTCACATCTTCTCTCTCTCTCTCTCTCACAGCTTCTCTCTCTCTCACTCACAGCTTCTCTTTCTCTTTCTCTCTCACAGCTTCTCTTTCTCTCTCTCTCTGTCACTCACAGCTCTCTCTCTTTCTCTCTCACTCAAAGCTTCTCTTTCTTTCTCTCTCTCTCTCTCTCACAGCTTCTCTTTCTCTGTCTCTAACTCACAGCTTCTCTTTATCTCTCTCTCACTCACAGCTCTCTCTCTTTCTCTCTCACTCACAGCTTCTCTTTCTTTCTCTCTCTCTCTCTCACTCACATCTTCTCTCTCTCTCTCTCACTCACAGCTTCTCTCTCTCTCACTCACAGCTTCTCTCTCTCTCTCTCTCACAGATTCTCTTTCTCTGTCTCTCTCTAACTCACAGCTTCTCTTTATATCTCTCTCACTCACAGCTTCTCTCTCTCTCTCTCTCTCTCACTCACAGCTTCTCTTTCTCTCTCTCTCACTCACAGCTTCTCTTTCTCTCTCTCTCTCACAGCTTCTCTCTCTCTCTCACTCACAGCTTCTCTTTCTCTCTCTCTCTCACTCACAACTTCTCTTTCTATCTATCTCTCTCACTCACAGCTTCTGTTTCTCTCTCTCTAACTCACACACAGCTTCTTCTCTCTGTCTCTCTCACACAGCTTCTCTCTCTCTCACTCACTCACAGCTTCTTCTCTCTTTCTCTCTTACTCACAGCTTCTCTCTCACACACACACAGAAAGCTTCTCTTTCTCTCTCTCACTCACAGCTTCTCTTTCTCTCTCTCTGACTCATAGCTTATCTTTCTCTCTCACACACTCACAGCTTCTATTTCTCTCTCTCTTACTCAAAGCTTCTCTTTCTCTCACTTTCTCTCACTCACAGCTTCTCTTTCTCTCTCTCTCTCTCTCTCTCACAGCTTCTTCTCTCTGTCTCTCTCACTCACAGCTTCTCTCTCTCTCACAGCTTCTTTCTCTCACTCACTCACTCACAGCTTCTCTTTCTCTCTCTCTCACTCACAGCTTCTCTCTCTCTCACACACACAGCTTCCCTTTCTCTCTTTCTCTCTCACTCACAGCTTCTATTTCTATCTCTCTCTCACTCACAGCTGCTCTTTCTCTCTCTCTCACTCACAGCTGCTCTTTCTCTCTCTCTCTCTCACTCACAGTTTCTCAATCTCACACACGCACAGTTTCCCTTTCTTTCTCTCTCTCTCTCTCACTCACAGCTTCTCTTTCTCTCTCACACACACACAGCTTCTCTCTCTCTCTCACTCACAGCTTCTCTTTCTCTCTCTCTGTCTCACTCACAGCTTCTCTTTCTATCTCTCTCTCACTCACAGCTTCTGTTTCTCTCTCTCTCTAACTCACACACAGCTTCTTCTCTCTGTCTCTCTCACACAGCTTCTCTCTCTCACTCACAGCTTCTTCTCTCTGTCTCTCTCACTCACAGCTTCTCTCTCTCTCACTCACTCATAGCTTCTCTTTCTCTCTCTCTCTCACAGCTTCTCTTTCTCGCTTTCTCTCTCACTCACAGCTTCTATTTCTCTCTCACACAGCGTCAGTTTTTCTCTCTCTCTCTCACTCACAGCTCTTTCTCTCTCTCTCACTCACAGCTGCTCTTTCTCTCTCTCTCACTCACAGCTTCTCTTTCTCTTTCTCTCTCTCTCTCTCACACACACAGCTTCTCTTTTTCTCTCCCTCTCCCACTCACAGCTTCTCTTTATCTCTCATTCTCTCACTCACAGCTTATCTTTCTCTTTCTCTCACTCACAGCTTTTCTGTCTCTCTCTCTGACTGACAGCTTCTCTTTCTCTCTCTCTCTCTCACTCACAGCTTCTCTCTCTGTCTGTCACTCACAGCTTCTCTCACACACACACACACAGATTCTCTTTCTCCCTCTCTCACTCACAACTTCTCTTTCTCTCTTTCTCTCTCACTCTCAGCTTCTTTTCCTCTCTCACACACACACAGCTTCTCTTTCTCTCTCTCTCACTCAGCTTCTCTTTCTCTCTCTCTCTCGCAATCACAGCTTCTCTTTCTCTCTCTCACTCACAGCTTCTCTCTCTCTCACTCACTCACAGCTTCTCTTTCTCTCTCTCTCACTCACAGCTTCTCTCTCACACACACACACAGCTTCCCTTTCTTTCTCTCTCTCTCTCACTCACAGCTTCTCTTTATCTCACTCTCACTCACATCTTCTCTCTCTCTCTCACTCACAGCTTCTCTCTCTCTCACTCACAGCTTCTCTTTCTCTTTCTCTCTCACAGCTTCTCTTTCTCTCTCTCTCTGTCACTCACAGCTCTCGCTCTTTCTCTCTCACTCAAAGCTTCTCTTTCTCTCTCTCTCTCTCTCACAGCTTCTCTTTCTCTGTCTCTAACTCACAGCTTCTCTTTATCTCTCTCTCACTCACAGCTCTCTCTCTTTCTCTCTCACTCACAGCTTCTCTTTCTTTCTCTCTCTCTCTCTCACTCACATCTTCTCTCTCTCTCTCTCACTCACAGCTTCTCTCTCTCTCACTCACAGCTTCTCTCTCTCTCTCTCACAGATTCTCTTTCTCTGTCTCTCTCTAACTCACAGCTTCTCTTTATATCTCTCTCACTCACAGCTTCTCTCTCTCTCACTCACAGCTTCTCTTTCTCTCTCTCTCACTCACAGCTTCTGTTTCTCTCTCTCTCTAACTCACACACAGCTTCTTCTCTCTGTCTCTCTCACACAGCTTCTCTCTCTCTCACTCACAGCTTCTTCTCTCTGTCTCTCTCACTCACAGCTTCTCTCTCTCTCACTCACTCATAGCTTCTCTTTCTCTCTCTCTCTCACAGCTTCTCTTTCTCGCTTTCTCTCTCACTCACAGCTTCTATTTCTCTCTCACACAGCGTCAGTTTTTCTCTCTCTCTCTCACTCACAGCTCTTTCTCTCTCTCTCACTCACAGCTGCTCTTTCTCTCTCTCTCACTCACAGCTTCTCTTTCTCTTTCTCTCTCTCTCTCTCACACACACAGCTTCTCTTTTTCTCTCCCTCTCCCACTCACAGCTTCTCTTTATCTCTCATTCTCTCACTCACAGCTTATCTTTCTCTTTCTCTCACTCACAGCTTTTCTGTCTCTCTCTCTGACTGACAGCTTCTCTTTCTCTCTCTCTCTCTCACTCACAGCTTCTCTCTCTGTCTGTCACTCACAGCTTCTCTCACACACACACACACAGATTCTCTTTCTCCCTCTCTCACTCACAACTTCTCTTTCTCTCTTTCTCTCTCACTCTCAGCTTCTTTTCCTCTCTCACACACACACAGCTTCTCTTTCTCTCTCTCTCACTCAGCTTCTCTTTCTCTCTCTCTCTCGCAATCACAGCTTCTCTTTCTCTCTCTCACTCACAGCTTCTCTCTCTCTCACTCACTCACAGCTTCTCTTTCTCTCTCTCTCACTCACAGCTTCTCTCTCACACACACACACAGCTTCCCTTTCTTTCTCTCTCTCTCTCACTCACAGCTTCTCTTTATCTCACTCTCACTCACATCTTCTCTCTCTCTCTCACTCACAGCTTCTCTCTCTCTCACTCACAGCTTCTCTTTCTCTTTCTCTCTCACAGCTTCTCTTTCTCTCTCTCTCTGTCACTCACAGCTCTCGCTCTTTCTCTCTCACTCAAAGCTTCTCTTTCTCTCTCTCTCTCTCTCTCACAGCTTCTCTTTCTCTGTCTCTAACTCACAGCTTCTCTTTATCTCTCTCTCACTCACAGCTCTCTCTCTTTCTCTCTCACTCACAGCTTCTCTTTCTTTCTCTCTCTCTCTCTCACTCACATCTTCTCTCTCTCTCTCTCACTCACAGCTTCTCTCTCTCTCACTCACAGCTTCTCTCTCTCTCTCTCTCACAGATTCTCTTTCTCTGTCTCTCTCTAACTCACAGCTTCTCTTTATATCTCTCTCACTCACAGCTTCTCTCTCTCTCACTCACAGCTTCTCTTTCTCTCTCTCTCACTCACAGCTTCTCTCTCACTCTCTCTCACTCACTCACAGCTTATCTCTCTCTCACTCACAGCTTCTCTTTCTCTCTCTCTCTCACTCACAGATTCTCTTTCTCTCTCTCTCACTCACAGCTTCTTCTCTCTGTCTCTCTCACTCACAGCTTCTCTCTCTCTCACAGCTTCTTTCTCTCTCTCACTCATTAACAGCTTCTCTTTATCTCTCTCTCTCTCACACAGCTTCTCTCTCTCTCACTCACTCACAGCTTCTCTTTCTCTCTCTCTCACTCACAGCTTCTCTCTCTCACACACACACAGCTTCCCTTTCTCTCTTTCTCTCTCACTCACAGCTTCTATTTCTATCTCTCTCTCACTCACAGCTGCTCTTTCTCTCTCTCTCACTCACAGCTTCTCAATCTCACACACACACAGTTTCCCTTTCTTTCTCTCTCTCTCTCACTCACAGCTTCTCTTTCTCTCTCACACACACACAGCTTCTCTCTCTCTCTCTCTCACGGCTTCTCTTTCTCTCTCTCTGTCTCACTCACAGCTTCTCTTTCTATCTCTCTCTCTCACTCACAGCTTCTGTTTCTCTCTCTCTCTTTCACACACAGCTTCTCTCTCTCTCACTCACTCACAGCTTCTCTTTCTCTCTCTCTCTCACTCACAGCTTCTCTCTCACACACACACACAGCTTCCCTTTCTCTCTTTCTTTCTCTCTCACTCACAGCTTCTATTTCTATCTCTCTCCCTCACAGCTGCTCTTTCTCTCTCTCTCACTCACAGCTTCTCTCTTTCTCACACACAGCTTCCCTTTCTTTCTCTCTCTCTCTCTCTCACTCACAGCTTCTCTTTCTCTCTCTCTCTCACAGCTTCTCTCTCTCTCTCACTCACAGCTTCTCTTTCTCTCTCTCTCTCACTCACAACTTCTCTTTCTATCTCTCTCTCTCACTCACAGCTTCTGTTTCTCTCTCTCTAACTCACACACAGCTTCTTCTCTCTGTCTCTCTCACACAGCTTCTCTCTCTCTCACTCACTCACAGCTTCTTCTCTCTTTCTCTCTTACTCACAGCTTCTCTCTCTCACACACACACAAAGCTTCTCTTTCTCTCTCTCACTCACAGCTTCTCTTTCTCTCTCTCTGACTCATAGCTTATCTTTCTCTCTCACACACTCACAGCTTCTATTTCTCTCTCTCTTACTCAAAGCTTCTCTTTCTCTCACTTTCTCTCACTCACAGCTTCTCTTTCTCTCTCTCTCTCTCTCTCTCTCACAGCTTCTTCTCTCTGTCTCTCTCACTCACAGCTTCTCTCTCTCTCACAGCTTCTTTCTCTCACTCACTCACTCACAGCTTCTCTTTCTCTCTCTCTCACTCACAGCTTCTCTCTCTCACACACACACAGCTTCCCTTTCTCTCTTTCTCTCTCACTCACAGCTTCTATTTCTATCTCTCTCTCACTCACAGCTGCTCTTTCTCTCTCTCTCACTCACAGCTGCTCTTTCTCTCTCTCTCTCTCACTCACAGTTTCTCAATCTCACACACGCACAGTTTCCCTTTCTTTCTCTCTCTCTCTCTCACTCACAGCTTCTCTTTCTCTCTCTCACACACACAGCTTCTCTCTCTCTCTCACTCACAGCTTCTCTTTCTCTCTCTCTGTCTCACTCACAGCTTCTCTTTCTATCTCTCTCTCACTCACAGCTTCTGTTTCTCTCTCTCTCTAACTCACACACAGCTTCTTCTCTCTGTCTCTCTCACACAGCTTCTCTCTCTCTCTCACTCACAGCTTCTCTCTGTCTCTCTCACTCACAGCTTCTCTCTCTCTCACTCACTCATAGCTTCTCTTTCTCTCTCTCTCTCACAGCTTCTCTTTCTCGCTTTCTCTCTCACTCACAGCTTCTATTTCTCTCTCACACAGCGTCAGTTTTTCTCTCTCTCTCACTCACAGCTCTTTCTCTCTCTCTCACTCACAGCTGCTCTTTCTCTCTCTCTCACTCACAGCTTCTCTTTCTCTTTCTCTCTCTCTCTCTCTCACACACACAGCTTCTCTTTTTCTCTCCCTCTCCCACTCACAGCTTCTCTTTATCTCTCATTCTCTCACTCACAGCTTATCTTTCTCTTTCTCTCACTCACAGCTTTTCTGTCTCTCTCTCTGACTGACAGCTTCTCTTTCTCTCTCTCTCTCTCACTCACAGCTTCTCTCTCTGTCTGTCACTCACAGCTTCTCTCTCACACACACACACAGATTCTCTTTCTCCCTCTCTCACTCACAACTTCTCTTTCTCTCTTTCTCTCTCACTCTCAGCTTCTTTTCCTCTCTCACACACACACAGCTTCTCTTTCTCTCTCTCTCACTCAGCTTCTCTTTCTCTCTCTCTCTCGCAATCACAGCTTCTCTTTCTCTCTCTCACTCACAGCTTATCTCTCTCTCACTCACTCACAGCTTCTCTTTCTCTCTCTCTCACTCACAGCTTCTCTCTCACACACACACACAGCTTCCCTTTCTTTCTCTCTCTCTCTCACTCACAGCTTCTCTTTCTCTCTCTCTCACACACAGCTTCTCTCTCTCTCTCACTCACAGCTTCTCTTTCTCTCTCTCTGTCTCACTCACAGCTTCTCTTTCTATCTCTCTCTCTCACTCACAGCTTCTGTTTCTCTCTCTCTCTAACTCACACACAGCTTCTTCTCTCTGTCTCTCTCACACAGCTTCTCTCTCTCTCTCTCACTCACAGCTTCTTCTCTCTGTCTCTCTCACTCACAGCTTCTCTCTCTCTCACTCACTCATAGCTTCTCTTTCTCTCTCTCTCTCACAGCTTCTCTTTCTCGCTTTCTCTCTCACTCACAGCTTCTATTTCTCTCTCACACAGCTTCTCTTTTTCTCTCTCTCTCTCTCTCTCACTCACAGCTCTTTCTCTCTCTCTTTCACTCACAGCTGCTCTTTCTCTCTCTCTCACTCACAGCTTCTCTTTCTCTTTCTCTCTCTCTCTCACACACACAGCTTCTCTTTTTCTCTCATTCTCTCACTCACAGCTTATCTTTCTCTCTCTCACTCACAGCTTTTCTGTCTCTCTCTCTGACTGACAGCTTCTCTTTCTCTCTCTCTCTCACTCACAGCTTCTCTCTCTGTCTGTCACTCACAGCTTCTCTCTCACACACAGATTCTCTTTCTCTCTCTCTCACTCACAACTTCTCTTTCTCTCTTTCTCTCTCACTCTCAGCTTCTCTTTCTCTCACACACACACAGCTTCTCTTTCTCTCTCTCTCTCACTCAGCTTCTCTTTCTCTCTCTCTCGCAATCACAGCTTCTCTTTCTCTCTCACACTCACAGCTTCTCTTTCTCTCTCACTCACAGCTTCTCTTTCTCTCTCTCTCACGCACAGCTTCTCTTTCTCTCTCTCTCACTCACAGCTTCTCTCTCTCTCTCTCACTCACACCTTTTCTTTCTCTCTCTCTCACTCACTCAAAGCTTCTCTCTCTCACTCACAGCTTCTCTTTCTCTCCCTCATACTAACAGCTTCTCTTTCTCTCTCTCTCTCTCTCACTCACAGCTTCTTTCTTTCTTTCTCTCTCTGTCTCTCTCACAGCTTCTCTTTCTCTCTCTCTCTCACTCCCAGCATCTCTTTCACACACACACAGCTTCTCACTCTCTCTCACTCACAGCTTCTCTTTCTCTCTCTCTGTCTCACTCACAGCTTCTCTTTCTATCTCTCTCTCTCACTCACAGCTTCTGTTTCTCTCTCTCTCACACTCACAGCTTCTTCTCTCCATATCTCTCACTCACAGCTTCTCACTCTCACTCACAGCTTCCCTTTCTCTCTGTCTCACTCACAGCTTCTCTTTCTCTCTCTCTCACTCACTCACAGCTTCTCTTTCTGTCTCTCTCACTCACTCACAGCATCTCTTTCTCTCTCTCTCACTCACAGCTTCTATTTATCTCTCTCTCACTCACAGCTTCTCTTTCTCTCTCTCTCTCACTCACAGCTTCTCCTTCTCTCTCTCTCACTCACATCTCCTCCCTCTCTCTCTCTATCTCTCACTCACAGCTTCTCTCTCTCTCTCTCTTACTCACTCTCACTCACAGCTTCTCTTTCTCTCTCACACACACTCACAGTTTCTCTCTCTCTCTCACTCACAGCTTCTCTCTCTCTCTCAATCACTCACAGCTTCTCTCTCTCTCTCACTCACAGCTTCTCTCTCTCTCACTCACAGCTTCTCTTTCTCTCTCTCTCACTCACAGCTTCTCTTTATCCCTCTCTCTCTCACTCACAGCTTCTCTCTCTCACTCAGAGCTTCTCTTTCTTTATCTCTCTCTCACTCACAGCTTCTCTCTCTCACACACACACAGCTTCTCTCTCACTCACTCACTCACAGCTTCTCTTTCTCTCTCTCTCTCACTCACAGCTTTTTTTCTCTCTCTCTCACTCACAGCTTCTCTTTATCTATCTCTCACTCACATCTTCTCTCTCTCTCTCTCTCACAGCTTCTCTCTCTCTCACTCACAGCTTCTCTTTCTCTTTCTCTCTCACAGCTTCTCTTTCTCTCTCTCTCTGTCACTCACAGCTCTCTCTCTTTCTCTCTCACTCAAAGCTTCTCTTTCTCTCTCTCTCTCTCTCTCTCACAGCTTCTCTTTCTCTGTCTCTAACTCACAGCTTCTCTTTATCTCTCTCTCACTCACAGCTCTCTCTCTTTCTCTCTCACTCACAGCTTCTCTTTCTTTCTCTCTCTCTCTCTCACTCACATCTTCTCTCTCTCTCTCTCACTCACAGCTTCTCTCTCTCTCACTCACAGCTTCTCTCTCTCTCTCTCTCACAGATTCTCTTTCTCTGTCTCTCTCTAACTCACAGCTTCTCTTTATATCTCTCTCACTCACAGCTTCTCTCTCTCTCTCTCTCTCTCACTCACAGCTTCTCTTTCTCTCTCTCTCACTCACAGCTTCTCTCTCACTCTCTCTCACTCACTCACAGCTTATCTCTCTCTCACTCACAGCTTCTCTTTCTCTCTCACTCTCACTCACATATTCTCTTTCTCTCTCTCTCTCACTCACAGCTTCTTCTCTCTGTCTCTCTCACTCACAGCTTCTCTCTCTCTCACAGCTTCTTTCTCTCTCTCACTCACTAACAGCTTCTCTTTATCTATCTCTCTCTCACTCACAGCTTCTCTCTCTCTCACTCACTCACAGCTTCTCTTTCTCTCTCTCTCACTCACAGCTTCTCTCTCTCACACACACACAGCTTCCCTTTCTCTCTTTCTCTCTCACTCACAGCTTCTATTTCTTTCTCTCTCTCACTCACAGCTGCTCTTTCTCTCTCTCTCACTCACAGCTTCTCAATCTCACACACACACAGTTTCCCTTTCTTTCTCTCTCTCTCTCACTCACAGCTTCTCTTTCTCTCTCACACACACACAGCTTCTCTCTCTCTCTCTCTCTCACAGCTTCTCTTTCTCTCTCTCTGTCTCACTCACAGCTTCTCTTTCTATCTCTCTCTCTCACTCACAGCTTCTGTTTCTCTCTCTCTCTTTCACACACAGCTTCTCTCTCTCTCACTCACTCACAGCTTCTCTTTCTCTCTCTCTCTCACTCACAGCTTCTCTCTCACACACACACAGCTTCCCTTTCTCTCTTTCTTTCTCTCTCACTCACAGCTTCTATTTCTATCTCTCTCCCTCACAGCTGCTCTTTCTCTCTCTCTCACTCACAGCTTCTCTCTTTCTCACACACAGCTTCCCTTTCTTTCTCTCTCTCTCTCTCTCACTCACAGCTTCTCTTTCTCTCTCTCTCTCACAGCTTCTCTCTCTCTCTCACTCACAGCTTCTCTTTCTCTCTCTCTCTCACTCACAGCTTCTCTTTCTATCTCTCTCTCTCACTCACAGCTTCTGTTTCTCTCTCTCTAACTCACACACAGCTTCTTCTCTCTGTCTCTCTCACACAGCTTCTCTCTCTCTCTCTCACTCACTCACACCTTCTTCTCTCTTTCTCTCTTACTCACAGCTTCTCTCTCTCACACACACACAAAGCTTCTCTTTCTCTCTCTCACTCACAGCTTCTCTTTCTCTCTCTCTGACTCATAGCTTATCTTTCTCTCTCACACACTCACAGCTTCTATTTCTCTCTCTCTTACTCAAAGCTTCTCTTTCTCTCACTTTCTCTCACTCACAGCTTCTCTTTCTCTCTCTCTCTCTCTCTCTCACAGCTTCTTCTCTCTGTCTCTCTCACTCACAGCTTCTCTCTCTCTCACAGCTTCTTTCTCTCACTCACTCACTCACAGCTTCTCTTTCTCTCTCTCTCACTCACAGCTTCTCTCTCTCACACACACACAGCTTCCCTTTCTCTCTTTCTCTCTCACTCACAGCTTCTATTTCTATCTCTCTCTCACTCACAGCTGCTCTTTCTCTCTCTCTCACTCACAGCTGCTCTTTCTCTCTCTCTCTCTCACTCACAGTTTCTCAATCTCACACACACACAGTTTCCCTTTCTTTCTCTCTCTCTCTCTCACTCACAGCTTCTCTTTCTCTCTCTCACACACACAGCTTCTCTCTCTCTCTCACTCACAGCTTCTCTTTCTCTCTGTCAGTCTCACTCACAGCTTCTCTTTCTATCTCTCTCTCACTCACAGCTTCTGTTTCTCTCTCTCTCTAACTCACACACAGCTTCTTCTCTCTGTCTCTCTCACACAGCTTCTCTCTCTCTCACTCACAGCTTCTTCTCTCTGTCTCTCTCACTCACAGCTTCTCTCTCTCTCACTCACTCATAGCTTCTCTTTCTCTCTCTCTCTCACAGCTTCTCTTTCTCGCTTTCTCTCTCACTCACAGCTTCTATTTCTCACTCACACAGCGTCAGTTTTTCTCTCTCTCTCTCACTCACAGCTCTTTCTCTCTCTCTCACTCACAGCTGCTCTTTCTCTCTCTCTCACTCACAGCTTCTCTTTCTCTTTCTCTCTCTCTCTCTCACACACACAGCTTCTCTTTTTCTCTCCCTCTCCCACTCACAGCTTCTCTTTATCTCTCATTCTCTCACTCACAGCTTATCTTTCTCTTTCTCTCACTCACAGCTTTTCTGTCTCTCTCTCTGACTGACAGCTTCTCTTTCTCTCTCTCTCACTCACAGCTTCTCTCTCTGTCTGTCACTCACAGCTTCTCTCACACACACACACACAGATTCTCTTTCTCCCTCTCTCACTCACAACTTCTCTTTCTCTCTTTCTCTCTCACTCTCAGCTTCTTTTTCTCTCTCACACACACACAGCTTCTCTTTCTCTCTCTCTCACTCAGCTTCTCTTTCTCTCTCTCTCTCGCAATCACAGCTTCTCTTTCTCTCTCTCACTCACAGCTTCTCTCTCTCTCACTCACTCACAGCTTCTCTTTCTCTCTCTCTCACTCACAGCTTCTCTCTCACACACACACACAGCTTCCCTTTCTTTCTCTCTCTCTCTCACTCACAGCTTCTCTTTCTCTCTCTCACACACACAGCTTCTCTCTCTCTCTCACTCACAGCTTCTCTTTCTCTCTCTCTGTCTCACTCACAGCTTCTCTTTCTATCTCTCTCTCTCACTCACAGCTTCTGTTTCTCTCTCTCTCTAACTCACACACAGCTTCTTCTCTCTGTCTCTCTCACACAGCTTCTCTCTCTCTCTCTCACTCACAGCTTCTTCTCTCTGTCTCTCTCACTCACAGCTTCTCTCTCTCTCACTCACTCATAGCTTCTCTTTCTCTCTCTCTCTCACAGCTTCTCTTTCTCGCTTTCTCTCTCACTCACAGCTTCTATTTCTCTCTCACACAGCTTCTCTTTTTCTCTCTCTCTCTCTCTCACTCACAGCTCTTTCTCTCTCTCTTTCACTCACAGCTGCTCTTTCTCTCTCTCTCACTCACAGCTTCTCTTTCTCTCTCTCTCTCACACACACAGCTTCTCTTTTTCTCTCATTCTCTCACTCACAGCTTATCTTTCTCTCTCTCACTCACAGCTTTTCTGTCTCTCTCTCTGACTGACAGCTTCTCTTTCTCTCTCTCTCTCACTCACAGCTTCTCTCTCTGTCTGTCACTCACAGCTTCTCTCTCACACACAGATTCTCTTTCTCTCTCTCTCACTCACAACTTCTCTTTCTCTCTTTCTCTCTCACTCTCAGCTTCTCTTTCTCTCTCACACACACACAGCTTCTCTTTCTCTCTCTCTCTCAGCTTCTCTTTCTCTCTCTCTCGCAATCACAGCTTCTCTTTCTCTCTCACACTCACAGCTTCTCTTTCTCTCTCACTCACAGCTTCTCTTTCTCTCTCTCTCACGCACAGCTTCTCTTTCTCTCTCTCTCACTCACAGCTTCTCTCTCTCTCTCTCACTCACACCTTTTCTTTCTCTCTCTCTCACTCACTCAAAGCTTCTCTCTCTCACTCACAGCTTCTCATTCTCTCCCTCATACTAACAGCTTCTCTTTCTCTCTCTCTCTCTCTCACTCACAGCTTCTTTCTTTCTTTCTCTCTCTTTCTCTCTCACAGCTTCTCTTTCTCTCTCTCTCACTCCCAGCATCTCTTTCACACACACACAGCTTCTCACTCTCTCTCACTCACAGCTTCTCTTTCTCTCTCTCTGTCTCACTCACAGCTTCTCTTTCTATCTCTCTCTCTCACTCACAGCTTCTGTTTCTCTCTCTCTCACACTCACAGCTTCTTCTCTCCATATCTCTCACTCACAGCTTCTCACTCTCACTCACAGCTTCCCTTTCTCTCTCTCTCACTCACAGCTTCTCTTTCTCTCTCTCTCACTCACTCACAGCTTCTCTTTCTGTCTCTCTCACTCACTCACAGCATCTCTTTCTCTCTTTCTCACTCACTTCTCTTTCTTTCTCTCTCTCACAGCTTCTCTCTCTCTCTCTCTCTCACTCACAGCTTCTATTTCTTTCTCACACAACTTCTCTTTTTCTCTCTCTCTCTCTCACTCACAGCTCTTTCTCTCTCACACACACACACAGCGTCTCTTTTTCTCTCTCTCTACCACTCACAGCTTCTCTTTCTCTCTCATTATCTTATTCACAGCTTCTCTTTCTCTCTCTCTCACTCACAGCTTCTGTTTCTCTCTCTCTCTAACTCACACACAGCTTCTTCTCTCTGTCTCTCTCACACAGCTTCTCTCTCTCTCTCACTCACAGCTTCTTCTCTCTGTCTCTCTCACTCACAGCTTCTCTCTCTCTCACTCACTCATAGCTTCTCTTTCTCTCTCTCTCTCACAGCTTCTCTTTCTCGCTTTCTCTCTCACTCACAGCTTCTATTTCTCTCTCACACAGCGTCAGTTTTTCTCTCTCTCTCTCACTCACAGCTCTTTCTCTCTCTCTCTCACTCACAGCTGCTCTTTCTCTCTCTCTCACTCACAGCTTCTCTTTCTCTTTCTCTCTCTCTCTCTCTCTCACACACAGCTTCTCTTTTTCTCTCCCTCTCCCACTCACAGCTTCTCTTTATCTCTCATTCTCTCACTCACAGCTTATCTTTCTCTTTCTCTCACTCACAACTTTTCTGTCTCTCTCTCTGACTGACAGCTTCTCTTTCTCTCTCTCTCTCTCACTCACAGCTTCTCTCTCTGTCTGTCACTCACAGCTTCTCTCACACACACACACAGATTCTCTTTCTCCCTCTCTCACTCACAACTTCTCTTTCTCTCTTTCTCTCTCACTCTCAGCTTCTTTTTCTCTCTCACACACACACAGCTTCTCTTTCTCTCTCTCTCACTCAGCTTCTCTTTCTCTCTCTCTCTCGCAATCACAGCTTCTCTTTCTCTCTCTCACTCACAGCTTCTCTCTCTCTCACTCACTCACAGCTTCTCTTTCTCTCTCTCTCACTCACAGCTTCTCTCTCACACACACACACAGCTTCCCTTTCTTTCTCTCTCTCTCTCTCACTCACAGCTTCTCTTTCTCTCTCTCTCACACACAGCTTCTCTCTCTCTCTCACTCACAGCTTCTCTTTCTCTCTCTCTGTCTCACTCACAGCTTCTCTTTCTATCTCTCTCTCTCACTCACAGCTTCTGTTTCTCTCTCTCTCTAACTCACACACAGCTTCTTCTCTCTGTCTCTCTCACACAGCTTCTCTCTCTCTCTCTCACTCACAGCTTCTTCTCTCTGTCTCTCTCACTCACAGCTTCTCTCTCTCACACTCACTCATAGCTTCTCTTTCTCTCTCTCTCTCACAGCTTCTCTTTCTCGCTTTCTCTCTCACTCACAGCTTCTATTTCTCTCACACACAGCTTCTCTTTTTCTCTCTCTCTCTCTCTCACTCACAGCTCTTTCTCTCTCTCTTTCACTCACAGCTGCTCTTTCTCTCTCTCTCACTCACAGCTTCTCTTTCTCTCTCTCTCACACACACACAGCTTCTCTTTTTCTCTCATTCTCTCACTCACAGCTTATCTTTCTCTCTCTCACTCACAGCTTTTCTGTCTCTCTCTCTGACTGACAGCTTCTCTTTCTCTCTCTCTCTCACTCACAGCTTCTCTCTCTGTCTGTCACTCACAGCTTCTCTCTCACACACAGATTCTCTTTCTCTCTCTCTCACTCACAACTTCTCTTTCTCTCTTTCTCTCTCACTCTCAGCTTCTCTTTCTCTCTCACACACACACAGCTTCTCTTTCTCTCTCTCTCTCAGCTTCTCTTTCTCTCTCTCTCGCAATCACAGCTTCTCTTTCTCTCTCACACTCACAGCTTCTCTTTCTCTCTCACTCACAGCTTCTCTTTCTCTCTCTCTCACGCACAGCTTCTCTTTCTCTCTCTCTCACTCACAGCTTCTCTCTCTCTCTCTCACTCACACCTTTTCTTTCTCTCTCTCTCACTCACTCAAAGCTTCTCTCTCTCACTCACAGCTTCTCATTCTCTCCCTCATACTAACAGCTTCTCTTTCTCTCTCTCTCTCTCTCACTCACAGCTTCTTTCTTTCTTTCTCTCTCTTTCTCTCTCACAGCTTCTCTTTCTCTCTCTCTCACTCCCAGCATCTCTTTCACACACACACAGCTTCTCACTCTCTCTCACTCACAGCTTCTCTTTCTCTCTCTCTGTCTCACTCACAGCTTCTCTTTCTATCTCTCTCTCTCACTCACAGCTTCTGTTTCTCTCTCTCTCACACTCACAGCTTCTTCTCTCCATATCTCTCACTCACAGCTTCTCACTCTCACTCACAGCTTCCCTTTCTCTCTCTCTCACTCACAGCTTCTCTTTCTCTCTCTCTCACTCACTCACAGCTTCTCTTTCTGTCTCTCTCACTCACTCACAGCATCTCTTTCTCTCTTTCTCACTCACTTCTCTTTCTTTCTCTCTCTCACAGCTTCTCTCTCTCTCTCTCTCTCACTCACAGCTTCTATTTCTTTCTCACACAACTTCTCTTTTTCTCTCTCTCTCTCTCACTCACAGCTCTTTCTCTCTCACACACACACACAGCGTCTCTTTTTCTCTCTCTCTACCACTCACAGCTTCTCTTTCTCTCTCATTATCTTATTCACAGCTTCTCTTTCTCTCTCTCTCACTCACAGCTTTTCTTACTCTCTCTGACTCAAAGCTTTTCTCTCTCTCACTCACAGCTTCTCTCTCTGTCTCTCTCACTCACAGCTTCTCTCTCTCATACACAAACAGCTTCTCTTTCTCTCTCTAACTCACAGCTCCTCTTTCTCTCTTTCTCTCTCTCTCTCTCAGCTTCTCTTTCTCTCTCACACACACACATCTTCTCTATCTCTCTCTCTCACTCAGCTTCTCTTTCTCTCTCTCTCTCTCTCTCGCAATCACATCTTCTCTTTCTCTCTCACACTCACAGCTTCTCTTTCTCTCTCACTCACAGCTTCGCTTTCTCTCTCTCTCACTCACAGCTTCTCTTTCTCTCTCTCTCTCTCACAGCTTCTGTTTCTCTCTCTCTCACTCACAGCTTCTTCTCTCCATATCTCTCACTCACAGCTTCTCTCTCTCTCTCTCACTCACAGCTTCTCTTTCTCTCTCTCTCTCACTCACTCACAGCATCTCTTTCTCTCTCAGTCACTCACAGCTTCTCTTTCTTTCTCTCTCTCTCACAGCTTCTCTTTCTCTCTCTCTCTCACTCACAGCTTCTATTTCTCTCTCACACAGCTTCTTTTTTTCTCTCTATCTCTCTCACTCACAGCTCTTTCTCTCTCACACACACACAGCGTCTCTTTTTCTCTCTCTCTACCACTCACAGCTTCTCTTTCTCTCTCATTCTCTCATTCACAGCTTCTCTTTCTCTCTCTCACTCACAGCTTTTCTTTCTCTCTCTGACTCAAAGCTTCTCTTTCTCTCTCTCTCACTCACAGCTTCTCTCTCTGTCTCTCTCACTCACAGCTTCTCTCTCTCATACACAAACAGCTTCTCTTTTTCTCTCTCTCACTCACAGCTCCTCTTTCTCTCTTTCTCTCTCTCTCTCAGCTTCTCTTTCTCTCTCACACACACACAGCTTCTCTTTCTCTCTCTCTCACTCAGCTTCTCTTTCTCTCTCTCTCTCTCTCACAATCACAGCTTCTCTTTCTCTCTCACACTCACAGCTTCTCTTTCTCTCTCACTCACAGCTTCGCTTTCTCTCCCTCTCACTCACAGCTTCTCTTTCTCTCTCTCTCACTCACAGCTTCTGTTTCTCTCTCTCTCTCACTCACAACTTCTTCTCTCCATATCTCTCACTCACAGCTTCTCTCTCTCTCACTCACAGCTTCCCTTTCTCTCTCTCTCACTCACAGCTTCTCTTTCTCTCTCTCTCACTCACTCACAGCTTCTCTTTCTCTCTCTCACTCACTCACAGCATCTCTTTCTCTCTCTCTCACTCACAGCTTCTCTTTCTTTCTCTCTCTCTCACAGCTTCTCTTTCTCTCTCGCTCTCACTCACAGCTTCTATTTCTCTCTCAGACAGCTTCTCTTTTTCTCTCTCTCTCTCTCTCACTCACAGCTCTTTCTCTCTCTCACACCCACACACACAGCATCTCTTTTTCTCTCTCTCTCCCACTCACAGCTTCTCTTTCTCTCTCATTCTCTCATTCACAGCTTCTCTTTCTCTCTCTCTCCCTCACAGCTTTTCTTTCTCTCTCTGACTCAAAGCTTCTCTTTCTCTCTCTCTCACTCACAGCTTCTCTCTCTGTCTCTCTCACTCACAGCTTCTCTCTCTCATACACAAACAGCTTCTCTTTCTCTCTCTCTCACTCACAGCTCCTCTTTCTCTCTTTCTCTCTCTCTCTCAGCTTCTCGTTCTCTCTCACACACACACACAGCTTCTCTTTCTCTCTCTCTCTCACTCAGCTTCTCTTTCTCTCTATCTCTCGCAATCACTGTTTCTCTTTCTCTCTCACACTCACAGCTTCTCTTTCTCTCTCACTCACAGCTTCTCTTTCTCTCTCTCTCACTCACAGCTTCTCTTTCTCTCTCTCTCTCTCACAGCTTCTCTTTCTCTCTCTCTCACTCACAGCTTCTCTCTCTCTCTCACTCACAGCTTCTCTTTCTCTCTCTCTCACTCACTCAAAGCTTCTCTGTCTCACTCACAGCTTCTCTTTCTTTCCCTCATACTCACAGCTTCTCTTTCTCTCTCTCTCTCTCTCTCACTCACAGCTTCTTTCTTTCTTTCTTTCTCTCTCTCTCTCACATCTTCTCTTTCTCTCTCTCTCACTCCCAGCATCTCTTTCTCTCTCACACACACACACAGCTTCTCTCTCTCTCACTCACTCACAGCTTCTCTTTCTATCTCTCTCTCTCACTCACAGCTTCTGTTTCTCTCTCTCTCTCACACAGCTTCTTCTCTCCATATCTCTCACTCTCAGCTTCTCTCTCTCTCACTCACAGCTTCCCTTTCTCTCTCTCTCACTCACAGCTTCTCTTTCTCTCTCTCTCACTCACTCACAGCATCTCTTTCTCTCTCTCTCTCTCACTCACAGCATCTCTTTTTCTCTCTCTCACTCACAGCTTCTCTTTCTTTCTCTCTCTCTCACAGCTTCTCTTTCTCTCTCTCTCTCTCACTCACAGCTTCTATTTCTCTCTCACACAGCTTCTCTTTTTCTCTCTCTCTCACTCACAGCTCTTTCTCTCTCTCACACACACACACAGCGTCTCTTTTTCTCTCTCTCTACCACTCACAGCTTCTCTTTCTCTCTCATTCTCTCATTCACAGCTTCTCTTTCTCTCTCTCTCACTCACAGCTTTTCTTTCTCTCTCTGACTCAAAGCTTCTCTTTCTCTCTCTCTCACTCACAGCTTCTCTCTCTGTCTCTCTCACAGCTTCTCTCTCTCATACACAAACAGCTTCTCTTTCTCTCTCTCTCACTCACAGCTCCTCTTTCTCTCTTTCTCTCTCTCTCTCAGCTTCTCTTTCTCTCTCACACACACACAGCTTCTCTTTCTCTCTCTCTCTCACTCAGCTTCTCTTTCTCTCTCTCTCTCTCTCGCAATCACTGTTTCTCTTTCTCTCACACACTCACAGCATCTCATTCTCTCTCACTCACAGCTTCTCTTTCTCTCTCTCTCACTCACAGCTTCTCTTTCTCTCTCTCACTCACAGCTTCTCTCTCTCTCTCACTCACAGCTTTTCTTTCTCTCTCTCTCACTCACTCAAAGCTTCTCTCTCTCACTCACAGCTTCTCTTTCTCTCCCTCATACTCACAGCTTCTCTTTCTCTTTCTCTCTCTCACTCTCTCACAGCTTCTTTCTTTCTTTCTCTCTCTCTCTCTCACAGCTTCTCTTTCTCTCTCTCTCACTCCCAGCATCTCTTTCTCTCACACACACACACTGCTTCTCTCTCTCTCTCACTCACAGCTTCTCTTTCTCTCTCTCTCTGTCTCACTCACAGCTTCTCTTTCTATCTCTCTCTCTCACTCACAGCTTCTGTTTCTCTCTCTCACTCACTCACAGCTTCTTCTCTCCATATCTCTCACTCACAGCTTTTCTCTCTCTCACTCACAGCTTCCCTTTCTCTCTCTCTCACTCACAGCTTCTCTTTCTCTTTCTCTCACTCACTCACAGCATCTCTTTTTCTCTCTCTCACTCACAGCTTCTCTTCCTTTCTCTCTCTCTCACATCTTCTCTTTCTCTCTCTCTCTCACTCACAGCTTCTATTTCTCTCTCACACAGCTTCTCTTTTTCTCTCTCTCTCTCTCTCACTCACAGCTCTTTCTCTCTCTCACACACACACACAGCGTCTCTTTTTCTCTCTCTCTACCACTCACAGCTCTTTCTCTCTCATTCTCTCATTCACAGCTTCTCTTTCTCTCTCTCACTCACAGCTTTTCTTTCTCTCTCTGACTCAAAGCTTCTCTTTCTCTCTCTCTCACTCACAGCTTCTCTCTCTGTCTCTCTCACTCACAGATTCTCTCTCTCATACACAAACAGCTTCTCTTTCTCTCTCTCTCTCATTCACAGCTCCTCTTTCTCTCTTTCTCTCTCTCTCACCTTCTCTTTCTCTCTCTCTCTCTCGCAATCACAGCTTCTCTTTCTCTCTCACACTCACAGCTTCTCTTTCTCTCTCACTCACAGCTTCGCTTTCTCTCTCTCTCACTCACAGCTTCTCTTTCTCTCTCTCTCACTCACAGCTTCTGTTTCTCTCTCTCTCTCACTCACAGCTTCTTCTCTCCATATCTCTCACTCACAGCTTCTCTCTCTCTCACACTCACAGCTTCCCTTTCTCTCTCTCTCACTCACAGATTCTCTTTCTCTCTCACTCACTCACTCACAGCTTCTCTTTTTCTCTCTCTCACTCACTCACAGCATCTCTTTCTCTCTCTCTCACTCACAGCTTCTCTTTCTTTCTCTCTCTCTCACAGCTTCTCTTTCTCTCTCTCTCTCACTCACAGCTTCTGTTTCTCTCTCACACAGCTTCTCTTTTTCTCTCTCTCTCTCTCTCTCACTCACAGCTCTTTCTCTCTCACACACACACACAGCGTCTCTTTTTCTCTCTCTCTCCCACTCACAGCTTCTCTTTCTCTCTCATTCTCTCATTCACAGCTTCTCTTTCTCTCTCTCTCACTCACAGCTTTTATTTCTCTCTCTGACTCAAAGCTTCTATTTCTCTCTCACACAGCTTCTCTTTTTCTCTCTCTCTCTCACTCACAGCTCTTTCTCTCTCTCACACACACACACAGCGTCTCTTTTTCTCTCTCTCTCCCACTCACAGCTTCTCTTTCTCTCTCATTCTCTCATTCACAGCTTCTCTTTCTCTCTCTCTCACTCACAGCTTTTCTTTCTCTCTCTGACTCAAAGCTTCTCTTTCTCTCTCTCTCTCTCTCGCAATCACAGTTTCTCTTTCTCTCTCACACTCACAGCTTCTCTTTCTCTCTCACTCACAGCTTCTCTTTCTCTCTCTCTCACTCACAGCTTCTCTTTCTCTCTCTCTCACTCACAGCTTCTCTCTCTCTCTCACTCACAGCTTTTCTTTCTCTCTCTCTCACTCACTCAAAGCTTCTCTCTCTCACTCACAGCTTCTCTTTCTCTCCCTCATACTCACAGCTTCTCTTTCTCTCTCTCTCTCTCACTCACTCACAGCTTCTTTCTTTCTCTCTCTCTCTCTCTCTCACAGCTTCTCTTTCTCTCTCTCTCTCACTCCCAGCATCTCTTTCTCTCTCTCACACACACAGCTTCTCTCTCTCTCTCACTCACAGCTTCTCTTTCTCTCTCTCTCTCTGTCTCACTCACAGCTTCTCTTTCTATCTCTCTCTCGCACTCACAGCTTCTCTTTCTCTCTCTCTCTCACTCTCAGCTTCTATTTCTCTCTCACACAGCTTCTCTTTTTCTCTCTCTCTCACTCACAGCTCTTTCTCTCTCACACACACACACACAGCGTCTCTTTTTCTCTCTCTCTCCCACTCACAGCTTCTCTTTCTCTCTCATTCTCTCATTCACAGCTTCTCTCTCTCTCTCTCTCTCACTCACAGCTTTTATTTCTCTCTCTGACTCAAAGCTTCTATTTCTCTCTCACACAGCTTCTCTTTTTCTCTCTCTCTCTCACTCACAGCTCTTTCTCTCTCACACACACACACACACAGCATCTCTTTTTCTCTCTCTCTCCCACTCACAGCTTCTCTTTCTCTCTCATTCTCTCATTCACAGCTTCTCTTTCTCTCTCTCTCACTCACAGCTTTTCTTTCTCTCTCTGACTCAAAGCTTCTCTTTCTCTCTCTCTCTCTCTCTCTCGCAATCACAGTTTCTCTTTCTCTCTCACACTCACAGCTTCTCTTTCTCTCTCACTCACAGCTTCTCTTTCTCTCTCTCTCACTCACAGCTTCTCTTTCTCTCTCTCTCACTCACAGCTTCTCTCTCTCTCTCACTCACAGCTTTTCTTTCTCTCTCTCTCACTCACTCAAAGCTTCTCTCTCACACTCACAGCTTCTCTTTCTCTCCCTCATACTCACAGCTTCTCTTTCTCTCTCTCTCTCACTCACTCACAGCTTCTTTCTTTCTTTCTCTCTCTCTCACACAGCTTCTCGTACTCTCTCTCTCACTCCCAGCATCTCTTTCTCTCTCACACACACACAGCTTCTCTCTCTCTCTCACTCACAGCTTCTCTTTCTCTCTCTCTCTCTGTCTCACTCACAGCTTCTCTTTCTATCTCTCTCTCACACTCACAGCTTCTGTTTCTCTCTCTCTCACTCACAGCTTCTTCTCTCTGTCTCTCTCACTCACAGCTTCTCTCTCTCACACTCACTCATATCTTCTCTTTCTCTCTCTCTCTCTCACAGCTTCTCTTTTTCGCTTTCTCTCTCACTCACAGCTTCTATTTCTCTCACACACAGCTTCTCTTTTTCTCTCTCTCTCTATCTCACTCACAGCTCTTTCTCTCTCTCTTTCACTCACAGCTGCTCTTTCTCTTTCTCTCACTCACAGCTGCTCTTTCTCTTTCTCTCACTCACAGCTTCTCTTTCTCTTTCTCTCTCTCTCTCTCACACACACAGCTTCTCTTTTTCTCTCATTCTCTCACTCACAGCTTATCTTTCTCTTTCTCTCACTCACAGCTTTTCTGTCTCTCTCTCTGACCGACAGCTTCTCTTTCTCTCTCTCTCTCACTCACAGCTTCTCTCTCTGTCTGTCACTCACAGCTTCTCTCTCACACACACACACAGATTCTCTTTCTCTCTCTCTCACTCACAACTTCTCTTTCTCTCTCACCCTCAGCTTCTCTTTCTCTCTCACACACACACACAGCTTCTCGTTCTATCTCTCTCTCACTCATCTTCTCTTTTTCTCTCTCTCTCGCAATCACAGCTTCTCTTTCTCTCTCACACTCACAGCTTCTCTTTCTCTCTCACTCACAGCTTCTCTTTCTCTCTCTCTCACTCACAGCTTCTCTTTCTCTCTCTCTCTCTCACAGTTTCTCTCTCTCTCACTCACAGCTATTCTTTCTCTCTCTCTCACTCACTCATTCTTCTCTCTCTCACTCACAGCTTCTCTTTCTCTCCCTCATACTCACAGCTTCTCTTTCTCTCTCTCTCTCTCACTCACAGCTTCTTTCTTTCTTTCTTTCTCTCTCTCTCTCACAGCTTCTCTTTCTCTCTCTCTCACTCCCAGCATCTCTTTCTCTCACACACACACACAGCTTCTCTCTCTCTCGCTCACTCACAGCTTCTCTTTCTCTCTCTCTCTCTGTCTCACTCACAGCTTCTCTTTCTATCTCTGTCTCTCACTCACAGCTTCTTTTTCTCTCTCTCTCTCACTCACAGCTTCTTCTCTCCATATCTCTCACTCACAGCTTCTCTCTCTCCCACTCACAGCTTCCCTTTCTCTCTCTCTCACTCACAGCTTCTCTTTCTCTCTCTCACTCACTCACAGCTTCTCTTTCTCTCTCTCACTCACTAACAGCTTCTCTTTATCTCTCTCTCTCTCACTCACAGCTTCTCTCTCTCACTCACAGCTTCTCTTTCTCTCTCTCTCACTCACAGCTTCTCTCTCTCTCACACACACAGCTTCCCTTTCTCTCTTTCTCTCTCACTCACAGCTTCTATTTCTATCTCTCTCTCACTCACAGCTGCTCTTTCTCTCTCTCTCACTCACAGCTTCTCAATCTCACACACACACAGTTTCCCTTTCTTTCTCTCTCTCTCTCACTCACAGCTTCTCTTTCTCTCTCACACACACACAGCTTCTCTCTCTCTCTCTCACAGCTTCTCTTTCTCTCTCTCACTCACTCACAGCTTCTTCTCTCCATATCTCTCACTCACAGCTTCTCTCTCTCTCACTCACAGCTTCCCTTTCTCTCTCTCTCACTCACAGCTTCTCTTTCTCTTTCTCTCACTCACTCACAGCATCTCTTTCTCTCTCTCTCACTCACAGCTTCTCTTCCTTTCTCTCTCTCTCACAGCTTCTCTTTCTCTCTCTCTCACTCACAGCTTCTATTTCTCTCTCACACAGCTTCTCTTTTTCTCTCTCTCTCTCACTCACAGCTCTTTCTCTCTCTCTCACACACACACAGCGTCTCTTTCTCTCTCTCTCTACCACTCACAGCTCTTTCTCTCTCATTCTCTCATTCACAGCTTCTCTTTCTCTCTCTCACTCACAGCTTTTCTTTCTCTCTCTGACTCAAAGCTTCTCTTTCTCTCTCTCTCACTCACAGCTTCTCTCTCTGTCTCTCTCACTCACAGCTTCTATCTCACATACACAAAGCTTCTCTTTCTCTCTCTCTCTCATTCACAGCTCCTCTTTCTCTCTTTCTCTCTCTCTCACCTTCTCTTTCTCTCTCTCTCTCTCGCAATCACAGCTTCTCTTTCTCTCTCACACTCACAGCTTCTCTTTCTCTCTCACTCACAGCTTCGCTTTCTCTCTCTCTCACTCACAGCTTCTCTTTCTCTCTCTCTCACTCACAGCTTCTGTTTCTCTCTCTCTCTCACTCACAGCTTCTCTCTCTCTCACACTCACAGCTTCCCTTTCTCTCTCTCTCACTCACAGCTTCTCTTTCTCTCCCTCATACTCACAGCTTCTCTTTCTCTCTCTCTCTCACTCACTCACAGCTTCTTTCTTTCTTTCTCTCTCTCTCACACAGCTTCTCGTACTCTCTCTCTCACTCCCAGCATCTCTTTCTCTCTCACACACACACAGCTTCTCTCTCTCTCTCACTCACAGCTTCTCTTTCTCTCTCTCTCTCTGTCTCACTCACAGCTTCTCTTTATATCTCTCTCACTCACAGCTTCTCTTTCTCTCTCTCTCACTCACAGCTTCTCTTTCTCTCTCTCTCACTCACAGCTTCTCTCTCACTCTCTCTCACTCACTCACAGCTTATCTCTCTCTCTCACTCACAGCTTCTCTTTCTCTCTCTCTCACTCACAGCTTCTCTTTCTCTCTCTCTCACTCACAGCTTCTCTTTCTCTCTCACACACGCACAGCTTCTCTTTCTCACTCAGCTTCTCTTTCTCTCTCTCACTCACAGCTTCTCTTTCTCTCTCACTCACTTACAGCTTCTCTTTCGCTCTCTCTCTATCACTGTCACTGCTTCTCTCTCTCTCACTCACTCACTCTCACTCACAGCTTCTCTTTCTCTCTCTCACACACTCACAGCTTCTCTCTCTCACACTCACAGCTTCTCTCTCTCTCTCATTCACAATTATCTCTCTCTCTCACTCACAGCTTCTCTTTCTGTCTCTCTCACTCACTGCTTCTCTTTCTCCCTCTCTCTCTCACTCACAGCTTCTCTCTCTCACAGCTTCTCTTTCTTTCTTTCTCTCTCTCTCTCTCACAGCTTCTCTCTCACTCACAGCTTCTCTCTCTCACTCACAGCTTCTCTCTCACACACACACAGCTTCTCTTACTCTCTCTCTCACTCATAGCATCTCTTTATCTCTCTCTCTCACTCACAGCTTTTCTTTCTCTGTTTCTCCCTAACTCACAGCTTCTCTTTTTCTCTTTTTCACTCACAGCTTCTCTTTCTCTCTCTCTCTCACTCACAGCTTTTTCTCTCTCTCTCACTCATAGCATCTCTTTCTCTCTCTCTCTCACTCACAGCTTTTCTTTCTCTGTTTCTCCCTAACTCACAGCTTCTCTTTTTCTCTTTTTCACTCACAGCTTCTCTTTCTCTTTCTCTCTCTCACTCACATCTTCTCTCTCTCTCAGCTTCTCTCTCTCTCACTCACAGCTTCTCTTTCTCTCACTCACACACAGCTTCTCTTTCTCTCTCTCTCTCACTCACAGCTTTTCTTTCTCTGTTTCTCCCTAACTCACAGCTTCTCTTTTTCTCTTTTTCACTCACAGCTTCTCTTTCTCTCTCTCTCTCACTCACAGCTTTTTCTCTCTCTCTCACTCACAGCTTCTCTCTCTCTCACTCACTCACAGCTTCTCTTTCTCTCTCTCTCACAGCTTCTCTTTCTCTCTCTCTCTCTCACTCACACCTTCTCTCTCGCTCACTCACACACACTCACAGCTTCTCTTTCTCTCTCTCTCTCTCACTCACAGCTTCTCTTTCTCTCTCTCTCACTCACAGCTTCTCTTTCTCTCTCACACACAGCTATTTGTCTCTCTCTCACACAGAGTTTCTTTCTCTCTCTCTCACAGCTTCTCTCTCTCTCACTCACAGCTTCTCTCTCTCTTTCTCACAGCTACTCTTTCTCTCTCTCTCTTTCACCCTCAGCTTCTCTTTCGCTCTCTCTCTCTCACTCACAGCTTCTCTTTCTCTCTCTCTCACTCACAGCTTCTCTTTCTTTCTCTCATTCTCACTCAGATTCTCTTTTTCTCCTTCTCTATCACTGTCACAGCATCTCTCTCTCTCACACACACTCTCACTCACAGCTTCTCTTTCTCTCTCTCTCTCTCACTCACAGCTTCTCTTTCTCTCTCTCTCACTCACAGCTTCTCTTTATCTCTCTCTCACTCACAGCTTCTCTTTCTCTCTCTCTCTCTCTCTCACTCACAGCTTCTCTTTCTCTTTCTCTCTCTCACTCACATCTTCTCTCTCTCTCTCTCACTCACAGCTTCTCTCTCTCTCTCACTCACAGCTTCTCTCTCTCTCACAGCTTCTCTTTCTCTCTCTCTCTCTAACTCACAGCTTCTCTTTATATATCTCTCACTCACAGCTTCTCTTTCTCTCTCTCTCTCTCACTCACAGCTTCTCTTTCTCTCTCTCTCACTCACAGCTTCTCTCTCACTCTCTCTCACTCACTCACAGCTTATCTCTCTCTCTCACTCACAGCTTCTCTTTCTCTCTCTCTCTCACTCACAGCTTCTCTTTCTCTCTCTCTCTCACTCACAGCTTCTCTTTCTCTCTCTCTCACGCACAGCTTCTCTTTCTCTCTCTCTCACTCACATCTTCTCTTTCTCTCTCTCTCTCTCTCACTCACAGCTTCTCTCTCTCTCTCACTCACAGCTTCACTTTCTCTCTCTCACTCACTCACAGCTTCTCTTTCTCTTTCTCTCTCTAACTCACAGCTTCTATTTATCTCTCTCTCTCACTCACAGCTTCTCTTTCTCTCTCTCACTCACAGCTTCTCCTTCTCTCTCTCTCTCACTCACATCTCCTCTCTCTCTCTCTCTCTCACTCACAGCTTCTCTCTCTCTCTCTTACTCACTCTCACTCACAGCTTCTCTTTCTCTCACACACACACTCACAGTTTCTCTCTCTCTCTCACTCACAGCTTCTCTCTCTCTCTCTCTCAATCACTCACAGCTTCTCTCTCTCTCTCACTCACAGCTTCTCTCTCTCTCACTCACAGCTTCCCTTTCTCTCTCTCTCTCACAGCTTCTCTATCTCCCTCTCTCTCACTCACAGCTTCTCTCTCTCACTCAGAGCTTCTCTTTCTTTATCTCTCTCTCACTCACAGCTTCTCTCTCTCTCACACACACAGCTTCTCTCTCTCTCACTCACTCACAGCTTCTCTTTCTCTCTCTCTCACTCACAGCTTTTTTTTCTCTCTCTCTCACTCACAGCTTCTCTTTATCTCTCTCTCACTCACAGCTTCTCTCTCTCTCACTCACAGCTTCTCTTTCTCTCTCTCTCTCTCACAGCTTCTCTTTCTCTCTCTCTGTCACTCACAGCTCTCTCTCTTTCTCTCTCACTCACAGATTCTCTTTCTTTCTCTCTCTCTCTCTCTCACTCACAGCTTCTCTTTCTCTGTCTCTCTAACTCACAGCTTCTCTTTATCTCTCTCTAACTCACAGCTCTCTCTCTTTCTCTCTCACTCACAGCTTCTCTTTCTTTCTCTCTCTCTCTCTCTCACTCACATTTTCTCTCTCTCTCACACACTCACAGCTTCTCTCTCTCTCTCACTCACAGCTTCTCTCTCTCTCTCTCTCAGCTTCTCTTTCTCTGTCTCTCTCTAACTCACAGCTTCTCTTTATATCTCTCTCACTCACAGCTTCTCTTTCTCTCTCTCTCTCACTCACAGCTTCTCTTTCTCTCTCTCTCACTCACAGCTTCTCTCTCACTCTCTCTCACACACTCACAGCTTATCTCTCTCTCTCACTCACAGCTTCTCTTTCTCTCTCTCTCTCACTCACCGCTCCTCTTTCTCTCTCTCTCTCACTCATAGCTTCTCTTTCTCTCTCTCTCACTCACATCTTCTCTTTCTCTCTCTCTCTCTCTCACTCACAGCTTCTCTCTCTCACTCACAGCTTCACTTTCTCTCTCTCACTCACTCACAGCTTCTCTCTCTCTCACTCACAGCTTCACTTTCTCTCTCTCACTCACTCACAGCTTCTCTCTCTTTCTCTCTCTAACTCACAGCTTCTATTTTTCTCTCTCTCACTCACAGCTTCTCTTTCTCTCTCTCTCTCACTCACTGCTTCTCCTTCTCTCTCTCTCACTCACATCTCCTCCCTCTCTCTCTCTATCTCTCACTCACAGCTTCTCTCTCTCTCTCTCTTACTCACTCTCACTCACAGCTTCTCTTTCCCTCTCACACACACTCACAGTTTCTCTCTCTCTCTCACTCACAGCTTCTCTCTCAATCTCAATCACTCACAGCTTCTCTCTCTCTCTCACTCACAGCTTCTCTCTCTCTCACTCACAGCTTCTCTTTCTCTCTCTCTCATTCACAGCTTCTCTTTCTCCCTCTCTCTCTCACTCACAGCTTCTCTCTCTCACTCAGAGCTTCTCTTTCTTTATCTCTCTCTCACTCACAGCTTCTCTCTCACACACACACACAGCTTCTCTCTCACTCACTCACTCACAGCTTCTCTTTCTCTCTCTCTCTCACTCACAGCTTTTTTTCTCTCTCTCTCACTCACAGCTTCTCTTTATCTCTCTCTCACTCACATCTTCTCTCTCTCTCTCACTCACAGCTTCTCTCTCTCTCACTCACAGCTTCTCTTTCTCTCTCTCTCACGCACAGCTTCTCTTTCTCTCTCTCTCACTCACATCTTCTCTTTCTCTCTCTCTCTCTCTCTCTCACTCACAGCTTCTCTCACTCTCTCACTCACAGCTTCACTTTCTCTCTCTCACTCACTCACAGCTTCTCTTTCTCTTTCTCTCTCTAACTCACAGCTTCTATTTATCTCTCTCTCTCACTCACAGCTTCTCTTTCTCTCTCTCACTCACAGCTTCTCCTTCTCTCTCTCTCTCACTCACATCTCCTCTCTCTCTCTCTCACTCACAGCTTCTCTCTCTCTCTCTTACTCACTCTCACTCACAGCTTCTCTTTCTCTCACACACACACTCACAGTTTCTCTCTCTCTCTCACTCACAGCTTCTCTCTCTCTCTCTCAATCACTCACAGCTTCTCTCTCTCTCTCACTCACAGCTTCTCTCTCTCTCACTCACAGCTTCCCTTTCTCTCTCTCTCACTCACAGCTTCTCTATCTCCCTCTCTCTCACTCACAGCTTCTCTCTCTCACTCAGAGCTTCTCTTTCTTTATCTCTCTCTCACTCACAGCTTCTCTCTCTCACACACACACAGCTTCTCTCTCTCTCACTCACTCACAGCTTCTCTTTCTCTCTCTCTCTCTCACTCACAGCTTTTTTTTCTCTCTCTCTCACTCACAGCTTCTCTTTATCTCTCTCACTCACATCTTCTCTCTCTCTCTCACTCACAGCTTCTCTCTCTCTCACTCACAGCTTCTCTTTCTCTCTCTCTCTCACAGCTTCTCTTTCTCTCTCTCTCTGTCACTCACAGCTCTCTCTCTTTCTCTCTCACTCACAGATTCTCTTTCTTTCTCTCTCTCTCTCTCACTCACAGCTTCTCTTTCTCTGTCTCTCTAACTCACAGCTTCTCTTTATCTCTCTCTAACTCACAGCTCTCTCTCTTTCTCTCTCACTCACAGCTTCTCTTTCTTTCTCTCTCTCTCTCTCTCACTCACATTTTCTCTCTCTCACACACACTCACAGCTTCTCTCTCTCTCTCACTCACAGCTTCTCTCTCTCTCTCTCAGCTTCTCTTTCTCTGTCTCTCTCTAACTCACAGCTTCTCTTTATATCTCTCTCACTCACAGCTTCTCTTTCTCTCTCTCTCTCACTCACAGCTTCTCTTTCTCTCTCTCTCACTCACAGCTTCTCTCTCACTCTCTCTCACACACTCACAGCTTATCTCTCTCTCACTCACAGCTTCTCTTTCTCTCTCTCTCTCACTCACCACTTCTCTTTCTCTCTCTCTCTCACTCATAGCTTCTCTTTCTCTCTCTCTCTCACGCACAGCTTCTCTTTCTCTCTCTCTCACTCACATCTTCTCTTTCTCTCTCTCTCTCTCACTCACAGCTTCTCTCTCTCTCACACACAGCTTCACTTTCTCTCTCTCACTCACTCACAGCTTCTCTCTCTCTCACTCACAGCTTCACTTTCTCTCTCTCACTCACTCACAGCTTCTCTCTCTTTCTCTCTCTAACTCACAGCTTCTATTTATCTCTCTCTCACTCACAGCTTCTCTTTCTCTCTCTCTCTCACTCACAGCTTCTCCTTCTCTCTCTCTCACTCACATCTCCTCCCTCTCTCTCTCTATCTCTCACTCACAGCTTCTCTCTCTCTCTCTTACTCACTCTCACTCTCAGCTTCTCTTTCTCTCTCACACACACTCACAGTTTCTCTCTCTCTCTCACTCACAGCTTCTCTCTCTCTCTCAATCACTCACAGCTTCTCTCTCTCTCTCACTCACAGCTTCTCTCTCTCTCACTCACAACTTCTCTTTCTCTCTCTCTCACTCACAGCTTCTCTTTCTCCCTCTCTCTCTCACTCACAGCTTCTCTCTCTCACTCAGAGCTTCTCTTTCGTTATCTCTCTCTCACTCACAGCTTCTCTCTCACTCACTCACTCACAGCTTCTCTTTCTCTCTCTCTCTCACTCACAGCTTTTTTTCTCTCTCTCACTCACAGCTTCTCTTTATCTCTCTCTCACTCACATCTTCTCTCTCTCTCTCACTCACAGCTTCTCTCTCTCTCACTCACAGCTTCTCTTTCTCTTTCTCTCTCACAGCTTCTCTTTCTCTCTCTCTCTGTCACTCACAGCTCTCGCTCTTTCTCTCTCACTCAAAGCTTCTCTTTCTCTCTCTCTCTCTCTCTCACAGCTTCTCTTTCTCTGTCTCTAACTCACAGCTTCTCTTTATCTCTCTCTCACTCACAGCTCTCTCTCTTTCTCTCTCACTCACCGCTTCTCTTTCTTTCTCTCTCTCTCTCTCACTCACATCTTCTCTCTCTCTCTCACTCACAGCTTCTCTCTCTCTCACTCACAGCTTCTCTCTCTCTCTCTCACAGATTCTCTTTCTCTGTCTCTCTCTAACTCGCAGCTTCTCTTTATATCTCTCTCACTCACAGCTTCTCTCTCTCTCTCACTCACAGCTTCTCTTTCTCTCTCTCTCACTCACAGCTTCTCTCTCACTCTCTCTCACTCACTCACAGCTTATCTCTCTCTCACTCACAGCTTCTCTTTCTCTCTCTCTCTCACTCACAGATTCTCTTTCTCTCTCTCTCTCACTCACAGCTTCTTCTCTCTGTCTCTCTCACTCACAGCTTCTCTCTCTCTCACAGCTTCTTTCTCTCTCTCACTCATTAACAGCTTCTCTTTATCTCTCTCTCTCTCACTCACAGCTTCTCTCTCTCTCACTCACTCACAGCTTCTCTTTCTCTCTCTCTCACTCACAGCTTCTCTCTCACACACACACACAGCTTCCCTTTCTCTCTTTCTCTCTCACTCACAGCTTCTATTTCTATCTCTCTCTCACTCACAGCTGCTCTTTCTCTCTCTCTCACTCACAGCTTCTCAATCTCACACACACACAGTTTCCCTTTCTTTCTCTCTCTCTCTCACTCACAGCTTCTCTTTCTCTCTCTCACACACACAGCTTCTCTCTCTCTCTCTCTCACGGCTTCTCTTTCTCTCTCTCTGTCTCACTCACAGCTTCTCTTTCTATCTCTCTCTCTCACTCACAGCTTCTGTTTCTCTCTCTCTCTTTCACACACAGCTTCTCTCTCTCTCACTCACTCACAGCTTCTCTTTCTCTCTCTCTCTCACTCACAGCTTCTCTCTCACACACACACACAGCTTCCCTTTCTCTCTTTCTTTCTCTCTCACTCACAGCTTCTATTTCTATCTCTCTCCCTCACAGCTGCTCTTTCTCTCTCTCTCACTCACAGCTTCTCTCTTTCTCACACACAGCTTCCCTTTCTTTCTCTCTCTCTCTCTCTCACTCACAGCTTCTCTTTCTCTCTCTCTCTCACAGCTTCTCTCTCTCTCTCACTCACAGCTTCTCTTTCTCTCTCTCTCTCACTCACAACTTCTCTTTCTATCTATCTCTCTCACTCACAGCTTCTGTTTCTCTCTCTCTAACTCACACACAGCTTCTTCTCTCTGTCTCTCTCACACAGCTTCTCTCTCTCTCACTCACTCACAGCTTCTTCTCTCTTTCTCTCTTACTCACAGCTTCTCTCTCACACACACACACAAAGCTTCTCTTTCTCTCTCTCACTCACAGCTTCTCTTTCTCTCTCTCTGACTCATAGCTTATCTTTCTCTCTCACACACTCACAGCTTCTATTTCTCTCTCTCTTACTCAAAGCTTCTCTTTCTCTCACTTTCTCTCACTCACAGCTTCTCTTTCTCTCTCTCTCTCTCTCTCACAGCTTCTTCTCTCTGTCTCTCTCACTCACAGCTTCTCTCTCTCTCACAGCTTCTTTCTCTCACTCACTCACTCACAGCTTCTCTTTCTCTCTCTCTCACTCACAGCTTCTCTCTCTCTCACACACACAGCTTCCCTTTCTCTCTTTCTCTCTCACTCACAGCTTCTATTTCTATCTCTCTCTCACTCACAGCTGCTCTTTCTCTCTCTCTCACTCACAGCTGCTCTTTCTCTCTCTCTCTCTCACTCACAGTTTCTCAATCTCACACACGCACAGTTTCCCTTTCTTTCTCTCTCTCTCTCTCACTCACAGCTTCTCTTTCTCTCTCTCACACACACAGCTTCTCTCTCTCTCTCACTCACAGCTTCTCTTTCTCTCTCTCTGTCTCACTCACAGCTTCTCTTTCTATCTCTCTCTCACTCACAGCTTCTGTTTCTCTCTCTCTCTAACTCACACACAGCTTCTTCTCTCTGTCTCTCTCACACAGCTTCTCTCTCTCTCACTCACAGCTTCTTCTCTCTGTCTCTCTCACTCACAGCTTCTCTCTCTCTCACTCACTCATAGCTTCTCTTTCTCTCTCTCTCTCACAGCTTCTCTTTCTCGCTTTCTCTCTCACTCACAGCTTCTATTTCTCTCTCACACAGCGTCAGTTTTTCTCTCTCTCTCTCACTCACAGCTCTTTCTCTCTCTCTCACTCACAGCTGCTCTTTCTCTCTCTCTCACTCACAGCTTCTCTTTCTCTTTCTCTCTCTCTCTCTCACACACACAGCTTCTCTTTTTCTCTCCCTCTCCCACTCACAGCTTCTCTTTATCTCTCATTCTCTCACTCACAGCTTATCTTTCTCTTTCTCTCACTCACAGCTTTTCTGTCTCTCTCTCTGACTGACAGCTTCTCTTTCTCTCTCTCTCTCTCACTCACAGTTTCTCTCTCTGTCTGTCACTCACAGCTTCTCTCACACACACACACACAGATTCTCTTTCTCCCTCTCTCACTCACAACTTCTCTTTCTCTCTTTCTCTCTCACTCTCAGCTTCTTTTCCTCTCTCACACACACACAGCTTCTCTTTCTCTCTCTCTCACTCAGCTTCTCTTTCTCTCTCTCTCTCGCAATCACAGCTTCTCTTTCTCTCTCTCACTCACAGCTTCTCTCTCTCTCACTCACTCACAGCTTCTCTTTCTCTCTCTCTCACTCACAGCTTCTCTCTCACACACACACACAGCTTCCCTTTCTTTCTCTCTCTCTCTCACTCACAGCTTCTCTTTATCTCACTCTCACTCACATCTTCTCTCTCTCTCTCACTCACAGCTTCTCTCTCTCTCACACACAGCTTCTCTTTCTCTTTCTCTCTCACAGCTTCTCTTTCTCTCTCTCTCTGTCACTCACAGCTCTCGCTCTTTCTCTCTCACTCAAAGCTTCTCTTTCTCTCTCTCTCTCTCTCTCACAGCTTCTCTTTCTCTGTCTCTAACTCACAGCTTCTCTTTATCTCTCTCTCACTCACAGCTCTCTCTCTTTCTCTCTCACTCACAGCTTCTCTTTCTTTCTCTCTCTCTCTCTCACTCACATCTTCTCTCTCTCTCTCTCACTCACAGCTTCTCTCTCTCTCACTCACAGCTTCTCTCTCTCTCTCTCTCACAGATTCTCTTTCTCTGTCTCTCTCTAACTCACAGCTTCTCTTTATATCTCTCTCACTCACAGCTTCTCTCTCTCTCACTCACAGCTTCTCTTTCTCTCTCTCTCACTCACAGCTTCTCTCTCACTCTCTCTCACTCACTCACAGCTTATCTCTCTCTCACTCACAGCTTCTCTTTCTCTCTCTCTCTCACTCACAGATTCTCTTTCTCTCTCTCTCTCACTCACAGCTTCTTCTCTCTGTCTCTCTCACTCACAGCTTCTCTCTCTCTCACAGCTTCTTTCTCTCTCTCACTCATTAACAGCTTCTCTTTATCTCTCTCTCTCTCACACAGCTTCTCTCTCTCTCACTCACTCACAGCTTCTCTTTCTCTCTCTCTCACTCACAGCTTCTCTCTCTCACACACACACAGCTTCCCTTTCTCTCTTTCTCTCTCACTCACAGCTTCTATTTCTATCTCTCTCTCACTCACAGCTGCTCTTTCTCTCTCTCTCACTCACAGCTTCTCAATCTCACACACACACAGTTTCCCTTTCTTTCTCTCTCTCTCTCACTCACAGCTTCTCTTTCTCTCTCACACACACACAGCTTCTCTCTCTCTCTCTCTCACGGCTTCTCTTTCTCTCTCTCTGTCTCACTCACAGCTTCTCTTTCTATCTCTCTCTCTCACTCACAGCTTCTGTTTCTCTCTCTCTCTTTCACACACAGCTTCTCTCTCTCTCACTCACTCACAGCTTCTCTTTCTCTCTCTCTCTCACTCACAGCTTCTCTCTCACACACACACACAGCTTCCCTTTCTCTCTTTCTTTCTCTCTCACTCACAGCTTCTATTTCTATCTCTCTCCCTCACAGCTGCTCTTTCTCTCTCTCTCACTCACAGCTTCTCTCTTTCTCACACACAGCTTCCCTTTCTTTCTCTCTCTCTCTCTCTCACTCACAGCTTCTCTTTCTCTCTCTCTCTCACAGCTTCTCTCTCTCTCTCACTCACAGCTTCTCTTTCTCTCTCTCTCTCACTCACAACTTCTCTTTCTATCTCTCTCTCTCACTCACAGCTTCTGTTTCTCTCTCTCTAACTCACACACAGCTTCTTCTCTCTGTCTCTCTCACACAGCTTCTCTCTCTCTCACTCACTCACAGCTTCTTCTCTCTTTCTCTCTTACTCACAGCTTCTCTCTCTCACACACACACAAAGCTTCTCTTTCTCTCTCTCACTCACAGCTTCTCTTTCTCTCTCTCTGACTCATAGCTTATCTTTCTCTCTCACACACTCACAGCTTCTATTTCTCTCTCTCTTACTCAAAGCTTCTCTTTCTCTCACTTTCTCTCACTCACAGCTTCTCTTTCTCTCTCTCTCTCTCTCTCTCTCACAGCTTCTTCTCTCTGTCTCTCTCACTCACAGCTTCTCTCTCTCTCACAGCTTCTTTCTCTCACTCACTCACTCACAGCTTCTCTTTCTCTCTCTCTCACTCACAGCTTCTCTCTCTCACACACACACAGCTTCCCTTTCTCTCTTTCTCTCTCACTCACAGCTTCTATTTCTATCTCTCTCTCACTCACAGCTGCTCTTTCTCTCTCTCTCACTCACAGCTGCTCTTTCTCTCTCTCTCTCTCACTCACAGTTTCTCAATCTCACACACGCACAGTTTCCCTTTCTTTCTCTCTCTCTCTCTCACTCACAGCTTCTCTTTCTCTCTCTCACACACACAGCTTCTCTCTCTCTCTCACTCACAGCTTCTCTTTCTCTCTCTCTGTCTCACTCACAGCTTCTCTTTCTATCTCTCTCTCACTCACAGCTTCTGTTTCTCTCTCTCTCTAACTCACACACAGCTTCTTCTCTCTGTCTCTCTCACACAGCTTCTCTCTCTCTCTCACTCACAGCTTCTTCTCTCTGTCTCTCTCACTCACAGCTTCTCTCTCTCTCACTCACTCATAGCTTCTCTTTCTCTCTCTCTCTCACAGCTTCTCTTTCTCGCTTTCTCTCTCACTCACAGCTTCTATTTCTCTCTCACACAGCGTCAGTTTTTCTCTCTCTCTCTCACTCACAGCTCTTTCTCTCTCTCTCACTCACAGCTGCTCTTTCTCTCTCTCTCACTCACAGCTTCTCTTTCTCTTTCTCTCTCTCTCTCTCTCACACACACAGCTTCTCTTTTTCTCTCCCTCTCCCACTCACAGCTTCTCTTTATCTCTCATTCTCTCACTCACAGCTTATCTTTCTCTTTCTCTCACTCACAGCTTTTCTGTCTCTCTCTCTGACTGACAGCTTCTCTTTCTCTCTCTCTCTCTCACTCACAGCTTCTCTCTCTGTCTGTCACTCACAGCTTCTCTCTCACACACACACACAGATTCTCTTTCTCCCTCTCTCACTCACAACTTCTCTTTCTCTCTTTCTCTCTCACTCTCAGCTTCTTTTCCTCTCTCACACACACACAGCTTCTCTTTCTCTCTCTCTCACTCAGCTTCTCTTTCTCTCTCTCTCTCGCAATCACAGCTTCTCTTTCTCTCTCTCACTCACAGCTTATCTCTCTCTCACTCACTCACAGCTTCTCTTTCTCTCTCTCTCACTCACAGCTTCTCTCTCACACACACACACAGCTTCCCTTTCTTTCTCTCTCTCTCTCACTCACAGCTTCTCTTTCTCTCTCTCTCACACACAGCTTCTCTCTCTCTCTCACTCACAGCTTCTCTTTCTCTCTCTCTGTCTCACTCACAGCTTCTCTTTCTATCTCTCTCTCTCACTCACAGCTTCTGTTTCTCTCTCTCTCTAACTCACACACAGCTTCTTCTCTCTGTCTCTCTCACACAGCTTCTCTCTCTCTCTCTCACTCACAGCTTCTTCTCTCTGTCTCTCTCACTCACAGCTTCTCTCTCTCTCACTCACTCATAGCTTCTCTTTCTCTCTCTCTCTCACAGCTTCTCTTTCTCGCTTTCTCTCTCACTCACAGCTTCTATTTCTCTCTCACACAGCTTCTCTTTTTCTCTCTCTCTCTCTCTCTCACTCACAGCTCTTTCTCTCTCTCTTTCACTCACAGCTGCTCTTTCTCTCTCTCTCACTCACAGCTTCTCTTTCTCTTTCTCTCTCTCTCTCACACACACAGCTTCTCTTTTTCTCTCATTCTCTCACTCACAGCTTATCTTTCTCTCTCTCACTCACAGCTTTTCTGTCTCTCTCTCTGACTGACAGCTTCTCTTTCTCTCTCTCTCTCACTCACAGCTTCTCTCTCTGTCTGTCACTCACAGCTTCTCTCTCACACACAGATTCTCTTTCTCTCTCTCTCACTCACAACTTCTCTTTCTCTCTTTCTCTCTCACTCTCAGCTTCTCTTTCTCTCACACACACACAGCTTCTCTTTCTCTCTCTCTCTCACTCAGCTTCTCTTTCTCTCTCTCTCGCAATCACAGCTTCTCTTTCTCTCTCACACTCACAGCTTCTCTTTCTCTCTCACTCACAGCTTCTCTTTCTCTCTCTCTCACGCACAGCTTCTCTTTCTCTCTCTCTCACTCACAGCTTCTCTCTCTCTCTCTCACTCACACCTTTTCTTTCTCTCTCTCTCACTCACTCAAAGCTTCTCTCTCTCACTCACAGCTTCTCTTTCTCTCCCTCATACTAACAGCTTCTCTTTCTCTCTCTCTCTCTCTCACTCACAGCTTCTTTCTTTCTTTCTCTCTCTGTCTCTCTCACAGCTTCTCTTTCTCTCTCTCTCTCACTCCCAGCATCTCTTTCACACACACACAGCTTCTCACTCTCTCTCACTCACAGCTTCTCTTTCTCTCTCTCTGTCTCACTCACAGCTTCTCTTTCTATCTCTCTCTCTCACTCACAGCTTCTGTTTCTCTCTCTCTCACACTCACAGCTTCTTCTCTCCATATCTCTCACTCACAGCTTCTCACTCTCACTCACAGCTTCCCTTTCTCTCTGTCTCACTCACAGCTTCTCTTTCTCTCTCTCTCACTCACTCACAGCTTCTCTTTCTGTCTCTCTCACTCACTCACAGCATCTCTTTCTCTCTCTCTCACTCACAGCTTCTATTTATCTCTCTCTCACTCACAGCTTCTCTTTCTCTCTCTCTCTCACTCACAGCTTCTCCTTCTCTCTCTCTCACTCACATCTCCTCCCTCTCTCTCTCTATCTCTCACTCACAGCTTCTCTCTCTCTCTCTCTTACTCACTCTCACTCACAGCTTCTCTTTCTCTCTCACACACACTCACAGTTTCTCTCTCTCTCTCACTCACAGCTTCTCTCTCTCTCTCAATCACTCACAGCTTCTCTCTCTCTCTCACTCACAGCTTCTCTCTCTCTCACTCACAGCTTCTCTTTCTCTCTCTCTCACTCACAGCTTCTCTTTATCCCTCTCTCTCTCACTCACAGCTTCTCTCTCTCACTCAGAGCTTCTCTTTCTTTATCTCTCTCTCACTCACAGCTTCTCTCTCTCACACACACACAGCTTCTCTCTCACTCACTCACTCACAGCTTCTCTTTCTCTCTCTCTCTCACTCACAGCTTTTTTTCTCTCTCTCTCACTCACAGCTTCTCTTTATCTATCTCTCACTCACATCTTCTCTCTCTCTCTCTCTCACAGCTTCTCTCTCTCTCACTCACAGCTTCTCTTTCTCTTTCTCTCTCACAGCTTCTCTTTCTCTCTCTCTCTGTCACTCACAGCTCTCTCTCTTTCTCTCTCACTCAAAGCTTCTCTTTCTTTCTCTCTCTCTCTCTCTCACAGCTTCTCTTTCTCTGTCTCTAACTCACAGCTTCTCTTTATCTCTCTCTCACTCACAGCTCTCTCTCTTTCTCTCTCACTCACAGCTTCTCTTTCTTTCTCTCTCTCTCTCTCACTCACATCTTCTCTCTCTCTCTCTCACTCACAGCTTCTCTCTCTCTCACTCACAGCTTCTCTCTCTCTCTCTCTCACAGATTCTCTTTCTCTGTCTCTCTCTAACTCACAGCTTCTCTTTATATCTCTCTCACTCACAGCTTCTCTCTCTCTCTCTCTCTCTCACTCACAGCTTCTCTTTCTCTCTCTCTCACTCACAGCTTCTCTCTCACTCTCTCTCACTCACTCACAGCTTATCTCTCTCTCACTCACAGCTTCTCTTTCTCTCTCACTCTCACTCACATATTCTCTTTCTCTCTCTCTCTCACTCACAGCTTCTTCTCTCTGTCTCTCTCACTCACAGCTTCTCTCTCTCTCACAGCTTCTTTCTCTCTCTCACTCACTAACAGCTTCTCTTTATCTATCTCTCTCTCACTCACAGCTTCTCTCTCTCTCACTCACTCACAGCTTCTCTTTCTCTCTCTCTCACTCACAGCTTCTCTCTCTCACACACACACAGCTTCCCTTTCTCTCTTTCTCTCTCACTCACAGCTTCTATTTCTTTCTCTCTCTCACTCACAGCTGCTCTTTCTCTCTCTCTCACTCACAGCTTCTCAATCTCACACACACACAGTTTCCCTTTCTTTCTCTCTCTCTCTCACTCACAGCTTCTCTTTCTCTCTCACACACACACAGCTTCTCTCTCTCTCTCTCTCTCACAGCTTCTCTTTCTCTCTCTCTGTCTCACTCACAGCTTCTCTTTCTATCTCTCTCTCTCACTCACAGCTTCTGTTTCTCTCTCTCTCTTTCACACACAGCTTCTCTCTCTCTCACTCACTCACAGCTTCTCTTTCTCTCTCTCTCTCACTCACAGCTTCTCTCTCACACACACACAGCTTCCCTTTCTCTCTTTCTTTCTCTCTCACTCACAGCTTCTATTTCTATCTCTCTCCCTCACAGCTGCTCTTTCTCTCTCTCTCACTCACAGCTTCTCTCTTTCTCACACACAGCTTCCCTTTCTTTCTCTCTCTCTCTCTCTCACTCACAGCTTCTCTTTCTCTCTCTCTCTCACAGCTTCTCTCTCTCTCTCACTCACAGCTTCTCTTTCTCTCTCTCTCTCACTCACAGCTTCTCTTTCTATCTCTCTCTCTCACTCACAGCTTCTGTTTCTCTCTCTCTAACTCACACACAGCTTCTTCTCTCTGTCTCTCTCACACAGCTTCTCTCTCTCTCTCTCACTCACTCACACCTTCTTCTCTCTTTCTCTCTTACTCACAGCTTCTCTCTCTCACACACACACAAAGCTTCTCTTTCTCTCTCTCACTCACAGCTTCTCTTTCTCTCTCTCTGACTCATAGCTTATCTTTCTCTCTCACACACTCACAGCTTCTATTTCTCTCTCTCTTACTCAAAGCTTCTCTTTCTCTCACTTTCTCTCACTCACAGCTTCTCTTTCTCTCTCTCTCTCTCTCTCTCACAGCTTCTTCTCTCTGTCTCTCTCACTCACAGCTTCTCTCTCTCTCACAGCTTCTTTCTCTCACTCACTCACTCACAGCTTCTCTTTCTCTCTCTCTCACTCACAGCTTCTCTCTCTCACACACACACAGCTTCCCTTTCTCTCTTTCTCTCTCACTCACAGCTTCTATTTCTATCTCTCTCTCACTCACAGCTGCTCTTTCTCTCTCTCTCACTCACAGCTGCTCTTTCTCTCTCTCTCTCTCACTCACAGTTTCTCAATCTCACACACACACAGTTTCCCTTTCTTTCTCTCTCTCTCTCTCACTCACAGCTTCTCTTTCTCTCTCTCACACACACAGCTTCTCTCTCTCTCTCACTCACAGCTTCTCTTTCTCTCTCTCAGTCTCACTCACAGCTTCTCTTTCTATCTCTCTCTCACTCACAGCTTCTGTTTCTCTCTCTCTCTAACTCACACACAGCTTCTTCTCTCTGTCTCTCTCACACAGCTTCTCTCTCTCTCACTCACAGCTTCTTCTCTCTGTCTCTCTCACTCACAGCTTCTCTCTCTCTCACTCACTCATAGCTTCTCTTTCTCTCTCTCTCTCACAGCTTCTCTTTCTCGCTTTCTCTCTCACTCACAGCTTCTATTTCTCACTCACACAGCGTCAGTTTTTCTCTCTCTCTCTCACTCACAGCTCTTTCTCTCTCTCTCTCACTCACAGCTGCTCTTTCTCTCTCTCTCACTCACAGCTTCTCTTTCTCTTTCTCTCTCTCTCTCTCACACACACAGCTTCTCTTTTTCTCTCCCTCTCCCACTCACAGCTTCTCTTTATCTCTCATTCTCTCACTCACAGCTTATCTTTCTCTTTCTCTCACTCACAGCTTTTCTGTCTCTCTCTCTGACTGACAGCTTCTCTTTCTCTCTCTCTCACTCACAGCTTCTCTCTCTGTCTGTCACTCACAGCTTCTCTCACACACACACACACAGATTCTCTTTCTCCCTCTCTCACTCACAACTTCTCTTTCTCTCTTTCTCTCTCACTCTCAGCTTCTTTTTCTCTCTCACACACACACAGCTTCTCTTTCTCTCTCTCTCACTCAGCTTCTCTTTCTCTCTCTCTCTCGCAATCACAGCTTCTCTTTCTCTCTCTCACTCACAGCTTCTCTCTCTCTCACTCACTCACAGCTTCTCTTTCTCTCTCTCTCACTCACAGCTTCTCTCTCACACACACACACAGCTTCCCTTTCTTTCTCTCTCTCTCTCACTCACAGCTTCTCTTTCTCTCTCTCACACACACAGCTTCTCTCTCTCTCTCACTCACAGCTTCTCTTTCTCTCTCTCTGTCTCACTCACAGCTTCTCTTTCTATCTCTCTCTCTCACTCACAGCTTCTGTTTCTCTCTCTCTCTAACTCACACACAGCTTCTTCTCTCTGTCTCTCTCACACAGCTTCTCTCTCTCTCTCTCACTCACAGCTTCTTCTCTCTGTCTCTCTCACTCACAGCTTCTCTCTCTCTCACTCACTCATAGCTTCTCTTTCTCTCTCTCTCTCACAGCTTCTCTTTCTCACTTTCTCTCTCACTCACAGCTTCTATTTCTCTCTCACACAGCTTCTCTTTTTCTCTCTCTCTCTCTCACTCACAGCTCTTTCTCTCTCTCTTTCACTCACAGCTGCTCTTTCTCTCTCTCTCACTCACAGCTTCTCTTTCTCTTTCTCTCTCTCTCTCTCACACACACAGCTTCTCTTTTTCTCTCATTCTCTCACTCACAGCTTATCTTTCTCTCTCTCACTCACAGCTTTTCTGTCTCTCTCTCTGACTGACAGCTTCTCTTTCTCTCTCTCTCTCACTCACAGCTTCTCTCTCTCTCTGTCACTCACAGCTTCTCTCTCACACACAGATTCTCTTTCTCTCTCTCTCACTCACAACTTCTCTTTCTCTCTTTCTCTCTCACTCTCAGCTTCTCTTTCTCTCTCACACACACACAGCTTCTCTTTCTCTCTCTCTCTCACTCAGCTTCTCTTTCTCTCTCTCTCGCAATCACAGCTTCTCTTTCTCTCTCACACTCACAGCTTCTCTTTCTCTCTCACTCACAGCTTCTCTTTCTCTCTCTCTCACGCACAGCTTCTCTTTCTCTCTCTCTCTCTCACTCACACCTTTTCTTTCTCTCTCTCTCACTCACTCAAAGCGTCTCTCTCTCACTCACAGCTTCTCTTTCTCTCCCTCATACTAACAGCTTCTCTTTCTCTCTCTCTCTCTCTCACTCACAGCTTCTTTCTTTCTTTCTCTCTCTGTCTCTCTCACAGCTTCTCTTTCTCTCTCTCTCACTCCCAGCATCTCTTTCACACACACACAGCTTCTCACTCTCTCTCACTCACAGCTTCTCTTTCTCTCTCTCTGTCTCACTCACAGCTTCTCTTTCTATCTCTCTCTCTCACTCACAGCTTCTGTTTCTCTCTCTCTCACACTCACAGCTTCTTCTCTCCATATCTCTCACTCACAGCTTCTCACTCTCACTCACAGCTTCCCTTTCTCTCTCTCTCACTCACAGCTTCTCTTTCTTTCTCTCTCACTCACAGCTTCTCTTTCTGTCTCTCTCACTCACTCACAGCATCTCTTTCTCTCTCTATCACTCACAGCTGCTCTTTCTCTCTCTCTCTCTCACTCACAGTTTCTCAATCTCACACACACACAGTTTCCCTTTCTTTCTCTCTCTCTCTCACTCACAGCTTCTCTTTCTCTCTCTCACACACACAGCTTCTCTCACTCTCTCACTCACAGCTTCTCTTTCTCTCTCTCTGTCTCACTCACAGCTTCTCTTTCTATCTCTCTCTCACTCACAGCTTCTGTTTCTCTCTCTCTCTAACTCACACACAGCTTCTTCTCTCTGTCTCTCTCACACAGCTTCTCTCTCTCTCTCACTCACAGCTTCTTCTCTCTGTCTCTCTCACTCACAGCTTCTCTCTCTCTCACTCACTCATAGCTTCTCTTTCTCTCTCTCTCTCTCACAGCTTCTCTTTCTCGCTTTCTCTCTCACTCACATCTTCTATTTCTCTCTCACACAGCGTCAGTTTTTCTCTCTCTCTCTCACTCACAGCTCTTTCTCTCTCTCTCTCACTCACAGCTGCTCTTTCTCTCTCTCTCACTCACAGCTTCTCTTTCTCTTTCTCTCTCTCTCTCTCACACACACAGCTTCTCTTTTTCTCTCCCTCTCCCACTCACAGCTTCTCTTTATCTCTCATTCTCTCACTCACAGCTTATATTTCTCTTTCTCTCACTCACAGCTTTTCTGTCTCTCTCTCTGACTGACAGCTTCTCTTTCTCTCTCTCTCTCTCACTCACAGCTTCTCTCTCTGTCTGTCACTCACAGCTTCTCTCACACACACACACAGATTCTCTTTCTCCCTCTCTCACTCACAACTTCTCTTTCTCTCTTTCTCTCTCACTCTCAGCTTCTTTTTCTCTCTCACACACACACAGCTTCTCTTTCTCTCTCTCTCACTCAGCTTCTCTTTCTCTCTCTCTCTCGCAATCACAGCTTCTCTTTCTCTCTCTCACTCACAGCTTCTCTCTCTCTCACTCACTCACAGCTTCTCTTTCTCTCTCTCACTCACAGCTTCTCTCACACACACACACAGCTTCCCTTTCTTTCTCTCTCTCTCTCTCACTCACAGCTTCTCTTTTTCTCTCTCTCACACACAGCTTCTCTCTCTCTCTCACTCACAGCTTCTCTTTCTCTCTCTCTGTCTCACTCACAGCTTCTCTTTCTATCTCTCTCTCTCACTCACAGCTTCTGTTTCTCTCTCTCTCTAACTCACACACAGCTTCTTCTCTCTGTCTCTCTCACACAGCTTCTCTCTCTCACTCACAGCTTCTTCTCTCTGTCTCTCTCACTCACAGCTTCTCTCTCTCTCACTCACTCATAGCTTCTCTTTCTCTCTCTCTCTCACAGCTTCTCTTTCTCGCTTTCTCTCTCACTCACAGCTTCTATTTCTCTCTCACACAGCTTCTCTTTTTCTCTCTCTCTCTCTCTCACTCACAGCTCTTTCTCTCTCTCTTTCACTCACAGCTGCTCTTTCTCTCTCTCTCACTCACAGCTTCTCTTTCTCTCTCTCTCTCTCACACACACAGCTTCTCTTTTTCTCTCATTCTCTCACTCACAGCTTATCTTTCTCTCTCTCACTCACAGATTTTCTGTCTCTCTCTCTGACTGACAGCTTCTCTTTCTCTCTCTCTCTCACTCACAGCTTCTCTCTCTGTCTGTCACTCACAGCTTCTCTCACACACACAGATTCTCTTTCTCTCTCTCTCACTCACAACTTCTCTTTCTCTCTTTCTCTCTCACTCTCAGCTTCTCTTTCTCTCTCACACACACACAGCTTCTCTTTCTCTCTCTCTCTCACTCAGCTTCTCTTTCTCTCTCTCTCGCAATCACAGCTTCTCTTTCTCTCTCACACTCACAACTTCTCTTTCTCTCTCACTCACAGCTTCTCTTTCTCTCTCTCTCACGCACAGCTTCTCTTTCTCTCTCTCTCACTCACAGCTTCTCTCTCTCTCTCACTCACACCTTTTCTTTCTCTCTCTCTCACTCACTCAAAGCTTCTCTCTCTCACTCACAGCTTCTCTTTCTCTCCCTCATACTAACAGCTTCTCTTTCTCTCTCTCTCTCACTCACAGCTTCTTTCTTTCTTTCTCTCTCTGTCTCTCTCACAGCTTCTCTTTCTCTCTCTCTCACTCCCAGCATCTCTTTCACACACACACAGCTTCTCACTCTCTCTCACTCACAGCTTCTCTTTCTCTCTCTCTGTCTCACTCACAGCTTCTCTTTCTATCTCTCTCTCTCACTCACAGCTTCTGTTTCTCTCTCTCTCACACTCACAGCTTCTTCTCTCCATATCTCTCACTCACAGATTCTCACTCTCACTCACAGCTTCCCTTTCTCTCTCTCTCACTCACAGCTTCTCTTTCTCTCTCTCTCTCACTCACTCACAGCTTCTCTTTCTGTCTCTCTCACTCACTCACAGCATCTCTTTCTCTCTCTCTCACTCACAGCTGCTCTTTCTCTCTCTCTCTCTCACTCACAGTTTCTCAATCTCACACACACACAGTTTCCCTTTCTTTCTCTCTCTCTCTCTCACTCACAGCTTCTCTTTCTCTCTCTCTCACACACAGCTTCTCTCTCTCTCACTCACAGCTTCTCTTTCTCTCTCTCTGTCTCACTCACAGCTTCTCTTTCTATCTCTCTCTCACTCACAGCTTCTGTTTCTCTCTCTCTCTAACTCACACACAGCTTCTTCTCTCTGTCTCTCTCACACAGCTTCTCTCTCTCTCTCACTCACAGCTTCTTCTCTCTGTCTCTCTCACTCACAGCTTCTCTCTCTCTCACTCACTCATAGCTTCTCTTTCTCTCTCTCTCTCACAGCTTCTCTTTCTCGCTTTCTCTCTCACTCACAGCTTCTATTTCTCTCTCACACAGCGTCAGTTTTTCTCTCTCTCTCTCACTCACAGCTCTTTCTCTCTCTCTCTCACTCACAGCTGCTCTTTCTCTCTCTCTCACTCACAGCTTCTCTTTCTCTTTCTCTCTCTCTCTCTCTCACACACACAGCTTCTCTTTTTCTCTCCCTCTCCCACTCACAGCTTCTCTTTATCTCTCATTCTCTCACTCACAGCTTATCTTTCTCTTTCTCTCACTCACAGCTTTTCTGTCTCTCTCTCTGACTGACAGCTTCTCTTTCTCTCTCTCTCTCTCACTCACAGCTTCTCTCTCTGTCCGTCACTCACAGCTTCTCTCACACACACACACACAGATTCTCTTTCTCCCTCTCTCACTCACAACTTCTCTTTCTCTCTTTCTCTCTCACTCTCAGCTTCTTTTTCTCTCTCTCACACACACAGCTTCTCTTTCTCTCTCTCTCACTCAGCTTCTCTTTCTCTCTCTCTCTCGCAATCACAGCTTCTCTTTCTCTCTCTCACTCACAGCTTCTCTCTCTCTCACTCACTCACAGCTTCTCTTTCTCTCTCTCTCACTCACAGCTTCTCTCACACACACACACACAGCTTCCCTTTCTTTCTCTCTCTCTCTCTCACTCACAGCTTCTCTTTCTCTCTCTCTCACACACAGCTTCTCTCTCTCTCTCACTCACAGCTTCTCTTTCTCTCTCTCTGTCTCACTCACAGCTTCTCTTTCTATCTCTCTCTCTCACTCACAGCTTCTGTTTCTCTCTCTCTCTAACTCACACACAGCTTCTTCTCTCTGTCTCTCTCACACAGCTTCTCTCTCTCTCTCTCACTCACAGCTTCTTCTCTCTGTCTCTCTCACTCACAGCTTCTCTCTCTCTCACTCACTCATAGCTTCTCTTTCTCTCTCTCTCTCACAGCTTCTCTTTCTCGCTTTCTCTCTCACTCACAGCTTCTATTTCTCTCTCACACAGCTTCTCTTTTTCTCTCTCTCTCTCTCTCACTCACAGCTCTTTCTCTCTCTCTTTCACTCACAGCTGCTCTTTCTCTCTCTCTCACTCACAGCTTCTCTTTCTCTTTCTCTCTCTCTCTCTCACACACACAGCTTCTCTTTTTCTCTCATTCTCTCACTCACAGCTTATCTTTCTCTCTCTCACTCACAGCTTTTCTGTCTCTCTCTCTGACTGACAGCTTCTCTTTCTCTCTCTCTCTCACTCACAGCTTCTCTCTCTGTCTGTCACTCACTGCTTCTCTCTCACACACAGATTCTCTTTCTCTCTCTCTCACTCACAACTTCTCTTTCTCTCTTTCTCTCTCACTCTCAGCTTCTCTTTCTCTCACACACACACACAGCTTCTCTTTCTCTCTCTCTCTCACTCAGCTTCTCTTTCTCTCTCTCTCGCAATCACAGCTTCTCTTTCTCTCTCACACTCACAGCTTCTCTTTCTCTCTCACTCACAGCTTCTCTTTCTCTCTCTCTCACGCACAGCTTCTCTTTCTCTCTCTCTCACTCACAGCTTCTCTCTCTCTCTCTCACTCACACCTTTTCTTTCTCTCTCTCTCACTCACTCAAAGCTTCTCTCTCTCACTCACAGCTTCTCTTTCTCTCCCTCATACTAACAGCTTCTCTTTCTCTCTCTCTCTCTCTCAGTCACAGCTTCTTTCTTTCTTTCTCTCTCTGTCTCTCTCACAGCTTCTCTTTCTCTCTCTCTCACTCCCAGCATCTCTTTCACACACACACAGCTTCTCACTCTCTCTCACTCACAGCTTCTCTTTCTCTCTCTCTGTCTCACTCACAGCTTCTCTTTCTATCTCTCTCTCTCACTCACAGCTTCTGTTTCTCTCTCTCTCACACTCACAGCTTCTTCTCTCCATATCTCTCACTCACAGCTTCTCACTCTCACTCACAGCTTCCCTTTCTCTCTCTCTCACTCACAGCTTCTCTTTCTCTCTCTATCACTCACTCACAGCTTCTCTTTCTGTCTCTCTCACTCACTCACAGCATCTCTTTCTCTCTCTCACTCACAGCTTCTCTTTCTTTCTCTCTCTCACAGCTTCTCTTTCTCTCTCTCTCTCACTCACAGCTTCTATTTCTTTCTCACACAACTTCTCTTTTTCTCTCTCTCTCTCTCTCACTCACAGCTCTTTCTCTCACACACACACACACAGCGTCTCTTTTTCTCTCTCTCTACCACTCACAGCTTCTCTTTCTCTCTCATTCTCTCATTCACAGCTTCTCTTTCTCTCTCTCTCACTCACAGCTTTTCTTTTTCTCTCTGACTCAAAGCTTCTCTTTCTCTCTCTCTCACTCACAGCTTCTCTCTCTGTCTCTCTCACTAGCAGCTTCTCTCTCTCATACACAAACAGCTTCTCTTTCTCTCTCTCTCTAACTCACAGCTTCTATTTATCTCTCTCTCACTCACAGCTTCTCTTTCTCTCTCTCTCTCACTCACAGCTTCTCCTTCTCTCTCTCTCACTCACATCTCCTCCCTCTCTCTCTCTATCTCTCACTCACAGTTTCTCTCTCTCTCTCTTACTCACTCTCACTCACAGCTTCTCTTTCTCTCTCACACACACTCACAGTTTTTCTCTCTCTCTCACTCACAGCTTCTCTCTCTCTCAATCACTCACAGCTTCTCTCTCTCTCTCACTCACAGCTTCTCTCTCTCTCACTCACAGCTTCTCTTTCTCTCTCTCTCACTCACAGCTTCTCTTTCTCCCTCTCTCTCTCACTCACAGCTTCTCTCTCTCACTCAGAGCTTCTCTTTCTTTATCTCTCTCTCACTCACAGCTTCTCTCTCTCACACACACACAGCTTCTCTCTCACTCACTCACTCACAGCTTCTCTTTCTCTCTCTCTCTCACTCACAGCTTTTTTTCTCTCACTCTCACTCACAGCTTCTATTTCTCTCTCACACACACTCACAGTTTCTCTCTCTCTCTCACTCACAGCTTCTCTCTCTCTCTCAATCACTCACAGCTTCTCTCTCTCTCTCACTCACAGCTTCGCTCTCTCTCACTCACAGCTTCTCTTTCTCTCTCTCTCACTCACAGCTTCTCTTTCTCCCTCTCTCTCTCACTCACAGCTTCTCTCTCTCACTCAGAGCTTCTCTTTCTTTATCTCTCTCTCACTCACAGCTTCTCTCTCTCACACACACACAGCTTCTCTCTCACTCACTCACTCACAGCTTCTCTTTCTCTCTCTCTCACTCACAGCTTTTTTTCTCTCTCTCTCACTCACAGCTTCTCTTTATCTCTCTCTCACTCACATCTTCTCTCTCTCTCTCACTCACAGCTTCTCTCTCTCTCACTCACAGCTTCTCTTTCTCTTTCTCTCTCACAGCTTCTCTTTCTCTCTCTCTCTGTCACTCACAGCTCTCTCTCTTTCTCTCTCACTCAAAGCTTCTCTTTCTTTCTCTCTCTCTCTCTCACAGCTTCTCTGTCTCTGTCTCTAACTCACAGCTTCTCTTTATCTCTCTCTCACTCACAGCTCTCTCTCTTTCTCTCTCACTCACAGCTTCTCTTTCTTTCTCTCTCTCTCTCTCACTCACATCTTCTCTCTCTCTCACTCACAGCTTCTCTCTCTCTCTCTCACAGATTCTCTTTCTCTGTCTCTCTCTAACTCACAGCTTCTCTTTATATCTCTCTCACTCACAGCTTCTCTCTCTCTCTCTCTCTCACTCACAGCTTCTCTTTCTCTCTCTCTCACTCACAGCTTCTCTCTCACTCTCTCTCACTCACTCACAGCTTATCTCTCTCTCACTCACAGCTTCTCTTTCTCTCTCTCTCTCACTCACAGATTCTCTTTCTCTCTCTCTCTCACTCACAGCTTCTTCTCTCTGTCTCTCTCACTCACAGCTTCTCTCTCTCTCACAGCTTCTTTCTCTCTCTCACTCACTAACAGCTTCTCTTTATCTCTCTCTCTCTCACTCACAGCTTCTCTCTCTCTCACTCACTCACAGCTTCTCTTTCTCTCTCTCTCACTCACAGCTTCTCTCTCTCACACACACACAGCTTCCCTTTCTCTCTTTCTCTCTCACTCACAGCTTCTATTTCTATCTCTCTCTCACTCACAGCTGCTCTTTCTCTCTCTCTCACTCACATCTTCTCAATCTCACACACACACAGTTTCCCTTTCTTTCTCTCTCTCTCTCACTCACAGCTTCTCTTTCTCTCTTTCACACACACAGCTTCTCTCTCTCTCTCTCTCTCACAGCTTCTCTTTCTCTCTCTCTGTCTCACTCACAGCTTCTCTTTCTATCTCTCTCTCTCACTCACAGCTTCTGTTTCTCTCTCTCTCTTTCACACACAGCTTCTCTCTCTCTCACTCACTCACAGCTTCTCTTTCTCTCTCTCTCTCACTCACAGCTTCTCTCTCACACACACACATAGCTTCCCTTTCTCTCTTTCTTTCTCTCTCACTCACAGCTTCTATTTCTATCTCTCTCCCTCACAGCTGCTCTTTCTCTCTCCCTCACTCACAGCTTCTCTCTTTCTCACACACAGCTTCCCTTTCTTTCTCTCTCTCTCTCTCTCACTCACAGCTTCTCTTTCTCTCTCTCTCTCACAGCTTCTCTCTCTCTCTCACTCACAGCTTCTCTTTCTCTCTCTCTCTCACTCACAGCTTCTCTTTCTATCTCTCTCTCTCACTCACAGCTTCTGTTTCTCTCTCTCTAACTCACACACAGCTTCTTCTCTCTGTCTCTCTCACACAGCTTCTCTCTCTCTCACTCACTCACAGCTTCTTCTCTCTTTCTCTCTTACTCACAGCTTCTCTCTCTCTCACACACACAAAGCTTCTCTTTCTCTCTCTCACTCACAGCTTCTCTTTCTCTCTCTCTGACTCATAGCTTATCTTTCTCACACACTCACAGCTTCTATTTCTCTCTCTCTTACTCAAAGCTTCTCTTTCTCTCACTTTCTCTCACTCACAGCTTCTCTTTCTCTCTCTCTCTCTCTCACAGCTTCTTCTCTCTGTCTCTCTCACTCACAGCTTCTCTCTCTCTCACAGCTTCTTTCTCTCACTCACTCACTCACAGCTTCTCTTTCTCTCTCTCTCACTCACAGCTTCTCTCTCACACACACACACAGCTTCCCTTTCTCTCTTTCTCTCTCACTCACAGCTTCTATTTCTATCTCTCTCTCACTCACAGCTGCTCTTTCTCTCTCTCTCACTCACAGCTGCTCTTTCTCTCTCTCTCTCTCACTCACAGTTTCTCAATCTCACACACACACAGTTTCCCTTTCTTTCTCTCTCTCTCTCTCACTCACAGCTTCTCTTTCTCTCTCACACACACACAGCTTCTCTCTCTCTCTCACTCACAGCTTCTCTTTCTCTCTCTCTGTCTCACTCACAGCTTCTCTTTCTATCTCTCTCTCACTCACAGCTTCTGTTTCTCTCTCTCTCTAACTCACACACAGCTTCTTCTCTCTGTCTCTCTCACACAGCTTCTCTCTCTCACTCACTCACAGCTTCTTCTCTCTGTCTCTCTCACTCACAGCTTCTCTCTCTCTCACTCACTCATAGCTTCTCTTTCTCTCTCTCTCTCACAGCTTCTCTTTCTCGCTTTCTCTCTCACTCACAGCTTCTATTTCTCTCTCACACAGCGTCAGTTTTTCTCTCTCTCTCTCACTCACAGCTCTTTCTCTCTCTCTCTCACTCACAGCTGCTCTTTCTCTCTCTCTCACTCACAGCTTCTCTTTCTCTTTCTCTCTCTCTCTCTCACACACAGCTTCTCTTTTTCTCTCCCTCTCCCACTCACAGCTTCTCTTTATCTCTCATTCTCTCACTCACAGCTTATCTTTCTCTTTCTCTCACTCACAACTTTTCTGTCTCTCTCTCTGACTGACAGCTTCTCTTTCTCTCTCTCTCTCTCACTCACAGCTTCTCTCTCTGTCTGTCACTCACAGCTTCTCTCACACACACACACAGATTCTCTTTCTCCCTCTCTCACTCACAACTTCTCTTTCTCTCTTTCTCTCTCACTCTCAGCTTCTTTTTCTCTCTCACACACACACAGCTTCTCTTTCTCTCTCTCTCACTCAGCTTCTCTTTCTCTCTCTCTCTCGCAATCACAGCTTCTCTTTCTCTCTCTCACTCACAGCTTCTCTCTCTCTCACTCACTCACAGCTTCTCTTTCTCTCTCTCTCACTCACAGCTTCTCTCTCACACACACACACAGCTTCCCTTTCTTTCTCTCTCTCTCTCTCACTCACAGCTTCTCTTTCTCTCTCTCTCACACACAGCTTCTCTCTCTCTCTCACTCACAGCTTCTCTCTCTCTCTCTCACTCACAGCTTCTTCTCTCTGTCTCTCTCACTCACAGCTTCTCTCTCTCACACTCACTCATAGCTTCTCTTTCTCTCTCTCTCTCACAGCTTCTCTTTCTCGCTTTCTCTCTCACTCACAGCTTCTATTTCTCTCACACACAGCTTCTCTTTTTCTCTCTCTCTCTCTCTCACTCACAGCTCTTTCTCTCTCTCTTTCACTCACAGCTGCTCTTTCTCTCTCTCTCACTCACAGCTTCTCTTTCTCTTTCTCTCTCTCTCTCACACACACAGCTTCTCTTTTTCTCTCATTCTCTCACTCACAGCTTATCTTTCTCTCTCTCACTCACAGCTTTTCTGTCTCTCTCTCTGACTGACAGCTTCTCTTTCTCTCTCTCTCTCACTCACAGCTTCTCTCTCTGTCTGTCACTCACAGCTTCTCTCTCACACACAGATTCTCTTTCTCTCTCTCTCACTCACAACTTCTCTTTCTCTCTTTCTCTCTCACTCTCAGCTTCTCTTTCTCTCTCACACACACACAGCTTCTCTTTCTCTCTCTCTCTCAGCTTCTCTTTCTCTCTCTCTCGCAATCACAGCTTCTCTTTCTCTCTCACACTCACAGCTTCTCTTTCTCTCTCACTCACAGCTTCTCTTTCTCTCTCTCTCACGCACAGCTTCTCTTTCTCTCTCTCTCACTCACAGCTTCTCTCTCTCTCTCTCACTCACACCTTTTCTTTCTCTCTCTCTCACTCACTCAAAGCTTCTCTCTCTCACTCACAGCTTCTCATTCTCTCCCTCATACTAACAGCTTCTCTTTCTCTCTCTCTCTCTCTCACTCACAGCTTCTTTCTTTCTTTCTCTCTCTTTCTCTCTCACAGCTTCTCTTTCTCTCTCTCTCACTCCCAGCATCTCTTTCACACACACACAGCTTCTCACTCTCTCTCACTCACAGCTTCTCTTTCTCTCTCTCTGTCTCACTCACAGCTTCTCTTTCTATCTCTCTCTCTCACTCACAGCTTCTGTTTCTCTCTCTCTCACACTCACAGCTTCTTCTCTCCATATCTCTCACTCACAGCTTCTCACTCTCACTCACAGCTTCCCTTTCTCTCTCTCTCACTCACAGCTTCTCTTTCTCTCTCTCTCACTCACTCACAGCTTCTCTTTCTGTCTCTCTCACTCACTCACAGCATCTCTTTCTCTCTTTCTCACTCACTTCTCTTTCTTTCTCTCTCTCACAGCTTCTCTTTCTCTCTCTCTCTCACTCACAGCTTCTATTTCTTTCTCACACAACTTCTCTTTTTCTCTCTCTCTCTCTCACTCACAGCTCTTTCTCTCTCACACACACACACAGCGTCTCTTTTTCTCTCTCTCTACCACTCACAGCTTCTCTTTCTCTCTCATTCTCTTATTCACAGCTTCTCTTTCTCTCTCTCTCACTCACAGCTTTTCTTTCTCTCTCTGACTCAAAGCTTCTCTTTCTCTCTCTCACTCACAGCTTCTCTCTCTGTCTCTCTCACTCACAGCTTCTCTCTCTCATACACAAACAGCTTCTCTTTCTCTCTCTAACTCACAGCTCCTCTTTCTCTCTTTCTCTCTCTCTCTCTCAGCTTCTCTTTCTCTCTCACACACACACATCTTCTCTATCTCTCTCTCTCACTCAGCTTCTCTTTCTCTCTCTCTCTCTCTCTCGCAATCACATCTTCTCTTTCTCTCTCACACTCAGAGCTTCTCTTTCTCTCTCACTCACAGCTTCGCTTTCTCTCTCTCTCACTCACAGCTTCTCTTTCTCTCTCTCTCTCTCACAGCTTCTGTTTCTCTCTCTCTCACTCACAGCTTCTTCTCTCCATATCTCTCACTCACAGCTTCTCTCTCTCTCTCTCACTCACAGCTTCCCTTTCTCTCTCTCTCACTCACAGCTTCTCTTTCTCTCTCTCTCACTCACTCACAGCTTCTCTTTCTCTCTCTCTCTCACTCACTCACAGCATCTCTTTCTCTCTCAGTCACTCACAGCTTCTCTTTCTTTCTCTCTCTCTCACAGCTTCTCTTTCTCTCTCTCTCTCACTCACAGCTTCTATTTCTCTCTCACACAGCTTCTTTTTTTCTCTCTATCTCTCTCACTCACAGCTCTTTCTCTCTCACACACACACAGCGTCTCTTTTTCTCTCTCTCTACCACTCACAGCTTCTCTTTCTCTCTCATTCTCTCATTCACAGCTTCTCTTTCTCTCTCTCACTCACAGCTTTTCTTTCTCTCTCTGACTCAAAGCTTCTCTTTCTCTCTCTCTCACTCACAGCTTCTCTCTCTGTCTCTCTCACTCACAGCTTCTCTCTCTCATACACAAACAGCTTCTCTTTTTCTCTCTCTCACTCACAGCTCCTCTTTCTCTCTTTCTCTCTCTCTCTCAGCTTCTCTTTCTCTCTCACACACACACAGCTTCTCTTTCTCTCTCTCTCACTCAGCTTCTCTTTCTCTCTCTCTCTCTCTCACAATCACAGCTTCTCTTTCTCTCTCACACTCACAGCTTCTCTTTCTCTCTCACTCACAGCTTCGCTTTCTCTCCCTCTCACTCACAGCTTCTCTCTCTCTCTCTCACTCACAGCTTCTTCTCTCTGTCTCTCTCACTCACAGCTTCTCTCTCTCTCACTCACTCATAGCTTCTCTTTCTCTCTCTCTCTCACAGCTTCTCTTTCTCGCTTTCTCTCTCACTCACAGCTTCTATTTCTCTCACACACAGCTTCTCTTTTTCTCTCTCTCTCTCTCTCACTCACAGCTCTTTCTCTCTCTCTTTCACTCACAGCTGCTCTTTCTCTCTCTCTCACTCACAGCTTCTCTTTCTCTTTCTCTCTCTCTCTCTCACACACACAGCTTCTCTTTTTCTCTCATTCTCTCACTCACAGCTTATCTTTCTCTCTCTCACTCACAGCTTTTCTGTCTCTCTCTCTGACTGACAGCTTCTCTTTCTCTCTCTCTCTCACTCACAGCTTCTCTCTCTGTCTGTCACTCACAGCTTCTCTCTCACACACAGATTCTCTTTCTCTCTCTCTCACTCACAACTTCTCTTTCTCTCTTTCTCTCTCACTCTCAGCTTCTCTTTCTCTCTCACACACACACAGCTTCTCTTTCTCTCTCTCTCTCAGCTTCTCTTTCTCTCTCTCTCGCAATCACAGCTTCTCTTTCTCTCTCACACTCACAGCTTCTCTTTCTCTCTCACTCACAGCTTCTCTTTCTCTCTCTCTCACGCACAGCTTCTCTTTCTCTCTCTCTCACTCACAGCTTCTCTCTCTCTCTCTCACTCACACCTTTTCTTTCTCTCTCTCTCACTCACTCAAAGCTTCTCTCTCTCACTCACAGCTTCTCATTCTCTCCCTCATACTAACAGCTTCTCTCTCTCTCTCTCTCTCTCACTCACAGCTTCTTTCTTTCTTTCTCTCTCTGTCTCTCTCACAGCTTCTCTCTCTCTCTCTCTCACTCCCAGCATCTCTTTCACACACACACAGCTTCTCACTCTCTCTCACTCACAGCTTCTCTTTCTCTCTCTCTGTCTCACTCACAGCTTCTCTTTCTATCTCTCTCTCTCACTCACAGCTTCTGTTTCTCTCTCTCTCACACTCACAGCTTCTTCTCTCCATATCTCTCACTCACAGCTTCTCACTCTCACTCACAGCTTCCCTTTCTCTCTCTCTCACTCACAGCTTCTCTTTCTCTCTCTCTCACTCACTCACAGCTTCTCTTTCTGTCTCTCTCACTCACTCACAGCATCTCTTTCTCTCTTTCTCACTCACTTCTCTTTCTTTCTCTCTCTCACAGCTTCTCTTTCTCTCTCTCTCTCACTCACAGCTTCTATTTCTTTCTCACACAACTTCTCTTTTTCTCTCTCTCTCTCTCACTCACAGCTCTTTCTCTCTCACACACACACACAGCGTCTCTTTTCTCTTTCTCTCTTTCTCTCTTTCATCTCTCTCTCAGCTTCTCTTTCTCTCTCTCTCACACACACATCTTCTCTTTCTCTCGCTCTCTCACTCAGCTTCTCTTTCTCTCTCTCTCTCTCGCAATCACAGCTTCTCTTTCTCTCTCACACTCACAGCTTCTCTTTCTCTCTCACTCACAGCTTCGCTTTCTCTCTCTCTCACTCACAGCTTCTCTTTCTCTCACTCTCACTCACAGCTTCTCTTTCTCTCTCTCTCTCACTCACAGCTTCTTCTCTCCATATCTCTCACTCACAGCTTCTCTCTCTCTCACTCACAGCTTCACTTTCTCTCTCTCACTCACTCACAGCTTCTCTCTCTCTCACTCACAGCTTCACTTTCTCTCTCTCACTCACTCACAGCTTCTCTCTCTTTCTCTCTCTAACTCACAGCTCCTCTTTCTCTCTCTCACTCACAGCTTCTCTTTCTCTCTCACACACACACATCTTCTCTATCTCTCTCTCTCACTCAGCTTCTCTTTCTCTCTCTCTCTCTCTCTCGCAATCACATCTTCTCTTTCTCTCTCACACTCACAGCTTCTCTTTCTCTCTCACTCACAGCTTCGCTTTCTCTCTCTCTCACTCACAGCTTCTCTTTCTCTCTCTCTCTCTCACAGCTTCTGTTTCTCTCTCTCTCTCACTCACAGCTTCTTCTCTCCATATCTCTCACTCACAGCTTCTCTCTCTCTCTCTCACTCACAGCTTCCCTTTCTCTCTCTCTCACTCACAGCTTCTCTTTCTCTCTCTCTCACTCACTCACAGCTTCTCTTTCTCTCTCTCTCTCACTCACTCACAGCATCTCTTTCTCTCTCAGTCACTCACAGCTTCTCTTTCTTTCTCTCTCTCTCACAGCTTCTCTTTCTCTCTCTCTCTCACTCACAGCTTCTATTTCTCTCTCACACAGCTTCTTTTTTTCTCTCTATCTCTCTCACTCACAGCTCTTTCTCTCTCACACACACACAGCGTCTCTTTTTCTCTCTCTCTACCACTCACAGCTTCTCTTTCTCTCTCATTCTCTCATTCACAGCTTCTCTTTCTCTCTCTCACTCACAGCTTTTCTTTCTCTCTCTGACTCAAAGCTTCTCTTTCTCTCTCTCTCACTCACAGCTTCTCTCTCTGTCTCTCTCACTCACAGCTTCTCTCTCTCATACACAAACAGCTTCTCTTTTTCTCTCTCTCACTCACAGCTCCTCTTTCTCTCTTTCTCTCTCTCTCAGCTTCTCTTTCTCTCTCTCACACACACAGCTTCTCTTTCTCTCTCTCTCACTCAGCTTCTGTTTCTCTCTCTCTCTCACTCACAACTTCTTCTCTCCATATCTCTCACTCACAGCTTCTCTCTCTCTCACTCACAGCTTCCCTTTCTCTCTCTCTCACTCACAGCTTCTCTTTCTCTCTCTCTCACTCACTCACAGCTTCTCTTTCTCTCTCTCACTCACTCACAGCATCTCTTTCTCTCTCTCTCACTCACAGCTTCTCTTTCTTTCTCTCTCTCTCACAGCTTCTCTTTCTCTCTCGCTCTCACTCACAGCTTCTATTTCTCTCTCACACAGCTTCTCTTTTTCTCTCTCTCTCTCTCTCACTCACAGCTCTTTCTCTCTCTCACACCCACACACACAGCATCTCTTTTTCTCTCTCTCTCCCACTCACAGCTTCTCTTTCTCTCTCATTCTCTCATTCACAGCTTCTCTTTCTCTCTCTCTCCCTCACAGCTTTTCTTTCTCTCTCTGACTCAAAGCTTCTCTTTCTCTCTCTCTCACTCACAGCTTCTCTCTCTGTCTCTCTCACTCACAGCTTCTCTCTCTCATACACAAACAGCTTCTCTTTCTCTCTCTCTCACTCACAGCTCCTCTTTCTCTCTTTCTCTCTCTCTCTCAGCTTCTCGTTCTCTCTCACACACACACACAGCTTCTCTTTCTCTCTCTCTCTCACTCAGCTTCTCTTTCTCTCTATCTCTCGCAATCACTGTTTCTCTTTCTCTCTCACACTCACAGCTTCTCTTTCTCTCTCACTCACAGCTTCTCTTTCTCTCTCTCTCACTCACAGCTTCTCTTTCTCTCTCTCTCTCTCACAGCTTCTCTTTCTCTCTCTCTCACTCACAGCTTCTCTCTCTCTCTCACTCACAGCTTCTCTTTCTCTCTCTCTCACTCACTCAAAGCTTCTCTGTCTCACTCACAGCTTCTCTTTCTTTCCCTCATACTCACAGCTTCTCTTTCTCTCTCTCTCTCTCTCTCACTCACAGCTTCTTTCTTTCTTTCTTTCTCTCTATCTCTCACATCTTCTCTTTCTCTCTCTCTCACTCCCAGCATCTCTTTCTCTCTCACACACACACACAGCTTCTCTCTCTCTCACTCACTCACAGCTTCTCTTTCTATCTCTCTCTCTCACTCACAGCTTCTGTTTCTCTCTCTCTCTCACACAGCTTCTTCTATCCATATCTCTCACTCTCAGCTTCTCTCTCTCTCACTCACAGCTTCCCTTTCTCTCTCTCTCACTCACAGCTTCTCTTTCTCTCTCTCTCACTCACTCACAGCATCTCTTTCTCTCTCTCTCTCTCACTCACAGCATCTCTTTTTCTCTCTCTCACTCACAGCTTCTCTTTCTTTCTCTCTCTCTCACAGCTTCTCTTTCTCTCTCTCTCTCTCACTCACAGCTTCTATTTCTCTCTCACACAGCTTCTCTTTTTCTCTCTCTCTCACTCACAGCTCTTTCTCTCTCTCACACACACACACAGCGTCTCTTTTTCTCTCTCTCTACCACTCACAGCTTCTCTTTCTCTCTCATTCTCTCATTCACAGCTTCTCTTTCTCTCTCTCTCACTCACAGCTTTTCTTTCTCTCTCTGACTCAAAGCTTCTCTTTCTCTCTCTCTCACTCACAGCTTCTCTCTCTGTCTCTCTCACAGCTTCTCTCTCTCATACACAAACAGCTTCTCTTTCTCTCTCTCTCACTCACAGCTCCTCTTTCTCTCTTTCTCTCTCTCTCTCAGCTTACCTTTCTCTCTCTCACACACACACAGCTTCTCTTTCTCTCTCTCTCTCACTCAGCTTCTCTTTCTCTCTCTCTCTCTCTCGCAATCACTGTTTCTCTTTCTCTCACACACTCACAGCATCTCTTTCTCTCTCACTCACAGCTTCTCTTTCTCTCTCTCTCACTCACAGCTTCTCTTTCTCTCTCTCACTCACAGCTTCTCTCTCTCTCTCACTCACAGCTTTTCTTTCTCTCTCTCTCACTCACTCAAAGCTTCTCTCTCTCACTCACAGCTTCTCTTTCTCTCCCTCATACTCACAGCTTCTCTTTCTCTTTCTCTCTCTCACTCTCTCACAGCTTCTTTCTTTCTTTCTCTCTCTCTCTCTCACAGCTTCTCTTTCTCTCTCTCTCACTCCCAGCATCTCTTTCTCTCACACACACACACTGCTTCTCTCTCTCTCTCACTCACAGCTTCTCTTTCTCTCTCTCTCTGTCTCACTCACAGCTTCTCTTTCTATCTCTCTCTCTCACTCACAGCTTCTGTTTCTCTCTCTCACTCACTCACAGCTTCTTCTCTCCATATCTCTCACTCACAGCTTTTCTCTCTCTCACTCACAGCTTCCCTTTCTCTCTCTCTCACTCACAGCTTCTCTTTCTCTTTCTCTCACTCACTCACAGCATCTCTTTCTCTCTCTCTCACTCACAGCTTCTCTTCCTTTCTCTCTCTCTCACATCTTCTCTTTCTCTCTCTCTCTCACTCACAGCTTCTATTTCTCTCTCACACAGCTTCTCTTTTTCTCTCTCTCTCTCTCTCACTCACAGCTCTTTCTCTCTCTCACACACACACACAGCGTCTCTTTTTCTCTCTCTCTACCACTCACAGCTCTTTCTCTCTCATTCTCTCATTCACAGCTTCTCTTTCTCTCTCTCACTCACAGCTTTTCTTTCTCTCTCTGACTCAAAGCTTCTCTTTCTCTCTCTCTCACTCACAGCTTCTCTCTCTGTCTCTCTCACTCACAGCTTCTCTCTCTCATACACAAACAGCTTCTCTTTCTCTCTCTCTCTCATTCACAGCTCCTCTTTCTCTCTTTCTCTCTCTCTCACCTTCTCTTTCTCTCTCTCTCTCTCGCAATCACAGCTTCTCTTTCTCTCTCACACTCACAGCTTCTCTTTCTCTCTCACTCACAGCTTCGCTTTCTCTCTCTCTCACTCACAGCTTCTCTTTCTCTCTCTCTCACTCACAGCTTCTGTTTCTCTCTCTCTCTCACTCACAGCTTCTTCTCTCCATATCTCTCACTCACAGCTTCTCTCTCTCTCACACTCACAGCTTCCCTTTCTCTCTCTCTCACTCACAGATTCTCTTTCTCTCTCACTCACTCACTCACAGCTTCTCTTTTTCTCTCTCTCACTCACTCACAGCATCTCTTTCTCTCTCTCTCACTCACAGCTTCTCTTTCTTTCTCTCTCTCTCACAGCTTCTCTTTCTCTCTCTCTCTCACTCACAGCTTCTGTTTCTCTCTCACACAGCTTCTCTTTTTCTCTCTCTCTCTCTCTCACTCACAGCTCTTTCTCTCTCACACACACACACAGCGTCTCTTTTTCTCTCTCTCTCCCACTCACAGCTTCTCTTTCTCTCTCATTCTCTCATTCACAGCTTCTCTTTCTCTCTCTCTCACTCACAGCTTTTATTTCTCTCTCTGACTCAAAGCTTCTATTTCTCTCTCTCTCTCTCTCGCAATCACAGTTTCTCTTTCTCTCTCACACTCACAGCTTCTCTTTCTCTCTCACTCACAGCTTCTCTTTCTCTCTCTCTCACTCACAGCTTCTCTTTCTCTCTCTCTCACTCACAGCTTCTCTCTCTCTCTCACTCACAGCTTTTCTTTCTCTCTCTCTCACTCACTCAAAGCTTCTCTCTCTCACTCACAGCTTCTCTTTCTCTCCCTCATACTCACAGCTTCTCTTTCTCTCTCTCTCTCTCACTCACTCACAGCTTCTTTCTTTCTCTCTCTCTCTCTCTCTCACAGCTTCTCTTTCTCTCTCTCTCTCACTCCCAGCATCTCTTTCTCTCTCTCACACACACAGCTTCTCTCTCTCTCTCACTCACAGCTTCTCTTTCTCTCTCTCTCTCTGTCTCACTCACAGCTTCTCTTTCTATCTCTCTCTCGCACTCACAGCTTCTCTTTCTCTCTCTCTCTCACTCTCAGCTTCTATTTCTCTCTCACACAGCTTCTCTTTTTCTCTCTCTCTCACTCACAGCTCTTTCTCTCTCACACACACACACACAGCGTCTCTTTTTCTCTCTCTCTCCCACTCACAGCTTCTCTTTCTCTCTCATTCTCTCATTCACAGCTTCTCTCTCTCTCTCTCTCTCACTCACAGCTTTTATTTCTCTCTCTGACTCAAAGCTTCTATTTCTCTCTCACACAGCTTCTCTTTTTCTCTCTCTCTCTCACTCACAGCTCTTTCTCTCTCACACACACACACACACAGCATCTCTTTTTCTCTCTCTCTCCCACTCACAGCTTCTCTTTCTCTCTCATTCTCTCATTCACAGCTTCTCTTTCTCTCTCTCTCACTCACAGCTTTTCTTTCTCTCTCTGACTCAAAGCTTCTCTTTCTCTCTCTCTCTCTCTCTCTCTCGCAATCACAGTTTCTCTTTCTCTCTCACACTCACAGCTTCTCTTTCTCTCTCACTCACAGCTTCTCTTTCTCTCTCTCTCACTCACAGCTTCTCTTTCTCTCTCTCTCACTCACAGCTTCTCTCTCTCTCTCACTCACAGCTTTTCTTTCTCTCTCTCTCACTCACTCAAAGCTTCTCTCTCACACTCACAGCTTCTCTTTCTCTCCCTCATACTCACAGCTTCTCTTTCTCTCTCTCTCTCACTCACTCACAGCTTCTTTCTTTCTTTCTCTCTCTCTCACACAGCTTCTCGTACTCTCTCTCTCACTCCCAGCATCTCTTTCTCTCTCACACACACACAGCTTCTCTCTCTCTCTCACTCACAGCTTCTCTTTCTCTCTCTCTCTCTGTCTCACTCACAGCTTCTCTTTCTATCTCTCTCTCACACTCACAGCTTCTGTTTCTCTCTCTCTCACTCACAGCTTCTTCTCTCTGTCTCTCTCACTCACAGCTTCTCTCTCTCACACTCACTCATATCTTCTCTTTCTCTCTCTCTCTCTCACAGCTTCTCTTTTTCGCTTTCTCTCTCACTCACAGCTTCTATTTCTCTCACACACAGCTTCTCTTTTTCTCTCTCTCTCTATCTCACTCACAGCTCTTTCTCTCTCTCTTTCACTCACAGCTGCTCTTTCTCTTTCTCTCACTCACAGCTGCTCTTTCTCTTTCTCTCACTCACAGCTTCTCTTTCTCTTTCTCTCTCTCTCTCTCACACACACAGCTTCTCTTTTTCTCTCATTCTCTCACTCACAGCTTATCTTTCTCTTTCTCTCACTCACAGCTTTTCTGTCTCTCTCTCTGACCGACAGCTTCTCTTTCTCTCTCTCTCTCACTCACAGCTTCTCTCTCTGTCTGTCACTCACAGCTTCTCTCTCACACACACACACAGATTCTCTTTCTCTCTCTCTCACTCACAACTTCTCTTTCTCTCTCACCCTCAGCTTCTCTTTCTCTCTCTCACACACACACAGCTTCTCGTTCTCTCTCTCTCTCACTCATCTTCTCTTTTTCTCTCTCTCTCGCAATCACAGCTTCTCTTTCTCTCTCACACTCACAGCTTCTCTTTCTCTCTCACTCACAGCTTCTCTTTCTCTCTCTCTCACTCACAGCTTCTCTTTCTCTCTCTCTCTCTCACAGTTTCTCTCTCTCTCACTCACAGCTATTCTTTCTCTCTCTCTCACTCACTCATTCTTCTCTCTCTCACTCACAGCTTCTCTTTCTCTCCCTCATACTCACAGCTTCTCTTTCTCTCTCTCTCTCTCACTCACAGCTTCTTTCTTTCTTTCTTTCTCTCTCTCTCTCACAGCTTCTCTTTCTCTCTCTCTCACTCCCAGCATCTCTTTCTCTCACACACACACACAGCTTCTCTCTCTCTCGCTCACTCACAGCTTCTCTTTCTCTCTCTCTCTCTGTCTCACTCACAGCTTCTCTTTCTATCTCTGTCTCTCACTCACAGCTTCTTTTTCTCTCTCTCTCTCACTCACAGCTTCTTCTCTCCATATCTCTCACTCACAGCTTCTCTCTCTCCCACTCACAGCTTCCCTTTCTCTCTCTCTCACTCACAGCTTCTCTTTCTCTCTCTCACTCACTCACAGCTTCTCTTTCTCTCTCTCACTCACTAACAGCTTCTCTTTATCTCTCTCTCTCTCACTCACAGCTTCTCTCTCTCACTCACAGCTTCTCTTTCTCTCTCTCTCACTCACAGCTTCTCTCTCTCTCACACACACAGCTTCCCTTTCTCTCTTTCTCTCTCACTCACAGCTTCTATTTCTATCTCTCTCTCACTCACAGCTGCTCTTTCTCTCTCTCTCACTCACAGCTTCTCAATCTCACACACACACAGTTTCCCTTTCTTTCTCTCTCTCTCTCACTCACAGCTTCTCTTTCTCTCTCACACACACACAGCTTCTCTCTCTCTCTCTCACAGCTTCTCTTTCTCTCTCTCACTCACTCACAGCTTCTTCTCTCCATATCTCTCACTCACAGCTTCTCTCTCTCTCACTCACAGCTTCCCTTTCTCTCTCTCTCACTCACAGCTTCTCTTTCTCTTTCTCTCACTCACTCACAGCATCTCTTTCTCTCTCTCTCACTCACAGCTTCTCTTCCTTTCTCTCTCTCTCACAGCTTCTCTTTCTCTCTCTCTCACTCACAGCTTCTATTTCTCTCTCACACAGCTTCTCTTTTTCTCTCTCTCTCTCACTCACAGCTCTTTCTCTCTCTCTCACACACACACAGCGTCTCTTTCTCTCTCTCTCTACCACTCACAGCTCTTTCTCTCTCATTCTCTCATTCACAGCTTCTCTTTCTCTCTCTCACTCACAGCTTTTCTTTCTCTCTCTGACTCAAAGCTTCTCTTTCTCTCTCTCTCACTCACAGCTTCTCTCTCTGTCTCTCTCACTCACAGCTTCTATCTCACATACACAAAGCTTCTCTTTCTCTCTCTCTCTCATTCACAGCTCCTCTTTCTCTCTTTCTCTCTCTCTCACCTTCTCTTTCTCTCTCTCTCTCTCGCAATCACAGCTTCTCTTTCTCTCTCACACTCACAGCTTCTCTTTCTCTCTCACTCACAGCTTCGCTTTCTCTCTCTCTCACTCACAGCTTCTCTTTCTCTCTCTCTCACTCACAGCTTCTGTTTCTCTCTCTCTCTCACTCACAGCTTCTCTCTCTCTCACACTCACAGCTTCCCTTTCTCTCTCTCTCACTCACAGCTTCTCTTTCTCTCCCTCATACTCACAGCTTCTCTTTCTCTCTCTCTCTCACTCACTCACAGCTTCTTTCTTTCTTTCTCTCTCTCTCACACAGCTTCTCGTACTCTCTCTCTCACTCCCAGCATCTCTTTCTCTCTCACACACACACAGCTTCTCTCTCTCTCTCACTCACAGCTTCTCTTTCTCTCTCTCTCTCTGTCTCACTCACAGCTTCTCTTTCTATCTCTCTCTCACACTCACAGCTTCTGTTTCTCTCTCTCTCACTCACAGCTTCTTCTCTCTGTCTCTCTCACTCACAGCTTCTCTCTCTCACACTCACTCATGTCTTCTCTTTCTCTCTCTCTCTCTCACAGCTTCTCTTCTTCGCTTTCTCTCTCACTCACAGCTTCTATTTCTCTCACACACAGCTTCTCTTTTTCTCTCTCTCTCTATCTCACTCACAGCTCTTTCTCTCTCTCTTTCACTCACAGCTGCTCTTTCTCTTTCTCTCACTCACAGCTGCTCTTTCTCTTTCTCTCACTCACAGCTTCTCTTTCTCTTTCTCTCTCTCTCTCTCACACACACAGCTTCTCTTTTTCTCTCATTCTCTCACTCACAGCTTATCTTTCTCTTTCTCTCACTCACAGCTTTTCTGTCTCTCTCTCTGACCGACAGCTTCTCTTTCTCTCTCTCTCTCACTCACAGCTTCTCTCTCTGTCTGTCACTCACAGCTTCTCTCTCACACACACACACAGATTCTCTTTCTCTCTCTCTCACTCACAACTTCTCTTTCTCTCTCACCCTCAGCTTCTCTTTCTCTCTCACACACACACACAGCTTCTCGTTCTCTCTCTCTCTCACTCATCTTCTCTTTTTCTCTCTCTCTCGCAATCACAGCTTCTCTTTCTCTCTCACACTCACAGCTTCTCTTTCTCTCTCACTCACAGCTTCTCTTTCTCTCTCTCTCACTCACAGCTTCTCTTTCTCTCTCTCTCTCTCACAGTTTCTCTCTCTCTCTCACTCACAGCTATTCTTTCTCTCTCTCTCACTCACTCAAAGCTTCTCTCTCTCACTCACAGCTTCTCTTTCTCTCCCTCATACTCACAGCTTCTCTTTCTCTCTCTCTCTCTCACTCACAGCTTCTTTCTTTCTTTCTTTCTCTCTCTCTCTCACAGCTTCTCTTTCTCTCTCTCTCACTCCCAGCATCTCTTTCTCTCTCACACACACACAGCTTCTCTCTCTCTCGCTCACTCACAGCTCTTTCTCTCTCTCTCTGTCTCACTCACAGCTTCTCTTTCTATCTCTGTCTCTCACTCACAGCTTCTTTTTCTCTCTCTCTCTCACTCACAGCTTCTTCTCTCCATATCTCTCACTCACAGCTTCTCTCTCTCCCACTCACAGCTTCCCTTTCTCTCTCTCTCACTCACAGCTTCTCTTTCTCTCTCTCTCACTCACTCACAGCTTCTCTTTCTCTCTCTCACTCACTAACAGCTTCTCTTTATCTCTCTCTCTCTCACTCACAGCTTCTCTCTCTCACTCACAGCTTCTCTTTCTCTCTCTCTCACTCACAGCTTCTCTCTCTCACACACACACAGCTTCCCTTTCTCTCTTTCTCTCTCACTCACAGCTTCTATTTCTATCTCTCTCTCACTCACAGCTGCTCTTTCTCTCTCTCTCACTCACAGCTTCTCAATCTCACACACACACAGTTTCCCTTTCTTTCTCTCTCTCTCTCACTCACAGCTTCTCTTTCTCTCTCACACACACACAGCTTCTCTCTCTCTCTCACAGCTTCTCTTTCTCTCTCTCACTCACTCACAGCTTCTTCTCTCCATATCTCTCACTCACAGCTTCTCTCTCTCTCACTCACAGCTTCCCTTTCTCTCTCTCTCACTCACAGCTTCTCTTTCTCTTTCTCTCACTCACTCACAGCATCTCTTTCTCTCTCTCTCACTCACAGCTTCTCTTCCTTTCTCTCTCTCTCACAGCTTCTCTTTCTCTCTCTCTCACTCACAGCTTCTATTTCTCTCTCACACAGCTTCTCTTTTTCTCTCTCTCTCTCTCACTCACAGCTCTTTCTCTCTCTCTCTCACACACACAGCGTCTCTTTCTCTCTCTCTCTACCACTCACAGCTCTTTCTCTCTCATTCTCTCATTCACAGCTTCTCTTTCTCTCTCTCACTCACAGCTTTTCTTTCTCTCTCTGACTCAAAGCTTCTCTTTCTCTCTCTCTCACTCACAGCTTCTCTCTCTGTCTCTCTCACTCACAGCTTCTCTCTCACATACACAAACAGCTTCTCTTTCTCTCTCTCTCTCATTCACAGCTCCTCTTTCTCTCTTTCTCTCTCTCTCACCTTCTCTTTCTCTCTCTCTCTCTCGCAATCACAGCTTCTCTTTCTCTCTCACACTCACAGCTTCTCTTTCTCTCTCACTCACAGCTTCGCTTTCTCTCTCTCTCACTCACAGCTTCTCTTTCTCTCTCTCTCACTCACAGCTTCTGTTTCTCTCTCTCTCTCACTCACAGCTTCTCTCTCTCACACACTCACAGCTTCCCTTTCTCTCTCTCTCACTCACAGCTTCTCTTTCTCTCTCTCTCACTCACTCACAGCTTCTCTTTTTCTCTCTCTCACTCACTCACAGCATCTCTTTCTCTCTCTCTCACTCACAGCTTCTCTTTCTTTCTCTCTCTCTCACAGCTTCTCTTTCTCTCTCTCTCTCACTCACAGCTTCTGTTTCTCTCTCACACAGCTTCTCTTTTTCTCTCTCTCTCTCTCTCACTCACAGCTCTTTCTCTCTCACACACACACACAGCGTCTCTTTTTCTCTCTCTCTCCCACTCACAGCTTCTCTTTCTCTCTCATTCTCTCATTCACAGCTTCTCTTTCTCTCTCTCTCACTCACAGCTTTTATTTCTCTCTCTGACTCAAAGCTTCTATTTCTCTCTCACACAGCATCTCTTTTTCTCTCTCTCTCTCACTCACAGCTCTTTCTCTCTCACACACACACACACAGCATCTCTTTTTTTCTCTCTCTCCCACTCACAGCTTCTCTTTCTCTCTCATTCTCTCATTCACAGCTTCTCTTTCTCTCTCTCTCACTCACAGCTTTTCTTTCTCTCTCTGACTCAAAGCTTCTCTTTCTCTCTCTCTCTCTCTCACAATCACAGTTTCTCTTTCTCTCTCACACTCACAGCTTCTCTCTCTCTCTCACTCACAGCTTTTCTTTCTCTCTCTCTCACTCACTCAAAGCTTCTCTCTCTCACTCACAGCTTCTCTTTCTCTCCCTCATACTCACAGCTTCTCTTTCTCTCTCTCTCTCACTCACTCACAGCTTCTTTCTTTCTCTCTCTCTCTCTCTCACACACAGCTTCTCTTTCTCTCTCACTCCCAGCATCTCTTTCTCTCTCACACACACACAGCTTCTCTCTCTCTCACTCACAGCTTCTCTTTCTCTCTCTCTCTCTGTCTCACTCACAGCTTCTCTTTCTATCTCTCTCTCACACTCACAGCTTCTCTTTCTCTCTCTCTCTCACTCTCAGCTTCTATTTCTCTCTCACACAGCTTCTCTTTTTCTCTCTCTCTCTCTCACTCACAGCTCTTTCTCTCTCTCACACACACACACACAGCGTCTCTTTTTCTCTCTCTCTCCCACTCACAGCTTCGCTTTCTCTCTCATTCTCTCATTCACAGCTTCTCTTTCTCTCTCTCTCACTCACAGCTTTTATTTCTCTCTCTGACTCAAAGCTTCTATTTCTCTCTCACACAGCTTCTCTTTTTCTCTCTCTCTCTCTCACACTCACAGCTCTTTCTCTCTCACACACACACACACAGCGTCTCTTTTTCTCTCTCTCTCCCACTCACAGCTTCTCTTTCTCTCTCATTCTCTCATTCACAGCTTCTCTTTCTCTCTCTCTCACTCACAGCTTTTCTTTCTCTCTCTGACTCAAAGCTTCTCTTTCTCTCTCTCTCTCTCTCTCGCAATCACAGTTTCTCTTTCTCTCTCACAATCACAGCTTCTCTTTCTCTCTCACTCACAGCTTCTCTTTCTCTCTCTCTCTCTCACAGCTTCTCTTTCTCTCTCTCTCACTCACAGCTTCTCTCTCTCTCTCACTCACAGCTTTTCTTTCTCTCTCTCTCACTCACTCAAAGCTTCTCTCTCACACTCACAGCTTCTCTTTCTCTCCCTCATACTCACAGCTTCTCTTTCTCTCTCTCTCTCACTCACTCACAGCTTCTTTCTTTCTCTCTCTCTCTCTATCTCACAGCTTCTCGTTCTCTCTCTCTCACTCCAAGCATCTCTTTCTCTCTCACACACACACAGCTTCTCTCTCTCTCTCACTCACAGCTTCTCTTTCTCTCTCTCTCTCTCTCTGTCTCACTCACAGCTTCTCTTTCTATCTCTCTCTCACACTCACAGCTTCTGTTTCTCTCTCTCTCACTCACAGCTTCTTCTCTCTGTCTCTCTCACTCACAGCTTCTCTCCCTCACACTCACTCATATCTTCTCTTTCTCGCTCTCTCTCTCACAGCTTCTCTTTTTCGCTTTCTCTCTCACTCACAGCTTCTATTTCTCTCACACACAGCTTCTCTTTTTATCTCTCTCTCTCTCACTCACAACACTTTCTCTCTCTCTTTCACTCACAGCTGCTCTTTCTCTTTCTCTCACTCACAGCTGCTCTTTCTCTTTCTCTCACTCACAGCTTCTCTTTCTCTTTCTCTCTCTCTCTCACACACACAGCTTCTCTTTTTCTCTCATTCTCTCACTCACAGCTTATCTTTCTCTTTCTCTCACTCACAGCTTTTCTGCCTCTCTCTCTGACTGACAGCTTCTCTTTCTCTCTCTCTCTCTCACTCACAGCTTCTCTCTCTGTCTGTCACTCACAGCTTCTCTCTCACACACACACACAGATTCTCTTTCTCTCTCTCTCACTCACAACTTCTCTTTCTCTCTCACCCTCAGCTTCTCTTTCTCTCTCACACACACACACAGCTTCTCGTTCTATCTCTCTCTCACTCAGCTTCTCTTTTTCTCTCTCTCTCTCGCAATCGCAGCTTCTCTTTCTCTCTCACACTCACAGCTTCTCTTTCTCTCTCACTCACAGCTTCTCTTTCTCTCTCTCTCACTCACAGCTTCTCTTTCTCTCTCTCTCACTCACAGTTTCTCTCTCTCTCTCACTCACAGCTATTCTTTCTCTCTCTCTCACTCACTCAAAGCTTCTCTCTCTCACTCACAGCTTCCCTTTCTCTCCCTCAAACGCACAGCTTCTCTTTCTCTCTCTCTCTCTCACTCACAGCTTCTTTCTTTCTTTCTTTCTCTCTCTCTCTCACAGCTTCTCTTTCTCTCTCTCTCACTCCCAGCATCTCTTTCTCTCTCACACACACACAGCTTCTCTCTCTCTCACTCACTCACAGCTTCTCTTTCTCTCTCTCTCTGTCTCACTCACAGCTTCTCTTTCTATCTCTGTCTCTCACTCACAGCTTCTTTTTCTCTCTCTCTCTCACTCACAGCTTCTTCTCTCCATATCTCTCACTCACAGCTTCTCTCTCTCTCACTCACAACTTCCCTTTCTCTCTCTCTCACTCACAGCTTCTCTTTCTCTCTCTCTCACTCACTCACAGCTTGTCTTTCTCTCTCTCTCACTCACTCACAGCATCTCTTTCTCTCTCTCTCACTCACAGCTTCTCTTTCTTTCTCTCTCTCTCACAGCTTCTCTTTCTCTCTCTCTCTCTCACTCACAGCTTCTATTTCTCTCTCTCACACAGCTTCTCTTTTTCTCTCTATCTCTCTCACTCACAGCTCTTTCTCTCTCTCACACACACACACACAGCGTCTCTTTTTCTCTCTCTCTACCACTCACAGCTTCTCTTTTTCTCATTCTCTCATTCACAGCTTCTCTTTCTCTCTCTCTCACTCACAGCTTTTCTTTTTCTCTCTGACTCAAAGCTTCTCTTTTTCTCTCTCTCACTCACAGCTTCTCTCTCTGTCTCTCTCACTCACAGCTTCTCTCTCTCATACACAAACAGCTTCTCTTTCTCTCTCTCTCACTCACAGCTCCTCTTTCTCTCTTTCTCTCTCTCTCTCAGCTTCTCTTTCTCTCTCTCACACACACACAGCTTCTCTTTCTCTCTCTCTCTCACTCAGCTTCTCTTTCTCTCTCTCTCTCTCTCGCAATCACAGCTTCTCTTTCTCTCTCACACTCACAGCTTCTCTTTCTCTCTCACTCACAGCTTCGCTTTCTCTCCCTCTCACTCACAGCTTCTCTTTCTCTCTCTCTCACTCACAGCTTCTGTTTCTCTCTCTCTCTCACCCACAGCTTCTTCTCTCCATATCTCTCACTCACAGCTTCTCTCTCTCTCTCACTCACAGCTTCTCTCTCTCACTCACAGCTTCCCTTTCTCTCTCTCTCACTCACAGCTTCTCTTTCTCTCTCTCTCACTCACTCACAGCTTCTCTTTCTCTCTCTCTCACTCACTCACAGCATCTCTTTCTCTCTCTCTCACTCACAGCTTCTCTTTCTCTCTCTCTCTCACAGCTTCTCTTTCTCTCTCTCTCTCACTCACAGCTTCTATTTCTCTCTCACACAGCTTCTCTTTTTCTCTCTCTCTCTCTCTCTCTCTCACTCACAGCTCTTTCTCTCTCTCACACCCACACACACAGCGTCTCTTTTTCTCTCTCTCTCTCACTCACAGCTCCTCTTTCTCTCTTTCTCTCTCTCTCTCAGCTTCTCTTTCTCTATCACACACACACAGCTTCTCTTTCTCTCTCTCTCACTCAGCTTCTCTTTCTCTCTATCTCACGCAATCACTGTTTCTCTTTCTCTCTCACACTCACAGCTTCTCTTTCTCTCTCACTCACAGCTTCTCTTTCTCTCTCTCTCACTCACAGCTTCTCTTTCTCTCTCTCTCTCTCACAGCTTCTCTTTCTCTCTCTCACTCACAGCTTCTCTCTCTCTCTCACTCACAGCTTCTCTTTCTCTCTCTCTCACTCACTCAAAGCTTCTCTCTCTCACTCACAGCTTCTCTTTCTTTCCCTCATACTCACAGCTTCTCTTTCTCTCTCTCTCTCTCTCTCTCACTCACAGCTTCTTTCTTTCTTTCTTTCTCTCTCTCTCTCTCTCACAGCTTCTCTTTCTCTCTCTCTCACTCCCAGCATCTCTTTCTCTCTCACACACACACACAGCTTCTCTCTCTCTCTCTCTGTCTCACACACAATTTATCTTTCTATCTCTCTCTCTCACTCACAGCTTCTGTTTCTCTCTCTCACTCACAGCTTCTTCTCTCCATATCTCTCACTCCCAGCTTCTCTCTCTCTCACTCACAGCTTCCCTTTCTCTCTCTCTCACTCACAGCTTATCTTTCTCTCTCTCTCACTCACTCACAGCATCTCTTTCTCTCTCTCTCACTCACTCACAACATCTCTTTCTCTCTCTCTCACTCACAGCTTCTCTTTCTTTCTCTCTCTCTCACAGCTTCTCTTTCTGTCTCTCTCTCTCACTCACAGCTTCTATTTCTCTCTCACACAGCTTCTCTTTTTCTCTCTCTCTCTCACTCACAGCTCTTTCTCTCTCTGACACACACACACAGCATCTCTTTTTCTCTCTCTCTACCACTCACAGCTTCTCTTTCTCTCTCATTCTCTCATTCACAGCTTCTCTTTCTCTCTCTCTCACTCACAGCTTTTCTTTCTCTCTCTGACTCAAAGCTTCTCTTTCTCTCTCTCTCGCTCACAGCTTCTCTCTCTGTCTCTCTCACTCACAGCTTCTCTCATACACAAACAGCTTCACTTTCTCTCTCTCTCACTCACAGCTCCTCTTTCTCTCTTTCTCTCTCTCTCTCAGCTTCTCTTTCTCTCTCACACACACACACAGCTTCTCTTTCTCTCTCTCTCTCACTCAGCTTCTCTTTCTCTCTCTCTCTCAATCTCGCAATCACTGTTTCTCTTTCTCTCTCACACTCACAGCTTCTCTTTCTCTCTCACTCACAGCTTCTCTTTCTCTCTCTCTCACTCACAGCTTCTCTTTCTCTCTCTCACTCACAGCTTCTCTCTCTCTCTCACTCACAGCTTTTCTTTCTCTCTCTCTCACTCACTCAAAGCTTCTCTCTCTCACTCACAGCTTCTCTTTCTCTCCCTCATACTCACAGCTTCTCTTTCTCTCTCTCTCTCTCACTCACTCACAGCTTCTTTCTTTCTTTCTCTCTCTCTCTCTCTCTCACAGCTTCTCTTTCTCTCTCTCTCACTCCCAGCATCTCTTTCTCTCACACACACACACAGCTTCTCTCTCTCTCACTCACAGCTTCTCTTTCTCTCTCTCTCTGTCTCACTCACAGCTTCTCTTTCTATCTCTCTCTCTCACTCACAGCTTCTGTTTCTCTCTCTCACTCACTCACAGCTTCTTCTCTCCATATCTCTCACTCACAGCTTCTCACTCTCACACTCACAGCTTCCCTTTCTCTCTCTCTCACTCACAGCTTCTCTTTCTCTTTCTCTCACTCACTCACAGCATCTCTTTCTCTCTCACTCACTCACAGCTTCTCTTCCTTTCTCTCTCTCTCACAGCTTCTCTTTCTCTCTCTCTCTCTCTCACTCACAGCTTCTATTTCTCTCTCACACAGCTTCTCTTTTTCTCTCTCTCTCTCTCACTCACAGCTCTTTCTCTCTCTCACACACATACACAGCGTCTCTTTTTCTCTCTCTCTACCACTCACAGCTCTTTCTCTCTCATTCTCTCATTCACAGCTTCTCTTTCTCTCTCTCACTCAAAGCTTTTCTTTCTCTCTCTGACTCAAAGCTTCTCTTTCTCTCTCTCTCACTCACAGCTTCTCTCTCTGTCTCTCTCACTCACAGCTTCTCTCTCTCATACACAAACAGCTTCTCTTTCTCTCTCTCTCTCATTCACAGCTCCTCTTTCTCTCTTTCTCTCTCTCTCACCTTCTCTTTCTCTCTCTCTCTCTCTCGCAATCACAGCTTCTCTTTCTCTCACACACTCACAGCTTCTCTTTCTCTCTCACTCACAGCTTCGCTTTCTCTCTCTCTCACTCACAGCTTCTCTTTCTCTCTCTCTCACTCACAGCTTCTGTTTCTCTCTCTCTCTCACTCATAGCTTCTTCTCTCCATATCTCTCACTCACAGCTTCTCTCTGTCACACACTCACAGCTTCCCTTTCTCTCTCTCTCACTCACAGCTTCTCTTTCTCTCTCTCTCACTCACTCACAGCTTCTCTTTTTCTCTCTCTCACTCACAGCATCTCTTTCTCTCTCTCTCACTCACAGCTTCTCTTTCTTTCTCTCTCTCTCACAGCTTCTCTTTCTCTCTCTCTCTCACTCACAGCTTCTATTTCTCTCTCACACAGCTTCTCTTTTTCTCTCTCTCTCTCTCACTCACAGCTTCTCTCTCTGTCTGTCACTCACAGCTTCTCTCTCACACACACACACAGATTCTCTTTCTCTCTCTCTCACTCACTACTTCTCTTTCTCTCTTTCTCTCTCACTCTCAGCTTCTCTTTCTCTCTCACACACACACAGCTTCTCTTTCTCTCTCTCTCTCACTCAGATTCTCTTTCTCTCTCTCGCAATCACAGCTTCTCTTTCTCTCTCACACTCACAGCTTCTCTTTCTTTCTCACTCACAGCTTCTCTTTCTCTCTCTCTCACTCACAGCTTCTCTTTCTCTCTCTCTCACTCACAGCTTCTCTCTCTCTCACTCACAGCTTTTCTTTCTCTCTCTCTCAGTCACTCAAAGCTTCTCTCTCTCACTCACAGCTTCTCTTTCTCTCCCTCATACTCACAGCTTCTCTTTCTCTCTCTCTCTCTCTCTCACTCACAGCTTCTTTCTTTCTTTCTCTCTCTCTCTCACAGCTTCTCTTTCTCTCTCTCTCACTCCCAGCATCTCTTTCTCTCTCACACACACACAGCTTCTCTCTCTCTCTCTCACTCTCAGCTTCTCCATATCTCTCACTCACAGCTTCTCTCTCTCTCACTCACAGCTTCCCTTTCTCTCTCTCTCACTCACAGCTTCTCTTTCTCTCTCTCTCACTCACAGTTTCTCTCTCTCTCTCTCTCACAGCTATTCTTTCTCTCTCTCACTCACTCAAAGCTTCTCTCTCTCACTCACAGCTTCCCTTTCTCTCCCTCATACTCACAGCTTCTCTCTCTCTCTCTCACTCACAGCTTCTTTCTTTCTTTCTTTCTCTCTCTCTCTCACAGCTTCTCTTTCTCTCTCTCTCACTCCCAGCATCTCTTTCTCTCTCACACACACAGCTTCTCTCTCTCTCACTCACTCACAGCTTCTCTTTCTCTCTCTCTCTGTCTCACTCACAGCTTCTCTTTCTATCTCTGTCTCTCACTCACAGCTTCTCTCTCTCTCACTCACAGCTTCCCTTTCTCTCTCTCTCACTCACAGCTTCTCTTTCTCTCTCTCTCACTCACTCACAGCTTCTCTTTCTCTCTCTCTCACTCACTCACAGCATCTCTTTCTCTCTCTCTCACTCACAGCTTCTCTTTCTTTCTCTCTCTCTCACAGCTTCTCTTTCTCTCTCTCTCTCTCACTCACAGCTTCTATTTCTCTCACACACAGCTTCTCTTTTTCTCTCTATCTCTCTCACTCACAGCTCTTTCTCTCTCTCACACACACACACAGCGTCTCTTTTTCTCTCTCTCTACCACTCACAGCTTCTATTTTTCTCATTCTCTCATTCACAGCTTCTCTTTCTCTCTCTCTCACTCACAGCTTTTCTTTTTCTCTCTGACTCAAAGCTTCTCTTTTTCTCTCTCTCACTCACAGCTTCTCTCTCTGTCTCTCTCACTCACAGCTTCTCTCTCTCATACACAAACAGCTTCTCTTTCTCTCTCTCTCACTCACAGCTCCTCTTTCTCTCTCTCTCAGCTTCTCTTTCTCTCACACACACACACACAGCTTCTCTTTCTCTCTCTCTCTCTCTCGCAATCACAGCTTCTCTTTCTCTCTCACACTCACAGCTTCTCTTTCTCTCTCACTCACAGCTTCGCTTTCTCTCCCTCTCACTCACAGCTTCTCTTTCTCTCTCTCTCACTCCCAGCTTCTGTTTCTCTCTCTCTCACACCCACAGCTTCTTCTCTCCATATCTCTCACTCACAGCTTCTCTCTCTCTCACTCACAGCTTCCCTTTCTCTCTCTCTCACTCACAGCTTCTCTTTCTCTCTCTCTCACTCACTCACAGCTTCTCTTTCTCTCTCTCTCACTCACTCACAGCATCTCTTTCTCTCTCTCTCACTCACAGCTTCTCTTTCTCTCTCTCTCTCACAGCTTCTCTTTCTCTCTCTCTCTCACTCACAGCTTCTATTTCTCTCTCACACAGCTTCTCTTTTTCTCTCTCTCTCTCTCTCTCTCACTCACAGCTCTTTCTCTCTCTCACACCCACACACACAGTGTCTCTTTTTCTCTCTCTCTCCCACTCACAGCTTCTCTTTCTCTCTCATTCTCTCATTCACAGCTTCTCTTTCTCTCTCTCTCCCTCACAGCTTTTCTTTCTCTCTCTGACTCAAAGCTTCTCTTTCTCTCTCTCTCACTCACAGTTTATCTCTCCGTCTCTCTCACTCACAGCTTCTCTCTCTCATACACAAACAGCTTCTCTTTCTCTCTCTCTCACTCACAGCTCCTCTTTCTCTCTTTCTCTCTCTCTCTCAGCTTCTCTTTCTCTCTCACACACACACAGCTTCTCTTTCTCTCTCTCTCTCACTCAGCTTCTCTTTCTCTCTATCTCACGCAATCACTGTTTCTCTTTCTCTCTCACACTCACAGCTTCTCTTTCTCTCTCACTCACAGCTTCTCTTTCTCTCTCTCTCACTCACAGCTTCTCTTTCTCTCTCTCTCTCTCACAGCTTCTCTTTCTCTCTCTCTCACTCACAGCTTCTCTCTCTCTCTCACTCACAGCTTCTCTTTCTCTCTCTCTCACTCACTCAAAGTTTCTCTCTCTCACTCACAGCTTCTCTTTCTTTCCCTCATACTCACAGCTTCTCTTTCTCTCTCTCTCTCTCTCTCACTCACAGCTTCTTTCTTTCTTTCTTTCTCTCTCTCTCTCTCACAGCTTCTCTTTCTCTCTCTCTCACTCCCAGCATCTCTTTCTCTCTCACACACACACACACAGCTTCTCTCTCTCTCACTCACTCACAGCTTCTCTTTCTCTCTCTCTCTGTCTCACACACAATTTATCTTTCTATCTCTCTCTCTCACTCACAGCTTCTGTTTCTCTCTCTCTCTCACTCACAGCTTCTTCTCTCCATATCTCTCACTCCCAGCTTCTCTCTCTCTCACTCACAGCTTCCCTTTCTCTCTCTCTCACTCACAGCTTCTCTTTCTCTCTCTCTCACTCACTCACAGCATCTCTTTCTCTCTCTCTCTCTCACTCACAGCATCTCTTTCTCTCTCTCTCACTCACAGCTTCTCTTTCTTTCTCTCTCTCTCACAGCTTCTCTTTCTCTCTCTCTCTCTCACTCACAGCTTCTATTTCTCTCTCACACAGCTTCTCTTTTTCTCTCTCTCTCACTCACAGCTCTTTCTCTCTCTGACGCACACACACAGCATCTCTTTTTCTCTCTCTCTACCACTCACACCTTCTCTTTCTCTCTCATTCTCTCATTCACAGCTTCTCTTTCTCTCTCTCTCACTCACAGCTTTTCTTTCTCTCTCTGACTCAAAGCTTCTCTTTCTCTCTCTCTCACTCACAGCTTCTCTCTCTGTCTCTCTCACTCACAGCTTCTCTCATACACAAACAGCTTCACTTTCTCTCTCTCTCACTCACAGCTCCTCTTTCTCTCTTTCTCTCTCTCTCTCAGCTTCTCTTTCTCTCTCTCTCACTCACAGCTTCTGTTTCTCTCTCTCTCTCACTCATAGCTTCTTCTCTCCATATCTCTAACTCACAGCTTCTCTCTCTCACACACTCACAGCTTCCCTTTCTCTCTCTCTCACTCACAGCTTCTCTTTCTCTCTCTCTCACTCACTCACAGCTTCTCTTTTTCTCTCTCTCACTCACTCACAGCATCTCTTTCTCTCTCTCTCACTCACAGCTTCTCTTTCTTTCTCTTTCTCTCACAGCTTCTCTTTCTCTCTCTCTCTCACTCACAGCTTCTATTTCTCTCTCACACAGCTTCTCTTTTTCTCTCTCTCTCTCTCTCACTCACAGCTTCTCTCTCTGTCTGTCACTCACAGCTTCTCTCTCACACACACACACAGATTCTCTTTCTCTCTCTCTCACTCACTACTTCTCTTTGTCTCTTTCTCTCTCACTCTCAGCTTCTCTTTCTCTCTCACACACACACAGCTTCTCTTTCTCTCTCTCTCTCACTCAGCTTCTCTTTCTCTCTCTCGCAATCACAGCTTCTCTTTCTCTCTCACACTCACAGCTTCTCTTTCTTTCTCACTCACAGCTTCTCTTTCTCTCTCTCTCACTCACAGCTTCTCTTTCTCTCTCTCTCACTCACAGCTTCTCTCTCTCTCACTCACAGCTTTTCTTTCTCTCTCTCTCACTCACTCAAAGCTTCTCTCTCTTACTCACAGCTTCTCTTTCTCTCCCTCATACTCACAGCTTCTCTTTCTCTCTCTCTCTCTCTCACTCACAGCTTCTTTCTTTCTTTCTCTCTCTCTCTCACAGCTTCTCTTTCTCTCTCTCTCACTCCCAGCATCTCTTTCTCTCTCACACACACACAGCTTCTCTCTCTCTCTCTCACTCTCAGCTTCTCCATATCTCTCACTCACAGCTTCTCTCTCTCTCACTCACAGCTTCCCTTTCTCTCTCTCTCACTCACAGCTTCTCTTTCTCTCTCTCTCACTCACAGTTTCTCTCTCTCTCTCTCTCACAGCTATTCTTTCTCTCTCTCACTCACTCAAAGCTTCTCTCTCTCACTCACAGCTTCCCTTTCTCTCCCTCATACTCACAGCTTCTCTCTCTCTCTCTCACTCACAGCTTCTTTCTTTCTTTCTTTCTCTCTCTCTCTCACAGCTTCTCTTTCTCTCTCTCTCACTCCCAGCATCTCTTTCTCTCTCACACACACAGCTTCTCTCTCTCTCACTCACTCACAGCTTCTCTTTCTCTCTCTCTCTGTCTCACTCACAGCTTCTCTTTCTATCTCTGTCTCTCACTCACAGCTTCTCTCTCTCTCACTCACAGCTTCCCTTTCTCTCTCTCTCACTCACAGCTTCTCTTTCTCTCTCTCTCACTCACTCACAGCTTCTCTTTCTCTCTCTCTCACTCACTCACAGCATCTCTTTCTCTCTCTCTCACTCACAGCTTCTCTTTCTTTCTCTCTCTCTCACAGCTTCTCTTTCTCTCTCTCTCTCTCACTCACAGCTTCTATTTCTCTCACACACAGCTTCTCTTTTTCTCTCTATCTCTCTCACTCACAGCTCTTTCTCTCTCTCACACACACACACAGCGTCTCTTTTTCTCTCTCTCTACCACTCACAGCTTCTATTTTTCTCATTCTCTCATTCACAGCTTCTCTTTCTCTCTCTCTCACTCACAGCTTTTCTTTTTCTCTCTGACTCAAAGCTTCTCTTTTTCTCTCTCTCACTCACAGCTTCTCTCTCTGTCTCTCTCACTCACAGCTTCTCTCTCTCATACACAAACAGCTTCTCTTTCTCTCTCTCTCACTCACAGCTCCTCTTTCTCTCTCTCTCAGCTTCTCTTTCTCTCACACACACACACACAGCTTCTCTTTCTCTCTCTCTCTCTCTCGCAATCACAGCTTCTCTTTCTCTCTCACACTCACAGCTTCTCTTTCTCTCTCACTCACAGCTTCGCTTTCTCTCCCTCTCACTCACAGCTTCTCTTTCTCTCTCTCTCACTCCCAGCTTCTGTTTCTCTCTCTCTCACACCCACAGCTTCTTCTCTCCATATCTCTCACTCACAGCTTCTCTCTCTCTCACTCACAGCTTCCCTTTCTCTCTCTCTCACTCACAGCTTCTCTTTCTCTCTCTCTCACTCACTCACAGCTTCTCTTTCTCTCTCTCTCACTCACTCACAGCATCTCTTTCTCTCTCTCTCACTCACAGCTTCTCTTTCTCTCTCTCTCTCACAGCTTCTCTTTCTCTCTCTCTCTCACTCACAGCTTCTATTTCTCTCTCACACAGCTTCTCTTTTTCTCTCTCTCTCTCTCTCTCTCACTCACAGCTCTTTCTCTCTCTCACACCCACACACACAGTGTCTCTTTTTCTCTCTCTCTCCCACTCACAGCTTCTCTTTCTCTCTCATTCTCTCATTCACAGCTTCTCTTTCTCTCTCTCTCCCTCACAGCTTTTCTTTCTCTCTCTGACTCAAAGCTTCTCTTTCTCTCTCTCTCACTCACAGTTTATCTCTCCGTCTCTCTCACTCACAGCTTCTCTCTCTCATACACAAACAGCTTCTCTTTCTCTCTCTCTCACTCACAGCTCCTCTTTCTCTCTTTCTCTCTCTCTCTCAGCTTCTCTTTCTCTCTCACACACACACAGCTTCTCTTTCTCTCTCTCTCTCACTCAGCTTCTCTTTCTCTCTATCTCACGCAATCACTGTTTCTCTTTCTCTCTCACACTCACAGCTTCTCTTTCTCTCTCACTCACAGCTTCTCTTTCTCTCTCTCTCACTCACAGCTTCTCTTTCTCTCTCTCTCTCTCACAGCTTCTCTTTCTCTCTCTCTCACTCACAGCTTCTCTCTCTCTCTCACTCACAGCTTCTCTTTCTCTCTCTCTCACTCACTCAAAGTTTCTCTCTCTCACTCACAGCTTCTCTTTCTTTCCCTCATACTCACAGCTTCTCTTTCTCTCTCTCTCTCTCTCTCACTCACAGCTTCTTTCTTTCTTTCTTTCTCTCTCTCTCTCTCACAGCTTCTCTTTCTCTCTCTCTCACTCCCAGCATCTCTTTCTCTCTCACACACACACACACAGCTTCTCTCTCTCTCACTCACTCACAGCTTCTCTTTCTCTCTCTCTCTGTCTCACACACAATTTATCTTTCTATCTCTCTCTCTCACTCACAGCTTCTGTTTCTCTCTCTCTCTCACTCACAGCTTCTTCTCTCCATATCTCTCACTCCCAGCTTCTCTCTCTCTCACTCACAGCTTCCCTTTCTCTCTCTCTCACTCACAGCTTCTCTTTCTCTCTCTCTCACTCACTCACAGCATCTCTTTCTCTCTCTCTCTCTCACTCACAGCATCTCTTTCTCTCTCTCTCACTCACAGCTTCTCTTTCTTTCTCTCTCTCTCACAGCTTCTCTTTCTCTCTCTCTCTCTCACTCACAGCTTCTATTTCTCTCTCACACAGCTTCTCTTTTTCTCTCTCTCTCACTCACAGCTCTTTCTCTCTCTGACGCACACACACAGCATCTCTTTTTCTCTCTCTCTACCACTCACACCTTCTCTTTCTCTCTCATTCTCTCATTCACAGCTTCTCTTTCTCTCTCTCTCACTCACAGCTTTTCTTTCTCTCTCTGACTCAAAGCTTCTCTTTCTCTCTCTCTCACTCACAGCTTCTCTCTCTGTCTCTCTCACTCACAGCTTCTCTCATACACAAACAGCTTCACTTTCTCTCTCTCTCACTCACAGCTCCTCTTTCTCTCTTTCTCTCTCTCTCTCAGCTTCTCTTTCTCTCTCTCTCACTCACAGCTTCTGTTTCTCTCTCTCTCTCACTCATAGCTTCTTCTCTCCATATCTCTAACTCACAGCTTCTCTCTCTCACACACTCACAGCTTCCCTTTCTCTCTCTCTCACTCACAGCTTCTCTTTCTCTCTCTCTCACTCACTCACAGCTTCTCTTTTTCTCTCTCTCACTCACTCACAGCATCTCTTTCTCTCTCTCTCACTCACAGCTTCTCTTTCTTTCTCTTTCTCTCACAGCTTCTCTTTCTCTCTCTCTCTCACTCACAGCTTCTATTTCTCTCTCACACAGCTTCTCTTTTTCTCTCTCTCTCTCTCTCACTCACAGCTTCTCTCTCTGTCTGTCACTCACAGCTTCTCTCTCACACACACACACAGATTCTCTTTCTCTCTCTCTCACTCACTACTTCTCTTTGTCTCTTTCTCTCTCACTCTCAGCTTCTCTTTCTCTCTCACACACACACAGCTTCTCTTTCTCTCTCTCTCTCACTCAGCTTCTCTTTCTCTCTCTCGCAATCACAGCTTCTCTTTCTCTCTCACACTCACAGCTTCTCTTTCTTTCTCACTCACAGCTTCTCTTTCTCTCTCTCTCACTCACAGCTTCTCTTTCTCTCTCTCTCACTCACAGCTTCTCTCTCTCTCACTCACAGCTTTTCTTTCTCTCTCTCTCACTCACTCAAAGCTTCTCTCTCTTACTCACAGCTTCTCTTTCTCTCCCTCATACTCACAGCTTCTCTTTCTCTCTCTCTCTCTCTCACTCACAGCTTCTTTCTTTCTTTCTTTCTTTCTCTCTCTCTCTCTCTCACAGCTTCTCTTTCTCTCTCTCTCACTCCCAGCATCTCTTTCTCTCTCACACACACACACAGCTTCTCTCTCTCTCACTCACTCACAGCTTCTCTTTCTCTCTCTCTCTGTCTCACACACAATTTATCTTTCTATCTCTCTCTCTCACTCACAGCTTCTGTTTCTCTCTCTCTCTCACTCACAGCTTCTTCTCTCCATATCTCTCACTCCCAGCTTCTCTCTCTCTCACTCACAGCTTCCCTTTCTCTCTCTTTCTCACTCACAGCTTCTCTTTCTCTCACACTCACTCACTCACAGCATCTCTTTCTCTCTCTCTCTCTCACTCACAGCATCTCTTTCTCTCTCTCTCACTCACAGCTTCTCTTTCTTTCTCTCTCTCTCACAGCTTCTCTTTCTCTCTCTCTCTCTCACTCACAGCTTCTATTTCTCTCTCACACAGCTTCTCTTTTTCTCTCTCTCTCTCACTCACAGCTCTTTCTCTCTCTGACACACACACACAGCATCTCTTTTTCTCTCTCTCTACCACTCACAGCTTCTCTTTCTCTCTCATTCTCTCATTCACAGCTTCTCTTTCTCTCTCTCTCACTCACAGCTTTTCTTTCTCTCTCTGACTCAAAGCTTCTCTTTCTCTCTCTCTCACTCACAGCTTCTCTCTCTGTCTCTCTCACTCACAGCTTCTCTCATACACAAACAGCTTCACTTTCTCTCTCTCTCACTCACAGCTCCTCTTTCTCTCTTTCTCTCTTTCTCTCTCTCTCTCAGCTTCTCTTTCTCTCTCTCACACACACACAGCTTCTCTTTCTCTCTCTCTCTCACTCAGCTTCTCTTTCTCTCTCTCTCTCTCTCTCTCTCAATCACTGTTTCTCTTTCTCTCTCACACTCACAGCTTCTCTTTCTCTCTCACTCACAGCTTCTCTTTCTCTCTCTCACTCACAGCTTCTCTTTCTCTCTCTCACTCACAGCTTCTCTCTCTCTCTCACTCACAGCTTTTCTTTCTCTCTCTCTCACTCACTCAAAGCTTCTCTCTCTCACTCACAGCTTCTCTTTCTCTCCCTCATACTCACAGCTTCTCTCTCTCTCTCTCTCTCACTCACTCACAGCTTCTTTCTTTCTTTCTCTCTCTCTCTCTCTCACAGCTTCTCTTTCTCTCTCTCTCACTCCCAGCATCTCTTTCTCTCACACACAGACACAGCTTCTCTCTCTCTCTCTCACTCACAGCTTCACTTTCTCTCTCTCTCTGTCTCACTCACAGCTTCTCTTTCTATCTCTCTCTCTCACTCACAGCTTCTGTTTCTCTCTCTCACTCACTCACAGCTTATTCTCTCTATATCTCTCACTCACAGCTTCTCTCTCTCTCACTCACAGCTTCCCTTTCTCTCTCTCTCACTCACAGCTTCTCTTTCTCTTTCTCTCACTCACTCACAGCATCTCTTTCTCTCTCACTCACTCACAGCTTCTCTTCCTTTCTCTCTCTCTCACAGCTTCTCTTTCTCTCTCTCTCTCTCACTCACAGCTTCTATTTCTCTCTCACACAGCTTCTCTTTTTCTCTCTCTCTCTCTCACTCACAGCTCTTTCTCTCTCACACACACACACACAGCGTCTCTTTTTCTCTCTCTCTACCACTCACAGCTCTTTCTCTCTCATTCTCTCATTCACAGCTTCTCTTTCTCTCTCTCACTCACAGCTTTTCTTTCTCTCTCTGACTCAAAGCTTCTCTTTCTCTCTCTCTCACTCACAGCTTCTCTCTCTGTCTCTCTCACTCACAGCTTCTCTCTCTCATACACAAACAGCTTCTCTTTCTCTCTCTCTCTCATTCACAGCTCCTCTTTCTCTCTTTCTCTCTCTCTCACCTTCTCTTTCTCTCTCTCTCTCTCGCAATCACAGCTTCTCTTTCTCTCACACACTCACAGCTTCTCTTTCTCTCTCACTCACAGCTTCGCTTTCTCTCTCTCTCTCACTCACAGCTTCTCTTTCTCTCTCTCTCACTCACAGCTTCTGTTTCTCTCTCTCTCTCACTCATAGCTTCTTCTCTCCATATCTCTCACTCACAGCTTCTCTCACACACACACTCACAGCTTCCCTTTCTCTCTCTCTCACTCACAGCTTCTCTTTCTCTCTCTCTCACTCACTCACAGCTTCTCTTTTTCTCTCTCTCACTCACTCACAGCATCTCTTTCTCTCTCTCTCACTCACAGCTTCTCTTTCTTTCTCTTTCTCTCACAGCTTCTCTTTCTCTCTCTCTCTCACTCACAGCTCTATTTCTCTCTCACACAGCTTCTCTTTTTCTCTCTCTCTCTCTCTCACTCACAGCTTCTCTCTCTGTCTGTCACTCACAGCTTCTCTCTCTCACACACACACAGATTCTCTTTCTCTCTCTCTCACTCACTACTTCTCTTTCTCTCTTTCTCTCTCACTCTCAGCTTCTCTTTCTCTCTCACACACACAGCTTCTCTTTCTCTCTCTCTCTCACTCAGCTTCTCTTTCTCTCTCTCGCAATCACAGCTTCTCTTTCTCTCTCACACTCACAGCTTCTCTTTCTTTCTCACTCACAGCTTCTCTTTCTCTCTCTCTCACTCACAGCTTCTCTTTCTCTCTCTCTCACTCACAGCTTCTCTCTCTCTCACTCACAGCTTTTCTTTCTCTCTCTCTCACTCACTCAAAGCTTCTCTCTCTCACTCACAGCTTCTCTTTCTCTCCCTCATACTCACAGCTTCTCTTTCTCTCTCTCTCTCTCTCACTCACAGCTTCTTTCTTTCTTTCTCTCTCTCACAGCTTCTCTTTCTCTCTCTCTCACTCCCAGCATCTCTTTCTCTCTCTCACACACACAGCTTCTCTCTCTCTCTCTCACTCACAGCTTCTCTTTCTCTCTCTCTCTGTCTCACTTACAGCTTCTCTTTCTATCTCTCCCTCTCACTCACAGCTTCTGTTTCTCTCTCACACACACACACAGCTTCTTCTCTCCATATCTCTCTCTCACAGCTTCTCTCTCTCTCACTCACAGCTTCCCTTTCTCTCTCTCTCACTCACAGCTTCTCTTTCTCTCTCTCTCACTCACTCACAGCTTCTCTTTCTCTCTCTCTCACTCACTCACAGCATCTCTTTCTCTCTCTCTCACTCACAGCTTCTCTTTCTTTCTCTCTCTCACAGCTTCTCTTTCTCTCTCTCTCACTCACAGCTTCTATTTCTCTCTCACACAGCTTCTCTTTCTCTTTCTCTCTCTCTCACTCACAGCTCTTTCTCTCTCTCACACACACACACAGCGTCTCTTTTTCTCTCTCTCTCCCACTCACAGCTTCTCTTTCTCTCTCATTCTCTCACTCACAGCTTCTCTTTCTCTCTCTCTCACTCACAGCTTTTCTTTCTCTCTCTCTCACTCACAGCTTCTCTTTCTCTCTCATTCTCTCACTCACAGCTTCTCTTTCTCTCTCTCTCACTCACAGCTTTTCTTTCTCTCTCTCTCACTCACAGCTTCTCTTTCTCTCTCTCTCTCTCTCACTCACAGCTTCTCATTCTCTCTCTCACACAGCTTCTCTTTCTCTCTCTCTCACTCAGAGCTTCTCGTTCTCTCTCTCTCACTCTCACTCACAGCTTCTCTTTCTCACTCTCTCTCTCACTCACACCTTCTCTCTCTCTCTCACTCACTCACAGCTCTTTCTCTCTCTCACACACACACACAGCATCTCTTTTTCTCTCTCTCTCCCACTCACAGCTTCTCTTTCTCTCTCATTCTCTCACTCACAGCTTCTCTTTCTCTCTCTCTCACTCACAGCTTTTCTTTCTCTCTCTCTCACTCACAGCTTCTCTTTCTCTCTCTCTCTCTCACTCACAGCTTCTCTTTCTCTCACACACACACAGCTTCTCTTTCTCTCTCTCTCACTCACAGCTTCTCTTTTTCTCTCTCTCACGCTCTCACTCACAGCTTCTCTTTCTCTCTCTCTCACTTTCACTCACAGCTTCTCTTTCTCTCTCTCTTTCACTCACACCTTCTCTATATCTCTCTCACTCACAGCTTCTCTCTCTCACACTCACAGCTTCTCTCTCTCATACACACACAGCTTCTCTTTCTCTCTCTCTCTCACTCACAGCTCCTCTTTCTCTCTTTCTCTCTCACTCTCAGCTTCTCTTTCTCTCTCGCACTCACAGCTTCTCTTTCTCTCTCACACACTCACAGCTTCACTTTCTCTCTCTCACACACAGCTTCTCTTTCTCTCTCTCACACTCACAGCTTCACTTTCTCTCTCACACACACAGCTTCTCTTTCTCTCTCTCTCACTCGCAGCTTCTCTTTCTCACTCACTCACAGCTTCTCTTTCTCTCTCTCTCACTCACAGCTTCTCTCTCTCTCACTCACAGCTTCTCTTTCTCTCTCTCTCACTCACTCAAACATTCTCTCTCTCACACTTGCAGCTTCTCTTTCTCTCTCTCTCACTCACAGCTTCTCTTTCTCTCTCTCTCTCTCTCACTCACAGCTTCTCATTCTCTCTCTCACACAGCTTCTCTTTCTCTCTCTCTCACTCAGAGCTTCTCGTTCTCTCTCTCTCACTCTCACTCACAGCTTCTCTTTCTCACTCTCTCTCTCACTCACACCTTCTCTCTCTCTCTCACTCTCACAGCTTCTCTCTCTCACAGTCTCACTTTCTCTCACTCTCACTCACAGCTTCTCTTTCTCTCTCTCTCTCTCTCACAGCTTCTCTTTCTCTCTCTCTCTGACTCACAGCTTCTCTTTCTCTCTCTCTCACTCACAGCTTCTCTTTCTCTCTCTCTTTCTCACTCACAGCTTCTCTTTCTTTCTCTCTCTCTCTGACTCACAGCTTCTCTTTCTCCCTTTCTCTCTCACTCACACCTTCTATTTCTCTCTCACACACACACAGCTTCTCTTTCTCTCTCTCTCTCACTCACAACTCTTTCTCTCTCTCCCTCACTCACAGCTTCTCTCTCTCTCTCTCACTCCCAGCTTCTCTTTCTCTCTCTCTCTCTCACTCCCAGCTTCTCTTTCTCTCTCTCAAACACACACAGCTTCTTTCTCTCTCTCTCTCACTCACAGCTTCTCTTCCTCTCTCACACACACACAGCTTCTCTTTCTCTCTCTCACTCACAGCTTCTCTTTCTTTCTCACTCTCTCTCACTCACAGCTTCTTCTCTCTGTCTCTCTGACTCACAGCTTCTCTCTCTCTGTATCACTCACAGCTCCCCTTTCTCTCTCTCTCTCACTCACAGCTTCTCTTTCTCTTTCTCTCACTCACTCACAGCATCTCTTTCTCTCTCTCTCACTCACAGCTTCTCTTTCTTTCTCTCTCTCTCACAGCTTCTCTTTCTCTCTCTCTCTCTCACTCACAGTTTCTATTTCTCTCTCACACAGCTTCTCTTTTTCTCTCTCTCTCTCTCACTCACAGCTCTTTCTCTCTCACACCCACACACACACACAGCGTCTCTTTTTCTCTCTCTCTACCACTCACAGCTCTTTCTCTCTCATTCTCTCATTCACAGCTTCTCTTTCTCTCTCTCACTCACAGCTTTTCTTTCTCTCTCTGACTCAAAGCTTCTCTTTCTCTCTCTCTCACTCACAGCTTCTCTCTCTGTCTCTCTCACTCACAGCTTCTCTCTCTCATACACAAACAGCTTCTCTTTCTCTCTCTCTCATTCACAGCTCCTCTTTCTCTCTTTCTCTCTCTCTCACCTTCTCTTTCTCTCTCTCTCTCTCTCGCAATCACAGCTTCTCTTTCTCTCTCACACTCACAGCTTCTCTTTCTCTCTCACTCACAGCTTCGCTTTCTCTCTCTCTCACTCACAGCTTCTGTTTCTCTCTCTCTCTCACTCACAGCTTCTTCTCTCCATATCTCTCACTCACAGCTTCTCTCTCACACACACTCACAGCTTCCCTTTCTCTCTCTCTCACTCACAGCTTCTCTTTCTCTCTCTCTCACTCACTCACAGCTTCTCTTTTTCTCTCTCTCACTCACTCACAGCATCTCTTTCTCTCTCTCTCACTCACAGCTTCTCTTTCTTTCTCTCTCTCTCACAGCTTCTCTTTCTCTCTCTCTCTCACTCACAGCTTCTATTTCTCTCTCACACAGCTTCTCTTTTTCTCTCTCTCTCTCTCTCACTCACAGCTTCTCTCTCTCTCACTCACAGCTTCCCTTTCTCTCTCTCTCACTCACAGCTTCTCTTTCTCTCTCTCTCACTCACTCACAGCTTCTCTTTCTCTCTCTCTCACTCACTCACAGCATCTCTTTCTCTCTCTCTCACTCACAGCTTCTCTTTCTTTCTCTCTCTCTCACAGCTTCTCTTTCTCTCTCTCTCTCACTCACAGCTTCTATTTCTCTCTCACACAGCTTCTCTTTCTCTCTCTCTCTCTCTCACAGCTCTTTCTCTCTCTCTCACACACACAGCATCTCTTTTTCTCTCTCTCTCCCACTCAAAGCTTCTCTTTCTCTCTCATTCTCTCACTCACAGATTCTCTTTCTCTCTCTCTCACTCACAGCTTTTCTTTCTCTCTCACTCACAGCTTCTCTTTCTCTCTCTCTCTCTCACTCACAGCTTCTCTTTCTCTCTCACACACACAGCTTCTCTTTCTCTCTCTCTCACTCACAGCTTCTCTTTCTCTCTCACGCTCTCACTCACAGCTTCTCTTTCTCTCTCTCTCACTTTCACTCACAGCTTCTCTTTCTCTCTCTCTCTTTCACTCACACCTTCTCTATCTCTCTCTCACTCACAGCTTCTCTCTCTCACACTCACAGCTTCTCTCTCTCATACACACACAGCTTCTCTTTCTCTCTCTCTCACTCACAGCTCCTCTTTCTCTCTTTCTCTCACACACACAGCTTCTCTTTCTCTCTCTCACACTCAAAGCTTCACTTTCTCTCTCTCACACACAGCTTCTCTTTCTCTCTCTCTCACTCGCAGCTTCTCTTTCTCACTCACTCACAGCTTCTCTTTCTCTCTCTCTCACTCACAGCTTCTCTTTCTCTCTCTCTCACTTACTCAAACATTCTCTCTCTCTCACTTGCAGCTTCTCTTTCTCTCTCTCTCACTTCACAGCTTCTCTTTCTCTCTCTCTCTCTCACTCACAGCTTCTCATTCTCTCTCTCACACAGCTTCTCTTTCTCTCTCTCTCACTCAGAGCTTCTCTTTCTCTCTCTCTCACGCTCTCACTCACATCTTCTCTCTCTCACTCTCAAGCTTCTCTTTCTCACTCTCTCTCTCACTCACACCTTCTCTATCTCTCTCTCACTCTCACAGCTTCTCTCTCTCACAGTCTCACTTTCTCTCTCTCACACTCACAGCTTCTCTTTCTCTCTCTCTCTCTCACAGCTTCTCTTTCTCTCTCTCTCTGACTCACAGCTTCTCTTTCTCTCTCTCTCACTCAAAGCTTCTCTTTCTCTCTCTCTTTCTCACTCACAGCTTCTCTTTCTTTCTCTCTCTCTCTGACTCACAGCTTCTCTTTCTCCCTTTCTCTCTCACTCACACCTTCTATTTCTCTCTCACACACACAGCTTCTCTTTCTCTCTCTCTCTCACTCACAACTCTTTCTCTCTCTCCCTCACTCCCAGCTTCTCTCTCTCTCTCACTCCCAGCTTCTCTTTCTCTCTCTCTCTCTCACTCCCAGCTTCTCTTTCTCTCTCTCAAACACACACAGCTTCTTTCTCTCTCTCTCTCAGTCACAGCTTCTCTTTCTCTCTCTCTCACACACACACACAGCTTCTCTTTCTCTCTCTCACTCACAGCTTCTCTTTCTTTCTCACTCTCTCTCACTCACAGCTTCTTCTCTCTGTCTCTCTGACTCACAGCTTCTCTCTCTCTATCACTCACAGCTCCCCTTTCTCTCTCTCTCTCACTCACAGCTTCTCTTTCTCTCTCTCTCTCTGTCTCACTCACATCTTCTCTTTCTCTCTCTCTCTCACTCACAGCTTCTATTTCTCTCTCTGTTACTCAAAGCTTCTCTTTCTCTCTCACACACAGCTCTTTCTCTCTCTCTCTTTCACACACAGCTGCTCTCTCTCTCTCACTCACGGCTTCTCTTTCTCTCTGTCTCTCTCTCTCTCACACAGCTTCTCTTTCTCTCTCTCTCACTCACAGCTTCTCTTTCTTTCTTTCTCTCTCTCTCACTCATTGCTTCTTCTCTCTGTCTCTCTCACTCACAGCTTCTCTCTCTCTCACAGCTTCTTTCTCTCTCTCACTCACTAACAGCTTCTCTTTATCTCTCTCTCTCACTCACTCACAGCTTCTCTTTCTCTCTCTCTCACTCACAGCTTCTCTCTCACACACACACACAGCTTCCCTTTCTCTCTTTCTCTCTCACTCACAGCTTCTATTTCTATCTCTCTCTCTCACTCACAGCTTCTCTTTCTCTCTCTCTCTCTCTCTCTCTCAGCTTCTCTTTCTCTCTCTCTCACTCCCAGCATCTCTTTCTCTCTCTTACACACACAGTGTGGGAATGCATCTGGATTCTGTCAGGCTGCCTCTGACACATTTTGTAAACAAATGCCTCTTTGCTCACTGAGAGACAATGCTCCTTATCTCTCCTTATTTGGGTTCTGACATTCTGATTGAATATCTAGCTTAAGTTTCGTTTCTGGTATACTCTGCTTGAATAAGTTTCGTTTCTGTTATACTCTGCCTGAATAAAGAGTAGTATTAGTATCTTTTGTCAGCCAAGGACTGGAGTCGTGTGTCTGTTTCCTGTTTATTTCTCTATCTCTGTTCCTCCCTACAAAAAGCCTAATGAAGCTGGCCTTCGCTAGATTTCCTAACTCTTAACTTTCCTCTGTTTAACTGAAGCTGTAAACTGCCTTTAAAGAGACTGATCTTATCTCTAAATGAATCGGATCCCAACAAGTGGTGCCCCGTGTGAGGCGATTGAATGAAATTCAAAGGAATGCTTTGAAGAGATCTGCTTCAGCGAACAGCAATTAGCATCTAATTAGCACCTCATAATTGCGACCGGACAAGGTCTTCACTCACTCGCGACCAGAGGAAAGGTCATTCGAGCACTCGAAATTCATCCAATTCTTCATTGGGTCCCACACAGGGTGAGTGAAAAAAGAAAAAGAAAAATATTTTTTTTAATTATGGGATGTGTGCTTACTTCGCAAATGCATGAACTTTGTAAAGATATCTCAGATCTTTTGATTAACAATGGGCGAAAGGCTGATGAGAAGAAGATACAGCAGCTGGTTAAAGCTATAGAAAAAATCAGTCCTTGGGTTAAATTTGATGAATGTCTGGACCCAAAACAGTGGAAACAGATTGGGAGAGAAATGCAGAAGCATAATGGAATTTCTGTATCAGTATTATTTACATGGGAGGAAGTTAGAGACTGCCTTCAGAGACTCACTCCAAAGAATATGTTATTCTCTCAGAACCTTGATGGCCCCCTCCCACAGCTTTTGCCTCCCGATAATGGGGGGGCTATGGCAACTGCTCCTCCATCATATGAGAAACAACAGCCCCCTGATGGGGGTGGAGGTGGAAATGGAGATGGGACATTATATCCTGCCTTGCAGCAATCAAGCACTTTTAGCCCTACAAAGACACATTTTTCTGCTGCTTTACCTGCAGCTGTGCTGGATGTGGAATCTCCTGAGATATATCTAGTGAACGGAGAGGCTCTGGCGAGTGGGAATGTTGCAATACTGCCTGCAGAGTCTAAAAAACAACTAGTGCCGGCTGATGGGGAACAAATGGTGGGGACCTCATCACAGATTGAAGCTGTTAATGCATGCAGAGTGGCAGGAAGCAAGGACTGTGTTTCAAAGCGCAGCTTAGGGGATCTCAGCCCCCCCCCCCCCGTGAATCAACCCTCATCACAAAAGCAGGAGAAGCTGAGTAGTAAATTTGATACCTCACGTTTGGGCAGGAAGATCCTGCAGAAATGGAAGGATGGCCCAAAGGAGGAACGCACAAAACCCAAGACCAGAAAGGGGTGCAAGTACAAACTAACAGATGCAGTTTGTCATAAGGTTGAGAATCAGATGCTGGAAATGAAAGAAATACAGAGGAAGAGGGGGGTGAATCTTTCCTCGATGGACAACAGGCTGTTGCAAAAATACAAGGAGTTTTTGGCTGATTTTGAACTGCCCAACCCTCAAACAAAGAGATCCAGAGTGAGCTGTCCCAAGTTTCAAGCATCAGGATTGCAGGGAAAGCAACTTGGACTTCCCTGTGATTTTCTTCTGTGTGAAAATTACTTGCAACTTCTGGAGAAGTCTTTGTGCCTTCACACCTCTTCGGCCTGCCTTAATGCAGATGGGTGTGGCTGGAGCATGAAGGAATGTGTGTTTGCCTGAAAAGCTGAAAAAAGGGGGGTTGTGTGGGATTGTCTTGTGAAGTCAGTGAGACTTAATTTATGGCTTAATTTCAACTTGCCATGCCAAGAACTGTGCTGGAGAGAAGATAGTGTTTCAGAGAGCTTCAATCAACATTTGGACTTTTAATTTGGACATTTTAATTGGACTAAAAAGAAAAAAAAAGTTTGTGTGGACTTTAAAGAAGAATTATAAAACCTGACAGCCTTTTTAAGAAATTGTCTACCTGCTCATGCTAATGAGATTTGTACTGTATTTGAGTTACCATGCTATGCTGATTATAAGTTATTGAATGCTTCTTTCACTCACACCAGTGGGAGAAGAAGAAATTTAATGCCTTACTCATGTAATTGGGGAAGTGAGAAATGCCTTCTAAAATGCAACCAGACCTCCTTCATGTAAGGAAGAAAAGAAATGTTCATGTCTTGTTTATGCTTAAGTGTTTGCTTATTCTCTTGCAGGAGACAGACCTGTCTTTGCTTATGTTATGTATTGTCTTATGAAACTGCATATCTCAAGGTACCTTCAGAAGTGCATGGAAGAATACCCTACACATGTAAATGGATTTGTGATATTGCATTTGTGTTATATGTCACTCATGTTTCATGTTTAGTTACATGGTACTAGTAATAACAGGGCATGCTCCTGTTTCTTAGGGGAGTGTCTTCCTAAGCCATTGGTCGTTTATTGGCAACAAGGGGATCCTGAGTGGAAGGATTCCTGCTGGAGCAATCCGCCCATGGAGAGAGAAGAAGGTTACTCAGCTCCAGGATGGTGGTTCACCAGTAGACTAAATTTGCTGACATTTGTTCTTTTCTTTCTTCCTGTGCTTCCAGCTGTAAGAACAATGCCTCATGGGGGCAACCCCAACTTTTGGATTCGTCATGCTAACTATATGTTTGAAGTTCATGGTAAGAATGTAACGTTATACTATGAGCATCCACTGGCAGTGTCTCAAATGGCCTTTCTTCCGGCATTGTTCAACACGCCAGAGTTGGTTATTGGACATTTGCAACATCTTGATAGATCTACACTCTTCTCTAATCCTCCAGAACAATTTAACAACACCCGCTGGCGAAGCATGACATTCAAGAAATACACTAAAGGACTTTGTTTCTGCTGTCATAGTTCTGGAGTCTGGAATAGTAAATGGAAGTACTGGACTCAAGCAAAAGGGGTTTTGCAGAATGTAGGCAATTATACGGGTTGTGACGATTATTTTTGGTTATGGGGTAGTTATAACAGTTCTTATAAGCTTAATTATACCTTGTTTAACACTATTATTGAAGATATATATGATGTATTTCCTATGTTTACTCCTGATTATTCTGCTATAGATAGTGGTTCAATTTGCAATGGATGGCAAATCAAGGATCCCAACATGTGGTTCTTTTTTAATGGAGTTGCCACGAATTTCCATCCAGGACAATATCAATGTGCAGCATTGGGTTATTTTATCTGAATAATACTATTGAGAAAGAACTTCAGAATTTACAGGAGAGCATTACTAACAATGTACGCACTGATGTTAATCTCTTTGATTGGGTGACTTCTTGGTTGCCTGATTTATCTGTCCTTAGACAAGTTTTCTTTTATGGGTTTATTATTATTATCTGCTTTATACCTTTGTGTTTTTGCATTAATTGTATTCCTAATCTTATTTCCATGTGTAACACATGTCCACTGCGTAGAAGGGAGACATCGGGTTTTGCACGACGGCAATTGTACTCAATGAGGTATCATCCTCCGGAACAAAGTCCCATGAGTCAGGAGGGGTACGATGTCCAGGAGGACAGTGATGATGTATATGGAGGAGTAGTTATGGAGTATGATGACATGCAGGGGTATGATTAGCCGTCTCTCTCTCTCTCAAATTTAAATGAAAAAGGAGGACATGTGGGAATGCATCTGGATTCTGTCAGGCTGCCTCTGACACATTTTGTAAACAAAAGCCTCTTTGCTCACTGAGAGACAACGCTCCTTATCTCTCCTTATTTGGGTTCCGACATTCTGATTGATTATCTAGCTTAAGTTTCATTTCTGGTATACTCTGCTTGAATAAGTTTCGTTTCTGTTATACTCTGCCTGAATAAAGAGTAGTATTAGTATCTTTTGTCAGCCAAGGACTGGAGTCGTGTGTCTGTTTCCTGTTTATTTCTCTATCTCTGTTCCTCCCTACAAAAAGCCTAATGAAGCTGGCCTTCGCTAGATTTCCTAACTCTTAACTTTCCTCTGTTTAACTGAAGCTGTAAACTGCCTTTAAAGAGACTGACCTTATCTCTAAATGAATCGGATCCCAACAACACAGCTTCTCTCTCTCACACACACTCACAGCTTCTCTTTCTCTCTCTCTCTGTCTCACTCACAGCTTCTCTTTCTATCTCTCTCTCTCACTCACAGCTTCTGTTTCTCTCTCTCTCACTCACAGCTTCTTCTCTCCATCTCTCTCACTCACAGCTTCTCTCTCTCTCACTCACAGCTTCCCTTTCTCTCCCTCTCACTCACAGCTTCTCTATCTCTCTCTCTCTCTCACTCCCAGCTTCGCTTTCTCTCTCTCAAACACACACAGCTTCTTTCTCTCTCTCTCTCACTCACAGCTTCTCTTTCTCTCTCACACACACACACACACAGCTTCTCTTTCTCTCTCTCACTCACAGCTTCTCTTTCTTTCTCACTCTCTCTCACTCACAGCTTCTTCTCTCTGTCTCTCTGACTCACAGCTTCTCTCTCTCTCTATCACTCACAGCTCCCCTTTCTCTCTCTCTCACTCACAGCTTCTCTCTCTCTCTGTCTCACTCACATCTTCTCTTTCTCTCTCTCTCTCTCACTCACAGCTTCTATTTCTCTCTCTCTCTCTCACAGCTTCTCTTTCTCTCTCTCACACACAGCTTCTCTTTCTCTCTCTCTCACTCGCAGCTTCTCTTTCTCACTCACTCACAGCTTCTCTTTCTCTCTCTCTCACTCACAGCTTCTCTCTCTCACTCACAGCTTCTCTTTCTCTCTCTCTCACTCACAAACATTCTCTCTCTCACTTGCAGCTTCTCTTTCTCTCTCTCTCACTCACAGCTTCTCTTTCTCTCTCTCTCTCTCTCACTCACAGCTTCTCATTCTCTCTCTCACACAGCTTCTCTTTCTCTCTCTCTCACTCAGAGCTTCTCTTTCTCTCTCTCTCACGCTCTCACTCACATCTTCTCTTTCTCTCTCTCTCACTCTCACTCACAGCTTCTCTTTCTCACTCTCTCTCTCACTCACACCTTCTCTATCTCTCTCTCACTCTCACAGCTTCTCTCTCTCACAGTCTCACTTTCTCTCTCACACACTCACAGCTTCTCTTTCTCTCTCTCTCTCTCTCACAGCTTCTCTTTCTCTCTCTCTCTGACTCACAGCTTCTCTTTCTCTCTCTCACTCACAGCTTCTCTTTCTCTCTCTCTTTCTCACTCACAGCTTCTCTTTCTTTCTCTCTCTCTGACTCACAGCTTCTCTTTCTCCCTTTCTCTCTCACTCACACCTTCTATTTCTCTCTCTCACACACACAGCTTCTCTTTCTCTCTCTCTCACTCACAACTCTTTCTCTCTCTCCCTCACTCCCAGCTTCTCTCTCTCTCTCACTCCCAGCTTCTCTTTCTCTCTCTCTCTCTCACTCCCAGCTTCTCTTTCTCTCTCTCAAACACACACAGCTTCTTTCTCTCTCTCTCTCAGTCACAGCTTCTCTTTCTCTCTCTCTCACACACACACACAGCTTCTCTTTCTCTCTCTCACTCACAGCTTCTCTTTCTTTCTTACTCTCTCTCACTCACAGCTTCTTCTCTCTGTCTCTCTGACTCACAGCTTCTCTCTCTCTCTATCACTCACAGCTCCCCTTTCTCTCTCTCTCTCACTCACAGCTTCTCTTTCTCTCTCTCTCTCTGTCTCACTCACATCTTCTCTTTCTCTCTCTCTCTCTCACTCACAGCTTCTATTTCTCTCTCTGTCACTCAAAGCTTCACTTTCTCTCTCTCACACACAGCTTCTCTTTCTCTCTCTCTCACTCGCAGCTTCTCTTTCTCACTCACTCACAGCTTCTCTTTCTCTCTCTCTCACTCACAGCTTCTCTCTCTCTCACTCACAGCTTCTCTTTCTCTCTCTCTCACTCACAAACATTCTCTCTCTCACTTGCAGCTTCTCTTTCTCTCTCTCTCACTCACAGCTTCTCTTTCTCTCTCTCTCTCTCTCACTCACAGCTTCTCATTCTCTCTCTCACTCAGCTTCTCTTTCTCTCTCTCTCACTCAGAGCTTCTCTTTCTCTCTCTCACGCTCTCACTCACATCTTCTCTTTCTCTCTCTCTCACTCTCACTCACAGCTTCTCTTTCTCACTCTCTCTCTCACTCACACCTTCTCTATCTCTCACTCTCACAGCTTCTCTCTCTCACAGTCTCACTTTCTCTCTCACACACTCACAGCTTCTCTTTCTCTCTCTCTCTCTCTCACAGCTTCTCTTTCTCTCTCTCTCTGACTCACAGCTTCTCTTTCTCTCTCTCTCACTCACAGCTTCTCTTTCTCTCTCTCTTTCTCACTCACAGCTTCTCTTTCTTTCTCTCTCTCTGACTCACAGCTTCTCTTTCTCCCTTTCTCTCTCACTCACACCTTCTATTTCTCTCTCACACACACACAGCTTCTCTTTCTCTCTCTCTCACTCACAACTCTTTCTCTCTCTCCCTCACTCCCAGCTTCTCTCTCTCTCTCACTCCCAGCTTCTCTTTCTCTCTCTCTCTCTCACTCCCAGCTTCTCTTTCTCTCTCTCAAACACACACAGCTTCTTTCTCTCTCTCTCTCAGTCACAGCTTCTCTTTCTCTCTCACACACACACACACAGCTTCTCTTTCTCTCTCTCACTCACAGCTTCTCTTTCTTTCTTACTCTCTCTCACTCACAGCTTCTTCTCTCTGTCTCTCTGACAGCTTCTCTCTCTCTCTCTATCACTCACAGCTCCCCTTTCTCTCTCTCTCTCACTCACAGCTTCTCTTTCTCTCTCTCTCTCTGTCTCACTCACATCTTCTCTTTCTCTTTCTCTCTCTCTCTCACTCACAGCTTCTATTTCTCTCTCTGTCACTCAAAGTTTCTCTTTCTCTCTCTCACACACAGCTCTTTCTCTCTCTCTCTTTCACACACAGCTGCTCTCTCTCTCTCACTCACAGCTTCTCTTTCTCTCTGTCTCTCTCTCTCTCACACACAGCTTCTCTTTCTCTCTCTCTCACTCACAGCTTCTCTTTCTTTCTCTCTCTCTCACTCATTGCTTCTTCTCTCTGTCTCTCTCACTCACAGCTTCTCTCTCTCTCACAGCTTCTTTCTCTCTCTCACTCACTAACAGCTTCTCTTTATCTCTCTCTCTCACTCACTCACAGCTTCTCTTTCTCTCTCTCTCACTCACAGCTTCTCTCTCTCACACACACACAGCTTCCCTTTCTCTCTTTCTCTCTCACTCACAGCTTCTATTTCTATCTCTCTCTCTCACTCACAGCTTCTCTTTCTCTCTCTCTCTCTCTCTCTCTCAGCTTCTCTTTCTCTCTCTCTCACTCCCAGCATCTCTTTCTCTCTCTTACACACACAGTGTGGGAATGCATCTGGATTCTGTCAGGCTGCCTCTGACACATTTTGTAAACAAATGCCTCTTTGCTCACTGAGAGACAATGCTCCTTATCTCTCCTTATTTGGGTTCTGACATTCTGATTGAATATCTAGCTTAAGTTTCGTTTCTGGTATACTCTGCTTGAATAAGTTTCGTTTCTGTTATACTCTGCCTGAATAAAGAGTAGTATTAGTATCTTTTGTCAGCCAAGGACTGGAGTCGTGTGTCTGTTTCCTGTTTATTTCTCTATCTCTGTTCCTCCCTACAAAAAGCCTAATGAAGCTGGCCTTCGCTAGATTTCCTAACTCTTAACTTTCCTCTGTTTAACTGAAGCTGTAAACTGCCTTTAAAGAGACTGATCTTATCTCTAAATGAATCGGATCCCAACAAGTGGTGCCCCGTGTGAGGCGATTGAATGAAATTCAAAGGAATGCTTTGAAGAGATCTGCTTCAGCGAACAGCAATTAGCATCTAATTAGCACCTCATAATTGCGACCGGACAAGGTCTTCACTCACTCGCGACCAGAGGAAAGGTCATTCGAGCACTCGAAATTCATCCAATTCTTCATTGGGTCCCACACAGGGTGAGTGAAAAAAGAAAAAGAAAAATATTTTTTTTAATTATGGGATGTGTGCTTACTTCGCAAATGCATGAACTTTGTAAAGATATCTCAGATCTTTTGATTAACAATGGGCGAAAGGCTGATGAGAAGAAGATACAGCAGCTGGTTAAAGCTATAGAAAAAATCAGTCCTTGGGTTAAATTTGATGAATGTCTGGACCCAAAACAGTGGAAACAGATTGGGAGAGAAATGCAGAAGCATAATGGAATTTCTGTATCAGTATTATTTACATGGGAGGAAGTTAGAGACTGCCTTCAGAGACTCACTCCAAAGAATATGTTATTCTCTCAGAACCTTGATGGCCCCCTCCCACAGCTTTTGCCTCCCGATAATGGGGGGGCTATGGCAACTGCTCCTCCATCATATGAGAAACAACAGCCCCCTGATGGGGGTGGAGGTGGAAATGGAGATGGGACATTATATCCTGCCTTGCAGCAATCAAGCACTTTTAGCCCTACAAAGACACATTTTTCTGCTGCTTTACCTGCAGCTGTGCTGGATGTGGAATCTCCTGAGATATATCTAGTGAACGGAGAGGCTCTGGCGAGTGGGAATGTTGCAATACTGCCTGCAGAGTCTAAAAAACAACTAGTGCCGGCTGATGGGGAACAAATGGTGGGGACCTCATCACAGATTGAAGCTGTTAATGCATGCAGAGTGGCAGGAAGCAAGGACTGTGTTTCAAAGCGCAGCTTAGGGGATCTCAGCCCCCCCCCCCGTGAATCAACCCTCATCACAAAAGCAGGAGAAGCTGAGTAGTAAATTTGATACCTCACGTTTGGGCAGGAAGATCCTGCAGAAATGGAAGGATGGCCCAAAGGAGGAACGCACAAAACCCAAGACCAGAAAGGGGTGCAAGTACAAACTAACAGATGCAGTTTGTCATAAGGTTGAGAATCAGATGCTGGAAATGAAAGAAATACAGAGGAAGAGGGGGGTGAATCTTTCCTCGATGGACAACAGGCTGTTGCAAAAATACAAGGAGTTTTTGGCTGATTTTGAACTGCCCAACCCTCAAACAAAGAGATCCAGAGTGAGCTGTCCCAAGTTTCAAGCATCAGGATTGCAGGGAAAGCAACTTGGACTTCCCTGTGATTTTCTTCTGTGTGAAAATTACTTGCAACTTCTGGAGAAGTCTTTGTGCCTTCACACCTCTTCGGCCTGCCTTAATGCAGATGGGTGTGGCTGGAGCATGAAGGAATGTGTGTTTGCCTGAAAAGCTGAAAAAAGGGGGGTTGTGTGGGATTGTCTTGTGAAGTCAGTGAGACTTAATTTATGGCTTAATTTCAACTTGCCATGCCAAGAACTGTGCTGGAGAGAAGATAGTGTTTCAGAGAGCTTCAATCAACATTTGGACTTTTAATTTGGACATTTTAATTGGACTAAAAAGAAAAAAAAAGTTTGTGTGGACTTTAAAGAAGAATTATAAAACCTGACAGCCTTTTTAAGAAATTGTCTACCTGCTCATGCTAATGAGATTTGTACTGTATTTGAGTTACCATGCTATGCTGATTATAAGTTATTGAATGCTTCTTTCACTCACACCAGTGGGAGAAGAAGAAATTTAATGCCTTACTCATGTAATTGGGGAAGTGAGAAATGCCTTCTAAAATGCAACCAGACCTCCTTCATGTAAGGAAGAAAAGAAATGTTCATGTCTTGTTTATGCTTAAGTGTTTGCTTATTCTCTTGCAGGAGACAGACCTGTCTTTGCTTATGTTATGTATTGTCTTATGAAACTGCATATCTCAAGGTACCTTCAGAAGTGCATGGAAGAATACCCTACACATGTAAATGGATTTGTGATATTGCATTTGTGTTATATGTCACTCATGTTTCATGTTTAGTTACATGGTACTAGTAATAACAGGGCATGCTCCTGTTTCTTAGGGGAGTGTCTTCCTAAGCCATTGGTCGTTTATTGGCAACAAGGGGATCCTGAGTGGAAGGATTCCTGCTGGAGCAATCCGCCCATGGAGAGAGAAGAAGGTTACTCAGCTCCAGGATGGTGGTTCACCAGTAGACTAAATTTGCTGACATTTGTTCTTTTCTTTCTTACTGTGCTTCCAGCTGTAAGAACAATGCCTCATGGGGGCAACCCCAACTTTTGGATTCGTCATGCTAACTATATGTTTGAAGTTCATGGTAAGAATGTAACGTTATACTATGAGCATCCACTGGCAGTGTCTCAAATGGCCTTTCTTCCGGCATTGTTCAACACGCCAGAGTTGGTTATTGGACATTTGCAACATCTTGATAGATCTACACTCTTCTCTAATCCTCCAGAACAATTTAACAACACCCGCTGGCGAAGCATGACATTCAAGAAATACACTAAAGGACTTTGTTTCTGCTGTCATAGTTCTGGAGTCTGGAATAGTAAATGGAAGTACTGGACTCAAGCAAAAGGGGTTTTGCAGAATGTAGGCAATTATACGGGTTGTGACGATTATTTTTGGTTATGGGGTAGTTATAACAGTTCTTATAAGCTTAATTATACCTTGTTTAACACTATTATTGAAGATATATATGATGTATTTCCTATGTTTACTCCTGATTATTCTGCTATAGATAGTGGTTCAATTTGCAATGGATGGCAAATCAAGGATCCCAACATGTGGTTCTTTTTTAATGGAGTTGCCACGAATTTCCATCCAGGACAATATCAATGTGCAGCATTGGGTTATTTTATCTGAATAATACTATTGAGAAAGAACTTCAGAATTTACAGGAGAGCATTACTAACAATGTACGCACTGATGTTAATCTCTTTGATTGGGTGACTTCTTGGTTGCCTGATTTATCTGTCCTTAGACAAGTTTTCTTTTATGGGTTTATTATTATTATCTGTTTTATACCTTTGTGTTTTTGCATTAATTGTATTCCTAATCTTATTTCCATGTGTAACACATGTCCACTGCGTAGAAGGGAGACATCGGGTTTTGCACGACGGCAATTGTACTCAATGAGGTATCATCCTCCGGAACAAAGTCCCATGAGTCAGGAGGGGTACGATGTCCAGGAGGACAGTGATGATGTATATGGAGGAGTAGTTATGGAGTATGATGACATGCAGGGGTATGATTAGCCGTCTCTCTCTCTCTCAAATTTAAATGAAAAAGGAGGACATGTGGGAATGCATCTGGATTCTGTCAGGCTGCCTCTGACACATTTTGTAAACAAAAGCCTCTTTGCTCACTGAGAGACAACGCTCCTTATCTCTCCTTATTTGGGTTCTGACATTCTGATTGATTATCTAGCTTAAGTTTCGTTTCTGGTATACTCTGCTTGAATAAGTTTTGTTTCTGTTATACTCTGCCTGAATAAAGAGTAGTATTAGTATCTTTTGTCAGCCAAGGACTGGAGTCGTGTGTCTGTTTCCTCTTTATTTCTCTATCTCTGTTCCTCCCTACAAAAAGCCTAATGAAGCTGGCCTTCGCTAGATTTCCTAACTCTTAACTTTCCTCTGTTTAACTGAAGCTGTAAACTGCCTTTAAAGAGACTGACCTTATCTCTAAATGAATCGGATCCCAACAACACAGCTTCTCTCACACACACACACTCACAGCTTCTCTTTCTCTCTCTCTCTGTCTCACTCACAGCTTCTCTTTCTATCTCTCTCTCACTCACAGCTTCTGTTTCTCTCTCTCTCACTCACAGCTTCTTCTCTCCATCTCTCACTCACAGCTTCTCTCTCTCTCACTCACAGCTTCCCTTTCTCTCTCTCTCACTCACAGCTTCTCTATCTCTCTCTCTCATTCATTCACAGCTTCTCTTTCTCTCTCACTCACTCACAGCATCTCTTTCTCTCTCACTCACAGCTTCTCTTTCTTTCTCTCTCTCTCTCACAGCTTCTCTTTCTCTCTCTCTCTCTCACTCCCAGCTTCGCTTTCTCTCTCTCAAACACACACAGCTTATTTCTCTCTCTCTCTCACTCACAGCTTCTCTTTCTCTCTCTCTCACACACACACACAGCTTCTCTTTCTCTCTCTCACTCACAGCTTCTCTTTCTTTCTCACTCTCTCTCACTCACAGCTTCTTCTCTCTGTCTCTCTGACTCACAGCTTCTCTCTCTCTCTATCACTCACAGCTCCCCTTTCTCTCTCTCTCACTCACAGCTTCTCTCTCTCTCTGTCTCACTCACATCTTCTCTTTCTCTCTCTCTCTCTCACTCTCAGCTTCTCTTTCTCTCTCACACACACAGCTCTTTCTCTCTCTCTCTTTCACACACAGCTGCTCTCTCTCTCTCACTCACTCACAGCTTCTCTTTCTCTCTGTCTCTCTCTCTCTCACACAGCTTCTCTTTCTCTCTCTCTCACTCACAGCTTCTCTTTCTTTCTCTCTTTCTCACTCATAGCTTCTCTTTCTCTCACAAACACTCACAGCTTCTATTTCTCTCTCTCTCACTCAAAGCTTCTCTTTCTCTCTCTTTCTCTCACTCACAGCTTCTCTCTCTCTCTCTCTCACTCACAGCTACTTCTCTCTGTCTCTCTCACTCACAGCTTCTCTCTCTCACACAGCTTCTTTCTCTCTCTCACTCACTAACAGCTTCTCTTTATCTCTCTCTCTCTCACTCACAGCTTCCCTTTCTCTCTTTCTCTCTCACTCACAGCTTCTATTTCTATCTCTCTCTCTCACTCACAGCTTTTCTCTCTCTCTCTCTCTCTCTCACACAGCTTCTCTTTCTCTCTCTCACACTCCCAGCATCTCTTTCTCTCTCTTACACACACAGATTCTCTCTCTCTCTCACTCACAGCTTCTCTTTCTCTCTCTCTCTGTCTCACTCATAGCTTCTCTTTCTATCTCTCTCTCTCACTCACAGCTTCTGTTTCTCTCTCTCTCTCACTCACAGCTTCTTCTCTCCATCTCTCTCACTCACAGCTTCTCTCTCTCTCACTCACAGCTTCCCTTTCTCTCTCGCTCACTCACAGCTTCTCTATCTCTCTCTCTCACTCACTCACAGCTTCTCTTTCTCTCTCTCTCACTCACTCACAGCATCTCTTTCTCACTCACAGCTTCTCTTTCTTTCTCTCTCTCTCTCACACAGCTTCTCTTTCTCTCTCTCTCTCTCACTCACAGCTTCTATTTCTCTCTCACACAGCTTCTCTTTCTCTCTCTCTCTCTCTCACTCACAGCTCTTTCTCTCTCTCACACACACACACACACAGCGTCTCTTTTTCTCTCACTCTCCCACTCACAGCTTCTCTTTCTCTCTCATTCTCTCACTCACAGCTTCTCTTTCTCTCTCTCTCACTCACAGCTTTTCTTTCTCTCTCTGACTCAAAACTTCTAATTCTCTCTCTCTCACTCACAGCTTCTCTGTCTCTCTCACTCACAGCTTCTCTCTCTCATACACACACAGCTTCTCTTTCTCTCTCTCACTCACAGCTCCTCTTTCTCTCTTTCTCTCTCACTCTCAGCTTCTCTTTCTCTCTCACACATACACACAGCTTCTCTTTCTCTCTCTCTCACTCACAGCTTCTCTTTCTCTCTCTCTCTCGCACTCACAGCTTCTCTTTCTCTCTCTCACACACAGCTTCACTTTCTCTCTCACACACACAGCTTCTCTTTCTCTCTCTCACACACAGCTTCACTTTCTCTCTCTCACTCACAGCTTCTCTCTCTCTCTCACTCACAGCTTCTCTTTCTCTCTCTCTCACTCACTCAAACATTCTCTCTCTCTCACTCACAGCTTCTCTCTCTCTCTCACTCACTCACAGCTTCTCTTTCTCTCTCACTCTCTCACTCACAACTTCTCTTTCTCTCTCTCACACAGCTTCTCTTTCTCTCTCTCTCACTCAGAGCTTCTCTTTCCCTCTCTCTCATGCTCTCACTCACAGCTTCTCTTTCTCTCTCTCTCACTCTCACTCACTCTTTCTCTCTCTCAAACACACACAGCTTCTTTCTCTCTCTCTCTCACTCACACCTTCTCTATCTCTCTCTCACACTCACATCTTCTCTCTCTCAGTTTCACTATCTCTCTCTCTCACTCACAGCTTCTCTTTCTCTCTCTCTCACAGCTTCTCTTTCTCTCTCTCTGACTCACAGCTTCTCTTTCACTCTCTCACTCACAGCTTCTCTTTCTCTCTCTCTTTCTCACTCACAGCTTCTCTTTCTTTCTCTCTCTCTCTCACTCACAGCTTCTCTTTCTCCCTTTCTCTCTCACTCACACCTTCTATTTCTCTCTCACACACACACACAGCTTCTCTTTCTCTCTCTCTCACTCACAACTCTTTCTCTCTCTCCCTCACTCACAGCTTCTCTTTCTCTCTCTCTCACTCCCAGCTTCTATTTCTCTCTCTCTCTCACTCCCAGCTTCTCTTTTTCTCTCTCAAACACACACAGCTTCTCTTTCTCTCTCTCTCGCTCACAGCTTCTCTTTCTCTCACACACACACAGCTTCTCTTTCTCTCTCTCTCTCACTCACAGCTTCTCTTTCTTTCTTTCTCTCTCTCTCTCTCTCTCACTCACAGCTTCTTCTCTCTGTCTCTCTGACTCACAGCTTCTCTCTCTCTATCACTCACAGCTCCCCTTTCTCTCACACACACACTCAGCTTCTCTTTCTCTCTCTCTCTCTCACTCACATCTTCTCTTTCTCTCTCTCTCTCTCACTCACAGCTTCTATTTCTCTCTCTCTCACTCACAGCTTCTCTTTCTCTCACACACACACAGCTCTTTCTTTCTCTCTCTCTCTTTCACACACAGCTGCTCTCTCTCACTCACTCACTCACAGCTTCTCTTTCTCTCTGTCTCTCTCTCTCTCACACAGCTTCTCTTTCTCTCTCTCTCTCACTCACAGCTTCTGTTTCTCTCTCTCTAACTCATAGCTTCTCTTTCTCTCACACACACTCACAGCTTCTATTTCTCTCTCTCTCACTCAAAGCTTCTCTTTCTTTCTCTCTCTTTCTCTCACTCACACCTTCTCTTTCTCTCTCTCTCTCACTCACCACTTCTTCTCTCTGTCTCTCTCACTCACAGCTTCTCTCTCTCTCTCACACACACAGCTTCTCTCTCTTTCTCACTCACGAACAGCTTCTCTTTATCTCTCTCTTTCTCACTCACAGCTTCTCTCTCTCTCACTCACTCACAGGTTCTCTTTCTCTCTCTCTCACGCACAGCTTCTCTCTCTCACACACACAGCTTCCCTTTCTCTCTTTCTCTCTCACTCACAGCTTCTATTTCTATCTCTCTCTCACAGCTTCTCTTTCTCTCTCTCTCTCACTCACAGCTTCTCTTTCTCTCTCACACACACATACAGCTTCTCTTTCTCTCTCTCACTCACAGCTTCTCTTTCTCTCTCTCTCACTCCCAGCATCTCTTTCTCTCTCTCTCTCACTCACAGCTTCTATTTCTCTCTCTCTCACTCACACAGCTTCTATTTCTCTCTCACTCACTCAAAGCTACTCTTTCTATCTCTCTCTCTCACTCACAGCTTCTGTTTCTCTCTCTCTCTCACTCACAGCTTCTTCTCTCCATCTCTCTCACTCACAGCTTCTCTCTCTCTCACTCACAGCTTCCCTTTCTCTCTCTCACTCACAGCTTCTCTATCTCTCTCTTACTCACTCACAGCTTCTCTTTCTCTCTCTCTCACTCACTCACAGCATCTCTTTCTCTCTCACTCACAGCTTCTCTTTCTTTCTCTCTCTCTCTCTCACAGCTTCTCTTTCTCTCTGTCTCTCACTCACAGCTTCTATTTCTCTCTCACACAGCTTCTCTTTCTCTCTCTCTCTCTCTCTCACTCACAGCTCTTTCTCTCTCTCTCACACACACACACACACAGCGTCTCTTTTTCTCTCACTCTCCCACTCACAGCTTCTCTTTCTCTCTCATTCTCTCACTCACAGCTTCTCTTTCTCTCTCTCTCACTCACAGCTTTTCTTTCTCACTCTGACTCAAAACTTCTCTTTCTCTCTCTCTCACTCACAGCTTCTCTGTCTCTCTCACTCACAGCTTCTCTCTCTCATACACACACAGCTTCTCTTTCTCTCTCTCACTCACAGCTCCTCTTTCTCTCTTTCTCTCTCACTCTCAGCTTCTCTTTCTCTCTCACACTAACACACAGCTTCTCTTTCTCTCTCTCTCACTCACAGCTTCTCTTTCTCTCTCTCTCGCACTCACAGCTTCTCTTTCTCTCTCTCACACTCACAGCTTCACTTTCTCTCTCACACACACAGCTTCTCTTTCTCTCTCTCACTCACAGCTTCTCTTTCTCTCTCTCTCTCACTCACAGCTTCTCTCTCTCTCTCACTCACAGCTTCTCTTTCTCTCTCTCTCACTCACTCAAACATTCTCTCTCTCACACTCACAGCTTCTCTCTCTCTCTCTCACTCACAGCTTCTCTTTCTCTCTCACTCTCTCACTCACAGCTTCTCTTTCTCTCTCTCACACAGCTTCTCTTTCTCTCTCTCTCACTCAGAGCTTCTCTTTCCCTCTCTCTCACGCTCTCACTCACAGCTTCTCTTTCTCTCTCTCTCACTCACAGCTTCTCTTTCTCTCTCTCTCTCACTCACACCTTCTCTATCTCTCTCTCACACTCACATCTTCTCTCTCTCACAGTTTCACTATCTCTCTCTCACTCACAGCTTCTCTTTCTCTCTCTCTCTCTCTCACAGCTTCTCTTTCTCTCTCTCTGACTCACAGCTTCTCTTTCTCTCTCTCACTCACAGCTTCTCTTTCTCTCTCTCTTTCTCACTCACAGCTTCTCTTTCTTTCTCTCTCTCTCTCACTCACAGCTTCTCTTTCTCCCTTTCTCTCTCACTCACACCTTCTATTTCTCTCTCACACACACACACACCTTCTCTTTCTCTCTCTCTCACTCACAACTCTTTCTCTCTCTCCCTCACTCACAGTTTCTCTTTCTCTCTCTCTCTCACGCCCAGCTTCTATTTCTCTCTCACTCCCAGCTTCTCTTTTTCTCTCTCAAACACACAAGCTTCTCTTTCTCTCTCTCTCACTCACAGCTTCTCTTTCTCTCTCACACACACACAGCTTCTCTTTCTCTCTCTCTCACTCACAGCTTCTCTTTCTTTCTTTCTCTCTCTCTCTCTCTCACTCACAGCTTCTTCTCTCTGTCTCTCTGACTCACAGCTTCTCTCTCTCTATCACTCACAGCTCCCCTTTCTCTCACACACACACTCACAGCTTCTCTTTCTCTCTCTCTCTCTCACTCACATCTTCTCTTTCTCTCTCTCTCTCACTCACAGCTTCTATTTCTCTCTCTCTCACTCACAGCTTCTCTTTCTCTCTCACACACAGCTCTTTCTTTCTCTCTCTCTCTTTCACACACAGCTGCTCTCTCTCACTCACTCACTCACAGCTTCTCTTTCTCTCTGTCTCTCTCTCTCTCACACAGCTTCTCTTTCTCTCTCTCTCACTCACAGCTTCTGTTTCTCTCTCTCTAACTCATAGCTTCTCTTTCTCTCACACAAACTCACAGCTTCTATTTCTCTCTCTCTCACTCAAAGCTTCTCTTTCTTTCTCTCTCTTTCTCTCACTCACACCTTCTCTTTCTCTCTCTCTCTCTCACTCACTGCTTCTTCTCTCTGTCTCTCTCACTCACAGCTTCTCTCTCTCTCTCACACATAGCTTCTCTCTCTCTCTCACTCATGAACAGCTTCTCTTTATCTCTCTCTTTCTCACTCACAGCTTCTCTCTCTCTCACTCACTCACAGGTTCTCTTTCTCTCTCTCTCACTCACAGCTTCTCTCTCTCACACACACACAGCTTCCCTTTCTCTCTTTCTCTCTCTCTCACAGCTTCTATTTCTATCTCTCTCTCACTCACAGCTTCTCTTTCTCTCTCTCTCTCACTCACAACTTCTCTTTCTCTCTCTCACACACATACAGCTTCTCCTTCTCTCTCTCACTCACAGCTTCTCTTTCTTTCTCTCTCTCTCTCACTCACAGCTTCTTCTCTCTGTCTCTCTGACTCACAGCTTCTCTCTCTTTATCACTCATAGCTCCCCTTTCTCTCTCTCTCTCACTCACAGCTTCTCTTTCTCTTTCTCTCTCTCTCACTCACATCTTCTCTTTCTCTCTCTCTCACTCACAGCTTCTATTTCTCTCTCTCTCACTCACAGCTTCTCTTTCTCTCTCACACACAGCTCTTTCTCTCTCTCTCTTTCACACACAGCTGCTCTCTCTCTCTCACTCACTCACAGCTTCTCTTTCTCTCTGTCTCTCTCTCTCTCACAGCTTCTCTTTCTCTCTCTCCCACTCACAGCTTCTCTCTCTCTCTCACACTCACAGCTTCTCTCTCTCTCTCTCACTCACAGCTTCTCTTTCTCTCTCACTCTCTCACTCACAGCTTCTCTTTCTCTCTCTCACACAGCTTCTCTTTCTCTCTCTCTCACTCAGAGCTTCTCTTTCCCTCTCTCTCACGCTCTCACTCACAGCTTCTCTTTCTCTCTCTCTCACTCACAGCTTCTCTTTCTCTCTCTCTCTCACTCACACCTTCTCTATCTCTCTCTCACACTCACATCTTCTCTCTCTCACAGTTTCACTATCTCTCTCTCACTCACAGCTTCTCTTTCTCTCTCTCTCTCTCTCACAGCTTCTCTTTCTCTCTCTCTGACTCACAGCTTCTCTTTCTCTCTCTCACTCACAGCTTCTCTTTCTCTCTCTCTTTCTCACTCACAGCTTCTCTTTCTTTCTCTCTCTCTCTCACTCACAGCTTCTCTTTCTCCCTTTCTCTCTCACTCACACCTTCTATTTCTCTCTCACACACACACACCTTCTCTTTCTCTCTCTCTCACTCACAACTCTTTCTCTCTCTCCCTCACTCACAGTTTCTCTTTCTCTCTCTCTCTCACACCCAGCTTCTATTTCTCTCTCACTCCCAGCTTCTCTTTTTCTCTCTCAAACACACAAGCTTCTCTTTCTCTCTCTCTCACTCACAGCTTCTCTTTCTCTCTCACACACACACAGCTTCTCTTTCTCTCTCTCTCACTCACAGCTTCTCTTTCTTTCTTTCTCTCTCTCTCTCTCTCACTCACAGCTTCTTCTCTCTGTCTCTCTGACTCACAGCTTCTCTCTCTCTATCACTCACAGCTCCCCTTTCTCTCACACACACACTCACAGCTTCTCTTTCTCTCTCTCTCTCTCACTCACATCTTCTCTTTCTCTCTCTCTCTCACTCACAGCTTCTATTTCTCTCTCTCTCACTCACAGCTTCTCTTTCTCTCTCACACACAGCTCTTTCTTTCTCTCTCTCTCTTTCACACACAGCTGCTCTCTCTCACTCACTCACTCACAGCTTCTCTTTCTCTCTGTCTCTCTCTCTCTCACACAGCTTCTCTTTCTCTCTCTCTCACTCACAGCTTCTGTTTCTCTCTCTCTAACTCATAGCTTCTCTTTCTCTCACACAAACTCACAGCTTCTATTTCTCTCTCTCTCACTCAAAGCTTCTCTTTCTTTCTCTCTCTTTCTCTCACTCACACCTTCTCTTTCTCTCTCTCTCTCTCACTCACTGCTTCTTCTCTCTGTCTCTCTCACTCACAGCTTCTCTCTCTCTCACACACACAGCTTCTCTCTCTCTCTCACTCATGAACAGCTTCTCTTTATCTCTCTCTTTCTCACTCACAGCTTCTCTCTCTCTCACTCACTCACAGGTTCTCTTTCTCTCTCTCTCACTCACAGCTTCTCTCTCTCACACACACACAGCTTCCCTTTCTCTCTTTCTCTCTCTCTCACAGCTTCTATTTCTATCTCTCTCTCAATCACAGCTTCTCTTTCTCTCTCTCTCTCACTCACAACTTCTCTTTCTCTCTCACACACACATACAGCTTCTCTTTCTCTCTCTCACTCACAGCTTCTCTTTCTTTCTCTCTCTCTCTCACTCACAGCTTCTTCTCTCTGTCTCTCTGACTCACAGCTTCTCTCTCTTTATCACTCACAGCTCCCCTTTCTCTCTCTCTCTCACTCACAGCTTCTCTTTCTCTTTCTCTCTCTCTCACTCACATCTTCTCTTTCTCTCTCTCTCACTCACAGCTTCTATTTCTCTCTCTCTCACTCACAGCTTCTCTTTCTCTCTCACACACAGCTCTTTCTCTCTCTCTCTTTCACACACAGCTGCTCTCTCTCTCTCACTCACTCACAGCTTCTCTTTCTCTCTGTCTCTCTCTCTCTCACAGCTTCTCTTTCTCTCTCTCCCACTCACAGCTTCTCTTTCTCTCTCTCTCACTCACAGCTTCTCTTTCACTCTCACACACACACAGCTTCTCTCTCTCTCACTCACTCACAGCTTCTATTTCTCACTCTCTGTCTCACTCACAGCTTCTCTTTCTCTCTCTCTCTCTCACTCACAGCTTCTGTTTCTCTCTCTCTAACTCACACACAGCTTCTTCTCTCTGTCTCTCTCACTCAGCTTCTCATTCTCTCTCTCTCACTCCCAGCATCTCTTTCTCTCTCTTACACACACAGCTTCTCTCTCTCTCTCACTCACAGCTTCTCTTTCTCTCTCTCTCTGTCTCACTCATAGCTTCTCTCTCTATCTCTCGCTCTCACTCACAGCTTCTGTTTCTCTCTCTCTCTCACTCACAGCTTCTTCTCTCCATCTCTCTCACTCACAGCTTCTCTCTCTCTCACTCACAGCTTCCCGTTCTCTCTCTCTCACTCACAGCTTCTCTATCTCTCTCTCTCACTCACTCACAGCTTCTCTTTCTCTCTCTCTCACTCACTCACAGCATCTCTTTCTCTCTCACTCACAGCTTCTCTTTCTTTCTCTCTCTCACAGCTTCTCTTTCTCTCTCTCTCTCACTCACAGCTTCTATTTCTCTCTCACACAGCTTCTCTTTCTCTCTCTCTCTCTCACTCACAGCTCTTTCTCTCTCACACACACACACACAGCGTCTCTTTTTCTCTCACTCTCCCACTCACAGCTTCTCTTTCTCTCTCATTCTCTCACTCACAGCTTCTCTTTCTCTCTCTCTCACTCACAGCTTTTCTTTCTCTCTCTGACTCATAACTTCTCTTTCTCTCTCTCTCACTCACAGCTTCTCTGTCTCTCTCACTCACAGCTTCTCTCTCTCATACACACACAGCTTCTCTTTCTCTCTCTCTCTCACTCACATCTCCTCTTTCTCTCTTTCTCTCTCACTCTCAGCTTCTCTTTCTCTCTCACACATACACACAGCTTCTCTTTCTCTCTCTCTCACTCACAGCTTCTCTTTCTCTCTCTCTCTCACACTCACAGCTTCTCTTCCTCTCTCACACACTCACAGCTAAACTTTCTCGCTCACACACACAGCTTCTCTTTCTCTTTCACACTCACAGCTTCTCTTTCACACTCACTCACAGCTTCTCTTTCTCTCTCTCTCTCTCACTCACAGCTTCTCTCTCTCTCACACACAGCTTCTCTTTCTCTCTCACTCTCTCACTCACAGCTTCTCTTTCTCTCTCTCACACAGCTTCTCTTTCTCTCTCTCTCACTCAGAGCTTCTCTTTCTCTCTCCCTCACGCTCTCACTCACAGCTTCTCTTTCTCTCTCTCTCACTCTCACACAGCTTCTCTTTCTCTCTCTCTCTCTCACTCACACCTTCTCTCTCTCTCTCTCACACTCACATCTTCTCTCTCTCACAGTTTCACTATCTCTCTCTCACTCACAGCTTCTCTTTCTCTCTCTCTCTCTCTCTCACAGCTTCTCTTTCTCTCTCTCTGACTCACAGCTTCTCTTTCTCTCTCTCACTCACAGCTTCTCTTTCTCTCTCTCTTTCTCACTCACAGCTTCTCTTTCTTTCTTTCTCTCTCTTTCTCACTCACAGCTTCTCTTTCTCCCTTTCTCTCTCACTCACACCTTCTATTTCTCTCTCTCACACACACACAGCTTCTCTTTCTCTCTCTCTCACTCACAACTCTTTCTCTCTCTCCCTCACTCACAGCTTCTCTTTCTCTCTCTCTCTCACTCACAGCTTCTCTCTCTCTCACACACACAGCTTCTCTCTCTCTCTCTCACTCATGAACAGCTTCTCTTTATCTCTCTCTTTCTCACTCACAGCTTCTCTCTCTCTCACTCACTCACAGGTTCTCTTTCTCTCTCTCTCACTCACAGCTTCTCTCTCTCACACACACACAGCTTCCCTTTCTCTCTTTCTCTCTCTCTCACAGCTTCTATTTCTATCTCTCTCTCAATCACAGCTTCTCTTTCTCTCTCTCTCTCACTCACAACTTCTCTTTCTCTCTCACACACACATACAGCTTCTCTTTCTCTCTCTCACTCACAGCTTCTCTTTCTTTCTCTCTCTCTCTCACTCACAGCTTCTTCTCTCTGTCTCTCTGACTCACAGCTTCTCTCTCTTTATCACTCACAGCTCCCCTTTCTCTCTCTCTCTCACTCACAGCTTCTCTTTCTCTTTCTCTCTCTCTCACTCACATCTTCTCTTTCTCTCTCTCTCACTCACAGCTTCTATTTCTCTCTCTCTCACTCACAGCTTCTCTTTCTCTCTCACACACAGCTCTTTCTCTCTCTCTCTTTCACACACAGCTGCTCTCTCTCTCTCACTCACTCACAGCTTCTCTTTCTCTCTGTCTCTCTCTCTCTCACAGCTTCTCTTTCTCTCTCTCCCACTCACAGCTTCTCTTTCTCTCTCTCTCACTCACAGCTTCTCTTTCACTCTCACACACACACAGCTTCTCTCTCTCTCACTCACTCACAGCTTCTATTTCTCACTCTCTGTCTCACTCACAGCTTCTCTTTCTCTCTCTCTCTCTCACTCACAGCTTCTGTTTCTCTCTCTCTAACTCACACACAGCTTCTTCTCTCTGTCTCTCTCACTCAGCTTCTCATTCTCTCTCTCTCACTCCCAGCATCTCTTTCTCTCTCTTACACACACAGCTTCTCTCTCTCTCTCACTCACAGCTTCTCTTTCTCTCTCTCTCTGTCTCACTCATAGCTTCTCTCTCTATCTCTCGCTCTCACTCACAGCTTCTGTTTCTCTCTCTCTCTCACTCACAGCTTCTTCTCTCCATCTCTCTCACTCACAGCTTCTCTCTCTCTCACTCACAGCTTCCCGTTCTCTCTCTCTCACTCACAGCTTCTCTATCTCTCTCTCTCACTCACTCACAGCTTCTCTTTCTCTCTCTCTCACTCACTCACAGCATCTCTTTCTCTCTCACTCACAGCTTCTCTTTCTTTCTCTCTCTCACAGCTTCTCTTTCTCTCTCTCTCTCACTCACAGCTTCTATTTCTCTCTCACACAGCTTCTCTTTCTCTCTCTCTCTCTCACTCACAGCTCTTTCTCTCTCACACACACACACACAGCGTCTCTTTTTCTCTCACTCTCCCACTCACAGCTTCTCTTTCTCTCTCATTCTCTCACTCACAGCTTCTCTTTCTCTCTCTCTCACTCACAGCTTTTCTTTCTCTCTCTGACTCATAACTTCTCTTTCTCTCTCTCTCACTCACAGCTTCTCTGTCTCTCTCACTCACAGCTTCTCTCTCTCATACACACACAGCTTCTCTTTCTCTCTCTCTCTCACTCACATCTCCTCTTTCTCTCTTTCTCTCTCACTCTCAGCTTCTCTTTCTCTCTCACACATACACACAGCTTCTCTTTCTCTCTCTCTCACTCACAGCTTCTCTTTCTCTCTCTCTCTCACACTCACAGCTTCTCTTCCTCTCTCACACACTCACAGCTAAACTTTCTCGCTCACACACACAGCTTCTCTTTCTCTTTCTCACTCACAGCTTCTCTTTCACACTCACTCACAGCTTCTCTTTCTCTCTCTCTCTCTCACTCACAGCTTCTCTCTCTCTCACACACAGCTTCTCTTTCTCTCTCACTCTCTCACTCACAGCTTCTCTTTCTCTCTCTCACACAGCTTCTCTTTCTCTCTCTCTCACTCAGAGCTTCTCTTTCTCTCTCCCTCACGCTCTCACTCACAGCTTCTCTTTCTCTCTCTCTCACTCTCACACAGCTTCTCTTTCTCTCTCTCTCTCTCACTCACACCTTCTCTCTCTCTCTCTCACACTCACATCTTCTCTCTCTCACAGTTTCACTATCTCTCTCTCACTCACAGCTTCTCTTTCTCTCTCTCTCTCTCTCTCACAGCTTCTCTTTCTCTCTCTCTGACTCACAGCTTCTCTTTCTCTCTCTCACTCACAGCTTCTCTTTCTCTCTCTCTTTCTCACTCACAGCTTCTCTTTCTTTCTTTCTCTCTCTTTCTCACTCACAGCTTCTCTTTCTCCCTTTCTCTCTCACTCACACCTTCTATTTCTCTCTCTCACACACACACAGCTTCTCTTTCTCTCTCTCTCACTCACAACTCTTTCTCTCTCTCCCTCACTCACAGCTTCTCTTTCTCTCTCTCTCTCACTCCCAGCTTCTATTTCTCTCTCTCTCTCACTCCCAGCTTCTCTTTTTCTCTCTCAAACACACACAGCTTCTCTTTCTCTCTGTCTCACTCACAGCTTCTCTTTCTCTCTCACACACACACAGCTTCTCTTTCTCTCTCTCTCTCACTCACAGCTTCTCTTTCTTTCTCTCTCTCTCTCACTCACAGCTTCTTCTCTCTGTCTCTCTGACTCACAGCTTCTCTCTCTCTATCACTCACAGCTCCCCTTTCTCTCTCACACACACTCACAGCTTCTCTTTCTCTCTCTCTCTCTCTCTCTCACTCACATCTTCTCTTTCTCTCTCTCTCTCTCACTCACAGCTTCTATTTCTCTCTCTCTCACTCACACCTTCTCTTTCTCTCTCTCTCACTCACAGCTTCTCTTTCTCTTTCTTACACACAGCTCTTTCTTTCTCTCTCTCTTTCACACACAGCTGCTCTCTCTCACTCACTCACTCACAGCTTCTCTTTCTCTCTGTCTCTCTCTCTCACACAGCTTCTCTTTCTCTCTCTCTTTCACACACAGCTGCTCTCTCTCACTCACTCACTCACAGCTTCTCTTTCTCTCTCACACACTCACAGCTAAACTTTCTCACTCACACACACAGCTTCTCTTTCTCTTTCTCACTCACAGCTTCTCTTTCTCACTCACTCACAGCTTCTCTTTCTCTCTCTCTCTTTCACTCACAGCTTCTCTCTCTCTCACTCACAGCTTCTCTTTCTCTCTCTCTCATTCACTCACATTCTCTCTCTCTCACTCACAGCTTCTCTTTCTCTCTCTCTCACTCACAGCTTCTCTTTCTCTCTCACTCTCTCACTCACAGCTTCTCTTTCTCTCTCTCTTTCTCACTCACAGCTTCTCTTTCTTTCTTTCTCTCTCTTTCTCACTCACAGCTTCTCTTTCTCCCTTTCTCTCTCACTCACACCTTCTATTTCTCTCTCACACACACACACAGCTTCTCTTTCTCTCTCTCTCACTCACAACTCTTTCTCTCTCTCCCTCACTCACAGCTTCTCTTTCTCTCTCTCTCTCACTCCCAGCTTCTATTTCTCTCTCTCTCTCACTCCCAGCTTCTCTTTTTCTCTCTCAAACACACACGGTTTCTCTTTCTCTCTCTCTCACTCACAGCTTCTCTTTCTCTCTCTCACACACACAGCTTCTCTTTCTCTCTCTCTCTCACTCACAGCTTCTCTTTCTTTCTCTCTCTCTCTCACTCACAGCTTCTTCTCTCTGTCTCTCTGACTCACAGCTTCTCTCTCTCTATCACTCACAGCTCCCCTTTCTCTCTCACACAAACTCACAGCTTCTCTTTCTCTCTCTCTCTCTCTCAGTCACATCTTCTCTTTCTCTCTCTCTCTCTCACTCACAGCTTCTATTTCTCTCTCTCTCACTCACACCTTCTCTTTCTCTCTCTCTCACTCACAACTTCTCTTTCTCTCTCACACACACAGCTCTTTCTTTCTCTCTCTCTTTCACACACAGCTGCTCTCTCTCACTCACTCACTCACAGCTTCTCTTTCTCTCTGTCTCTCTCTCTCTCACACAGCTTCTCTTTCTCTCTCTCTTTCACACACAGCTGCTCTCTCTCACTCACTCACTCACAGCTTCTCTTTCTCTCTGTCTCTCTCTCTCTCACACAGCTTCTCTGTCTCTCTCTCTCTCACTCACAGCTTCTCTTTCTCTCTCTCTAACTCATAGCTTCTCTTTCTCTCACACACTCTCACAGCTTCTATTTCTCTCTCTCTCACTCAAAGCTTCTCTTTCTTTCTCTCTCTTTCTCTCACTCACACCTTCTCTTTCTCTCTCTCTCTCTCACTCACCGCTTCTTCTCTCTGTCTCTCTCACTCACAGCTTCTCTCTCTCTCACACACACAGCTTCTCTCTCTCTCTCACTCACTAACAGCTTCTCTTTATCTCTCTCTTTCTCACTCACATCTTCTCTCTCTCTCACTCACTCACAGCTTCTCTTTCTCTCTCTCTCACTCACAGCTTCTCTCTCTCACACACACGCAGCTTCCCTTTCTCTCTTTCTCTCTCACTCACAGCTTCTATTTCTATCTCTCTCTCACTCTCAGCTTCTCTTTCTCTCTCTCTCTCACTCACAGCTTCTCTTTCTCTCTCACACACACACAGCTTCTCTTTCTCTCTCTCACTCACAGCTTCTCTTTCTTTCTTTCTCTCTCTCTCTCACTCACAGCTTCTTCTCTCTGTCTCTCTGACTCACAGCTTCTCTCTCTCTATCACTCACAGCTCCCCTTTCTCTCTCTCTCTCACTCACAGCTTCTCTTTCTCTCTCTCTCTCTCACTCACATCTTCTCTTGCTCTCTCTCTCTCACTCACAGCTTCTATTTCTCTCTCTCTCACTCACAGCTTCTCTTTCTCTCACACACACAGCTCTTTCTCTCTCTCTCTTTCACACACAGCTGCTCTCTCTCTCTCACTCACTCACAGCTTCTCTTTCTGTCTGTCTCTCTCTCTCACACAGCTTCTCTTTCTCTCTCTCACTCACTCACAGCGTCTCTTTCTCTCACTCTCTCACTCCCAGCTTCTCTTTCTCTCTCTCTCACTCACAGCTTTTCTCTCTCTCACTCACTCACAGCTTCTCTTTCTCACTCTCTGTCTCACTCACAGCTTCTCTTTCTCTCTCTCTCTCTCACTCACAGCTTCTGTTTCTCTCTCTCTCTAACTCACACACAGCTTCTTCTCTCTGTCTCTCTCACTCAGCTTCTCTTTCTCTCTCTTTCTCTCACTCACAGCTTTTCTTTCTCTCTCTCACTCACAGCATCTTTTTTCCTCTGTCTCTCTCTCACTCACAGCTTCTTCTCTCTGTCTCTCTCACTCACAGCTTCTCTCTCTCTCACTCACGCATAGCTTCTCTTTCTCTCTCTCTCTCTCACAGCTTCTCTTTCTCTCTTTCTCTCTCACTCACAGCTTCTATTTCTCTCTCGCACAGGTTCTCTTTCTCTCTCTCTCTCTCTCTCACTCACAGCTCTTTCTCTCTCTCTTTCACTCACAGCTGCTCTTTCTCTCTCTCTCACTCACAGCTTCTCTTTCTCTCTCTCTCTCACACACACAGCTTCTTTTTTTCTCCCCCTCCCACTCACAGCTTCTCTTTCTCTCTCATTCTCTCACTCACAGCTTATCTTTCTCTTTCTCTCACTCACAGCTTTTCTTTCTCTCTCTGACTCACAGCTTCTCTTTCTCTCTCTCTCACTCACAGCTTCTCTCTCTGTCTCTCACTCACAGCTTCTCTCTCTCTCACACACAGATTCTCTTTCTCTCTCTCTCACTCACAACTTCTCTTTCTCTCTTTCTCTCTCACTCTCAGCTTCTCTTTCTCTCTCACACACACACACACAGCTTCTCTCTCTCTCTCTCACTGAGCTTCTCTTTCTCTCTTCTCTCGCAATCACAGCTTCTCTTTCTCTCTCACACTCACAGCTTCTCTTTCTCTCTCACTCACAGCTTCGCTTTCTCTCTCTCTCACTCACAGCTTCTCTTTCTCTCTCTCTCACTCACAGCTTCTCTCTCTCACTCACAGCTTTTCTTTCTCTCTCTCTCACTCACTCAAAGCTTCTCTCTCTCACTCACAGCTTCTCTTTCTCTCTCATACTCACAGCTTCTCTTTTTCTCTCTCTCTCTCTCTCACAGCTTCTCTTTCTCACTCTCTCACTCCCAGCATCTCTTTCTCTCTCTCACACACACAGCTTCTCTCTCTCTCACTCACAGCATCTCTTTCTCTCTCTCTCTGTCTCACTCACAGCTTCTCTTTCTATCTCTCTCTCTCACTCACAGCTTCTGTTTCTCTCTCTCTCACTCACAGCTTCTTCTCTCCATCTCTCTCACTCACAGCTTCTCTCTCTCTCTCACTCACAGCTTCCCTTTCTCTCTCTCTCACTCACAGCTTCACTTTCTCTCTCTCTCACTCACTCACAGCTTCTCTTTCTCTCTCTCTCACTCACTCACTCACAGCATCTCTTTCTCTCTCTCTCACTCACAGCTTCTCTTTCTTTCTCTCACAGCTTCTCTTTCTTTCTCTCTCTCTCTCACTCACAGCTTCTCTTTCTCTCTCTCTCTCACTCACTCACAGCGTCTCTTTCTCTCACTCTCTCACTCCCAGCTTCTCTTTCTCTCTCTCTCACTCACAGCTTCTCTTTCTCTCTCTCTCTCTCACTCACAACTCTTTTTCTCCCTCTCTCTCACTCACAGCTCTTTCTCTCTCTCTCTCTCACTCACAGCTTCTTTTTCTCTCTCTATCTCACTCACAGCTTCTCTTTCTCTCTCTCTCACTCACTCACAGCTTCTCTTTATCTCTCTCTCACTCACAGCTTCTCTTACTCTCTCTCTCTCACTCACAGCTTCTCTATCTCTCTCTCACACAGCTTTTCTTTCTCTCTCTCTCTCACTCACAGCTTCTCTTTCTCTCTCTCACTCACAATTTCTCTCTCGCTCTCTCTCACTCACTCACAGCTTCTCTCTCTCTCTCACAGCTTCTCTCTCTCTCTCACTCACAGCTTCTCTTTCTCTGTCTCTAACTCACAGCTTCTCTTTATCTCTATCTCACTCACAGCTTCTCTTTCTCTCTCTCTCTCTCGCACAGCTTCTCTTTCTCTCTCTCACTCACAACTTCTCTCTCGCTCTCTCTCACTCACTCACAGCTCCTCTCTCTCTCTCTCACAGCTTCTCTTTCTCTCTCTCTCTCTCACTCACAGCTTCTCTTTCTCTGTCTCTCACTCACAGCTTCTCTTTCTCTCTCTCTCTCTCACTCACAGCTTCTCTTTCTCTCTCTCACACGCACAGCTTCTCTTTCTCACTCAGCTTCTCTTTCTCTCTCTCACTCACAGCTTCTCTTTCTCTCTCTCTCTCACTCACAGCTTCTCTTTCTCTCTCTCTCACTCACAGCTTCTCTCTCACTCTCTCTCACTCACTCACAGCTTATCTCTCTCTCTCACTCACAGCTTCTCTTTCTCTCTCTCTAACTCATAGCTTCTCTTTCTCTCACACACACTCACAGCTTCTATTTCTCTCTCTCTCACTCAAAGCTTCTCTTTCTTTCTCTCTCTTTCTCTCACTCACACCTTCTTTTTCTCTCTCTCTCTCTCACTCACCGCTTCTTCTCTCTGTCTCTCTCACTCACAGCTTCTCTCTCTCTCTCACACACAGCTTCTCTCTCTCTCTCACTCACTAACAGCTTCTCTTTATCTCTCTCTTTCTCACTCACATCTTCTCTCTCTCTCACTCACTCACAGCTTCTCTTTCTCTCTCTCTCACTCACAGCTTCTCTCTCTCACACACACGCAGCTTCCCTTTCTCTCTTTCTCTCTCACTCACAGCTTCTATTTCTATCTCTCTCTCACTCACAGCTTCTCTTTCTCTCTCTCTCTCACTCACAGCTTCTCTTTCTCTCTCTCACACACACACAGCTTCTCTTTCTCTCTCTCACTCACAGCTTCTCTTTCTTTCTCTCTCTCTCTCACTCACAGGTTCTTCTCTCTGTCTCTCTGACTCACAGCTTCTCTCTCTCTATCACTCACAGCTCCCCTTTCTCTCTCTCTCTCACTCACAGCTTCTCTTTCTCTCTCTCTCTCTCACTCACATCTTCTCTTGCTCTCTCTCTCTCACTCACAGCTTCTATTTCTCTCTCTCTCACTCACAGCTTCTCTTTCTCTCTCACACACACAGCTCTTTCTCTCTCTCTTTCACACACAGCTGCTCTCTCTCTCTCACTCACTCACAGCTTCTCTTTCTGTCTGTCTCTCTCTCTCACACAGCTTCTCTTTCTCTCTCTCTCACTCACTCACAGCGTCTCTTTCTCTCACTCTCTCACTCCCAGCTTCTCTTTCTCTCTCTCTCACTCACAGCTTCTCTCTCTCTCACTCACTCACAGCTTCTCTTTCTCACTCTCTGTCTCACTCACAGCTTCTCTTTCTCTCTCTCTCTCTCACTCACAGCTTCTGTTTCTCTCTCTCTCTAACTCACACACAGCTTCTTCTCTCTGTCTCTCTCACTCAGCTTCTCTTTCTCTCTCTTTCTCTCACTCACAGCTTTTCTTTCCCTCTCTCACTCACAGCATCTTTTTTCCTCTGTCTCTCTCTCACTCACAGCTTCTTCTCTCTGTCTCTCTCACTCACAGCTTCTCTCTCTCTCACTCACGCATAGCTTCTCTTTCTCTCTCTCTCTCTCACAGCTTCTCTTTCTCTCTTTCTCTCTCACTCACAGCTTCTATTTCTCTCTCGCACAGCTTCTCTTTCTCTCTCTCTCTCTCTCTCACTCACAGCTCTTTCTCTCTCTCTTTCACTCACAGCTGCTCTTTCTCTCTCTCTCACTCACAGCTTCTCTTTCTCTCTCTCTCTCACACACAGCTTCTCTTTTTCTCCCCCTCCCACTCACAGCTTCTCTTTCTCTCTCATTCTCTCACTCACAGCTTATCTTTCTCTTTCTCTCACTCACAGCTTTTCTTTCTCTCTCTGACTCACAGCTTCTCTTTCTCTCTCTCTCACTCACAGCTTCTCTCTCTGTCTCTCACTCACGGCTTCTCTCTCTCACACACACAGATTCTCTTTCTCTCTCTCTCACTCACAACTTCTCTTTCTCTCTTTCTCTCTCACTCTCAGCTTCTCTTTCTCTCTCACACACACACACACAGCTTCTCTTTCTCTCTCTCACTGAGCTTCTCTTTCTCTCTCTCTCTCGCAATCACAGCTTCTCTTTCTCTCTCACACTCACAGCTTCTCTTTCTCTCTCACTCACAGCTTCTCTTTCTCTCTCTCTCACTCTCAGCTTCTCTTTCTCTCTCTCTCACTCACAGCTTCTCTTTCTCTCTCTCTCACTCACAGCTTCTCTCTCTCACTCACAGCTTTTCTTTCTCTCTCTCTCACTCACTCAAAGCTTCTCTCTCTCACTCACAGCTTCTCTTTCTCTCTCATACTCACAGCTTCTCTTTCTCTCTCTCTCTCTCTCACAGCTTCTCTTTCTCTCTCTCACTACCAGCATCTCTTTCTCTCTCACACACACACAGCTTCTCTCTCTCTCACTCACAGCATCTCTTTCTCTCTCTCTGTCTCTCTCACAGCTTCTCTTTCTATCTCTCTCTCTCACTCACAGCTTCTGTTTCTCTCTCTCTCACTCACAGCTTCTTCTCTCCGTCTCTCTCACTCACAGCTTCTCTCTCTCTCTCACTCACAGCTTCCCTTTCTCTCTCTCTCACTCACAGCTTCACTTTCTCTCTCTCTCACTCACTCACAGCTTCTCTTTCTCTCTCTCTCACTCACTCACTCACAGCATCTCTTTCTCTTTCTCTCACTCACAGCTTCTCTTTCTTTCTCTCACAGCTTCTCTTTCTTTCTCTCTCTCTCACTCACAACTTCTCTTTCTCTCTCTCTCTCACTCACAGCTTCTCTTTCTCTCTCTCACTCACAACTTCTCTCTCACTCTCTCTCACTCACTCACAGCTTCTATCTCTCTCTCACAGCTTCTCTCTCTCTCTAACTCACAGCTTCTCTTTATCTCTATCTCACTCACAGCTTCTCTTTCTCTCTCTCTCTCGCACAGCTTCTCTTTCTCTCTCTCACTCACAACTTCTCTCTCGCTCTCTCTCACTCACTCACAGCTCCTCTCTCTCTCACACAGCTTCTCTTTCTCTCTCTCTCTCTCACTCACAGCTTCTCTTTCTCTCTCTCTCTCACTCACAGCTTCTCTTTCTCTCTCTCTCTTTCACTCACAGCTTCTCTTTCTCTCTCTCACACGCACAGCTTCTCTTTCTCACTCAGCTTCTCTTTCTCTCTCTCACTCACAGCTTCTCTTTCTCTCTCTCTCTCACTCACAGCTTCTCTTTCTCTCTCTCTCACTCACAGCTTCTCTCTCACTCTCTCTCACTCACTCACAGCTTATCTCTCTCTCTCACTCACAGCTTCTCTTTCTCTCTCTCTCACTCACAGCTTCTCTTTCTCTCTCTCTCTCTCACACAGCTCTCTTTCTCTCTCTCACACACACACAGCTTCTCTTTCTCTCTCTCTCACTCACATCTTCTCTTTCTCTCTCTCTCTCTCTCTCTCACTCACAGCTTCTCTCTCTCTCACTCACAGCTTCACTTTCTCTCGCTCACTCACTCACAGCTTCTCTTTCTCTTTCTCTCTCTAACTCACAGCTTCTATTTATCTCTCTCTCTCACTCACAGCTTCTCTTTCTCTCTCTCACTCACAGCTTCTCCTTCTCTCTCTCTCACTCACATCTCCTCTCTCTCTCTATCTCTCACTCACAGCTTCTCTCTCTCTCTCTTACTCACTCTCACTCACAGCTTCTCTTTCTCTCTCTCACACACTCACAGTTTCTCTCTCTCTCTCACTCACAGCTTCTCTCTCTCTCTCAATCACTCACAGCTTCTCTCTCTGTCACTCACAGCTTCTCTCTCTCTCACTCACAGCTTCTCTTTCTCTCTCTCTCACTCACAACTTCTCTTTCTCCCTCTCTCTCTCACTCACAGCTTCTCTTTCTCTCTCTCTCACTCACAACTTCTCTTTCTCCCTCTCTCTCTCACTCACAGCTTCTCTCTCTCACTCAGAGCTTCTCTTTCTTTCTCTCTCTCTCACTCACAGCTTCTCTATCTCTCATACAAACAGCTTCTCTCTCTCTCTCTCACACAGCTTCTCTTTCTCTCTCTGTCACTCACAGCTTCACTTTCTCTGTTTCTCTCTAACTCACAGCTTCTCTTTTTCTCTCTCTCACTCAAAGCTTCTCTTTCTTTCTCTCTCTCTCTCTCACTCACTCACAGCTTCTCTTTCTCTCTCTCTCTCTCACTCACAGCTTCTCTTTCTCTCTCTCTCTCTCACTCACAGCTTCTCTCTCTCTCACACACACACACACTCACAGCTTCTCTTTCTCTCTCTCTCTCTCACTCACAGCTTCTCTTTCTCTCTCTCTCACTCACAGCTTCTCTTTCTCTCTCACACTCACAGCTTCTCTTTCTCTCTCTCTCTCTCTCACTCACAGCTTCTCTTTCTCTCTCTCTCTCTCTCTCACAGCTTCTCTTTCTCTCTCTCTCACTCCCAGCATCTCTTTCTCTCTCACACACACACAGCTTCTCTCTCTCTCACTCACAGCATCTCTTTCTCTCTCTCTCTGTCTCACTCACAGCTTCTCTTTCTATCTCTCTCTCTCACTCACAGCTTCTGTTTCTCTCTCTCTCACTCACAGCTTCTTCTCTCCGTCTCTCTCACTCACAGCTTCTCTCTCTCTCTCACTCACAGCTTCCCTTTCTCTCTCTCTCACTCACAGCTTCACTTTCTCTCTCTCTCACTCACTCACAGCTTCTCTTTCTCTCTCTCTCACTCACTCACTCACAGCATCTCTTTCTTTCTCTCTCACTCACAGCTTCTCTTTCTTTCTCTCACAGCTTCTCTTTCTTTCTCTCTCTCTCTCACTCACAGCTTCTCTTTCTCTCTCACACACAGCTTTTCTTTCTCTCTCTCTCTCACTCACAGCTTCTCTTTCTCTCTCTCACTCACAACTTCTCTCTCACTCTCTCTCACTCACTCACAGCTTCTCTCTCTCTCACAGCTTCTCTCTCTCTCTAACTCACAGCTTCTCTTTATCTCTATCTCACTCACAGCTTCTCTTTCTCTCTCTCTCTCGCACAGCTTCTCTTTCTCTCTCTCACTCACAACTTCTCTCTCGCTCTCTCTCACTCACTCACAGCTCCTCTCTCTCTCACACAGCTTCTCTTTCTCTCTCTCTCTCTCACTCACAGCTTCTCTTTCTCTCTCTCTCTCACTCACAGCTTCTCTTTCTCTCTCTCTCTCTCACTCACAGCTTCTCTTTCTCTCTCTCACACGCACAGCTTCTCTTTCTCACTCAGCTTCTCTTTCTCTCTCTCACTCACAGCTTCTCTTTCTCTCTCTCTCTCACTCACAGCTTCTCTTTCTCTCTCTCTCACTCACAGCTTCTCTCTCACTCTCTCTCACTCACTCACAGCTTATCTCTCTCTCTCACTCACAGCTTCTCTTTCTCTCTCTCTCACTCACAGCTTCTCTTTCTCTCTCTCTCTCTCACACAGCTCTCTTTCTCTCTCTCACACACACACAGCTTCTCTTTCTCTCTCTCTCACTCACATCTTCTCTTTCTCTCTCTCTCTCTCTCTCTCACTCACAGCTTCTCTCTCTCTCACTCACAGCTTCACTTTCTCTCGCTCACTCACTCACAGCTTCTCTTTCTCTTCCTCTCTCTAACTCACAGCTTCTATTTATCTCTCTCTCTCACTCACAGCTTCTCTTTCTCTCTCTCACTCACAGCTTCTCCTTCTCTCTCTCTCACTCACATCTCCTCTCTCTCTCTATCTCTCACTCACAGCTTCTCTCTCTCTCTCTTACTCACTCTCACTCACAGCTTCTCTTTCTCGCTCTCACACACTCACAGTTTCTCTCTCTCTCTCACTCACAGCTTCTCTCTCTCTCTCAATCACTCACAGCTTCTCTCTCTCTCACTCACAGCTTCTCTCTCTCTCACTCACAGCTTCTCTTTCTCTCTCTCTCACTCACAACTTCTCTTTCTCCCTCTCTCTCTCACTCACAGCTTCTCTTTCTCTCTCTCTCACTCACAACTTCTCTTTCTCCCTCTCTCTCTCACTCACAGCTTCTCTCTCTCACTCAGAGCTTCTCTTTCTTTCTCTCTCTCTCACTCACAGCTTCTCTATCTCTCATACAAACAGCTTCTCTCTCTCTCACTCACACAGCTTCTCTTTCTCTCTCTGTCACTCACAGCTTCACTTTCTCTGTTTCTCTCTAACTCACAGCTTCTCTTTTTCTCTCTCTCACTCAAAGCTTCTCTTTCTTTCTCTCTCTCTCTCTCACTCACTCACAGCTTCTCTTTCTCTCTCTCTCTCACTCACAGCTTCTCTTTCTCTCTCTCTCTCACTCACAGCTTCTCTCTCTCACACACACACACACACTCACAGCTTCTCTTTCTCTCTCTCTCTCTCACTCACAGCTTCTCTTTCTCTCTCTCTCACTCACAGCTTCTCTTTCTCTCTCATACTCACAGCTTCTCTTTCTCTCTCTCTCTCTCTCTCACTCACAGCTTCTCTTTCTCTCTCTCTCTCTCTCACAGCTTCTCTTTCTCTCTCTCTCACTCCCAGCATCTCTTTCACTCTCACACACACACAGCTTCTCTCTCTCTCACTCACAGCATCTCTTTCTCTCTCTCTCTGTCTCACTCACAGCTTCTCTTTCTATCTCTCTCTCTCACTCACAGCTTCTGTTTCTCTCTCTCTCACTCACAGCTTCTTCTCTCCGTCTCTCTCACTCACAGCTTCTCTCTCTCTCTCACTCACAGCTTCCCTTTCTCTCTCTCTCACTCACAGCTTCACTTTCTCTCTCTCTCTCTCACTCACAGCTTCTCTTTCTCTCTCTCTCACTCACTCACTCACAGCATCTCTTTCTTTCTCTCTCACTCACAGCTTCTCTTTCTTTCTCTCACAGCTTCTCTTTCTTTCTCTCTCTCTCTCACTCACAGCTTCTCTTTCTCTCTCTCTCTCACTCACTCACAGCGTCTCTTTCTCTCACTCTCTCACTCCCAGCTTCTCTTTCTCTCTCTCTCTCACTCACAGCTTCTCTTTCTCTCTCTGTCTCTCTCACTCACAACTCTTTTCTCCCTCTCTCTCACTCACAGCTCTTTCTCTCTCTCTCTCTCACTCACAGCTTCTTTTTCTCTCTCTCTCTCACTCACAGCTTCTCTTTCTCTCTCTCTCACTCACTCACAGCTTCTCTTTATCTCTCTCTCACTCACAGCTTCTCTTACTCTCTCTCTCTCACTCACAGCTTCTCTTTCTCTCTCTCACACAGCTTTTCTTTCTCTCTCTCTCTCACTCACAGCTTCTCTTTCTCTCTCTCACTCTCAACTTCTCTCTCGCTCTCTCTCACTCACTCACAGCTTCTCTCTCTCTCTCACAGCTTCTCTCTCTCTCTCACTCACAGCTTCTCTTTCTCCGTCTCTAACTCACAGCTTCTCTTTATCTCTATCTCACTCACAGCTTCTCTTTCTCTCTCTCTCTCGCACAGCTTCTCTTTCTCTCTCTCACTCACAACTTCTCTCTCGCTCTCTCTCACTCACTCACAGCTCCTCTCTCTCTCTCTCACAACTTCTCTTTCTCTCTCTCTCTCTCACTCACAGCTTCTCTTTCTCTCTCTCTCTCACTCACAGCTTCTCTTTCTCTCTCTCTCTCACTCACAGCTTCTCTTTCTCTCTCTCTCTCTCTCTCACACAGCTTCTCTTTCTCTCTCTCTCTCACGCACAGCTTCTCTTTCTCTCTCTCTCACTCACATCTTCTCTTTCTCTCTCTCTCTCTCTCACTCACAGCTTCTCTCTCTCTCTCACTCACAGCTTCACTTTCTCTCTCTCACTCACTCACAGCTTCTCTTTCTCTCTCTAACTCACAGCTTCTATTTATCTCTCTCTCTCACTCACAGCTTCTCTTTCTCTCTCTCTCACTCACAGCTTCTCCTTCTCTCTCTCTCACTCACATCTCCTCTCTCTCTCTCTCTCTCTGACTCACAGCTTCTCTCTCTCTCTCTCTTACTCACTCTCACTCACAGCTTCTCTTTCTCTCTCACACACACTCACAGTTTCTCTCTCTCTCTCACTCACAGCTTCTCTCTCTCTCTCAATCACTCACAGCTTCTCTCTCTCTGTCACTCACAGCTTCTCTCTCTCACTCACAGCTTCTCTTTCTCTCTCTCTCACTCACAGCTTCTCTTTCTCCCTCTCTCTCTCACTCACAGCTTCTCTCTCTCACTCAGAGCTTCTCTTTCTTTCTCTCTCTTTCACTCACAGCTTCTCTCTCTCACACACACACAGCTTCTCTCTCTCTCACTCACTCACAGCTTCTCTTTCTCTCTCTCTCTCTCACTCACAGCTTTTTTTCTCTCTCTCACACACACAGCTTCTCTTTCTCTCTCTCTCTCTCACTCACAGCTTCTCTTTCTCTCTCTCACACGCACAGCTTCTCTTTCTCACTCAGCTTCTCTTTCTCTCTCTCACTCACAGCTTCTCTTTCTCTCTCTCTCTCACTCACAGCTTCTCTTTCTCTCTCTCTCACTCACAGCTTCTCTCTCACTCTCTCTCACTCACTCACAGCTTATCTCTCTCTCTCACTCACAGCTTCTCTTTCTCTCTCTCTCTCATTCACAGCTTCTCTTTCTCTCTCTCTCTCTCACAGCTCTCTTTCTCTCTCTCTCTCACGCACAGCTTCTCTTTCTCTCTCTCTCACTCACATCTTCACTTTCTCTCGCTCACTCACTCACACCTTCTCTTTCTCTTTCTCTCTCTAACTCACAGCTTCTATTTATCTCTCTCTCACTCACAGCTTCTCTTTCTCTCTCTCTCTCACTCACAGCTTCTCTTTCTCTCTCACACACACACACAGCTTCTCTTTCTCTCTCTCACTCACAGCTTCTCTTTCTTTCTTTCTCTCTCTCTCTCACTCACAGCTTCTTCTCTGTCTCTCTGACTCACAGCTTCTCTCTCTCTATCACTCACAGCTCCCCTTTCTCTCTCTCTCTCACTCACAGCTTCTCTTTCTCTCTCTCTCTCTCACTCACATCTTCTCTTGCTCTCTCTCTCTCACTCACAGCTTCTATTTCTCTCTCTCTCACTCACAGCTTCTCTTTCTCTCACACACACAGCTCTTTCTCTCTCACTCTTTCACACACAGCTGCTCTCTCTCTCTCACTCACTCACAGCTTCTCTTTCTGTCTGTCTCTCTCTCTCACACAGCTTCTCTTTCTCTCTCTCACTCACTCACAGCGTCTCTTTCTCTCACTCTCTCACTCCCAGCTTCTCTTTCTCTCTCTCTCACTCACAGCTTCTCTCTCTCTCACTCACTCACAGCTTCTCTTTCTCACTCTCTGTCTCACTCACAGCTTCTCTTTCTCTCTCTCTCTCTCACTCACAGCTTCTGTTTCTCTCTCTCTCTAACTCACACACAGCTTCTTCTCTCTGTCTCTCTCACTCAGCTTCTCTTTCTCTCTCTTTCTCTCACTCACAGCTTTTCTTTCTCTCTCTCACTCACAGCATCTTTTTTCCTCTGTCTCTCTCTCACTCACAGCTTCTTCTCTCTGTCTCTCTCACTCACAGCTTCTCTCTCTCTCACTCACGCATAGCTTCTCTTTCTCTCTCTCTCTCTCACAGCTTCTCTTTCTCTCTTTCTCTCTCACTCACAGCTTCTATTTCTCTCTCGCACAGGTTCTCTTTCTCTCTCTCTCTCTCTCTCACTCACAGCTCTTTCTCTCTCTCTTTCACTCACAGCTGCTCTTTCTCTCTCTCTCACTCACAGCTTCTCTTTCTCTCTCTCTCTCACACACACAGCTTCTTTTTTTCTCCCCCTCCCACTCACAGCTTCTCTTTCTCTCTCATTCTCTCACTCACAGCTTATCTTTCTCTTTCTCTCACTCACAGCTTCTCTTTCTCTCTCTCACACGCACAGCTTCTCTTTCTCACTCAGCTTCTCTTTCTCTCTCTCACTCACAGCTTCTCTTTCTCTCTCTCTCTCACTCACAGCTTCTCTTTCTCTCTCTCTCACTCACAGCTTCTCTCTCACTCTCTCTCACTCACTCACAGCTTATCTCTCTCTCTCACTCACAGCTTCTCTTTCTCTCTCTCTCTCACTCACAGCTTCTCTTTCTCTCTCTCTCTCTCACAGCTCTCTTTCTCTCTCTCTCTCACGCACAGCTTCTCTTTCTCTCTCTCTCACTCACATCTTCTCTTTCTCTCTCTCTCTCTCTCACTCACAGCTTCTCTCTCTCTCACTCACAGCTTCACTTTCTCTCGCTCACTCACTCACAGCTTCTCTTTCTCTTTCTCTCTCTAACTCACAGCTTCTATTTATCTCTCTCTCTCACTCACAACTTCTCTTTCTCTCTCTCTCTCACTCACAGCTTCTCCTTCTCTCTCTCTCACTCACATCTCCTCTCTCTCTCTATCTCTCACTCACAGCTTCTCTCTCTCTCTTACTCACTCTCACTCACAGCTTCTCTTTCTCTCTCACACACACTCACAGTTTCTCTCTCTCTCTCACTCACAGCTTCTCTCTCTCTCTCTCAATCACTCACAGCTTCTCTCTCTGTCACTCACAGCTTCTCTCTCTCTCACTCACAGCTTCTCTTTCTCTCTCTCTCACTCACAACTTCTCTTTCTCCCTCTCTCTCTCACTCACAGCTTCTCTTTCTCTCTCTCTCACTCACAACTTCTCTTTCTCCCTCTCTCTCTCACTCACAGCTTCTCTCTCTCACTCAGAGCTTCTCTTTCTTTCTCTCTCTCTCACTCACAGCTTCTCTCTCTCACACACACAGCTTCTCTCTCACACACAGCTTCTCTTTCTCTCTCTGTCACTCACAGCTTCACTTTCTCTGTTTCTCTCTAACTCACAGCTTCTCTTTTTCTCTCTCTCACTCAAAGCTTATCTTTCTCTCTCTCTCTCTCACTCACTCACAGCTTCTCTTTCTCTCTCTCTCTCTCACTCACAGCTTCTCTTTCTCTCTCTCTCTCTCACTCACAGCTTCTCTTTCTCATTCTCTCTCTCACTCACATCTTCTCTCTCTCTCTCACTCACAGCTTCTCTCTCTCTCACTCACTCACAGCTTCTCTTTCTCTCTCTCTCTCACACAGCTTCTCTTTCTCTCTCTGTCTCTCACTCTCAGCTTCTCTCTCTCACACACACACACTCACAGCTTCTCTTTCTCTCTCTCTCTCTCACTCACAGCTTCTCTTTCTCTCTCTCTCACTCACAGCTTCTCTTTCTCTCTCACACACAGCTCCTATTTCTCTCTCACACAGAGAGAGTTTCTTTCTCTCTCTCTCACAGCTTCTCTCTCTCTCACTCACAGCTTCTCTCTCTCTTTCTCACAGCTACTCTTTCTCTCTCTCTCTTTCACTCTCTGCTTCTCTTTCGCACTCGCTCTCTCACTCACAGCTTCTCTTTCTCTCTCTCTCACTCACAGCTTCTCTTTCTCTCTCTCATTCTCACTCAGATTCTCTTTCTCTCTCTCTCTCACTCACAGCTTCTCTTTCTCTCTCTCACTCACAGCTTCTCTTTCCCTCTCTCTCTCACTCACAGCTTCTCTTTCGCTCTCTCTCTATCACTGTCACAGCATCTCTCTCTCACACACTCACTCACAGCTTCTCTTTCTCTCTCTCTCTCACTCACAGCTTCTCTTTCTCTCTCTCTCACTCACAGCTTCTCTTTATCTCTCTCTCACACTCACAGCTTCTCTTTCTCTCTTTCTCTCTCTCACTCACAGCTTCTCTTTCTCTTTCTCTCTCTCACTCACATCTTCTCTCTCTCTTTCTCACTCACAGCTTCTCTCTCTCACTCATTCACAGCTTCTCTCTCTCTCTCACAGCTTCTCTTTCTCTGTCTCTCTCTAACTCACAGCTTCTCTTTATATCTCTCTCACTCACAGCTTCTCTTTCTCTCTCTCTCTCACTCACAGCTTCTCTTTCTCTCTCTCTCACTCACAGCTTCTCTCTCACTCTCTCTCACTCACTCACAGCTTATCTCTCTCTCTCACTCACAGCTTCTCTTTCTCTCTCTCTCTCACTCACAGCTTCTCTTTCTCTCTCTCTCTCTCTCTCACAGCTTCTCTTTCTCTCTCTCTCTCACACAGCTTCTCTTTCTCTCTCTCTCTCTCACTCACAGCTTCTCTCTCTCTCTCACTCACAGCTTCACTTTCTCTCTCTCACTCACTCACAGCTTCTCTTTCTCTCTCTAACTCACAGCTTCTATTTATCTCTCTCTCTCACTCACAGCTTCTCTTTCTCTCTCTCTCACTCACAGCTTCTCCTTCTCTCTCTCTCACTCACATCTCCTCTCTCTCTCTCTCTCTCTGACTCACAGCTTCTCTCTCTCTCTCTCTCTTACTCACTCTCACTCACAGCTTCTCTTTCTCTCTCACACACACTCACAGTTTCTCTCTCTCTCTCACTCACAGCTTCTCTCTCTCTCTCAATCACTCACAGCTTCTCTCTCTCTGTCACTCACAGCTTCTCTCTCTCACTCACAGCTTCTCTTTCTCTCTCTCTCACTCACAGCTTCTCTTTCTCCCTCTCTCTCTCACTCACAGCTTCTCTCTCTCACTCAGAGCTTCTCTTTCTTTCTCTCTCTTTCACTCACAGCTTCTCTCTCTCACACACACACAGCTTCTCTCTCTCTCACTCACTCACAGCTTCTCTTTCTCTCTCTCTCTCTCACTCACAGCTTTTTTTCTCTCTCTCTCACTCACAGCTTCTCTTTCTCTCTCTCTCTCTCACTCACAGCTTCTCTTTCTCTCTCTCACACGCACAGCTTCTCTTTCTCACTCAGCTTCTCTTTCTCTCTCTCACTCACAGCTTCTCTTTCTCTCTCTCTCTCACTCACAGCTTCTCTTTCTCTCTCTCTCACTCACAGCTTCTCTCTCACTCTCTCTCACTCACTCACAGCTTCTCTCTCTCTCTCACTCACAGCTTCTCTTTCTCTCTCTCTCTCACTCACAGCTTCTCTTTCTCTCTCTCTCTCTCACAGCTCTCTTTCTCTCTCTCTCTCACGCACAGCTTCTCTTTCTCTCTCTCTCACTCACATCTTCTCTTTCTCTCTCTCTCTCTCACTCACAGCTTCTCTCTCTCTCACTCACAGCTTCACTTTCTCTCGCTCACTCACTCACACCTTCTCTTTCTCTTTCTCTCTCTAACTCACAGCTTCTATTTATCTCTCTCTCACTCACAGCTTCTCTTTCTCTCTCTCTCTCTCTCACTCACAGCTTCTCTTTCTCTCACACACACACACAGCTTCTCTTTCTCTCTCTCACTCACAGCTTCTCTTTCTTTCTTTCTCTCTCTCTCTCACTCACAGCTTCTTCTCTCTGTCTCTCTGACTCACAGCTTCTCTCTCTCTATCACTCACAGCTCCCCTTTCTCTCTCTCTCTCACTCACAGCTTCTCTTTCTCTCTCTCTCTCTCACTCACATCTTCTCTTGCTCTCTCTCTCTCTCTCACAGCTTCTATTTCTCTCTCTCTCACTCACAGCTTCTCTTTCTCTCACACACACAGCTCTTTCTCTCTCTCTCTTTCACACACAGCTGCTCTCTCTCTCTCACTCACTCACAGCTTCTCTTTCTGTCTGTCTCTCTCTCTCACACAGCTTCTCTTTCTCTCTCTCACTCACTCACAGCGTCTCTTTCTCTCACTCTCTCACTCCCAGCTTCTCTTTCTCTCTCTCTCACTCACAGCTTCTCTCTCTCTCACTCACTCACAGCTTCTCTTTCTCACTCTCTGTCTCACTCACAGCTTCTCTTTCTCTCTCTCTCTCTCACTCACAGCTTCTGTTTCTCTCTCTCTCTAACTCACACACAGCTTCTTCTCTCTGTCTCTCTCACTCAGCTTCTCTTTCTCTCTCTTTCTCTCACTCACAGCTTTTCTTTCTCTCTCTCACTCACAGCATCTTTTTTCCTCTGTCTCTCTCTCACTCACAGCTTCTTCTCTCTGTCTCTCTCACTCACAGCTTCTCTCTCTCTCACTCACGCATAGCTTCTCTTTCTCTCTCTCTCTCTCACAGCTTCTCTTTCTCTCTTTCTCTCTCACTCACAGCTTCTATTTCTCTCTCGCACAGGTTCTCTTTCTCTCTCTCTCTCTCTCTCACTCACAGCTCTTTCTCTCTCTCTTTCACTCACAGCTGCTCTTTCTCTCTCTCTCACTCACAGCTTCTCTTTCTCTCTCTCTCTCACACACACAGCTTCTTTTTTTCTCCCCCTCCCACTCACAGCTTCTCTTTCTCTCTCATTCTCTCACTCACAGCTTATCTTTCTCTTTCTCTCACTCACAGCTTTTCTTTCTCTCTCTGACTCACAGCTTCTCTTTCTCTCTCTCTCACTCACAGCTTCTCTCTCTGTCTCTCACTCACAGCTTCTCTCTCTCACACACACAGATTCTCTTTCTCTCTCTCTCACTCACAACTTCTCTTTCTCTCTTTCTCTCTCACTCTCAGCTTCTCTTTCTCTCTCACACACACACACACAGCTTCTCTTTCTCTCTCTCACTGAGCTTCTCTTTCTCTCTTCTCTCGCAATCACAGCTTCTCTTTCTCTCTCACACTCACAGCTTCTCTTTCTCTCTCACTCACAGCTTCTCTTTCTCTCTCTCTCACTCACAGCTTCTCTTTCTCTCTCTCTCACTCACAGCTTCTCTCTCTCACTCACAGCTTTTCTTTCTCTCTCTCTCACTCACTCAAAGCTTCTCTCTCTCACTCACAGCTTCTCTTTCTCTCTCATACTCACAGCTTCTCTTTTTCTCTCTCTCTCTCTCACAGCTTCTCTTTCTCTCTCTCTCACTCCCAGCATCTCTTTCTCTCTCTCACACACACAGCTTCTCTCTCTCTCACTCACAGCATCTCTTTCTCTCTCTCTCTGTCTCACTCACAGCTTCTCTTTCTATCTCTCTCTCTCACTCACAGCTTCTGTTTCTCTCTCTCTCACTCACAGCTTCTTCTCTCCATCTCTCTCACTCACAGCTTCTCTCTCTCTCTCACTCACAGCTTCCCTTTCTCTCTCTCTCACTCACAGCTTCACTTTCTCTCTCTCTCACTCACTCACAGCTTCTCTTTCTCTCTCTCTCACTCACTCACTCACAGCATCTCTTTCTCTCTCTCTCACTCACAGCTTCTCTTTCTTTCTCTCACAGCTTCTCTTTCTTTCTCTCTCTCTCTCACTCACAGCTTCTCTTTCTCTCTCTCTCTCACTCACTCACAGCGTCTCTTTCTCTCACTCTCTCACTCCCAGCTTCTCTTTCTCTCTCTCTCTCACTCACAGCTTCTCTTTCTCTCTCTCTCTCTCACTCACAACTCTTTTTCTCCCTCTCTCTCACTCACAGCTCTTTCTCTCTCTCTCTCTCACTCACAGCTTCTTTTTCTCTCTCTCTCTCACTCACAGCTTCTCTTTCTCTCTCTCTCACTCACTCACAGCTTCTCTTTATCTCTCTCTCACTCACAGCTTCTCTTACTCTCTCTCTCTCACTCACAGCTTCTCTATCTCTCTCTCACACAGCTTTTCTTTCTCTCTCTCTCTCACTCACAGCTTCTCTTTCTCTCTCTCACTCACAACTTCTCTCTCGCTCTCTCTCACTCACTCACAGCTTCTCTCTCTCTCTCACAGCTTCTCTCTCTCTCTCACTCACAGCTTCTCTTTCTCTGTCTCTAACTCACAGCTTCTCTTTATCTCTATCTCACTCACAGCTTCTCTTTCTCTCTCTCTCTCTCGCACAGCTTCTCTTTCTCTCTCTCACTCACAACTTCTCTCTCGCTCTCTCTCACTCACTCACAGCTCCTCTCTCTCTCTCTCACAGCTTCTCTTTCTCTCTCTCTCTCTCACTCACAGCTTCTCTTTCTCTGTCTCTCACTCACAGCTTCTCTTTCTCTCTCTCTCTCTCACTCACAGCTTCTCTTTCTCTCTCTCACACGCACAGCTTCTCTTTCTCACTCAGCTTCTCTTTCTCTCTCTCTCTCACCTCTTTCTCTCTCTCTCTCACTCACAGCTTCTCTTTCTCTCTCTCTCACTCACAGCTTCTCTCTCACTCTCTCTCACTCACTCACAGCTTATCTCTCTCTCTCACTCACAGCTTCTCTTTCTCTCTCTCTAACTCATAGCTTCTCTTTCTCTCACACACACTCACAGCTTCTATTTCTCTCTCTCTCACTCAAAGCTTCTCTTTCTTTCTCTCTCTTTCTCTCACTCACACCTTCTCTTTCTCTCTCTCTCTCTCACTCACCGCTTCTTCTCTCTGTCTCTCTCACTCACAGCTTCTCTCTCTCTCTCACACACAGCTTCTCTCTCTCTCTCACTCACTAACAGCTTCTCTTTATCTCTCTCTTTCTCACTCACATCTTCTCTCTCTCTCACTCACTCACAGCTTCTCTTTCTCTCTCTCTCACTCACAGCTTCTCTCTCTCACACACACGCAGCTTCCCTTTCTCTCTTTCTCTCTCACTCACAGCTTCTATTTCTATCTCTCTCTCACTCACAGCTTCTCTTTCTCTCTCTCTCTCACTCACAGCTTCTCTTTCTCTCTCTCACACACACACAGCTTCTCTTTCTCTCTCTCACTCACAGCTTCTCTTTCTTTCTCTCTCTCTCTCACTCACAGCTTCTTCTCTCTGTCTCTCTGACTCACAGCTTCTCTCTCTCTATCACTCACAGCTCCCCTTTCTCTCTCTCTCTCACTCACAGCTTCTCTTTCTCTCTCTCTCTCTCACTCACATCTTCTCTTGCTCTCTCTCTCTCACTCACAGCTTCTATTTCTCTCTCTCTCACTCACAGCTTCTCTTTCTCTCTCACACACACAGCTCTTTCTCTCTCTCTTTCACACACAGCTGCTCTCTCTCTCTCACTCACTCACAGCTTCTCTTTCTGTCTGTCTCTCTCTCTCACACAGCTTCTCTTTCTCTCTCTCTCACTCACTCACAGCGTCTCTTTCTCTCACTCTCTCACTCCCAGCTTCTCTTTCTCTCTCTCTCACTCACAGCTTCTCTCTCTCTCACTCACTCACAGCTTCTCTTTCTCACTCTCTGTCTCACTCACAGCTTCTCTTTCTCTCTCTCTCTCTCACTCACAGCTTCTGTTTCTCTCTCTCTCTAACTCACACACAGCTTCTTCTCTCTGTCTCTCTCACTCAGCTTCTCTTTCTCTCTCTTTCTCTCACTCACAGCTTTTCTTTCTCTCTCTCACTCACAGCATCTTTTTTCCTCTGTCTCTCTCTCACTCACAGCTTCTTCTCTCTGTCTCTCTCACTCACAGCTTCTCTCTCTCTCACTCACGCATAGCTTCTCTTTCTCTCTCTCTCTCTCACAGCTTCTCTTTCTCTCTTTCTCTCTCACTCACAGCTTCTATTTCTCTCTCGCACAGCTTCTCTTTCTCTCTCTCTCTCTCTCACTCACAGCTCTTTCTCTCTCTCTTTCACTCACAGCTGCTCTTTCTCTCTCTCTCACTCACAGCTTCTCTTTCTCTCTCTCTCTCACACACACAGCTTCTCTTTTTCTCCCCCTCCCACTCACAGCTTCTCTTTCTCTCTCATTCTCTCACTCACAGCTTATCTTTCTCTTTCTCTCACTCACAGCTTTTCTTTCGCTCTCTGACTCACAGCTTCTCTTTCTCTCTCTCTCACTCACAGCTTCTCTCTCTGTCTCTCACTCACGGCTTCTCTCTCTCACACACACAGATTCTCTTTCTCTCTCTCTCACTCACAACTTCTCTTTCTCTCTTTCTCTCTCACTCTCAGCTTCTCTTTCTCTCTCACACACACACACACAGTTTCTCTTTCTCTCTCTCACTGAGCTTCTCTTTCTCTCTCTCTCTCGCAATCACAGCTTCTCTTTCTCTCTCACACTCACAGCTTCTCTTTCTCTCTCACTCACAGCTTCTCTTTCTCTCTCTCTCACTCACAGCTTCTCTTTCTCTCTCTCTCACTCACAGCTTCTCTCTCTCACTCACAGCTTTTCTTTCTCTCTCTCTCACTCACTCAAAGCTTCTCTCTCTCACTCACAGCTTCTCTTTCTCTCTCATACTCACAGCTTCTCTTTCTCTCTCTCTCTCTCTCACAGCTTCTCTTTCTCTCTCTCACTACCAGCATCTCTTTCTCTCTCACACACACACAGCTTCTCTCTCTCTCACTCACAGCATCTCTTTCTCTCTCTCTCTGTCTCTCTCACAGCTTCTCTTTCTATCTCTCTCTCTCACTCACAGCTTCTGTTTCTCTCTCTCTCACTCACAGCTTCTTCTCTCCGTCTCTCTCACTCACAGCTTCTCTCTCTCTCTCACTCACAGCTTCCCTTTCTCTCTCTCTCACTCACAGCTTCACTTTCTCTCTCTCTCACTCACTCACAGCTTCTCTTTCTCTCTCTCTCACTCACTCACTCACAGCATCTCTTTCTCTTTCTCTCACTCACAGCTTCTCTTTCTTTCTCTCACAGCTTCTCTTTCTTTCTCTCTCTCTCTCACTCACAGCTTCTCTTTCTCTCTCTCTCTCACTCACTCACAGCGTCTCTTTCTCTCACTCTCTCACTCCCAGCTTCTCTTTCTCTCTCTCTCACTCACAGCTTCTCTTTCTCTCTCTCTCTCTCTCACTCACAACTCTTTTTCTACCTCTCTCTCACTCACAGCTCTTTCTCTCTCTCTCTCTCACTCACAGCTTCTTTTTCTCTCTCTCTCTCACTCACAGCTTCTCTTTCTATCTCTCTCACTCACTCACAGCTTCTCTTTATCTCTCTCTCACTCACAGCTTCTCTTACTCTCTCTCTCTCACTCACAGCTTCGCTTTCTCTCTCACACACAGCTTTTCTTTCTCTCTCTCTCTCACTCACAGCTTCTCTTTCTCTCTCTCACTCACAACTTCTCTCTCACTCTCTCTCACTCACTCACAGCTTCTCTCTCTCTCTCACAGCTTCTCTCTCTCTCTAACTCACAGCTTCTCTTTATCTCTATCTCACTCACAGCTTCTCTTTCTCTCTCTCTCTCGCACAGCTTCTCTTTCTCTCTCTCACTCACAACTTCTCTCTCGCTCTCTCTCACTCACTCACAGCTCCTCTCTCTCTCACACAGCTTCTCTTTCTCTCTCTCTCTCTCACTCACAGCTTCTCTCTCTCTCTCTCTCTCACTCACAGCTTCTCTTTCTCTCTCTCTCTCTCACTCACAGCTTCTCTTTCTCTCTCTCACACGCACAGCTTCTCTTTCTCACTCAGCTTCTCTTTCTCTCTCTCACTCACAGCTTCTCTTTCTCTCTCTCTCACACTCACAGCTTCTCTTTCTCTCTCTCTCACTCACAGCTTCTCTCTCACTCTCTCTCACTCACTCACAGCTTATCTCTCTCTCTCACTCACAGCTTCTCTTTCTCTCTCTCTCTCACTCACAGCTTCTCTTTCTCTCTCTCTCTCTCACACAGCTCTCTTTCTCTCTCACACACACACACAGCTTCTCTTTCTCTCTCTCTCACTCACATCTTCTCTTTCTCTCTCTCTCTCTCTCTCTCACTCACAGCTTCTCTCTCTCTCACTCACAGCTTCACTTTCTCTCGCTCACTCACTCACAGCTTCTCTTTCTCTTTCTCTCTCTAACTCACAGCTTCTATTTATCTCTCTCTCTCACTCACAGCTTCTCTTTCTCTCTCTCACTCACAGCTTCTCCTTCTCTCTCTCTCACTCACATCTCCTCTCTCTCTCTATCTCTCACTCACAGCTTCTCTCTCTCTCTCTTACTCACTCTCACTCACAGCTTCTCTTTCTCTCTCTCACACACTCACAGTTTCTCTCTCTCTCTCACTCACAGCTTCTCTCTCTCTCTCTCAATCACTCACAGCTTCTCTCTCTGTCACTCACAGCTTCTCTCTCTCTCACTCACAGCTTCTCTTTCTCTCTCTCTCACTCACAACTTCTCTTTCTCCCTCTCTCTCTCACTCACAGCTTCTCTTTCTCTCTCTCTCACTCACAACTTCTCTTTCTCCCTCTCTCTCTCACTCACAGCTTCTCTCTCTCACTCAGAGCTTCTCTTTCTTTCTCTCTCTCTCACTCACAGCTTCTCTATCTCTCATACAAACAGCTTCTCTCTCTCTCTCACACAGCTTCTCTTTCTCTCTCTGTCACTCACAGCTTCACTTTCTCTGTTTCTCTCTAACTCACAGCTTCTCTTTTTCTCTCTCTCACTCAAAGCTTCTCTTTCTTTCTCTCTCTCTCTCTCACTCACTCACAGCTTCTCTTTCTCTCTCTCTCTCTCACTCACAGCTTCTCTTTCTCTCTCTCTCTCTCACTCACAGCTTCTCTCTCTCACACACACACACACACTCACAGCTTCTCTTTCTCTCTCTCTCTCTCACTCACAGCTTCTCTTTCTCTCTCTCTCACTCACAGCTTCTCTTTCTCTCTCATACTCACAGCTTCTCTTTCTCTCTCTCTCTCTCTCACTCACAGCTTCTCTCTCTCTCTCTCTCACAGCTTCTCTTTCTCTCTCTCTCACTCCCAGCATCTCTTTCTCTCTCACACACACACAGCTTCTCTCTCTCTCACTCACAGCATCTCTTTCTCTCTCTCTCTGTCTCACTCACAGCTTCTCTTTCTATCTCTCTCTCTCACTCACAGCTTCTGTTTCTCTCTCTCTCACTCACAGCTTCTTCTCTCCGTCTCTCTCACTCACAGCTTCTCTCTCTCTCTCACTCACAGCTTCCCTTTCTCTCTCTCTCACTCACAGCTTCACTTTCTCTCTCTCTCACTCACTCACAGCTTCTCTTTCTCTCTCTCTCACTCACTCACTCACAGCATCTCTTTCTTTCTCTCTCACTCACAGCTTCTCTTTCTTTCTCTCACAGCTTCTCTTTCTCTCTCTCTCTCTCTCACTCACAGCTTCTATTTCTCTCTCTCTCTCACTCACTCACAGCGTCTCTTTCTCTCACTCTCTCACTCACAGCTTCTCTTTCTCTCTCTCTCTCACTCACAGCTTCTCTTTCTCTCTCTGTCTCTCTCACTCACAACTCTTTTCTCCCTCTCTCTCACTCACAGCTCTTTCTCTCTCTCTCTCTCACTCACAGCTTCTTTTTCTCTCTCTCTCTCACTCACAGCTTCTCTTTCTCTCTCTCTCACTCACTCACAGCTTCTCTTTATCTCTCTCTCACTCACAGCTTCTCTTACTCTCTCTCTCTCACTCACAGCTTCTCTTTCTCTCTCTCTCACTCACTCAGAGCTTTTCTTTCTCTCTCTCTCTCACTCACAGCTTCTCTTTCTCTCTCTCACTCTCAACTTCTCTCTCGCTCTCTCTCACTCACTCACAGCTTCTCTCTCTCTCTCACAGCTTCTCTGTCTCTCTCACTCACAGCTTCTCTTTCTCTGTCTCTAACTCACAGCTTCTCTTTATCTCTATCTCACTCACAGCTTCTCTTTCTCTATCTCTCTCGCACAGCTTCTCTTTCTCTCTCTCACTCACAACTTCTCTCTCGCTCTCTCTCACTCACTCACAGCTCCTCTCTCTCTCTCACAGCTTCTCTTTCTCTCTCTCTCTCTCACTCACAGCTTCTCTTTCTCTCTCTCTCTCACTCACAGCTTCTCTTTCTCTCTCTCTCTCACTCACAGCTTCTCTTTCTCTCTCTCACACGCACAGCTTCTCTTTCTCACTCAGCTTCTCTTTCTCTCTCTCACTCACAGCTTCTCTTTCTCTCTCTCCCTCACTCACAGCTTCTCTTTCTCTCTCTCTCACTCACAGCTTCTCTCTCACTCTCTCTCACTCACTCACAGCTTATCTCTCTCTCTCACTCACAGCTTCTCTTTCTCTCTCTCTCTCACTCACAGCTTCTCTTTCTCTCTCTCTCTCTCACAGCTCTCTTTCTCTCTCTCTCTCACGCACAGCTTCTCTTTCTCTCTCTCTCACTCACATCTTCTCTTTCTCTCTCTCTCTCTCTCACTCACAGCTTCTCTCTCTCTCACTCACAGCTTCACTTTCTCTCGCTCACTCACTCACAGCTTCTCTTTCTCTTTCTCTCTCTAACTCACAGCTTCTATTTATCTCTCTCTCTCACTCACAACTTCTCTTTCTCTCTCTCTCTCACTCACAGCTTCTCCTTCTCTCTCTCTCACTCACATCTCCTCTCTCTCTCTATCTCTCACTCACAGCTTCTCTCTCTCTCTTACTCACTCTCACTCACAGCTTCTCTTTCTCTCTCACACACACTCACAGTTTCTCTCTCTCTCTCACTCACAGCTTCTCTCTCTCTCTCTCAATCACTCACAGCTTCTCTCTCTGTCACTCACAGCTTCTCTCTCTCTCACTCACAGCTTCTCTTTCTCTCTCTCTCACTCACAACTTCTCTTTCTCCCTCTCTCTCTCACTCACAGCTTCTCTTTCTCTCTCTCTCACTCACAACTTCTCTTTCTCCCTCTCTCTCTCACTCACAGCTTCTCTCTCTCACTCAGAGCTTCTCTTTCTTTCTCTCTCTCTCACTCACAGCTTCTCTCTCTCACACACACAGCTTCTCTCTCTCTCTCACACACAGCTTCTCTTTCTCTCTCTGTCACTCACAGCTTCACTTTCTCTGTTTCTCTCTAACTCACAGCTTCTCTTTTTCTCTCTCTCACTCAAAGCTTATCTTTCTCTCTCTCTCTCTCTCACTCACTCACAGCTTCTCTTTCTCTCTCTTTCTCTCACTCACAGCTTCTCTTTCTCTCTCTCTCTCTCACTCACAGCTTCTCTTTCTCATTCTCTCTCTCACTCACATCTTCTCTCTCTCTCTCTCACTCACAACTTCTCTCTCTCTCACTCACTCACAGCTTCTCTTTCTCTCTCTCTCTCACACAGCTTCTCTTTCTCTCTCTCTCTCTCACTCACAGCTTCTCTCTCTCACACACACACACTCACAGCTTCTCTTTCTCTCTCTCTCTCTCACTCACAGCTTCTCTTTCTCTCTCTCTCACTCACAGCTTCTCTTTCTCTCTCACACACAGCTCCTTTTTCTCTCTCACACACAGAGAGTTTCTTTCTCTCTCTCTCACAGCTTCTCTCTCTCTCACTCACAGCTTCTCTCTCTCTTTCTCACAGCTACTCTTTCTCTCTCTCTCTTTCACTCTCTGCTTCTCTTTCGCTCTCGCTCTCTCACTCACAGCTTCTCTTTCTCTCTCTCTCACTCACAGCTTCTCTTTCTCTCTCTCATTCTCACTCAGATTCTCTTTCTCTCTCTCTCTCACTCACAGCTTCTCTCTCACTCTCTCTCACTCACTCACAGCTTATCTCTCTCTCTCACTCACAGCTTCTCTTTCTCTCTCTCTCTCACTCACAGCTTCTCTTTCTCTCTCTCTCTCTCACAGCTCTCTTTCTCTCTCTCTCTCACGCACAGCTTCTCTTTCTCTCTCTCTCACTCACATCTTCTCTTTCTCTCTCTCTCTCTCTCACTCACAGCTTCTCTCTCTCTCACTCACAGCTTCACTTTCTCTCGCTCACTCACTCACAGCTTCTCTTTCTCTTTCTCTCTCTAACTCACAGCTTCTATTTATCTCTCTCTCTCACTCACAACTTCTCTTTCTCTCTCTCTCTCACTCACAGCTTCTCCTTCTCTCTCTCTCACTCACATCTCCTCTCTCTCTCTATCTCTCACTCACAGCTTCTCTCTCTCTCTTACTCACTCTCACTCACAGCTTCTCTTTCTCTCTCACACACACTCACAGTTTCTCTCTCTCTCTCACTCACAGCTTCTCTCTCTCTCTCTCAATCACTCACAGCTTCTCTCTCTGTCACTCACAGCTTCTCTCTCTCTCACTCACAGCTTCTCTTTCTCTCTCTCTCACTCACAACTTCTCTTTCTCCCTCTCTCTCTCACTCACAGCTTCTCTTTCTCTCTCTCTCACTCACAACTTCTCTTTCTCCCTCTCTCTCTCACTCACAGCTTCTCTCTCTCACTCAGAGCTTCTCTTTCTTTCTCTCTCTCTCACTCACAGCTTCTCTCTCTCACACACACAGCTTCTCTCTCTCTCACACACACAGCTTCTCTTTCTCTCTCTGTCACTCACAGCTTCACTTTCTCTGTTTCTCTCTAACTCACAGCTTCTCTTTTTCTCTCTCTCACTCAAAGCTTATCTTTCTCTCTCTCTCTCTCTCACTCACTCACAGCTTCTCTTTCTCTCTCTTTCTCTCACTCACAGCTTCTCTTTCTCTCTCTCTCTCTCACTCACAGCTTCTCTTTCTCATTCTCTCTCTCACTCACATCTTCTCTCTCTCTCTCTCACTCACAACTTCTCTCTCTCTCACTCACTCACAGCTTCTCTTTCTCTCTCTCTCTCACACAGCTTCTCTTTCTCTCTCTCTCTCTCACTCACAGCTTCTCTCTCTCACACACACACACTCACAGCTTCTCTTTCTCTCTCTCTCTCTCACTCACATCTTCTCTTTCTCTCTCTCTCTCTCTCACTCACAGCTTCTCTCTCTCTCTCACTCACAGCTTCACTTTCTCTCTCTCACTCACTCACAGCTTCTCTTTCTCTCTCTAACTCACAGCTTCTATTTATCTCTCTCTCTCACTCACAGCTTCTCTTTCTCTCTCTCACTCACAGCTTCTCCTTCTCTCTCTCTCACTCACATCTCCTCTCTCTCTCTCTCTCTCTGACTCACAGCTTCTCTCTCTCTCTCTCTCTTACTCACTCTCACTCACAGCTTCTCTTTCTCTCTCACACACACTCACAGTTTCTCTCTCTCTCTCACTCACAGCTTCTCTCTCTCTATCAATCACTCACAGCTTCTCTCTCTCTGTCACTCACAGCTTCTCTCTCTCACTCACAGCTTCTCTTTCTCTCTCTCTCACTCACAGCTTCTCTTTCTCCCTCTCTCTCTCACTCACAGCTTCTCTCTCTCACTCAGAGCTTCTCTTTCTTTCTCTCTCTTTCACTCACAGCTTCTCTCTCTCACACACACACAGCTTCTCTCTCTCTCACTCACTCACAGCTTCTCTTTCTCTCTCTCTCTCTCACTCACAGCTTTTTTTCTCTCTCTCTCACTCACAGCTTCTCTTTCTCTCTCTCTCTCTCACTCACAGCTTCTCTTTCTCTCTCTCACACGCACAGCTTCTCTTTCTCACTCAGCTTCTCTTTCTCTCTCTCACTCACAGCTTCTCTTTCTCTCTCTCTCTCACTCACAGCTTCTCTTTCTCTCTCTCTCACTCACAGCTTCTCTCTCACTCTCTCTCACTCACTCACAGCTTATCTCTCTCTCTCACTCACAGCTTCTCTTTCTCTCTCTCTCTCACTCACAGCTTCTCTTTCTCTCTCTCTCTCTCACAGCTCTCTTTCTCTCTCTCTCTCACACACAGCTTCTCTTTCTCTCTCTCTCACTCACATCTTCTCTTTCTCTCTCTCTCTCTCACTCACAGCTTCTCTCTCTCTCACTCACAGCTTCACTTTCTCTCGCTCACTCACTCACACCTTCTCTTTCTCTTTCTCTCTCTAACTCACAGCTTCTATTTATCTCTCTCTCACTCACAGCTTCTCTTTCTCTCTCTCTCTCACCCACAGCTTCTCCTTCTCTCTCTCTCACTCACATGTCCTCTCTCTCTCTATCTCTCACTCACAGCTTCTCTCTCTCTCTTACTCACTCTCACTCACAGCTTCTCTTTCTCTTTCTCTCTCTAACTCACAGCTTCTATTTATCTCTCTCTCACTCACATCTTCTCTTTCTCTCTCTCTCTCTCTCACTCACAGCTTCTCTCTCTCTCTCACTCACAGCTTCACTTTCTCTCTCTCACTCACTCACAGCTTCTCTTTCTCTCTCTAACTCACAGCTTCTATTTATCTCTCTCTCTCACTCACAGCTTCTCTTTCTCTCTCTCTCACTCACAGCTTCTCCTTCTCTCTCTCTCACTCACATCTCCTCTCTCTCTCTCTCTCTCTGACTCACAGCTTCTCTCTCTCTCTCTCTCTTACTCACTCTCACTCACAGCTTCTCTTTCTCTCTCACACACACTCACAGTTTCTCTCTCTCTCTCTCACTCACACCTTCTCTCTCTCTCTCAATCACTCACAGCTTCTCTCTCTCTGTCACTCACAGCTTCTCTCTCTCACTCACAGCTTCTCTTTCTCTCTCTCTCACTCACAGCTTCTCTTTCTCCCTCTCTCTCTCACTCACAGCTTCTCTCTCTCACTCAGAGCTTCTCTTTCTTTCTCTCTCTCTCACTCACAGATTCTCTCTCTCTCACACACACAGCTTCTCTCTCTCTCTCACACACAGCTTCTTTCTCTCTCTCTGTCACTCACAGCTTCACTTTCTCTGTTTCTCTCTAACTCACAGCTTCTCTTTTTCTCTCTCTCACTCAAAGCTTCTCTTTCTCTCTCTCTCTCTCACTCACTCACAGCTTCTCTTTCTCTCTCTCTCTCAATCACAGCTTCTCTTTCTCTCTCTCTCTCACTCACAGCTTCTCTTTCTCATTCTCTCTCTCACTCACATCTTCTCTCTCTCTCTCACTCACAGCTTCTCTCTCTCTCTCACACACACACTCACAGATTCTCTTTCTCTCTCTCTCTCTCACTCACAGCTTCTCTTTCTCTCTCTCTCACTCACAGCTTCTCTTTCTCTCTCTCACACAGCTCCTATTTCTCTCTCACACACTCAGAGTTTCTTTCTCTCTCTCTCACAGCTTCTCTCTCTCTCACTCACAGCTTCTCTCTCTCTTTCTCACAGCTACTCTTTCTCTCTCTCTCTTTCACTCTCAGCTTCTCTTTCGCTCTCGCTCTCTCACTCACAGCTTCTCTTTCTCTCTCTCTCACTCACAGCTTCTCTTTCTCTCTCTCACTCACAGCTTCTCTTTCCCTCTCTCTCTCACGCACAGCTTCTCTTTCGCTCTCTCTCTATCACTGTCACAGCATCTCTCTCTCACACACACACTCTCACTCACAGCTTCTCTTTCTCTCTCTCTCTCTCACTCACAGCTTCTCTTTCTTTCTCTCTCACACTCACAGCTTCTCTTTCTCTCTCTCTCTCTCTCACTCACAGCTTCTCTTTCTCTTTCTCTCTCTCACTCACATCTTCTCTCTCTCTCACTCACAGCTTCTCTCTCTCACTCACTCACAGCTTCACTTTCTTTCTCTCTCTCTCTCACAGCTTCTCTTTCGCTTTCTCTTTCTCTCTCTATCTCACAGCATCTCTCTCTCTCACTCACAGCTTCTCTTTCACTCTCTCTCTCTCACTCACAGCTTCTCTTTCTCTGTCTCTAACTCACAGCTTCTCTTTATCTCTATCTCACTCACAGCTTCTCTTTCTCTCTCTCTCACTCACATCTTCTCTTTCTCCCTCTCTCTCTCACTCACAGCTTCTCTCTCTCACTCAGAGCTTCTCTTTCTCTCTCTCTCTCTCACTCACAACTTCTCTCTCTCTTACTCACAGCTACTCTTTCTCTCTCTCTCTCGCACTTTCATCTTTTCTTTCGCTCTCTCTCTCTCACTCACAGCTTCTCTTTCTCTCTCTCTCACTCACAGCTTCTCTTTCTCTCTCTCTTTCTCACTCAGCTTCTCTTTCTCTCTCTCTTACTCACAGCTTCTCTTTCTCTCTCACTCACAGCTTCTCTTTCTCTCTCTCTGTCACTCACAGCTTCTCTTTCTCTTTCTCTCTCTCAATCACATCTTCTCTCTCTCTCACTCACAGCTTCTCTCTCTCACTCACTCACAGCTTCACTTTCTTTCTCTCTCTCACACAGCTTCTCTTTCTCTTTCTCTTTCTCTCTCTATCTCACAGCATCTCTCTCTCTCACTCACAGCTTCTCTTTCACTCACTCTCTCTCACTCACAGCTTCTCTTTCTCTGTCTCTAACTCACAGCTTCTCTTTATCTCTATCTCACTCACAGCTTCTCTTTCTCTCTCTCTCGCACAGCTTCTCTTTCTCTCTCTCACTCACAACTTCTCTCTCGCTCTCTCTCACTCACTCACAGCTTCTCTCTCTCTCTCTCACAGCTTCTCTTTCTCTCTCTCTCTCTCTCACTCACAGCTTCTCTTTCTCTCTCTCTCTCACTCACAGCTTCTCTTTCTCTTTCTCTCTCTAACTCACAGCTTCTATTTATCTCTCTCTCTCTCACTCACAGCTTCTCTTTCTCTCTCTCTCACTCACAGCTTCTCCTTCTCTCTCTCTCACTCACATCTCCTCTCTCTCTATCTCTATCTCTCACTCACAGCTTCTCTCTCTCTCTTACTCACTCTCACTCACAGCTTCTCTTTCTCTCACACACACACTCACAGTTTCTCTCTCTCACTCACTCACAGCTTCTCTCTCTCTCTCTCAATCACTCACAGCTTCTCTCTCTCTGTCACTCACAGCTTCTCTCTCTCTCACTCACAGCTTCTCTTTCTCTCTCTCTCTCACTCACAGCTTCTCATTCTCTCTCTCTCTCTCACTCACAGCTTCTCTTTCTCTCTCACACACACACAGCTTCTCTTCCTCACTCAGCTTCTCTTTCTCTCTCTCACTCACAGCTTCTCTTTCTCTCTCTCTCTCACTCACAGCTTCTCTTTCTCTCTCTCTAACTCACAGCTTCTCTCTCACTCTCTCTCACTCACTCACAGCTTATCTCTCTCTCTCACTCACAGCTTCTCTTTCTCTCTCTCTCTCTCACTCACAGCTTCTCTCTCTCTCTCTCTCTCACAGCTTCTCTTTCTCTCTCTCTCACTCACAGCTTCTCTTTCTCTCTCACACACAGCTCCTATTTCTCTCTCTCTCACACAGAGTTTCTTTCTGTCTCTCTCACAGCTTCTCTCTCACTCACAGCTTCTCTCTCTCTTTCTCACAGCTACTCTTTCTCTCTCTCTCTTTCACTCTCAGCTTCTCTTTCGCTCTCGCTCTCTCACTCACAGCTTCTCTTTCTCTCTCTCTCACTCACAGCTTCTCTTTCTCTCTCTCATTCTCACTCAGATTCTCTTTCTCTCTCTCTCTCACTCACAGCTTCTCTTTCTCTATCTCACTCACAGCTTCTCTTTCCCTCTCTCTCTCACTCACAGCTTCTCTTTCGCTCTCTCTCTATCACTGTCACAGCATCTCTCTCTCACACACACACACTCACTCACAGCTTCTCTTTCTCTCTCTCTCTCTCACTCACAGCTTCTCTTTCTCTCTCTCTCTCACTCACAGCTTCTCTTTATCTCTCTCTCACACTCACAGCTTCTCTTTCTCTCTCTCTCTCTCACTCACAGCTTCTCTTTCTCTTTCTCTCTCTCACTCACATCTTCTCTCTCTCTTTCTCACTCACAGCTTCTCTCTCTCTCTCACTCACAGCTTCTCTCTCTCTCTCTCGCTCACAGCTCTTTCTCTGTCTCTCTCTAACTCACAGCTTCTCTTTATATCTCTCTCACTCACAGCTTCTCTTTCTCTCTCTCTCACTCACAGCTTCTCTCTCACTCTCTCTCACTCACTCACAGCTTATCTCTCTCTCTCACTCACAGCTTCTCTTTCTCTCTCTCTCTCACTCACAGCTTCTCTTTCTCTCTCTCTCACACAGCTTTTCTTTCTCTCTCTCTCTCACGCACAGCTTCTCTTTCTTTCTCTCTCTCTCACTCACATCTTCTCTTTCTCTCTCTCTCTCTCTCACTCACAGCTTCTCTCTCTCTCTCACTCACAGCTTCACTTTCTCTCTCTCACTCACTCACAGCTTCTCTTTCTCTTTCTCTCTCTAACTCACAGCTTCTATTTATCTCTCTCTCTCACTCACAGCTTCTCTTTCTCTCTCTCTCTCACTCACAGCTTCTCCTTCTCTCTCTCTCACTCACATCTCCTCTCGCTCTCTCTATCTCTCTCTCACAGCTTCTCTCTCTCTCTCTCTTACTCACTCTCACTCACAGCTTCTCTTTCTCTCTCACACACACTCACAGTTTCTCTCTCTCACTCACTCACAGCTTCTCTCTCTCTCTCTCAATCACTCACAGCTTCTCTCTCTCTGTCACTCACAGCTTCTCTCTCTCTCACTCACAGCTTCTCTTTCTCTCTCTCTCACTCACAGCTTCTCTTTCTCCCTCTCTCTCTCACTCACAGCTTCTCTCTCTCACTCAGAGCTTCTCTTTATTTCTCTCTCTCTCACTCACAGCTTCTCTCTCTCACACACACACAGCTTCTCTCTCTCACTCACTCACAGCTTCTCTTTTTCTCTCTCTCTCTCACTCACAGCTTTTTTTCTCTCTCTCTCACTCACAGCTTCTCTTTATCTCTCTCTCACTCACATCTTCTCTCTCTCTCTTACTCACAGCTTCTCTCTCTCTCACTCACAGCTTCTCTTTCTCTCTCTCTCTCACATCTTCTCTTTCTCTCTCTGTGTGTCACTCACAGCTCTCTCTCTTTCTCTCTCACTCACAGCTTCTCTTTCTCTCTCTCTCTCGCACTCACAGCTTCTCTTTCTCTCTCTCACTCACAGCTTCTCTTTCTCTCTCTCACACACAGCTTCTCTTTCTCTCTCACTCACTCTCTCTCACAGAGTTTCTTTCTCTCTCACACACAGCTTCTCTCTCTCACTCACAACTTCTCTCTCTCTTACTCACAGCTACTCTTTCTCTCTCTCTCGCACTTTCATCTTTTCTTTCGCTCTCTCTCTCTCACTCACAGCTTCTCTTTCTCTCTCTCACTCACAGCTTCTCTTTCTCTCTCTCTTTCTCACTCAGCTTCTCTTTCTCTCTCTCTTACTCACAGCTTCTCTTTCTCTCTCACTCACAGCTTCTCTTTCTCTCTCTCTGTCACTCACAGCTTCTCTTTCTCTTTCTCTCTCTCAATCACATCTTCTCTCTCTCACTCACAGCTTCTCTCTCTCACTCACTCACAGCTTCACTTTCTTTCTCTCTCTCTCTCACAGCTTCTCTTTCTCTTTCTCTTTCTCTCTCTATCTCACAGCATCTCTCTCTCTCACTCACAACTTCTCTTTCACTCTCTCTCTCTCACTCACAGCTTCTCTTACTCTGTCTCTAACTCACAGCTTCTCTTTATCTCTCTCTCTCACTCACAGCTTCTCTTTCTCTCTCTCTCACTCACAGCTTCTCCTTCTCTCTCTCTCACTCACATCTCCTCTCTCTCTCTCTATCTCTCACTCACAGCTTCTCTCTCTCTCTCTTACTCACTCTCACTCACAGCTTCTCTTTCTCTCACACACACACTCACAGTTTCTCTCTCTCTCTCACTCACAGCTTCTCTCTCTCTCTCAATCACTCACACCTTCTCTCTCTCTGTCACTCACAGCTTCTCTCTCTCACTCACAACTTCTCTTTCTCTCTCTCTCACTCACAGCTTCTCTTTCTCCCTCCCTCTCTCTCTCACTCACAGCTTCTCTCTCTCACTCAGAGCTTCTCTTTATTTCTCTCTCTCTCACTCACAGCATCTCTCTCTCACACACACAGCTTCTCTCTCTCTCACTCACTCACAGCTTCTCTTTCTCTCTCTCTCTCTCTCACTCACAGCTTTTTTCTCTCTCTCTCACTCACAGCTTCTCTTTATCTCCCTCTCACTCACATCTTCTCTCTCTCTCTCACTCACAGCTTCTCTCTCTCTCACTCACAGCTTCTCTTTCTCTCTCTCACACAGCTTCTCTTTCTCTCTCTCTCTGTCACTCACAGCTCTCTCTCTTTCTCTCTCACTCACAGCTTCTCTTTCTCTCTCTCTCTCGCACTCACAGCTTCTCTTTCTCTCTCTCACTCACAGCTTCTCTTTCTCTCTCACACACACAGCTTCTCTTTCTCTCTCACTCACTCTCTCTCACAGAGTTTCTTTCTCTCTCACACACAGCTTCTCTCTCTCACTCACAACTTCTCTCTCTCTTACTCACAGCTACTCTTTCTCTCTCTCTCGCACTTTCATCTTTTCTTTCGCTCTCTCTCTCTCACTCACAGCTTCTCTTTCTCTCTCTCACTCACAGCTTCTCTTTCTCTCTCTCTTTCTCACTCAGCTTCTCTTTCTCTCTCTCTTACTCACAGCTTCTCTTTCTCTCTCACTCACAGCTTCTCTTTCTCTCTCTCTGTCACTCACAGCTTCTCTTTCTCTTTCTCTCTCTCAATCACATCTTCTCTCTCTCACTCACAGCTTCTCTCTCTCACTCACTCACAGCTTCACTTTCTTTCTCTCTCTCTCTCACAGCTTCTCTTTCTCTTTCTCTTTCTCTCTCTATCTCACAGCATCTCTCTCTCTCACTCACAACTTCTCTTTCACTCTCTCTCTCTCACTCACAGCTTCTCTTACTCTGTCTCTAACTCACAGCTTCTCTTTATCTCTCTCTCTCACTCACAGCTTCTCTTTCTCTCTCTCTCACTCACAGCTTCTCCTTCTCTCTCTCTCACTCACATCTCCTCTCTCTCTCTCTATCTCTCACTCACAGCTTCTCTCTCTCTCTCTTACTCACTCTCACTCACAGCTTCTCTTTCTCTCACACACACACTCACAGTTTCTCTCTCTCTCTCACTCACAGCTTCTCTCTCTCTCTCAATCACTCACACCTTCTCTCTCTCTGTCACTCACAGCTTCTCTCTCTCACTCACAGCTTCTCTTTCTCTCTCTCTCACTCACAGCTTCTCTTTCTCCCTCCCTCTCTCTCTCACTCACAGCTTCTCTCTCTCACTCAGAGCTTCTCTTTATTTCTCTCTCACTCACTCACAGCATCTCTCTCTCACACACACAGCTTCTCTCTCTCTCACTCACTCACAGCTTCTCTTTCTCTCTCTCTCTCTCTCACTCACAGCTTTTTTCTCTCTCTCTCACTCACAGCTTCTCTTTATCTCCCTCTCACTCACATCTTCTCTCTCTCTCTCACTCACAGCTTCTCTCTCTCTCACTCACAGCTTCTCTTTCTCTCTCTCACACAGCTTCTCTTTCTCTCTCTCTCTGTCACTCACAGGTCTCTCTCTTTCTCTCTCACTCACAGCTTCTCTTTCTCTCTCTCTCTCACTCACAGCTTCTCTTTCTCATTCTCTCTCTCACTCACATCTTCTCTCTCTCTCTCACTCACAGCTTCTCTCTCTCTCTCACACACACACTCACAGATTCTCTTTCTCTCTCTCTCTCACTCACAGCTTCTCTTTCTCTCTCTCTCACTCACAGCTTCTCTTTCTCTCTCTCACACAGCTCCTATTTCTCTCTCACACACTCAGAGTTTCTTTCTCTCTCTCTCACAGCTTCTCTCTCTCTCACTCACAGCTTCTCTCTCTCTTTCTCACAGCTACTCTTTCTCTCTCTCTCTTTCACTCTCAGCTTCTCTTTCGCTCTCGCTCTCTCACTCACAGCTTCTCTTTCTCTCTCTCTCACTCACAGCTTCTCTTTCTCTCTCTCATTCTCACTCAGATTCTCTTTCTCTCTCTCTCTCACTCACAGCTTCTCTTTCTCTCTCTCACTCACAGCTTCTCTTTCCCTCTCTCTCTCACGCACAGCTTCTCTTTCGCTCTCTCTCTATCACTGTCACAGCATCTCTCTCTCACACACACACTCTCACTCACAGCTTCTCTTTCTCTCTCTCTCTCTCACTCACAGCTTCTCTTTCTTTCTCTCTCACACTCACAGCTTCTCTTTCTCTCTCTCTCTCTCTCACTCACAGCTTCTCTTTCTCTTTCTCTCTCTCACTCACATCTTCTCTCTCTCTCACTCACAGCTTCACTTTCTTTCTCTCTCTCTCTCACAGCTTCTCTTTCGCTTTCTCTTTCTCTCTCTATCTCACAGCATCTCTCTCTCTCACTCACAGCTTCTCTTTCACTCTCTCTCTCTCACTCACAGCTTCTCTTTCTCTGTCTCTAACTCACAGCTTCTCTTTATCTCTATCTCACTCACAGCTTCTCTTTCTCTCTCTCTCACTCACATCTTCTCTTTCTCCCTCTCTCTCTCACTCACAGCTTCTCTCTCTCACTCAGAGCTTCTCTTTCTTTCTCTCTCTCTCACTCACAACTTCTCTCTCTCTTACTCACAGCTACTCTTTCTCTCTCTCTCTCGCACTTTCATCTTTTCTTTCGCTCTCTCTCTCTCACTCACAGCTTCTCTTTCTCTCTCTCTCACTCACAGCTTCTCTTTCTCTCTCTCTTTCTCACTCAGCTTCTCTTTCTCTCTCTCTTACTCACAGCTTCTCTTTCTCTCTCACTCACAGCTTCTCTTTCTCTCTCTCTGTCACTCACAGCTTCTCTTTCTCTTTCTCTCTCTCAATCACATCTTCTCTCTCTCTCACTCACAGCTTCTCTCTCTCACTCACTCACAGCTTCACTTTCTTTCTCTCTCTCACACAGCTTCTCTTTCTCTTTCTCTTTCTCTCTCTATCTCACAGCATCTCTCTCTCTCACTCACAGCTTCTCTTTCACTCACTCTCTCTCACTCACAGCTTCTCTTTCTCTGTCTCTAACTCACAGCTTCTCTTTATCTCTATCTCACTCACAGCTTCTCTTTCTCTCTCTCTCGCACAGCTTCTCTTTCTCTCTCTCACTCACAACTTCTCTCTCGCTCTCTCTCACTCACTCACAGCTTCTCTCTCTCTCTCTCACAGCTTCTCTTTCTCTCTCTCTCTCTCTCACTCACAGCTTCTCTTTCTCTCTCTCTCTCACTCACAGCTTCTCTTTCTCTTTCTCTCTCTAACTCACAGCTTCTATTTATCTCTCTCTCTCACTCACAGCTTCTCTTTCTCTCTCTCTCTCACTCACAGCTTCTCCTTCTCTCTCTCTCACTCACATCTCCTCTCTCTCTATCTCTATCTCTCACTCACAGCTTCTCTCTCTCTCTTACTCACTCTCACTCACAGCTTCTCTTTCTCTCACACACACACTCACAGTTTCTCTCTCTCACTCACTCACAGCTTCTCTCTCTCTCTCTCAATCACTCACAGCTTCTCTCTCTCTGTCACTCACAGCTTCTCTCTCTCTCACTCACAGCTTCTCTTTCTCTCTCTCTCTCACTCACAGCTTCTCATTCTCTCTCTCTCACTCACTCACAGCTTCTCTTTCTCTCTCACACACACACAGCTTCTCTTCCTCACTCAGCTTCTCTTTCTCTCTCTCACTCACAGCTTCTCTTTCTCTCTCTCTCTCACTCACAGCTTCTCTTTCTCTCTCTCTAACTCACAGCTTCTCTCTCACTCTCTCTCACTCACTCACAGCTTATCTCTCTCTCTCACTCACAGCTTCTCTTTCTCTCTCTCTCTCTCACTCACAGCTTCTCTCTCTCTCTCTCTCTCACAGCTTCTCTTTCTCTCTCTCTCACTCACAGCTTCTCTTTCTCTCTCACACACAGCTCCTATTTCTCTCTCTCTCACACAGAGTTTCTTTCTGTCTCTCTCACAGCTTCTCTCTCACTCACAGCTTCTCTCTCTCTTTCTCACAGCTACTCTTTCTCTCTCTCTCTTTCACTCTCAGCTTCTCTTTCGCTCTCGCTCTCTCACTCACAGCTTCTCTTTCTCTCTCACTCACTCACAGCTTCTCTTTCTCTCTCTCATTCTCACTCAGATTCTCTTTCTCTCTCTCTCTCACTCACAGCTTCTCTTTCTCTATCTCACTCACAGCTTCTCTTTCCCTCTCTCTCTCACTCACAGCTTCTCTTTCGCTCTCTCTCTATCACTGTCACAGCATCTCTCTCTCACACACACACACTCACTCACAGCTTCTCTTTCTCTCTCTCTCTCTCACTCACAGCTTCTCTTTCTCTCTCTCTCTCACTCACAGCTTCTCTTTATCTCTCTCTCACACTCACAGCTTCTCTTTCTCTCTCTCTCTCTCACTCACAGCTTCTCTTTCTCTTTCTCTCTCTCACTCACATCTTCTCTCTCTCTTTCTCACTCACAGCTTCTCTCTCTCTCACTCACAGCTTCTCTCTCTCTCTCTCGCTCACAGCTCTTTCTCTGTCTCTCTCTAACTCACAGCTTCTCTTTATATCTCTCTCACTCACAGCTTCTCTTTCTCTCTCTCTCACTCACAGCTTCTCTCTCACTCTCTCTCACTCACTCACAGCTTATCTCTCTCTCTCACTCACAGCTTCTCTTTCTCTCTCTCTCTCACTCACAGCTTCTCTTTCTCTCTCTCTCACACAGCTTTTCTTTCTCTCTCTCTCTCACGCACAGCTTCTCTTTCTTTCTCTCTCTCTCACTCACATCTTCTCTTTCTCTCTCTCTCTCTCTCACTCACAGCTTCTCTCTCTCTCTCACTCACAGCTTCACTTTCTCTCTCTCACTCACTCACAGCTTCTCTTTCTCTTTCTCTCTCTAACTCACAGCTTCTATTTATCTCTCTCTCTCACTCACAGCTTCTCTTTCTCTCTCTCTCTCACTCACAGCTTCTCCTTCTCTCTCTCTCACTCACATCTCCTCTCGCTCTCTCTATCTCTCACTCACAGCTTCTCTCTTTCTCTCTCTTACTCACTCTCACTCACAGCTTCTCTTTCTCTCTCACACACACTCACAGTTTCTCTCTCTCACTCACTCACAGCTTCTCTCTCTCTCTCTCAATCACTCACAGCTTCTCTCTCTCTGTCACTCACAGCTTCTCTCTCTCTCACTCACAGCTTCTCTTTCTCTCTCTCTCACTCACAGCTTCTCTTTCTCCCTCTCTCTCTCACTCACAGCTTCTCTCTCTCACTCAGAGCTTCTCTTTATTTCTCTCTCTCTCACTCACAGCTTCTCTCTCTCTCACACACACAGCTTCTCTCTCTCACTCACTCACAGCTTCTCTTTTTCTCTCTCTCTCTCACTCACAGCTTTTTTTCTCTCTCTCTCACTCACAGCTTCTCTTTATCTCTCTCTCACTCACATCTTCTCTCTCTCTCTTACTCACAGCTTCTCTCTCTCTCACTCACAGCTTCTCTTTCTCTCTCTCTCTCACATCTTCTCTTTCTCTCTCTGTGTGTCACTCACAGCTCTCTCTTTCTCTCTCACTCACAGCTTCTCTTTCTCTCTCTCTCTCGCACTCACAGCTTCTCTTTCTCTCTCTCACTCACAGCTTCTCTTTCTCTCTCACACACACAGCTTCTCTTTCTCTCTCACTCACTCTCTCTCACAGAGTTTCTTTCTCTCTCACACACAGCTTCTCTCTCTCACTCACAACTTCTCTCTCTCTTACTCACAGCTACTCTTTCTCTCTCTCTCGCACTTTCATCTTTTCTTTCGCTCTCTCTCTCTCACTCACAGCTTCTCTTTCTCTCTCTCACTCACAGCTTCTCTTTCTCTCTCTCTTTCTCACTCAGCTTCTCTTTCTCTCTCTCTTACTCACAGCTTCTCTTTCTCTCTCACTCACAGCTTCTCTTTCTCTCTCTCTGTCACTCACAGCTTCTCTTTCTCTTTCTCTCTCTCAATCACATCTTCTCTCTCTCACTCACAGCTTCTCTCTCTCACTCACTCACAGCTTCACTTTCTTTCTCTCTCTCTCACACAGCTTCTCTTTCTCTTTCTCTTTCTCTCTCTATCTCACAGCATCTCTCTCTCTCACTCACAACTTCTCTTTCACTCTCTCTCTCTCACTCACAGCTTCTCTTACTCTGTCTCTAACTCACAGCTTCTCTTTATCTCTCTCTCTCACTCACAGCTTCTCTTTCTCTCTCTCTCACTCACAGCTTCTCCTTCTCTCTCTCTCACTCACATCTCCTCTCTCTCTCTCTATCTCTCACTCACAGCTTCTCTCTCTCTCTCTTACTCACTCTCACTCACAGCTTCTCTTTCTCTCACACACACACTCACAGTTTCTCTCTCTCTCTCACTCACAGCTTCTCTCTCTCTCTCAATCACTCACACCTTCTCTCTCTCTGTCACTCACAGCTTCTCTCTCTCACTCACAGCTTCTCTTTCTCTCTCTCTCACTCACAGCTTCTCTTTCTCCCTCCCTCTCTCTCTCACTCACAGCTTCTCTCTCTCACTCAGAGCTTCTCTTTATTTCTCTCTCTCTCACTCACAGCATCTCTCTCTCACACACACAGCTTCTCTCTCTCTCACTCACTCACAGCTTCTCTTTCTCTCTCTCTCTCTCTCACTCACAGCTTTTTTCTCTCTCTCTCACTCACAGCTTCTCTTTATCTCCCTCTCACTCACATCTTCTCTCTCTCTCTCACTCACAGCTTCTCTCTCTCTCACTCACAGCTTCTCTTTCTCTCTCTCACACAGCTTCTCTTTCTCTCTCTCTCTGTCACTCACAGGTCTCTCTCTTTCTCTCTCACTCACAGCTTCTCTTTCTCTCTCTCTCTCGCACTCACAGCTTCTCTTTCTCTCTCTCACTCACAGCTTCTCTTTCTCTCTCACACACACACAGCTTCTCTTTCTCTCTCTCTTACTCACAGCTTCTCTTTCTCTCTCACTCACAGCTTCTCTTTCTCTCTCTCTGTCACTCACAGCTTCTCTTTCTCTTTCTCTCTCTCAATCACATCTTCTCTCTCTCTCACTCACAGCTTCTCTCTCTCACTCACTCACAGCTTCTCTTTCTTTCTCTCTCTCTCTCACAGCTTCTCTTTCGCTTTCGCTTTCTCTCTCTATCTCACAGCATCTCTCTCTCTCACTCACAGCTTCTCTTTCACTCTCTCTCTCTCACTCACAGCTTCTCTTTCTCTGTCTCTAACTCACAGCTTCTCTTTATCTCTATCTCACTCACAGCTTCTCTTTCTCTCTCTCTCGCACAGCTTCTCTTTCTCTCTCTCACTCACAACTTCTCTCTCGCTCTCTCTCACACTCACAGCTTCTCTCTCTCTCTCACAGCTTCTCTTTCTCTCTCTCTCTCTCTCACTCACAGCTTCTCTTTCTCTCTCTCTGTCACTCACAGCTTCTCTTTCTCTCTCTCTCTCACTCACAGCTTCTCTTTCTCTCTCTCACACGCACAGCTTCTCTTTCTCTCTCTCTCTCACTCACAGCTTCTCTTTCTCTCTCTCTCACTCACAGCTTCTCTCTCACTCTCTCTCACTCACTCACAGCTTATCTCTCTCTCACTCACAGCTTCTCTTTCTCTCTCTCTCACTCACAGCTTCTCTTTCTCTCTCTCTCACAGCTTCTCTTTCTCTCTCTCACGTACAGCTTCTCTTTCTCTCAATCTCACTCACATCTTCTCTTTCTCTCTCTCTCTCTCTCACTCACAGCTTCTCTCTCTCTCTCACTCACAGCTTCACTTTCTCTCTCTCACTCACTCACAGCTTCTCTTTCTCTTTCTCTCTCTAACTCACAGCTTCTATTTATCTCTATCTCTCACTCACAGCTTCTCTTTCTCTCTCTCTCTCACTCACAGCTTTTCCTTCTCTCTCTCTCACTCACATCTCCTCTCTCTCTCTCTATCTCTCACTCACAGCTTCTCTCTCTCTTACTCACTCTCACTCACAGCTTCTCTTTCTCTCACACACACACTCACAGTTTCTCTCTCTCTCTCACTCACAGCTTCTCTCTCTCTCTCTCTCAATCACTCACAGCTTCTCTCTCTCTGTCACTCACAGCTTCTCTCTCTCTCACTCACAGCTTCTCTTTCTCTCTCTCACTCACTCACAGCTTCTCATTCTCTCTCTCTCTCTCACTCACAGCTTCTCTTTCTCTCTCACACACGCACAGCTTCTCTTTCTCACTCAGCTTCTCTTTCTCTCTCTCACTCACAGCTTCTCTTTCTCTCTCTCTCTCTCTCACTCACAGCTTCTCTTTCTCTCTCTCTCACTCACAGCTTCTCTCTCACTCTCTCTCACTCACTCACAGCTTATCTCTCTCTCTCACTCACAACTTCGCTTTCTCTCTCTCTCTCTCACTCACAGCTTCTCTTTCTCTCTCTCTCACAGCTTCTCTTTCTCTCTCTCTCTCACGCACAGCTTCTCTTTCTCTCAATCTCACTCACAGCTTCTCTTTCTCTCTCTCTCGCACAGCTTCTCTTTCTCTCTCTCTCTCACAGCTTCTCTTTCTCTTTCTCTTTCTCTCTCTATCTCACAGCATCTCTCTCTCTCACTCACAGCTTCTCTTTCTCTCTCTCTCTCTCACTCACAGCTTCTCTTTCTCTCTCTCTCTCTCACAGCTGCTGTTTCTCTCTCTCTCTCACGCACAGCTTCTCTTTCTCTCAATCTCAATCACAGCTTCTCTTTCTCTCTCTCTCACAGCTTCTCTTTCTCTCTCTCTCTCTCACTCACAGCTTCTCTTTCTCTCTCTCTCTCACTCACAGCTTCTCTTTCTCTCTCTCTCTCACTCACAGCTTCTCTTTGTCTCTCTCACACGCACAGCTTCTCTTTCTCACTCAGCTTCTCTTTCTCTCTCTCACTCACAGCTTCTCTTTCTCTCTCTCTCTCACTCACAGCTTCTCTTTCTCTCTCTCTCACTCACAGCTTCTCTCTCACTCTCTCTCACTCACTCACAGCTTATCTCTCTCTCACTCACAGCTTCTCTTTCTCTCTCTCTCACTCACAGCTTCTCTTTCTCTCTCTCTCACAGCTTCTCTTTCTCTCTCTCACGCACAGCTTCTCTTTCTCTCAATCTCACTCACCTCTTTCTCTCTCTCTCTCTCTCTCACTCACAGCTTCTCTCTCTCTCTCACTCACAGCTTCACTTTCTCTCTCTCACTCACTCACAGCTTCTCTTTCTCTCTCCCTCTCTCACTCACAGCTTCTCTCTCTCTCACACACACAGCTTCTCTCTCTCTCACTCACTCACAGCTTCTCTTTCTCTCTCTCTCTCTCACTCACAGCTTTTTTTCTCTCTCTCTCACTCACAGCTTCTCTTTATCTCTCTCTCACTCACATCTTCTCTCTCTCTCTCTCACTCACAGCTTCTCTCTCTCTCACTCACAGCTTCTCTTTCTCTCTCTCTCTCACAGCTTCTCTTTCTCTCTCTCTCTGTCACTCACAGCTCTCTCTCTTTCTCTCTCACTCACAGCTTCTCTTTCTCTCTCTCTCTCGCACTCACAGCTTCTCTTTCTCTCTCTCACTCACAGCTTCTCTTTCTCTCTCACACACACAGCTTCTCTTTCTCTCTCACTCACTCTCTCTCACAGAGTTTCTTTCTCTCTCTCACACAGCTTCTCTCTCTCACTCACAACTTCTCTCTCTCTTACTCACAGCTACTCTTTCTCTCTCTCTCTCGCACTTTCATCTTTTCTTTCGCTCTCTCTCTCTCTCACTCACAGCTTCTCTTTCTCTCTCTCTCACTCACAGCTTCTCTTTCTCTCTCTCTTTCTCACTCAGCTTCTCTTTCTCTCTCTCTTACTCACAGCTTCTCTTTCTCTCTCACTCACAGCTTCTCTTTCTCTCTCTCTGTCACTCACAGCTTCTCTTTCTCTTTCTCTCTCTCAATCACATCTTCTCTCTCTCACTCACAGCTTCTCTCTCTCACTCACTCACAGCTTCACTTTCTTTCTCTCTCTCTCACAGCTTCTCTTTCTCTTTCTCTCTCTATCTCACAGCATCTCTCTCTCTCACTCACAGCTTCTCTTTCACTCTCTCTCTCTCACTCACAGCTTCTCTTTCTCTGTCTCTAACTCACAGCTTCTCTTTATCTCTATCTCACTCACAGCTTCTCTTTCTCTCTCTCTCGCACAGCTTCTCTTTCTCTCTCTCACTCACAACTTCTCTCTCGCTCTCTCTCACTCACTCACAGCTTCTCTCTCTCTCTCACAGCTTCTCTTTCTCTCTCTCTCTCTCTCACTCACAGCTTCTCTTTCTCTCTCTCTCTCACTCACAGCTTCTCTTTCTCTCTCTCTCTCACTCACAGCTTCTCTTTCTCTCTCTCACACGCACAGCTTCTCTTTCTCACTCAGCTTCTCTTTCTCTCTCTCACTCACAGCTTCTCTTTCTCTCTCTCTCTCACTCACAGCTTCTCTTTCTCTCTCTCTCACTCACAGCTTCTCTCTCACTCTCTCTCTCTCACTCACAGCTTCTCTTTCTCTCTCTCTCGCACAGCTTCTCTTTCTCTCTCTCACTCACAACTTCTCTCTCGCTCTCTCTCACTCACTCACAGCTTCTCTCTCTCTCTCTCACAGCTTCTCTTTCTCTCTCTCTCTCTCTCACTCACAGCTTCTCTTTCTCTCTCTCTCTCACTAACAGCTTCTCTTTCTCTCTCTCTCTCACTCACAGCTTCTCTTTCTCTCTCTCACACGCACAGCTTCTCTTTCTCACTCAGCTTCTCTTTCTCTCTCTCACTCACAGCTTCTCTTTCTCTCTCTCTCTCTCACTCACAGCTTCTCTTTCTCTCTCTCTCACTCACAGCTTCTCTCTCACTCTCTCTCTCACTCACAGCTTCTCTTTCTCTCTCTCTCTCACAGCTTCTCTTTCTCTCTCTCACGCACAGCTTCTCTTTCTCTCAATCTCACTCACATCTTCTCTTTCTCTCTCTCTCTCTCTCTCTCTCACTCACAGCTTCTCTCTCTCTCTCACTCACAGCTTCACTTTCTCTCTCTCACTCACTCACAGCTTCTCTTTCTCTTTCTCTCTCTAACTCACAGCTTCTATTTATCTCTCTCTCTCACTCACAGCTTCTCTTTCTCTCTCTCTCTCACTCACAGCTTCTCCTTCTCTCTATCTCACTCACATCTCCTCTCTCTCTATCTCTATCTCTCACTCACAGCTTCTCTCTCTCTCTCTTACTCTCACTCACAGCTTCTCTTTCTCTCACACACACACTCACAGTTTCTCTCTCTCACTCACTCACAGCTTCTCTCTCTCTCTCTCAATCACTCACAGCTTCTCTCTCTCTGTCACTCACAGCTTCTCTCTCTCTCACTCACAGCTTCTCTTTCTCTCTCTCTCTCACTCACAGCTTCTCATTCTCTCTCTCTCTCTCACTCACAGCTTCTCTTTCTCTCTCACACACACACAGCTTCTCTTCCTCACTCAGCTTCTCTTTCTCTCTCTCACTCACAGCTTCTCTTTCTCTCTCTCTCTCACTCACAGCTTCTCTTTCTCTCTCTCTCACTCACAGCTTCTCTCTCACTCTCTCTCACTCACTCACAGCTTATCTCTCTCTCTCACTCACAGCTTCTCTTTCTCTCTCTCTCTCTCACTCACAGCTTCTCTTTCTCTCTCTCTCTCTCACAGCTTCTCTTTCTCTCTCTCTCACTCACAGCTTCTCTTTCTCTCTCTCACACAGCTCCTATTTCTCTCTCTCACACACAGAGTTTCTTTCTCTCTCTCTCACAGCTTCTCTCTCACTCACAGCTTCTCTCTCTCTTTCTCACAGCTACTCTTTCTCTCTCTCTCTTTCACTCTCAGCTTCTCTTTCGCTCTCGCTCTCTCACTCACAGCTTCTCTTTCTCTCTCTCATTCTCACTCAGATTCTCTTTCTCTCTCTGTCTCACTCACAGCTTCTCTTTCTCTCTCTCACTCACAGCTTCTCTTTCCCTCTCTCTCTCACTCACAGCTTCTCTTTCGCTCTCTCTCTATCACTGTCACAGCATCTCTCTCTCACACACACACTCTCACTCACAGCTTCTCTTTCTCTCTCTCTCTCTCACTCACAGCTTCTCTTTCTCTCTCTCTCTCACTCACAGCTTCTCTTTCTCTCTCTCTCTCTCACTCACAGCTTCTCTTTCTCTCTCTCTCACTCACAGCTTCTCTTTCTCTTTCTCTCTCTCACTCACATCTTCTCTCTCTCTTTCTCACTCACAGCTTCTCTCTCTCTCACTCACAGCTTCTCTTTCTCTCTCTCGCTCACAGCTTCTCTTTCTCTGTCTCTCTCTAACTCACAGCTTCTCTTTATATCTCTCTCACTCACAACTTCTCTTTCTCTCTCTCTCTCACTCACAGCTTCTCTTTCTCTCTCTCTCACTCACAGCTTCTCTCTCACTCTCTCTCACTCACTCACAGCTTATCTCTCTCTCTCACTCACAACTTCGCTTTCTCTCTCTCTCTCTCACTCACAGCTTCTCTTTCTCTCTCTCTCTCACAGCTTCTCTTTCTCTCTCTCTCTCACGCACAGCTTCTCTTTCTCTCAATCTCACTCACAGCTTCTCTTTCTCTCTCTCTCGCACAGCTTCTCTTTCTCTCTCTCTCTCACAGCTTCTCTTTCTCTTTCTCTTTCTCTCTCTATCTCACAGCATCTCTCTCTCTCACTCACAGCTTCTCTTTCTCTCTCTCTCTCTCACTCACAGCTTCTCTTTCTCTCTCTCTCTCTCACAGCTGCTGTTTCTCTCTCTCTCTCACGCACAGCTTCTCTTTCTCTCAATCTCAATCACAGCTTCTCTTTCTCTCTCTCTCACAGCTTCTCTTTCTCTCTCTCTCTCTCACTCACAGCTTCTCTTTCTCTCTCTCTCTCACTCACAGCTTCTCTTTCTCTCTCTCTCTCACTCACAGCTTCTCTTTGTCTCTCTCACACGCACAGCTTCTCTTTCTCACTCAGCTTCTCTTTCTCTCTCTCACTCACAGCTTCTCTTTCTCTCTCTCTCTCTCTCACTCACAGCTTCTCTTTCTCTCTCTCTCACTCACAGCTTCTCTCTCACTCTCTCTCACTCACTCACAGCTTATCTCTCTCTCACTCACAGCTTCTCTTTCTCTCTCTCTCACTCACAGCTTCTCTTTCTCTCTCTCTCACAGCTTCTCTTTCTCTCTCTCACGCACAGCTTCTCTTTCTCTCAATCTCACTCACCTCTTTCTCTCTCTCTCTCTCTCTCACTCACAGCTTCTCTCTCTCTCTCACTCACAGCTTCACTTTCTCTCTCTCACTCACTCACAGCTTCTCTTTCTCTCTCTCTCTCTCACTCACAGCTTCTCTTTCTCTCTCTCTCTCTCACTCACAGCTTCTCTTTCTCATTCTCTCTCTCACTCACATCTTCTCTCTCTCTCTCTCACTCACAGCTTCTCTCTCTCTCACTCACTCACAGCTTCTCTTTCTCTCTCTCTCTCTCACTCACAGCTTCTCTCTCTCTCACACACACACACTCACAGCTTCTCTTTCTCTCTCTCTCTCTCACTCACAGCTTCTCTTTCTCTCTCTCTCACTCACAGCTTCTCTTTCTCCCTCTCTCTCTCACTCACAGCTTCTCTCTCTCACTCAGAGCTTCTCTTTATTTCTCCCTCTCTCACTCACAGCTTCTCTCTCTCTCACACACACAGCTTCTCTCTCTCTCACTCACTCACAGCTTCTCTTTCTCTCTCTCTCTCTCACTCACAGCTTTTTTTCTCTCTCTCTCACTCACAGCTTCTCTTTATCTCTCTCTCACTCACATCTTCTCTCTCTCTCTCTCACTCACAGCTTCTCTCTCTCTCACACACACAGCTCTCTCTCTTTCTCTCTCACTCACAGCTTCTCTTTCTCTCTCTCTCTCGCACTCACAGCTTCTCTTTCTCTCTCTCACTCACAGCTTCTCTTTCTCTCTCACACACACAGCTTCTCTTTCTCTCTCACTCACTCTCTCTCACAGAGTTACTTTCTCTCTCTCACACAGCTTCTCTCTCTCACTCACAACTTCTCTCTCTCTTACTCACAGCTACTCTTTCTCTCTCTCTCTCGCACTTTCATCTTTTCTTTCGCTCTCTCTCTCTCTCACTCACAGCTTCTCTTTCTCTCTCTCTCACTCACAGCTTCTCTTTCTCTCTCTCTTTCTCACTCAGCTTCTCTCTCTCTCTCTTACTCACAGCTTCTCTTTCTCTCTCACTCACAGCTTCTCTTTCTCTCTCTCTGTCACTCACAGCTTCTCTTTCTCTTTCTCTCTCTCAATCACATCTTCTCTCTCTCACTCACAGCTTCTCTCTCTCACTCACTCACAGCTTCACTTTCTTTCTCTCTCTCTCACAGCTTCTCTTTCTCTTTCTCTTTCTCTCTCTATCTCACAGCATCTCTCTCTCTCACTCACAGCTTCTCTTTCACTCTCTCTCTCTCACTCACAGCTTCTCTTTCTCTGTCTCTAACTCACAGCTTCTCTTTATCTCTATCTCACTCACAGCTTCTCTTTCTCTCTCTCTCGCACAGCTTCTCTTTCTCTCTCTCACTCACAACTTCTCTCTCGCTCTCTCTCACTCACTCACAGCTTCTCTCTCTCTCTCACAGCTTCTCTTTCTCTCTCTCTCTCTCTCACTCACAGCTTCTCTTTCTCTCTCTCTCTCACTCACAGCTTCTCTTTCTCTCTCTCTCTCACTCACAGCTTCTCTTTCTCTCTCTCACACGCACAGCTTCTCTTTCTCACTCAGCTTCTCTTTCTCTCTCTCACTCACAGCTTCTCTTTCTCTCTCTCTCTCACTCACAGCTTCTCTTTCTCTCTCTCTCACTCACAGCTTCTCACTCTCTCTCTCTCACTCACAGCTTCTCTTTCTCTCTCTCTCGCACAGCTTCTCTTTCTCTCTCTCACTCACAACTTCTCTCTCGCTCTCTCTCACTCACTCACAGCTTCTCTCTCTCTCTCTCACAGCTTCTCTTTCTCTCTCTCTCTCTCTCACTCACAGCTTCTCTTTCTCTCTCTCTCTCACTAACAGCTTCTCTTTCTCTCTCTCTCTCACTCACAGCTTCTCTTTCTCTCTCTCACACGCACAGCTTCTCTTTCTCACTCAGCTTCTCTTTCTCTCTCTCACTCACAGCTTCTCTTTCTCTCTCTCTCTCTCACTCACAGCTTCTCTTTCTCTCTCTCTCACTCACAGCTTCTCTCTCACTCTCTCTCTCTCACTCACAGCTTCTCTTTCTCTCTCTCTCTCACAGCTTCTCTTTCTCTCTCTCACGCACAGCTTCTCTTTCTCTCAATCTCACTCACATCTTCTCTTTCTCTCTCTCTCTCTCTCTCACTCACAGCTTCTCTCTCTCTCTCACTCACAGCTTCACTTTCTCTCTCTCACTCACTCACAGCTTCTCTTTCTCTTTCTCTCTCTAACTCACAGCTTCTATTTATCTCTCTCTCTCACTCACAGCTTCTCTTTCTCTCTCTCTCTCACTCACAGCTTCTCCTTCTCTCTATCTCACTCACATCTCCTCTCTCTCTATCTCTATCTCTCACTCACAGCTTCTCTCTCTTACTCTCACTCACAGCTTCTCTTTCTCTCACACACACACTCACAGTTTCTCTCTCTCACTCACTCACAGCTTCTCTCTCTCTCTCTCAATCACTCACAGCTTCTCTCTCTCTGTCACTCACAGCTTCTCTCTCTCTCACTCACAGCTTCTCTTTCTCTCTCTCTCTCACTCACAGCTTCTCATTCTCTCTCTCTCTCTCACTCACAGCTTCTCTTTCTCTCTCACACACACACAGCTTCTCTTCCTCACTCAGCTTCTCTTTCTCTCTCTCACTCACAGCTTCTCTTTCTCTCTCTCTCTCACTCACAGCTTCTCTTTCTCTCTCTCTCACTCACAGCTTCTCTCTCACTCTCTCTCACTCACTCACAGCTTATCTCTCTCTCTCACTCACAGCTTCTCTTTCTCTCTCTCTCTCTCACTCACAGCTTCTCTTTCTCTCTCTCTCTCTCACAGCTTCTCTTTCTCTCTCTCTCACTCACAGCTTCTCTTTCTCTCTCTCACACAGCTCCTATTTCTCTCTCTCACACACAGAGTTTCTTTCTCTCTCTCTCACAGCTTCTCTCTCACTCACAGCTTCTCTCTCTCTTTCTCACAGCTACTCTTTCTCTCTCTCTCTTTCACTCTCAGCTTCTCTTTCGCTCTCGCTCTCTCACTCACAGCTTCTCTTTCTCTCTCTCATTCTCACTCAGATTCTCTTTCTCTCTCTGTCTCACTCACAGCTTCTCTTTCTCTCTCTCACTCACAGCTTCTCTTTCCCTCTCTCTCTCACTCACAGCTTCTCTTTCGCTCTCTCTCTATCACTGTCACAGCATCTCTCTCTCACACACACACTCTCACTCACAGCTTCTCTTTCTCTCTCTCTCTCTCACTCACAGCTTCTCTTTCTCTCTCTCTCTCACTCACAGCTTCTCTTTATCTCTCTCTCACACTCACAGCTTCTCTTTCTCTCTCTCTCACTCACAGCTTCTCTTTCTCTTTCTCTCTCTCACTCACATCTTCTCTCTCTCTTTCTCACTCACAGCTTCTCTCTCTCTCACTCACAGCTTCTCTTTCTCTCTCTCGCTCACAGCTTCTCTTTCTCTGTCTCTCTCTAACTCACAGCTTCTCTTTATATCTCTCTCACTCACAGCTTCTCTTTCTCTCTCTCTCTCACTCACAGCTTCTCTTTCTCTCTCTCTCACTCACAGCTTCTCTCTCACTCTCTCTCACTCACTCACAGATTATCTCTCTCTCTCACTCACAGCTTCTCTTTCTCTCTCTCTCTCACTCACAGCTTCTCTTTCTCTCTCTCACACACAGCTTTTCTTTCTCTCTCTCTCTCACGCACAGCTTCTCTTTCTTTCTCTCTCTCACTCACATCTTCTCTTTCTCTCTCTCTCTCTCACTCACAGCTTCTCTCTCTCTCTTACTCACAGCTTCACTTTCTCTCTCTCACTCACTCACAGCTTCTCTTTCTCTTTCTCTCTCTAACTCACAGCTTCTATTTATATCTCTCTCTCACTCACAGCTTCTCTTTCTCTCTCTCTCACTCACAGCTTCTCCTTCTCTCTCTCTCACTCACATCTCCTCTCGCTCTCTCTATCTCTCACTCACAGCTTCTCTCTCTCTCTTACTCACTCTCACTCACAGCTTCTCTTTCTCTCTCACACACACTCACAGTTTCTCTCTCTCTCTCACTCACAGCTTCTCTCTCTCTCTCTCTCAATCACTCACAGCTTCTCTCTCTCTGTCACTCACAGCTTCTCTCTCTCTCACTCACAGCTTCTCTTTCTCTCTCTCTCACTCACAGCTTCTCTTTCTCCCTCTCTCTCTCACTCACAGCTTCTCTCTCTCACTCAGAGCTTCTCTTTATTTCTCTCTCTCTCACTCACAGCTTCTCTCTCTCTCACACACACAGCTTCTCTCTCTCTCACTCACTCACAGCTTCTCTTTTTCTCTCTCTCTCTCACTCACAGCTTTTTTCCTCTCTCTCTCACTCACAGCTTCTCTTTATCTCTCTCTCACTCACATCTTCTCTCTCTCTCTCACTCACAGCTTCTCTCTCTCTCACTCACAGCTTCTCTTTCTCTCTCTCTCTCACAGCTTCTCTTTCTCTCTCTGTGTGTCACTCACAGCTCTCTCTCTTTCTCTCTCACTCACAGCTTCTCTTTCTCTCTCTCTCTCGCACTCACAGCTTCTCTTTCTCTCTCTCACTCACAGCTTCTCTTTCTCTCTCACACACACAGCTTCTCTTTCTCTCTCACTCACTCTCTCTCACAGAGTTTCTTTCTCTCTCTCACACAGCTTCTCTCTCTCACTCACAACTTCTCTCTCTCTTACTCACAGCTACTCTTTCTCTCTCTCTCGCACTTTCATCTTTTCTTTCGCTCTCTCTCTCTCACTCACAGCTTCTCTTTCTCTCTCTCACTCACAGCTTCTCTTTCTCTCTCTCTTTCTCACTCAGCTTCTCTTTCTCTCTCTCTTACTCACAGCTTCTCTTTCTCTCTCACTCACAGCTTCTCTTTCTCTCTCTCTGTCACTCACAGCTTCTCTTTCTCTTTCTCTCTCTCAATCACATCTTCTCTCTCTCACTCACAGCTTCTCTCTCTCACTCACTCACAGCTTCACTTTCTTTCTCTCTCTCTCTCACAGCTTCTCTTTCTCTTTCTCTTTCTCTCTCTATCTCACAGCATCTCTCTCTCACTCACAGCTTCTCTTTCACTCTCTCTCTCTCACTCACAGCTTCTCTTTATCTCTGTCTCTCACTCACAGCTTCTCTTTCTCTCTCTCTCACTCACAGCTTCTCCTTCACTCTCTCTCACTCACATCTCCTCTCTCTCTCTATCTCTCACTCACAGCTTCTCTCTCTCTCTCTTACTCACTCTCACTCACAGCTTCTCTTTCTCTCACACACACACTCACAGTTTCTCTCTCTCTCTCACTCACAGCTTCTCTCTCTCTCTCAATCACTCACAGCTTCTCTCTCTCTGTCACTCACAGCTTCTCTCTCTCACTCACAGCTTCTCTTTCTCTCTCTCTCACTCACAGCTTCTCTTTCTCCCTCTCTCTCTCACTCACAGCTTCTATCTCTCACTCAGAGCTTCTCTTTATTTCTCTCTCTCTCACTCACAGCATCTCTCTCTCACACACACAGCTTCTCTCTCTCTCACTCACTCACAGCTTCTCTTTCTCTCTCTCTCTCTCACTCACAGCTTTTTTCTCTCTCTCTCACTCACAGCTTCTCTTTATCTCCCTCTCACTCACATCTTCTCTCTCTCTCTCACTCACAGCTTCTCTCTCTCTCACTCACAGCTTCTCTTTCTCTCTCTCACACAGCTTCTCTTTCTCTCTCTCTCTGTCACTCACAGGTCTCTCTCTTTCTCTCTCACTCACAGCTTCTCTTTCTCTCTCTCTCTCGCACTCACAGCTTCTCTTTCTCTCTCTCACTCACAGCTTCTCTTTCTCTCTCTCTGTCACTCACAGCTTCTCTTTCTCTTTCTCTCTCTCAATCACATCTTCTCTCTCTCTCACTCACAGCTTCTCTCTCTCACTCACTCACAGCTTCACTTTCTTTCTCTCTCTCTCTCACAGCTTCTCTTTCGCTTTCTCTTTCTCTCTCTATCTCACAGCATCTCTCTCTCTCACTCACAGCTTCTCTTTCACTCTCTCTCTCTCACTCACAGCTTCTCTTTCTCTGTCTCTAACTCACAGCTTCACTTTATCTCTATCTCACTCACAGCTTCTCTTTCTCTCTCTCTCGCACAGCTTCTCTTTCTCTCTCTCACTCACAACTTCTCTCTCGCTCTCTCTCACTCACTCACAGCTTCTCTCTCTCTCTCTCACAGCTTCTCTTTCTCTCTCTCTCTCTCTCAGTCACAGCTTTTTTTCTCTCTCTCTCACTCACAGCTTCTCTTTATCTCTCTCTCACTCACATCTTCTCTCTCTCTCTCACTCACAGCTTCTCTCTCTCTCACTCACAGCTTCTCTTTCTCTCTCTCTCTCACAGCTTCTCTTTCTCTCTCTCTCTGTCACTCACAGCTCTCTCTCTTTCTCTCTCACTCACAGCTTCTCTTTCTCTCTCTCTCTCGCACTCACAGCTTCTCTTTCTCTTTCTCTCTCTCAATCACATCTTCTCTCTCTCTCACTCACAGCTTCTCTCTCTCACTCACTCACAGCTTCACTTTCTTTCTCTCTCTCTCTCACAGCTTCTCTTTCGCTTTCGTTTTCTCTCTCTATCTCACAGCATCTCTCTCTCTCACTCACAGCTTCTCTTTCACTCTCTCTCTCTCACTCACAGCTTCTCTTTCTCTGTCTCTAACTCACAGCTTCTCTTTATCTCTATCTCACTCACAGCTTCTCTTTCTCTCTCTCTCGCACAGCTTCTCTTTCTCTCTCTCACTCACAACTTCTCTCTCGCTCTCTCTCACTCACTCACAGCTTCTCTCTCTCTCTCACAGCTTCTCTTTCTCTCTCTCTCTCTCTCACTCACAGCTTCTCTTTCTCTCTCTCTGTCACTCACAGCTTCTCTTTCTCTCTCTCTCTCACTCACAGCTTCTCTTTCTCTCTCACACACACACAGCTTCTCTTTCTCTCTCTCTCTCACTCACAGCTTCTCTTTCTCTCTCTCTCACTCACAGCTTCTCTCTCACTCTCTCTCACTCACTCACAGCTTATCTCTCTCTCACTCACTGCTTCTCTTTCTCTCTCTCTCACTCACAGCTTCTCTTTCTCTCTCTCTCACAGCTTCTCTTTCTCTCTCTCACGTACAGCTTCTCTTTCTCTCAATCTCACTCACATCTTCTCTTTCTCTCTCTCTCTCTCACTCACAGCTTCTCTCTCTCTCTCACTCACAGCTTCACTTTCTCTCTCTCACTCACTCACAGCTTCTCTTTCTCTTTCTCTCTCTAACTCACAGCTTCTATTTATCTCTCTCTCACTCACAGCTTCTCTTTCTCTCTCTCTCTCACTCACAGCTTCTCCTTCTCTCTCTCTCACTCACATCTCCTCTCTCTCTATCTCTATCTCTCACTCACAGCTTCTCTCTCTCTCTCTTACTCACTCTCACTCACAGCTTCTCTTTCTCTCACACACACACTCACAGTTTCTCTCTCTCTCTCACTCACAGCTTCTCTCTCTCTCTCAATCACTCACAGCTTCTCTCTCTCTGTCACTCACAGCTTCTCTCTCTCTCACTCACAGCTTCTCTTTCTCTCTCTCTCTCTCACTCACAGCTTCTCATTCTCTCTCTCTCTCTCACTCACAGCTTCTCTTTCTCTCTCTCACACGCACAGCTTCTCTTTCTCACTCAGCTTCTCTTTCTCTCTCTCACTCACAGCTTCTCTTTCTCTCTCTCACTCACAGCTTCTCTTTCTCTCTCTCTCACTCACAGCTTCTCTCTCACTCTCTCTCACTCACTCACAGCTTATCTCTCTCTCACACTCACAGCTTCTCTTTCTCTCTCTCTCTCACTCACAGCTTCTCTTTCTCTCTCTCTCTCACAGCTTCTCTTTCTCTCTCTCTCTCACGCACAGCTTCTCTTTCTCTCAATCTCACTCACATCTTCTCTCTCTCTCTCTCACTCACAGCTTCTCTCTCTCTCTCACTCACAGCTTCACTTTCTCTCTCTCACTCACTCACAGCTTCTCTTTCTCTTTCTCTCTCTAACTCACAGCTTCTATTTATCTCTCTCTCTCACTCACAGCTTCTCTTTCTCTCTCTCTCTCACTCACAGCTTTTCCTTCTCTCTCTCTCACTCACATCTCCTCTCTCTCTCTCTATCTCTCACTCACAGCTTCTCTCTCTCTTACTCACTCTCACTCACAGCTTCTCTTTCTCTCACACACACACTCACAGTTTCTCTCTCTCTCTCACTCACAGCTTCTCTCTCTCTCTCTCAATCACTCACAGCTTCTCTCTCTCTGTCACTCACAGCTTCTCTCTCTCTCACTCACAGCTTCTCTTTCTCTCTCTCACTCACTCACAGCTTCTCATTCTCTCTCTCTCTCTCACTCACAGCTTCTCTTTCTCTCTCACACACGCACAGCTTCTCTTTCTCACTCAGCTTCTCTTTCTCTCTCTCACTCACAGCTTCTCTTTCTCTCTCTCTCTCACTCACAGCTTCTCTTTCTCTCTCTCTCACTCACAGCTTCTCTCTCACTCTCTCTCACTCACTCACAGCTTATCTCTCTCTCTCACTCACAACTTCTCTTTCTCTCTCTCTCTCTCACTCACAGCTTCTCTTTCTCTCTCTCTCTCACAGCTTCTCTTTCTCTCTCTCTCTCACGCACAGCTTCTCTTTCTCTCAATCTCACTCACAGCTTCTCTTTCTCTCTCTCTCGCACAGCTTCTCTTTCTCTCTCTCTCACAGCTTCTCTTTCTCTTTCTCTTTCTCTCTCTATCTCACAGCATCTCTCTCTCTCACTCACAGCTTCTCTTTCTCTCTCTCTCTCTCACTCACAGCTTCTCTTTCTCTCTCTCTCTCACAGCTTCTCTTTCTCTCTCTCTCTCACACACAGCTTCTCTTTCTCTCAATCTCACTCACAGCTTCTCTTTCTCTCTCTCTCACAGCTTCTCTTTCTCTCTCTCTCTCTCACTCACAGCTTCTCTTTCTCTCTCTCTCTCACTCACAGCTTCTCTTTCTCTCTCTCTCTCACTCACAGCTTCTCTTTGTCTCTCTCACACGCACAGCTTCTCTTTCTCACTCAGCTTCTCTTTCTCTCTCTCACTCACAGCTTCTCTTTCTCTCTCTCTCTCACTCACAGCTTCTCTTTCTCTCTCTCTCACTCACAGCTTCTCTCTCACTCTCTCTCACTCACTCACAGCTTATCTCTCTCTCACTCACAGCTTCTCTTTCTCTCTCTCTCACTCACAGCTTCTCTTTCTCTCTCTCTCACAGCTTCTCTTTCTCTCTCTCACGCACAGCTTCTCTTTCTCTCAATCTCACTCACCTCTTTCTCTCTCTCTCTCTCTCTCACTCACAGCTTGTCTCTCTCTCTCACTCACAGCTTCACTTTCTCTCTCTCACTCACTCACAGCTTCTCTTTCTCTCTCTCTCTCTCACTCACAGCTTCTCTTTCTCTCTCTCTCTCTCACTCACAGCTTCTCTTTCTCATTCTCTCTCTCACTCACATCTTCTCTCTCTCTCTCACTCACAGCTTCTCTCTCTCTCACTCACTCACAGCTTCTCTTTCTCTCTCTCTCTCTCACTCACAGCTTCTCTCTCTCTCACACACACACACTCACAGCTTCTCTTTCTCTCTCTCTCTCTCACTCACAGCTTCTCTTTCTCTCTCTCTCACTCACAGCTTCTCTTTCTCCCTCTCTCTCTCACTCACAGCTTCTCTCTCTCACTCAGAGCTTCTCTTTATTTCTCCCTCTCTCACTCACAGCTTCTCTCTCTCACACACACACAGCTTCTCTCTCTCTCACTCACTCACAGCTTCTCTTTCTCTCTCTCTCTCTCACTCACAGCTTTTTTTCTCTCTCTCTCACTCACAGCTTCTCTTTATCTCTCTCTCACTCACATCTTCTCTCTCTCTCTCACTCACAGCTTCTCTCTCTCTCACTCACAGCTTCTCTTTCTCTCTCTCTCTCACAGCTTCTCTTTCTCTCTCTCTCTGTCACTCACAGCTCTCTCTCTTTCTCTCTCACTCACAGCTTCTCTTTCTCTCTCTCTCTCGCACTCACAGCTTCTCTTTCTCTCTCTCACTCACAGCTTCTCTTTCTCTCTCACACACACAGCTTCTCTTTCTCTCTCACTCACTCTCTCTCACAGAGTTTCTTTCTCTCTCTCACACAGCTTCTCTCTCTCACTCACAACTTCTCTCTCTCTTACTCACAGCTACTCTTTCTCTCTCTCTCTCGCACTTTCATCTTTTCTTTCGCTCTCTCTCTCTCTCACTCACAGCTTCTCTTTCTCTCTCTCTCACTCACAGCTTCTCTTTCTCTCTCTCTTTCTCACTCAGCTTCTCTTTCTCTCTCTCTTACTCACAGCTTCTCTTTCTCTCTCACTCACAGCTTCTCTTTCTCTCTCTCTGTCACTCACAGCTTCTCTTTCTCTTTCTCTCTCTCAATCACATCTTCTCTCTCTCACTCACAGCTTCTCTCTCTCACTCACTCACAGCTTCACTTTCTTTCTCTCTCTCTCACAGCTTCTCTTTCTCTTTCTCTTTCTCTCTCTATCTCACAGCATCTCTCTCTCTCACTCACAGCTTCTCTTTCACTCTCTCTCTCTCACTCACAGCTTCTCTTTCTCTGTCTCTAACTCACAGCTTCTCTTTATCTCTATCTCACTCACAGCTTCTCTTTCTCTCTCTCTCGCACAGCTTCTCTTTCTCTCTCTCACTCACAACTTCTCTCTCGCTCTCTCTCACTCACTCACAGCTTCTCTCTCTCTCTCACAGCTTCTCTTTCTCTCTCTCTCTCTCTCACTCACAGCTTCTCTTTCTCTCTCTCTCTCACTCACAGCTTCTCTTTCTCTCTCTCTCTCACTCACAGCTTCTCTTTCTCTCTCTCACACGCACAGCTTCTCTTTCTCACTCAGCTTCTCTTTCTCTCTCTCACTCACAGCTTCTCTTTCTCTCTCTCTCTCTCACTCACAGCTTCTCTTTCTCTCTCTCTCACTCACAGCTTCTCTCTCACTCTCTCTCTCTCACTCACAGCTTCTCTTTCTCTCTCTCTCGCACAGCTTCTCTTTCTCTCTCTCACTCACAACTTCTCTCTCGCTCTCTCTCACTCACTCACAGCTTCTCTCTCTCTCTCACAACTTCTCTTTCTCTCTCTCTCTCTCTCACTCACAGCTTCTCTTTCTCTCTCTCTCTCACTAACAGCTTCTCTTTCTCTCTCTCTCTCACTCACAGCTTCTCTTTCTCTCTCTCACACGCACAGCTTCACTTTCTCACTCAGCTTCTCTTTCTCTCTCTCACTCACAGCTTCTCTTTCTCTCTCTCTCTCTCACTCACAGCTTCTCTTTCTCTCTCTCTCACTCACAGCTTCTCTCTCACTCTCTCTCTCTCACTCACAGCTTCTCTTTCTCTCTCTCTCTCACAGCTTCTCTTTCTCTCTCTCACGCACAGCTTCTCTTTCTCTCAATCTCACTCACATCTTCTCTTTCTCTCTCTCTCTCTCTCTCTCACTCACAGCTTCTCTCTCTCTCTCACTCACAGCTTCACTTTCTCTCTCTCACTCACTCACAGCTTCTCTTTCTCTTTCTCTCTCTAACTCACAGCTTCTATTTATCTCTCTCTCTCACTCACAGCTTCTCTTTCTCTCTCTCTCTCACTCACAGCTTCTCCTTCTCTCTATCTCACTCACATCTCCTCTCTCTCTATCTCTGTCTCTCACTCACAGCTTCTCTCTCTCTCTCTTACTCACTCTCACTCACAGCTTCTCTTTCTCTCACACACACACTCACAGTTTCTCTCTCTCACTCACTCACAGCTTCTCTCTCTCTCTGTCAATCACTCACAGCTTCTCTCTCTCTGTCACTCACAGCTTCTCTCTCTCTCACTCACAGCTTCTCTTTCTCTCTCTCTCTCACTCACAGCTTCTCATTCTCTCTCTCTCTCTCACTCACAGCTTCTCTTTCTCTCTCACACACACACAGCTTCTCTTCCTCACTCAGCTTCTCTTTCTCTCTCTCACTCACAGCTTCTCTTTCTCTCTCTCTCTCACTCACAGCTTCTCTTTCTCTCTCTCTCACTCACAGCTTCTCTCTCACTCTCTCTCACTCACTCACAGCTTATCTCTCTCTCTCACTCACAGCTTCTCTTTCTCTCTCTCTCTCTCACTCACAGCTTCTCTTTCTCTCTCTCTCTCTCACAGCTTCTCTTTCTCTCTCTCTCACTCACAGCTTCTCTTTCTCTCTCTCACACAGCTCCTATTTCTCTCTCTCTCACACAGAGTTTCTTTCTCTCTCTCTCACAGCTTCTCTCTCACTCACAGCTTCTCTCTCTCTTTCTCACAGCTACTCTTTCTCTCTCTCTCTTTCACTCTCAGCTTCTCTTTCGCTCTCGCTCTCTCACTCACAGCTTCTCTTTCTCTCTGTCATTCTCACTCAGCTTCTCTTTCTCTCTCTCTTACTCACAGCGTCTCTTTCTCTCTCACTCACAGCTTCTCTTTCTCTCTCTCTGTCACTCACAGCTTCTCTTTCTCTCTCTCTCACTCACAGCTTCTCTCTCACTCTCTCTCTCTCACTCACAGCTTCTCTTTCTCTCTCTCTCTCACAGCTTCTCTTTCTCTCTCTCTCTCACAGCTTCTCTTTCTCTCTCTCACGCACAGCTTCTCTTTCTCTCAATCTCACTCACATCTTCTCTTTCTCTCTCTCTCTCTCTCTCACTCACAGCTTCTCTCTCTCTCTCACTCACAGCTTCACTTTCTCTCTCTCACTCACTCACAGCTTCTCTTTCTCTTTCTCTCTCTAACTCACAGCTTCTATTTATCTCTCTCTCTCACTCACAGCTTCTCTTTCTCTCTCTCTCTCACTCACAGCTTCTCCTTCTCTCTATCTCACTCACATCTCCTCTCTCTCTCTCTCTATCTCTCACTCACAGCTTCTCTCTCTCTCTCTTACTCACTCTCACTCACAGCTTCTCTTTCTCTCACACACACACTCACAGTTTCTCTCTCTCTCTCACTCACAGCTTCTCTCTCTCTCTCTCAATCACTCACAGCTTCTCTCTCTCTGTCACTCACAGCTTCTCTCTCTCTCACTCACAGCTTCTCTTTCTCTCTCTCTCTCACTCACAGCTTCTCATTCTCTCTCTCTCTCTCACTCACAGCTTCTCTTTCTCTCACACACACACACAGCTTCTCTTCCTCACTCAGCTTCTCTTTCTCTCTCTCACTCACAGCTTCTCTTTCTCTCTCTCTCTCACTCACAGCTTCTCTTTCTCTCTCTCTCACTCACAGCTTCTCTCTCACTCTCTCTCACTCACTCACAGCTTATCTCTCTCTCTCACTCACAGCTTCTCTTTTTCTCTCTCTCTCTCACTCACAGCTTCTCTTTCTCTCTCTCTCTCTCACAGCTTCTCTTTCTCTCTCTCTCACTCACAGCTTCTCTTTCTCTCTCTCACACAGCTCCTATTTCTCTCTCTCTCACAAAGAGTTTCTTTCTCTCTCTCTCACAGATTCTCTCTCACTCACAGCTTCTCTCTCTCTTTCTCACAGCTACTCTTTCTCTCTCTCTCTTTCACTCTCAGCTTCTCTTTCGCTCTCGCTCTCTCACTCACAGCTTCTCTTTCTCTCTGTCATTCTCACTCAGCTTCTCTTTCTCTCTCTCTTACTCACAGCTTCTCTTTCTCTCTCACTCACAGCTTCTCTTTCTCTCTCTCTGTCACTCACAGCTTCTCTTTCTCTTTCTCTCTCTCAATCACATCTTCTCTCTCTCACTCACAGCTTCTCTCTCTCACTCACTCACAGCTTCACTTTCTTTCTCTCTCTCTCACAGCTTCTCTTTCTCTTTCTCTTTCTCTCTCTATCTCACGGCATCTCTCTCTCTCACTCACAGCTTCTCTTTCACTCTCTCTCTCTCACTCACAGCTTCTCTTTCTCTGTCTCTAACTCACAGCTTCTCTTTATCTCTATCTCACTCACAGCTTCTCTTTCTCTCTCTCTCGCACAGCTTCTCTTTCTCTCTCTCACTCACAACTTCTCTCTCGCTCTCTCTCACTCACTCACAGCTTCTCTCTCTCTCACAGCTTCTCTTTCTCTCTCTCTCTCTCACTCACAGCTTCTCTTTCTCTCTCTCTCTCACTCACAGCTTCTCTTTCTCTCTCTCTCTCACTCACAGCTTCTCTTTCTCTCTCTCACACGCACAGCTTCTCTATCTCACTCAGCTTCTCTTTCTCTCTCTCACTCACAGCTTCTCTTTCTCTCTCTCTCTCACTCACAGCTTCTCTTTCTCTCTCTCTCACTCACAGCTTCTCTCTCACTCTCTCTCTCTCACTCACAGCTTCTCTTTCTCTCTCTCTCGCACAGCTTCTCTTTCTCTCTCTCACTCACAACTTCTCTCTCGCTCTCTCTCACTCACTCACAGCTTCTCTCTCTCTCTCACAGCTTCTCTTTCTCTCTCTCTCTCTCACTCACAGCTTCTCTTTCTCTCTCTCTCTCACTAACAGCTTCTCTTTCTCTCTCTCTCACTCACAGCTTCTCTTTCTCTCTCTCACACGCACAGCTTCTCTTTCTCACTCAGCTTCTCTTTCTCTCTCTCACTCACAGCTTCTCTTTCTCTCTCTCTCTCTCACTCACAGCTTCTCTTTCTCTCTCTCTCACTCACAGCTTCTCTCTCACTCTCTCTCTCTCACTCACAGCTTCTCTTTCTCTCTCTCTCTCACAGCTTCTCTTTCTCTCTCTCACGCACAGCTTCTCTTTCTCTCAATCTCACTCACATCTTCTCTTTCTCTCTCTCTCTCTCTCTCACTCACAGCTTCTCTCTCTCTCTCACTCACAGCTTCACTTTCTCTCTCTCACTCACTCACAGCTTCTCTTTCTCTCTCTCTCTCACTCACAGCTTCTCCTTCTCTCTATCTCACTCACATCTCCTCTCTCTCTATCTCTATCTCTCACTCACAGCTTCTCTCTCTCTCTCTTACTCACTCTCACTCACAGCTTCTCTTTCTCTCACACACACACTCACAGTTTCTCTCTCTCACTCACTCACAGCTTCTCTCTCTCTCTCTCAATCACTCACAGCTTCTCTCTCTCTGTCACTCACAGCTTCTCTCTCTCTCACTCACAGCTTCTCTTTCTCTCTCTCTCTCACTCACAGCTTCTCATTCTCTCTCTCTCTCTCACTCACAGCTTCTCTTTCTCTCTCACACACACACAGCTTCTCTTCCTCACTCAGCTTCTCTTTCTCTCTCTCACTCACAGCTTCTCTTTCTCTCTCTCTCTCACTCACAGCTTCTCTTTCTCTCTCTCTCACTCACAGCTTCTCTCTCACTCTCTCTCACTCACTCACAGCTTATCTCTCTCTCTCACTCACAGCTTCTCTTTCTCTCTCTCTCTCTCACTCACAGCTTCTCTTTCTCTCTCTCTCTCTCACAGCTTCTCTTTCTCTCTCTCTCACTCACAGCTTCTCTTTCTCTCTCTCACACAGCTCCTATTTCTTTCTCTCTCACACAGAGTTTCTTTCTCTCTCTCTCACAGCTTCTCTCTCACTCACAGCTTCTCTCTCTCTTTCTCACAGCTACTCTCTCTCTCTCTTTCACTCTCAGCTTCTCTTTCGCTCTCACTCTCTCACTCACAGCTTCTCTTTCTCTCTCTCATTCTCACTCAGATTCTCTTTCTCTCTCTCTCTCACTCACAGCTTCTCTTTCTCTCTCTCACTCACAGCTTCTCTTTCCCTCTCTCTCTCACTCACAGCTTCTCTTTCGCTCTCTCTCTATCACTGTCACAGCATCTCTCTCTCACACACACACTCTCACTCACAGCTTCTCTTTCTCTCTCTCTCTCTCACTCACAGCTTCTCTTTCTCTCTCTCTCTCACTCACAGCTTCTCTTTATCTCTCTCTCACACTCACAGCTTCTCTTTCTCTCTCTCTCACTCACAGCTTCTCTTTCTCTCTCTCTCTCTCACTCACAGCTTCTCTTTCTCTCTCTCTCTCACTCACAGCTTCTCTTTATCTCTCTCTCACACTCACAGCTTCTCTTTCTCTCTCTCTCACTCACAGCTTCTCTTTCTCTTTCTCTCTCTCACTCACATCTTCTCTCTCTCTTTCTCACTCACAGCTTCTCTCTCTCTCACTCACAGCTTCTCTTTCTCTCTCTCGCTCACAGCTTCTCTTTCTCTGTCTCTCTCTAACTCACAGCTTCTCTTTATATCTCTCTCACTCACAGCTTCTCTTTCTCTCTCTCTCACTCACAGCTTCTCTTTCTCTCTCTCTCACTCACAGCTTCTCTCTCACTTTCTCTCACTCACTCACAGATTATCTCTCTCTCTCACTCACAGCTTCTCTTTCTCTCTCTCTCTCACTCACAGCATCTCTCTCTCACACACACAGCTTCTCTCTCTCTCACTCACTCACAGCTTCTCTTTCTCTCTCTCTCTCTCACTCACAGCTTTTTTCTCTCTCTCTCACTCACAGCTTCTCTTTATCTCCCTCTCACTCACATCTTCTCTCTCTCTCTCACTCACAGCTTCTCTCTCTCTCACTCACAGCTTCTCTTTCTCTCTCTCACACAGCTTCTCTTTCTCTCTCTCTCTGTCACTCACAGGTCTCTCTCTTTCTCTCTCACTCACAGCTTCTCTTTCTCTCTCTCTCTCGCACTCACAGCTTCTCTCTCTCTCTCTCACTCACAGCTTCTCTTTCTCTCTCTCACACACACAGCTTCTCTTTCTCTTTCTCTTACTCACAGCTTCTCTTTCTCTCTCACTCACAGCTTCTCTTTCTCTCTCTCTGTCACTCACAGCTTCTCTTTCTCTTTCTCTCTCTCAATCACATCTTCTCTCTCTCTCACTCACAGCTTCTCTCTCTCACTCACTCACAGCTTCACTTTCTTTCTCTCTCTCTCTCACAGCTTCTCTTTCGCTTTCTCTTTCTCTCTCTATCTCACAGCATCTCTCTCTCTCACTCACAGCTTCTCTTTCACTCTCTCTCTCTCACTCACAGCTTCTCTTTCTCTGTCTCTAACTCACAGCTTCACTTTATCTCTATCTCACTCACAGCTTCTCTTTCTCTCTCTCTCGCACAGCTTCTCTTTCTCTCTCTCACTCACAACTTCTCTCTCGCTCTCTCTCACTCACTCACAGCTTCTCTCTCTCTCTCTCACAGCTTCTCTTTCTCTCTCTCTCTCTCTCACTCACAGCTTCTCTTTCTCTCTCTCTGTCACTCACAGCTTCTCTTTCTCTCTCTCTCTCACTCACAGCTTCTCTTTCTCTCTCTCACACGCACAGCTTCTCTTTCTCTCTCTCTCTCACTCACAGCTTCTCTTTCTCTCTCTCTCACTCACAGCTTCTCTCTCACTCTCTCTCACTCACTCACAGCTTATCTCTCTCTCACTCACAGCTTCTCTTTCTCTCTCTCTCACTCACAGCTTCTCTTTCTCTCTCTCTCACAGCTTCTCTTTCTCTCTCTCACGTACAGCTTCTCTTTCTCTCAATCTCACTCACATCTTCTCTTTCTCTCTCTCTCTCTCTCACTCACAGCTTCTCTCTCTCTCTCACTCACAGCTTCACTTTCTCTCTCTCACTCACTCACAGCTTCTCTTTCTCTTTCTCTCTCTAACTCACAGCTTCTATTTATCTCTCTCTCTCACTCACAGCTTCTCTTTCTCTCTCTCTCTCACTCACAGCTTCTCCTTCTCTCTCTCACTCACATCTCCTCTCTCTCTATCTCTATCTCTCACTCACAGCTTCTCTCTCTCTCTCTTATTCACTCTCACTCACAGCTTCTCTTTCTCTCACACACACACTCACAGTTTCTCTCTCTCTCTCACTCACAGCTTCTCTCTCTCTCTCAATCACTCACAGCTTCTCTCTCTCTGTCACTCACAGCTTCTCTCTCTCTCACTCACAGCTTCTCTTTCTCTCTCTCTCTCACTCACAGCTTCTCATTCTCTCTCTCTCTCTCACTCACAGCTTCTCTTTCTCTCTCTCACACGCACAGCTTCTCTTTCTCACTCAGCTTCTCTTTCTCTCTCTCACTCACAGCTTCTCTTTCTCTCTCTCACTCACAGCTTCTCTTTCTCTCTCTCTCACTCACAGCTTCTCTCTCACTCTCTCTCACTCACTCACAGCTTATCTCTCTCTCTCACTCACAGCTTCTCTTTCTCTCTCTCTCTCTCACTCACAGCTTCTCTTTCTCTCTCTCTCTCACAGCTTCTCTTTCTCTCTCTCTCTCACGCACAGCTTCTCTTTCTCTCAATCTCACTCACATCTTCTCTTTCTCTCTCTCTCTCTCACTCACAGCTTCTCTCTCTCTCTCACTCACAGCTTCACTTTCTCTCTCTCACTCACTCACAGCTTCTCTTTCTCTTTCTCTCTCTAACTCACAGCTTCTATTTATCTCTCTCTCTCACTCACAGCTTCTCTTTCTCTCTCTCTCTCACTCCCAGCTTCTCCTTCTCTCTCTCTCACTCACATCTCCTCTCTCTCTCTCTATCTCTCACTCACAGCTTCTCTCTCTCTCTCTTACTCACTCTCACTCACAGCTTCTCTTTCTCTCACACACACACTCACAGTTTCTCTCTCTCTCACTCACAGCTTCTCTCTCTCTCTCTCAATCACTCACAGCTTCTCTCTCTCTGTCACTCACAGCTTCTCTCTCTCACTCACAGCTTCTCTTTCTCTCTCTCACTCACTCACAGCTTCTCATTCTCTCTCTCTCTCTCACTCACAGCTTCTCTTTCTCTCTCTCACACGCACAGCTTCTCTTTCTCACTCAGCTTCTCTTTCTCTCTCTCACTCACAGCTTCTCTTTCTCTCTCTCTCTCACTCACAGCTTCTCTTTCTCTCTCTCTCACTCACAGCTTCTCTCTCACTCTCTCACTCACTCACAGCTTATCTCTCTCTCTCACTCACAGCTTCTCTTTCTCTCTCTCTCTCTCACTCACAGCTTCTCTTTCTCTCTCTCTCTCACAGCTTCTCTTTCTCTCTCTCTCTCACGCACAGCTTCTCTTTCTCTCAATCTCACTCACAGCTTCTCTTTCTCTCTCTCTCGCACAGCTTCTCTTTCTCTCTCTCTCTCTCACTCACAGCTTCTCTTTCTCTCTCTCTCTCACTCACAGCTTCTCTTTCTCTCTCTCTCTCACTCACAGCTTCTCTTTGTCTCTCTCACACGCACAGCTTCTCTTTCTCACTCAGCTTCTCTTTCTCTCTCTCACTCACAGCTTCTCTTTCTCTCTCTCTCTCACTCACAGCTTCTCTTTCTCTCTCTCTCACTCACAGCTTCTCTCTCACTCTCTCTCACTCACTCACAGCTTATCTCTCTCTCACTCACAGCTTCTCTTTCTCTCTCTCTCACTCACAGCTTCTCTTTCTCTCTCTCTCACAGCTTCTCTTTCTCTCTCTCACGCACAGCTTCTCTTTCTCTCAATCTCACTCACCTCGTTCTCTCTCTCTCTCTCTCTCTCTCTCACTCACAGCTTCTCTCTCTCTCTCACTCACAGCTTCACTTTCTCTCTCTCACTCACTCACAGCTTCTCTTTCTCTCTCTCTCTCTCACTCACAGCTTCTCTTTCTCTCTCTCTCTCTCACTCACAGCTTCTCTTTCTCATTCTCTCTCTCACTCACAGCTTCTCTCTCTCTCTCTCTCTCTCACTCACAGCTTCTCTCTCTCTCACTCACTCACAGCTTCTCTTTCTCTCTCTCTCTCTCACTCACAGCTTCTCTCTCTCTCACACACACACACTCACAGCTTCTCTTTCTCTCTCACTCTCTCACTCACAGCTTCTCTTTCTCTCTCTCTCACTCACAGCTTCTCTTTCTCCCTCTCTCTCTCACTCACAGCTTCTCTCTCTCACTCAGAGCTTCTCTTTATTTCTCTCTCTCTCACTCACAGCTTCTCTCTCTCTCACACACACAGCTTCTCTCTCTCTCACTCACTCACAGCTTCTCTTTCTCTCTCTCTCTCTCACTCACAGCTTTTTTTCTCTCTCTCTCACTCACAGCTTCTCTTTATCTCTCTCTCACTCACATCTTCTCTCTCTCTCTCACTCACAGCTTCTCTCTCTCTCACTCACAGCTTCTCTTTCTCTCTCTCTCTCACAGCTTCTCTTTCTCTCTCTCTCTCTCTGTCACTCACAGCTCTCTCTCTTTCTCTCTCACTCACAGCTTCTCTTTCTCTCTCTCTCTCGCACTCACAGCTTCTCTTTCTCTCTCTCACTCACAGCTTCTCTTTCTCTCTCACACACACAGCTTCTCTTTCTCTCTCACTCACTCTCTCTCACAGAGTTTCTCTCTCTCTCACACACAGCTTCTCTCTCTCACTCACAACTTCTCTCTCTCTTACTCACAGCTACTCTTTCTCTCTCTCTCTCGCACTTTCATCTTTTCTTTCGCTCTCTCTCTCTCACTCACAGCTTCTCTTTCTCTCTCTCTCACTCACAGCTTCTCTTTCTCTCTCTCTTTCTCACTCAGCTTCTCTTTCTCTCTCTCTTACTCACAGCTTCTCTTTCTCTCTCACTCACAGCTTCTCTTTCTCTCTCTTTGTCACTCACAGCTTCTCTTTCTCTTTCTCTCTCTCAATCACATCTTCTCTCTCTCTCACTCACAGCTTCTCTCTCTCACTCACACACAGCTTCACTTTCTTTCTCTCTCTCTCACAGCTTCTCTTTCTCTTTCTCTTTCTCTCTCTATCTCACAGCATCTCTCTCTCTCACTCACAGCTTCTCTTTCACTCTCTCTCTCTCACTCACAGCTTCTCTTTCTCTGTCTCTAACTCACAGCTTCTCTTTATCTCTATCTCACTCACAGCTTCTCTTTCTCTCTCTCTCGCACAGCTTCTCTTTCTCTCTCTCACTCACAACTTCTCTCTCGCTCTCTCTCACTCACTCACAGCTTCTCTCTCTCTCTCACAGCTTCTCTTTCTCTCTCTCTCTCTCTCACTCAGAGCTTCTCTTTCTCTCTCTCTCTCACTCACAGCTTCTCTTTCTCTCTCTCTCTCACTCACAGCTTGTCTTTCTCTCTCTCACACGCACAGCTTCTCTTTCTCACTCAGCTTCTCTTTCTCTCTCTCACTCACAGCTTCTCTTTCTCTCTCTCTCTCACTCACAGCTTCTCTTTCTCTCTCTCTCACTCACAGCTTCTCTCTCACTCTCTCTCTCTCACTCACAGCTTCTCTTTCTCTCTCTCTCTCACAGCTTCTCTTTCTCTCTCTCACGCACAGCTTCTCTTTCTCTCAATCTCACTCACATCTTCTCTTTCTCTCTCTCTCTCTCTCTCTCTCACTCACAGCTTCTCTCTCTCTCACTCACAGCTTCACTTTCTCTCTCTCACTCACTCACAGCTTCTCTTTCTCTTTCTCTCTCTAACTCACAGCTTCTATTTATCTCTCTCTCTCACTCACAGCTTCTCTTTCTCTCTCTCTCTCACTCACAGCTTCTCCTTCTCTCTCTCTCACTCACATCTCCTCTCTCTCTATCTCTATCTCTCACTCACAGCTTCTCTCTCTCTCTCTCTTACTCACTCTCACTCACAGCTTCTCTTTCTCTCACACACACACTCACAGTTTCTCTCTCTCACTCACTCACAGCTTCTCTCTCTCTCTCTCAATCACTCACAGCTTCTCTCTCTCTGTCACTCACAGCTTCTCTCTCTCTCACTCACAGCTTCTCTTTCTCTCTCTCTCTCACTCACAGCTTCTCATTCTCTCTCTCTCTCTCTCACTCACAGCTTCTCTTTCTCTCTCACACACAGACAGCTTCTCTTCCTCACTCAGCTTCTCTTTCTCTCTCTCACTCACAGCTTCTCTTTCTCTCTCTCTCACTCACAGCTTCTCTTTCTCTCTCTCTCACTCACAGCTTCTCTCTCACTCTCTCTCACTCACTCACAGCTTATCTCTCTCTCTCACTCACAGCTTCTCTTTCTCTCTCTCTCTCACAGCTTCTCTTTCTCTCTCTCTCACTCACAGCTTCTCTTTCTCTCTCTCACACAGCTCCTATTTCTCTCTCTCTCACACAGAGTTTCTTTCTCTCTCTCTCACAGCTTCTCTCTCACTCACAGCTTCTCTCTCTCTTTCTCACAGCTACTCTTTCTCTCTCTCTCTTTCACTCTCAGCTTCTCTTTCGCTCTCGCTCTCTCACTCACAGCTTCTCTTTCTCTCTCTCTCACTCACAGCTTCTCTTTCTCTCTCTCATTCTCACTCAGATTCTCTTTCTCTCTCTCTCTCACTCACAGCTTCTCTTTCTCTGTCTCACTCACAGCTTCTCTTTCCCTCTCTCTCTCACTCACAGCTTCTCTTTCGCTCTCTCTCTATCACTGTCACAGCATCTCTCTCTCACACACACACTCTCACTCACAGCTTCTCTTTCTCTCTCTCTCTCTCACTCACAGCTTCTCTTTCTCTCTCTCTCTCACTCACAGCTTCTCTTTATCTCTCTCTCACACTCACAGCTTCTCTTTCTCTCTCTCTCTCTCACTCACAGCTTCTCTTTCTCTTTCTCTCTCTCACTCACATCTTCTCTCTCTCTTTCTCACTCACAGCTTCTCTCTCTCTCTCACTCACAGCTTCTCTCTCTCTCTCTCGCTCACAGCTTCTCTTTCTCTCTCTCTCTAACTCACAGCTTCTCTTTATATCTCTCTCACTCACAGCTTCTCTTTCTCACTCTCTCTCACTCACAGCTTCTCTTTCTCTCTCTCGCACTCACAGCTTCTCTCTCACTCTCTCTCACTCACTCACAGCTTATCTCTCTCTCTCACTCACAGCTTCTCTTTCTCTCTCTCTCTCACTCACAGCTTCTCTTTCTCTCTCTCTCTCACAGCTTTTCTTTCTCTCTCTCTCTCACGCACAGCTTCTCTTTCTTTCTCTCTCTCTCACTCACATCTTCTCTTTCTCTCTCTCTCTCACTCACAGCTTCTCCTTCTCTCTCTCTCACTCACATCTCCTCTCTCTCTCCCTATCTCTCACTCACAGCTTCACTTTCTCTCTCTCACTCACTCACAGCTTCTCTTTCTCTTTCTCTCTCTAACTCACAGCTTCTATTTATCTCTCTCTCTCTCTCACAGCTTCTCTTTCTCTCTCTCTCTCACTCACAGCTTCTCCTTCTCTCTCTCTCACTCACATCTCCTCTCTCTCTCCCTATCTCTCACTCACAGCTTCTCTCTCTCTCTCTCTTACTCACTCTCACTCACAGCTTCTCTTTCTCTCTCACACACACTCACAGTTTCTCTCTCTCTCTCACTCACAGCTTCTCTCTCTCTCAATCACTCACAGCTTCTCTCTCTCTGTCACTCACAGCCTCTCTCTCTCTCACTCACAGCTTCTCTTTCTCTCTCTCACACTCACAGCTTCTCTTTCTCCCTCTCTCTCTCACTCACAGCTTCTCTCTCTCACTCAGAGCTTCTCTTTATTTCTCTCTCTCTCACTCACAGCTTCTCTCTCTCTCTCACACACAGCTTCTCTCTCACTCACTCACTCACAGCTTCTCTTTTTCTCTCTCTCTCTCACTCACAGCTTTTTTTTTCTCTCTCTCTCACTCACAGCTTCTCTTTATCTCTCTCTCACTCACATCTTCTCTCTCTCTCTCACTCACAGCTTCTCTCTCTCTCACTCACAGCTTCTCTTTCTCTCTCTCTCTCACAGCTTCTCTTTCTCTCTGTGTGTGTCACTCACAGCTCTCTCTCTTTCTCTCTCACTCACAGCTTCTCTTTCTCTCTCTCTCTCGCACTCACAGCTTCTCTTTCTCTCTCTCACTCACAGCTTCTCTTTCTCTCTCACACACACAGCTTCTCTATCTCTCTCACTCACTCTCTCTCACAGAGTTTCTTTCTCTCTCTCACACAGCTTCTCTCTCTCACTCACAACTTCTCTCTCTCTTACTCACAGCTACTCTTTCTCTCTCTCTCGCACTTTCATCTTTTCTTTCGCTCTCTCTCTCTCACTCACAGCTTCTCTTTCTCTCTCTCACTCACAGCTTCTCTTTCTCTCTCTCTTTCTCACTCAGCTTCTCTTTCTCTCTCTCTTACTCACAGCTTCTCTTTCTCTCTCACTCACAGCTTCTCTTTCTCTCTCTCTGTCACTCACAGCTTCTCTTTCTCTTTCTCTCTCTCAATCACATCTTCTCTCTCTCTCACTCACAGCTTCTCTCTCTCACTCACTCACAGCTTCACTTTCTTTCTCTCTCTCTCTCACAGCTTCTCTTTCTCTTTCTCTTTCTCTCTCTATCTCACAGCATCTCTCTCTCTCACTCACAGCTTCTCTTTCACTCTCTCTCTCTCACTCACAGCTTCTCTTACTCTGTCTCTAACTCACAGCTTCTCTTTATCTCTATCTCACTCACAGCTTCTCTTTCTCTCTCTCTCGCACAGCTTCTCTTTCTCTCTCTCACTCACAACTTCTCTCTCGCTCTCTCTCACTCACTCACAGCTTCTCTCTCTCTCTCTCACAGCTTCTCTTTCTCTCTCTCTCTCACTCACAGCTTCTCTTTCTCTCTCTCTCTCACTCACAGCTTCTCTTTCTCTCTCTCTCACTCACAGCTTCTCTTTCTCTCTCTCACACGCACAGCTTCTCTTTCTCACTCAGCTTCTCTTTCTCTCTCTCACTCACAGCTTCTCTTTCTCTCTCTCTCTCACTCACAGCTTCTCTCTCTCTCTCTCTCACTCACAGCTTCTCTCTCACTCTCTCTCACTCACTCACAGCTTATCTCTCTCTCACTCACAGCTTCTCTTTCTCTCTCTCTCACTCACAGCTTCTCTCTCTCTCTCACACACACAGCTTCTCTTTCTCTCTCTCATGCACAGCTTCTCTTTCTCTCAATCTCACTCACATCTTCTCTTTCTCTCTCTCTCTCTCTCTCTCTCACTCACAGCTTCTCTCTCTCTCTCACTCACAGCTTCACTTTCTCTCTCTCACTCACTCACAGCTTCTCTTTCTCTTTCTCTCTCTAACTCACAGCTTCTATTTATCTCTCTCTCTCACTCACAGCTTCTCTTTCTCTCTCTCTCTCACTCACAGCTTCTCCTTCTCTCTCTCTCACTCACATCTCCTCTCTCTCTATCTATATCTCTCACTCACAGCTTCTCTCTCTCTCTCTTACTCACTCTCACTCACAGCTTCTCTTTCTCTCACACACACACTCACAGTTTCTCTCTCTCTCTCACTCACAGCTTCTCTCTCTCTCAATCACTCACAGCTTCACTCTCTGTCACTCACAGCTTCTCTCTCTCTCACTCACAGCTTCTCTTTCTCTCTCTCTCTCACTCACAGCTTCTAATTCTCTCTCTCTCTCACAGACAGCTTCTCTTTCTCTCTCTCACACGCACAGCTTCTCTTTCTCACTCAGCTTCTCTTTCTCTCTCTCACACACAGCTTCTCTTTCTCTCTCTCTCTCACTCACAGCTTCTCTTTCTCTCTCTCTCACTCACAGCTTCTCTCTCACTCTCTCTCACTCACTCACAGCTTATCTCTCTCTCTCACTCACAGCTTCTCTTTCTCTCTCTCTATCTCACTCACAGCTTCTCTTTCTCTCTCTCTCTCTCACAGCTTCTCTTTCTCTCTCTCTCTCATGCACAGCTTCTCTTTCTCTCAATCTCACTCACAGCTTCTCTTTCTCTCTCTCTCGCACAGCTTCTCTTTCTCTCTCTCACTCACAACTTCTCTCTCGGTCTCTCTCACACTCACAGCTTCTCTCTCTCTCTCACACAGCTTCTCTTTCTCTCTCTCTCTCTCACTCACAGCTTCTCTTTCTCTCTCTCTCTCACTCACAGCTTCTCTTTCTCTCTCTCTCACTCACAGCTTCTCTTTCTCTCTCTCACACGCACAGCTTCTCTTTCTCACTCAGCTTCTCTTTCCCTCTCTCACTCACAGCTTCTGTTTCTCTCTCTCTCTCACTCACAGCTTCTCTTTCCCTCTCTCTCACTCACAGCTTCTCTCTCACTCTCTCTCACTCACTCACAGCTTATCTCTCTCTCACTCACAGCTTCTCTTTCTCTCTCTCTCACTCACAGCTTCTCTTTCTCTCTCTCTCTCACAGCTTCTCTTTCTCTCTCTCACGCACAGCTTCTCTTTCTCTCAATCTCACTCACAACTTCTCTTTCTCTCTCTCTCTCTCTCTCACTCACAGCTTCTCTCTCTCTCTCACTCACAGCTTCACTTTCTCTCTCTCTCTCTCACAGCTTCACTTTCTCTCTCTCTCTCTCACAGCTTCTCTTTCTCTCTCTCTCTCACTCACAGCTTCTCCTTCTCTCTCTCACTCACATCTCCTCTCTCTCTATCTCTATCTCTCACTCACAACTTCTCTCTCTCTCTCTTACTCACTCTCACTCACAGCTTCTCTTTCTCTCACACACTCACTCACAGTTTCTCTCTCTCTCTCTCTCACAGCTTCTCTCTCTCTCTCTCACAGCTTCTCTCTCTCTGTCACTCACAGCTTCTCTCTCTCTCACTCACAGCTTCTCTTTCTCTCTCTCACTCACTCACAGCTTCTCATTCTCTCTCTCTCTCTCACTCACAGCTTCTCTTTCTCTCTCTCACACACACAGCTTCTCTTCCTCAGTCAGCTTCTCTTTCTCTCTCTCACTCACAGCTTCTCTTTCTCTCTCTCTCTCTCTCACTCACAGCTTCTCTTTCTCTCTCTCACTCACAGCTTCTCTCTCACTCTCTCTCACTCACTCACAGCTTATCTCTCTCTCTCACTCACAGCTTCTCTTTCTCTCTCTCTCTCTCACTCACAGCTTCTCTTTCTCTCTCTCTCTCTCACAGCTTCTCTTTCTCTCTCTCTCACTCACAGCTTCTCTTTCTCTCTCTCACACAGCTCCTATTTCTCTCTCTCACACACAGAGTTTCTTTCTCTCTCTCTCACAGCTTCTCTCTCTCTCACTCACAGCTTCTCTCTCTCTTTCTCACAGCTACTCTTTCTCTCTCTCTCTTTCACGCTCAGCTTCTCTTTCGCTCTCGCTCTCTCACTCACAGCTTCTCTTTCTCTCTCTCTCACTCACAGCTTCTCTTTCTCTCTCTCATTCTCACTCAGATTCTCTTTCTCTCTCTCTCTCACTCACAGCTTCTCTTTCTCTCTCTCACTCACAGCTTCTCTTTCCCTCTCTCTCTCACTCACAGCTTCTCTTTCGCTCTCTCTCTATCACAGTCACAGCATCTCTCTCTCACACACACACTGTCACTCACAGCTTCTCTTTCTCTCTCTCTCTCTCACTCACAGCTTCTCTTTCTCTCTCTCTCACTCACAGCTTCTCTTTATCTCTCTCACACTCACAGCTTCTCTTTCTCTCTCTCTCACAGCTTCTTTTTCTCTTTCTCTCTCTCACTCACATCTTCTCTCTCTCTTTCTCACTCACAGCTTCTCTCTCTCTCACACTCACAGCTTCTCTTTCTCTGTCTCTCTCTAACTCACAGCTTCTCTTTATATCTCTCTCACTCACAGCTTCTCTTTCTCTCTCTCTCTCACTCACAGCTTCTCTTTCTCTCTCTCTCACTCACAGCTTCTCTCTCACTCTCTCTCACTCACTCACAGCTTATCTCTCTCTCTCACTCACAGCTTCTCTTTCTCTCTCTCTCTCACTCACAGCTTCTCTTTCTCTCTCTCTCTCTCAGCTTTTCTTTTTCTCTCTCTCTCACGCACAGCTTCTCTTTCTTTCTCTCTCTCTCACTCACATCTTCTCTTTCTCTCTCTCTCTCTCACTCACAGCTTCTCTCTCTCTCTCACTCACAGCTTCACTTTCTCTCTCTCACTCACTCACAGCTTCTCTTTCTCTTTCTCTCTCTAACTCACAGCTTCTATTTATCTCTCTCTCTCACTCACAGCTTCTCTTTCTCTCTCTCTCACTCACAGCTTCTCCTTCTCTCTCTCTCACTCACATCTCCTCTCTCTCTCTCTATCTCTCACTCACAGCTTCTCTCTCTCTCTCTTACTCACTCTCACTCACAGCTTCTCTTTCTCTCACACACACACTCACAGTTTCTCTCTCTCTCTCACTCACAGCTTCTCTCTCTCTCAAAATCACTCACAGCTTCTCTCTCTCTGTCACTCACAGCTTATCTCTCTCACTCACAGCTTCTCTTTCTCTCTCTCTCACTCACAGCTTCTCTTTCTCCCTCTCTCTCTCACTCACAGCTTCTCTCTCTCACTCAGAGCTTCTCTTTATTTCTCTCTCTCTCACTCACAGCATCTCTCTCTCACACACACAGCTTCTCTCTCTCTCACTCACTCACAGCTTCTCTTTCTCTCTCTCTCTCTCACTCACAGCTTTTTTCTCTCTCTCTCACTCACAGCTTTTTTCTCTCTCTCTCACTCACAGCTTCTCTTTATCTCTCTCTCACTCACATCTTCTCTCTCTCTCTCACTCACAGCTTCTCTCTCTCTCACTCACAGCTTCTCTTTCTCTCACACACACAGCTTCTCTTTCTCTCTCTCTCTGTCACTCACAGGTCTCTCTCTTTCTCTCTCACTCACAGCTTCTCTTTCTCTCTCTCTCTCGCACTCACAGCTTCTCTTTCTCTCTCTCACTCACAGCTTCTCTTTCTCTCTCACACACACACAGCTTCTCTTTCTCTCTCACTCACTCTCTCTCACAGAGTTTCTTTCTCTCTCACACAGCTTTTCTCTCTCACTCACAACTTCTCTCTCTCTTACTCACAGCTACTCTTTCTCTCTCTCTCGCACTTTCATCTTTTCTTTTGCTCTCTCTCTCTCACTCACAGCTTCTCTTTCTCTCTCTCTCACTCACAGCTTCTCTTTCTCTCTCTCTTTCTCACTCAGCTTCTCTTTCTCTCTCTCTTACTCACAGCTTCTCTTTCTCTCTCACTCACAGCTTCTCTTTCTCTCTCTCTGTCACTCACAGCTTCTCTTTCTCTTTCTCTCTCTCAATCACATCTTCTCTCTCTCTCACTCACAGCTTCTCTCTCTCACTCACTCACAGCTTCACTTTCTTTCTCTCTCTCTCTCACAGCTTCTCTTTCGCTTTCTCTTTCTCTCTCTATCTCACAGCATCTCTCTCTCTCACTCACAGCTTCTCTTTCACTCTCTCTCTCTCACTCACAGCTTCTTTTTCTCCGTCTCTAACTCACAGCTTCTCTTTATCTCTATCTCACTCACAGCTTCTCTTTCTCTCTCTCTCGCACAGCTTCTCTTTCTCTCTCTCACTCACAACTTCTCTCTCGCTCTCTCTCACTCACTCACAGCTTCTCTCTCTCTCTCTCACAGCTTCTCTTTCTCTCTCTCTCTCTCTCACTCACAGCTTCTCTTTCTCTCTCTCTGCCACTCACAGCTTCTCTTTCTCTCTCTCTCTCACTCACAGCTTCTCTTTCTCTCTCTCACACGCACAGCTTCTCTTTCTCTCTCTCTCTCACTCACAGCTTCTCTTTCTCTCTCTCTCACTCACAGCTTCTCTCTCACTCTCTCTCACTCACTCACAGCTTATCTCTCTCTCACTCACAGCTTCTCTTTCTCTCTCTCTCACTCACAGCTTCTCTTTCTCTCTCTCTCACAGCTTCTCTTTCTCTCTCTCACGTACAGCTTCTCTTTCTCTCAATCTCACTCACATCTTCTCTTTCTCTCTCTCTCTCTCACTCACAGCTTCTCTCTCTCTCTCACTCACAGCTTCACTTTCTCTCTCTCACTCACTCACAGCTTCTCTTTCTCTTTCTCTCTCTAACTCACAGCTTCTATTTATCTCTCTCTCTCACTCACAGCTTCTCTTTCTCTCTCTCTCTCACTCACAGCTTCTCCTTCTCTCTCTCTCACTCACATCTCCTCTCTCTCTATCTCTATCTCTCACTCACAGCTTCTCTCTCTCTCTCTTACTCACTCTCACTCACAGCTTCTCTTTCTCTCACACACACACTCACAGTTTCTCTCTCTCTCTCACTCACAGCTTCTCTCTCTCTCTCAATCACTCACAGCTTCTCTCTCTCTGTCACTCACAGCTTCTCTCTCTCTCACTCACAGCTTCTCTTTCTCTCTCTCTCTCTCACTCACAGCTTCTCATTCTCTCTCTCTCTCTCACTCACAGCGTCTCTTTCTCTCTCTCACACGCACAGCTTCTCTTTCTCACTCAGCTTCTCTTTCTCTCTCTCACTCACAGCTTCTCTTTCTCTCTCTCACTCAAAGCTTCTCTTTCTCTCTCTCTCACTCACAGCTTCTCTCTCACTCTCTCTCACTCACTCACAGCTTATCTCTCTCTCACACTCACAGCTTCTCTTTCTCTCTCTCTCTCTCACTCACAGCTTCTCTTTCTCTCTCTCTCTCACAGCTTCTCTTTCTCTCTCTCTCTCACGCACAGCTTCTCTTTCTCTCAATCTCACTCACATCTTCTCTTTCTCTCTCTCTCTCTCACTCACAGCTTCTCTCTCTCTCTCACTCACAGCTTCACTTTCTCTCTCTCACTCACTCACAGCTTCTCTTTCTCTTTCTCTCTCTAACTCACAGCTTCTATTTATCTCTCTCTCTCACTCACAGCTTCTCTTTCTCTCTCTCTCTCACTCACAGCTTTTCCTTCTCTCTCTCACTCACATCTCCTCTCTCTCTCTCTATCTCTCACTCACAGCTTCTCTTTCTCTCTCTCTGTCACTCACAGCTTCTCTTTCTCTTTCTCTCTCTCAATCACATCTTCTCTCTCTCACTCACAGCTTCTCTCTCTCACTCACTCACAGCTTCACTTTCTTTCTCTCTCTCTCACACAGCTTCTCTTTCTCTTTCTCTTTCTCTCTCTATCTCACAGCATCTCTCTCTCTCACTCACAACTTCTCTTTCACTCTCTCTCTCTCACTCACATCTTCTCTTACTCTGTCTCTAACTCACAGCTTCTCTTTATCTCTCTCTCTCACTCACAGCTTCTCTTTCTCTCTCTCTCACTCACAGCTTCTCCTTCTCTCTCTCTCACTCACATCTCCTCTCTCTCTCTATCTCTCACTCACAGCTTCTCTCTCTCTCTCTTACTCACTCTCACTCACAGCTTCTCTTTCTCTCACACACACACTCACAGTTTCTCTCTCTCTCTCACTCACAGCTTCTCTCTCTCTCTCAATCACTCACACCTTCTCTCTCTCTGTCACTCACAGCTTCTCTCTCTCACTCACAGCTTCTCTTTCTCTCTCTCTCACTCACAGCTTCTCTTTCTCCCTCTCTCTCTCACTCACAGCTTCTCTCTCTCACTCAGAGCTTCTCTTTATTTCTCTCTCTCTCACTCACAGCATCTCTCTCTCACACACACAGCTTCTCTCTCTCACTCACTCACAGCTTCTCTTTCTCTCTCTCTCTCTCACTCACAGCTTTTTTCTCTCTCTCTCACTCACAGCTTCTCTTTATCTCCCTCTCACTCACATCTTCTCTCTCTCTCTCACTCACAGCTTCTCTCTCTCTCACTCACAGCTTCTCTTTCTCTCTCTCACACAGCTTCTCTTTCTCTCTCTCTCTGTCACTCACAGGTCTCTCTCTTTCTCTCTCACTCACAGCTTCTCTTTCTCTCTCTCTCGCACTCACAGCTTCTCTTTCTCTCTCTCACTCACAGCTTCTCTTTCTCTCTCACACACACACAGCTTCTCTTTCTCTCTCTCTTACTCACAGCTTCTCTTTCTCTCTCACTCACAGCTTCTCTTTCTCTCTCTCTGTCACTCACAGCTTCTCTTTCTCTTTCTCTCTCTCAATCACATCTTCTCTCTCTCTCACTCACAGCTTCTCTCTCTCACTCACTCACAGCTTCACTTTCTTTCTCTCTCTCTCTCACAGCTTCTCTTTCGCTTTCTCTCTCTATCTCACAGCATCTCTCTCTCTCACTCACAGCTTCTCTTTCACTCTCTCTCTCTCACTCACAGCTTCTCTTTCTCTGTCTCTAACTCACAGCTTCTCTTTATCTCTATCTCACTCACAGCTTCTCTTTCTCTCTCTCTCGCACAGCTTCTCTTACTCTCTCTCACTCACAACTTCTCTCTCGCTCTCTCTCACTCACTCTAAGCTTCTCTCTCTCTCTCACAGCTTCTCTTTCTCTCTCTCTCTCTCTCTCTCACTCACAGCTTCTCTTTCTCTCTCTCTGTCACTCACAGCTTCTCTTTCTCTCTCTCTCTCACTCACAGCTTCTCTTTCTCTCTCTTACACGCACAGCTTCTCTTTCTCTCTCTCTCTCACTCACAGCTTCTCTTTCTCTCTCTCTCACTCACAGCTTCTCTCTCACTCTCTCTCACTCACTCACAGCTTATCTCTCTCTCACTCACAGCTTCTCTTTCTCTCTCTCTCACTCACAGCTTCTCTTTCTCTCTCTCTCACAGCTTCTCTTTCTCTCTCTCACGTACAGCTTCTCTTTCTCTCAATCTCACTCACATCTTCTCTTTCTCTCTCTCTCTCTCTCACTCACAGCTTCTCTCTCTCTCACTCACAGCTTCACTTTCTCTCTCTCACTCACTCACAGCTTCTCTTTCTCTTTCTCTCTCTAACTCACAGCTTCTATTTATCTCTCTCTCTCACTCACAGCTTCTCTTTCTCTCTCTCTCTCACTCACAGCTTCTCCTTCTCTCTCTCTCACTCACATCTCCTCTCTCTCTATCTCTATCTCTCACTCACAGCTTCTCTCTCTCTCTCTTACTCACTCTCACTCACAGCTTCTCTTTCTCTCACACACACACTCACAGTTTCTCTCTCTCTCTCACTCACAGCTTCTCTCTCTCTCACTCACAGCTTCTCTTTCTCTCTCTCTCTCACTCACAGCTTCTCATTCTCTCTCTCTCTCTCACTCACAGCTTCTCTTTCTCTCTCTCACACGCACAGCCTCTCTTTCTCACTCAGCTTCTCTTTCTCTCTCTCACTCACAGCTTCTCTTTCTCTCTCTCACTCACAGCTTCTCTTTCTCTCTCTCTCACTCACAGCTTCTCTCTCACTCTCTCTCACTCACTCACAGCTTATCTCTCTCTCACACTCACAGCTTCTCTTTCTCTCTCTCTCTCTCACTCACAGCTTCTCTTTCTCTCTCTCTCTCACAGCTTCTCTTTCTCTCTCTCTCTCACGCACAGCTTCTCTTTCTCTCAATCTCACTCACATCTTCTCTTTCTCTCTCTCTCTCTCACTCACAGCTTCTCTCTCTCTCTCACTCACAGCTTCACTTTCTCTCTCCCACTCACTCACAGCTTCTCTTTCTCTTTCTCTCTCTAACTCACAGCTTCTATTTATCTCTCTCTCTCACTCACAGCTTCTCTTTCTCTCTCTCTCTCACTCACAGCTTTTCCTTCTCTCTCTCTCACTCACATCTCCTCTCTCTCTCTCTATCTCTCACTCACAGCTTCTCTCTCTCTCTCTTACTCACTCTCACTCACAGCTTCTCTTTCTCTCACACACACACTCACAGTTTCTCTCTCTCTCACTCACAGCTTCTCTCTCTCTCTCTCAATCACTCACAGCTTCTCTCTCTCTGTCACTCACAGCTTCTCTCTCTCTCACTCACAGCTTCTCTTTCTCTCTCTCACTCACTCACAGCTTCTCATTCTCTCTCTCTCTCACTCACAGCTTCTCTTTCTCTCTCTCACACGCACAGCTTCTCTTTCTCACTCAGCTTCTCTTTCTCTCTCTCACTCACAGCTTCTCTTTCTCTCTCTCTCTCACTCACAGCTTCTCTTTCTCTCTCTCTCACTCACAGCTTCTCTCTCACTCTCTCTCACTCACTCACAGCTTATCTCTCTCTCTCACTCACAGCTTCTCTTTCTCTCTCTCTCTCTCACTCACAGCTTCTCTCTCTCTCTCTCTCTCACAGCTTCTCTTTCTCTCTCTCTCTCACGCACAGCTTCTCTTTCTCTCAATCTCACTCACAGCTTCTCTTTCTCTTTCTCTTGCACAGCTTCTCTTTCTCTCTCTCTCTCACAGCTTCTCTTTCTCTTTCTCTTTCTCTCTCTATCTCACAGCATCTCTCTCTCTCACTCACAGCTTCTCTTTCTCTCTCTCTCTCTCACTCACAGCTTCTCTTTCTCTCTCTCTCTCTCACAGCTTCTCTTTCTCTCTCTCTCTCACGCACAGCTTCTCTTTCTCTCAATCTCACTCACAGCTTCTCTTTCTCTCTCTCTCACAGCTTCTCTTTCTCTCTCTCTCTCTCACTCACAGCTTCTCTTTCTCTCTCTCTCTCACTCACAGCTTCTCTTTCTCTCTCTCTCTCACTCACAGCTTCTCTTTGTCTCTCTCACATGCACAGCTTCTCTTTCTCACTCAGCTTCTCTTTCTCTCTCTCACTCACAGCTTCTCTTTCTCTCTCTCTCTCACTCACAGCTTCTCTTTCTCTCTCTCTCACTCACAGCTTCTCTCACTCTCTCTCACTCACTCACAGCTTATCTCTCTCTCACTCACAGCTTCTCTTTCTCTCTCTCTCACTCACAGCTTCTCTTTCTCTCTCTCTCACAGCTTCTCTTTCTCTCTCTCACGCACAGCTTCTCTTTCTCTCAATCTCACTCACCTCTTTCTCTCTCTCTCTCTCTCTCTCACTCACAGCTTCTCTCTCTCTCTCACTCACAGCTTCACTTTCTCTCTCTCACTCACTCACAGCTTCTCTTTCTCTCTCTCTCTCTCACTCACAGCTTCTCTTTCTCTCTCTCTCTCTCACTCACAGCTTCTCTTTCTCATTCTCTCTCTCACTCACATCTTCTCTCTCTCTCTCTCTCACTCACAGCTTCTCTCTCTCTCACTCACTCACAGCTTCTCTTTCTCTCTCTCTCTCACTCACAGCTTCTCTCTCTCTCACACACACACTCACAGCTTCTCTTTCTCTCTCTCTCTCTCACTCACAGCTTCTCTTTCTCTCTCTCTTACTCACAGCTTCTCTTTCTCCCTCTCTCTCTCACTCACAGCTCTCTCTCACTCAGAGCTTCTCTTTATTTCTCTCTCTCTCACTCACAGCTTCTCTCTCTCTCACACACACAGCTTCTCTCTCTCTCACTCACTCACAGCTTCTCTTTCTCTCTCTCTCTCACTCACAGCTTTTTTTCTCTCTCTCTCACTCACAGCTTCTCTTTCTCTCTCTCACTCACATCTTCTCTCTCTCTCTCACTCACAGCTTCTCTCTCTCTCACTCACAGCTTCTCTTTCTCTCTCTCTCTCACAGCTTCTCTTTCTCTCTCTCTGTCACTCACAGCTCTCTCTCTTTCTCTCTCACTCACAGCTTCTCTTTCTCTCTCTCTCTCACATTCACAGCTTCTCTTTCTCTTTCTCTCTCTCAATCACATCTTCTCTCTCTCTCACTCACAGCTTCTCTCTCTCACTCACTCACAGCTTCACTTTCTTTCTCTCTCTCTCTCACAGCTTCTCTTTCGCTTTCGCTTTCTCTCTCTATCTCACAGCATCTCTCTCTCTCACTCACAGCTTCTCTTTCACTCTCTCTCTCTCACTCACAGCTTCTCTTTCTCTGTCTCTAACTCACAGCTTCTCTTTATCTCTATCTCACTCACAGCTTCTCTTTCTCTCTCTCTCGCACAGCTTCTCTTTCTCTCTCTCACTCACAACTTCTCTCTCGCTCTCTCTCACTCACTCACAGCTTCTCTCTCTCTCTCTCACAGCTTCTCTTTCTCTCTCTCTCACTCACAGCTTCTCTTTCTCTCTCTCTGTCACTCACAGCTTCTCTTTCTCTCTCTCTCTCACTCACAGCTTCTCTTTCTCTCTCTCACACGCACAGCTTCTCTTTCTCTCTCTCTCTCACTCACAGCTTCTCTTTCTCTCTCTCTCACTCACAGCTTCTCTCTCACTCTCTCTCACTCACTCACAGCTTATCTCTCTCTCACTCACAGCTTCTCTTTCTCTCTCTCTCACTCACAGCTTCTCTTTCTCTCTCTCTCACAGCTTCTCTTTCTCTCTCTCACGTACAGCTTCTCTTTCTCTCAATCTCACTCACATCTTCTCTTTCTCTCTCTCTCTCACTCACAGCTTCTCTCTCTCTCTCACTCACAGCTTCACTTTCTCTCTCTCACTCACTCACAGCTTCTCTTTCTCTTTCTCTCTCTAACTCACAGCTTCTATTTATCTCTCTCTCTCACTCACAGCTTCTCTTTCTCTCTCTCTCTCACTCACAGCTTCTCCTTCTCTCTCTCTCACTCACATCTCCTCTCTCTCTATCTCTATCTCTCACTCACAGCTTCTCTCTCTCTCTCTTACTCACTCTCACTCACAGCTTCTCTTTCTCTCACACACACACTCACAGTTTCTCTCTCTCTCTCACTCACAGCTTCTCTCTCTCTCTCAATCACTCACAGCTTCTCTCTCTCTGTCACTCACAGCTTCTCTCTCTCTCACTCACAGCTTCTCTTTCTCTCTCTCTCTCTCACTCACAGCTTCTCATTCTCTCTCTCTCTCACTCACAGCTTCTCTTTCTCTCTCTCACACGCACAGCTTCTCTTTCTCACTCAGCTTCTCTTTCTCTCTCTCACTCACAGCTTCTCTTTCTCTCTCTCACTCACAGCTTCTCTTTCTCTCTCTCTCACTCACAGCTTCTCTCTCACTCTCTCTCACTCACTCACAGCTTATCTCTCTCTCACACTCACAGCTTCTCTTTCTCTCTCTCTCTCTCACTCACAGCTTCTCTTTCTCTCTCTCTCTCACAGCTTCTCTTTCTCTCTCTCTCTCACGCACAGCTTCTCTTTCTCTCAATCTCACTCACATCTTCTCTTTCTCTCTCTCTCTCTCACTCACAGCTTCTCTCTCTCTCTCACTCACAGCTTCACTTTCTCTCTCTCACTCACTCACAGCTTCTCTTTCTCTTTCTCTCTCTAACTCACAGCTTCTATTTATCTCTCTCTCTCACTCACAGCTTCTCTTTCTCTCTCTCTCTCACTCACAGCTTTTCCTTCTCTCTCTCTCACTCACATCTCCTCTCTCTCTCTCTATCTCTCACTCACAGCTTCTCTCTCTCTTACTCACTCTCACTCACAGCTTCTCTTTCTCTCACACACACACTCACAGTTTCTCTCTCTCTCTCACTCACAGCTTCTCTCTCTCTCTCTCAATCACTCACAGCTTCTCTCTCTCTGTCACTCACAGCTTCTCTCTCTCTCACTCACAGCTTCTCTTTCTCTCTCTCACTCACTCACAGCTTCTCATTCTCTCTCTCTCTCTCACTCACAGCTTCTCTTTCTCTCTCTCACACGCACAGCTTCTCTTTCTCACTCAGCTTCTCTTTCTCTCTCTCACTCACAGCTTCTCTTTCTCTCTCTCTCTCACTCACAGCTTCTCTTTCTCTCTCTCTCACTCACAGCTTCTCTCTCACTCTCTCTCACTCACTCACAGCTTATCTCTCTCTCTCACTCACAGCTTCTCTTTCTCTCTCTCTCTCTCACTCACAGCTTCTCTTTCTCTCTCTCTCTCTCACAGCTTCTCTTTCTCTCTCTCTCTCACGCACAGCTTCTCTTTCTCTCAATCTCACTCACAGCTTCTCTTTCTCTCTCTCTCGCACAGCTTCTTTTTTTCTCTCTCTCTCACAGCTTCTCTTTCTCTTTCTCTTTCTCTCTCTATCTCACAGCATCTCTCTCTCTCACTCACAGCTTCTCTTTCTCTCTCTCTCTCACTCACAGCTTCTCTTTCTCTCTCTCTCTCTCACAGCTTCTCTTTCTCTCTCTCTCTCACGCACAGCTTCTCTTTCTCTCAATCTCACTCACAGCTTCTCTTTCTCTCTCTCTCTCACAGCTTCTCTTTCTCTCTCTCTCTCTCACTCACAGCTTCTCTTTCTCTCTCTCTCTCACTCACAGCTTCTCTTTCTCTCTCTCTCTCACTCACAGCTTCTCTTTGTCTCTCTCACACGCACAGCTTCTCTTTCTCACTCAGCTTCTCTTTCTCTCTCTCACTCACAGCTTCTCTTTCTCTCTCTCTCTCACTCACAGCTTCTCTTTCTCTCTCTCTCACTCACAGCTTCTCTCTCACTCTCTCTCACTCACTCACAGCTTATCTCTCTCTCACTCACAGCTTCTCTTTCTCTCTCTCTCACTCACAGCTTCTCTTTCTCTCTCTCTCACAGCTTCTCTTTCTCTCTCTCACACACAGCTTCTCTTTCTCTCAATCTCACTCACCTCTTTCTCTCTCTCTCTCTCTCTCACTCACAGCTTGTCTCTCTCTCTCACTCACAGCTTCACTTTCTCTCTCTCACTCACTCACAGCTTCTCTTTCTCTCTCTCTCTCTCACTCACAGCTTCTCTTTCTCTCTCTCTCTCTCACTCACAGCTTCTCTTTCTCATTCTCTCTCTCACTCACATCTTCTCTCTCTCTCTCTCACTCACAGCTTCTCTCTCTCTCACTCACTCACAGCTTCTCTTTCTCTCTCTCTCTCTCACTCACAGCTTCTCTCTCTCACACACACACACACTCACAGCTTCTCTTTCTCTCTCTCTCTCTCACTCACAGCTTCTCTTTCTCTCTCTCTCACTCACAGCTTCTCTTTCTCCCTCTCTCTCTCACTCACAGCTTCTCTCATTCACTCAGAGCTTCTCTTTATTTCTCCCTCTCTCACTCACAGCTTCTCTCTCTCACACACACACAGCTTCTCTCTCTCTCACTCACTCACAGCTTCTCTTTCTCTCTCTCTCTCTCACTCACAGCATTTTTTCTCTCTCTCTCACTCACAGCTTCTCTTTATCTCTCTCTCACTCACATCTTCTCTCTCTCTCTCTCACTCACAGCTTCTCTCTCTCTCACTCACAGCTTCTCTTTCTCTCTCTCTCTCACAGCTTCTCTTTCTCTCTCTCTCTGTCACTCACAGCTCTCTCTCTTTCTCTCTCACTCACAGCTTCTCTTTCTCTCTCTCTCTCGCACTCACAGCTTCTCTTTCTCTCTCTCACTCACAGCTTCTCTTTCTCTCTCACACACACAGCTTCTCTTTCTCTCTCACTCACTCTCTCTCACAGAGTTTCTTTCTCTCTCTCACACAGCTTCTCTCTCTCACTCACAACTTCTCTCTCTCTTACTCACAGCTACTCTTTCTCTCTCTCTCGCACTTTCATCTTTTCTTTCGCTCTCTCTCTCTCACTCACAGCTTCTCTTTCTCTCTCTCTCACTCACAGCTTCTCTTTCTCTCTCTCTTTCTCACTCAGCTTCTCTTTCTCTCTCTCTTACTCACAGCTTCTCTTTCTCTCTCACTCACAGCTTCTCTTTCTCTCTCTCTGTCACTCACAGCTTCTCTTTCTCTTTCTCTCTCTCAATCACATCTTCTCTCTCTCACTCACAGCTTCTCTCTCTCACTCACTCACAGCATCACTTTCTTTCTCTCTCTCTCACAGCTTCTCTTTCTCTTTCTCTTTCTCTCTCTATCTCACAGCATCTCTCTCTCTCACTCACAGCTTCTCTTTCACTCTAACTCTCTCACTCACAGCTTCTCTTTCTCTGTCTCTAACTCACAGCTTCTCTTTATCTCTATCTCACTCACAGCTTCTCTTTCTCTCTCTCTCGCACAGCTTCTCTTTCTCTCTCTCACTCACAACTTCTCTCTCGCTCTCTCTCACTCACTCACAGCTTCTCTCTCTCTCTCACAACTTCTCTTTCTCTCTCTCTCTCTCTCACTCACAGCTTCTCTTTCTCTCTCTCTCTCACTCACAGCTTCTCTTTCTCTCTCTCTCTCACTCACAGCTTCTCTTTCTCTCTCTCACACGCACAGCTTCTCTTTCTCACTCAGCTTCTCTTTCTCTCTCTCACTCACAGCTTCTCTTTCTCTCTCTCTCTCACTCACAGCTTCTCTTTCTCTCTCTCTCACTCACAGCTTCTCTCTCACTCTCTCTCTCTCACTCACAGCTTCTCTTTCTCTCTCTCTCGCACAGCTTCTCTTTCTCTCTCTCACTCACAACTTCTCTCTCGCTCTCTCTCACTCACTCACAGCTTCTCTCTCTCTCTCTCACAGCTTCTCTTTCTCTCTCTCTCTCTCTCACTCACAGCTTCTCTTTCTCTCTCTCTCTCACTAACAGCTTCTCTTTCTCTCTCTCTCTCACTCACAGCTTCTCTTTCTCTCTCTCACACGCACAGCTTCTCTTTCTCACTCAGCTTCTCTTTCTCTCTCTCACTCACAGCTTCTCTTTCTCTCTCTCTCTCTCACTCACAGCTTCTCTTTCTCTCTCTCTCACTCACAGCTTCTCTCTCTCTCTCTCTCTCTCACTCACAGCTTCTCTTTCTCTCTCTCACAGCTTCTCTTTCTCTCTCTCACGCACAGCTTCTCTTTCTCTCAATCTCACTCACATCTTCTCTTTCTCTCTCTCTCTCTCTCTCTCACTCACAGCTTCTCTCTCTCTCTCACTCACAGCTTCACTTTCTCTCTCTCACTCACTCACAGCTTCTCTTTCTCTTTCTCTCTCTAACTCACAGCTTCTATTTATCTATCTATCTCACTCACAGCTTCTCTTTCTCTCTCTCTCTCACTCACAGCTTCTCCTTCTCTCTCTCTCACTCACATCTCCTCTCTCTCTATCTCTATCTCTCACTCACAGCTTCTCTCTCTCTCTCTTACTCACTCTCACTCACAGCTTCTCTTTCTCTCACACACACACTCACAGTTTCTGTCTCTCACTCACTCACAGCTTCTCTCTCTCTCTCTCAATCACTCACAGCTTCTCTCTCTCTGTCACTCACAGCTTCTCTCTCTCTCACTCACAGCTTCTCTTTCTCTCTCTCTCTCACTCACAGCTTCTCATTCTCTCTCTCTCTCTCACTCACAGCTTCTCTTTCTCTCTCACACACACACAGCTTCTCTTCCTCACTCAGCTTCTCTTTCTCTCTCTCACTCACAGCTTCTCTTTCTCTCTCTCTCTCACTCACAGCTTCTCTTTCTCTCTCTCTCACTCACAGCTTCTCTCTCACTCTCTCTCACTCACTCACAGCTTATCTCTCTCTCTCACTCACAGCTTCTCTTTCTCTCTCTCTCTCTCACTCACAGCTTCTCTTTCTCTCTCTCTCTCTCACAGCTTCTCTTTCTCTCTCTCTCTCTCACTCACAGCTTCTCTTTCTCTCTCTCACACAGCTCCTATTTCTCTCTCTCTCACACAGAGTTTCTTTCTCTCTCTCTCACAGCTTCTCTCTCACTCACAGCTTCTCTCTCTCTTTCTCACAGCTACTCTTTCTCTCTCTCTCTTTCACTCTCAGCTTCTCTTTCGCTCTCGCTCTCTCACTCACAGCTTCTCTTTCTCTCTCTCTCACTCACAGCTTCTCTTTCTCTCTCTCATTCTCACTCAGATTCTCTTTCTCTCTCTCTCTCACTCACAGCTTCTCTTTCTCTCTCTCACAGCTTCTCTTTCCCTCTCTCTCTCACTCACAGCTTCTCTTTCGCTCTCTCTCTATCACTGTCACAGCATCTCTCTCTCACACACACACTCTCACTCACAGCTTCTCTTTCTCTCTCTCTCTCACTCACAGCTTCTCTTTCTCTCTCTCTCTCACTCACAGCTTCTCTTTATCTCTCTCTCACACTCACAGCTTCTCTTTCTCTCTCTCTCACTCACAGCTTCTCTTTCTCTTTCTCTCTCTCACTCACATCTTCTCTCTCTCTTTCTCACTCACAGCTTCTCTCTCTCTCTCACTCACAGCTTCTCTCTCTCTCTCTCGCTCACAGCTTCTCTTTCTCTGTCTCTCTCTAACTCACAGCTTCTCTTTATATCTCTCTCACTCACAGCTTCTCTTTCTCTCTCTCTCTCACTCACAGCTTCTCTTTCTCTCTCTCTCACTCACAGCTTCTCTCTCACTCTCTCTCACTCACTCACAGCTTATCTCTCTCTCTCACTCACAGCTTCTCTTTCTCTCTCTCTCTCACTCACAGATTCTCTTTCTCTCTCTCACACAGCTTTTCTTTCTCTCTCTCTCTCACACACAGCTTCTCTTTCTTTCTCTCTCTCACTCACATCTTCTCTTTCTCTCTCTCTCTCTCACTCACAGCTTCTCTCTCTCACTCACGCACAGCTTCACTTTCTCTCTCTCACTCACTCACAGCTTCTCTTTCTCTTTCTCTCTCTAACTCACAGCTTCTATTTATCTCTCTCTCTCACTCACAGCTTCTCTTTCTCTCTCTCTCTCACTCACAGCTTCTCCTTCTCTCTCTCTCACTCACATCTCCTCTCGCTCTCTCTATCTCTCACTCACAGCTTCTCTCTCTCTCTCTCTTACTCACTCTCACTCACAGCTTCTCTTTCTCTCTCACACACACTCACAGTTTCTCTCTCTCTCTCACTCACAGCTTCTCTCTCTCTCTCTCAATCACTCACAGCTTCTCTCTCTCTGTCACTCACAGCTTCTCTCTCTCTCACTCACAGCTTCTCTTTCTCTCTCTCTCACTCACAGCTTCTCTTTCTCCCTCTCTCTCTCACTCACAGCTTCTCTCTCTCACTCAGAGCTTCTCTTTATTTCTCTCTCTCTCACTCACAGCTTCTCTCTCTCTCACACACACAGCTTCTCTCTCTCTCACTCACTCACAGCTTCTCTTTTTCTCTCTCTCTCTCACTCACAGCTTTTTTCCTCTCTCTCTCACTCACAGCTTCTCTTTATCTCTCTCTCACTCACATCTTCTCTCTCTCTCTCTCACTCACAGCTTCTCTCTCTCTCACTCACAGCTTCTCTTTCTCTCTCTCTCTCACAGCTTCTCTTTCTCTCTCTGTGTGTCACTCACAGCTCTCTCTCTTTCTCTCTCACTCACAGCTTCTCTTTCTCTCTCTCTCTCGCACTCACAGCTTCTCTTTCTCTCTCTCACTCACAGCTTCTCTTTCTCTCTCACACACACAGCTTCTCTTTCTCTCTCACTCACTCTCTCTCACAGAGTTTCTTTCTCTCTCTCACACAGCTTCTCTCTCTCACTCACAACTTCTCTCTCTCTTACTCACAGCTACTCTTTCTCTCTCTCTCGCACTTTCATCTTTTCTTTCGCTCTCTCTCTCTCACTCACAGCTTCTCTTTCTCTCTCTCACTCACAGCTTCTCTTTCTCTCTCTCTTTCTCACTCAGCTTCTCTTTCTCTCTCTCTTACTCACAGCTTCTCTTTCTCTCTCACTCACAGCTTCTCTTTCTCTCTCTCTGTCACTCACAGCTTCTCTTTCTCTTTCTCTCTCTCAATCACATCTTCTCTCTCTCACTCACAGCTTCTCTCTCTCACTCACTCACAGCTTCACTTTCTTTCTCTCTCTCTCTCACAGCTTCTCTTTCTCTTTCTCTTTTTCTCTCTATCTCACAGCATCTCTCTCTCTCACTCACAGCTTCTCTTTCACTCTCTCTCTCTCACTCACAGCTTCTCTTTATCTCTCTCTCTCACTCACAGCTTCTCTTTCTCTCTCTCTCACTCACAGCTTCTCCTTCACTCTCTCTCACTCACATCTCCTCTCTCTCTCTCTATCTCTCACTCACAGCTTCTCTCTCTCTCTCTCTTACTCACTCTCACTCACAGCTTCTCTTTCTCTCACACACACACTCACAGTTTCTCTCTCTCTCTCACTCACAGCTTCTCTCTCTCTCTCAATCACTCACAGCTTCTCTCTCTCTGTCACTCACAGCTTCTCTCTCTCACTCACAGCTTCTCTTTCTCTCTCTCTCACTCACAGCTTCTCTTTCTCCCTCTCTCTCTCACTCACAGCTTCTATCTCTCACTCAGAGCTTCTCTTTATTTCTCTCTCTCTCACTCACAGCATCTCTCTCTCACACACACAGCTTCTCTCTCTCTCACTCACTCACAGCTTCTCTTTCTCTCTCTCTCTCTCACTCACAGCTTTTTTCTCTCTCTCTCACTCACAGCTTCTCTTTATCTCCCTCTCACTCACATCTTCTCTCTCTCTCTCACTCACAGCTTCTCTCTCTCTCACTCACAGCTTCTCTTTCTCTCTCTCACACAGCTTCTCTTTCTCTCTCTCTCTGTCACTCACAGGTCTCTCTCTTTCTCTCTCACTCACAGCTTCTCTTTCTCTCTCTCTCTCGCACTCACAGCTTCTCTTTCTCTCTCTCACTCACAGCTTCTCTTTCTCTCTCTCACACACACAGCTTCTCTTTCTCTCTCTCTTACTCACAGCTTCTCTTTCTCTCTCACTCACAGCTTCTCTTTCTCTCTCTCTGTCACTCACAGCTTCTCTTTCTCTTTCTCTCTCTCAATCACATCGTCTCTCTCTCTCACTCACAGCTTCTCTCTCTCACTCACTCACAGCTTCACTTTCTTTCTCTCTCTCTCTCTCACAGCTTCTCTTTCGCTTTCTCTTTCTCTCTCTATCTCACAGCATCTCTCTCTCTCACTCACAGCTTCTCTTTCACTCTCTCTCTCTCACTCACAGCTTCTCTTTCTCTGTCTCTAACTCACAGCTTCACTTTATCTCTATCTCACTCACAGCTTCTCTTTCTCTCTCTCTCGCACAGCTTCTCTTTCTCTCTCTCACTCACAACTTCTCTCTCGCTCTCTCTCACTCACTCACAGCTTCTCTCTCTCTCTCTCACAGCTTCTCTTTCTCTCTCTCTCTCTCTCACTCACAGCTTCTCTTTCTCTCTCTCTGTCACTCACAGCTTCTCTTTCTCTCTCTCTCTCACTCACAGCTTCTCTTTCTCTCTCTCACACGCACAGCTTCTCTTTCTCTCTCTCTCTCACTCACAGCTTCTCTTTCTCTCTCTCTCACTCACAGCTTCTCTCTCACTCTCTCTCACTCACTCACAGCTTATCTCTCTCTCACTCACAGCTTCTCTTTCTCTCTCTCTCACTCACAGCTTCTCTTTCTCTCTCTCTCACAGCTTCTCTTTCTCTCTCTCACGTACAGCTTCTCTTTCTCTCAATCTCACTCACATCTTCTCTTTCTCTCTCTCTCTCTCTCACTCACAGCTTCTCTCTCTCTCTCACTCACAGCTTCACTTTCTCTCTCTCACTCACTCACAGCTTCTCTTTCTCTTTCTCTCTCTAACTCACAGCTTCTATTTATCTCTCTCTCTCACTCACAGCTTCTCTTTCTCTCTCTCTCTCACTCACAGCTTCTCCTTCTCTCTCTCTCACTCACATCTCCTCTCTCTCTATCTCTATCTCTCACTCACAGCTTCTCTCTCTCTCTCTTACTCACTCTCACTCACAGCTTCTCTTTCTCTCACACACACACTCACAGTTTCTCTCTCTCTCTCACTCACAGCTTCTCTCTCTCTCTCAATCACTCACAGCTTCTCTCTCTCTCACTCACAGCTTCTCTTTCTCTCTCTCTCTCACTCACAGCTTCTCATTCTCTCTCTCTCTCTCACTCACAGCTTCTCTTTCTCTCTCTCACACGCACAGCTTCTCTTTCTCACTCAGCTTCTCTTTCTCTCTCTCACTCACAGCTTCTCTTTCTCTCTCTCACTCACAGCTTCTCTTTCTCTCTCTCTCACTCACAGCTTCTCTCTCACTCTCTCTCACTCACTCACAGCTTATCTCTCTCTCTCACTCACAGCTTCTCTTTCTCTCTCTCTCTCTCACTCACAGCTTCTCTTTCTCTCTCTCTCTCACAGCTTCTCTTTCTCTCTCTCTCTCACGCACAGCTTCTCTTTCTCTCAATCTCACTCACATCTTCTCTTTCTCTCACACACACACTCACAGTTTCTCTCTCTCTCTCACTCACAGCTTCTCTCTCTCTCTCTCTCAATCACTCACAGCTTCTCTCTCTCTGTCACTCACAGCTTCTCTCTCTCACTCACAGCTTCTCTTTCTCTCTCTCACTCACTCACAGCTTCTCATTCTCTCTCTCTCTCTCACTCACAGCTTCTCTTTCTCTCTCTCACACGCACAGCTTCTCTTTCTCACTCAGCTTCTCTTTCTCTCTCTCACTCACAGCTTCTCTTTCTCTCTCTCTCTCACTCACAGCTTCTCTTTCTCTCTCTCTCACTCACAGCTTCTCTCTCACTCTCTCACTCACTCACAGCTTATCTCTCTCTCTCACTCACAGCTTCTCTTTCTCTCTCTCTCTCTCACTCACAGCTTCTCTTTCTCTCTCTCTCTCACAGCTTCTCTTTCTCTCTCTCTCTCACGCACAGCTTCTCTTTCTCTCAATCTCACTCACAGCTTCTCTTTCTCTCTCTCTCGCACAGCTTCTCTTTCTCTCTCTCTCACAGCTTCTCTTTCTCTTTCTCTCTCTATCTCACAGCATCTCTCTCTCTCACTCACAGCTTCTCTTTCTCTCTCTCTCTCTCACTCACAGCTTCTCTTTCTCTCTCTCTCTCTCACAGCTTCTCTTTCTCTCTCTCTCTCACGCACAGCTTCTCTTTCTCTCAATCTCACTCACAGCTTCTCTTTCTCTCTCTCTCTCACAGCTTCTCTTTCTCTCTCTCTCTCTCACTCACAGCTTCTCTTTCTCTCTCTCTCTCACTCACAGCTTCTCTTTCTCTCTCTCTCTCACTCACAGCTTCTCTTTGTCTCTCTCACACGCACAGCTTCTCTTTCTCACTCAGCTTCTCTTTCTCTCTCTCACTCACAGCTTCTCTTTCTCTCTCTCTCTCACTCACAGCTTCTCTTTCTCTCTCTCTCACTCACAGCTTCTCTCTCACTCACTCTCACTCACTCACAGCTTATCTCTCTCTCACTCACAGCTTCTCTTTCTCTCTCTCTCACTCACAGCTTCTCTTTCTCTCTCTCACACAGCTTCTCTTTCTCTCTCTCACGCACAGCTTCTCTTTCTCTCAATCTCACTCACCTCGTTCTCTCTCTCTCTCTCTCTCTCACTCACAGCTTCTCTCTCTCTCACTCACAGCTTCACTTTCTCTCTCTCACTCACTCACAGCTTCTCTTTCTCTCTCTCTCTCACTCACAGCTTCTCTTTCTCTCTCTCTCTCACTCACAGCTTCTCTTTCTCATTCTCTCTCTCACTCACAGCTTCTCTCTCTCTCTCTCACTCACAGCTTCTCTCTCTCTCACTCACTCACAGCTTCTCTTTCTCTCTCTCTCTCTCACTCACAGCTTCTCTCTCTCTCACACACACACACTCACAGCTTCTCTTTCTCTCTCACTCTCTCACTCACAGCTTCTCTTTCTCTCTCTCTCACTCACAGCTTCTCTTTCTCCCTCTCTCTCTCACTCACAGCTTCTCTCTCTCACTCAGAGCTTCTCTTTATTTCTCTCTCTCTCACTCACAGCTTCTCTCTCTCTCACACACACAGCTTCTCTCTCTCTCTCTCACTCACAGCTTCTCTTTCTCTCTCTCTCTCACTCACAGCTTCTCCTTCTCTCTCTCTCACTCACATCTCCTCTCTCTCTATCTCTATCTCTCACTCACAGCTTCTCTCTCTCTCTCTTACTCACTCTCACTCACAGCTTCTCTTTCTCTCACACACACACTCACAGTTTCTCTCTCTCTCTCACTCACAGCTTCTCTCTCTCTCTCAATCACTCACAGCTTCTCTCTCTCTGTCACTCACAGCTTCTCTCTCTCTCACTCACAGCTTCTCTTTCTCTCTCTCTCTCACTCACAGCTTCTCATTCTCTCTCTCTCTCTCACTCACAGCTTCTCTTTCTCTCTCTCACACGCACAGCTTCTCTTTCTCACTCAGCTTCTCTTTCTCTCTCTCACTCACAGCTTCTCTTTCTCTCTCTCACTCACAGCTTCTCTTTCTCTCTCTCTCACTCACAGCTTCTCTCTCACTCTCTCTCACTCACTCACAGCTTATCTCTCTCTCTCACTCACAGCTTCTCTTTCTCTCTCTCTCTCTCACTCACAGCTTCTCTTTCTCTCTCTCTCTCACAGCTTCTCTTTCTCTCTCTCTCTCACGCACAGCTTCTCTTTCTCTCAATCTCACTCACATCTTCTCTTTCTCTCTCTCTCTCTCACTCACAGCTTCTCTCTCTCTCTCACTCACAGCTTCACTTTCTCTCTCTCACTCACTCACAGCTTCTCTTTCTCTTTCTCTCTCTAACTCACAGCTTCTATTTATCTCTCTCTCTCACTCACAGCTTCTCTTTCTCTCTCTCTCTCTCACTCCCAGCTTCTCCTTCTCTCTCTCTCACTCACATCTCCTCTCTCTCTCTATCTCTCACTCACAGCTTCTCTCTCTCTCTTACTCACTCTCACTCACAGCTTCTCTTTCTCTCACACACACACTCACAGTTTCTCTCTCTCTCTCACTCACAGCTTCTCTCTCTCTCTCTCAATCACTCACAGCTTCTCTCTCTCTGTCACTCACAGCTTCTCTCTCTCACTCACAGCTTCTCTTTCTCTCTCTCACTCACTCACAGCTTCTCATTCTCTCTCTCTCTCTCACTCACAGCTTCTCTTTCTCTCTCTCACACGCACAGCTTCTCTTTCTCACTCAGCTTCTCTTTCTCTCTCTCACTCACAGCTTCTCTTTCTCTCTCTCTCTCACTCACAGCTTCTCTTTCTCTCTCTCTCACTCACAGCTTCTCTCTCACTCTCTCACTCACTCACAGCTTATCTCTCTCTCTCACTCACAGCTTCTCTTTCTCTCTCTCTCTCTCACTCACAGCTTCTCTTTCTCTCTCTCTCTCACAGCTTCTCTTTCTCTCTCTCTCTCACGCACAGCTTCTCTTTCTCTCAATCTCACTCACAGCTTCTCTTTCTCTCTCTCTCGCACAGCTTCTCTTTCTCTCTCTCTCACAGCTTCTCTTTCTCTTTCTCTTTCTCTCTCTATCTCACAGCATCTCTCTCTCACTCACAGCTTCTCTTTCTCTCTCTCTCTCTCACTCACAGCTTCTCTTTCTCTCTCTCTCTCTCACAGCTTCTCTTTCTCTCTCTCTCTCACGCACAGCTTCTCTTTCTCTCAATCTCACTCACAGCTTCTCTTTCTCTCTCTCTCTCACAGCTTCTCTTTCTCTCTCTCTCTCTCACTCACAGCTTCTCTTTCTCTCTCTCTCTCACTCACAGCTTCTCTTTCTCTCTCTCTCTCACTCACAGCTTCTCTTTGTCTCTCTCACACGCACAGCTTCTCTTTCTCACTCAGCTTCTCTTTCTCTCTCTCACTCACAGCTTCTCTTTCTCTCTCTCTCTCACTCACAGCTTCTCTTTCTCTCTCTCTCACTCACAGCTTCTCTCTCACTCTCTCTCACTCACTCACAGCTTATCTCTCTCTCACTCACAGCTTCTCTTTCTCTCTCTCTCACTCACAGCTTCTCTTTCTCTCTCTCTCTCACAGCTTCTCTTTCTCTCTCTCACGCACAGCTTCTCTTTCTCTCAATCTCACTCACCTCGTTCTCTCTCTCTCTCTCTCTCTCACTCACAGCTTCTCTCTCTCTCTCACTCACAGCTTCACTTTCTCTCTCTCACTCACTCACAGCTTCTCTTTCTCTCTCTCTCTCTCACTCACAGCTTCTCTTTCTCTCTCTCTCTCTCACTCACAGCTTCTCTTTCTCATTCTCTCTCTCACTCACAGCTTCTCTCTCTCTCTCACTCACAGCTTCTCTCTCTCTCACTCACTCACAGCTTCTCTTTCTCTCTCTCTCTCTCACTCACAGCTTCTCTCTCTCTCACACACACACACTCACAGCTTCTCTTTCTCTCTCACTCTCTCACTCACAGCTTCTCTTTCTCTCTCTCTCACTCACAGCTTCTCTTTCTCCCTCTCTCTCTCACTCACAGCTTCTCTCTCTCACTCAGAGCTTCTCTTTATTTCTCTCTCTCTCACTCACAGCTTCTCTCTCTCTCACACACACAGCTTCTCTCTCTCTCTCTCACTCACAGCTTCTCTCTCTCTCTCTCTCACTCACAGCTTCTCCTTCTCCCTCTCTCACTCACATCTCCTCTCTCTCTATCTCTATCTCTCACTCACAGCTTCTCTCTCTCTCTCTTACTCACTCTCACTCACAGCTTCTCTTTCTCTCACACACACACTCACAGTTTCTCTCTCTCTCTCACTCACAGCTTCTCTCTCTCTCTCAATCACTCACAGCTTCTCTCTCTCTGTCACTCACAGCTTCTCTCTCTCTCACTCACAGCTTCTCTTTCTCTCTCTCTCTCACTCACAGCTTCTCATTCTCTCTCTCTCTCTCACTCACAGCTTCTCTTTTTCTCTCTCACACGCACAGCTTCTCTTTCTCACTCAGCTTCTCTTTCTCTCTCTCACTCACAGCTTCTCTTTCTCTCTCTCACTCACAGCTTCTCTTTCTCTCTCTCTCACTCACAGCTTCTCTCTCACTCTCTCTCACTCACTCACAGCTTATCTCTCTCTCTCACTCACAGCTTCTCTTTCTCTCTCTCTCTCTCACTCACAGCTTCTCTTTCTCTCTCTCTCTCACAGCTTCTCTTTCTCTCTCTCTCTCACGCACAGCTTCTCTTTCTCTCAATCTCACTCACATCTTCTCTTTCTCTCTCTCTCTCTCGCTCACAGCTTCTCTCTCTCTCTCACTCACAGCTTCACTTTCTCTCTCTCACTCACTCACAGCTTCTCTTTCTCTTTCTCTCTCTAACTCACAGCTTCTATTTATCTCTCTCTCTCACTCACAGCTTCTCTTTCTCTCTCTCTCTCACTCCCAGCTTCTCCTTCTCTCTCTCTCACTCACATCTCCTCTCTCTCTCTCTATCTCTCACTCACAGCTTCTCTCTCTCTCTCTTACTCACTCTCACTCACAGCTTCTCTTTCTCTCACACACACACTCACAGTTTCTCTCTCTCTCTCACTCACAGCTTCTCTCTCTCTCTCTCAATCACTCACAGCTTCTCTCTCTCTGTCACTCACAGCTTCTCTCTCTCACTCACAGCTTCTCTTTCTCTCTCTCACAGCTTCTCATTCTCTCTCTCTCTCTCACTCACAGCTTCTCTTTCTCTCTCTCACACGCACAGCTTCTCTTTCTCACTCAGCTTCTCTTTCTCTCTCTCACTCACAGCTTCTCTTTCTCTCTCTCTCTCACTCACAGCTTCTCTTTCTCTCTCTCTCACTCACAGCTTCTCTCTCACTCTCTCACTCACTCACAGCTTATCTCTCTCTCTCACTCACAGCTTCTCTTTCTCTCTCTCTCTCTCACTCACAGCTTCTCTTTCTCTCTCTCTCTCACAGCTTCTCTTTCTCTCTCTCTCTCACGCACAGCTTCTCTTTCTCTCAATCTCACTCACAACTTCTCTTTCTCTCTCTCTCGCACAGCTTCTCTTTCTCTCTCTCTCACAGCTTCTCTTTCTCTTTCTCTTTCTCTCTCTATCTCACAGCATCTCTCTCTCTCACTCACAGCTTCTCTTTCTCTCTCTCTCTCTCACTCACAGCTTCTCTTTCTCTCTCTCTCTCTCACAGCTTCTCTTTCTCTCTCTCTCTCACGCACAGCTTCTCTTTCTCTCAATCTCACTCACAGCTTCTCTTTCTCTCTCTCTCTCACAGCTTCTCTTTCTCTCTCTCTCTCTCACTCACAGCTTCTCTTTCTCTCTCTCTCTCACTCACAGCTTCTCTTTCTCTCTCTCTCTCACTCACAGCTTCTCTTTGTCTCTCTCACACGCACAGCTTCTCTTTCTCACTCAGCTTCTCTTTCTCTCTCTCACTCACAGCTTCTCTTTCTCTCTCTCTCTCACTCACAGCTTCTCTTTCTCTCTCTCTCACTCACAGCTTCTCTCTCACTCTCTCTCACTCACTCACAGCTTATCTCTCTCTCACTCACAGCTTCTCTTTCTCTCTCTCTCACTCACAGCTTCTCTTTCTCTCTCTCTCACAGCTTCTCTTTCTCTCTCTCACGCACAGCTTCTCTTTCTCTCAATCTCACTCACCTCGTTCTCTCTCTCTCTCTCTCTCTCACTCACAGCTTCTCTCTCTCTCTCTCTCACACAGCTTCACTTTCTCTCTCTCACTCACTCACAGCTTCTCTTTCTCTCTCTCTCTCTCACTCACAGCTTCTCTTTCTCTCTCTCTCTCACTCACAGCTTCTCTTTCTCATTCTCTCTCTCACTCACAGCTTCTCTCTCTCTCTCTCTCACTCACAGCTTCTCTCTCTCTCACTCACTCACAGCTTCTCTTTCTCTCTCTCTCTCTCACTCACAGCTTCTCTCTCTCTCACACACACACACTCACAGCTTCTCTTTCTCTCTCACTCTCTCACTCACAGCTTCTCTTTCTCTCTCTCTCACTCACAGCTTCTCTTTCTCCCTCTCTCTCTCACTCACAGCTTCTCTCTCTCACTCAGAGCTTCTCTTTATTTCTCTCTCTCTCACTCACAGCTTCTCTCTCTCACACACACACAGCTTCTCTCTCTCTCACTCACTCACAGCTTCTCTTTCTCTCTCTCTCTCACTCACAGCTTTTTTTCTCTCTCTCTCACTCACAGCTTCTCTTTATCTCTCTCTCACTCACATCTTCTCTCTCTCTCTCACTCACAGCTTCTCTCTCTCTCACTCACAGCTTCTCTTTCTCTCTCTCTCTCACAGCTTCTCTTTCTCTCTCTCTCTGTCACTCACAGCTCTCTCTCTTTCTCTCTCACTCACAGCTTCTCTTTCTCTCTCTCTCTCGCACTCACAGCTTCTCTTTCTCTCTCTCACTCACAGCTTCTCTTTCTCTCTCACACACACAGCTTCTCTTTCTCTCTCACTCACTCTCTCTCACAGAGTTTCTTTCTCTCTCTCACACAGCTTCTCTCTCACACTCACAACTTCTCTCTCTCTTACTCACAGCTACTCTTTCTCTCTCTCTCTCGCACTTTCATCTTTTCTTTCGCTCTCTCTCTCTCACTCACAGCTTCTCTTTCTCTCTCTCTCACTCACACCTTCTCTTTCTCTCTCTCTTTCTCACTCAGCTTCTCTTTCTCTCTCTCTTACTCACAGCTTCTCTTTCTCTCTCACTCACAGCTTCTCTTTCTCTCTCTCTGTCACTCACAGCTTCTCTTTCTCTTTCTCTCTCTCAATCACATCTTCTCTCTCTCTCACTCACAGCTTCTCTCTCTCACTCACACACAGCTTCACTTTCTTTCTCTCTCTCTCACAGCTTCTCTTTCTCTTTCTCTTTCTCTCTCTATCTCACAGCATCTCTCTCTCTCACTCACAGCTTCTCTTTCACTCTCTCTCTCTCACTCACAGCTTCTCTTTCTCTGTCTCTAACTCACAGCTTCTCTTTCTCTCTCTCTCGCACAGCTTCTCTTTCTCTCTCTCACTCACAACTTCTCTCTCGCTCTCTCTCACTCACTCACAGCTTCTCTCTCTCTCTCACAGCTTCTCTTTCTCTCTCTCTCTCTCTCACTCAGAGCTTCTCTTTCTCTCTCTCTCTCACTCACAGCTTCTCTTTCTCTCTCTCTCTCACTCACAGCTTCTCTTTCTCTCTCTCACACGCACAGCTTCTCTTTCTCACTCAGCTTCTCTTTCTCTCTCTCACTCACAGCTTCTCTTTCTCTCTCTCTCTCACTCACAGCTTCTCTTTCTCTCTCTCTCACTCACAGCTTCTCTCTCACTCTCTCTCTCTCACTCACAGCTTCTCTTTCTCTCTCTCTCTCACAGCTTCTCTTTCTCTCTCTCACGCACAGCTTCTCTTTCTCTCAATCTCACTCACATCTTCTCTTTCTCTCTCTCTCTCTCTCTCTCTCACTCACAGCTTCTCTCTCTCTCACTCACAGCTTCACTTTCTCTCTCTCACTCACTCACAGCTTCTCTTTCTCTTTCTCTCTCTAACTCACAGCTTCTATTTATCTCTCTCTCTCACTCACAGCTTCTCTTTCTCTCTCTCTCTCACTCACAGCTTCTCCTTCTCTCTCTCTCACTCACATCTCCTCTCTCTCTATCTCTATCTCTCACTCACAGCTTCTCTCTCTCTCTCTTACTCACTCTCACTCACAGCTTCTCTTTCTCTCACACACACACTCACAGTTTCTCTCTCTCACTCACTCACAGCTTCTCTCTCTCTCTCTCAATCACTCACAGCTTCTCTCTCTCTGTCACTCACAGCTTCTCTCTCTCTCACTCACAGCTTCTCTTTCTCTCTCTCTCTCACAGCTTCTCATTCTCTCTCTCTCTCTCACTCACAGCTTCTCTTTCTCTCTCACACACAGACAGCTTCTCTTCCTCACTCAGCTTCTCTTTCTCTCTCTCACTCACAGCTTCTCTTTCTCTCTCTCTCACTCACAGCTTCTCTTTCTCTCTCTCTCACTCACAGCTTCTCTCTCACTCTCTCTCACTCACTCACAGCTTATCTCTCTCTCTCACTCACAGCTTCTCTTTCTCTCTCTCTCTCTCACAGCTTCTCTTTCTCTCTCTCTCACTCACAGCTTCTCTTTCTCTCTCTCACACAGCTCCTATTTCTCTCTCTCTCACACAGAGTTTCTTTCTCTCTCTCTCACAGCTTCTCTCTCACTCACAGCTTCTCTCTCTCTTTCTCACAGCTACTCTTTCTCTCTCTCTCTTTCACTCTCAGCTTCTCTTTCGCTCTCGCTCTCTCACTCACAGCTTCTCTTTCTCTCTCTCTCACTCACAGCTTCTCTTTCTCTCTCTCATTCTCACTCAGATTCTCTTTCTCTCTCTCTCTCACTCACAGCTTCTCTTTCTCTGTCTCACTCACAGCTTCTCTTTCCCTCTCTCTCTCACTCACAGCTTCTCTTTCGCTCTCTCTCTATCACTGTCACAGCATCTCTCTCACACACACACTCTCACTCACAGCTTCTCTTTCTCTCTCTCTCTCTCTCACTCACAGCTTCTCTTTCTCTCTCTCTCTCACTCACAGCTTCTCTTTATCTCTCTCTCACACTCACAGCTTCTCTTTCTCTCTCTCTCTCTCACTCACAGCTTCTCTTTCTCTTTCTCTCTCTCACTCACATCTTCTCTCTCTCTTTCTCACTCACAGCTTCTCTCTCTCTCTCACTCACAGCTTCTCTCTCTCTCTCTCGCTCACAGCTTCTCTTTCTCTCTCTCTCTAACTCACAGCTTCTCTTTATATCTCTCTCACTCACAGCTTCTCTTTCTCACTCTCTCTCACTCACAGCTTCTCTTTCTCTCTCTCGCACTCACAGCTTCTCTCTCACTCTCTCTCACTCACTCACAGCTTATCTCTCTCTCTCACTCACAGCTTCTCTTTCTCTCTCTCTCTCACTCACAGCTTCTCTTTCTCTCTCTCTCTCACAGCTTTTCTTTCTCTCTCTCTCTCACGCACAGCTTCTCTTTCTTTCTCTCTCTCTCACTCACATCTTCTCTTTCTCTCTCTCTCTCTCTCACTCACAGCTTCTCTCTCTCTCTCACTCACAGCTTCACTTTCTCTCTCTCACTCACTCACAGCTTCTCTTTCTCTTTCTCTCTCTAACTCACAGCTTCTATTTATCTCTCTCTCTCACTCACAGCTTCTCTTTCTCTCTCTCTCTCACTCACAGCTTCTCCTTCTCTCTCTCTCACTCACATCTCCTCTCTCTCTCCCTATCTCTCACTCACAGCTTCTCTCTCTCTCTCTTACTCACTCTCACTCACAGCTTCTCTTTCTCTCTCACACACACTCACAGTTTCTCTCTCTCTCACACTCACAGCTTCTCTCTCTCTCTCAATCACTCACAGCTTCTCTCTCTCTGTCACTCACAGCTTCTCTCTCTCTCACTCACAGCTTCTCTTTCTCTCTCTCACACTCACAGCTTCTCTTTCTCCCTCTCTCTCTCACTCACAGCTTCTCTCTCTCACTCAGAGCTTCTCTTTATTTCTCTCTCTCTCACTCACAGCTTCTCTCTCTCTCACACACACAGCTTCTCTCTCTCACTCACTCACAGCTTCTCTTTTTCTCTCTCTCTCTCACTCACAGCTTTTTTTTTCTCTCTCTCTCACTCACAGCTTCTCTTTATCTCTCTCTCACTCACATCTTCTCTCTCTCTCTCACTCACAGCTTCTCTCTCTCTCACTCACAGCTTCTCTTTCTCTCTCTCTCTCACAGCTTCTCTTTCTCTCTCTGTGTGTCACTCACAGCTCTCTCTCTTTCTCTCTCACTCACAGCTTCTCTTTCTCTCTCTCTCTCGCACTCACAGCTTCTCTTTCTCTCTCTCACTCACAGCTTCTCTTTCTCTCTCACACACACAGCTTCTCTATCTCTCTCACTCACTCTCTCTCACAGAGTTTCTTTCTCTCTCTCACACAGCTTCTCTCTCTCACTCACAACTTCTCTCTCTCTTACTCACAGCTACTCTTTCTCTCTCTCTCGCACTTTCATCTTTTCTTTCGCTCTCTCTCTCTCACTCACAGCTTCTCTTTCTCTCTCTCACTCACAGCTTCTCTTTCTCTCTCTCTTTCTCACTCAGCTTCTCTTTCTCTCTCTCTTACTCACAGCTTCTCTTTCTCTCTCACTCACAGCTTCTCTTTCTCTCTCTCTGTCACTCACAGCTTCTCTTTCTCTTTCTCTCTCTCAATCACATCTTCTCTCTCTCTCACTCACAGCTTCTCTCTCTCACTCACTCACAGCTTCACTTTCTTTCTCTCTCTCTCTCACAGCTTCTCTTTCTCTTTCTCTTTCTCTCTCTATCTCACAGCATCTCTCTCTCTCACTCACAGCTTCTCTTTCACTCTCTCTCTCTCACTCACAGCTTCTCTTACTCTGTCTCTAACTCACAGCTTCTCTTTATCTCTATCTCACTCACAGCTTCTCTTTCTCTCTCTCTCGCACAGCTTCTCTTTCTCTCTCTCACTCACAACTTCTCTCTCGCTCTCTCTCACTCACTCACAGCTTCTCTCTCTCTCTCTCACAGCTTCTCTTTCTCTCTCTCTCTCTCACTCACAGCTTCTCTTTCTCTCTCTCTCTCACTCACAGCTTCTCTTTCTCTCTCTCTCACTCACAGCTTCTCTTTCTCTCTCTCACACGCACAGCTTCTCTTTCTCACTCAGCTTCTCTTTCTCTCTCTCACTCACAGCTTCTCTTTCTCTCTCTCTCTCACTCACAGCTTCTCTCTCTCTCTCTCTCACTCACAGCTTCTCTCTCACTCTCTCTCACTCACTCACAGCTTATCTCTCTCTCACTCACAGCTTCTCTTTCTCTCTCTCTCACTCACAGCTTCTCTCTCTCTCTCACACACAGCTTCTCTTTCTCTCTCTCATGCACAGCTTCTCTTTCTCTCAATCTCACTCACATCTTCTCTTTCTCTCTCTCTCTCTCTCTCTCTCTCACTCACAGCTTCTCTCTCTCTCTCACTCACAGCTTCACTTTCTCTCTCTCACTCACTCACAGCTTCTCTTTCTCTTTCTCTCTCTAACTCACAGCTTCTATTTATCTCTCTCTCTCACTCACAGCTTCTCTTTCTCTCTCTCTCTCACTCACAGCTTCTCCTTCTCTCTCTCTCACTCACATCTCCTCTCTCTCTATCTATATCTCTCACTCACAGCTTCTCTCTCTCTCTCTTACTCACTCTCACTCACAGCTTCTCTTTCTCTCACACACACACTCACAGTTTCTCTCTCTCTCACTCACAGCTTCTCTCTCTCTCTCAATCACTCACAGCTTCACTCTCTGTCACTCACAGCTTCTCTCTCTCTCACTCACAGCTTCTCTTTCTCTCTCTCTCTCACTCACAGCTTCTAATTCTCTCTCTCTCTCACAGACAGCTTCTCTTTCTCTCTCTCACATGCACAGCTTCTCTTTCTCACTCAGCTTCTCTTTCTCTCTCTCACACACAGCTTCTCTTTCTCTCTCTCTCTCACTCACAGCTTCTCTTTCTCTCTCTCTCACTCACAGCTTCTCTCTCACTCTCTCTCACTCACTCACAGCTTATCTCTCTCTCACTCACAGCTTCTCTTTCTCTCTCTCTCTCTCACTCACAGCTTCTCTTTCTCTCTCTCTCTCTCACAGCTTCTCTTTCTCTCTCTCTCTCATGCACAGCTTCTCTTTCTCTCAATCTCACTCACAGCTTCTCTTTCTCTCTCTCTCGCACAGCTTCTCTTTCTCTCTCTCACTCACAACTTCTCTCTCGGTCTCTCTCACACTCACAGCTTCTCTCTCTCTCTCACACAGCTTCTCTTTCTCTCTCTCTCTCTCACTCACAGCTTCTCTTTCTCTCTCTCTCTCACTCACAGCTTCTCTTTCTCTCTCTCTCACTCACAGCTTCTCTTTCTCTCTCACACACGCACAGCTTCTCTTTCTCACTCAGCTTCTCTTTCCCTCTCTCACTCACAGCTTCTGTTTCTCTCTCTCTCTCACTCACACCTTCTCTTTCCCTCTCTCTCACTCACACCTTCTCTTTCTCTCTCTCTCACTCACAGCTTATCTCTCTCTCACTCACAGCTTCTCTTTCTCTCTCTCACGCACAGCTTCTCTTTCTCTCAATCTCACTCACAACTTCTCTTTCTCTCTCTCTCTCTCTCTCACTCACAGCTTCTCTCTCTCTCTCACTCACAGCTTCACTTTCTCTCTCTCTCTCTCTCACAGCTTCTCTTTCTCTCTCTCTCTCACTCACAGCTTCTCCTTCTCTCTCTCTCACTCACATCTCCTCTCTCTCTATCTCTATCTCTTACTCACAACTTCTCTCTCTCTCTCTTACTCACTCTCACTCACAGCTTCTCTTTCTCTCACACACACACTCACAGTTTCTCTCTCTCTCTCACTCACAGCTTCTCTCTCTCTCAAAATCACTCACAGCTTCTCTCTCTCTGTCACTCACAGCTTATCTCTCTCACTCACAGCTTCTCTTTCTCTCTCTCTCACTCACAGCTTCTCTTTCTCCCTCTCTCTCTCACTCACAGCTTCTCTCTCTCACTCAGAGCTTCTCTTTATTTCTCTCTCTCTCACTCACAGCATCTCTCTCTCACACACACAGCTTCTCTCTCTCTCACTCACTCACAGCTTCTCTTTCTCTCTCTCTCTCTCACTCACAGCTTTTTTCTCTCTCTCTCACTCACAGCTTCTCTTTATCTCTCTCTCACTCACATCTTCTCTCTCTCTCTCACTCACAGCTTCTCTCTCTCTCACTCACAGCTTCTCTTTCTCTCTCTCTCTCGCACTCACAGCTTCTCTTTCTCTCTCTCACTCACAGCTTCTCTTTCTCTCTCACACACACACAGCTTCTCTTTCTCTCTCTCTCACTCTCTCTCACAGAGTTTCTTTCTCTCTCACACAGCTTTTCTCTCTCACTCACAACTTCTCTCTCTCTTACTCACAGCTACTCTTTCTCTCTCTCGCACTTTCATCTTTTCTTTCGCTCTCTCTCTCTCACTCACAGCTTCTCTTTCTCTCTCTCTCACTCACAGCTTCTCTTTCTCTCTCTCTTTCTCACTCAGCTTCTCTTTCTCTCTCTCTTACTCACAGCTTCTCTTTCTCTCTCACTCACAGCTTCTCTTTCTCTCTCTCTGTCACTCACAGCTTCTCTTTCTCTTTCTCTCTCTCAATCACATCTTCTCTCTCTCTCACTCACAGCTTCTCTCTCTCACTCACTCACAGCTTCACTTTCTTTCTCTCTCTCTCTCACAGCTTCTCTTTCGCTTTCTCTTTCTCTCTCTATCTCACAGCATCTCTCTCTCTCACTCACAGCTTCTCTTTCACTCTCTCTCTCTCACTCACAGCTTCTCTTTCTCCGTCTCTAACTCACAGCTTCTCTTTATCTCTATCTCACTCACAGCTTCTCTTTCTCTCTCTCTCGCACAGCTTCTCTTTCTCTCTCTCACTCACAACTTCTCTCTCGCTCTCTCTCACTCACTCACAGCTTCTCTCTCTCTCTCTCACAGCTTCTCTTTCTCTCTCTCTCTCTCTCACTCACAGCTTCTCTTTCTCTCTCTCTGTCACTCACAGCTTCTCTTTCTCTCTCTCTCTCACTCACAGCTTCTCTTTCTCTCTCTCACACGCACAGCTTCTCTTTCTCTCTCTCTCTCACTCACAGCTTCTCTTTCTCTCTCTCTCACTCACAGCTTCTCTCTCACTCTCTCTCACTCACTCACAGCTTATCTCTCTCTCACTCACAGCTTCTCTTTCTCTCTCTCTCACTCACAGCTTCTCTTTCTCTCTCTCTCACAGCTTCTCTTTCTCTCTCTCACGTACAGCTTCTCTTTCTCTCAATCTCACTCACATCTTCTCTTTCTCTCTCTCTCTCTCTCACTCACAGCTTCTCTCTCTCACTCACTCACAGCTTCTCTTTCTCTTTCTCTCTCTAACTCACAGCTTCTATTTATCTCTCTCTCTCACTCACAGCTTCTCTTTCTCTCTCTCTCTCACTCACAGCTTCTCCTTCTCTCTCTCTCACTCACATCTCCTCTCTCTCTATCTCTATCTCTCACTCACAGCTTCTCTCTCTCTCTTACTCACTCTCACTCACAGCTTCTCTTTCTCTCACACACACACTCACAGTTTCTCTCTCTCTCTCACTCACAGCTTCTCTCTCTCTCTCAATCACTCACAGCTTCTCTCTCTCTGTCATTCACAGCTTCTCTCTCTCTCACTCACAGCTTCTCTTTCTCTCTCTCTCACTCACAGCTTCTCATTCTCTCTCTCTCTCTCACTCACAGCTTCTCTTTCTCTCTCTCACACGCACAGCTTCTCTTTCTCACTCAGCTTCTCTTTCTCTCTCTCACTCACAGCTTCTCTTTCTCTCTCTCACTCACAGCTTCTCTTTCTCTCTCTCTCACTCACAGCTTCTCTCTCACTCTCTCTCACTCACTCACAGCTTATCTCTCTCTCACTCACAGCTTCTCTTTCTCTCTCTCTCTCTCACTCACAGCTTCTCTTTCTCTCTCTCTCTCACAGCTTCTCTTTCTCTCTCTCTCTCAAGCACAGCTTCTCTTTCTCTCAATCTCACTCACATCTTCTCTTTCTCTCTCTCTCTCACTCACAGCTTCTCTCTCTCTCTCACTCACAGCTTCACTTTCTCTCTCTCACTCACTCACAGCTTCTCTTTCTCTTTCTCTCTCTAACTCACAGCTTCTATTTATCTCTCTCTCTCACTCACAGCTTCTCTTTCTCTCTCTCTCTCACTCACAGCTTCTCATTCTCTCTCTCTCTCTCACTCACAGCTTCTCTTTCTCTCTCTCACACGCACAGCTTCTCTTTCTCACTCAGCTTCTCTTTCTCTCTCTCACTCACAGCTTCTCTTTCTCTCTCTCACTCACAGCTTCTCTTTCTCTCTCTCTCACTCACAGCTTCTCTCTCACTCTCTCTCACTCACTCACAGCTTATCTCTCTCTCACTCACAGCTTCTCTTTCTCTCTCTCTCTCTCACTCACAGCTTCTCTTTCTCTCTCTCTCTCACAGCTTCTCTTTCTCTCTCTCTCTCAAGCACAGCTTCTCTTTCTCTCAATCTCACTCACATCTTCTCTTTCTCTCTCTCTCTCACTCACAGCTTCTCTCTCTCTCTCACTCACAGCTTCACTTTCTCTCTCTCACTCACTCACAGCTTCTCTTTCTCTTTCTCTCTCTAACTCACAGCTTCTATTTATCTCTCTCTCTCACTCACAGCTTCTCTTTCTCTCTCTCTCTCACTCACAGCTTCTCCTTCTCTCTCTCTCACTCACATCTCCTCTCTCTCTCTCTATCTCTCACTCACAGCTTCTCTCTCTCTCTCACTCACAGCTTCTCTTTCTCTCTCTCTCTCTCACTCACAGCTTCTCTTTCTCTCTCTCTCTCTCACAGCTTCTCTTTCTCTCTCTCTCTCACGCACAGCTTCTCTTTCTCTCAATCTCACTCACAGCTTCTCTTTCTCTCTCTCTCGCACAGCTTCTCTTTCTCTCTCTCTCTCACAGCTTCTCTTTCTCTTTCTCTCTCTATCTCACAGCATCTCTCTCTCTCACTCACAGCTTCTCTTTCTCTCTCTCTCTCTCACTCACAGCTTCTCTTTCTCTCTCTCTCTCTCACAGCTTCTCTTTCTCTCTCTCTCTCACGCACAGCTTCTCTTTCTCTCAATCTCACTCACAGCTTCTCTTTCTCTCGCTCTCTCACAGCTTCTCTTTCTCTCTCTCTCTCTCACTCACAGCTTCTCTTTCTCTCTCTCTCTCACTCACAGCTTCTCTTTCTCTCTCTCTCTCACTCACAGCTTCTCTTTGTCTCTCTCACACGCACAGCTTCTCTTTCTCACTCAGCTTCTCTTTCTCTCTCTCACTCACAGCTTCTCTTTCTCTCTCTCTCTCACTCACAGCTTCTCTTTCTCTCTCTCTAACTCACAGCTTCTATTTATCTCTCTCTCTCACTCACAGCTTCTCTTTCTCTCTCTCTCTCACTCACAGCTTCTCCTTCTCTCTCTCTCACTCACATCTCCTCTCTCTCTCTCTCTATCTCTCACTCACAGCTTCTCTCTCTCTCTCTCTTACTCACTCTCACTCACAGCTTCTCTTTCTCTCTCACACACACTCACAGTTTCTCTCTCTCTCTCACTCACAGCTTCTCTCTCTCTCTCAATCACTCACAGCTTCTCATTCTCTCTCTCTCTCTCACTCACAGCTTCTCTTTCTCTCTCACACACACACAGCTTCTCTTCCTCACTCAGCTTCTCTTTCTCTCTCTCACTCACAGCTTCTCTTTCTCTCTCTCTCTCACTCACAGCTTCTCTTTCTCTCTCTCACTCACAGCTTCTCTCTCACTCTCTCTCACTCACTCACAGCTTATCTCTCTCTCTCACTCACAGCTTCTCTTTCTCTCTCTCTCTCTCACTCACAGCTTCTCTTTCTCTCTCTCTCTCTCACAGCTTCTCTTTCTCTCTCTCTCACTCACAGCTTCTCTTTCTCTCTCTCAAACAGCTCCTATTTCTCTCTCTCACACACAGAGTTTCTTTCTCTCTCTCACAGCTTCTCTCTCTCTCACTCACAGCTTCTCTCTCTCTTTCTCACAGCTACTCTTTCTCTCTCTCTCTTTCACTCTCAGCTTCTCTTTCGCTCTCGCTCTCTCACTCACAGCTTCTCTTTCTCTCTCACTCACAGCTTCTCTTTCTCTCTCTCATTCTCACTCAGATTCTCTTTCTCTCTCTCTCTCACTCACAGCTTCTCTTTCTCTCTCTCACTCACAGCTTCTCTTTCCCTCTCTCTCTCACTCACAGCTTCGCTTTCGCTCTCTCTCTATCACTGTCACAGCATCTCTCTCTCACACACACACTCTCACTCACAGCTTCTATTTCTCTCTCTCTCACACACTCACAGCTTCTCTTTCTCTCTCTCTCACTCACAGCTTCTCTTTATCTCTCTCTCACACTCACAGCTTCTCTTTCTCTCTCTCTCTCTCACTCACAGCTTCTCTTTCTCTTTCTCTCTCTCACTCACATCTTCTCTCTCTCTTTCTCACTCACAGCTTCTCTCTCTCTCACTCACAGCTTCTCTTTCTCTCTCTCTCACAGCTTCTCTTTCTCTCTCTCACGCACAGCTTCTCTTTCTCTCAATCTCACTCACATCTTTCTCTCTCTCTCTCTCTCTCTCACTCACAGCTTCTCTCTCTCACTCACAGCTTCTCTTTCTCTCTCTCTCTCACTCACAGCTTCTCTTTCTCTCTCTCTCACTCACAGCTTCTCTCTCACTCTCTCTCACTCACTCACAGCTTATCTCTCTCACTCACTCACAGCTTCTCTTTCTCTCTCTCTCTCACTCACAGCTTCTCTTTCTCTCTCTCTCTCTCTCACAGCTTTTCTTTCTCTCTCTCTCTCACGCACAGCTTCTCTTTCTTTCTCTCTCTCTAACTCACATCTTCTCTTTCTCTCTCTCTCTCTCTCACTCACAGCTTCTCTCTCTCTCACTCACAGCTTCACTTTCTCTCTCTCACTCACTCACAGCTTCTCTTTCTCTTTTTCTCTCTAACTCACAGCTTCTATTTATCTCTCTCTCTCACTCACAGCTTCTCTTTCTCTCTCTCTCTCTCTCACTCACAGCTTCTCCTTCTCTCTCTCTCACTCACATCTCCTCTCTCTCTCTCTCTATCTCTCACTCACAGCTTCTCTCTCTCTCTCTCTTACTCACTCTCACTCACAGCTTCTCTCTCTCACACACACACTCACAGTTTCTCTCTCTCTCTGTCACTCACATCTTCTCTCTCTCTCACTCACAGCTTCTCTTTCTGTTTCTCTCACTCACAGCTTCTCTTTCTCCCTCTCTCTCTCACTCACAGCTTCTCTCTCTCACTCAGAGCTTCTCTTTATTTCTCTCTCTCTCACTCACAGCTTCTCTCTCACACACACACAGCTTCTCTCTCTCTCACTCACTCACAGCTTCTCTTTCTCTCTCTCTCTCTCACTCACAGCTTTTTTTCTCTCTCTCTCACTCACAGCTTCTCTTTATCTCTCTCTCACTCACATCTTCTCTCTCTCTCTCACTCACAGCTTCGCTCTCTCTCACTCACAGCTTCTCTTTCTCTCTCTCTCTCACAGCTTCTCTTTCTCTCTCTCTCTGTCACTCACAGCTCTCTCTCTTTCTCTCTCACTCACAGCTTCTCTTTCTCTCTCTCTCTCGCACTCACAGCTTCTCTTTCTCTCTCTCACTCACAGCTTCACTTTCTCTCTCACACACACACAGCTTCTCTTTCTCTCTCACTCACTCTCTCTCACAGAGTTTCTTTCTCTCTCTCACACAGCTTCTCTCTCACACTCACAACTTCTCTCTCTCTTACTCACAGCTACTCTTTCTCTCTCTCTCTCTCGCACTTTCATCTTTTCTTTCACTCTCTCTCTCTCACTCACAGCTTCTCTTTCTCTCTCTCTCACTCACAGCTTCTCTTTCTCTCTCTCTTTCTCACTCTTCTTCTCTTTCTCTCTCTCTTACTCACAGCTTCTCTTTCTCTCTCACTCACAGCTTCTCTTTCTCTCTCTCTGTCACTCACAGCTTCTCTTTCTCTTTCTCTCTCTCAATCACATCTTCTCTCTCTCACACGCACAGCTTCTCTTTCTCACTCAGCTTCTCTTTCTCTCTCTCACTCACAGCTTCTCTTTCTCTCTCTCTCTCACTCACAGCTTCTCTTTCTCTCTCTCTCACTCACAGCTTCTCTCTCACTCTCTCTCACTCACTCACAGCTTATCTCTCTCTCACTCACAGCTTCTCTTTCTCTCTCTCTCACTCACACCTTCTCTTTCTCTCTCTCACTCACAGCTTCACTTTCTCTCTCTCACTCACTCACAGCTTCTCTTTCTCTTTCTCTCTCTAACTCACAGCTTCTATTTATCTCTCTCTCTCACTCACAGCTTCTCTTTCTCTCTCTCTCTCTCTCACAGCTTCTCCTTCTCTCTCTCTCACAGCTTCTCTTTCTCTCTCTCACGCACAGCTTCTCTTTCTCTCAATCTCACTCACATCTTCTCTTTCTCTCTCTCTCTCTCACTCACAGCTTCTCTTTCTCTCTCTCTCTCACTCACAGCTTCTCCTTCTCTCTCTCTCACTCACATCTCCTCTCTCTCTATCTCTATCTCTCACTCACAGCTTCTCTCTCTCTCTCTTACTCACTCTCACTCACAGCTTCTCTTTCTCTCACACACACACTCACAGTTTCTCTCTCTCTCACTCACAGCTTCTCTCTCTCTCTCAATCACTCACAGCTTCTCTCTCTCTGTCACTCACAGCTTCTCTCTCTCTCACTCACAGCTTCTCTTTCTCTCTCTCTCTCACTCACAGCTTCTCATTCTCTCTCTCTCTCTCACTCACAGCTTCTCTTTCTCTCTCTCACACGCACAGCTTCTCTTTCTCACTCAGCTTCTTTCTCTCTCTCACTCACAGCCTCTCTTTCTCTCTCTCTCACTCACAGCTTCTCTCTCAACTCTCTCTCACTCACTCACAGCTTATCTCTCTCTCTCACTCACAGCTTCTCTTTCTCTCTCTCACTCACAGCTTCTCTTTCTCTCTCTCTCTCTCACAGCTTCTCTTTCTCTCTCTCTCTCTCACGCACAGCTTCTCTTTCTCTCAATCTCACTCACATCTTCTCTTTCTCTCTCTCTCTCTCACTCACAGCTTCTCTCTCTCTCTCACTCACAGCTTCACTTTCTCTCTCTCACTCACTCACAGCTTCTCTTTCTCTTTCTCTCTCTAACTCACAGCTTCTATTTATCTCTCTCTCTCACTAACAGCTTCTCTTTCTCTCTCTCTCTCACTCACAGCTTCTCCTTCTCTCTCTCTCACTCACATCTCCTCTCTCTCTCTCTATCTCTCACTCACAGCTTCTCTCTCTCTCTCTTACTCACTCTCACTCACAGCTTCTCTTTCTCTCTCACACACACTCACAGTTTCTCTCTCTCTCTCACTCACAGCTTCTCTCTCTCTCTCTCAATCACTCACAGCTTCTCTCTCTCTGTCACTCACAGCTTCTCTCTATCTCACTCACTGCTTCTCTTTCTCTCTCTCTCTCACAGCTTCTCTTTCTCCCTCTCTCTCTCACTCACAGCTTCTCTCTCTCACTCACAGCTTCTCTTTCTTTCTCTCTCTCTCACTCACAGCTTCTCTCTCTCTCACACACAGCTTCTCTCTCTCTCACTCACTCACAGCTTCTCTTTCTCTCTCTCTCTCACTCACAGCTTTTTTTCTCTCTCTCTCACTCACAGCTTCTCTTTATCTCTCTCTCACTCACATCTTCTCTCTCTCTCACTCACAGCTTCTCTCTCTCTCACTCACAGCTTCTCTTTCTCTCTCTCTCACACAGCTTCTCTTTCTCTCTCTCTCTGTCACTCACAGCTCTCTCCCTTTCTCTGTCACTCACAGCTTCTCTTTCTCTCTCTCTCTCGCACTCACAGCTTCTCTTTCTCTCTCTCACTCACAGCTTCTCTTTCTCTCTCACACACACACAGCTTCTCTTTCTCTCTCACTCACTATCTCTCACAGAGTTTCTTTCTCTCTCTCACACATCTTCTCTCACTCACTCACAGCTTCTCTCTCTCTTACTCACAGCTACTCTTTCTCTCTCTCTCTCTCGCACTTTCATCTTTTCTTTCGCTCTCTCTCTCTCACTCACAGCTTCTCTTTCTCTCTCTCTCACTCACAGCTTCTCTTTCTCTCTCTCTTTCTCACAGCTTCTCTTTCTCTCTCTCTTACTCACAGCTTCTCTTTCTCTCTCACTCACAGCTTCTCTTTCTCTCTCTCTGTCACTCACAGCTTCTCTTTCTCTTTCTCTCTCTCACTCACTCACAGCTTCTCTTTCTTTCTCTCTCTCTCTCTCACAGATTCTCTTTCTCTTTCTCTCTCTATCTCACAGCATCTCTCTCTCTCTCACTCACAGCTTCTCTTTCTCTCTCTCTCACTCACAGCTTCTCTTTCTCTGTCTCTAACTCACAGCTTCTCTTAATCTCTATCTCACTCACAGCTTCTCTTTCTCTCTCTCTCTCTCGCACAGCTTCTCTTTCTCTCTCTCACTCACAACTTCTCTCTCGCTCTCTCTCACTCACTCACAGCTTCTCTCTCTGTCTCTCACAGCTTCTCTCGCTCTCTCACTCCCAGCTTCTCTTTCTCTGTCTCTAACTCACAGCTTCTCTTTATCTCTATCTCACTCACAGCTTCTCTTTCTCTCTCTCTCTCGCACAGCTTCTCTTTCTCTCTCTCACTCACAACTTCTCTCTCGCTCTCTCTCACTCACTCACAGCTTCTCTCTCTCACACACAGCTTCTCTTTCTCTCTCTCTCACTCACTCACAGCTTCTCTTTCTCTCTCTCTCTCACTCACAGCTTCTCTTTCTCTCTCTCTCTCACTTACAGCTTCTCTTTCTCTCTCTCACACGCACAGCTTCTCTTTCTCACTCAGCTTCTCTTTCTCTCTCTCACTCACAGCTTCTCTTTCTCACACACTTACAACTTCTCTTTCGCTCTCTCTCTATCACTGTCACAGCTTCTCTCTCTCTCTCACTCACTCTCACTCACAGCTTCTCTTTCTCTCTCTCACACACTCACAGCTTCTCTCTCTCACACTCACAGCTTCTCACTCTCTCTCATTCACAATTATCTCTCTCTCTCACTCACAGCTTCTCTCTCTCTCACTCACAGCTTCTCTTTCTGTCTCTCTCACTCACAGCTTCTCTTTTTCCCTCTCTCTCTCACTCACAGCTTCTCTCTCTCACAGCTTCTCTTTCTTTCTCTCTCTCTCACTCAAACATTCTCTCTCTCTCTCACAGCTACTCTCCCTCACTCACAGCTTCTCTCTCTCTCACACAGCTTCTCTTACTCTCTCTCTCACTCACAGCTTCTCTTTATCTCTCTCTCTCACTCACAGCTTCTCTTTCTCTCTCTCTCTCTCTCACTCACAGCTTCTCTTTCTCTTTCTCTCTCACTCACATCTTCTCTCTCTCTCTCAGCTTCTCTCTCTCTCTCTCACTCACAGCTTCTCTTTCTCTCTCTCTCACACAGCTTCTCTTTCTCTCTCTCTCTCTCACTCACAGCTTCTCTCTCTCACACAGCTTCTCTTTCTCTCTCTCTGTCACTCACAGTTTCACTTTCTCTGTTTCTCTCTAACTCACAGCTTCTCTTTTTCTCTCTCTCACTCAAAGCTTCTCTTTCTCTCTCTCTCTCACTCACAGCTTCTCTTTCTCTCTCTCTCTCACTCACAGCTTCTCTTTCTCTCTCTCTCACTCACAGCTTCTCTTTCTCTCTCTCTCTCACTCACAGCTTCTCTTTCTCTCTCTCTCTCTCACTCACAGCTTCTCTTTCTCATTCTCTCTCTCACTCACATCTTCTCTCTCTCTCTCACTCACAGATTCTCTCTCTCACACTCACTCACAGCTTCTCTTTCTTTCTCTCTCTCTCACAGCTTCTCTTTCTCTCTCTCTCACTCACAGCTTCTCTCTCTCACACACACACACTCACAGCTTCTCTTTCTCTCTCTCTCTCACTCACAGCTTCTCTTTCTCTCTCTCGCACTCACAGCTTCTCTTTCTCTCTCTCACACAGCTTCTATTTCTCTCACACACACACAGAGTTTCTTTCTCTCTCTCACAGCTTCTCTCTCTCTCACTCACAGCTTCTCTCTCTCTTTCTCACAGCTACTCTTTCTCTCTCTCTCTTTCACTCTCAGCTTCTCTTTCGCTCTCTCTCTCTCACTCACAGCTTCTCTTTCTCTCTCTCTCACTCACAGCTTCTCTTTCTCTCTCTCATTCTCACTCAGATTCTCTTTCTCTCTCTCTCTCTCTCACTCCCAGCTTCTCTTTCTCTCTTTCACTCACAGCTTCTCTTTCCCTCTCTCTCTCACTCACAGCTTCTCTTTCGCTCTCTCTCTATCACTGTCACAGCATCTCTCTCTCACACACACTCTCACTCACAGCTTCTCTTTCTCTCTCTCTCTCTCACTCACAGCTTCTCTCTCTCTCTCTCTCACTCACAGCTTCTCTTTATCTCTCTCTCTCACTCACAGCTTCTCTTTCTCTCTCTCTCTCACTCACAGCTTCTCTTTCTCTTTCTCTCTCTCACTCACATCTTCTCTCTCTCTCTCACTCACAGCTTCTCTCTCTCTCACTCACAGCTTCTCTCTCTCTCTCTCTCTCACAGCTTCTCTTTCTCTGTCTCTCTCTAACTCACAGCTTCTCTTTATATCTCTCTCACTCACAGCTTCTCTTTCTCTCTCTCTCTCTCACTCACAGCTTCTCTTTCTCTCTCTCACTCACAGCTTCTCACTCTCACTCACTCACAGCTTATTTCTCTCTCTCACTCACAGCTTCTCTTTCTCTCTCTCTCTCACTCACAGCTTCTCTTTCTCTCTCTCACTCACAGCTTCTCTTTCTCTCTCTCTCTCACGCACAGCTTCTCTTTCTCTCTCTCTCACTCACATCTTCTCTTTCTCTCTCTCTCTCTCTCTCACTCACAGCTTCACTTTCTCTCTCTCACTCACTCACAGCTTCTCTTTCTCTTTCTCTCTCTAACTCACAGCTTCTATTTATCTCTCTCTCTCACTCACAGCTTCTCTTTCTCTCTCTCTCTCACTCACAGCTTCTCCTTCTCTCTCTCTCACTCACATCTCCTCTCTATCTCTCTCTCTATCTCTCACTCACAGCTTCTCTCTCTCTCTCTTACTCACTCTCACTCACAGCTTCTCTTTCTCTCTCACACACACAGTTTCTCTCTCTCTCACTCACAGCTTCTCTCTCTCTCTCTCAATCACTCACAGCTTCTCTCTCTCTGTCACTCACAGCTTCTCTGTCTCTCACTCACAGCTTCTCTTTCTCTCTCTCTCACTCACAGCTTCTCTTTCTCCCTCTCTCTCTCACTCACAGCTTCTCTCTCTCACTCAGAGCTTCTCTTTCTTTCTCTCTCTCTCACTCACAGCTTCTCTCTCACACACACACACAGCTTCTCTCTCTCTCACTCACTCACAGCTTCTCTTTCTCTCTCTCTCACTCACAGCTTTTTTTCTCTCTCTCTCACTCACAGCTTCTCTCTCTCTCTCACACAGCTTCTCTTTCTCTGTCTCTCTCTAACTCACAGCTTCTCTTTATATCTCTCTCACTCACAGCTTCTCTTTCTCTCTCTCTCTCTCACTCATAGCTTCTCTTTCTCTCTCTCTCACTCACAGCTTCTCACTCTCACTCACTCACAGCTTATCTCTCTCTCTCACTCACAGCTTCTCTTTCTCTCTCTCTCTCACTCACAGCTTCTCTTTCTCTCTCTCTCTCACTCACAGCTTCTCTTTCTCTCTCTCTCACGCACAGCTTCTCTTTCTCTCTCTCTCACTCACATCTTCTCTTTCTCTCTCTCTCTCTCTCACTCACAGCTTCTCTCTCTCTCTCACTCACAGCTTCACTTTCTCTCTCTCACTCACTCACAGCTTCTCTTTCTCTTTCTCTCTCTAACTCACAGCTTCTATTTATCTCTCTCTCTCACTCACAGCTTCTCTTTCTCTCTCTCTCTCACTCACAGCTTCTCCTTCTCTCTCTCTCACTCACATCTCCTCTCTCTCTCTCTCTCTCTCTCTCTCTCACTCACAGCTTCTCTCTCTCTCTCTCTTACTCACTCTCACTCACAGCTTCTCTTTCTCTCTCACACACACAGTTTCTCTCTCTCTCTCACTCACAGCTTCTCTTTCTCTCTCACACACACACAGCTTCTCTTTCTCTCTCACTCTCTCTCTCACAGAGTTTCTTTCTCTCTCTCACACAGCTTTTCTCTCTCACTCACAGCTTCTCTCTCTCTTACTCACAGCTACTCTTTTTTTCTCTCTCTCTCGCACTTTCATCTTTTCTTTCGCTCTCTCTCTCTCACTCACAGCTTCGCTCTCTCTCACTCACAGCTTCTCTTTCTCTCTCTCTCTCACAGCTTCTCTTTCTCTCTCTCTCTGTCACTCACAGCTCTCTCTCTTTCTCTCTCACTCACAGCTTCTCTTTCTCTCTCTCTCTCGCACTCACAGCTTCTCTTTCTCTCTCTCACTCACAGCTTCTCTTTCTCTCTCACACACACACAGCTTCTCTTTCTCTCTCACTCACTCTCTCTCACAGAGTTTCTTTCTCTCTCTCACACAGCTTCTCTCTCACACTCACAACTTCTCTCTCTCTTACTCACAGCTACTCTTTCTCTCTCTCTCTCTCTCGCACTTTCATCTTTTCTTTCACTCTCTCTCTCTCACTCACAGCTTCTCTTTCTCTCTCTCTCACTCACAGCTTCTCTTTCTCTCTCTCTTTCTCACTCTTCTTCTCTTTCTCTCTCTCTTACTCACAGCTTCTCTTTCTCTCTCACTCACAGCTTCTCTTTCTCTCTCTCTGTCACTCACAGCTTCTCTTTCTCTTTCTCTCTCTCAATCACATCTTCTCTCTCTCACACGCACAGCTTCTCTTTCTCACTCAGCTTCTCTTTCTCTCTCTCACTCACAGCTTCTCTTTCTCTCTCTCTCTCACTCACAGCTTCTCTTTCTCTCTCTCTCACTCACAGCTTCTCTCTCACTCTCTCTCACTCACTCACAGCTTATCTCTCTCTCACTCACAGCTTCTCTTTCTCTCTCTCTCACTCACACCTTCTCTTTCTCTCTCTCACTCACAGCTTCACTTTCTCTCTCTCACTCACTCACAGCTTCTCTTTCTCTTTCTCTCTCTAACTCACAGCTTCTATTTATCTCTCTCTCTCACTCACAGCTTCTCTTTCTCTCTCTCTCTCTCTCACAGCTTCTCCTTCTCTCTCTCTCACAGCTTCTCTTTCTCTCTCTCACGCACAGCTTCTCTTTCTCTCAATCTCACTCACATCTTCTCTTTCTCTCTCTCTCTCTCACTCACAGCTTCTCTTTCTCTCTCTCTCTCACTCACAGCTTCTCCTTCTCTCTCTCTCACTCACATCTCCTCTCTCTCTATCTCTATCTCTCACTCACAGCTTCTCTCTCTCTCTCTTACTCACTCTCACTCACAGCTTCTCTTTCTCTCACACACACACTCACAGTTTCTCTCTCTCTCACTCACAGCTTCTCTCTCTCTCTCAATCACTCACAGCTTCTCTCTCTCTGTCACTCACAGCTTCTCTCTCTCTCACTCACAGCTTCTCTTTCTCTCTCTCTCTCACTCACAGCTTCTCATTCTCTCTCTCTCTCTCACTCACAGCTTCTCTTTCTCTCTCTCACACGCACAGCTTCTCTTTCTCACTCAGCTTCTTTCTCTCTCTCACTCACAGCCTCTCTTTCTCTCTCTCTCACTCACAGCTTCTCTCTCAACTCTCTCTCACTCACTCACAGCTTATCTCTCTCTCTCACTCACAGCTTCTCTTTCTCTCTCTCACTCACAGCTTCTCTTTCTCTCTCTCTCTCTCACAGCTTCTCTTTCTCTCTCTCTCTCTCACGCACAGCTTCTCTTTCTCTCAATCTCACTCACATCTTCTCTTTCTCTCTCTCTCTCTCACTCACAGCTTCTCTCTCTCTCTCACTCACAGCTTCACTTTCTCTCTCTCACTCACTCACAGCTTCTCTTTCTCTTTCTCTCTCTAACTCACAGCTTCTATTTATCTCTCTCTCTCACTAACAGCTTCTCTTTCTCTCTCTCTCTCACTCACAGCTTCTCCTTCTCTCTCTCTCACTCACATCTCCTCTCTCTCTCTCTATCTCTCACTCACAGCTTCTCTCTCTCTCTCTTACTCACTCTCACTCACAGCTTCTCTTTCTCTCTCACACACACTCACAGTTTCTCTCTCTCTCTCACTCACAGCTTCTCTCTCTCTCTCTCAATCACTCACAGCTTCTCTCTCTCTGTCACTCACAGCTTCTCTCTCTCTCACTCACTGCTTCTCTTTCTCTCTCTCTCTCACAGCTTCTCTTTCTCCCTCTCTCTCTCACTCACAGCTTCTCTCTCTCACTCACAGCTTCTCTTTCTTTCTCTCTCTCTCACTCACAGCTTCTCTCTCTCTCACACACAGCTTCTCTCTCTCTCACTCACTCACAGCTTCTCTTTCTCTCTCTCTCTCACTCACAGCTTTTTTTCTCTCTCTCTCACTCACAGCTTCTCTTTATCTCTCTCTCACTCACATCTTCTCTCTCTCTCACTCACAGCTTCTCTCTCTCTCACTCACAGCTTCTCTTTCTCTCTCTCTCACACAGCTTCTCTTTCTCTCTCTCTCTGTCACTCACAGCTCTCTCCCTTTCTCTGTCACTCACAGCTTCTCTTTCTCTCTCTCTCTCGCACTCACAGCTTCTCTTTCTCTCTCTCACTCACAGCTTCTCTTTCTCTCTCACACACACACAGCTTCTCTTTCTCTCTCACTCACTATCTCTCACAGAGTTTCTTTCTCTCTCTCACACATCTTCTCTCACTCACTCACAGCTTCTCTCTCTCTTACTCACAGCTACTCTTTCTCTCTCTCTCTCTCGCACTTTCATCTTTTCTTTCGCTCTCTCTCTCTCACTCACAGCTTCTCTTTCTCTCTCTCTCACTCACAGCTTCTCTTTCTCTCTCTCTTTCTCACAGCTTCTCTTTCTCTCTCTCTTACTCACAGCTTCTCTTTCTCTCTCACTCACAGCTTCTCTTTCTCTCTCTCTGTCACTCACAGCTTCTCTTTCTCTTTCTCTCTCTCACTCACTCACAGCTTCTCTTTCTTTCTCTCTCTCTCTCTCACAGCTTCTCTTTCTCTTTCTCTCTCTATCTCACAGCATCTCTCTCTCTCTCACTCACAGCTTCTCTTTCTCTCTCTCTCACTCACAGCTTCTCTTTCTCTGTCTCTAACTCACAGCTTCTCTTAATCTCTATCTCACTCACAGCTTCTCTTTCTCTCTCTCTCTCTCGCACAGCTTCTCTTTCTCTCTCTCACTCACAACTTCTCTCTCGCTCTCTCTCACTCACTCACAGCTTCTCTCTCTGTCTCTCACAGCTTCTCTCGCTCTCTCACTCCCAGCTTCTCTTTCTCTGTCTCTAACTCACAGCTTCTCTTTATCTCTATCTCACTCACAGCTTCTCTTTCTCTCTCTCTCTCGCACAGCTTCTCTTTCTCTCTCTCACTCACAACTTCTCTCTCGCTCTCTCTCACTCACTCACAGCTTCTCTCTCTCACACACAGCTTCTCTTTCTCTCTCTCTCACTCACTCACAGCTTCTCTTTCTCTCTCTCTCTCACTCACAGCTTCTCTTTCTCTCTCTCTCTCACTTACAGCTTCTCTTTCTCTCTCTCACACGCACAGCTTCTCTTTCTCACTCAGCTTCTCTTTCTCTCTCTCACTCACAGCTTCTCTTTCTCACACACTTACAACTTCTCTTTCGCTCTCTCTCTATCACTGTCACAGCTTCTCTCTCTCTCTCACTCACTCTCACTCACAGCTTCTCTTTCTCTCTCTCACACACTCACAGCTTCTCTCTCTCACACTCACAGCTTCTCACTCTCTCTCATTCACAATTATCTCTCTCTCTCACTCACAGCTTCTCTCTCTCTCACTCACAGCTTCTCTTTCTGTCTCTCTCACTCACAGCTTCTCTTTTTCCCTCTCTCTCTCACTCACAGCTTCTCTCTCTCACAGCTTCTCTTTCTTTCTCTCTCTCTCACTCACACATTCTCTCTCTCTCTCACAGCTACTCTCCCTCACTCACAGCTTCTCTCTCTCTCACACAGCTTCTCTTACTCTCTCTCTCACTCACAGCTTCTCTTTATCTCTCTCTCTCACTCACAGCTTCTCTTTCTCTCTCTCTCTCTCTCACTCACAGCTTCTCTTTCTCTTTCTCTCTCACTCACATCTTCTCTCTCTCTCAGCTTCTCTCTCTCTCTCTCACTCACAGCTTCTCTTTCTCTCTCTCTCACACAGCTTCTCTTTCTCTCTCTCTCTCTCACTCACAGCTTCTCTCTCTCACACAGCTTCTCTTTCTCTCTCTCTGTCACTCACAGTTTCACTTTCTCTGTTTCTCTCTAACTCACAGCTTCTCTTTTTCTCTCTCTCACTCAAAGCTTCTCTTTCTCTCTCTCTCTCACTCACAGCTTCTCTTTCTCTCTCTCTCTCACTCACAGCTTCTCTTTCTCTCTCTCTCACTCACAGCTTCTCTTTCTCTCTCTCTCTCACTCACAGCTTCTCTTTCTCTCTCTCTCTCTCTCACTCACAGCTTCTCTTTCTCATTCTCTCTCTCACTCACATCTTCTCTCTCTCTCTCACTCACAGATTCTCTCTCTCACACTCACTCACAGCTTCTCTTTCTTTCTCTCTCTCTCACAGCTTCTCTTTCTCTCTCTCTCACTCACAGCTTCTCTCTCTCACACACACACACTCACAGCTTCTCTTTCTCTCTCTCTCTCTCACTCACAGCTTCTCTTTCTCTCTCTCGCACTCACAGCTTCTCTTTCTCTCTCTCACACAGCTTCTATTTCTCTCTCACACACACAGAGTTTCTTTCTCTCTCTCACAGCTTCTCTCTCTCTCACTCACAGCTTCTCTCTCTCTTTCTCACAGCTACTCTTTCTCTCTCTCTCTTTCACTCTCAGCTTCTCTTTCGCTCTCTCTCTCTCACTCACAGCTTCTCTTTCTCTCTCTCTCACTCACAGCTTCTCTTTCTCTCTCTCATTCTCACTCAGATTCTCTTTCTCTCTCTCTCTCTCTCACTCACAGCTTCTCTTTCTCTCTTTCACTCACAGCTTCTCTTTCCCTCTCTCTCTCACTCACAGCTTCTCTTTCGCTCTCTCTCTATCACTGTCACAGCATCTCTCTCTCACACACACTCTCACTCACAGCTTCTCTTTCTCTCTCTCTCTCTCACTCACAGCTTCTCTCTCTCTCTCTCTCACTCACAGCTTCTCTTTATCTCTCTCTCTCACTCACAGCTTCTCTTTCTCTCTCTCTCTCACTCACAGCTTCTCTTTCTCTTTCTCTCTCTCACTCACATCTTCTCTCTCTCTCACTCACAGCTTCTCTCTCTCTCACTCACAGCTTCTCTCTCTCTCTCTCTCTCACAGCTTCTCTTTCTCTGTCTCTCTCTAACTCACAGCTTCTCTTTATATCTCTCTCACTCACAGCTTCTCTTTCTCTCTCTCTCTCTCACTCACAGCTTCTCTTTCTCTCTCTCACTCACAGCTTCTCACTCTCACTCACTCACAGCTTATTTCTCTCTCTCACTCACAGCTTCTCTTTCTCTCTCTCTCTCACTCACAGCTTCTCTTTCTCTCTCTCACTCACAGCTTCTCTTTCTCTCTCTCTCTCACGCACAGCTTCTCTTTCTCTCTCTCTCACTCACATCTTCTCTTTCTCTCTCTCTCTCTCTCTCACTCACAGCTTCTCTCTCTCTCTCACTCACAGCTTCACTTTCTCTCTCTCACTCACTCACAGCTTCTCTTTCTCTTTCTCTCTCTAACTCACAGCTTCTATTTATCTCTCTCTCTCACTCACAGCTTCTCTTTCTCTCTCTCTCTCACTCACAGCTTCTCCTTCTCTCTCTCTCACTCACATCTCCTCTCTATCTCTCTCTCTATCTCTCACTCACAGCTTCTCTCTCTCTCTCTTACTCACTCTCACTCACAGCTTCTCTTTCTCTCTCACACACACAGTTTCTCTCTCTCTCACTCACAGCTTCTCTCTCTCTCTCTCAATCACTCACAGCTTCTCTCTCTCTGTCACTCACAGCTTCTCTGTCTCTCACTCACAGCTTCTCTTTCTCTCTCTCTCACTCACAGCTTCTCTTTCTCCCTCTCTCTCTCACTCACAGCTTCTCTCTCTCACTCAGAGCTTCTCTTTCTTTCTCTCTCTCTCACTCACAGCTTCTCTCTCACACACACACACAGCTTCTCTCTCTCTCACTCACTCACAGCTTCTCTTTCTCTCTCTCTCACTCACAGCTTTTTTTCTCTCTCTCTCACTCACAGCTTCTCTCTCTCTCTCACACAGCTTCTCTTTCTCTGTCTCTCTCTAACTCACAGCTTCTCTTTATATCTCTCTCACTCACAGCTTCTCTTTCTCTCTCTCTCTCTCACTCATAGCTTCTCTTTCTCTCTCTCTCACTCACAGCTTCTCACTCTCACTCACTCACAGCTTATCTCTCTCTCTCACTCACAGCTTCTCTTTCTCTCTCTCTCTCACTCACAGCTTCTCTTTCTCTCTCTCTCTCACTCACAGCTTCTCTTTCTCTCTCTCTCACGCACAGCTTCTCTTTCTCTCTCTCTCACTCACATCTTCTCTTTCTCTCTCTCTCTCTCTCACTCACAGCTTCTCTCTCTCTCTCACTCACAGCTTCACTTTCTCTCTCTCACTCACTCACAGCTTCTCTTTCTCTTTCTCTCTCTAACTCACAGCTTCTATTTATCTCTCTCTCTCACTCACAGCTTCTCTTTCTCTCTCTCTCTCACTCACAGCTTCTCCTTCTCTCTCTCTCACTCACATCTCCTCTCTCTCTCTCTCTCTCTCTCTCTCACTCACAGCTTCTCTCTCTCTCTCTCTTACTCACTCTCACTCACAGCTTCTCTTTCTCTCTCACACACACAGTTTCTCTCTCTCTCTCACTCACAGCTTCTCTTTCTCTCTCACACACACACAGCTTCTCTTTCTCTCTCACTCTCTCTCTCACAGAGTTTCTTTCTCTCTCTCACACAGCTTTTCTCTCTCACTCACAGCTTCTCTCTCTCTTACTCACAGCTACTCTTTTTTTCTCTCTCTCTCGCACTTTCATCTTTTCTTTCGCTCTCTCTCTCTCACTCACAGCTTCTCTTTCTCTCTCTCTCTCACAGCTTCTCTTTCTCTCTCTCTTTCTCACTCAGCTTCTCTTTCTCTCTCTCTTACTCACAGCTTCTCTTTCTCTCTCACTCACAGCTTCTCTTTCTCTCTCTCTGTCACTCACAGCTTCTCTTTCTCTTTCTCTCTCTCAATCACATCTTCTCTCTCTCTCACTCACAGCTTCTCTCTCTCACTCACTCACAGCTTCACTTTCTTTCTCTCTCTCTCTCTCTCACAGCTTCTCTTTCGCTTTCTCTTTCTCTCTCTATCTCACAGCATCTCTCTCTCTCACTCACAGCTTCTCTTTCACTCTCTCTCTCTCACTCACAGCTTCTCTTTCTCTGTCTCTAACTCACAGCTTCTCTTTATCTCTATCTCACTCACAGCTTCTCTTTCTCTCTCTCTCGCACAGCTTCTCTTTCTCTCTCTCACTCACAACTTCTCTCTCGCTCTCTCTCACTCACTCACAGCTTCTCTCTCTCTCTCACAGCTTCTCTTTCTCTCTCTCTCTCTCTCACTCACAGCTTCTCTTTCTCTCTCTCTGTCACTCACAGCTTCTCTTTCTCTCTCTCTCTCACTCACAGCTTCTCTCTCTCTCTCTCTCTCTCACAGCTTCTCTTTCTCTGTCTCTCTCTAACTCACAGCTTCTCTTTATATCTCTCTCACTCACAGCTTCTCTTTCTCTCTCTCTCTCTCACTCACAGCTTCTCTTTCTCTCTCTCACTCACAGCTTCTCACTCTCACTCACTCACAGCTTATTTCTCTCTCTCACTCACAGCTTCTCTTTCTCTCTCTCTCTCACTCACAGCTTCTCTTTCTCTCTCTCACTCACAGCTTCTCTTTCTCTCTCTCTCTCACGCACAGCTTCTCTTTCTCTCTCTCTCACTCACATCTTCTCTTTCTCTCTCTCTCTCTCTCTCACTCACAGCTTCACTTTCTCTCTCTCACTCACTCACAGCTTCTCTTTCTCTTTCTCTCTCTAACTCACAGCTTCTATTTATCTCTCTCTCTCACTCACAGCTTCTCTTTCTCTCTCTCTCTCACTCACAGCTTCTCCTTCTCTCTCTCTCACTCACATCTCCTCTCTATCTCTCTCTCTATCTCTCACTCACAGCTTCTCTCTCTCTCTCTTACTCACTCTCACTCACAGCTTCTCTTTCTCTCTCACACACACAGTTTCTCTCTCTCTCACTCACAGCTTCTCTCTCTCTCTCTCAATCACTCACAGCTTCTCTCTCTCTGTCACTCACAGCTTCTCTGTCTCTCACTCACAGCTTCTCTTTCTCTCTCTCTCACTCACAGCTTCTCTTTCTCCCTCTCTCTCTCACTCACAGCTTCTCTCTCTCACTCAGAGCTTCTCTTTCTTTCTCTCTCTCTCACTCACAGCTTCTCTCTCACACACACACACAGCTTCTCTCTCTCTCACTCACTCACAGCTTCTCTTTCTCTCTCTCTCACTCACAGCTTTTTTTCTCTCTCTCTCACTCACAGCTTCTCTCTCTCTCTCACACAGCTTCTCTTTCTCTGTCTCTCTCTAACTCACAGCTTCTCTTTATATCTCTCTCACTCACAGCTTCTCTTTCTCTCTCTCTCTCTCACTCATAGCTTCTCTTTCTCTCTCTCTCACTCACAGCTTCTCACTCTCACTCACTCACAGCTTATCTCTCTCTCTCACTCACAGCTTCTCTTTCTCTCTCTCTCTCACTCACAGCTTCTCTTTCTCTCTGTCTCTCACTAACAGCTTCTCTTTCTCTCTCTCTCACGCACAGCTTCTCTTTCTCTCTCTCTCACTCACATCTTCTCTTTCTCTCTCTCTCTCTCTCACTCACAGCTTCTCTCTCTCTCTCACTCACAGCTTCACTTTCTCTCTCTCACTCACTCACAGCTTCTCTTTCTCTTTCTCTCTCTAACTCACAGCTTCTATTTATCTCTCTCTCTCACTCACAGCTTCTCTTTCTCTCTCTCTCTCACTCACATCTCCTCTCTCTCTCTCTCTCTCTCTCTCTCTCTCACTCACAGCTTCTCTCTCTCTCTCTCTTACTCACTCTCACTCACAGCTTCTCTTTCTCTCTCACACACACAGTTTCTCTCTCTCTCTCACTCACAGCTTCTCTTTCTCTCTCACACACACACAGCTTCTCTTTCTCTCTCACTCTCTCTCTCACAGAGTTTCTTTCTCTCTCTCACACAGCTTTTCTCTCTCACTCACAGCTTCTCTCTCTCTTACTCACAGCTACTCTTTTTTTCTCTCTCTCTCGCACTTTCATCTTTTCTTTCGCTCTCTCTCTCTCACTCACAGCTTCGCTCTCTCTCACTCACAGCTTCTCTTTCTCTCTCTCTCTCACAGCTTCTCTTTCTCTCTCTCTCTGTCACTCACAGCTCTCTCTCTTTCTCTCTCACTCACAGCTTCTCTTTCTCTCTCTCTCTCGCACTCACAGCTTCTCTTTCTCTCTCTCACTCACAGCTTCTCTTTCTCTCTCACACACACACAGCTTCTCTTTCTCTCTCACTCACTCTCTCTCACAGAGTTTCTTTCTCTCTCTCACACAGCTTCTCTCTCACACTCACAACTTCTCTCTCTCTTACTCACAGCTACTCTTTCTCTCTCTCTCTCTCTCGCACTTTCATCTTTTCTTTCACTCTCTCTCTCTCACTCACAGCTTCTCTTTCTCTCTCTCTCACTCACAGCTTCTCTTTCTCTCTCTCTTTCTCACTCTTCTTCTCTTTCTCTCTCTCTTACTCACAGCTTCTCTTTCTCTCTCACTCACAGCTTCTCTTTCTCTCTCTCTGTCACTCACAGCTTCTCTTTCTCTTTCTCTCTCTCAATCACATCTTCTCTCTCTCACACGCACAGCTTCTCTTTCTCACTCAGCTTCTCTTTCTCTCTCTCACTCACAGCTTCTCTTTCTCTCTCTCTCTCACTCACAGCTTCTCTTTCTCTCTCTCTCACTCACAGCTTCTCTCTCACTCTCTCTCACTCACTCACAGCTTATCTCTCTCTCACTCACAGCTTCTCTTTCTCTCTCTCTCACTCACATCTTCTCTTTCTCTCTCTCACTCACAGCTTCACTTTCTCTCTCTCACTCACTCACAGCTTCTCTTTCTCTTTCTCTCTCTAACTCACAGCTTCTATTTATCTCTCTCTCTCACTCACAGCTTCTCTTTCTCTCTCTCTCTCTCTCACAGCTTCTCCTTCTCTCTCTCTCACAGCTTCTCTTTCTCTCTCTCACGCACAGCTTCTCTTTCTCTCAATCTCACTCACATCTTCTCTTTCTCTCTCTCTCTCTCACTCACAGCTTCTCTTTCTCTCTCTCTCTCACTCACAGCTTCTCCTTCTCTCTCTCTCTCTCACATCTCCTCTCTCTCTATCTCTATCTCTCACTCACAGCTTCTCTCTCTCTCTCTTACTCACTCTCACTCACAGCTTCTCTTTCTCTCACACACACACTCACAGTTTCTCTCTCTCTCACTCACAGCTTCTCTCTCTCTCTCAATCACTCACAGCTTCTCTCTCTCTGTCACTCACAGCTTCTCTCTCTCTCACTCACAGCTTCTCTTTCTCTCTCTCTCTCACTCACAGCTTCTCATTCTCTCTCTCTCTCTCACTCACAGCTTCTCTTTCTCTCTCTCACACGCACAGCTTCTCTTTCTCACTCAGCTTCTTTCTCTCTCTCACTCACAGCCTCTCTTTCTCTCTCTCTCACTCACAGCTTCTCTCTCAACTCTCTCTCACTCACTCACAGCTTATCTCTCTCTCTCACTCACAGCTTCTCTTTCTCTCTCTCACTCACAGCTTCTCTTTCTCTCTCTCTCTCTCACAGCTTCTCTTTCTCTCTCTCTCTCTCACGCACAGCTTCTCTTTCTCTCAATCTCACTCACATCTTCTCTTTCTCTCTCTCTCTCTCACTCACAGCTTCTCTCTCTCTCTCACTCACAGCTTCACTTTCTCTCTCTCACTCACTCACAGCTTCTCTTTCTCTTTCTCTCTCTAACTCACAGCTTCTATTTATCTCTCTCTCTCACTAACAGCTTCTCTTTCTCTCTCTCTCTCACTCACAGCTTCTCCTTCTCTCTCTCTCACTCACATCTCCTCTCTCTCTCTCTATCTCTCACTCACAGCTTCTCTCTCTCTCTCTTACTCACTCTCACTCACAGCTTCTCTTTCTCTCTCACACACACTCACAGTTTCTCTCTCTCTCTCACTCACAGCTTCTCTCTCTCTCTCTCAATCACTCACAGCTTCTCTCTCTCTGTCACTCACAGCTTCTCTCTCTCTCACTCACTGCTTCTCTTTCTCTCTCTCTCTCACAGCTTCTCTTTCTCCCTCTCTCTCTCACTCACAGCTTCTCTCTCTCACTCACAGCTTCTCTTTCTTTCTCTCTCTCTCACTCACAGCTTCTCTCTCTCTCACACACAGCTTCTCTCTCTCTCACTCACTCACAGCTTCTCTTTCTCTCTCTCTCTCACTCACAGCTTTTTTTCTCTCTCTCTCACTCACAGCTTCTCTTTATCTCTCTCTCACTCACATCTTCTCTCTCTCTCACTCACAGCTTCTCTCTCTCTCACTCACAGCTTCTCTTTCTCTCTCTCTCACACAGCTTCTCTTTCTCTCTCTCTCTGTCACTCACAGCTCTCTCCCTTTCTCTGTCACTCACAGCTTCTCTTTCTCTCTCTCTCTCGCACTCACAGCTTCTCTTTCTCTCTCTCACTCACAGCTTCTCTTTCTCTCTCACACACACACAGCTTCTCTTTCTCTCTCACTCACTATCTCTCACAGAGTTTCTTTCTCTCTCTCACACATCTTCTCTCACTCACTCACAGCTTCTCTCTCTCTTACTCACAGCTACTCTTTCTCTCTCTCTCTCTCGCACTTTCATCTTTTCTTTCGCTCTCTCTCTCTCACTCACAGCTTCTCTTTCTCTCTCTCTCACTCACAGCTTCTCTTTCTCTCTCTCTTTCTCACAGCTTCTCTTTCTCTCTCTCTTACTCACAGCTTCTCTTTCTCTCTCACTCACAGCTTCTCTTTCTCTCTCTCTGTCACTCACAGCTTCTCTTTCTCTTTCTCTCTCTCACTCACTCACAGCTTCTCTTTCTTTCTCTCTCTCTCTCTCACAGCTTCTCTTTCTCTTTCTCTCTCTATCTCACAGCATCTCTCTCTCTCTCACTCACAGCTTCTCTTTCTCTCTCTCTCACTCACAGCTTCTCTTTCTCTGTCTCTAACTCACAGCTTCTCTTAATCTCTATCTCACTCACAGCTTCTCTTTCTCTCTCTCTCTCTCGCACAGCTTCTCTTTCTCTCTCTCACTCACAACTTCTCTCTCGCTCTCTCTCACTCACTCACAGCTTCTCTCTCTGTCTCTCACAGCTTCTCTCGCTCTCTCACTCCCAGCTTCTCTTTCTCTGTCTCTAACTCACAGCTTCTCTTTATCTCTATCTCACTCACAGCTTCTCTTTCTCTCTCTCTCTCGCACAGCTTCTCTTTCTCTCTCTCACTCACAACTTCTCTCTCGCTCTCTCTCACTCACTCACAGCTTCTCTCTCTCACACACAGCTTCTCTTTCTCTCTCTCTCACTCACTCACAGCTTCTCTTTCTCTCTCTCTCTCACTCACAGCTTCTCTTTCTCTCTCTCTCTCACTTACAGCTTCTCTTTCTCTCTCTCACACGCACAGCTTCTCTTTCTCACTCAGCTTCTCTTTCTCTCTCTCACTCACAGCTTCTCTTTCTCACACACTTACAACTTCTCTTTCGCTCTCTCTCTATCACTGTCACAGCTTCTCTCTCTCTCTCACTCACTCTCACTCACAGCTTCTCTTTCTCTCTCTCACACACTCACAGCTTCTCTCTCTCACACTCACAGCTTCTCACTCTCTCTCATTCACAATTATCTCTCTCTCTCACTCACAGCTTCTCTCTCTCTCACTCACAGCTTCTCTTTCTGTCTCTCTCACTCACAGCTTCTCTTTTTCCCTCTCTCTCTCACTCACAGCTTCTCTCTCTCACAGCTTCTCTTTCTTTCTCTCTCTCTCACTCACACATTCTCTCTCTCTCTCACAGCTACTCTCCCTCACTCACAGCTTCTCTCTCTCTCACACAGCTTCTCTTACTCTCTCTCTCACTCACAGCTTCTCTTTATCTCTCTCTCTCTCACTCACAGCTTCTCTTTCTCTCTCTCTCTCTCTCACTCACAGCTTCTCTTTCTCTTTCTCTCTCACTCACATCTTCTCTCTCTCTCTCAGCTTCTCTCTCTCTCTCTCACTCACAGCTTCTCTTTCTCTCTCTCTCACACAGCTTCTCTTTCTCTCTCTCTCTCTCACTCACAGCTTCTCTCTCTCACACAGCTTCTCTTTCTCTCTCTCTGTCACTCACAGTTTCACTTTCTCTGTTTCTCTCTAACTCACAGCTTCTCTTTTTCTCTCTCTCACTCAAAGCTTCTCTTTCTCTCTCTCTCTCACTCACAGCTTCTCTTTCTCTCTCTCTCTCACTCACAGCTTCTCTTTCTCTCTCTCTCACTCACAGCTTCTCTTTCTCTCTCTCTCTCACTCACAGCTTCTCTTTCTCTCTCTCTCTCTCTCACTCACAGCTTCTCTTTCTCATTCTCTCTCTCACTCACATCTTCTCTCTCTCTCTCACTCACAGATTCTCTCTCTCACACTCACTCACAGCTTCTCTTTCTTTCTCTCTCTCTCACAGCTTCTCTTTCTCTCTCTCTCACTCACAGCTTCTCTCTCTCACACACACACACTCACAGCTTCTCTTTCTCTCTCTCTCTCTCACTCACAGCTTCTCTTTCTCTCTCTCGCACTCACAGCTTCTCTTTCTCTCTCTCACACAGCTTCTATTTCTCTCTCACACACACAGAGTTTCTTTCTCTCTCTCACAGCTTCTCTCTCTCTCACTCACAGCTTCTCTCTCTCTTTCTCACAGCTACTCTTTCTCTCTCTCTCTTTCACTCTCAGCTTCTCTTTCGCTCTCTCTCTCTCACTCACAGCTTCTCTTTCTCTCTCTCTCACTCACAGCTTCTCTTTCTCTCTCTCATTCTCACTCAGATTCTCTTTCTCTCTCTCTCTCTCTCACTCACAGCTTCTCTTTCTCTCTTTCACTCACAGCTTCTCTTTCCCTCTCTCTCTCACTCACAGCTTCTCTTTCGCTCTCTCTCTATCACTGTCACAGCATCTCTCTCTCACACACACTCTCACTCACAGCTTCTCTTTCTCTCTCTCTCTCTCACTCACAGCTTCTCTCTCTCTCTCTCTCACTCACAGCTTCTCTTTATCTCTCTCTCTCACTCACAGCTTCTCTTTCTCTCTCTCTCTCACTCACAGCTTCTCTTTCTCTTTCTCTCTCTCACTCACATCTTCTCTCTCTCTCTCACTCACAGCTTCTCTCTCTCTCACTCACAGCTTCTCTCTCTCTCTCTCTCTCTCACAGCTTCTCTTTCTCTGTCTCTCTCTAACTCACAGCTTCTCTTTATATCTCTCTCACTCACAGCTTCTCTTTCTCTCTCTCTCTCTCACTCACAGCTTCTCTTTCTCTCTCTCACTCACAGCTTCTCACTCTCACTCACTCACAGCTTATTTCTCTCTCTCACTCACAGCTTCTCTTTCTCTCTCTCTCTCACTCACAGCTTCTCTTTCTCTCTCTCACTCACAGCTTCTCTTTCTCTCTCTCTCTCACGCACAGCTTCTCTTTCTCTCTCTCTCACTCACATCTTCTCTTTCTCTCTCTCTCTCTCTCTCACTCACAGCTTCTCTCTCTCTCTCACTCACAGCTTCACTTTCTCTCTCTCACTCACTCACAGCTTCTCTTTCTCTTTCTCTCTCTAACTCACAGCTTCTATTTATCTCTCTCTCTCACTCACAGCTTCTCTTTCTCTCTCTCTCACTCACAGCTTCTCCTTCTCTCTCTCTCACTCACATCTCCTCTCTATCTCTCTCTCTATCTCTCACTCACAGCTTCTCTCTCTCTCTCTTACTCACTCTCACTCACAGCTTCTCTTTCTCTCTCACACACACAGTTTCTCTCTCTCTCACTCACAGCTTCTCTCTCTCTCTCTCAATCACTCACAGCTTCTCTCTCTCTGTCACTCACAGCTTCTCTGTCTCTCACTCACAGCTTCTCTTTCTCTCTCTCTCACTCACAGCTTCTCTTTCTCCCTCTCTCTCTCACTCACAGCTTCTCTCTCTCACTCAGAGCTTCTCTTTCTTTCTCTCTCTCTCACTCACAGCTTCTCTCTCACACACACACACAGCTTCTCTCTCTCTCACTCACTCACAGCTTCTCTTTCTCTCTCTCTCACTCACAGCTTTTTTTCTCTCTCTCTCACTCACAGCTTCTCTCTCTCTCTCACACAGCTTCTCTTTCTCTGTCTCTCTCTAACTCACAGCTTCTCTTTATATCTCTCTCACTCACAGCTTCTCTTTCTCTCTCTCTCTCTCACTCATAGCTTCTCTTTCTCTCTCTCTCACTCACAGCTTCTCACTCTCACTCACTCACAGCTTATCTCTCTCTCTCACTCACAGCTTCTCTTTCTCTCTCTCTCTCACTCACAGCTTCTCTTTCTCTCTCTCTCTCACTCACAGCTTCTCTTTCTCTCTCTCTCACGCACAGCTTCTCTTTCTCTCTCTCTCACTCACATCTTCTCTTTCTCTCTCTCTCTCTCTCACTCACAGCTTCTCTCTCTCTCTCACTCACAGCTTCACTTTCTCTCTCTCACTCACTCACAGCTTCTCTTTCTCTTTCTCTCTCTAACTCACAGCTTCTATTTATCTCTCTCTCTCACTCACAGCTTCTCTTTCTCTCTCTCTCTCACTCACAGCTTCTCCTTCTCTCTCTCTCACTCACATCTCCTCTCTCTCTCTCTCTCTCTCTCACTCACTCACAGCTTCTCTCTCTCTCTCTCTTACTCACTCTCACTCACAGCTTCTCTTTCTCTCTCACACACACAGTTTCTCTCTCTCTCTCACTCACAGCTTCTCTTTCTCTCTCACACACACACAGCTTCTCTTTCTCTCTCACTCTCTCTCTCACAGAGTTTCTTTCTCTCTCTCACACAGCTTTTCTCTCTCACTCACAGCTTCTCTCTCTCTTACTCACAGCTACTCTTTTTTTCTCTCTCTCTCGCACTTTCATCTTTTCTTTCGCTCTCTCTCTCTCACTCACAGCTTCTCTTTCTCTCTCTCTCTCACAGCTTCTCTTTCTCTCTCTCTTTCTCACTCAGCTTCTCTTTCTCTCTCTCTTACTCACAGCTTCTCTTTCTCTCTCACTCACAGCTTCTCTTTCTCTCTCTCTGTCACTCACAGCTTCTCTTTCTCTTTCTCTCTCTCAATCACATCTTCTCTCTCTCTCACTCACAGCTTCTCTCTCTCACTCACTCACAGCTTCACTTTCTTTCTCTCTCTCTCTCTCTCACAGCTTCTCTTTCGCTTTCTCTTTCTCTCTCTATCTCACAGCATCTCTCTCTCTCACTCACAGCTTCTCTTTCACTCTCTCTCTCTCACTCACAGCTTCTCTTTCTCTGTCTCTAACTCACAGCTTCTCTTTATCTCTATCTCACTCACAGCTTCTCTTTCTCTCTCTCTCGCACAGCTTCTCTTTCTCTCTCTCACTCACAACTTCTCTCTCGCTCTCTCTCACTCACTCACAGCTTCTCTCTCTCTCTCACAGCTTCTCTTTCTCTCTCTCTCTCTCTCACTCACAGCTTCTCTTTCTCTCTCTCTGTCACTCACAGCTTCTCTTTCTCTCTCTCTCTCACTCACAGCTTCTCTTTCTCTCTCTCACACGCACAGCTTCTCTTTCTCTCTCTCTCTCACTCACAGCTTCTCTTTCTCTCTCTCTCACTCACAGCTTCTCTCTCACTCTCTCTCACTCACTCACAGCTTATCTCTCTCTCACTCACAGCTTCTCTTTCTCTCTCTCTCACTCACAGCTTCTCTCTCTCTCACAGCTTCTCTTTCTCTCTCTCACGTACAGCTTCTCTTTCTCTCAATCTCACTCACATCTTCTCTTTCTCTCTCTCTCTCTCTCACTCACAGCTTCTCTCTCTCTCTCACTCACAGCTTCACTTTCTCTCTCTCACTCACTCACAGCTTCTCTTTCTCTTTCTCTCTCTAACTCACAGCTTCTATTTATCTCTCTCTCACTCACAGCTTCTCTTTCTCTCTCTCTCTCACTGACAGCTTCTCCTTCTCTCTCTCTCACTCACATCTCCTCTCTCTCTATCTCTATCTCTCACTCACAGCTTCTCTCTCTCTCTCTTACTCACTCTCACTCACAGCTTCTCTTTCTCTCTCACACACACTCACAGTTTCTCTCTCTCACTCACTCACAGCTTCTCACTCTCTCTCAATCACTCACAGCTTCTCTCTCTCTGTCACTCACAGCTTCTCTCTCTCTCACTCACAGCTTCTCTTTCTCTCTCTCTCTCACTCACAGCTTCTCATTCTCTCTCTCTCTCACTCACAGCTTCTCTTTCTCTCTCACACACGCACAGCTTCTCTTTCTCACTCAGCTTCTCTTTCTCTCTCTCACTCACAGCTTCTCTTTCTCTCTCTCACTCACAGCTTCTCTTTCTCTCTCTCTCACTCACAGCTTCTCTCTCACTCTCACTCACTCACAGCTTATCTCTCTCTCTCACTCACAGCTTCTCTTTCTCTCTCTCTCTCACTCACAGCTTCTCTTTCTCTCTCTCTCTCACAGCTTCTCTTTCTCTCTCTCTCTCACGCACAGCTTCTCTTTCTCTCAATCTCACTCACATCTTCTCTTTCTCTCTCTCTCTCTCACTCACAGCTTCTCTCTCTCTCTCACTCACAGCTTCACTTTCTCTCTCTCACTCACTCACAGCTTCTCTTTCTCTTTCTCTCTCTAACTCACAGCTTCTATTTATCTCTCTCTCTCACTCACAGCTTCTCTTTCTCTCTCTCTCTCACTCACAGCTTCTCCTTCTCTCTCTCTCACTCACATCTCCTCTCTCTCTCTATCTCTCACTCACAGCTTCTCTCTCTCTCTCTTACTCACTCTCACTCACAGCTTCTCTTTCTCTCACACACACACTCACAGTTTCTCTCTCTCTCTCACTCACAGCTTCTCTCTCTCTCTCTCAATCACTCACAGCTTCTCTCTCTCTGTCACTCACAGCTTCTCTCTCTCTCACTCACAGCTTCTCTTTCTCTCTCTCACTCACTCACAGCTTCTCATTCTCTCTCTCTCTCTCACTCACAGCTTCTCTTTCTCTCTCTCACACGCACAGCTTCTCTTTCTCACTCAGCTTCTCTTTCTCTCTCTCACTCACAGCTTCTCTTTCTCTCTCTCTCTCACTCACAGCTTCTCTTTCTCTCTCTCTCACTCACAGCTTCTCTCTCACTCTCTCTCACTCACTCACAGCTTATCTCTCTCTCTCACTCACAGCTTCTCTTTCTCTCTCTCTCTCTCACTCACAGCTTCTCTTTCTCTCTCTCTCTCTCACAGCTTCTCTTTCTCTCTCTCTCTCACGCACAGCTTCTCTTTCTCTCAATCTCACTCACAGCTTCTCTTTCTCTCTCTCTCGCACAGCTTCTCTTTTTCTCTCTCTCTCACAGCTTCTCTTTCTCTTTCTCTTTCTCTCTCTATCTCACAGCATCTCTCTCTCTCACTCACAGCTTCTCTTTCTCTCTCTCTCTCTCACTCACAGCTTCTCTTTCTCTCTCTCTCTCACAGCTTCTCTTTCTCTCTCTCTCTCACGCACAGCTTCTCTTTCTCTCAATCTCACTCACAGCTTCTCTTTCTCTCTCTCTCTCTCACTCACAGCTTCTCTTTCTCTCTCTCTCACTCACAGCTTCTCTTTCTCTCTCTCTCTCACTCACAGCTTCTCTTTGTCTCTCTCACACGCACAGCTTCTCTTTCTCACTCAGCTTGTCTTTCTCTCTCTCACTCACAGCTTCTCTTTCTCTCTCTCTCTCACTCACAGCTTCTCTTTCTCTCTCTCTCACTCACAGCTTCTCTCTCACTCTCTCTCACTCACTCACAGCTTATCTCTCTCTCACTCACAGCTTCTCTTTCTCTCTCTCTCACTCACAGCTTCTCTTTCTCTCTCTCTCACAGCTTCTCTTTCTCTCTCTCACGCACAGCTTCTCTTTCTCTCAATCTCACTCACCTCTTTCTCTCTCTCTCTCTCTCACTCACAGCTTCTCTCTCTCTCTCACTCACAGCTTCACTTTCTCTCTCTCACTCACTCACAGCTTCTCTTTCTCTTTCTCTCTCTAACTCACAGCTTCAATTTATCTCTCTCTCTCACTCACAGCTTCTCTTTCTCTCTCTCTCTCACTCACAGCTTCTCCTTCTCTCTCTCTCGCTCACATCTCCTCTCTCTCTCTCTCTATCTCTCACTCACAGCTTCTCTCTCTCTCTCTTACTCACTCTCACTCACAGCTTCTCTTTCTCTCTCACACACACTCACAGTTTCTCTCTCTCTCTCACTCACAGCTTCTCTCTCTCTCTCAATCACTCACAGCTTCTCTCTCTCTGTCACTCACAGCTTCTCTCTCTCTCACTCACAGCTTCTCTTTCTCTCTCTCTCTCACTCACAGCTTCTCATTCTCTCTCTCTCTCTCACTCACAGCTTCTCTTTCTCTCTCTCACACACACAGCTTCTCTTCCTCACTCAGCTTCTCTTTCTCTCTCTCACTCACAGCTTCTCTTTCTCTCTCTCTCTCTCACTCACAGCTTCTCTTTCTCTCTCTCACTCACAGCTTCTCTCTCACTCTCTCTCACTCACTCACAGCTTATCTCTCTCTCTCACTCACAGCTTCTCTTTCTCTCTCTCTCTCTCACTCACAGCTTCTCTTTCTCTCTCTCTCTCTCACAGCTTCTCTTTCTCTCTCTCTCACTCACAGCTTCTCTTTCTCTCTCTCAAACAGCTCCTATTTCTCTCTCTCACACACAGAGTTTCTTTCTCTCTCTCTCACAGCTTCTCTCTCTCTCACTCACAGCTTCTCTCTCTCTTTCTCACAGCTACTCTTTCTCTCTCTCTCTTTCACTCTCAGCTTCTCTTTCGCTCTCGCTCTCTCACTCACAGCTTCTCTTTCTCTCTCTCTCACTCACAGCTTCTCTTTCTCTCTCTCATTCTCACTCAGATTCTCTTTCTCTCTCTCTCTCACTCACAGCTTCTCTTTCTCTCTCTCACTCACAGCTTCTCTTTCCCTCTCTCTCACTCACAGCTTCTCTTTCGCTCTCTCTCTATCACTGTCACAGCATCTCACTCTCACACACACACTCTCACTCACAGCTTCTCTTTCTCTCTCTCTCACACACTCACAGCTTCTCTTTCTCTCTCTCTCACTCACAGCTTCTCTTTATCTCTCTCTCACACTCACAGCTTCTCTTTCTCTCTCTCTCTCTCTCACTCACAGCTTCTCTTTCTCTCTCTCACTCACATCTTCTCTCTCTCTTTCTCACTCACAGCTTCTCTCTCTCTCACTCACAGCTTCTCTTTCTCTCTCTCTCACTCACAGCTTCTCTTTCTCTCTCTCTCACAGCTTCTCTTTCTCTCTCTCACGCACAGCTTCTCTTTCTCTCAATCTCACTCACCTCTTTCTCTCTCTCTCTCTCTCTCACTCACTCACAGCTTCTCTCTCTCTCTCACTCACAGCTTCTCTTTCTCTCTCTCTCTCACTCACAGCTTCTCTTTCTCTCTCTCTCACTCACAGCTTCTCTTTCTCTCTCTCTCACTCACAGCTTCTCTCTCACTCTCTCTCACTCACTCACAGCTTATCTCTCTCACTCACTCACAGCTTCTCTTTCTCTCTCTCTCTCACTCACAGCTTCTCTTTCTCTCTCTCTCTCTCACACAGCTTTTCTTTCTCTCTCTCTCTCACGCACAGCTTCTCTTTCTTTCTCTCTCTCTCACTCACATCTTCTCTTTCTCTCTCTCTCTCTCTCACTCACAGCTTCTCTCTCTCTCACTCACAGCTTCACTTTCTCTCTCTCACTCACTCACAGCTTCTCTTTCTCTTTTTCTCTCTAACTCACAGCTTCTATTTATCTCTCTCTCTCACTCACAGCTTCTCTTTCTCTCTCTCTCTCACTCACAGCTTCTCCTTCTCTCTCTCTCACTCACATCTCCTCTCTCTCTCTCTATCTCTCACTCACAGCTTCTCTCTCTCTCTCTCTTACTCACTCTCACTCACAGCTTCTCTTTCTCTCTCACACACACTCACAGTTTCTCTCTCTCTCTGTCACTCACAGCTTCTCTCTCTCTCACTCACAGCTTCTCTTTCTCTCTCTCTCACTCACAGCTTCTCTTTCTCCCTCTCTCTCTCACTCACAGCTTCTCTCTCTCACTCAGAGCTTCTCTTTATTTCTCTCTCTCTCACTCACAGCTTCTCTCTCACACACACACAGCTTCTCTCTCTCTCTCTCACTCACAGCTTCTCTTTCTCTCTCTCTCTCTCACTCACAGCTTTTTTTCTCTCTCTCTCACTCACAGCTTCTCTTTATCTCTCTCTCACTCACAGCTTCTCTCTCACTCTCTCTCACTCACTCACAGCTTATCTCTCTCTCTCACTCACAGCTTCTCTTTCTCTCTCTCTCTCTCACTCATAGCTTCTCTTTCTCTCTCTCTCTCTCACAGCTTCTCTTTCTCTCTCTCTCACTCACAGCTTCTCTTTCTCTCTCTCAAACAGCTCCTATTTCTCTCTCTCACACACAGAGTTTCTTTCTCTCTCTCTCACAGCTTCTCTCTCTCTCACTCACAGCTTCTCTCTCTCTTTCTCACAGCTACTCTTTCTCTCTCTCTCTTTCACTCTCAGCTTCTCTTTCGCTCTCGCTCTCTCACTCACAGCTTCTCTTTCTCTCTCTCTCACTCACAGCTTCTCTTTCTCTCTCTCATTCTCACTCAGATTCTCTTTCTCTCTCTCTCTCACTCACAGCTTCTCTTTCTCTCTCTCACTCACAGCTTCTCTTTCCCTCTCTCTCTCACTCACAGCTTCTCTTTCGCTCTCTCTCTATCACTGTCACAGCATCTCTCTCTCACACACACACTCTCACTCACAGCTTCTCTTTCTCTCTCTCTCACACACTCACAGCTTCTCTTTCTCTCTCTCTCACTCACAGCTTCTCTTTATCTCTCTCTCACACTCACAGCTTCTCTTTCTCTCTCTCTCTCTCACTCACAGCTTCTCTTTCTCTTTCTCTCTCTCACTCACATCTTCTCTCTCTCTTTCTCACTCACAGCTTCTCTCTCTCTCACTCACAGCTTCTCTTTCTCTCTCTCTCACTCACAGCTTCTCTTTCTCTCTCTCTCACAGCTTCTCTTTCTCTCTCTCACGCACAGCTTCTCTTTCTCTCAATCTCACTCACCTCTTTCTCTCTCTCTCTCTCTCTCTCACTCACAGCTTCTCTCTCTCTCTCACTCACAGCTTCTCTTTCTCTCTCTCTCTCACTCACAGCTTCTCTTTCTCTCTCTCTCACTCACAGCTTCTCTCTCACTCTCTCTCACTCACTCACAGCTTATCTCTCTCACTCACTCACAGCTTCTCTTTCTCTCTCTCTCTCACTCACAGCTTCTCTTTCTCTCTCTCTCTCTCACACAGCTTTTCTTTCTCTCTCTCTCTCATGCACAGCTTCTCTTTCTTTCTCTCTCTCTCACTCACATCTTCTCTTTCTCTCTCTCTCTCTCTCTCACTCACAGCTTCTCTCTCTCTCACTCACAGCTTCACTTTCTCTCTCTCACTCACTCACAGCTTCTCTTTCACTTTTTCTCTCTAACTCACAGCTTCTATTTATCTCTCTCTCTCACTCACAGCTTCTCTTTCTCTCTCTCTCTCACTCACAGCTTCTCCTTCTCTCTCTCTCACTCACATCTCCTCTCTCTCTCTCTCTATCTCTCACTCACAGCTTCTCTCTCTCTCTCTCTTACTCACTCTCACTCACAGCTTCTCTTTCTCTCTCACACACACTCACAGTTTCTCTCTCTCTCTGTCACTCACAGCTTCTCTCTCTCTCACTCACAGCTTCTCTTTCTCTCTCTCTCACTCACAGCTTCTCTTTCTCCCTCTCTCTCTCACTCACAGCTTCTCTCTCTCACTCAGAGCTTCTCTTTATTTCTCTCTCTCTCACTCACAGCTTCTCTCTCACACACACACAGCTTCTCTCTCTCTCACTGACTCACAGCTTCTCTTTCTCTCTCTCTCTCTCACTCACAGCTTTTTTTCTCTCTCTCTCACTCACAGCTTCTCTTTATCTCTCTCTCACTCACAGCTTCTCTCTCACTCTCTCTCACTCACTCACAGCTTATCTCTCTCTCTCACTCACAGCTTCTCTTTCTCTCTCTCTCTCTCTCACTCACAGCTTCTCTTTCTCTCTCTCTCTCTCACAGCTTCTCTTTCTCTCTCTCTCACTCACAGCTTCTCTTTCTCTCTCTCAAACAGCTCCTATTTCTCTCTCTCACACACAGAGTTTCTTTCTCTCTCTCTCACAGCTTCTCTCTCTCTCACTCACAGCTTCTCTCTCTCTTTCTCACAGCTACTCTTTCTCTCTCTCTCTTTCACTCTCAGCTTCTCTTTCGCTCTCGCTCTCTCACTCACAGCTTCTCTTTCTCTCTCTCTCACTCACAGCTTCTCTTTCTCTCTCTCATTCTCACTCAGATTCTCTTTCTCTCTCTCTCTCACTCACAGCTTCTCTTTCTCTCTCTCACTCACAGCTTCTCTTTCCCTCTCTCTCTCACTCACAGCTTCTCTTTCGCTCTCTCTCTATCACTGTCACAGCATCTCTCTCTCACACACACACTCTCACTCACAGCTTCTCTTTCTCTCTCTCACACACACTCACAGCTTCTCTTTCTCTCTCTCTCACTCACAGCTTCTCTTTATCTCTCTCTCACACTCACAGCTTCTCTTTCTCTCTCTCTCTCATTCACTCACAGCTTCTCTTTCTCTTTCTCTCTCTCACTCACATCTTCTCTCTCGCTTTCTCACTTACAGCTTCTCTCTCTCTCACTCACAGCTTCTCTTTCTCTCTCTCTCACTCACATCTTCTCTTTCTCTCTCTCTCACAGCTTCTCTTTCTCTCTCTCACGCACAGCTTCTCTTTCTCTCAATCTCACTCACCTCTTTCTCTCTCTCTCTCTCTCTCACTCATAGCTTCTCTCTCTCTCTCACTCACAGCTTCTCTTTCTCTCTCTCTCACTCACAGATTCTCTTTCTCTCTCTCTCACTCACAGCTTCTCTCTCACTCTCTCTCACTCACTCACAGCTTATCTCTCTCACTCACTCACAGCTTCTCTTTCTCTCTCTCTCTCACTCACAGCTTCTCTTTCTCTCTCTCTCTCTCACACAGCTTTTCTTTCTCTCTCTCTCTCACGCACAGCTTCTCTTTCTTTCTCTCTCTCTCACTCACATCTTCTCTTTCTCTCTCTCTCTCTCACTCACAGCTTCTCTCTCTCTCACTCACAGCTTCACTTTCTCTCTCTCACTCACTCACAGCTTCTCTTTCTCTTTTTCTCTCTAACTCACAGCTTCTATTTATCTCTCTCTCTCACTCACAGCTTCTCTTTCTCTCTCTCTCTCACTCACAGCTTCTCCTTCTCTCTCTCTCACTCACATCTCCTCTCTCTCTCTCTCTATCTCTCACTCACAGCTTCTCTCTCTCTCTCTCTTACTCACTCTCACTCACAGCTTCTCTTTCTCTCTCACACACACTCACAGTTTCTCTCTCTCTCTGTCACTCACAGCTTCTCTCTCTCTCACTCACAGCTTCTCTTTCTCTCTCTCTCACTCACAGCTTCTCTTTCTCCCTCTCTCTCTCACTCACAGCTTCTCTCTCTCACTCAGAGCTTCTCTTTATTTCTCTCTCTCTCACTCACAGCTTCTCTCTCACACACACACAGCTTCTCTCTCTCTCACTCACTCACAGCTTCTCTTTCTCTCTCTCTCTCTCACTCACAGCTTTTTTTCTCTCTCTCTCACTCACAGCTTCTCTTTATCTCTCTCTCACTCACATCTTCTCTCTCTCTCTCACTCACAGCTTCGCTCTCTCTCACTCACAGCTTCTCTTTCTCTCTCTGTCTCACAGCTTCTCTTTCTCTCTCTCTGTCACTCACAGCTCTCTCTCTTTCTCTCTCACTCACAGCTTCTCTTTCTCTCTCTCTCTCGCACTCACAGCTTCTCTTTCTCTCTCTCACTCACAGCTTCTCTTTCTCTCTCACACACACACAGCTTCTCTTTCTCTCTCACTCACTCTCTCTCACAGAGTTTCTTTCTCTCTCTCACACAGCTTCTCTCTCTCACTCACAACTTCTCTCTCTCTTACTCACAGCTACTCTTTCTCTCTCTCTCTCGCACTTTCATCTTTTCTTTCGCTCTCTCTCTCTCACTCACAGCTTCTCTTTCTCTCTCTCTCACTCACAGCTTCTCTTTCTCTCTCTCTTTCTCACTCAGCTTCTCTTTCTCTCTCTCTTACTCACAGCTTCTCTTTCTCTCTCACTCACAGCTTCTCTTTCTCTCTCTCTGTCACTCACAGCTTCTCTTTCTCTTTCTCTCTCTCAATCACATCTTCTCTCTCTCACACGCACAGCTTCTCTTTCTCACTCAGCTTCTCTTTCTCTCTCTCACTCACAGCTTCTCTTTCTCTCTCTCTCTCACTCACAGCTTCTCTTTCTCTCTCTCTCACTCACAGCTTCTCTCTCACTCTCTCTCACTCACTCACAGCTTATCTCTCTCTCACTCACAGCTTCTCTTTCTCTCTCTCTCACTCACACCTTCTCTTTCTCTCTCTCACTCACAGCTTCACTTTCTCTCTCTCACTCACTCACAGCTTCTCTTTCTCTTTCTCTCTCTAACTCACAGCTTCTATTTATCTCTCTCTCTCACTCACAGCTTCTCTTTCTCTCTCTCTCTCACTCACAGCTTCTCCTTCTCTCTCTCTCACAGCTTCTCTTTCTCTCTCTCACGCACAGCTTCTCTTTCTCTCAATCTCACTCACATCTTCTCTTTCTCTCTCTCTCTCTCTCACTCACAGCTTCTCTTTCTCTCTCTCTCTCTCACTCACAGCTTCTCCTTCTCTCTCTCTCACTCACATCTCCTCTCTCTCTATCTCTATCTCTCACTCACAGCTTCTCTCTCTCTCTCTTACTCACTCTCACTCACAGCTTCTCTTTCTCTCACACACACACTCACAGTTTCTCTCTCTCTCACTCACAGCTTCTCTCTCTCTCTCAATCACTCACAGCTTCTCTCTCTCTGTCACTCACAGCTTCTCTCTCTCTCACTCACAGCTTCTCTTTCTCTCTCTCTCTCTCACTCACAGCTTCTCATTCTCTCTCTCTCTCTCACTCACAGCTTCTCTTTCTCTCTCTCACACGCACAGCTTCTCTTTCTCACTCAGCTTCTTTCTCTCTCTCACTCACAGCTTCTCTTTCTCTCTCTCTCACTCACAGCTTCTCTCTCAACTCTCTCTCACTCACTCACAGCTTATCTCTCTCTCTCACTCACAGCTTCTCTTTCTCTCTCTCTCTCTCACTCACAGTTTCTCTCTCTCTCTCACTCACAGCTTCACTTTCTCTCTCTCTCTCACAGATTCTCTTTCTCTCTCTCTCTCACGCACAGCTTCTCTTTCTCTCAATCTCACTCACATCTTCTCTTTCTCTCTCTCTCTCACTCACAGCTTCTCTCTCTCTCTCACTCACAGCTTCACTTTCTCTCTCTCACTCACTCACAGATTCTCTTTCTCTTTCTCTCTCTAACTCACAGCTTCTATTTATCTCTCTCTCTCACTAACAGCTTCTCTTTCTCTCTCTCTCACACTCACAGCTTCTCCTTCTCTCTCTCTCACTCACATCTCCTCTCTCTCTCTCTATCTCTCACTCACAGCTTCTCTCTCTCTCTCTTACTCACTCTCACTCACAGCTTCTCTTTCTCTCTCACACACACTCACAGTTTCTCTCTCTCTCTCACTCACAGCTTCTCTCTCTCTCTCTCTCAATCACTCACAGCTTCTCTCTCTGTCACTCACAGCTTCTCTCTCTCTCACTCACAGCTTCTCTTTCTCTCTCTCTCTCTCACAGCTTCTCTTTCTCCCTCTCTCTCTCACTCACAGCTTCTCTCTCTCACACAGAGCTTCTCTTTCTTTCTCTCTCTCTCACTCACAGCTTCTCTCTCTCACACACACAGCTTCTCTCTCTCTCACTCACTCACACCTTCTCTTTCTCTCTCTCACTCACTCACAGCTTTTTTTCTCTCTCTCTCACTCACAGCTTCTCTTTATCTCTCTCTCACTCACATCTTCTCTCTCTCTCACTCACAGCTTCTCTCTCTCTCACTCACAGCTTCTCTTTCTCTCTCTCTCACACAGCTTCTCTTTCTCTCTCTCTGTCACTCACAGCTCTCTCCCTTTCTCTCTCACTCACAGCTTCTCTTTCTCTCTCTCTCTCGCACTCACAGCTTCTCTTTCTCTCTCTCACTCACAGCTTCTCTTTCTCTCTCACACACACACAGCTTCTCTTTCTCTCTCACTCACTATCTCTCACAGAGTTTCTTTCTCTCTCTCACACAGCTTCTCTCACTCACTCACAGCTTCTCTCTCTCTTACTCACAGCTACTCTTTCTCTCTCTCTCTCTCGCACTTTCATCTTTTCTTTCGCTCTCTCTCTCTCACTCACAGCTTCTCTTTCTCTCTCTCTCACTCACAGCTTCTCTTTCTCTCTCTCTTTCTCACAGCTTCTCTTTCTCTCTCTCTTACTCACAGCTTCTCTTTCTCTCTCACTCACAGCTTCTCTTTCTCTCTCTCTGTCACTCACAGCTTCTCTTTCTCTTTCTCTCTCTCACTCACTCACAGCTTCTCTTTCTTTCTCTCTCTCTCTCTCTCACAGCTTCTCTTTCTCTTTCTCTCTCTATCTCACAGCATCTCTCTCTCTCTCTCACTCACAGCTTCTCTTTCTCTCTCTCTCACTCACAGCTTCTCTTTCTCTGTCTCAAACTCACAGCTTCTCTTTATCTCTATCTCACTCACAGCTTCTCTTTCTCTCTCTCTCTCTCGCACAGCTTCTCTTTCTCTCTCTCACTCACAACTTCTCTCTCGCTCTCTCTCACTCACTCACAGCTTCTCTCTCTCTCTCTCACAGATTCTCTCGCTCTCTCACTCCCAGCTTCTCTTTCTCTGTCTCTAACTCACAGCTTCTCTTTATCTCTATCTCACTCCCAGCTTCTCTTTCTCTCTCTCTCTCTCGCACAGCTTCTCTTTCTCTCTCTCACTCACAACTTCTCTCTCGCTCTCTCTCACTCACTCACAGCTTCTCTCTCTCACACACAGCTTCTCTTTCTCTCTCTCTCACTCACTCACAGCTTCTCTTTCTCTCTCTCTCTCACTCACAGCTTCTCTTTCTCTCTCTCTCTCTCACTTACAGCTTCTCTTTCTCTCTCTCACACGCACAGCTTCTCTTTCTCACTCAGCTTCTCTTTCTCTCTCTCACTCACAGCTTCTCTTTCTCTCTCACACACTTACAGCTTCTCTTTCGCTCTCTCTCTATCACTGTCACAGCTTCTCTCTCTCTCTCACTCACTCTCACTCACAGCTTCTCTTTCTCTCTCTCACACACTCACAGCTTCTCTCTCTCACACTCACAGCTTCTCACTCTCTCTCATTCACAATTATCTCTCTCTCTCACTCACAGCTTCTCTCTCTCTCACTCACAGCTTCTCTTTCTGTCTCTCTCACTCACAGCTTCTCTTTCTCCCTCTCTCTCTCACTCACAGCTTCTCTCTCTCACAGCTTCTCTTTCTTTCTCTCTCTCTCACTCACACATTCTCTCTCTCTCTCACACAGCTTCTCTCTCTCACTCACAGCTTCTCTCTCTCTCACACAGCTTCTCTTACTCTCTCTCTCACTCACAGCTTCTCTTTATCTCTCTCTCTCACTCACAGCTTCTCTTTCTCTCTCTCTCTCACTCACAGCTTCTCTTTCTCTTTCTCTCTCTCACTCACATCTTCTCTCTCTCTCTCAGCTTCTCTCTCTCTCTCTCACTCACAGCTTCTCTTTCTCTCTCTCTCACACAGCTTCTCTTTCTCTCTCTCTCTCACTCACAGCTTCTCTTTCTCTCTCTCTCACTCACAGCTTCTCTTTCTCTCTCTCTCTCACTCACAGCTTCTCTTTCTCTCTCTCTCACTCACTCACAGCTTCTCTTTCTCATTCTCTCTCTCACTCACATCTTCTCTCTCTCTCTCTCACTCACAGATTCTCTCTCTCTCACTCACTCACAGCTTCTCTTTCTTTCTCTCTCTCTCACAGCTTCTCTTTCTCTCTCTCTCTCACTCACAGCTTCTCTCTCACACACACACACACTCACAGCTTCTCTTTCTCTCTCTCTCTCTCACTCACAGCTTCTCTTTCTCTCTCTCGCACTCACAGCTTCTCTTTCTCTCTCTCACACAGCTTCTATTTCTCTCTCTCACACACAGAGTTTCTTTCTCTCTCTCACAACTTCTCTCTCTCTCACTCACAGCTTCTCTCTCTCTCTTTCTCACAGCTACTCTTTCTCTCTCTCTCTTTCACTCTCAGCTTCTCTTTCGCTCTCTCTCTCTCACTCACAGCTTCTCTTTCCCTCTCTCTCTCACTCACAGCTTCTCTTTCGCTCTCTCTCTATCACTGTCACAGCATCACTCTCTCACAAACACTCTCACTCACAGCTTCTCTTTCTCTCTCTCTCTCTCACTCACAGCTTCTCTTTCTCTCTCTCTCACTCACAGCTTCTCTTTATCTCTCTCTCTCACTCACAGCTTCTCTTTCTCTCTCTCTCTCACTCACAGCTTCTCTCTCTCTCACTCACAGCTTCTCTCTCTCTCTCTCTCTCACAGCTTCTCTTTCTCTGTCTCTCTCTAACTCACAGCTTCTCTTTATATCTCTCTCACTCACAGCTTCTCTTTCTCTCTCTCTCACTCACAGCTTCTCACTCTCACTCACTCACAGCTTATTTCTCTCTCTCACTCACAGCTTCTCTTTCTCTCTCTCTCTCACTCACAGCTTCTCTTTCTCTCTCTCTCTCACTCACAGCTTCTCTTTCTCTCTCTCTCACGCACAGCTTCTCTTTCTCTCTCTCTCACTCACATCTTCTCTTTCTCTCTCTCTCTCTCTCACTCACAGCTTCTCTCTCTCTCTCACTCACAGCTTCACTTTCTCTTTCTCACTCACTCACAGCTTCTCTTTCTCTTTCTCTCTCTAACTCACAGCTTCTATTTATCTCTCTCTCTCACTCACAGCTTCTTTTTCTCTCTCTCTCTCACTCACAGCTTCTCCTTCTCTCTCTCTCACTCACATCTCCTCTCTATCTCTCTCTCTATCTCTCACTCACAGCTTCTCTTTCTCTCTCTCTTACTCACTCTCACTCACAGCTTCACTTTCTCTCTCACACACACAGTTTCTCTCTCTCTCACTCACAGCTTCTCTCTCTCTCTCTCAATCACTCACAGCTTCTCTCTCTCTGTCACTCACAGCTTCTCTGTCTCTCACTCACAGCTTCTCTTTCTCTCTCTCTCACTCACAGCTTCTCTTTCTCCCTCTCTCTCTCACTCACAGCTTCTCTCTCTCACTCAGAGCTTCTCTTTCTTTCTCTCTCTCTCACTCACAGCTTCTCTCTCTCACACACACACAGCTTCTCTCTCTCTCACTCACTCACAGCTTCTCTTTCTCTCTCTCTCACTCACAGCTTTTTTTCTCTCTCTCTCACTCACAGCTTCTCTCTCTCTCTCACAGCTTCTCTTTCTCTGTCTCTCTCTAACTCACAGCTTCTCTTTATATCTCTCTCACTCACAGCTTATCTTTCTCTCTCTCTCTCTCACTCATAGCTTCTCTTTCTCTCTCTCTCACTCACAGCTTCTCACTCTCACTCACTCACAGCTTATCTCTCTCTCTCACTCACAGCTTCTCTTTCTCTTTCTCTCTCTATCTCACAGCATCTCTCTCTCTCTCTCACTCACAGCTTCTCTTTCTCTCTCTCTCACTCACAGCTTCTCTTTCTCTGTCTCTAACTCACAGCTTCTCTTTATCTCTATCTCACTCACAGCTTCTCTTTCTCTCTCTCTCTCTCGCACAGCTTCTCTTTCTCTCTCTCACTCACAACTTCTCTCTCGCTCTCTCTCACTCACTCACAGCTTCTCTCTCTCTCACACACAGCTTCTCTCGCTCTCTCACTCCCAGCTTCTCTTTCTCTGTCTCTAACTCACAGCTTCTCTTTATCTCTATCTCACTCCCAGCTTCTCTTTCTCTCTCTCTCTCGCACAGCTTCTCTTTCTCTCTCTCACTCACAACTTCTCTCTCGCTCTCTCTCACTCACTCACAGCTTCTCTCTCTCACACACAGCTTCTCTTTCTCTCTCTCTCACTCACTCACAGCTTCTCTTTCTCTCTCTCTCTCACTCACAGCTTCTCTTTCTCTCTCTCTCTCTCACTTACAGCTTCTCTTTCTCTCTCTCTCTCACTCACAGCTTCTCTTTCTCACTCAGCTTCTCTTTCTCTCTCACACACTTACAGCTTCTCTTTCTCTCTCACACACTTACAGCTTCTCTTTCGCTCTCTCTCTATCACTGTCACAGCTTCTCTCTCTCTCTCACTCACTCTCACTCACAGCTTCTCTTTCTCTCTCTCACACACTCACAGCTTCTCTCTCACACACTCACAGCTTCTCACTCTCTCTCAATCACAATTATCTCTCTCTCTCACTCACAGCTTCTCTCTCTCTCACTCACAGCTTCTCTTTCTGTCTCTCTCACTCACAGCTTCTCTTTCTCCCTCTCTCTCTCACTCACAGCTTCTCTCTCTCACAGCTTCTCTTTCTTTCTCTCTCTCTCACTCACACATTCTCTCTCTCTCTCTCACAGCTTCTCTCTCTCACTCACAGCTTCTCTCTCTCTCACACAGCTTCTCTTACTCTCTCTCTCACTCACAGCTTCTCTTTATCTCTCTCTCACTCACAGCTTCTCTTTCTCTCTCTCTCTCTCACTCACAGCTTCTCTTTCTCTTTCTCTCTCTCACTCACATCTTCTCTCTCTCTCTCAGCTTCTCTCTCTCTCTCACTCACAGCTTCTCTTTCTCTCTCTCACACACAGCTTCTCTTTCTCTCTCTCTCTCTCACTCACAGCTTCTCTCTCTCACACAGCTTCTCTTTCTCTCTCTCTGTCACTCACAGTTTCACTTTCTCTGTTTCTCTCTAACTCACAGCTTCTCTTTTTCTCTCTCTCACTCAAAGCTTCTCTTTCTCTCTCTCTCTCACTCACAGCTTCTCTTTCTCTCTCTCTCTCACTCACAGCTTCTCTTTCTCTCTCTCTCACTCACAGCTTCTCTTTCTCTCTCTCTCTCACTCACAGCTTCTCTTTCTCTCTCTCTCACTCACTCACAGCTTCTCTTTCTCATTCTCTCTCTCACTCACATCTTCTCTCTCTCTCACTCACTCACAGATTCTCTCTCTCTCACTCACTCACAGCTTCTCTTTCTTTCTCTCTCTCTCACAGCTTCTCTTTCTCTCTCTCTCTCACTCACAGCTTCTCTCTCTCACACACACACACTCACAGCTTCTCATTCTCTCTCTCTCTCTCACTCACAGCTTCTCTTTCTCTCTCTCGCACTCACAGCTTCTCTTTCTCTCTCTCACACAGCTTCTATTTCTCTCTCACACACACAGAGTTTCTTTCTCTCTCTCACAGCTTCTCTCTCTCTCACTCACAGCTTCTCTCTCTCTTTCTCACAGCTACTCTTTCTCTCTCTCTCTTTCACTCTCAGCTTCTCTTTCGCTCTCTCTCTCTCACTCACAGCTTCTCTTTCTCTATCTCTCACTCACAGCTTCTCTTTCTCTCTCTCATTCTCACTCAGATTCTCTTTCTCTCTCTCTCTCTCTCACTCACAGCTTCTCTTTCTCTCTCTCACTCACAGCTTCTCTTTCCCTCTCTCTCTCACTCACAGCTTCTCTTTCGCTCTCTCTCTATCACTGTCACAGCATCTCTCTCTCACACACACTCTCACTCACAGCTTCTCTTTCTCTCTCTCTCTCTCACTCACAGCTTCTCTTTCTCTCTCTCTCACTCACAGCTTCTCTTTATCTCTCTCTCTCACTCACAGCTTCTCTTTCTCTCTCTCTCTCTCACTCACAGCTTCTCTTTCTCTTTCTCTCTCTCACTCACATCTTCTCTCTCTCTCTCACTCACAGCTTCTCTCTCTCTCACTCACAGCTTCTCTCTCTCTCTCTCTCACAGCTTCTCTTTCTCTGTCTCTCTCTAACTCACAGCTTCTCTTTATATCTCTCTCACTCACAGCTTCTCTTTCTCTCTCTCTCACTCACAGCTTCTCACTCTCACTCACTCACAGCTTATTTCTCTCTCTCACTCACAGCTTCTCTTTCTCTCTCTCTCACTCACAGCTTCTCTTTCTCTCTCTCTCTCACTCACAGCTTCTCTTTCTCTCTCTCTCTCACGCACAGCTTCTCTTTCTCTCTCTCTCACTCACATCTTCTCTCTCTCTCTCTCTCTCTCACTCACAGCTTCTCTCTCTCTCTCACTCACAGCTTCACTTTCTCTCTCTCACTCACTCACAGCTTCTCTTTCTCTTTCTCTCTCTAACTCACAGCTTCTATTTATCTCTCTCTCTCACTCACAGCTTCTCTTTCTCTCTCTCTCTCACTCACAGCTTCTCCTTCTCTCTCTCTCACTCACATCTCCTCTCTATCTCTCTCTCTATCTCTCACTCACAGCTTCTCTCTCTCTCTCTTACTCACTCTCACTCACAGCTTCACTTTCTCTCACACACACACAGTTTCTCTCTCTCTCTCACTCACAGCTTCTCTCTCTCTCTCTCAATCACTCACAGCTTCTCTCTCTCTGTCACTCACAGCTTCTCTGTCTCTCACTCACAGCTTCTCTTTCTCTCTCTCTCACTCACAGCTTCTCTTTCTCCCTCTCTCTCTCACTCACAGCTTCTCTCTCTCACTCAGAGCTTCTCTTTCTTTCTCTCTCTCTCACTCACAGCTTCTCTCTCTCACACACACACAGCTTCTCTCTCTCTCACTCACTCACAGCTTCTCTTTCTCTCTCTCTCACTCACAGCTTTTTTTCTCTCTCTCTCACTCACAGCTTCTCTCTCTCTCTCTCACAGCTTCTCTTTCTCTGTCTCTCTCTAACTCACAGCTTCTCTTTATATTTCTCTCACTCACAGCTTATCTTTCTCTCTCTCTCTCTCACTCATAGCTTCTCTTTCTCTCTCTCTCACTCACAGCTTCTCACTCTCACTCACTCACAGCTTATCTCTCTCTCTCACTCACAGCTTCTCTTTCTCTCTCTCTCTCACTCACAGCTTCTCTTTCTCTCTCTCTCTCACTCACAGCTTCTCTTTCTCTCTCTCTCACGCACAGCTTCTCTTTCTCTCTCTCTCACTCACATCTTCTCTTTCTCTCTCTCTCTCTCTCTCTCACTCACAGCTTCTCTCTCTCTCTCACTCACAACTTCACTTTCTCTCTCTCACTCACTCACAGCTTCTCTTTCTCTTTCTCTCTCTAACTCACAGCTTCTATTTATCTCTCTCTCTCACTCACAGCTTCTCTTTCTCTCTCTCTCTCACTCACAGCTTCTCCTTCTCTCTCTCTCACTCACATCTCCTCTCTCTCTCTCTCTCTATCTCTCACTCACAGCTTCTCTCTCTCTCTCTCTTACTCACTCTCACTCACAGCTTTTCTTTCTCTCTCACACACACAGTTTCTCTCTCTCTCTCACTCACAGCTTCTCTCTCTCTCTCTCAATCACTCACAGCTTCTCTCTCTCTGTCACTCACAGCTTCTCTCTCTCACTCACAGCTTCTCTTTCTCTCTCTCTCACTCACAGCTTCTCTTTCTCCCTCTCTCTCTCACTCACAGCTTCTCTCTCTCACTCAGAGCTTCTCTTTCTTTCTCTCTCTCTCACTCACAGCTTCTCTCTCTCTCACACACACAGCTTCTCTCTCTCTCACTCACGCACAGCTTCTCTTTCTCTCTCTCTCTCTCTCACTCACAGCTTTTTTTCTCTCTCTCACTCACAGCTTCTCTTTATCTCTCTCTCACTCACATCTTTCTCTCTCTCACTCACAGCTTCTCTCTCTCTCACTCACAGCTTCTCTTTCTCTCTCTCTCTCTCACAGCTTCTCTTTCTCTCTCTCTCTCTCACTCACAGCTCTCTCTCTTTCTTTCTCTCTCACTCACAGCTTCTCATTCTCTCTCTCTCTCGCACTCACAGCTTCTCTTTCTCTCTCTCACTCACAGCTTCTCTTTCTCTCTCACACACACACAGCTTCTCTTTCTCTCTCACTCACTCTCTCTCACAGAGTTTCTTTCTCTCTCACACACAGCTTCTCTCTCTCACTCACAGCTTCTCTCTCTCTTACTCACAGCTACTCTTTTTTTCTCTCTCTCTCGCACTTTCATCTTTTCTTTCGCTCTCTCTCTCTCTCACTCACAGCTTCTCTTTCTCTTTCTCTCTCACTCACAGCTTCTCTTTCTCTTTCTCTCTCTCACTCACATCTTCTCTCTCTCTCTCACTCACAGCTTCTCTCTCTCACTCACTCACAGCTTCTCTTTCTTTCTCTCTCTCTCTCACAGCTTCTCTTTCTCTTTCTCTCTCTATCTCACAGCATCTCTCTCTCTCACTCACAGCTTCTCTTTCACTCTCTCTCTCTCACTCACAGCTTCTCTTTCTCTGTCTCTAACTCACAGCTTCTCTTTATCTCTATCTCACTCACAGCTTCTCTTTCTCTCTCTCTCACTCACTCACAGCTTTTTTTCTCTCTCTCACGCACAGCTTCTCTTTATCTCTCACTCACTCACATCTTCTCTCTCTCTCTCACTCACAGCTTCTCTCTCTCTCACTCACAGCTTCTCTTTCTCTCTCTCTCTCACAGCTTCTCTTTCTCTCTCTCTCTGTCACTCACTGCTCTCTCTCTTTCTCTCTCACTCACAGCTTCTCTTTCTCTCTCTCTCTCGCACTCACAGCTTCTCTTTCTCTCTCTCACTCACAGCTTCTCTTTCTCTCTCACACACACACAGCTTCTCTTTCTCTCACTCAGTCTCTCTCACAGAGTTTCTTTCTCTCTCACACAAAGCTTCTCTCTCTCACTCACAGCTTCTCTCTCTCTTACTCACAGCTACTCTTTCTCTCTCTCTCTCTCGCACTTTCATCTTTTCTTTCGCTCTCTCTCTCTCACTCACAGCTTCTCTTTCTCTCTCTCACTCATAGCTTCTCTTTCTCTCTCTCTTTCTCACTCAGCTTCTCTTTCTCTCTCTCTTACTCACAGCTTCTCTTTCTCTCTCACTCACAGTTTCTCTTTCTCTCTCTCTGTCACTCACAGCTTCTCTTTCTCTTTCTCTCTCTCACTCACATCTTCTCTCTCTCTCACTCACAGCTTCTCTCTCTCACTCACTCACAGCTTCTCTTTCTCTCTCTCTCTCACGCACAGCTTCTCTTTCTCTCTCTCTCACTCACATCTTCTCTTTCTCTCTCTCTCTCTCTCTCACACTCACAGCTTCTCTCTCTCTCTCACTCACAGCTTCACTTTCTCTCTCTCACTCACTCACAGCTTCTCTTTCTCTTTCTCTCTCTAACTCACAGCTTCTATTTATCTCTCTCTCTCACTAACAGCTTCTCTTTCTCTCTCTCTCACACTCACAGCTTCTCCTTCTCTCTCTCTCACTCACATCTCCTCTCTCTCTCTCTATCTCTCACTCACAGCTTCTCTCTCTCTCTCTTACTCACTCTCACTCACAGCTTCTCTTTCTCTCTCACACACACTCACAGTTTCTCTCTCTCTCTCACTCACAGCTTCTCTCTCTCTCTCTCTCAATCACTCACAGCTTCTCTCTCTGTCACTCACAGCTTCTCTCTCTCTCACTCACAGCTTCTCTTTCTCTCTCTCTCTCTCACAGCTTCTCTTTCTCCCTCTCTCTCTCACTCACAGCTTCTCTCTCTCACACAGAGCTTCTCTTTCTTTCTCTCTCTCTCACTCACAGCTTCTCTCTCTCACACACACAGCTTCTCTCTCTCTCACTCACTCACAGCTTCTCTTTCTCTCTCTCACTCACTCACAGCTTTTTTTCTCTCTCTCTCACTCACAGCTTCTCTTTATCTCTCTCTCACTCACATCTTCTCTCTCTCTCACTCACAGCTTCTCTCTCTCTCACTCACAGCTTCTCTTTCTCTCTCTCTCACACAGCTTCTCTTTCTCTCTCTCTGTCACTCACAGCTCTCTCCCTTTCTCTCTCACTCACAGCTTCTCTTTCTCTCTCTCTCTCGCACTCACAGATTCTCTTTCTCTCTCTCACTCACAGCTTCTCTTTCTCTCTCACACACACACAGCTTCTCTTTCTCTCTCACTCACTATCTCTCACAGAGTTTCTTTCTCTCTCTCACACAGCTTCTCTCACTCACTCACAGCTTCTCTCTCTCTTACTCACAGCTACTCTTTCTCTCTCTCTCTCTCGCACTTTCATCTTTTCTTTCGCTCTCTCTCTCTCACTCACAGCTTCTCTTTCTCTCTCTCTCACTCACAGCTTCTCTTTCTCTCTCTCTTTCTCACAGCTTCTCTTTCTCTCTCTCTTACTCACAGCTTCTCTTTCTCTCTCACTCACAGCTTCTCTTTCTCTCTCTCTGTCACTCACAGCTTCTCTTTCTCTTTCTCTCTCTCACTCACTCACAGCTTCTCTTTCTTTCTCTCTCTCTCTCTCTCACAGCTTCTCTTTCTCTTTCTCTCTCTATCTCACAGCATCTCTCTCTCTCTCTCACTCACAGCTTCTCTTTCTCTCTCTCTCACTCACAGCTTCTCTTTCTCTGTCTCAAACTCACAGCTTCTCTTTATCTCTATCTCACTCACAGCTTCTCTTTCTCTCTCTCTCTCTCGCACAGCTTCTCTTTCTCTCTCTCACTCACAACTTCTCTCTCGCTCTCTCTCACTCACTCACAGCTTCTCTCTCTCTCTCTCACAGATTCTCTCGCTCTCTCACTCCCAGCTTCTCTTTCTCTGTCTCTAACTCACAGCTTCTCTTTATCTCTATCTCACTCCCAGCTTCTCTTTCTCTCTCTCTCTCGCACAGCTTCTCTTTCTCTCTCTCACTCACAACTTCTCTCTCGCTCTCTCTCACTCACTCACAGCTTCTCTCTCTCTCACACAGCTTCTCTTTCTCTCTCTCTCACTCACTCACAGCTTCTCTTTCTCTCTCTCTCTCACTCACAGCTTCTCTTTCTCTCTCTCTCTCTCACTTACAGCTTCTCTTTCTCTCTCTCACACGCACAGCTTCTCTTTCTCACTCAGCTTCTCTTTCTCTCTCTCACTCACAGCTTCTCTTTCTCTCTCACACACTTACAGCTTCTCTTTCGCTCTCTCTCTATCACTGTCACAGCTTCTCTCTCTCTCTCACTCACTCTCACTCACAGCTTCTCTTTCTCTCTCTCACACACTCACAGCTTCTCTCTCTCACACTCACAGCTTCTCACTCTCTCTCATTCACAATTATCTCTCTCTCTCACTCACAGCTTCTCTCTCTCTCACTCACAGCTTCTCTTTCTGTCTCTCTCACTCACAGCTTCTCTTTCTCCCTCTCTCTCTCACTCACAGCTTCTCTCTCTCACAGCTTCTCTTTCTTTCTCTCTCTCTCACTCACACATTCTCTCTCTCTCTCACACAGCTTCTCTCTCTCACTCACAGCTTCTCTCTCTCTCACACAGCTTCTCTTACTCTCTCTCTCACTCACAGCTTCTCTTTATCTCTCTCTCTCACTCACAGCTTCTCTTTCTCTCTCTCTCTCTCACTCACAGCTTCTCTTTCTCTTTCTCTCTCTCACTCACATCTTCTCTCTCTCTCTCAGCTTCTCTCTCTCTCTCTCACTCACAGCTTCTCTTTCTCTCTCTCTCACACAGCTTCTCTTTCTCTCTCTCTCTCACTCACAGCTTCTCTTTCTCTCTCTCTCACTCACAGCTTCTCTTTCTCTCTCTCTCTCACTCACAGCTTCTCTTTCTCTCTCTCTCACTCACTCACAGCTTCTCTTTCTCATTCTCTCTCTCACTCACATCTTCTCTCTCTCTCTCTCACTCACAGATTCTCTCTCTCTCACTCACTCACAGCTTCTCTTTCTTTCTCTCTCTCTCACAGCTTCTCTTTCTCTCTCTCTCTCACTCACAGCTTCTCTCTCACACACACACACACTCACAGCTTCTCTTTCTCTCTCTCTCTCTCACTCACAGCTTCTCTTTCTCTCTCTCGCACTCACAGCTTCTCTTTCTCTCTCTCACACAGCTTCTATTTCTCTCTCTCACACACAGAGTTTCTTTCTCTCTCTCACAACTTCTCTCTCTCTCACTCACAGCTTCTCTCTCTCTCTTTCTCACAGCTACTCTTTCTCTCTCTCTCTTTCACTCTCAGCTTCTCTTTCGCTCTCTCTCTCTCACTCACAGCTTCTCTTTCCCTCTCTCTCTCACTCACAGCTTCTCTTTCGCTCTCTCTCTATCACTGTCACAGCATCACTCTCTCACAAACACTCTCACTCACAGCTTCTCTTTCTCTCTCTCTCTCACTCACAGCTTCTCTTTCTCTCTCTCTCACTCACAGCTTCTCTTTATCTCTCTCTCTCACTCACAGCTTCTCTTTCTCTCTCTCTCTCACTCACAGCTTCTCTCTCTCTCACTCACAGCTTCTCTCTCTCTCTCTCTCTCACAGCTTCTCTTTCTCTGTCTCTCTCTAACTCACAGCTTCTCTTTATATCTCTCTCACTCACAGCTTCTCTTTCTCTCTCTCTCACTCACAGCTTCTCACTCTCACTCACTCACAGCTTATTTCTCTCTCTCACTCACAGCTTCTCTTTCTCTCTCTCTCTCACTCACAGCTTCTCTTTCTCTCTCTCTCTCACTCACAGCTTCTCTTTCTCTCTCTCTCACGCACAGCTTCTCTTTCTCTCTCTCTCACTCACATCTTCTCTTTCTCTCTCTCTCTCTCTCACTCACAGCTTCTCTCTCTCTCTCACTCACAGCTTCACTTTCTCTTTCTCACTCACTCACAGCTTCTCTTTCTCTTTCTCTCTCTAACTCACAGCTTCTATTTATCTCTCTCTCTCACTCACAGCTTCTTTTTCTCTCTCTCTCTCACTCACAGCTTCTCCTTCTCTCTCTCTCACTCACATCTCCTCTCTATCTCTCTCTCTATCTCTCACTCACAGCTTCTCTTTCTCTCTCTCTTACTCACTCTCACTCACAGCTTCACTTTCTCTCTCACACACACAGTTTCTCTCTCTCTCACTCACAGCTTCTCTCTCTCTCTCTCAATCACTCACAGCTTCTCTCTCTCTGTCACTCACAGCTTCTCTGTCTCTCACTCACAGCTTCTCTTTCTCTCTCTCTCACTCACAGCTTCTCTTTCTCCCTCTCTCTCTCACTCACAGCTTCTCTCTCTCACTCAGAGCTTCTCTTTCTTTCTCTCTCTCTCACTCACAGCTTCTCTCTCTCACACACACACAGCTTCTCTCTCTCTCACTCACTCACAGCTTCTCTTTCTCTCTCTCTCACTCACAGCTTTTTTTCTCTCTCTCTCACTCACAGCTTCTCTCTCTCTCTCACAGCTTCTCTTTCTCTGTCTCTCTCTAACTCACAGCTTCTCTTTATATCTCTCTCACTCACAGCTTATCTTTCTCTCTCTCTCTCTCACTCATAGCTTCTCTTTCTCTCTCTCTCACTCACAGCTTCTCACTCTCACTCACTCACAGCTTATCTCTCTCTCTCACTCACAGCTTCTCTTTCTCTTTCTCTCTCTATCTCACAGCATCTCTCTCTCTCTCACTCACAGCTTCTCTTTCTCTCTCTCTCACTCACAGCTTCTCTTTCTCTGTCTCTAACTCACAGCTTCTCTTTATCTCTATCTCACTCACAGCTTCTCTTTCTCTCTCTCTCTCTCGCACAGCTTCTCTTTCTCTCTCTCACTCACAACTTCTCTCTCGCTCTCTCTCACTCACTCACAGCTTCTCTCTCTCTCACACACAGCTTCTCTCGCTCTCTCACTCCCAGCTTCTCTTTCTCTGTCTCTAACTCACAGCTTCTCTTTATCTCTATCTCACTCCCACCTTCTCTTTCTCTCTCTCTCTCGCACAGCTTCTCTTTCTCTCTCTCACTCACAACTTCTCTCTCGCTCTCTCTCACTCACTCACAGCTTCTCTCTCTCACACACAGCTTCTCTTTCTCTCTCTCTCACTCACTCACAGCTTCTCTTTCTCTCTCTCTCTCACTCACAGCTTCTCTTTCTCTCTCTCTCTCTCACTTACAGCTTCTCTTTCTCTCTCTCTCTCACTCACAGCTTCTCTTTCTCACTCAGCTTCTCTTTCTCTCTCACACACTTACAGCTTCTCTTTCTCTCTCACACACTTACAGCTTCTCTTTCGCTCTCTCTCTATCACTGTCACAGCTTCTCTCTCTCTCTCACTCACTCTCACTCACAGCTTCTCTTTCTCTCTCTCACACACTCACAGCTTCTCTCTCACACACTCACAGCTTCTCACTCTCTCTCATTCACAATTATCTCTCTCTCTCACTCACAGCTTCTCTCTCTCTCACTCACAGCTTCTCTTTCTGTCTCTCTCACTCACAGCTTCTCTTTCTCCCTCTCTCTCTCACTCACAGCTTCTCTCTCTCACAGCTTCTCTTTCTTTCTCTCTCTCTCACTCACACATTCTCTCTCTCTCTCTCACAGCTTCTCTCTCTCACTCACAGCTTCTCTCTCTCTCACACAGCTTCTCTTACTCTCTCTCTCACTCACAGCTTCTCTTTATCTCTCTCTCACTCACAGCTTCTCTTTCTCTCTCTCTCTCTCACTCACAGCTTCTCTTTCTCTTTCTCTCTCTCACTCACATCTTCTCTCTCTCTCTCAGCTTCTCTCTCTCTCTCACTCACAGCTTCTCTTTCTCTCTCTCTCACACAGCTTCTCTTTCTCTCTCTCTCTCTCACTCACAGCTTCTCTCTCTCACAGCTTCTCTTTCTCTCTCTCTGTCACTCACAGTTTCACTTTCTCTGTTTCTCTCTAACTCACAGCTTCTCTTTTTCTCTCTCTCACTCAAAGCTTCTCTTTCTCTCTCTCTCTCACTCACAGCTTCTCTTTCTCTCTCTCTCTCACTCACAGCTTCTCTTTCTCTCTCTCTCACTCACAGCTTCTCTTTCTCTCTCTCTCTCACTCACAGCTTCTCTTTCTCTCTCTCTCACTCACTCACAGCTTCTCTTTCTCATTCTCTCTCTCACTCACATCTTCTCTCTCTCTCACTCACTCACAGATTCTCTCTCTCTCACTCACTCACAGCTTCTCTTTCTTTCTCTCTCTCTCACAGCTTCTCTTTCTCTCTCTCTCTCACTCACAGCTTCTCTCTCTCACACACACACACTCACAGCTTCTCATTCTCTCTCTCTCTCTCACTCACAGCTTCTCTTTCTCTCTCTCGCACTCACAGCTTCTCTTTCTCTCTCTCACACAGCTTCTATTTCTCTCTCACACACACAGAGTTTCTTTCTCTCTCTCACAGCTTCTCTCTCTCTCACTCACAGCTTCTCTCTCTCTTTCTCACAGCTACTCTTTCTCTCTCTCTCTTTCACTCTCAGCTTCTCTTTCGCTCTCTCTCTCTCACTCACAGCTTCTCTTTCTCTATCTCTCACTCACAGCTTCTCTTTCTCTCTCTCATTCTCACTCAGATTCTCTTTCTCTCTCTCTCTCTCTCACTCACAGCTTCTCTTTCTCTCTCTCACTCACAGCTTCTCTTTCCCTCTCTCTCTCACTCACAGCTTCTCTTTCGCTCTCTCTCTATCACTGTCACAGCATCTCTCTCTCACACACACTCTCACTCACAGCTTCTCTTTCTCTCTCTCTCTCTCACTCACAGCTTCTCTTTCTCTCTCTCTCACTCACAGCTTCTCTTTATCTCTCTCTCTCACTCACAGCTTCTCTTTCTCTCTCTCTCTCACTCACAGCTTCTCTTTCTCTTTCTCTCTCTCACTCACATCTTCTCTCTCTCTCTCACTCACAGCTTCTCTCTCTCTCACTCACAGCTTCTCTCTCTCTCTCTCTCACAGCTTCTCTTTCTCTGTCTCTCTCTAACTCACAGCTTCTCTTTATATCTCTCTCACTCACAGCTTCTCTTTCTCTCTCTCTCACTCACAGCTTCTCACTCTCACTCACTCACAGCTTATTTCTCTCTCTCACTCACAGCTTCTCTTTCTCTCTCTCTCACTCACAGCTTCTCTTTCTCTCTCTCTCTCACTCACAGCTTCTCTTTCTCTCTCTCTCTCACGCACAGCTTCTCTTTCTCTCTCTCTCACTCACATCTTCTCTTTCTCTCTCTCTCTCTCACTCACAGCTTCTCTCTCTCTCTCACTCACAGCTTCACTTTCTCTCTCTCACTCACTCACAGCTTCTCTTTCTCTTTCTCTCTCTAACTCACAGCTTCTATTTATCTCTCTCTCTCACTCACAGCTTCTCTTTCTCTCTCTCTCTCACTCACAGCTTCTCCTTCTCTCTCTCTCACTCACATCTCCTCTCTATCTCTCTCTCTATCTCTCACTCACAGCTTCTCTCTCTCTCTCTCTCTTACTCACTCTCACTCACAGCTTCACTTTCTCTCACACACACACAGTTTCTCTCTCTCTCTCACTCACAGCTTCTCTCTCTCTCTCAATCACTCACAGCTTCTCTCTCTCTGTCACTCACAGCTTCTCTGTCTCTCACTCACAGCTTCTCTTTCTCTCTCTCTCACTCACAGCTTCTCTTTCTCCCTCTCTCTCTCACTCACAGCTTCTCTCTCTCACTCAGAGCTTCTCTTTCTTTCTCTCTCTCTCACTCACAGCTTCTCTCTCTCACACACACACAGCTTCTCTCTCTCTCACTCACTCACAGCTTCTCTTTCTCTCTCTCTCACTCACAGCTTTTTTTCTCTCTCTCTCACTCACAGCTTCTCTCTCTCTCTCTCACAGCTTCTCTTTCTCTGTCTCTCTCTAACTCACAGCTTCTCTTTATATTTCTCTCACTCACAGCTTATCTTTCTCTCTCTCTCTCTCACTCATAGCTTCTCTTTCTCTCTCTCTCACTCACAGCTTCTCACTCTCACTCACTCACAGCTTATCTCTCTCTCTCACTCACAGCTTCTCTTTCTCTCTCTCTCTCACTCACAGCTTCTCTTTCTCTCTCTCTCTCACTCATAGCTTCTCTTTCTCTCTCTCTCACGCACAGCTTCTCTTTCTCTCTCTCTCACTCACATCTTCTCTTTCTCTCTCTCTCTCTCTCACTCACAGCTTCTCTCTCTCTCTCACTCACAACTTCACTTTCTCTCTCTCACTCACTCACAGCTTCTCTTTCTCTTTCTCTCTCTAACTCACAGCTTCTATTTATCTCTCTCTCTCACTCACAGCTTCTCTTTCTCTCTCTCTCTCACTCACAGCTTCTCCTTCTCTCTCTCTCACTCACATCTCCTCTCTCTCTCTCTCTCTCTCTATCTCTCACTCACAGCTTCTCTCTCTCTCTCTCTTACTCACTCTCACTCACAGCTTTTCTTTCTCTCTCACACACACAGTTTCTCTCTCTCTCTCACTCACAGCTTCTCTCTCTCTCTCTCAATCACTCACAGCTTCTCTCTCTCTGTCACTCACAGCTTCTCTCTCTCACTCACAGCTTCTCTTTCTCTCTCTCTCACTCACAGCTTCTCTTTCTCCCTCTCTCTCTCACTCACAGCTTCTCTCTCTCACTCAGAGCTTCTCTTTCTTTCTCTCTCTCTCACTCACAGCTTCTCTCTCTCTCACACACACAGCTTCTCTCTCTCTCACTCACGCACAGCTTCTCTTTCTCTCTCTCTCTCTCTCACTCACAGCTTTTTTTCTCTCTCTCACTCACAGCTTCTCTTTATCTCTCTCTCACTCACATCTTTCTCTCTCTCACTCACAGCTTCTCTCTCTCTCACTCACAGCTTCTCTTTCTCTCTCTCTCTCTCACAGCTTCTCTTTCTCTCTCTCTCTCTCACTCACAGCTCTCTCTCTTTCTTTCTCTCTCACTCACAGCTTCTCATTCTCTCTCTCTCTCGCACTCACAGCTTCTCTTTCTCTCTCTCACTCACAGCTTCTCTTTCTCTCTCACACACACACAGCTTCTCTTTCTCTCTCACTCACTCTCTCTCACAGAGTTTCTTTCTCTCTCACACACAGCTTCTCTCTCTCACTCACAGCTTCTCTCTCTCTTACTCACAGCTACTCTTTTTTTCTCTCTCTCTCGCACTTTCATCTTTTCTTTCGCTCTCTCTCTCTCACTCACAGCTTCTCTTTCTCTTTCTCTCTCACTCACAGCTTCTCTTTCTCTTTCTCTCTCTCACTCACATCTTCTCTCTCTCTCTCACTCACAGCTTCTCTCTCTCACTCACTCACAGCTTCTCTTTCTTTCTCTCTCTCTCTCACAGCTTCTCTTTCTCTTTCTCTCTCTATCTCACAGCATCTCTCTCTCTCACTCACAGCTTCTCTTTCACTCTCTCTCTCTCACTCACAGCTTCTCTTTCTCTGTCTCTAACTCACAGCTTCTCTTTATCTCTATCTCACTCACAGCTTCTCTTTCTCTCTCTCTCACTCACTCACAGCTTTTTTTCTCTCTCTCACGCACAGCTTCTCTTTATCTCTCACTCACTCACATCTTCTCTCTCTCTCTCACTCACAGCTTCTCTCTCTCTCACTCACAGCTTCTCTTTCTCTCTCTCTCTCACAGCTTCTCTTTCTCTCTCTCTCTGTCACTCACTGCTCTCTCTCTTTCTCTCTCACTCACAGCTTCTCTTTCTCTCTCTCTCTCGCACTCACAGCTTCTCTTTCTCTCTCTCACTCACAGCTTCTCTTTCTCTCTCACACACACACAGCTTCTCTTTCTCTCACTCAGTCTCTCTCACAGAGTTTCTTTCTCTCTCACACAAAGCTTCTCTCTCTCACTCACAGCTTCTCTCTCTCTTACTCACAGCTACTCTTTCTCTCTCTCTCTCTCGCACTTTCATCTTTTCTTTCGCTCTCTCTCTCTCACTCACAGCTTCTCTTTCTCTCTCTCACTCATAGCTTCTCTTTCTCTCTCTCTTTCTCACTCAGCTTCTCTTTCTCTCTCTCTTACTCACAGCTTCTCTTTCTCTCTCACTCACAGTTTCTCTTTCTCTCTCTCTGTCACTCACAGCTTCTCTTTCTCTTTCTCTCTCTCACTCACATCTTCTCTCTCTCTCACTCACAGCTTCTCTCTCTCACTCACTCACAGCTTCTCTTTCTCTCTCTCTCTCACGCACAGCTTCTCTTTCTCTCTCTCTCACTCACATCTTCTCTTTCTCTCTCTCTCTCTCTCTCACACTCACAGCTTCTCTCTCTCTCTCACTCACAGCTTCACTTTCTCTCTCTCACTCACTCACAGCTTCTCTTTCTCTTTCTCTCTCTAACTCACAGCTTCTATTTATCTCTCTCTCTCACTCACAGCTTCTCTTTCTCTCTCTCTCTCACTCACAGCTTCTCCTTCTCTCTCTCTCACTCACATCTCCTCTCTCTCTCTCTCTCTATCTCTCACTCACAGCTTCTCTCTCTCTCACACACACACAGTTTCTCTCTCTCTCACACTCACAGCTTCTCTCTCTCTCTCTCTCAATCACTCACAGCTTCTCTCTCTCTGTCACTCACAGCTTCTCTCTCTCACTCACAGCTTCTCTTTCTCTCTCTCTCACTCACAGCTTCTCTTTCTCCCTCTCTCTCTCACTCACAGCTTCTCTCTCTCACTCAGAGCTTCTCTTTCTTTCTCTCTCTCTCACTCACAGCTTCTCTCTCTCTCACTCACTCACAGCTTCTCTTTCTTTCTCTCTCTCTCACTCATAGCTTTTTTTCTCTCTCTCTCACTCACAGCTTCTCTTTATCTCTCTCTCACTCACATCTTCTCTCTCTCTCTCACTCACAGCTTCTCTCTCTCTCACTCACAGCTTCTCTTTCTCTCTCTCTCTCTCACAGCTTCTCTTTCTCTCTCTCTCTCTCACTCACAGCTCTCTCTCTTTCTTTCTCTCTCACTCACAGCTTCTCATTCTCTCTCTCTCTCTCGCACTCACAACTTCTCTTTCTCTCTCTCACTCACAGCTTCTCTTTCTCTCTCACACACACACAGCTTCTCTTTCTCTCTCACTCACTCTCTCTCACAGAGTTTCTTTCTCTCTCACACACAGCTTCTCTCTCTCACTCACAGCTTCTCTCTCTCTTACTCACAGCTACTCTTTTTCTCTCTCTCTCTCGCACTTTCATCTTTTCTTTCGCTCACTCTCTCTCACTCACTGCTTCTCTTTCTCTCTCTCTCTCACTCACAGCTTCTCTTTCTCTTTCTCTCTCTCACTCACATCTTCTCTCTCTCTCTCACTCACAGCTTCTCTCTCTCACTTACTCACAGCTTCTCTTTCTTTCTCTCTCTCTCTCACAGCTTCTCTTTCTCTTTCTCTCTCTATCTCACAGTATCTCTCTCTCTCACTCACAGCTTCTCTTTCACTCTCTCTCTCTCACTCACAGCTTCTCTTTCTCTGTCTCTAACTCACAGCTTCTCTTTATCTCTATCTCACTCACAGCTTCTCTTTCTCTCTCTCTCTCACTCACTCACAGCTTTTTTTCTCTCTCTCACTCACAGCTTCTCTTTATCTCTCACTCACTCACATCTTCTCTCTCTCTCTCTCACACAGCTTCTCTTTCTCTCTCTCTCTGTCACTCACAGCTCTCTCTCTTTCTCTCTCACTCACAGCTTCTCTTTCTCTCTCTCTCTCGCACTCACAGCTTCAATTTCTCTCTCTCACTCACAGCTTCTCTTTCTCTCACACACACACACACAGCTTCTCTTTCTCTCACTCAGTCTCTCTCACAGAGTTTCTTTCTCTCTCACACACAGCTTCTCTCTCTCACTCACAGCTTCTCTCTCTCTTACTCACAGCTACTCTTTCTCTCTCTCTCTCTCGCACTTTCATCTTTTCTTTCGCTCTCTCGCTCTCACTCACAGCTTCTCTTTCTCTCTCTCTCACTCATAGCTTCTCTTTCTCTCTCTCTTTCTCACTCAGCTTCTCTTTCTCTCTCTCTTACTCACAGCTTCTCTTTGTCTCTCACTCACAGTTTCTCTTTCTCTCTCTCTGTCACTCACAGCTTCTCTTTCTCTTTCTCTCTCTCACTCACATCTTCTCTCTCTCTCTCACTCACAGCTTCTCTCTCTCACTCACTCACAGCTTCTCTTTCTTTCTCTCTCTCTCTCACAGCTTCTCTTTCTATTTCTCTCTCTATCTCACAGCATCTCTCTCTCTCACTCACAGCTTCTCTTTCACTCTCTCTCTCTCACTCACAGCTTCTCTTTCTCTGTCTCTAACTCACAGCTTCTCTTTATCTCTATCTCACTCACAGCTTCTCTTTCTCTCTCTCTCTCTCTCGCACAGCTTCTCTTTCTCTCTCTCACTCACAACTTCTCTCTCGCTCTCTCTCACTCACTCACAGCTTCTCTCTCTCTCTCAGCTTCTCTTTCTCTCTCTCTATCTCACTCACAGCTTCTCTTTCTCTCTCTCTCACTCACAGCTTCTCTTTCTCTCTCTCTCTCTCAATCACAGCTTCTCCTTCTCTCTCTCTCACTCACATCTCCTCTCTCTCTCTCTATCTCTCACTCACAGCTTCTCTCTCTCTCTCTTACTCACTCTCACTCACAGCTTCTCTTTCTCTCACACACACACAGTTTCTCTCTCTCACACACTCACAGCTTCTCTCTCTCTCTCAATCACTCACAGCTTCTCTCTCTCTGTCACTCACAGCTTCTCTCTCTCTCACTCACAGCTTCTCTTTCTCTCTCTCTCACTCACAGCTTCTCTCTCTCTCACTCACAGCTTCACTTTCTCTCGCTCACTCACTCACAGCTTCTCTTTCTCTTTCTCTCTCTAACTCACAGCTTCTATTTATCTCTCTCTCTCACTCACAGCTTCTCTTTCTCTCTCTCTCTCACTCACAGCTTCTCCTTCTCTCTCTCTCACTCACATCTCCTCTCTCTCTCTCTATCTCTCACTCACAGCTTCTCTCTCTCGCTTACTCACTCTCACTCACAGCTTCTCTTTCTCTCTCACACACACTCACAGTTTCTCTCTCTCTCACTCACAGCTTCTCTCTCTCTCTCAATCACTCACAGCTTCTCTCTCTCTGTCACACACAGCTTCTCTCTCTCTCACTCACAGCTTCTCTTTCTCTCTCTCTCACTCACAACTTCTCTTTCTCCCTTTCTCTCTCACTCACAGCTTCTCTCTCTCACTCACAGCTTCTCTTTCTCTCTCACACACACACAGCTTCTCTTTCTCTCTCTCTCACTCACAACTTCTCTTTCTCCCTCTCTCTCTCACTCACAACTTCTCTCTCGCTCTCTCTCACTCACTCACAGCTTCTCTCTCTCTCACACAGCTTCTCTTTCTCTCTCTCTCTCACACACACAGCTTCTCTCTCTCTCACACACAGCTTCTCTTTCTCTCTCTGTCACTCACAGCTTCACTTTCTCTGTTTCTCTCTAACTCACAGCTTCTCTTTTTCTCTCTCTCACTCAAAGCTTCTCTTTCTCTCTCTCTCTCTCTCACTCACTCACAGCTTCTCTTTCTCTCTCTCTCTCTCACTCACAGCTTCTCTTTCTCTCTCTCTCTCTCACTCACAGCTTCTCTTTCTCATTCTCTCTCTCACTCACATCTTCTCTCTCTCTCTCTCTCTCACTCACAGCTACTCTCTCTCACTCACTCACAGCTTCTCTTTCTCTCTCTCTCTCACAGCTTCTCTTTCTCTCTCTCTCACTCACAGCTTCTCTCTCTCTCTCACACACACACTCACAGCTTCTCTTTCTCTCTCTCTCACTCACAGCTTCTCTTTCTCTCTCTCACACTCACAGCTTCTCTTTCTCTCTCTCACACAGCTCCTATTTCTCTCTCACACACAGTTTCTTTCTCTCTCTCTCACAGCTTCTCTCTCTCTCTCACTCACAGCTTCTCTCTCTCTTTCTCACAGCTACTCTTTCTCTCTCTCTCTTTCACTCTCAGCTTCTCTTTCGCTCTCGCTCTCTCACTCACAGCTTCTCTTTCTCTCTCTCTCACTCACAGCTTCTCTTTCTCTCTCTCATTCTCACTCAGATTCTCTTTCTCTCTCTCTCTCACTCACAGCTTCTCTTTCTCTCTCTCACTCACAGCTTCTCTTTCCCTCTCTCTCTCACTCACAGCTTCTCTTTCGCTCTCTCTCTATCACTGTCACAGCATCTCTCTCTCACACACACACTCTCACTCACAGCTTCTCTTTCTCTCTCTCTCTCTCACTCACAGCTTCTCTTTCTCTCTCTCTCTCACTCACAGCTTCTCTTTATCTCTCTCTCACACTCACAGCTTCTCTTTCTCTCTCTCTCTCTCTCACTCACAGCTTCTCTTTCTCTTTCTCTCTCTCACTCACATCTTCTCTCTCTCTTTCTCACTCACAGCTTCTCTCTCTCTCACTCACAGCTTCTCTCTCTCTCTCTCTCTCACAGCTTCTCTTTCTCTGTCTCTCTCTAACACAGCTTCTCTTTATATCTCTCTCACTCACAGCTTCTCTTTCTCTCTCTCTCTCACTCACAGCTTCTCTTTCTCTCTCTCTCACTCACAGCTTCTCTCTCACTCTCTCTCACTCACTCACAGCTTATCTCTCTCTCACTCACAGCTTCTCTTTCTCTCTCTCTCTCACTCACAGCTTCTCTTTCTCTCTCTCTCTCACAGCTTCTCTTTCTCTCTCTCTCTCACGCACAGCTTCTCTTTCTCTCTCTCTCACTCACATCTTCTCTTTCTCTTTCTCTCTCTCTCACTCACAGCTTCTCTCTCTCTCACTCATAGCTTCACTTTCTCTCTCTCACTCACTCACAGCTTCTTTCTCTTTCTCTCTCTAACTCACAGCTTCTATTTATCTCTCTCTCTCACTCACAGCTTCTCTTTCTCTCTCTCTCTCACTCACAGCTTCTCCTTCTCTCTCTCTCACTCACATCTCCTCTCTCTCTCTCTCTTACTCACTCTCACTCACAGCTTCTCTTTCTCTCTCACACACACTCACAGTTTCTCTCTCTCTCTCACTCACAGCTTCTCTCTCTCTCTCAATCACTCACAGCTTCTCTCTCTCTGTCACTCACAGCTTCTCTCTCTCACTCACAGCTTCTCTTTCTCTCTCTCTCACTCACAGCTTCTCTTTCTCCCTCTCTCTCTCACTCACAGCATCTCTCTCACACCCAGAGCTTCTCTTTCTTTCTCTCTCTCTCACTCACAGCTTCTCTCTCTCTCACACACACATCTTCTCTCTCTCTCACTCACTCACAGCTTCTCTTTCTCTCTCTCTCTCACTCACAGCTTTTTTTCTCTCTCTCTCACTCACAGCTTCTCTTTCTCTATCTCTCTCTCACTCACAGCTTCTCTTTCTCTCTCTCACACGCACAGCTTCTCTTTCTCACTCAGCTTCTCTTTCTCTCTCTCACTCACAGCTTCTCTTTCTCTCTCTCTCTCACTCACAGCTTCTCTTTCTCTCTCTCTCACTCACAGCTTCTCTCTCTCTCTCACTCACTCACAGCTTATCTCTCTCTCTCACTCACAGCTTCTCTTTCTCTCTCTCTCTCACTCACAGCTTCTCTTTCTCTCTCTCTCTCTCACAGCTCTCTTTCTCTCTCTCTCTCTCACTCACATCTTCTCTTTCTCTCTCTCTCTCTCACTCACAGCTTCTCTCTCTCTCACTCACAGCTTCACTTTCTCTCACTCACTCACTCACAGCTTCTCTTTCTTTCTCTCTCTAACTCACAGCTTCTATTTATCTCTCTCTCTCACTCACAGCTTCTCTTTCTCTCTCTCTCTCACTCACAGCTTCTCCTTCTCTCTCTCTCACTCACATCTCCTCTCTCTCTCTATCTCTCACTCACAGCTTCTCTCTCTCTCTCTTACTCACTCTCACTCACAGCTTCTCTTTCTCTCTCTCACACACTCACAGTTTCTCTCTCTCTCTCACTCACAGCTTCTCTCTCTCTCTCAATCACTCACAGCTTCTCTCTCTCTGTCACTCACTGCTTCTCTCTCTCTCACTCACAACTTCTCTTTCTCCCTCTCTCTCTCACTCACAGCTTCTCTCTCTCACTCAGTTTCTCTTTCTTTCTCTCTCTCTCACTCACAGCTTCTCTCTCTCTCTCACACACACAGCTTCTCTCTCTCACACACACACAGCTTCTCTTTCTCTCTCTCTGTCACTCACAGCTTCACTTTCTCTGTTTCTCTCTCACAGCTTCTCTTTTTCTCTCTCTCACTCAAAGCTTCTCTTTCTCTCTCTCTCTCTCACTCACTCACAGCTTCTCTTTCTCTCTCTCTCTCTCACTCACACCTTCTCTTTCTCTCTCTCTCTCTCACTCACAGCTTCTATTTCTCATTCTCTCTCTCACTCACATCTTCTCTCTCTCTCTCACTCACAGCTTCTCTCTCTCTCTCTCACTCACAGCTTCTCTTTCTCTCTCTCACTCACAGCTTCTCTTTCTCTCTCTCACACAGCTCCTATTTCTCTCTCTCTCACACAGAGTTTCTTTCTCTCTCTCTCACAGCTTCTCTCTCTCTCACTCACAGCTTCTCTCTCTCTTTCTCACAGCTACTCTTTCTCTCTCTCTCTTTCACTCTCAGCTTCTCTTTCGCTCTCGCTCTCTCACTCACAGCTTCTCTTTCTCTCTCTCTCACACACAGCTTCTCTTTCTCTCTCTCATTCTCACTCAGATTCTCTTTCTCTCTCTCACTCACAGCTTCTCTTTCTCTCTCTCACTCACAGCTTCTCTTTCCCTCTCTCTCTCACTCACAGCTTCTCTTTCGCTCTCTCTCTATCACTGTCACAGCATCTCTCTCTCACACAGACACTCTCACTCACAGCTTCTCTTTCTCTCTCTCTCTCACTCACAGCTTCTCTTTCTCTCTCTCTCACTCACAGCTTCTCTTTATCTCTCTCTCACACTCACAGCTTCTCTTTCTCTCTCTCTCTCTCACTCACAGCTTCTCTTTCTCTTTCTCTCTCTCACTCACATCTTCCCTCTCTCTTTCTCACTCACAGCTTCTCTATCTCTCTCACTCACAGCTTCTCTCTCTCTCTCTCTCACAGCTTCTCTTTCTCTGTCTCTCTCTAACTCATAGCTTCTCTTTATATCTCTCTCACTCACAGCTTCTCTTTCTCTCTCTCACTCACTCACAGCTTCTCTTTCTCTCTCTCTCACTCACAGCTTCTCTCTCACTCTCTCTCACTCACTCACAGCTTATCTCTCTCTCTCACTCACAGCTTCTCTTTCTCTCTCTCTCACTCACAGCTTCTCTTTCTCTCTCTCTGTCTCACAGCTTCTCTCTCTCTCTCACTCACAGCTTCACTTTCTCTCTCTCACTCACTCACAGCTTCTCTTTCTCTTTCTCTCTCTAACTCACAGCTTCTATTTATCTCTCTCTCTCACTCACAGCTTCTCTTTCTCTCTCTCTCTCACTCACAGCTTCTCCTTCTCTCTCTCTCACTCACATCTCCTCTCTCTCTATCTATCTCTCACTCACAGCTTCTCTCTCTCTCTTACTCACTCTCACTCACAGCTTCTCTTTCTCTCACACACACACTCACAGTTTCTCTCTCTCTCTCACTCACAGCTTCTCTCTCTCTCTCTCAATCACTCACAGCTTCTCTCTCTCTGTCACTCACAGCTTCTCTCTCTCTCACTCACAGCTTCTCTTTCTCTCTCTCTCTCACTCACAGCTTCTCTTTCTCTCTCTCTCTCTCACTCACAGCTTCTCTTTCTCTCTCTCACACACACAGCTTCTCTTTCTCACTCAGCTTCTCTTTCTCTCTCTCACTCACAGCTTTTTCTTTCTCTCTCTCTCTCACTCACAGCTTCTCTTTCTCTCTCTCTCACTCACAGCTTCTCTCTCACTCTCTCTCACTCACTCACAGCTTATCTCTCTCTCTCACTCACAGCTTCTCTCTCTCTCTCTCTCTCTCTCTCACAGCTTCTCTTTCTCTCTCTCTCATGCACAGCTTCTCTTTCTCTCAATCTCACTCACATCTTCTCTTTCTCTCTCTCTCTCTCTCTCTCTCTCTCACTCACAGCTTCTCTCTCTCTCTCACTCACAGCTTCACTTTCTCTCTCTCACTCACTCACAGCTTCTCTTTCTCTTTCTCTCTCTAACTCACAGCTTCTATTTATCTCTCTCTCTCACTCACAGCTTCTCTTTCTCTCTCTCTCTCACTCACAGCTTCTCCTTCTCTCTCTCTCACTCACATCTCCTCTCTCTCTCTCTCTATCTCTCACTCACAGCTTCTCTCTCTCTCTCTTACTCACTCTCACTCACAGCTTCTCTTTCTCTCTCACACACACTCACAGTTTCTCTCTCTCTCTCACTCACAGCTTCTCTCTCTCTCTCTCAATCACTCACAGCTTCTCTCTCTCTGTCACTCACAGCTTCTCTCTCTCACTCACAGCTTCTCTTTCTCTCTCTCTCACTCACAGCTTCTCTTTCTCCATCTCTCTCTCACTCACAGCTTCTCTCTCTCACTCAGAGCTTCTCTTTCTTTCTCTCTCTCTCACTCACAGCTTCTCTCTCTCACACACACACAGCTTCTCTCTCTCTCACTCACTCACAGCTTCTCTTTCTCTCTCTCTCTCACTCACAGCTTTTTTTCTCTCTCTCTCACTCACAGCTTCTCTTTATCTCTCTCTCACTCACATCTTCTCTCTCTCTCACTCACAGCTTCTCTCTCTCTCACTCACAGCTTCACTTTCTCTCTCACACACACAGCTTCTCTTTCTCTCTCTCTCTGTCACTCACAGCTTTCTCCCTTTTTCTCTCACTCACAGCTTCTCTTTCTCTCTCTCTCTCTCGCACTCACAGCTTCTCTTTCTCTCTCTCACTCACAGCTTCTCTTTCTCTCTCTCACACACACAGCTTCTCTTTCTCCCTCTCTCTCTCACTCACAGCATCTCTCTCACACCCAGAGCTTCTCTTTCTTTCTCTCTCTCTCACTCACAGCTTCTCTCTCTCTCACACACACATCTTCTCTCTCTCTCACTCACTCACAGCTTCTCTTTCTCTCTCTCTCTCACTCACAGCTTTTTTTCTCTCTCTCTCACTCACAGCTTCTCTTTCTCTATCTCTCTCTCACTCACAGCTTCTCTTTCTCTCTCTCACACGCACAGCTTCTCTTTCTCACTCAGCTTCTCTTTCTCTCTCTCACTCACAGCTTCTCTTTCTCTCTCTCTCTCACTCACAGCTTCTCTTTCTCTCTCTCTCACTCACAGCTTCTCTCTCTCTCTCACTCACTCACAGCTTATCTCTCTCTCTCACTCACAGCTTCTCTTTCTCTCTCTCTCTCACTCACAGCTTCTCTTTCTCTCTCTCTCTCTCACAGCTCTCTTTCTCTCTCTCTCTCTCACTCACATCTTCTCTTTCTCTCTCTCTCTCTCACTCACAGCTTCTCTCTCTCTCACTCACAGCTTCACTTTCTCTCACTCACTCACTCACAGCTTCTCTTTCTTTCTCTCTCTAACTCACAGCTTCTATTTATCTCTCTCTCTCACTCACAGCTTCTCTTTCTCTCTCTCTCTCACTCACAGCTTCTCCTTCTCTCTCTCTCACTCACATCTCCTCTCTCTCTCTATCTCTCACTCACAGCTTCTCTCTCTCTCTCTTACTCACTCTCACTCACAGCTTCTCTTTCTCTCTCTCACACACTCACAGTTTCTCTCTCTCTCTCACTCACAGCTTCTCTCTCTCTCTCAATCACTCACAGCTTCTCTCTCTCTGTCACTCACTGCTTCTCTCTCTCTCACTCACAACTTCTCTTTCTCCCTCTCTCTCTCACTCACAGCTTCTCTCTCTCACTCAGTTTCTCTTTCTTTCTCTCTCTCTCACTCACAGCTTCTCTCTCTCTCTCACACACACAGCTTCTCTCTCTCACACACACACAGCTTCTCTTTCTCTCTCTCTGTCACTCACAGCTTCACTTTCTCTGTTTCTCTCTCACAGCTTCTCTTTTTCTCTCTCTCACTCAAAGCTTCTCTTTCTCTCTCTCTCTCTCACTCACTCACAGCTTCTCTTTCTCTCTCTCTCTCTCACTCACACCTTCTCTTTCTCTCTCTCTCTCTCACTCACAGCTTCTATTTCTCATTCTCTCTCTCACTCACATCTTCTCTCTCTCTCTCACTCACAGCTTCTCTCTCTCTCTCTCACTCACAGCTTCTCTTTCTCTCTCTCACTCACAGCTTCTCTTTCTCTCTCTCACACAGCTCCTATTTCTCTCTCTCACACACAGAGTTTCTTTCTCTCTCTCTCACAGCTTCTCTCTCTCTCACTCACAGCTTCTCTCTCTCTTTCTCACAGCTACTCTTTCTCTCTCTCTCTTTCACTCTCAGCTTCTCTTTCGCTCTCGCTCTCTCACTCACAGCTTCTCTTTCTCTCTCTCTCACACACAGCTTCTCTTTCTCTCTCTCATTCTCACTCAGATTCTCTTTCTCTCTCTCACTCACAGCTTCTCTTTCTCTCTCTCACTCACAGCTTCTCTTTCCCTCTCTCTCTCACTCACAGCTTCTCTTTCGCTCTCTCTCTATCACTGTCACAGCATCTCTCTCTCACACAGACACTCTCACTCACAGCTTCTCTTTCTCTCTCTCTCTCACTCACAGCTTCTCTTTCTCTCTCTCTCACTCACAGCTTCTCTTTATCTCTCTCTCACACTCACAGCTTCTCTTTCTCTCTCTCTCTCTCACTCACAGCTTCTCTTTCTCTTTCTCTCTCTCACTCACATCTTCCCTCTCTCTTTCTCACTCACAGCTTCTCTATCTCTCTCACTCACAGCTTCTCTCTCTCTCTCTCTCACAGCTTCTCTTTCTCTGTCTCTCTCTAACTCATAGCTTCTCTTTATATCTCTCTCACTCACAGCTTCTCTTTCTCTCTCTCACTCACTCACAGCTTCTCTTTCTCTCTCTCTCACTCACAGCTTCTCTCTCACTCTCTCTCACTCACTCACAGCTTATCTCTCTCTCTCACTCACAGCTTCTCTTTCTCTCTCTCTCACTCACAGCTTCTCTTTCTCTCTCTCTGTCTCACAGCTTCTCTCTCTCTCTCACTCACAGCTTCACTTTCTCTCTCTCACTCACTCACAGCTTCTCTTTCTCTTTCTCTCTCTAACTCACAGCTTCTATTTATCTCTCTCTCTCACTCACAGCTTCTCTTTCTCTCTCTCTCTCACTCACAGCTTCTCCTTCTCTCTCTCTCACTCACATCTCCTCTCTCTCTATCTATCTCTCACTCACAGCTTCTCTCTCTCTCTTACTCACTCTCACTCACAGCTTCTCTTTCTCTCACACACACACTCACAGTTTCTCTCTCTCTCTCACTCACAGCTTCTCTCTCTCTCTCTCAATCACTCACAGCTTCTCTCTCTCTGTCACTCACAGCTTCTCTCTCTCTCACTCACAGCTTCTCTTTCTCTCTCTCTCTCACTCACAGCTTCTCTTTCTCTCTCTCTCTCTCACTCACAGCTTCTCTTTCTCTCTCTCACACACACAGCTTCTCTTTCTCACTCAGCTTCTCTTTCTCTCTCTCACTCACAGCTTTTTCTTTCTCTCTCTCTCTCACTCACAGCTTCTCTTTCTCTCTCTCTCACTCACAGCTTCTCTCTCACTCTCTCTCACTCACTCACAGCTTATCTCTCTCTCTCACTCACAGCTTCTCTCTCTCTCTCTCTCTCTCTCTCACAGCTTCTCTTTCTCTCTCTCTCATGCACAGCTTCTCTTTCTCTCAATCTCACTCACATCTTCTCTTTCTCTCTCTCTCTCTCTCTCTCTCACTCACAGCTTCTCTCTCTCTCTCACTCACAGCTTCACTTTCTCTCTCTCACTCACTCACAGCTTCTCTTTCTCTTTCTCTCTCTAACTCACAGCTTCTATTTATCTCTCTCTCTCACTCACAGCTTCTCTTTCTCTCTCTCTCTCACTCACAGCTTCTCCTTCTCTCTCTCTCACTCACATCTCCTCTCTCTCTCTCTCTATCTCTCACTCACAGCTTCTCTCTCTCTCTCTTACTCACTCTCACTCACAGCTTCTCTTTCTCTCTCACACACACTCACAGTTTCTCTCTCTCTCTCACTCACAGCTTCTCTCTCTCTCTCTCAATCACTCACAGCTTCTCTCTCTCTGTCACTCACAGCTTCTCTCTCTCACTCACAGCTTCTCTTTCTCTCTCTCTCACTCACAGCTTCTCTTTCTCCATCTCTCTCTCACTCACAGCTTCTCTCTCTCACTCAGAGCTTCTCTTTCTTTCTCTCTCTCTCACTCACAGCTTCTCTCTCTCACACACACACAGCTTCTCTCTCTCTCACTCACTCACAGCTTCTCTTTCTCTCTCTCTCTCACTCACAGCTTTTTTTCTCTCTCTCTCACTCACAGCTTCTCTTTATCTCTCTCTCACTCACATCTTCTCTCTCTCTCACTCACAGCTTCTCTCTCTCTCACTCACAGCTTCACTTTCTCTCTCACACACACAGCTTCTCTTTCTCTCTCTCTCTGTCACTCACAGCTTTCTCCCTTTTTCTCTCACTCACAGCTTCTCTTTCTCTCTCTCTCTCTCGCACTCACAGCTTCTCTTTCTCTCTCTCACTCACAGCTTCTCTTTCTCTCTCTCACACACACAGCTTCTCTTTCTCTCTCACTCACTATCTCTCACAGAGTTTCTTTCTCTCTCACACACAGCTTCTCTCTCTCACTCACAGCTTCTCTCTCTCTTACTCACAGCTACTCTTTCTCTCTCTCTCTCGCACTTTCATCTTTTCTTTCACTCTCTCTCTCTCACTCACAGCTTCTCTTTCTCTCTCTCTCACTCACAGCTTCTCTTTCTCTCTCTCTCTCTCTCACAGCTTCTCTTTCTCTTTCTCTCTCTATCTCACAGCATCTCTCTCTCTCTCACTCACAGCTTCTCTTTCTCTCTCTCACTCACAGCTTCTCTTTCTCTGTCTCTAACTCACAGCTTCTCTTTATCTCTATCTCACTCACACTTTCTCTTTCTCTCTCTCTCTCTCGCACAGCTTCTCTTTCTCTCTCTCACTCACAACTTCTCTCTCGCTCTCTCTCACTCACTCACAGCTTCTCTCTCTCTCTCACAGCTTCTCTCTCTCACTCACTCACAGCTTCACTTTCTTTCTCTCTCTCTCTCACAGCTTCTCTTTCTCTTTCTCTCTCTATCTCACAGCATCTCTCTCTCTCACTCACAGCTTCTCTTTCACTCTCTCTCTCTCACTCACAGCTTCTCTTTCTCTCTCTATCGCACAGCTTCTCTTTCTCTCTCTCACTCACAACTTCTCTCTCACTCTCTCTCACTCACTCACAGCTTCTCTCTCTCTCTCACACACAGCATCTCTTTCTCTCTCTCTCTCACTCACAGCTTCTCTTTCTCTCTCTCTCTCACTCACAGCTTCTCTTTCTCTCTCTCTCTCACTCACAGCTTCCCTTTCTCTCTCTCACACGCACAGCTTCTCTTTCTCACTCAGCTTCTCTTTCTCTCTCTCACTCACAGCTTCTCTTTCTCTCTCTCTCACTCACAGCTTCTCTTTCTCTCTCTCTCACTCACAGCTTCTCTCTCACTCTCTCTCACTCACTCACAGCTTATCTCTCTCTCTCACTCACAGCTTCTCTTTCTCTCTCTCTCACTCACACCTTCTCTTTCTCTCTCTCTCTCACACAGCTTCTCTTTCTCTCTCTCTCACGCACAGCTTCTCTTTCTCTCAATCTCACTCACATCTTCTCTTTCTCTCTCTCTCTCTCTCTCACTCACAGCTTCTCTCTCTCTCTCTCTCACAGCTTCACTTTCTCTCTCTCACTCACTCACAGCTTCTCTTTCTCTTTCTCTCTCTAACTCACAGCTTCTATTTATCTCTCTCTCTCACTCACAGCTTCTCTTTCTCTCTCTCTCTCACTCACAGCTTCTCCTTCTCTCTCTCTCACTCACATCTCCTCTCTCTCTCTATCTATCTCTCACTCACAGCTTCTCTCTCTCTCTCAATCACTCACAGCTTCTCTCTCTCTGTCACTCACAGCTTCTCTCTCTCTCACTCACAGCTTCTGTTTCTCTCTCTCTCTCACTCACAGCTTCTCTTTCTCTCTCTCTCTCTCACTCACAGCTTCTCTTTCTCTCTCTCACACGCACAGCTTCTCTTTCTCACTCAGCTTCTCTTTCTCTCTCTCACTCACAGCTTCTCTTTCTCTCTCTCACACTTACAGCTTCTCTTTCGCTCTCTCTCTATCACTGTCACAGCTTCTCTCTCTCTCTCACTCACTCTCACTCACAGCTTCTCTTTCTCTCTCACACACACTCACAGCTTCTCTCTCACACACTCACAGCTTCTCACTCTCTCTCTCTCATTCACAATTATCTCTCTCTCTCACTCACAGCTTCTCTCTCTCTCACTCACAGCTTCTCTTTCTGTCTCTCTCACTCACAGCTTCTCTTTCTCCCTCTCTCTCTCACTCACAGCTTCTCTCTCTCGCAGCTTCTCTTTTTTTCTCTCTCTCTCACTCACACCTTCTCTCTCTCTCTCTCACAGCTTCTCTTTCACTCTCTCTCTCTCTCACTCACAGCTTCTCTTTCTCTCTCTCTATCGCACAGCTTCTCTTTCTCTCTCTCACTCACAACTTCTCTCTCACACTCTCTCACTCACTCACAGCTTCTCTCTCTCTCACACACAGCTTCTCTTTCTCTCTCTCTCTCTCACTCACAGCTTCTCTTTCTCTCTCTCTCTCACTCACAGCTTCTCTTTCTCTCTCTCTCTCTCACTCACAGCTTCTCTTTCTCTCTCTCACACGCACAGCTTCTATTTCTCACTCAGCTTCTCTTTCTCTCTCTCACTCACAGCTTCTCTTTCTCTCTCTCTCTCACTCACAGCTTCTCTCTCTCTCACTCACAGCTTCTCTCTCACTCTCTCTCACTCACTCACAGCTTATCTCTCTCTCTCACTCACAGCTTCTCTTTCTCTCTCTCTCACTCACAGCTTCTCTTTCTCTCTCTCTCTCACAGCTTCTCTTTCTCTCTCTCTCACGCACAGCTTCTCTTTCTCTCAATCTCACTCACATCTTCTCTTTCTCTCTCTCTCTCTCTCTCTCACTCACAGCTTCTCTCTCTCTCTCACTCACAGCTTCACTTTCTCTCTCTCACTCACTCACAGCTTCTCTTTCTCTTTCTCTCTCTAACTCACAGCTTCTATTTATCTCTCTCTCACTCACAGCTTCTCTTTCTCTCTCTCTCTCACTCACAGCTTCTCCTTCTCTCTCTCTCACTCACATCTCCTCTCTCTCTATCTATCTCTCACTCACAGCTTCTCTCTCTCTCTTACTCACTCTCACTCACAGCTTCTCTTTCTCTCACACACACACTCACAGTTTCTCTCTCTCTCTCACTCACAGCTTCTCTCTCTCTCTCTCAATCACTCACAGCTTCTCTCTCTCTGTCACTCACAGCTTCTCTCTCTCTCACTCACAGCTTCTCTTTCTCTCTCTCTCTCACTCACAGCTTCTCTTTCGCTCTCTCTCTATCACTGTCACAGCTTCTCTCTCTCTCTCACTCACTCTCACTCACAGCTTCTCTTTCTCTCTCACACACACTCACAGCTTCTCTCTCACACACTCACAGCTTCTCACTCTCTCTCTCTCATTCACAATTATCTCTCTCTCTCACTCACAGCTTCTCTCTCTCACTCACAGCTTCTCTTTCTGTCTCTCTCACTCACAGCTTCTCTTTCTCCCTCTCTCTCTCACTCACAGCTTCTCTCTCTCGCAGCTTCTCTTTTTTTCTCTCTCTCTCACTCACACCTTCTCTCTCTCTCTCTCACAGCTTCTCTTTCACTCTCTCTCTCTCACTCACAGCTTCTCTTTCTCCCTCTCTATCGCACAGCTTCTCTTTCTCTCTCTCACTCACAACTTCTCTCTCACTCTCTCTCACTCACTCACAGCTTCTCTCTCTCACACACACAGCTTCTCTTTCTCTCTCTCTCTCTCACTCACAGCTTCTCTTTCTCTCTCTCTCTCACTCACAGCTTCTCTTTCTCTCTCTCTCTCTCACTCACAGCTTCTCTTTCTCTCTCTCACACGCACAGCTTCTATTTCTCACTCAGCTTCTCTTTCTCTCTCTCACTCACAGCTTCTCTTTCTCTCTCTCTCTCACTCACAGCTTCTCTTTCTCTCTCTCTCACTCACAGCTTCTCTCTCACTCTCTCTCACTCACTCACAGCTTATCTCTCTCTCTCACTCACAGCTTCTCTTTTTCTCTCTCTCACTCACAGCTTCTCTTTCTCTCTCTCTCTCACAGCTTCTCTTTCTCTCTCTCTCACGCACAGCTTCTCTTTCTCTCAATCTCACTCACATCTTCTCCTTCTCTCTCTCTCACTCACATCTCCTCTCTCTCTCTCTATCTCTCACTCACAGCTTCTCTCTCTCTCTTACTCACTCTCACTCACAGCTTCTCTTTCTCTCACACACACACTCACAGTTTCTCTCTCTCTCTCACTCACAGCTTCTCTCTCTCTCTCAATCACTCACAGCTTCTCTTTCTCTGTCACTCACAGCTTCTCTCTCTCTCACTCACAGCTTCTCTTTCTCTCTCTCTCTCACTCACAGCTTCTCTTTCTCTCTCTCTCTCTCACTCACAGCTTCTCTTTCTCTCTCTCTCACACACAGCTTCTCTTTCTCACTCAGCTTCTCTTTCTCTCTCTCACTCACAGCTTCTCTTTCTCTCTCTCTCAATCACTCACAGCTTCTCTCTCTCTGTCACTCACAGCTTCTCTCTCTCTCACTCACAGCTTCTCTTTCTCTCTCTCTCTCACTCACAGCTTCTCTTTCTCTCTCTCTCTCTCTCACAGCTTCTCTTTCTCTCTCTCTCATGCACAGCTTCTCTTTCTCTCAATCTCACTCACATCTTCTCTTTCTCTCTCTCTCTCTCTCTCACTCACAGCTTCTCTCTCTCTCTCACTCACAGCTTCACTTTCTCTCTCTCACTCACTCACAGCTTCTCTTTCTCTTTCTCTCTCTAACTCACAGCTTCTATTTATCTCTCTCTCTCACTCACAGCTTCTCTTTCTCTCTCTCTCTCACTCACAGCTTCTCTTTCTCTCTCTCTCACTTACATCTCCTCTCTCTCTCTCTATCTCTCACTCACAGCTTCTCTCTCTCTCTCTTACTCACTCTCACTCACAGCTTCTCTTTCTCTCTCTCACACACTCACAGTTTCTCTCTCTCTCTCTCACTCACAGCTTCTCTCTCTCTCTCTCAATCACTCACAGCTTCTCTCTCTCTGTCACTCACAGCTTCTCTCTCTCACTCACAGCTTCTCTTTCTCTCTCTCTCACTCACAGCTTCTCTTTCACTCTCTCTCTCTCACTCACAGCTTATCTCTCTCTCTCACTCACAGCTTCTCTTTCTCTCTCTCTCACTCACAGCTTCTCTTTCTCTCTCTCTCTCTCACAGCTTCTCTTTCTCTCTCTCTCACGCACAGCTTCTCTTTCTCTCAATCTCACTCACATCTTCTCTTTCTCTCTCTCTCTCTCTCTCTCTCTCTCACTCACAGCTTCTCTCTCTCTCACAGCTTCACTTTCTCTCTCTCACTCACTCACAGCTTCTCTTTCTCTTTCTCTCTCTAACTCACAGCTTCTATTTATCTCTCTCTCTCACTCACAGCTTCTCTTTCTCTCTCTCTCTCACTCACACCTTCTCCTTCTCTCTCTCTCACTCACATCTCCTCTCTCTATCTATTTATCTCTCACTCACAGCTTCTCTCTCTCTCTCTCAATCACTCACAGCTTCTCTCTCTCTGTCACTCACAGCTTCTCTCTCTCTCACTCACAGCTTCTCTTTCTCTCTCTCTCTCACTCACAGCTTCTCTTTCTCTCTCTCTCTCTCACTCACAGCTTCTCTTTCTCTCTCTCACACACACAGCTTCTCTTTCTCACTCAGCTTCTCTTTCTCTCTCTCACTCACAGCTTCTCTTTCTCTCTCTCACACTTACAGCTTCTCTTTCACTCTCTCTCTATCACTGTCACAGCTTCTCTCTCTCTCTCACTCACTCTCACTCACAGCTTCTCTTTCTCTCTCACACACACTCACAGCTTCTCTCTCACACACTCACAGCTTCTCACTCTCTCTCTCTCATTCACAATTATCTCTCTCTCTCACTCACAGCTTCTCTCTCTCTCACTCACAGCTTCTCTTTCTGTCTCTCTCACTCACAGCTTCTCTTTCTCCCTCTCTCTCTCACTCACAGCTTCTCTCTCTCGCAGCTTCTCTTTTTTTCTCTCTCTCTCACTCACACCTTCTCTCTCTCTCTCTCACAGCTTCTCTCTCTCACTCACAGCTTCTCTCTCTCACACACACAGCTTCTCTTACTCTTTCTCTCACTCACAGCTTCTCTTTATCTCTCTCTCTCACTCACAGCTTCTCTTTCTCTCTCTCTCTCTCACTCACAGCTTCTCTCTCTCACTCACACAGCTTCTCTTTCTTTCTCTCTCTCTCTCACAGCTTCTCTTTCTCTTTCTCTCTCTATCTCACAGCATCTCTCTCTCTCTCACTCACAGCTTCTCTTTCACTCTCTCTCTCTCACTCACAGCTTCTCTTTCTCTGTCTCTAACTCACAGCTTCTCTTTATCTCTATCTCACTCACAGCTTCTCTTTCTCTCTCTCTCTCTCACTCACTCACAGCTTCTCTTTCTCTCTCTCTCTCTCACTCACACCTTCTCTTTCTCTCTCTCTCTCACTCACAGCTTCTATTTCTCATTCTCTCTCTCACTCACATCTTCTCTCTCTCTCTCACTCACAGCTTCTCTCTCTCTCTCTCACTCACAGCTTCTCTTTCTCTCTCTCACTCACAGCTTCTCTTTCTCTCTCTCACACAGCTCCTATTTCTCTCTCTCTCACACAGAGTTTCTTTCTCTCTCTCTCACAGCTTCTCTCTCTCTCACTCACAGCTTCTCTCTCTCTTTCTCACAGCTACTCTTTCTCTCTCTCTCTTTCACTCTCAGCTTCTCTTTCGCTCTCGCTCTCTCACTCACAGCTTCTCTTTCTCTCTCTCTCACACACAGCTTCTCTTTCTCTCTCTCATTCTCACTCAGATTCTCTTTCTCTCTCTCACTCACAGCTTCACTTTCTCTCTCTCACTCACAGCTTCTCTTTCCCTCTCTCTCTCACTCACAGCTTCTCTTTCGCTCTCTCTCTATCACTGTCACAGCATCTCTCTCTCACACAGACACTCTCACTCACAGCTTCTCTTTCTCTCTCTCTCTCACTCACAGCTTCTCTTTCTCTCTCTCTCACTCACAGCTTCTCTTTATCTCTCTCTCACACTCACAGCTTCTCTTTCTCTCTCTCTCTCTCACTCACAGCTTCTCTTTCTCTTTCTCTCTCTCACTCACATCTTCCCTCTCTCTTTCTCACTCACAGCTTCTCTCTCTCTCTCACTCACAGCTTCTCTCTCTCTCTCTCTCACAGCTTCTCTTTCTCTGTCTCTCTCTAACTCATAGCTTCTCTTTATATCTCTCTCACTCACAGCTTCTCTTTCTCTCTCTCACTCACTCACAGCTTCTCTTTCTCTCTCTCTCACTCACAGCTTCTCTCTCACTCTCTCTCACTCACTCACAGCTTATCTCTCTCTCTCACTCACAGCTTCTCTTTCTCTCTCTCTCACTCACAGCTTCTCTTTCTCTCTCTCTGTCTCACAGCTTCTCTCTCTCTCTCACTCACAGCTTCACTTTCTCTCTCTCACTCACTCACAGCTTCTCTTTCTCTTTCTCTCTCTAACTCACAGCTTCTATTTATCTCTCTCTCTCACTCACAGCTTCTCTTTCTCTCTCTCTCTCACTCACAGCTTCTCCTTCTCTCTCTCTCACTCACATCTCCTCTCTCTCTATCTATCTCTCACTCACAGCTTCTCTCTCTCTCTTACTCACTCTCACTCACAGCTTCTCTTTCTCTCACACACACACTCACAGTTTCTCTCTCTCTCTCACTCACAGCTTCTCTCTCTCTCTCTCAATCACTCACAGCTTCTCTCTCTCTGTCACTCACAGCTTCTCTCTCTCTCACTCACAGCTTCTCTTTCTCTCTCTCTCTCACTCACAGCTTCTCTTTCTCTCTCTCTCTCTCACTCACAGCTTCTCTTTCTCTCTCTCACACACACAGCTTCTCTTTCTCACTCAGCTTCTCTTTCTCTCTCTCACTCACAGCTTTTTCTTTCTCTCTCTCTCTCACTCACAGCTTCTCTTTCTCTCTCTCTCACTCACAGCTTCTCTCTCACTCTCTCTCACTCACTCACAGCTTATCTCTCTCTCTCACTCACAGCTTCTCTCTCTCTCTCTCTCTCACTCACAGCTTCTCTTTCTCTCTCTCTCATGCACAGCTTCTCTTTCTCTCAATCTCACTCACATCTTCTCTTTCTCTCTCTCTCTCTCTCTCTCTCTCTCTCACTCACAGCTTCTCTCTCTCTCTCACTCACAGCTTCACTTTCTCTCTCTCACTCACTCACAGCTTCTCTTTCTCTTTCTCTCTCTAACTCACAGCTTCTATTTATCTCTCTCTCTCACTCACAGCTTCTCTTTCTCTCTCTCTCTCACTCACAGCTTCTCCTTCTCTCTCTCTCACTCACATCTCCTCTCTCTCTCTCTCTATCTCTCACTCACAGCTTCTCTCTCTCTCTCTTACTCACTCTCACTCACAGCTTCTCTTTCTCTCTCACACACACTCACAGTTTCTCTCTCTCTCTCACTCACAGCTTCTCTCTCTCTCTCTCAATCACTCACAGCTTCTCTCTCTCTGTCACTCACAGCTTCTCTCTCTCACTCACAGCTTCTCTTTCTCTCTCTCTCACTCACAGCTTCTCTTTCTCCATCTCTCTCTCACTCACAGCTTCTCTCTCTCACTCAGAGCTTCTCTTTCTTTCTCTCTCTCTCACTCACAGCTTCTCTCTCTCACACACACACAGCTTCTCTCTCTCTCACTCACTCACAGCTTCTCTTTCTCTCTCTCTCTCACTCACAGCTTTTTTTCTCTCTCTCTCACTCACAGCTTCTCTTTATCTCTCTCTCACTCACATCTTCTCTCTCTCTCACTCACAGCTTCTCTCTCTCTCACTCACAGCTTCACTTTCTCTCTCACACACACAGCTTCTCTTTCTCTCTCTCTCTGTCACTCACAGCTTTCTCCCTTTTTCTCTCACTCACAGCTTCTCTTTCTCTCTCTCTCTCTCGCACTCACAGCTTCTCTTTCTCTCTCTCACTCACAGCTTCTCTTTCTCTCTCTCACACACACAGCTTCTCTTTCTCTCTCACTCACTATCTCTCACAGAGTTTCTTTCTCTCTCACACACAGCTTCTCTCTCTCACTCACAGCTTCTCTCTCTCTTACTCACAGCTACTCTTTCTCTCTCTCTCTCGCACTTTCATCTTTTCTTTCACTCTCTCTCTCTCACTCACAGCTTCTCTTTCTCTCTCTCTCACTCACAGCTTCTCTTTCTCTCTCTCTCTCTCTCACAGCTTCTCTTTCTCTTTCTCTCTCTATCTCACAGCATCTCTCTCTCTCTCTCTCACAGCTTCTCTTTCTCTCTCTCACTCACAGCTTCTCTTTCTCTGTCTCTAACTCACAGCTTCTCTTTATCTCTATCTCACTCACACTTTCTCTTTCTCTCTCTCTCTCTCGCACAGCTTCTCTTTCTCTCTCTCACTCACAACTTCTCTCTCGCTCTCTCTCACTCACTCACAGCTTCTCTCTCTCTCTCACAGCTTCTCTCTCTCACTCACTCACAGCTTCACTTTCTTTCTCTCTCTCTCTCACAGCTTCTCTTTCTCTTTCTCTCTCTATCTCACAGCATCTCTCTCTCTCACTCACAGCTTCTCTTTCACTCTCTCTCTCTCACTCACAGCTTCTCTTTCTCTCTCTATCGCACAGCTTCTCTTTCTCTCTCTCACTCACAACTTCTCTCTCACTCTCTCTCACTCACTCACAGCTTCTCTCTCTCTCTCACACACAGCATCTCTTTCTCTCTCTCTCTCACTCACAGCTTCTCTTTCTCTCTCTCTCTCACTCACAGCTTCTCTTTCTCTCTCTCTCTCACTCACAGCTTCCCTTTCTCTCTCTCACACGCACAGCTTCTCTTTCTCACTCAGCTTCTCTTTCTCTCTCTCACTCACAGCTTCTCTTTCTCTCTCTCTCTCACTCACAGCTTCTCTTTCTCTCTCTCTCACTCACAGCTTCTCTCTCACTCTCTCTCACTCACTCACAGCTTATCTCTCTCTCTCACTCACAGCTTCTCTTTCTCTCTCTCTCACTCACACCTTCTCTTTCTCTCTCTCTCTCACACAGCTTCTCTTTCTCTCTCTCTCACGCACAGCTTCTCTTTCTCTCAATCTCACTCACATCTTCTCTTTCTCTCTCTCTCTCTCTCTCTCTCACTCACAGCTTCTCTCTCTCTCTCTCTCACAGCTTCACTTTCTCTCTCTCACTCACTCACAGCTTCTCTTTCTCTTTCTCTCTCTAACTCACAGCTTCTATTTATCTCTCTCTCTCACTCACAGCTTCTCTTTCTCTCTCTCTCTCACTCACAGCTTCTCCTTCTCTCTCTCTCACTCACATCTCCTCTCTCTCTCTATCTATCTCTCACTCACAGCTTCTCTCTCTCTCTCAATCACTCACAGCTTCTCTCTCTCTGTCACTCACAGCTTCTCTCTCTCTCACTCACAGCTTCTGTTTCTCTCTCTCTCTCACTCACAGCTTCTCTTTCTCTCTCTCTCTCTCACTCACAGCTTCTCTTTCTCTCTCTCACACGCACAGCTTCTCTTTCTCACTCAGCTTCTCTTTCTCTCTCTCACTCACAGCTTCTCTTTCTCTCTCTCACACTTACAGCTTCTCTTTCGCTCTCTCTCTATCACTGTCACAGCTTCTCTCTCTCTCTCACTCACTCTCACTCACAGCTTCTCTTTCTCTCTCACACACACTCACAGCTTCTCTCTCACACACTCACATCTTCTCACTCTCTCTCTCTCATTCACAATTATCTCTCTCTCTCACTCACAGCTTCTCTCTCTCTCACTCACAGCTTCTCTTTCTGTCTCTCTCACTCACAGCTTCTCTTTCTCCCTCTCTCTCTCACTCACAGCTTCTCTCTCTCGCAGCTTCTCTTTTTTTCTCTCTCTCTCACTCACACCTTCTCTCTCTCTCTCTCACAGCTTCTCTTTCACTCTCTCTCTCTCACTCACAGCTTCTCTTTCTCTCTCTCTATCGCACAGCTTCTCTTTCTCTCTCTCACTCACAACTTCTCTCTCACTCTCTCTCACTCACTCACAGCTTCTCTCTCTCTCACACACAGCTTCTCTTTCTCTCTCTCTCTCTCACTCACAGCTTCTCTTTCTCTCTCTCTCTCACTCACAGCTTCTCTTTCTCTCTCTCTCTCTCACTCACAGCTTCTCTTTCTCTCTCTCACACGCACAGCTTCTATTTCTCACTCAGCTTCTCTTTCTCTCTCTCACTCACAGCTTCTCTTTCTCTCTCTCTCTCACTCACAGCTTCTCTCTCTCTCTCTCACTCACAGCTTCTCTCTCACTCTCTCTCACTCACTCACAGCTTATCTCTCTCTCACTCACAGCTTCTCTTTCTCTCTCTCTCACTCACAGCTTCTCTTTCTCTCTCTCTCTCACAGCTTCTCTTTCTCTCTCTCTCACGCACAGCTTCTCTTTCTCTCAATCTCACTCACATCTTCTCTTTCTCTCTCTCTCTCTCTCTCTCACTCACAGCTTCTCTCTCTCTCTCACTCACAGCTTCACTTTCTCTCTCTCACTCACTCACAGCTTCTCTTTCTCTTTCTCTCTCTAACTCACAGCTTCTATTTATCTCTCTCTCTCACTCACAGCTTCTCTTTCTCTCTCTCTCTCACTCACAGCTTCTCCTTCTCTCTCTCTCACTCACATCTCCTCTCTCTCTATCTATCTCTCACTCACAGCTTCTCTCTCTCTCTTACTCACTCTCACTCACAGCTTCTCTTTCTCTCACACACACACTCACAGTTTCTCTCTCTCTCTCACTCACAGCTTCTCTCTCTCTCTCTCAATCACTCACAGCTTCTCTCTCTCTGTCACTCACAGCTTCTCTCTCTCTCACTCACAGCTTCTCTTTCTCTCTCTCTCTCACTCACAGCTTCTCTTTCGCTCTCTCTCTATCACTGTCACAGCTTCTCTCTCTCTCTCACTCACTCTCACTCACAGCTTCTCTTTCTCTCTCACACACACTCACAGCTTCTCTCTCACACACTCACAGCTTCTCACTCTCTCTCTCTCATTCACAATTATCTCTCTCTCTCACTCACAGCTTCTCTCTCTCACTCACAGCTTCTCTTTCTGTCTCTCTCACTCACAGCTTCTCTTTCTCCCTCTCTCTCTCACTCACAGCTTCTCTCTCTCGCAGCTTCTCTTTTTTTCTCTCTCTCTCACTCACACCTTCTCTCTCTCTCTCACAGCTTCTCTTTCACTCTCTCTCTCTCACTCACAGCTTCTCTTTCTCCCTCTCTATCGCACAGCTTCTCTTTCTCTCTCTCACTCACAACTTCTCTCTCACTCTCTCTCACTCACTCACAGCTTCTCTCTCTCACACACACAGCTTCTCTTTCTCTCTCTCTCTCTCACTCACAGCTTCTCTTTCTCTCTCTCTCTCACTCACAGCTTCTCTTTCTCTCTCTCTCTCTCACTCACAGCTTCTCTTTCTCTCTCTCACACGCACAGCTTCTATTTCTCACTCAGCTTCTCTTTCTCTCTCTCACTCACAGCTTCTCTTTCTCTCTCTCTCTCACTCACAGCTTCTCTTTCTCTCTCTCTCACTCACAGCTTCTCTCTCACTCTCTCTCACTCACTCACAGCTTATCTCTCTCTCTCACTCACAGCTTCTCTTTTTCTCTCTCTCACTCACAGCTTCTCTTTCTCTCTCTCTCTCACAGCTTCTCTTTCTCTCTCTCTCACGCACAGCTTCTCTTTCTCTCAATCTCACTCACATCTTCTCCTTCTCTCTCTCTCACTCACATCTCCTCTCTCTCTCTCTATCTCTCACTCACAGCTTCTCTCTCTCTCTTACTCACTCTCACTCACAGCTTCTCTTTCTCTCACACACACACTCACAGTTTCTCTCTCTCTCTCACTCACAGCTTCTCTCTCTCTCTCAATCACTCACAGCTTCTCTTTCTCTGTCACTCACAGCTTCTCTCTCTCTCACTCACAGCTTCTCTTTCTCTCTCTCTCTCACTCACAGCTTCTCTTTCTCTCTCTCTCTCTCACTCACAGCTTCTCTTTCTCTCTCTCACACACACAGCTTCTCTTTCTCACTCAGCTTCTCTTTCTCTCTCTCACTCACAGCTTCTCTTTCTCTCTCTCTCAATCACTCACAGCTTCTCTCTCTCTGTCACTCACAGCTTCTCTCTCTCTCACTCACAGCTTCTCTTTCTCTCTCTCTCTCACTCACAGCTTCTCTTTCTCTCTCTCTCTCTCTCACAGCTTCTCTTTCTCTCTCTCTCATGCACAGCTTCTCTTTCTCTCAATCTCACTCACATCTTCTCTTTCTCTCTCTCTCTCTCTCTCACTCACAGCTTCTCTCTCTCTCTCACTCACAGCTTCACTTTCTCTCTCTCACTCACTCACAGCTTCTCTTTCTCTTTCTCTCTCTAACTCACAGCTTCTATTTATCTCTCTCTCTCACTCACAGCTTCTCTTTCTCTCTCTCTCTCACTCACAGCTTCTCTTTCTCTCTCTCTCACTTACATCTCCTCTCTCTCTCTCTATCTCTCACTCACAGCTTCTCTCTCTCTCTCTTACTCACTCTCACTCACAGCTTCTCTTTCTCTCTCTCACACACTCACAGTTTCTCTCTCTCTCTCTCACTCACAGCTTCTCTCTCTCTCTCTCAATCACTCACAGCTTCTCTCTCTCTGTCACTCACAGCTTCTCTCTCTCACTCACAGCTTCTCTTTCTCTCTCTCTCACTCACAGCTTCTCTTTCACTCTCTCTCTCTCACTCACAGCTTATCTCTCTCTCTCACTCACAGCTTCTCTTTCTCTCTCTCTCACTCACAGCTTCTCTTTCTCTCTCTCTCTCTCACAGCTTCTCTTTCTCTCTCTCTCACGCACAGCTTCTCTTTCTCTCAATCTCACTCACATCTTCTCTTTCTCTCTCTCTCTCTCTCTCTCTCTCTCACTCACAGCTTCTCTCTCTCTCTCACAGCTTCACTTTCTCTCTCTCACTCACTCACAGCTTCTCTTTCTCTTTCTCTCTCTAACTCACAGCTTCTATTTATCTCTCTCTCTCACTCACAGCTTCTCTTTCTCTCTCTCTCTCACTCACACCTTCTCCTTCTCTCTCTCTCACTCACATCTCCTCTCTCTATCTATCTATCTCTCACTCACAGCTTCTCTCTCTCTCTCTCAATCACTCACAGCTTCTCTCTCTCTGTCACTCACAGCTTCTCTCTCTCTCACTCACAGCTTCTCTTTCTCTCTCTCTCTCACTCACAGCTTCTCTTTCTCTCTCTCTCTCACTCACAGCTTCTCTTTCTCTCTCTCACACGCACAGCTTCTCTTTCTCACTCAGCTTCTCTTTCTCTCTCTCACTCACAGCTTCTCTTTCTCTCTCTCACACTTACAGCTTCTCTTTCACTCTCTCTCTATCACTGTCACAGCTTCTCTCTCTCTCTCACTCACTCTCACTCACAGCTTCTCTTTCTCTCTCACACACACTCACAGCTTCTCTCTCACACACTCACAGCTTCTCACTCTCTCTCTCTCATTCACAATTATCTCTCTCTCTCACTCACAGCTTCTCTCTCTCTCACTCACAGCTTCTCTTTCTGTCTCTCTCACTCACAGCTTCTCTTTCTCCCTCTCTCTCTCACTCACAGCTTCTCTCTCTCGCAGCTTCTCTTTTTTTCTCTCTCTCTCACTCACACCTTCTCTCTCTCTCTCTCACAGCTTCTCTCTCTCACTCACAGCTTCTCTCTCTCTCACACACAGCTTCTCTTACTCTTTCTCTCACTCACAGCTTCTCTTTATCTCTCTCTCTCACTCACAGCTTCTCTTTCTCTCTCTCTCTCTCACTCACAGCTTCTCTCTCTCACTCACACAGCTTCTCTTTCTTTCTCTCTCTCTCTCACAGCTTCTCTTTCTCTTTCTCTCTCTATCTCACAGCATCTCTCTCTCTCTCACTCACAGCTTCTCTTTCACTCTCTCTCTCTCACTCACAGCTTCTCTTTCTCTGTCTCTAACTCACAGCTTCTCTTTATCTCTATCTCACTCACAGCTTCTCTTTCTCTCTCTCTCTCTCACTCACAGCTTTTTTTCTCTCTCTCTCACTCACAGCTTCTCTTTATCTCTCTCTCACTCACAGCTTCTCTTTCTCTCTCTCACACACAGCTTCTCTTTCTCTCTCTGTCACTCATAGCTCTCTCTCTTTCTCTCTCACTCACAGCTTCTCTTTCTCTCTCTCTCTCGCACTCACAGCTTCTCTTTCTCTCTCTCACTCACAGCTTCTCTTTCACACACACACACAGCTTCCCTTTCTCTCACTCAGTCTCTCTCACAGAGTTTCTTTCTCTCTCACACACAGCTTCTCTCTCTCACTCACAGCTTCTCTCTCTCTTACTCACAGCTACTCTTTCTCTCTCTCTCTCGCACTTTCATCTTTTCTTTCACTCTCTCTCTCTCACTCACAGCTTCTCTTTCTCTCTCTCTCACTCATAGCTTCTCTTTCTCTCTCTCTTTCTCACTCAGCTTCTCTTTCTCTCTCTCTTACTCACAGCTTCTCTTTCTCTCTCACTCACAGCTTCTCTTTCTCTCTCTCTCTGTCACTCACAGCTTCTCTTTCTCTTTCTCTCTCTCACTCACATCTTCTCTCTCTCACTCACAGCTTCTCTCTCTCACTCACTCACAGCTTCTCTTTCTTTCTCTCTCTCTCTCACAGCTTCTCTTTCTCTTTCTCTCTCTATCTCACAGCATCTCTCTCTCACTCACAGATTCTCTTTCACTCTCTCCCTCTCACTCACAGCTTCTCTTTCTCTGTCTCTAACTCACAGCTTCTCTTTATCTCTATCTCACTCACAGCTTCTCTTTCTCTCTCTCTCTTGCACAGCTTCTCTTTCTCTCTCTCACTCACAACTTCTCTCTCGCTCTCTCTCACTCACTCACAGCTTCTCTCTCTCTCACACACAGCTTCTCTTTCTCTCTCTATCTCACTCACAGCTTCTCTTTCTCTCTCTCTCTCACTCACAGCTTCTCTTTTTCTCTCTCTCACTCACAGCTTCTCTTTCTCTCTCTCTCTCACAGCTTCTCTTTCTCTCTCTCTCACGCACAGCTTCTCTTTCTCTCAATCTCACTCACATCTTCTCCTTCTCTCTCTCTCACTCACATCTCCTCTCTCTCTCTCTATCTCTCACTCACAGCTTCTCTCTCTCTCTTACTCACTCTCACTCACAGCTTCTCTTTCTCTCACACACACACTCACAGTTTCTCTCTCTCTCTCACTCACAGCTTCTCTCTCTCTCTCAATCACTCACAGCTTCTCTTTCTCTGTCACTCACAGCTTCTCTCTCTCTCACTCACAGCTTCTCTTTCTCTCTCTCTCTCACTCACAGCTTCTCTTTCTCTCTCTCTCTCTCACTCACAGCTTCTCTTTCTCTCTCTCACACACACAGCTTCTCTTTCTCACTCAGCTTCTCTTTCTCTCTCTCACTCACAGCTTCTCTTTCTCTCTCTCTCAATCACTCACAGCTTCTCTCTCTCTGTCACTCACAGCTTCTCTCTCTCTCACTCACAGCTTCTCTTTCTCTCTCTCTCTCACTCACAGCTTCTCTTTCTCTCTCTCTCTCTCTCACAGCTTCTCTTTCTCTCTCTCTCATGCACAGCTTCTCTTTCTCTCAATCTCACTCACATCTTCTCTTTCTCTCTCTCTCTCTCTCTCACTCACAGCTTCTCTCTCTCTCTCACTCACAGCTTCACTTTCTCTCTCTCACTCACTCACAGCTTCTCTTTCTCTTTCTCTCTCTAACTCACAGCTTCTATTTATCTCTCTCTCTCACTCACAGCTTCTCTTTCTCTCTCTCTCTCACTCACAGCTTCTCTTTCTCTCTCTCTCACTTACATCTCCTCTCTCTCTCTCTATCTCTCACTCACAGCTTCTCTCTCTCTCTCTTACTCACTCTCACTCACAGCTTCTCTTTCTCTCTCTCACACACTCACAGTTTCTCTCTCTCTCTCTCACTCACAGCTTCTCTCTCTCTCTCTCAATCACTCACAGCTTCTCTCTCTCTGTCACTCACAGCTTCTCTCTCTCACTCACAGCTTCTCTTTCTCTCTCTCTCACTCACAGCTTCTCTTTCACTCTCTCTCTCTCACTCACAGCTTATCTCTCTCTCTCACTCACAGCTTCTCTTTCTCTCTCTCTCACTCACAGCTTCTCTTTCTCTCTCTCTCTCTCACAGCTTCTCTTTCTCTCTCTCTCACGCACAGCTTCTCTTTCTCTCAATCTCACTCACATCTTCTCTTTCTCTCTCTCTCTCTCTCTCTCTCTCTCACTCACAGCTTCTCTCTCTCTCTCACAGCTTCACTTTCTCTCTCTCACTCACTCACAGCTTCTCTTTCTCTTTCTCTCTCTAACTCACAGCTTCTATTTATCTCTCTCTCTCACTCACAGCTTCTCTTTCTCTCTCTCTCTCACTCACACCTTCTCCTTCTCTCTCTCTCACTCACATCTCCTCTCTCTATCTATCTATCTCTCACTCACAGCTTCTCTCTCTCTCTCTCAATCACTCACAGCTTCTCTCTCTCTGTCACTCACAGCTTCTCTCTCTCTCACTCACAGCTTCTCTTTCTCTCTCTCTCTCACTCACAGCTTCTCTTTCTCTCTCTCTCTCACTCACAGCTTCTCTTTCTCTCTCTCACACGCACAGCTTCTCTTTCTCACTCAGCTTCTCTTTCTCTCTCTCACTCACAGCTTCTCTTTCTCTCTCTCACACTTACAGCTTCTCTTTCACTCTCTCTCTATCACTGTCACAGCTTCTCTCTCTCTCTCACTCACTCTCACTCACAGCTTCTCTTTCTCTCTCACACACACTCACAGCTTCTCTCTCACACACTCACAGCTTCTCACTCTCTCTCTCTCATTCACAATTATCTCTCTCTCTCACTCACAGCTTCTCTCTCTCTCACTCACAGCTTCTCTTTCTGTCTCTCTCACTCACAGCTTCTCTTTCTCCCTCTCTCTCTCACTCACAGCTTCTCTCTCTCGCAGCTTCTCTTTTTTTCTCTCTCTCTCACTCACACCTTCTCTCTCTCTCTCTCACAGCTTCTCTCTCTCACTCACAGCTTCTCTCTCTCTCACACACAGCTTCTCTTACTCTTTCTCTCACTCACAGCTTCTCTTTATCTCTCTCTCTCACTCACAGCTTCTCTTTCTCTCTCTCTCTCTCACTCACAGCTTCTCTCTCTCACTCACACAGCTTCTCTTTCTTTCTCTCTCTCTCTCACAGCTTCTCTTTCTCTTTCTCTCTCTATCTCACAGCATCTCTCTCTCTCTCACTCACAGCTTCTCTTTCACTCTCTCTCTCTCACTCACAGCTTCTCTTTCTCTGTCTCTAACTCACAGCTTCTCTTTATCTCTATCTCACTCACAGCTTCTCTTTCTCTCTCTCTCTCTCACTCACAGCTTTTTTTCTCTCTCTCTCACTCACAGCTTCTCTTTATCTCTCTCTCACTCACAGCTTCTCTTTCTCTCTCTCACACACAGCTTCTCTTTCTCTCTCTGTCACTCATAGCTCTCTCTCTTTCTCTCTCACTCACAGCTTCTCTTTCTCTCTCTCTCTCGCACTCACAGCTTCTCTTTCTCTCTCTCACTCACAGCTTCTCTTTCACACACACACACAGCTTCCCTTTCTCTCACTCAGTCTCTCTCACAGAGTTTCTTTCTCTCTCACACACAGCTTCTCTCTCTCACTCACAGCTTCTCTCTCTCTTACTCACAGCTACTCTTTCTCTCTCTCTCTCGCACTTTCATCTTTTCTTTCACTCTCTCTCTCTCACTCACAGCTTCTCTTTCTCTCTCTCTCACTCATAGCTTCTCTTTCTCTCTCTCTTTCTCACTCAGCTTCTCTTTCTCTCTCTCTTACTCACAGCTTCTCTTTCTCTCTCACTCACAGCTTCTCTTTCTCTCTCTCTCTGTCACTCACAGCTTCTCTTTCTCTTTCTCTCTCTCACTCACATCTTCTCTCTCTCACTCACAGCTTCTCTCTCTCACTCACTCACAGCTTCTCTTTCTTTCTCTCTCTCTCTCACAGCTTCTCTTTCTCTTTCTCTCTCTATCTCACAGCATCTCTCTCTCACTCACAGATTCTCTTTCACTCTCTCCCTCTCACTCACAGCTTCTCTTTCTCTGTCTCTAACTCACAGCTTCTCTTTATCTCTATCTCACTCACAGCTTCTCTTTCTCTCTCTCTCTTGCACAGCTTCTCTTTCTCTCTCTCACTCACAACTTCTCTCTCGCTCTCTCTCACTCACTCACAGCTTCTCTCTCTCTCACACACAGCTTCTCTTTCTCTCTCTATCTCACTCACAGCTTCTCTTTCTCTCTCTCTCTCACTCACAGCTTCTCTTTCTCTCTCTCTCTCTCACTCACAGCTTCTCCTTCTCTCTCTCTCACTCACATCTCCTCTCTCTCTCTATCTCTATCTCTCACTCACAGCTTCTCTCTCTCTCTTACTCACTCTCACTCACAGCTTCTCTTTCTCTCTCTCACACACAGTTTCTCTCTCTCTCTCACTCACAGCTTCTCTCTCTCTCTCTCTCTCAATCACTCACAGCTTCTCTCTCTCACTCACTCACAGCTTCACTTTCTTTCTCTCTCTCTCTCACAGCTTCTCTTTCTCTTTCTCTCTCTATCTCACAGCATCTCTCTCTCTCACTCACAGCTTCTCTTTCACTCTCTCTCTCTCACTCACAGCTTCTCTTTCTCTCTCTCTATCGCACAGCTTCTCTTTCTCTCTCTCACTCACAACTTCTCTCTCACTCTCTCTCACTCACTCACAGCTTCTCTCTCTCTCACACACAGCTTCTTTTTCTCTCTCTCTCTCTCACTCACAGCTTCTCTTTCTCTCTCTCTCTCACTCACAGCTTCTCTTTCTCTCTCTCTCTCTCACTCACAGCTTCTCTTTCTCTCTCTCACACGCACAGCTTCTCTTTCTCACTCAGCTTCTCTTTCTCTCTCTCACTCACAGCTTCTCTTTCTCTCTCTCTCTCACTCACAGCTTGTCTTTCTCTCTCTCTCACTCACAGCTTCTCTCTCACTCTCTCTCACTCACTCACAGCTTATCTCTCTCTCTCACTCACAGCTTCTCTTTCTCTCTCTCTCACTCACAGCTTCTCTTTCTCTCTCTCTCTCACAGCTTCTCTTTCTCTCTCTCTCACGCACAGCTTCTCTTTCTCTCAATCTCACTCACAGCTTCTCTTTCTCTCTCTCTCTTGCACAGCTTCTCTTTCTCTCTCTCACTCACAACTTCTCTCTCGCTCTCTCTCACTCACTCACAGCTTCTCTCTCTCTCACACACAGCTTCTCTTTCTCTCTCTATCTCACTCACAGCTTCTCTTTCTCTCAATCTCACTCACATCTTCTCTTTCTCTCTCTTTCTCTCTCTCTCACTCACATCTTCTCTCTCTCACTCACAGCTTCTCTCTCTCACTCACTCACAGCTTCTCTTTCTTTCTCTCTCTCTCTCACAGCTTCTCTTTCTCTTTCTCTCTCTATCTCACAGCATCTCTCTCTCACTCACAGATTCTCTTTCACTCTCTCCCTCTCACTCACAGCTTCTCTTTCTCTGTCTCTAACTCACAGCTTCTCTTTATCTCTATCTCACTCACAGCTTCTCTTTCTCTCTCTCTCTTGCACAGCTTCTCTTTCTCTCTCTCACTCACAACTTCTCTCTCGCTCTCTCTCACTCACTCACAGCTTCTCTCTCTCTCACACACAGCTTCTCTTTCTCTCTCTATCTCACTCACAGCTTCTCTTTCTCTCTCTCTCTCACTCACAGCTTCTCTTTCTCTCTCTCTCTCTCACTCACAGCTTCTCCTTCTCTCTCTCTCACTCACATCTCCTCTCTCTCTCTATCTCTATCTCTCACTCACAGCTTCTCTCTCTCTCTCTTACTCACTCTCACTCACAGCTTCTCTTTCTCTCTCTCACACACAGTTTCTCTCTCTCTCTCACTCACAGCTTCTCTCTCTCTCTCTCTCTCAATCACTCACAGCTTCTCTCTCTCACTCACTCACAGCTTCACTTTCTTTCTCTCTCTCTCTCACAGCTTCTCTTTCTCTTTCTCTCTCTATCTCACAGCATCTCTCTCTCTCACTCACAGCTTCTCTTTCACTATCTCTCTCTCACTCACAGCTTCTCTTTCTCTCTCTCTATCGCACAGCTTCTCTTTCTCTCTCTCACTCACAACTTCTCTCTCACTCTCTCTCACTCACTCACAGCTTCTCTCTCTCTCACACACAGCTTCTTTTTCTCTCTCTCTCTCTCACTCACAGCTTCTCTTTCTCTCTCTCTCTCACTCACAGCTTCTCTTTCTCTCTCTCTCTCTCACTCACAGCTTCTCTTTCTCTCTCTCACACGCACAGCTTCTCTTTCTCACTCAGCTTCTCTTTCTCTCTCTCACTCACAGCTTCTCTTTCTCTCTCTCTCTCACTCACAGCTTGTCTTTCTCTCTCTCTCACTCACAGCTTCTCTCTCACTCTCTCTCACTCACTCACAGCTTATCTCTCTCTCTCACTCACAGCTTCTCTTTCTCTCTCTCTCACTCACAGCTTCTCTTTCTCTCTCTCTCTCACAGCTTCTCTTTCTCTCTCTCTCACGCACAGCTTCTCTTTCTCTCAATCTCACTCACAGCTTCTCTTTCTCTCTCTCTCTTGCACAGCTTCTCTTTCTCTCTCTCACTCACAACTTCTCTCTCGCTCTCTCTCACTCACTCACAGCTTCTCTCTCTCTCACACACAGCTTCTCTTTCTCTCTCTATCTCACTCACAGCTTCTCTTTCTCTCAATCTCACTCACATCTTCTCTTTCTCTCTCTTTCTCTCTCTCTCTCACTCACAGCTTCTCTCTCTCTCTCACTCACAGCTTCACTTTCTCTCTCTCACTCACTCACAGCTTCTCTTTCTCTTTCTCTCTCTCACTCACAGCTTCTCTTTCTCTCTCTCTCTCACTCACAGCTTCTCCTTCTCTCTCTCTCACTCACATCTCCTCTCTCTCTCTCTATCTCTCACTCACAGCTTCTCTCTCTCTCTCTTACTCACTCTCACTCACAGCTTCTCTTTCTCTCTCACACACACTCACAGTTTCTCTCTCTCTCACTCACTCACAGCTTCTCTCTCTCTCTCTCAATCACTCACAGCTTCTCTCTCTCTGTCACTCACAGCTTCTCTCTCTCACTCACAGCTTCTCTTTCTCTCTCTCTCTCACAGCTTCTCTTTCTCTCTCTCTCACGCACAGCTTCTCTTTCTCTCAATCTCACTCACAGCTTCTCTTTCTCTCTCTCTCTTGCACAGCTTCTCTTTCTCTCTCTCACTCACAACTTCTCTCTCGCTCTCTCTCACTCACTCACAGCTTCTCTCTCTCTCACACACAGCTTCTCTTTCTCTCTCTATCTCACTCACAGCTTCTCTTTCTCTCAATCTCACTCACATCTTCTCTTTCTCTCTCTTTCTCTCTCTCTCTCACTCACAGCTTCTCTCTCTCTCTCACTCACAGCTTCACTTTCTCTCTCTCACTCACTCACAGCTTCTCTTTCTCTTTCTCTCTCTCACTCACAGCTTCTCTTTCTCTCTCTCTCTCACTCACAGCTTCTCCTTCTCTCTCTCTCACTCACATCTCCTCTCTCTCTCTCTATCTCTCACTCACAGCTTCTCTCTCTCTCTCTTACTCACTCTCACTCACAGCTTCTCTTTCTCTCTCACACACACTCACAGTTTCTCTCTCTCTCACTCACTCACAGCTTCTCTCTCTCTCTCTCAATCACTCACAGCTTCTCTCTCTCTGTCACTCACAGCTTCTCTCTCTCACTCACAGCTTCTCTTTCTCTCTCTCTCACTCACAGCTTCTCTTTCACTCTCTCTCTCTCACTCACAGCTTCTCTTTCTCTCTCTATCGCACAGCTTCTCTTTCTCTCTCTCACTCACAACTTCTCTCTCACTCTCTCTCACTCACTCACAGCTTCTCTCTCTCTCACACACAGCTTCTCTTTCTCTCTCTCTCTCTCTCACTCACAGCTTCTCTTTCTCTCTCTCTCTCACTCACAGCTTCTCTTTCTCTCTCTCTCTCTCACTCACAGCTTCTCTTTCTCTCTCTCACACGCACAGCTTCTCTTTCTCACTCAGCTTCTCTTTCTCTCTCTCACTCACAGCTTCTCTTTCTCTCTCTCTCACTCACAGCTTCTCTTTATCTCTCTCTCACTCACAGCTTCTCTCTCACTCTCTCTCCCTCACTCACAGCTTATCTCTCTCTCTCACTCACAGCTTCTCTTTCTCTCTCTCTCACTCACAGCTTCTCTTTCTCTCTCTCTCTCTCACAGCTTCTCTTTCTCTCTCTCTCACGCACAGCTTCTCTTTCTCTCAATCTCACTCACATCTTCTCTTTCTCTCTCTCTCTCTCTCTCTCTCACTCACAGCTTCTCTCTCTCTCTCACAGCTTCACTTTCTCTCTCTCACTCACTCACAGCTTCTCTTTCTCTTTCTCTCTCTAACTCACAGCTTCTATTTATCTCTCTCTCTCACTCACAGCTTCTCTTTCTCTCTCTCTCTCACTCACAGCTTCTCTCTCTCTTACTCACAGCTACTCTTTCTCTCTCTCTCTCTCTCGCACTTTCATCTTTTCTTTCACTCTCTCTCTCTCACTCACAGCTTCTCTTTCTCTCTCTCTCACTCATAGCTTCTCTTTCTCTCTCTCTTTCTCACTCAGCTTCTCTTTCTCTCTCTCTTACTCACAGCTTCTCTTTCTCTCTCACTCACAGCTTCTCTTTCTCTCTCTCTCTGTCACTCACAGCTTCTCTTTCTCTTTCTCTCTCTCACTCACATCTTCTCTCTCTCACTCACAGCTTCTCTCTCTCACTCACTCACAGCTTCTCTTTCTTTCTCTCTCTCTCTCACAGCTTCTCTTTCTCTTTCTCTCTCTATCTCACAGCATCTCTCTCTCACTCACAGATTCTCTTTCACTCTCTCCCTCTCACTCACAGCTTCTCTTTCTCTGTCTCTAACTCACAGCTTCTCTTTATCTCTATCTCACTCACAGCTTCTCTTTCTCTCTCTCTTGCACAGCTTCTCTTTCTCTCTCTCACTCACAACTTCTCTCTCGCTCTCTCTCACTCACTCACAGCTTCTCTCTCTCTCACACACAGCTTCTCTTTCTCTCTCTATCTCACTCACAGCTTCTCTTTCTCTCTCTCTCTCACTCACAGCTTCTCTTTCTCTCTCTCTCTCTCTCACTCACAGCTTCTCCTTCTCTCTCTCTCACTCACATCTCCTCTCTCTCTCTATCTCTATCTCTCACTCACAGCTTCTCTCTCTCTCTCTTACTCACTCTCACTCACAGCTTCTCTTTCTCTCTCTCACACACAGTTTCTCTCTCTCTCTCACTCACAGCTTCTCTCTCTCTCTCAATCACTCACAGCTTCTCTCTCTCACTCACTCACAGCTTCACTTTCTTTCTCTCTCTCTCACAGCTTCTCTTTCTCTTTCTCTCTCTATCTCACAGCATCTCTCTCTCTCACTCACAGCTTCTCTTTCACTCTCTCTCTCTCACTCACAGCTTCTCTTTCTCTCTCTCTATCGCACAGCTTCTCTTTCTCTCTCTCACTCACAACTTCTCTCTCACTCTCTCTCACTCACTCACAGCTTCTCTCTCTCTCACACACAGCTTCTCTTTCTCTCTCTCTCTCTCACTCACAGCTTCTCTTTCTCTTTCTCTCTCACTCACAGCTTCTCTTTCTCTCTCTCTCTCTCACTCACAGCTTCTCTTTCTCTCTCTCACACGCACAGCTTCTCTTTCTCACTCAGCTTCTCTTTCTCTCTCTCACTCACAGCTTCTCTTTCTCTCTCTCTCTCACTCACAGCTTGTCTTTCTCTCTCTCTCAATCACAACTTCTCTCTCACTCTCTCTCACTCACTCACAGCTTATCTCTCTCTCTCACTCACAGCTTCTCTTTCTCTCTCTCTCACTCACAGCTTCTCTTTCTCTCGCTCTCTCACAGCTTCTCTTTCTCTCTCTCTCACGCACAGCTTCTCTTTCTCTCAATCTCAGTCACATCTTCTCTTTCTCTCTCTCTCTCTCTCTCACTCACAGCTTCTCTCTCTCTCTCACTCACAGCTTCACTTTCTCTCACTCACTCACTCACAGCTTCTCTTTCTCTTTCTCTCTCTAACTCACAGCTTCTATTTATCTCTCTCTCTCACTCACAGCTTCTCTTTCTCTCTCTCTCTCACTCACAGCTTCTCCTTCTCTCTCTCTCACTCACATCTCCTCTCTCTCTCTATCTATCTCTCACTCACAGCTTCTCTCTCTCTCTCTTACTCACTCTCACTCACAGCTTCTCTTTCTCTCACACACACACTCACAGTTTCTCTCTCTCACTCACAGCTTCTCTCTCTCTCTCAATCACTCACAGCTTCTCTCTCTCTGTCACTCACAGCTTCTCTCTCTCTCACTCACAGCTTCTCTTTCTCTCTCTCTCTCACTCACAGCTTCTCTTTCTCTCTCTCTCACTCACAGCTTCTCTTTCTCTCTCTCACACGAACAGCTTCTCTTTCTCACTCAGCTTCTCTTTCTCTCTCTCACTCACAGCTTCTCTTTCTCTCTCTCTCTCACTCACAGCTTCTCTTTCTCTCTCTCTCACTCACAGCTTCTCTCTCACTCTCTCTCACTCACTCACAGCTTATCTCTCTCTCTCACTCACAGCTTCACTTTCTCTCTCTCTCTCTCTCACAGCTTCTCTTTCTCTCTCTCTCACGCACAGCTTCTCTTTCTCTCAATCTCACTCACATCTTCTCTTTCTCTCTCTTTCTCTCTCTCTCTCACTCACAGCTTCTCTCTCTCTCTCACTCACAGCTTCACTTTCTCTCTCTCACTCACTCACAGCTTCTCTTTCTCTTTCTCTCTCTCACTCACAGCTTCTCTTTCTCTCTCTCTCTCACTCACAGCTTCTCCTTCTCTCTCTCTCACTCACATCTCCTCTCTCTCTCTCTATCTCTCACTCACAGCTTCTCTCTCTCTCTCTTACTCACTCTCACTCACAGCTTCTCTTTCTCTCTCACACACACTCACAGTTTCTCTCTCTCTCTCTCACTCACAGCTTCTCTCTCTCTCAATCACTCACAGCTTCTCTCTCTCTGTCACTCACAGCTTCTCTCTCTCACTCACAGCTTCTCTTTCTCTCTCTCTCACTCACAGCTTCTCTTTCACTCTCTCTCTCTCACTCACAGCTTCTCTTTCTCTCTCTATCGCACAGCTTCTCTTTCTCTCTCTCACTCACAACTTCTCTCTCACTCTCTCTCACTCACTCACAGCTTCTCTCTCTCTCACACACAGCTTCTCTTTCTCTCTCTCTCTCTCTCACTCACAGCTTCTCTTTCTCTCTCTCTCTCACTCACAGCTTCTCTTTCTCTCTCTCTCTCTCACTCACAGCTTCTCTTTCTCTCTCTCACACGCACAGCTTCTCTTTCTCACTCAGCTTCTCTTTCTCTCTCTCACTCACAGCTTCTCTTTCTCTCTCTCTCACTCACAGCTTCTCTTTATCTCTCTCTCACTCACAGCTTCTCTCTCACTCTCTCTCACTCACTCACAGCTTATCTCTCTCTCTCACTCACAGCTTCTCTTTCTCTCTCTCTCTCACTCACAGCTTCTCTTTCTCTCTCTCTCTCTCACAGCTTCTTTTTCTCTCTCTCTCACGCACAGCTTCTCTTTCTCTCAATCTCACTCACATCTTCTCTTTCTCTCTCTCTCTCTCACTCACAGCTTCTCTCTCTCTCTCACAGCTTCACTTTCTCTCTCTCACTCACTCACAGCTTCTCTTTCTCTTTCTCTCTCTAACTCACAGCTTCTATTTATCTCTCTCTCTCACTCACAGCTTCTCTTTCTCTCTCTCTCTCACTCACAGCTTCTCCTTCTCTCTCTCTCACTCACATCTCCTCTCTCTATCTATCTATCTCTCACTCACAGCTTCTCTCTCTCTCTCTCAATCACTCACAGCTTCTCTCTCTCTGTCACTCACAGCTTCTCTCTCTCTCACTCACAGCTTCTCTTTCTCTCTCTCTCTCACTCACAGCTTCTCTTTCTCTCTCTCTCTCTCACTCACAGCTTCTCTTTCTCTCTCTCACACGCACAGCTTCTCTTTCTCACTCAGCTTCTCTTTCTCTCTCTCACTCACAGCTTCTCTTTCTCTCTCTCACACTTACAGCTTCTCTTTCACTCTCTCTCTATCACTGTCACAGCTTCTCTCTCTCTCTCACTCACTCTCACTCACAGCTTCTCTTTCTCTTACTCACAGCTACTCTTTCTCTCTCTCTCGCACTTTAATCTTTTCACACACACTCACAGCTTCTCTCTCACACACTCACAGCTTCTCACTCTCTCTCTCTCATTCACAATTATCTCTCTCTCTCACTCACAGCTTCTCTCTCTCTCACTCACAGCTTCTCTTTCTGTCTCTCTCACTCACAGCTTCTCTTTCTCCCTCTCTCTCTCACTCACAGCTTCTCTCTCTCGCAGCTTCTCTTTTTTTCTCTCTCTCTCTCACTCACACCTTCTCTCTCTCTCTCTCACAGCTTCTCTCTCTCACTCACAGCTTCTCTCTCTCTCACACACAGCTTCTCTTACTCTTTCTCTCACTCACAGCTTCTCTTTATCTCTCTCTCTCACTCACAGCTTCTCTTTCTCTCTCTCTCTCTCACTCACAGCTTCTCTCTCTCACTCACACAGCTTCTCTTTCTTTCTCTCTCTCTCTCACAGCTTCTCTTTCTCTTTCTCTCTCTATCTCACAGCATCTCTCTCTCTCTCACTCACAGCTTCTCTTTCACTCTCTCTCTCTCACTCACAGCTTCTCTTTCTCTGTCTCTAACTCACAGCTTCTCTTTATCTCTATCTCACTCACAGCTTCTCTTTCTCTCTCTCTCTCTCACTCACAGCTTTTTTTCTCTCTCTCTCACTCACAGCTTCTCTTTATCTCTCTCTCACTCACATCTTCTCTCTCTCTCACTCACAGCTTCTCTCTCTCTCACTCACAGCTTCTCTTTCTCTCTCTCACACACAGCTTCTCTTTCTCTCTCTGTCACTCATAGCTCTCTCTCTTTCTCTCTCACTCACAGCTTCTCTTTCTCTCTCTCTCTCGCACTCACAGCTTCTCTTTCTCTCTCTCACTCACAGCTTCTCTTTCACACACACACACAGCTTCCCTTTCTCTCACTCAGTCTCTCTCACAGAGTTTCTTTCTCTCTCACACACAGCTTCTCTCTCTCACTCACAGCTTCTCTCTCTCTTACTCACAGCTACTCTTTCTCTCTCTCTCTCTCTCGCACTTTCATCTTTTCTTTCACTCTCTCTCTCTCACTCACAGCTTCTCTTTCTCTCTCACAGCTTCACTTTCTCTCTCTCACTCACTCACAGCTTCTCTTTCTCTTTCTCTCTCTAACTCACAGCTTCTATTTATCTCTCTCTCTCACTCACAGCTTCTCTTTCTCTCTCTCTCTCACTCACAGCTTCTCCTTCTCTCTCTCTCACTCACATCTCCTCTCTCTATCTATCTATCTCTCACTCACAGCTTCTCTCTCTCTCTCAATCACTCACAGCTTCTCTCTCTCTGTCACTCACAGCTTCTCTCTCTCTCACTCACAGCTTCTCTTTCTCTCTCTCTCTCACTCACAGCTTCTCTTTCTCTCTCTCTCTCTCACTCACAGCTTCTCTTTCTCTCTCTCACACGCACAGCTTCTCTTTCTCACTCAGCTTCTCTTTCTCTCTCTCACTCACAGCTTCTCTTTCTCTCTCTCACACTTACAGCTTCTCTTTCACTCTCTCTCTATCACTGTCACAGCTTCTCTCTCTCTCTCACTCACTCTCACTCACAGCTTCTCTTTCTCTTACTCACAGCTACTCTTTCTCTCTCTCTCTCACACTTTCATCTTTTCACACACACTCACAGCTTCTCTCTCACACACTCACAGCTTCTCACTCTCTCTCTCTCATTCACAATTATCTCTCTCTCTCACTCACAGCTTCTCTCTCTCTCACTCACAGCTTCTCTTTCTGTCTCTCTCACTCACAGCTTCTCTTTCTCCCTCTCTCTCTCACTCACAGCTTCTCTCTCTCGCAGCTTCTCTTTTTTTCTCTCTCTCTCTCACTCACACCTTCTCTCTCTCTCTCTCACAGCTTCTCTCTCTCACTCACAGCTTCTCTCTCTCTCACACACAGCTTCTCTTACTCTTTCTCTCACTCACAGCTTCTCTTTATCTCACTCTCTCACTCACAGCTTCTCTTTCTCTCTCTCTCTCTCACTCACAGCTTCTCTCTCTCACTCACACAGCTTCTCTTTCTTTCTCTCTCTCTCTCACAGCTTCTCTTTCTCTTTCTCTCTCTATCTCACAGCATCTCTCTCTCTCTCACTCACAGCTTCTCTTTCACTCTCTCTCTCTCACTCACAGCTTCTCTTTCTCTGTCTCTAACTCACAGCTTCTCTTTATCTCTATCTCACTCACAGCTTCTCTTTCTCTCTCTCTCTCTCTCACTCACAGCTTTTTTTCTCTCTCTCTCACTCACAGCTTCTCTTTATCTCTCTCTCACTCACATCTTCTCTCTCTCTCACTCACAGCTTCTCTCTCTCTCACTCACAGCTTCTCTTTCTCTCTCTCACACACAGCTTCTCTTTCTCTCTCTGTCACTCATAGCTCTCTCTCTTTCTCTCTCACTCACAGCTTCTCTTTCTCTCTCTCTCTCGCACTCACAGCTTCTCTTTCTCTCTCTCACTCACAGCTTCTCTTTCACACACACACACAGCTTCCCTTTCTCTCACTCAGTCTCTCTCACAGAGTTTCTTTCTCTCTCACACACAGCTTCTCTCTCTCACTCACAGCTTCTCTCTCTCTTACTCACAGCTACTCTTTCTCTCTCTCTCTCTCTCGCACTTTCATCTTTTCTTTCACTCTCTCTCTCTCACTCACAGCTTCTCTTTCTCTCTCTCTCACTCATAGCTTCTCTTTCTCTCTCTCTTTCTCACTCAGCTTCTCTTTCTCTCTCTCTTACTCACAGCTTCTCTTTCTCTCTCACTCACAGCTTCTCTTTCTCTCTCTCTCTGTCACTCACAGCTTCTCTTTCTCTTTCTCTCTCTCACTCACATCTTCTCTCTCTCACTCACAGCTTCTCTCTCTCACTCACTCACAGCTTCTCTTTCTTTCTCTCTCTCTCTCACAGCTTCTCTTTCTCTTTCTCTCTCTATCTCACAGCATCTCTCTCTCACTCACAGATTCTCTTTCACTCTCTCCCTCTCACTCACAGCTTCTCTTTCTCTGTCTCTAACTCACAGCTTCTCTTTATCTCTATCTCACTCACAGCTTCTCTTTCTCTCTCTCTCTCGCACAGCTTCTCTTTCTCTCTCTCACTCACAACTTCTCTCTCGCTCTCTCTCACTCACTCACAGCTTCACTCTCTCTCACACACAGCTTCTCTTTCTCTCTCTATCTCACTCACAGCTTCTCTTTCTCTCTCTCTCTCACTCACAGCTTCTCTTTCTCTCTCTCTCTCTCTCACTCACAGCTTCTCCTTCTCTCTCTCTCACTCACATCTCCTCTCTCTCTCTATCTCTATCTCTCACTCACAGCTTCTCTCTCTCTCTCTTACTCACTCTCACTCACAGCTTCTCTTTCTCTCTCACACACACAGTTTCTATCTCTCTCTCACTCACAGCTTCTCTCTCTCTCTCTCTCAATCACTCACAGCTTCTCTCTCTCACTCACTCACAGCTTCACTTTCTTTCTCTCTCTCTCTCACAGCTTCTCTTTCTCTTTCTCTCTCTATCTCACAGCATCTCTCTCTCTCACTCACAGCTTCTCTTTCACTCTCTCTCTCTCACTCACAGCTTCTCTTTCTCTCTCTCTATCGCACAGCTTCTCTTTCTCTCTCTCACTCACAACTTCTCTCTCACTCTCTCTCACTCACTCACAGCTTCTCTCTCTCTCACACACAGCTTCTCTTTCTCTCTCTCTCTCTCACTCACAGCTTCTCTTTCTCTCTCTCTCTCTCTCACTCACAGCTTCTCTTTCTCTCTCTCTCTCTCACTCACAGCTTCTCTTTCTCTCTCACACACGCACAGCTTCTCTTTCTCACTCAGCTTCTCTTTCTCTCTCTCACTCACAGCTTCTCTTTCTCTCTCTCTCTCACTCACAGCTTGTCTTTCTCTCTCTCTCACTCACAGCTTCTCTCTCACTCTCTCTCACTCACTCACAGCTTATCTCTCTCTCTCACTCACAGCTTCTCTTTCTCTCTCTCTCACTCACAGCTTCTCTTTCTCTCTCTCTCTCTCTCACAGCTTCTCTTTCTCTCTCTCTCACGCACAGCTTCTCTTTCTCTCAATCTCACTCACATCTTCTCTTTCTCTCTCTCTCTCTCTCTCACTCACAGCTTCTCTCTCTCTCTCACACACAGCTTCACTTTCTCTCACTCACTCACTCACAGCTTCTCTTTCTCTTTCTCTCTCTAACTCACAGCTTCTATTTATCTCTCTCTCTCACTCATAGCTTCTCTTTCTCTCTCTCTCTCACTCACAGCTTCTCCTTCTCTCTCTCTCTCTCACTCACATCTCCTCTCTCTCTCTATCATTCTCTCACTCACAGCATCTCTCTCTCTCTCTTACTCACTCTCACTCACAGCTTCTCTTTCTCTCACACACACACTCACAGTTTCTCTCTCTCACTCACAGCTTCTCTCTCTCTCTCAATCACTCACAGCTTCTCTCTCTCTGTCACTCACAGCTTCTCTCTCTCTCACTCACAGCTTCTCTTTCTCTCTCTCTCTCACTCACAGCTTCTCTTTCTCTCTCTCTCACTCACAGCTTCTCTTTCTCTCTCTCACACGCACAGCTTCTCTTTCTCACTCAGCTTCTCTTTCTCTCTCTCACTCACAGCTTCTCTTTCTCTCTCTCTCTCACTCACAGCTTCTCTTTCTCTCTCTCTCACTCACAGCTTCTCTCTCACTCTCTCTCACTCACTCACAGCTTATCTCTCTCTCTCACTCACAGCTTCACTTTCTCTCTCTCTCTCTCTCACAGCTTCTCTTTCTCTCTCTCTCTCACGCACAGCTTCTCTTTCTCTCAATCTCACTCACATCTTCTCTTTCTCTCTCTTTCTCTCTCTTTCTCACTCACAGCTTCTCTCTCTCTCTCACTCACAGCTTCACTTTCTCTCTCTCACTCACTCACAGCTTCTCTTTCTCTTTCTCTCTCTAACTCACAGCTTCTATTTATCTCTCTCTCTCACTCACAGCTTCTCTTTCTCTCTCTCTCTCACTCACAGCTTCTCCTTCTCTCTCTCTCACTCACATCTCCTCTCTCTCTCTCTATCTCTCACTCACAGCTTCTCTCTCTCTCTTACTCACTCTCACTCACAGCTTCTCTTTCTCTCTCACACACACTCACAGTTTCTCTCTCTCTCTCTCACTCACAGCTTCTCTCTCTCTCTCTCTCAATCACTCACAGCTTCTCTCTCTCTGTCACTCACAGCTTCTCTCTCTCTCACTCACAGCTTCTCTTTCTCTCTCTCTCACTCACAGCTTCTCTTTCTCCCTCTCTCTCTCACTCACAGCTTCTCTCTCTCACTCAGAGCTTCTCTTTCTTTCTCTCTCTCTCACTCACAGCTTCTCTCTCTCACACACACACAGCTTCTCTCTCTCTCACTCACTCACAGCTTCTCTTTCTCTCTCTCTCTCTCACTCACAGCTTTTTTTCTCTCTCTCTCACTCACAGCTTCTCTTTATCTCTCTCTCACTCACACCTTCTCTCTCTCTCTCACTCACAGCTTCTCTCTCTCTCACTCACAGCTTCACTTTCTCTCTCACACACACAGCTTCTCTTTCTCTCTCTCTCTGTCACTCACAGCTCTCTCCCTTTCTCTCTCACTCACAGCTTCTCTTTCTCTCTCTCTCTCGCACTCACAGCTTCTCTTTCTCTCTCTCACTCACAACTTCTCTTTCTCTCTCACACACACACAGCTTCTCTTTCTCTCTCACTCACTATCTCTCACAGAGTTTCTTTCTCTCTCACACACAGCTTCTCTCTCTCACTCACAGCTTCTCTCTCTCTTACTCACAGCTACTCTTTCTCTCTCTCTCTCGCACTTTCATCTTTTCTTTCGCTCTCTCTCTCTCACTCACAGCTTCTCTTTCTCTCTCTCTCACTCACAGCTTCTCTCTCTCTCTCTCTCTCACAGCTTCTCTTTCTCTTTCTCTCTCTATCTCACAGCATCTCTCTCTCTCTCACTCACAGCTTCTCTTTCTCTCTCTCACTCACAGCTTCTCTTTCTCTGTCTCTAACTCACAGCTTCTCTTTATCTCTATCTCACTCACACTTTCTCTTTCTCTCTCTCTCTCTCGCACAGCTTCTCTTTCTCTCTCTCACTCACAACTTCTCTCTTGCTCTCTCTCACTCACTCACAGCTTCTCTCTCTCTCTCTCACAGCTTCTCTCTCTCTCTCACTCACAGCTTCTCTTTCTCTGTCTCTAACTCACAGCTTCTCTTTATCTCTATCTCACTCACAGCTTCTCTTTCTCTCTCTCTCTCGCACAGCTTCTCTTTCTCTCTCTCACTCACAACTTCTCTCTCGCTCTCTCTCACTCACTCACAGCTTCTCTCTCTCTCACAGCTTCTTTTTCTCTCTCTCTCTCTCACTCACAGCTTCTCTTTCTCTCTCTCTCTCACTCACAGCTTCTCTTTCTCTCTCTCTCTCTCACTCACAGCTTCTCTTTCTCTCTCTCACATGCACAGCTTCTCTTTCTCACTCAGCTTCTCTTTCTCTCTCTCACTCACAGCTTCTCTTTCTCTCTCTCACACTTACAGCTTCTCTTTCGCTCTCTCTCTATCACTGTCACAGCTTCTCTCTCTCTCTCACTCACTCTCACTCACAGCTTCTCTTTCTCACACACACACACAGCTTCTCTCTCACACACTCACAGCTTCTCACTCTCTCTCTCTCATTCACAATTATCTCTCTCTCTCACTCACAACTTCTCTCTCTCTCACTCACAGCTTCTCTTTCTGTCTCTCTCACTCACAGCTTCTCTTTCTCCCTCTCTCTCTCACTCACAGCTTCTCTCTCTCACAGCTTCTCTTTCTTTCTTTCTCTCTCTCTCACTCACACCTTCTCTCTCTCTCTCACAGCTTCTCTCTCTCACTCACAGCTTCTCTCTCACACACACACAGCTTCTCTTACTCTCTCTCTCACTCACAGCTTCTCTTTATCTCTCTCTCTCACTCACAGCTTCTCTTTCTCTCTCTCTCTCACTCACAGCTTCTCTTTCTCTTTCTCTCTCTCACTCACATCTTCTCTCTCTCTCTCAGCTTCTCTCTCTCTCTCACTCACAGCTTCTCTTTCTCTCTCTCACACACAGCTTCTCTTTCTCTCTCTCTCTCTCACTCACAGCTTCTCTCTCTCCCACAGCTTCTCTTTCTCTCTCTCTGTCACTCACAGCTTCACTTTCTCTGTTTCTCTCTAACTCACAGCTTCCCTTTTTCTCTCTCTCACTCAAAGCTTCTCTTTCTCTCTCTCTCTCTCACTCACAGCTTCTCTTTCTCATTCTCTCTCTCACTCACATCTTCTCTCTCTCTCTCACTCACAGCTTCTCTCTCTCTCACTCTCTCACAGCTTCTCTTTCTCTCTCTCTCTCACTCACAGCTTCTCTCTCTCTCACACACACACTCACAGCTTCTCTTTCTCTCTCTCTCTCTCACTCACAGCTTCTCTTTCTCTCTCTCGCACTCACAGCTTCTCTTTCTCTCTCTCACACAGCTTCTATTTCTCTCTCACACACACAGAGTTTCTTTCTCTCTCTCTCACAGCTTCTCTCTCTCTCACTCACAGCTTCTCTCTCTCTTTCTCACAGCTACTCTTTCTCTCTCTTTCACTCTCAGCTTCTCTTTCGCTCTCTCTCTCTCACTCACTTCTCTTTCTCTCTCTCTCACTCACAGCTTCTCTTTCTCTCTCTCATTCTCACTCAGATTCTCTTTCTCTCTCTCTCTCACTCACAGCTTCTCTTTCTCTCTCTCACTCACAGCTTCTCTTTCCCTCTCTCTCTCACTCACAGCTTCTCTTTCGCTCTCTCTCTATCACTGTCACAGCATCTCTCTCTCACACACACTCTCACTCACAGCTTCTCTTTCTCTCTCTCTCCACTCACAGCTTCTGTTTCTCTCTCTCTCACTCACAGCTTCTCTTTATCTCTCTCTCTCACTCACAGCTTCTCTTTCTCTCTCTCTCTCTCTCACTCACAGCTTCTCTTTCTCTTTCTCTCTCTCACTCACATCTTCTCTCTCTCTCTCTCACTCACAGCTTCTCTCTCTCACACTCACAGCTTCTCTCTCTCTCTCTCTCTCTCACCTTCTCTTTCTCTGTCTCTCTCTAACTCACAGCTTCTCTTTATATCTCTCTCACTCACAGCTTCTCTTTCTCTCTCTCTCTCTCACTCATAGCTTCTCTTTCTCTCTCTCTCACTCACAGCTTCTCACTCTCACTCACTCACAGCTTATCTCTCTCTCTCACTCACAGCTTCTCTTTCTCTCTCTCTCTCACTCACAGCTTCTCTTTCTCTCTCTCTCACTCACAGCTTCTCTTTCTCTCTCTCTCTCTCACGCACAGCTTCTCTTTCTCTCTCTCTCACTCACATCTTCTCTTTCTCTCTCTCTCTCTCTCACACACAGCTTCTCTCTCTCTCTCACTCACAGCTTCACTTTCTCTCTCTCACTCACTCACAGCTTCTCTTTCTCTTTCTCTCTCTAACTCACAGCTTCTATTTATCTCTCTCTCTCACTCACAGCTTCTCTTTCTCTCTCTCTCACTCACAGCTTCTCCTTCTCTCTCTCTCACTCACATCTCCTCTCTCTCTCTATCTATCTCTCACTCACAGCTTCTCTCTCTCTCTCTTACTCTCACTCACAGCTTCTCTTTCTCTCTCACACACACAGTTTCTCTCTCTTTCTCACTCACAGCTTCTCTCTCTCTCTCAATCACTCACAGCTTCTCTCTCTCTGTCACTCACAGCTTCTCTCTCTCACTCACAGCTTCTCTTTCTCTCTCTCTCACTCACAGCTTCTCTTTCTCCCTCTCTCTCTCACAGCTTCTCTCTCTCACTCAGAGCTTCTCTTTCTTTCTCTCTCTCTCACTCACAGCTTCTCTCTCTCTCACACACACAGCTTCTCTCTCTCTCACTCACTCACAGCTTCTCTTTCTCTCTTTCTTTCTTTCTCAATCACTCACAGCTTTTTTTCTCTCTCTCTCACAGCTTCTCTTTATCTCTCTCTCACTCACATCTTCTCTCTCTCTCTCACTCACAGCTTCTCTCTCTCTCACTCACAGCTTCTCTTTCTCTCTCTCTCTCACAGCTTCTCTTTCTCTCTCTCTCTCTCACTCACAGCTCTCTCTCTTTCTTTCTCTCTCACTCACAGCTTCTCATTCTCTCTCTCTCTCTCGCACTCACAGCTTCTCTTTCTCTCTCTCACTCACAGCTTCTCTTTCTCTCTCACACACACACAGCTTCTCTTTCTCTCTCACTCTCTCTTACAGAGTTTCTTTCTCTCTCACACACAGCTTCTCTCTCTCACTCACAGCTTCTCTCTCTCTTACTCACAGCTACTCTTTTTCTCTCTCTCTCGCACTTTCATCTTTTCTTTCGCTCTCTCTCTCTCACTCACAGCTTCTCTTTCTCTCTCTCTCACTCATAGCTTCTCTTTCTCTCTCTCTTTCTCACTCAGCTTCTCTTTCTCTCTCTCTTACTCACAGCTTCTCTTTCTCTCTCACTCACAGCTTCTCTTTCTCACTCTCTGTCACTCACAGCTTCTCTTTCTCTTTCTCTCTCTCACTCACATCTTCTCTCTCTCTCTCACTCACAGCTTCTCTCTCTCACTCACTCACAGCTTCTCTTTCTTTCTCTCTCTCTCTCACAGCTTCTCTTTCTCTTTCTCTCTCTATCTCACAGCATCTCTCTCTCTCTCACTCACAGCTTCTCTTTCACTCTCTCTCTCTCACTCACAGCTTCTCTTTCTCTGTCTCTAACTCACAGCTTCTCTTTATCTCTATCTCACTCACAGCTTCTCTTTCTCTCTCTCTCTCTCACTCACAGCTTTTTTCTCTCTCTCTCACTCACAGCTTCTCTTTATCTCTCTCTCACTCACATCTTCTCTCTCTCATACTCACAGCTTCTCTCTCTCTCACTCACAGCTTCTCTTTCTCTCTCTCTCACACAGCTTCTCTTTCTCTCTCTCTCTCTGTCACTCACAGCTCTCTCTCTTTCTCTCTCACTCACAGCTTCTCTTTCTCTCTCTCTCTCGCACTCACAGCTTCTCTTTCTCTCTCTCACTCACAGCTTCTCTTTCACACACACACACAGCTTCTCTTTCTCTCACTCAGTCTCTCTCACAGAGTTTCTTTCTCTCTCACACACAGCTTCTCTCTCTCACTCACAGCTTCTCTCTCTCTTACTCACAGCTACTCTTTCTCTCTCTCTCTCTCTCGCACTTTCATCTTTTCTTTCACTCTCTCTCTCTCACTCACAGATTCTCTTTCTCTCTCTCTCACTCATAGCTTCTTTCTCTCTCTCTTTCTCACTCAGCTTCTCTTTCTCTCTCTCTTACTCACAGCTTCTCTTTCTCTCTCACTCACAGCTTCTCTTTATCTCTCTCTGTCACTCACAGCTTCTCTTTCTCTTTCTCTCTCTCACTCACATCTTCTCTCTCACTCACAGCTTCTCTCTCTCACTCACTCACAGCTTCTCTTTCTTTCTCTCTCTCTCTCACAGCTTCTCTTTCTCTTTCTCTCTCTATCTCACAGCATCTCTCTCTCACTCACAGATTCTCTTTCACTCTCTCCCTCTCACTCACAGCTTCTCTTTCTCTGTCTCTAACTCACAGCTTCTCTTTATCTCTATCTCACTCACAGCTTCTCTTTCTCTCTCTCTCTCGCACAGCTTCTCTTTCTCTCTCTCACTCACAACTTCTCTCTCGCTCTCTCTCACTCACTCACAGCTTCTCTCTCTCTCTCTCACAGCTTCTCTTTCTCTCTCTCTATCTCACTCACAGCTTCTCTTTCTCTCTCTCTCTCACTCACAGCTTCTCTTTCTCTCTCTCTCTCTCACTCACAGCTTCTCCTTCTCTCTCTCTCACTCACATCTCCTCTCTCTCTCTATCTCTATCTCTCACTCACAGCTTCTCTCTCTCTCTTACTCACTCTCACTCACAGCTTCTCTTTCTCTCTCTCACACACAGTTTCTCTCTCTCTCTCACTCACACCTTCTCTCTCTCTCTCTCAATCACTCACAGCTTCTCTCTCTCTGTCACTCACAGCTTCTCTCTCTCTCACTCACAGCTTCTCTTTCTCTCTCTCTCACTCACAGCTTCTCTTTCTCCCTCTCTCTCTCACTCACAGCTTCTCTCTCTCACTCAGAGCTTCTCTTTCTTTCTCTCTCACTCACAGCTTCTCTCTCTCACACACACACAGCTTCTCTCTCTCTCACTCACTCACAGCTTCTCTTTCTCTCTCTCTCTCTCACTCACAGCTTTTTTCTCTCTCTCTCACTCACAGCTTCTCTTTATCTCTCTCTCACTCACATCTTCTCTCTCTCTCTCACTCACAGCTTCTCTCTCTCTCACTCACAGCTTCTCTTTCTCTCTCTCTCACTCACAGCTTCTCTTTCTCTCTCTCTCTCTCACTCACAGCTCTCTCTCTTTCTTTCTCTCTCACTCACAGCTTCTCATTCTCTCTCTCTCTCGCACTCACAGATTCTCTTTCTCTCTCTCACTCACAGCTTCTCTTTCTCTCTCACACACACACACAGCTTCTCTTTCTCTCTCACTCACTCTCTCTCACAGAGTTTCTTTCTCTCTCACACACAGCTTCTCTCTCTCACTCACAGCTTCTCTCTCTCTTACTCACAGCTACTCTTTCTCTCTCTCACACACTTTCATCTTTTCTTTCTCTCTCTCTCTCTCACTCACAGCTTCTCTTTCTCTCTCTCTCACTCATAGCTTCTCTTTCTCTCTCTCTTTCTCACTCAGCTTCTCTTTCTCTCTCTCTTACTCACAGCTTCTCTTTCTCTCTCACTCACAGCTTCTCTTTCTAACTCTCTGTCACTCACAGCTTCTCTTTCTCTTTCTCTCTCTCACTCACATCTTCTCTCTCTCTCTCACTCACAGCTTCTCTCTCTCACTCACTCACAGCTTCTCTTTCTTTCTCTCTCTCTCTCACAGCTTCTCTTTCTCTTTCTCTCTCTATCTCACAGCATCTCTCTCTCTCACTCACAGCATCTCTTTCACTCTCTCTCTCTCACTCACAGCTTCTCTTTCTCTGTCTCTAACTCACAGCTTCTCTTTATCTCTATCTCACTCACAGCTTCTCTTTCTCTCTCTCTCTCACTCACAGCTTTTTTTCTCTCTCTCTCACTCACAGCTTCTCTTTATCTCTCTCTCACTCACTTCTCTCTCTCTCTCTCACTCACAGCTTCTCTCTCTCTCACTCACAGCTTCTCTTTCTCTCTCTCTCTAACAGCTTCTCTTTCTCTCTCTCTCTGTCACTCACAGCTCTCTCTCTTTCTTTCTCTCTCACTCACAGCTTCTCTTTCTCTCTCTCTCTCGCACTCACAGCTTCTCTCTCTCTCTCTCACTCACAGCTTCTCTTTCTCTCTCACACACACACAGCTTCTCTTTCTCTCTCACTCAGTTTCTCTCACAGAGTTTCTTTCTCTCTCACACACAGCTTCTCTCTCTCACTCACAGCTTCTCTCTCTTACTCACAGCTACTCTTTCTCTCTCTCTCTCGCACTTTAATCTTTTCTTTCGCTCTCTCTCTCTCACTCATAGCTTCTCTTTCTCTCTCTCTTTCTCACTCAGCTTCTCTTTCTCTCTCTTACTCACAGCTTCTCTTTCTCTCTCACTCACAGCTTCTCTTTCTCTCTCTCTGTCACTCACAGCTTCTCTTTCTCTTTCTCTCTCTCACTCACATCTTCTCTCTCTCTCTCACTCACAGCTTCTCTCTCTCACTCACTCACAGCTTCTCTTTCTTTCTCTCTCTCTCTCACAGCTTCTCTTTCTCTTTCTCTCTCTATCTCACAGCATCTCACTCTCTCACTCACAGCTTCTCTTTCACTCTCTCTCTCACTCACAGCTTCTCTTTCTCTGTCTCTAACTCACAGCTTCTCTTTATCTCTATCTCACTCACAGCTTCTCTTTCTCTCTCTCTCTCTCGCACAGCTTCTCTTTCTCTCTCTCACTCACAACTTCTCTCTCGCTCTCTCTCACTCACTCACAGCTTCTCTCTCTCTCTCACAGCTTCTCTTTCTCTCTCTCTATCTCACTCACAGCTTCTCTTTCTCTCTCTCTCTCACTCACAGCTTCTCTTTCTCTTTCTCTCTCTAACTCACAGCTTCTATTTATCTCTCTCTCACTCACAGCTTCTCTTTCTCTCTCTCACTCACAGCTTCTCCTTCTCTCTCTCTCTCACTCACATCTCCTCTCTCTCTCTCTCACTCACAGCTTCTCTCTCTCTTACTCACTCTCACTCACAGCTTCTCTTTCTCTCACACACACACTCACAGTTTCTCTCTCTCTCACTCACAGCTTCTCTCTCTCTCTCTCTCTCAATCACTCACAGCTTCTCTCTCTCTCTCACTCACAGCTTCTCTCTCACTCACAGCTTCTCTTTCTCTCTCTCTCACTCACAGCTTCTCTTTCTCCCTCTCTCTCTCACTCATAGCTTCTCTCTCTCACTCAGAGCTTCTCTTTCTTTATCTCTCTCTCACTCACAGCTTCTCTCTCTCTCACACACACAGCTTCTCTCTCTCTCACTCACTCACAGCTTCTCTTTCTCTCTCTCTCTCACTCACAGCTTTTTTTCTCTCTCTCTCACTCACAGCTTCTCTTTATCTCTCTCTCACTCACATCTTCTCTCTCTCTCTCACTCACATCTTCTCTCTCTCTCACTCACAGCTTCTCTTTCTCTCTCTCTCTCACAGCTTCTCTTTCTCTCTCTCTCTGTCACTCACAGCTCTCTCTTTCTCTCTCACTCACAGCTTCTCTTTCTTTCTCTCTCTCTCTCTCTCACTCACAGCTTCTCTTTCTCTGTCTCTCTAACTCACAGCATCTCTTTATCTCTCTCTAACTCACATCTCTCTCTCTTTCTTTCTCTCTCACTCACAGCTTCTCTTTCTTTCTCTCTCTCTCTCTCACTCACATCTTCTCTCTCTCTCTCTCACTCACAGCTTCTCTCTCTCTCTCACTCACAGCTTCTCTCTCTCTCTCTCACAGCTTCTCTTTCTCTGTCTCTCTCTAACTCACAGCTTCTCTTTATATCTCTCTCACTCACAGCTTCTCTTTCTCTCTCTCTCTCACTCACAGCTTCTCTTTCTCTCTCTCTCACTCACAGCTTCTCTCTCACTCTCTCACACACTCACAGCTTATCTCTCTCTCTCACTCACAGCTTCTCTTTCTCTCTCTCTCTCACTCACCGCTTCTCTTTCTCTCTCTCTCTCACTCATAGCTTCTCTCTCTCTCACTCACAGCTTCACTTTCTCTCTCTCACTCACTCACAGCTTCTCTTTCTCTTTCTCTCTCTAACTCACAGCTTCTATTTATCTCTCTCTCACTCACAGCTTCTCTTTCTCTCTCTCTCACTCACAGCTTCTCCTTCTCTCTCTCTCACTCACATCTCCTCTCTCTCTCTCTCTATCTCTCACTCACAGCTTCTCTCTCTCTCTTACTCACTCACTCACAGCTTCTCTTTCTCTCTCACACACACTCACAGTTTCTCTCTCTCTCTCACTCACAGCTTCTCTCTCTCTCTCAATCACTCACAGCTTCTCTCTCTCTCACTCACAGCTTCTCTCTCTCTCACTCACAGCTTCTCTTTCTCTCTCTCTCACTCACAGCTTCTCTTTCTCCCTCTCTCTCTCACTCACAGCTTCTCTCTCTCACTCAGAGCTTCTCTTTCTTTCTTTATCTCTCTCTCACTCACAGCTCTCTCTCACACACACACAGCTTCTCTCTCACTCACTCACTCACAGCTTCTCTTTCTCTCTCTCTCACTCACAGCTTTTTTTCTCTCTCTCTCTCACTCACAGCTTCTCTTTATCTCTCTCTCACTCACATCTTCTCTCTCTCTCTCACACACACTCACAGTTTCTCTCTCTCTCTCACTCACAGCTTCTCTCTCTCTCTCAATCACTCACAGCTTCTCTCTCTCTCACTCACAGCTTCTCTCTCTCTCACTCACAGCTTCTCTTTCTCTCTCTCTCACTCACAGCTTCTCTTTCTCCCTCTCTCTCTCACTCACAGCTTCTCTCTCTCACTCAGAGCTTCTCTTTCTTTCTTTATCTCTCTCTCACTCACAGCTCTCTCTCACACACACACAGCTTCTCTCTCACTCACTCACTCACAGCTTCTCTTTCTCTCTCTCTCACTCACAGCTTTTTTTCTCTCTCTCTCTCACTCACAGCTTCTCTTTATCTCTCTCTCACTCACATCTTCTCTCTCTCTCTCACTCACAGCTTCTCTCTCTCTCACTCACAGCTTCTCTTTCTCTTTCTCTCTCACAGCTTCTCTTTCTCTCTCTCTGTCACTCACAGCTCTCTCTCTTTCTCTCTCACTCAAAGCTTCTCTTTCTTTCTCTCTCTCTCTCTCACTCACAGCTTCTCTTTCTCTGTCTCTCTAACTCACAGCTTCTCTTTATCTCTCTCTCACTCACAGCTCTCTCTCTTTCTCTCTCACTCACAGCTTCTCTTTCTTTCTCTCTCACTCACAGCTTCTCTCTCTCTCACTCACAGCTTCTCTCTCTCTCTCTCACAGCTTCTCTTTCTCTGTCTCTCTCTAACTCACAGCTTCTCTTTATATCTCTCTCACTCACAGCTTCTCTCTCTCTCTCTCTCACTCACAGCTTCTCTTTCTCTCTCTCTCACTCACAGCTTCTCTCTCACTCTCTCTCACTCACTCACAGCTTATCTCTCTCTCACTCACAGCTTCTCTTTCTCTCTCTCTCTCACTCACAGATTCACTTTCTCTCTCTCTCTCACTCACAGCTTCTCTTTCTCTCTCTCTCTCACGCACAGCTTCTCTTTCTCTCTCTCTCACTCACATCTTCTCTTTCTCTCTCTCTCTCTCACTCACAGCTTCTCTCTCTCTCACTCACAGCTTCACTTTCTCTCTCTCACTCACTCACAGCTTCTCTTTCTCTTTCTCTCTCTAACTCACAGCTTCTATTTATCTCTCTCTCACTCCCAGCTTCTCTTTCTCTCTCTCTCTCACTCACAGCTTCTCCTTCTCTCTCTCTCACTCACATCTCCTCTCTCTCTCTCTATCTCTCACAGCTTCTCTCTCTCTCTCTTACTCACTCTCACTCACAGCTTCTCTTTCTCTCTCACACACACTCACAGTTTCTCTCTCTCTCTCACTCACATCTTCTCTCTCTCTCTCTCACTCACAGCTTCTCTCTCTCTCTCACTCACAGCTTCTCTCTCTCTCTCTCACAGCTTCTCTTTCTCTGTCTCTCTCTAACTCACAGCTTCTCTTTATATCTCTCTCACTCACAGCTTCTCTTTCTCTCTCTCTCTCACTCACAGCTTCTCTTTCTCTCTCTCTCACTCACAGCTTCTCTCTCACTCTCTCACACACTCACAGCTTATCTCTCTCTCTCACTCACAGCTTCTCTTTCTCTCTCTCTCTCACTCACCGCTTCTCTTTCTCTCTCTCTCTCACTCATAGCTTCTCTCTCTCTCACTCACAGCTTCACTTTCTCTCTCTCACTCACTCACAGCTTCTCTTTCTCTTTCTCTCTCTAACTCACAGCTTCTATTTATCTCTCTCTCACTCACAGCTTCTCTTTCTCTCTCTCTCACTCACAGCTTCTCCTTCTCTCTCTCTCACTCACATCTCCTCTCTCTCTCTCTCTATCTCTCACTCACAGCTTCTCTCTCTCTCTTACTCACTCTCACTCACAGCTTCTCTTTCTCTCTCACACACACTCACAGTTTCTCTCTCTCTCTCACTCACAGCTTCTCTCTCTCTCTCAATCACTCACAGCTTCTCTCTCTCTCACTCACAGCTTCTCTCTCTCTCACTCACAGCTTCTCTTTCTCTCTCTCTCACTCACAGCTTCTCTTTCTCCCTCTCTCTCTCACTCAGAGCTTCTCTCTCTCACTCAGAGCTTCTCTTTCTTTCTTTATCTCTCTCTCACTCACAGCTTCTCTCTCTCACACACACACAGCTTCTCTCTCACTCACTCACTCACAGCTTCTCTTTCCCTCTCTCTCACTCACAGCTTTTTTTCTCTCTCTCTCTCACTCACAGCTTCTCTTTATCTCTCTCTCACTCACATCTTCTCTCTCTCTCTCACTCACAGCTTCTCTCTCTCTCACTCACAGCTTCTCTTTCTCTTTCTCTCTCACAGCTTCTCTTTCTCTCTCTCTGTCACTCACAGCTCTCTCTCTTTCTCTCTCACTCAAAGCTTCTCTTTCTTTCTTTCTCTCTCTCTCTCTCTCACTCACAGCTTCTCTTTCTCTGTCTCTCTAACTCACAGCTTCTCTTTATCTCTCTCTCACTCACAGCTCTCTCTCTTTCTCTCTCACTCACAGCTTCTCTTTCTTTCTCTCTCACTCACAGCTTCTCTCTCTCTCACTCACAGCTTCTCTCTCTCTCACAGCTTCTCTTTCTCTGTCTCTCTCTAACTCACAGCTTCTCTTTATATCTCTCTCACTCACAGCTTCTCTCTCTCTCACTCACTCACAGCTTCTCTTTCTCTCTCTCTCACTCACAGCTTCTCTCTCACTCTCTCTCACTCACTCACAGCTTATCTCTCTCTCACTCACAGCTTCTCTTTCTCTCTCTCTCTCACTCACAGATTCACTTTCTCTCTCTCTCACTCACAGCTTCTCTTTCTCTCTCTCTCTCACGCACAGCTTCTCTTTCTCTCTCTCTCACTCACATCTTCTCTTTCTCTCTCTCTCTCTCTCACTCACAGCTTCTCTCTCTCTCACTCACAGCTTCACTTTCTCTCTCTCACTCACTCACAGCTTCTCTTTCTCTTTCTCTCTCTAACTCACAGCTTCTATTTATCTCTCTCTCACTCCCAGCTTCTCTTTCTCTCTCTCTCTCACTCACAGCTTCTCCTTCTCTCTCTCTCACTCACATCTCCTCTCTCTCTCTCTATCTCTCACAGCTTCTCTCTCTCTCTCTCTTACTCACTCTCACTCACAGCTTCTCTTTCTCTCTCACACACACTCACAGTTTCTCTCTCTCTCTCACTCACAGCTTCTCTCTCTCTCAATCACTCACAGCTTCTCTCTCTCTCTCACTCACAGCTTCTCTCTCTCTCACTCGCAGCTTCTCATTCTCTCTCTCTCACTCACAGCTTCTCTTTCTCCCTCTCTCTCTCACTCACAGCTTCTCTCTCACTCAGAGCTTCTCTTTCTTTATCTCTCTCTCACTCACAGCTTCTCTCTCTCTCACACACACAGCTTCTCTCTCTCTCACTCACTCACAGCTTCTCTTTCTCTCTCTCTCTCTCACTCACAGCTTTTTTTCTCTCTCTCTCTCACTCACGGCTTCTCTTTCTCTCTCTCACTCACATCTTCTCTCTCTCACTCACTCACAGCTTCTCTCTCTCTCACTCAAAGCTTCTCTTTCTCTCTCTCTCACACAGCTTCTCTTTCTATCTCTCTCTGTCACTCACAGCTCTCTCTCTTTCTCTCTCACTCACAGCTTCTCTTTCTTTCTCTCTCTCTCTCTCTCACTCACAGCTTCTCTTTCTCTGTCTCTCTAACTCACAGCTTCTCTTTATCTCTCTCTCACTCACAGCTCTCTCTCTTTCTCTCTCACTCACAGCTTCTCTTTCTTTCTCTCTTTCTCTCTCTCACTCACATCTTCTCTCTCTCTCTCACTCACAGCTTCTCTCTCTCTCTCACTCACAGTTTCTCTCTCTCTCTCACTCACAGCTTCTCTCTCTCTCTCTCTCACAGCTTCTCTTTCTCTGTCTCTCTCTAACTCACAGCTTCTCTTTATATCTCTCTCACTCACAGCTTCTCTTTCTCTCTCTCTCACTCACAGCTTCTCTTTCTCTCTCTCTCACTCACAGCTTCTCTCTCACTCTCTCTCACTCACTCACAGCTTATCTCTCTCTCACTCACAGCTTCTCTTTCTCTCTCTCTCTCACTCACAGATTCTCTTTCTCTCTCTCTCTCACTCACAGCTTCTCTTTCTCTCTCTCTATCACGCACAGCTTCTCTTTCTCTCTCTCTCACTCACATCTTCTCTTTCTCTCTCTCTCTCTCTCACTCACAGCTTCTCTCTCTCTCTCACTCACAGCTTCACTTTCTCTCTCTCACTCACTCACAGCTTCTCTTTCTCTTTCTCTCTCTAACTCACAGCTTCTATTTATCTCTCTCTCTCACTCACAGCTTCTCTTTCTCTCTCTCTCTCACTCACAGCTTCTCCTTCTCTCTCTCTCACTCACATCTCCTCTCTCTCTCTCTCTATCTCTCACTCACAGCTTCTCTCTCTCTCTATTACTCACTCTCACTCACAGCTTCTCTTTCTCTCACACACACACTCACAGTTTCTCTCTCTCTCTCACTTACAGCTTCTCTCTCTCTCAATCACTCACAGCTTCTCTCTCTCTCTCTCTCACTCACAGCTTCTATTTCTCTGTCTCTCTCTCACACTCACAGCTTCTCTTTATCTCTCTCTCACTCACAGCTTCTCATTCTCTCTCTCTCTCACTCACAGCTTCTCTTTCTCTCTCTCTCTCTCGCACAGCTTCTCTTTCTCTCTCTCACTCACAACTTCTCTCTCGCGCTCTCTCACTCACTCACAGCTTCTCTCTCTCTCACACAGCTTCTCTTTCTCTCTCTCTATCTCACTCACAGCTTCTCTTTCTCTCTCTCTCACTCACAGCTTCTCTTTCTCTCTCTCTCTCTCTCTCTCACTCACAGCTTCTCTTTCTCTCTCTCACACGCACAGCTTCTCTTTCTCATTCAGCTTCTCTTTCTCTCTCTCACTCACAGCTTCTCTTTCTCTCTCACACACTTACAGCTTCTCTTTCGCTCTCTTTCTATCACTGTCACAGCTTCTCTCTCTCTCTCTTTCTCTCTCACTCACAGCTTCTCTTTCTTTCTCTCTCTCTCTCTCACTCACATCTTCTCTCTCTCTCTCTCACTCACAGCTTCTCTCTCTCTCACTCACAGCTTCTCTCTCTCTCTCTCACAGCTTCTCTTTCTCTGTCTCTCTCTAACTCACAGCTTCTCTTTATATCTCTCTCACTCACAGCTTCTCTTTCTCTCTCTCTCTCACTCACAGGTTCTCTTTCTCTCTCTCTCACTCACAGCTTCTCTCTCACTCTCTCTCACACACTCACAGCTTATCTCTCTCTCTCACTCACAGCTTCTCTTTCTCTCTCTCTCACTCACCGCTTCTCTTTCTCTCTCTCTCTCACTCATAGCTTCTCTCTCTCTCACTCACAGCTTCATTTTCTCTCTCTCACTCACTCACAGCTTCTCTTTCTCTTTCTCTCTCTAACTCACAGCTTCTATTTATCTCTCTCTCACTCACAGCTTCACTTTCTCTCTCTCACTCACTCACAGCTTCTCCTTCTCTCTCTCTCACTCACATCTCCTCTCTCTCTCTCTCCATCTCTCACTCACAGCTTCTCTCTCTCTCTTACTCACTCTCACTCACAGCTTCTCTTTCTCTCTCACACACACTCACAGTTTCTCTCTCTCTCTCACTCACAGCTTCTCTCTCTCTCTCTCAATCACTCACAGCTTCTCTCTCTCTCTCACTCACAGCTTCTCTCTCTCTCACTCACAGCTTCTCTTTCTCTCTCTCTCACTCACAGCTTCTCTTTCTCCCTCTCTCTCTCACTCACAGCTTCTCTCTCTCACTCAGAGCTTCTCTTTCTTTATCTCTCTCTCACTCACAGCTTCTCTCTCTCACACACACACAGCTTCTCTCTCACTCACTCACTCACAGCTTCTCTTTCTCTCTCTCTCACTCACAGCTTTTTTTCTCTCTCTCTCTCACTCACAGCTTCTCTTTATCTCTCTCTCACTCACATCTTCTCTCTCTCTCTCACTCACAGCTTCTCTCTCTCACTCACAGCTTCTCTTTCTCTTTCTCTCTCACAGCTTCTCTTTCTCTCTCTCTCTGTCACTCACAGCTCTCTCTCTTTCTCTCTCACTCAAAGCTTCTCTTTCTTTCTCGCTCTCTCTCTCACAGCTTCTCTTTCTCTGTCTCTCTAACTCACAGCTTCTCTTTATCTCTCACTCTCACTAACAGCTCTCTCTCTTTCTCTCTCACTCACAGCTTCTCTTTCTTTCTCTCTCTCTCTCTCACTCACATCTTCTCTCTCTCTCTCTCACTCACAGCTTCTCTCTCTCTCACTCACAGCTTCTCTCTCTCTCTCTCTCACAGCTTCTCTTTCTCTGTCTCTCTCTAACTCACAGCTTCTCTTTATATCTCTCTCACTCACAGCTTCTCTCTCTCTCTCTCTCTCACTCACAGCTTCTCTTTCTCTCTCTCTCACTCACAGCTTCTCTCTCATGCTCTCTCACTCACTCACAGCTTATCTCTCTCTCACTCACAGCTTCTCTTTCTCTCTCTCTCTCACTCACAGATTCTCTTTCTCTCTCTCTCTCACTCACAGCTTCTCTTTCTCTCTCTCTCTCATGCACAGCTTCTCGTTCTCCCTCTCTCACTCACATCTTCTCTTTCTCTCTCTCTCTCACTCACAGCTTCTCTCTCTCTCACTCACAGCTTCACTTTCTCTCTCTCACTCACTCACAGCTTCTCTTTCTCTTTCTCTCTCTAACTCACAGCTTCTATTTATCTCTCTCTCTCACTCCCAGCTTCTCTTTCTCTCTCTCTCTCACTCACAGCTTCTCCTTCTCTCTCTCTCACTCACATCTCCTCTCTCTCTCTCTCTGTCTCTCACTCACAGCTTCTCTCTCTCTCTCTCTTACTCACTCTCACTCACAGCTTCTCTTTCTCTCTCACACACACTCACAGTTTCTCTCTCTCTCTCACTCACAGCTTCTCTCTCTCTCAATCACTCACAGCTTCTCTCTCTCTCTCACTCACAGCTTCTCTCTCTCTCACTCGCAGCTTCTCTTTCTCTCTCTCTCACTCACAGCTTCTCTTTCTCCCTCCCTCTCTCACTCACAGCTTCTCTCTCACTCAGAGCTTCTCTTTCTTTATCTCTCTCTCACTCACAGCTTCTCTCTCTCTCACACACACAGCTTCTCTCTCTCTCACTCACTCACAGCTTCTCTTTCTCTCTCTCTCTCACTCACAGCTTTTTTTCTCTCTCTCTCTCACTCAAGGCTTCTCTTTCTCTCTCTCACTCACATCTTCTCTCTCTCACTCACTCACAGCTTCTCTCTCTCTCACTCAAAGCTTCTCTTTCTCTCTCTCTCACACAGCTTCTCTTTCTCTCTCTCTCTGTCACTCACAGCTCTCTCTCTTTCTCTCTCACTCACAGCTTCTCTTTCTTTCTCTCTCTCTCTCTCTCACTCACAGCTTCTCTTTCTCTGTCTCTCTAACTCACAGCTTCTCTTTATCTCTCTCTCACTTACAGCTCTCTCTCTTTCTCTCTCACTCACAGCTTCTCTTTCTTTCTCTCTTTTTCTCTCTCACTCACATCTTCTCTCTCTCTCTCACTCACAGCTTCTCTCTCTCACTCACTCACAGCTTCTCTCTCTCTCTCTCACAGCTTCTCTTTCTCTGTCTCTCTAACTCACAGCTTCTCTTTATATCTCTCTCACTCACAGCTTCTCTTTCTCTCTCTCTCTCACTCACAGCTTCTCTTTCTCTCTCTCTCACTCACAGCTTGTCTCTCACTCTCTCTCACTCACTCACAGCTTATCTCTCTCTCACTCACAGCTTTTCTTTCTCTCTCTCTCTCACTCACAGATTCTCTTTCTCTCTCTCTCTCACTCACAGCTTCTCTTTCTCTCGCTCTCTCACGCACAGCTTCTCTTTCTCTCTCTCTCACTCACATCTTCTCTTTCTCTCTCTCTCTCTCTCACTCACAGCTTCTCTCTCTCTCACTCACAGCTTCACTTTCTCTCTCTCACTCACTCACAGCTTCTCTTTCTCTTTCTCTCTCTAACTCACAGCTTCTATTTATCTCTCTCTCTCACTCCCAGCTTCTCTCTCTCTCTCTCTCTCACTCACAGCTTCTCCTTCTCTCTCTCTCACTCACATCTCCTCTCTCTCTCTATCTCTCACTCACAGCTTCTCTTTCTCTCTCACACACACTCACAGTTTCTCTCTCTCTCTCACTCACAGCTTCTCTCTCTCTCAATCACTCACAGCTTCTCTCTCTCTCTCACTCACAGCTTCTCTCTCTCTCACTCGCAGCTTCTCTTTCTCTCTCTCTCACTCACAGCTTCTCTTTCTCCCTCTCTCTCTCACTCACAGCTTCTCTCTCACTCAGAGCTTCTCTTTCTTTATCTCTCTCTCACTCACAGCTTCTCTCTCTCACACACACACAGCTTCTCTCTCTCTCACTCACTCACAGCTTCTCCTTCTCTCTCTCTCTCTCACTCACAGCTTTTTTTCTCTCTCTCACTCACTCATGGCTTCTCTTTCTCTCTCTCACTCACATCTTCTCTCTCTTACTCACTCACAGCTTCTCTCACTCTCACTCAAAGCTTCTCTTTCTCTCTCTCACACACAGCTTCTCTTTCTCTCTCTCTGTCACTCACAGCTCTCTCTCTTTCTCTCTCACTCACAGCTTCTCTTTCTTTCTTTCTCTCTCTCTCTCTCTCACTCACAGCTTCTCTTTCTCTGTCTCTCTAACTCACAGCTTCTCTTTATCTCTCTCTCACTCACAGCTCTCTCTCTTTCTCTCTCACTCACAGCATCTCTTTCTTTCTCTCTTTCTCTCTCTCACTCACATCTTCTCTCTCTCTCTCACTCACAGCTTCTCTCTCTCTCTCACTCACAGCTTCTCTCTCTCTCTCTCACACAGCTTCTCTTTCTCTGTCTCTCACAGCTTCTCTTTCTCTGTCTCTCTCTAACTCACAGCTTCTCTTTATATCTCTCTCACTCACAGCTTCTCTTTCTCTCTCTCTCTCACTCACACCTTCTCTTTCTCTCTCTCTCACTCACAGCTTCGCTCTCACTCTCTCTCACTCACTCACAGCTTATCTCTCTCTCACTCACAGCTTCTCTTTCTCGCTCTCACTCACTCACAGATTCTCTTTCTCTCTCTCTCTCTCTCACTCACAGCTTCTCTTTCTCTCTCTCTCTCACGCACAGCTTCTCTTTCTCTCTCTCTCACTCACATCTTCTCTTTCTCTCTCTCTCTCTCTCACTCACAGCTTCTCTCTCTCTCTCACTCACAGCTTCACTTTCTCTCTCTCACTCACTCACAGCTTCTCTTTCTCTCTCTCTCTCTCACTCACAGCTTCTCTTTCTCTCTCACACACGCACAGCTTCTCTTTCTCACTCAGCTTCTCTTTCTCTCTCTCACTCACAGCTTCTCTTTCTCTCTCACACACTTACAGCTTCTCTTTCGCTCTCTCTCTATCACTGTCACAGCTTCTCTCTCTCTCTCTTTCTCTCTCACTCACAGCTTCTCTTTCTTTCTCTCTCTCTCTCTCTCACTCACATCTTCTCTCTCTCTCTCTCACTCACAGCTTCTCTCTCTCTCTCACTCACAGCTTCTCTCTCTCTCTCACACAGCTTCTCTTTCTCTGTCTCTCTCTAACTCACAGCTTCTCTTTATATCTCTCTCACTCACAGCTTCTCTTTCTCTCTCTCTCTCACTCACAGGTTCTCTTTCTCTCTCTCTCACTCACAGCTTCTCTCTCACTCTCTCTCACACACTCACAGCTTATCTCTCTCTCTCACTCACAGCTTCTCTTTCTCTCTCTCTCACTCACCGCTTCTCTTTCTCTCTCTCTCTCACTCATAGCTTCTCTCTCTCTCACTCACAGCTTCATTTTCTCTCTCTCACTCACTCACAGCTTCTCTTTCTCTTTCTCTCTCTAACTCACAGCTTCTATTTATCTCTCTCTCACTCACAGCTTCACTTTCTCTCTCTCACTCACTCACAGCTTCTCCTTCTCTCTCTCTCACTCACATCTCCTCTCTCTCTCTCTCCATCTCTCACTCACAGCTTCTCTCTCTCTCTTACTCACTCTCACTCACAGCTTCTCTTTCTCTCTCACACACACTCACAGTTTCTCTCTCTCTCTCACTCACAGCTTCTCTCTCTCTCTCTCAATCACTCACAGCTTCTCTCTCTCTCTCACTCACAGCTTCTCTCTCTCTCACTCACAGCTTCTCTTTCTCTCTCTCTCACTCACAGCTTCTCTTTCTCCCTCTCTCTCTCACTCACAGCTTCTCTCTCTCACTCAGAGCTTCTCTTTCTTTATCTCTCTCTCACTCACAGCTTCTCTCTCTCACACACACACAGCTTCTCTCTCACTCACTCACTCACAGCTTCTCTTTCTCTCTCTCTCACTCACAGCTTTTTTTCTCTCTCTCTCTCACTCACAGCTTCTCTTTATCTCTCTCTCACTCACATCTTCTCTCTCTCTCTCACTCACAGCTTCTCTCTCTCACTCACAGCTTCTCTTTCTCTTTCTCTCTCACAGCTTCTCTTTCTCTCTCTCTCTGTCACTCACAGCTCTCTCTCTCTTTCTCTCTCACTCAAAGCTTCTCTTTCTTTCTCTCTCTCTCTCTCACAGCTTCTCTTTCTCTGTCTCTCTAACTCACAGCTTCTCTTTATCTCTCACTCTCACTAACAGCTCTCTCTCTTTCTCTCTCACTCACAGCTTCTCTTTCTTTCTCTCTCTCTCTCTCACTCACATCTTCTCTCTCTCTCTCTCACTCACAGCTTCTCTCTCTCTCACTCACAGCTTCTCTCTCTCTCTCTCACAGCTTCTCTTTCTCTGTCTCTCTCTAACTCACAGCTTCTCTTTATATCTCTCTCACTCACATCTTCTCTCTCTCTCTCTCTCTCTCACTCACAGCTTCTCTTTCTCTCTCTCTCACTCACAGCTTCTCTCTCATGCTCTCTCACTCACTCACAGCTTATCTCTCTCTCACTCACAGCTTCTCTTTCTCTCTCTCTCTCACTCACAGATTCTCTTTCTCTCTCTCTCTCACTCACAGCTTCTCTTTCTCTCTCTCTCACGCACAGCTTCTCGTTCTCCCTCTCTCACTCACATCTTCTCTTTCTCTCTCTCTCTCTCACTCACAGCTTCTCTCTCTCTCACTCACAGCTTCACTTTCTCTCTCTCACTCACTCACAGCTTCTCTTTCTCTTTCTCTCTCTAACTCACAGCTTCTATTTATCTCTCTCTCTCACTCCCAGCTTCTCATTCTCTCTCTCTCTCACTCACAGCTTCTCCTTCTCTCTCTCTCACTCACATCTCCTCTCTCTCTCTCTCTGTCTCTCACTCACAGCTTCTCTCTCTCTCTCTCTTACTCACTCTCACTCACAGCTTCTCTTTCTCTCTCACACACACTCACAGTTTCTCTCTCTCTCTCACTCACAGCTTCTCTCTCTCTCAATCACTCACAGCTTCTCTCTCTCACTCACAGCTTCTCTCTCTCTCACTCGCAGCTTCTCTTTCTCTCTCTCTCACTCACAGCTTCTCTTTCTCCCTCCCTCTCTCACTCACAGCTTCTCTCTCACTCAGAGCTTCTCTTTCTTTATCTCTCTCTCACTCACAGCTTCTCTCTCTCTCACACACACAGCTTCTCTCTCTCACTCACTCACAGCTTCTCTCTCTCTCTCTCACAGCTTCTCTTTCTCTGTCTCTCTAACTCACAGCTTCTCTTTATATCTCTCTCACTCACAGCTTCTCTTTCTCTCTCTCTCTCACTCACAGCTTCTCTTTCTCTCTCTCTCACTCACAGCTTGTCTCTCACTCTCTCTCACTCACTCACAGCTTATCTCTCTCTCACTCACAGCTTTTCTTTCTCTCTCTCTCTCACTCACAGATTCTCTTTCTCTCTCTCTCACTCACAGCTTCTCTTTCTCTCGCTCTCTCACGCACAGCTTCTCTTTCTCTCTCTCTCACTCACATCTTCTCTTTCTCTCTCTCTCTCTCTCACTCACAGCTTCTCTCTCTCTCACTCACAGCTTCACTTTCTCTCTCTCACTCACTCACAGCTTCTCTTTCTCTTTCTCTCTCTAACTCACAGCTTCTATTTATCTCTCTCTCTCACTCCCAGCTTCTCTTTCTCTCTCTCTCTCACTCACAGCTTCTCCTTCTCTCTCTCTCACTCACATCTCCTCTCTCTCTCTATCTCTCACTCACAGCTTCTCTTTCTCTCTCACACACACTCACAGTTTCTCTCTCTCTCTCACTCACAGCTTCTCTCTCTCTCAATCACTCACAGCTTCTCTCTCTCTCTCACTCACAGCTTCTCTCTCTCTCACTCGCAGCTTCTCTTTCTCTCTCTCTCACTCACAGCTTCTCTTTCTCCCTCTCTCTCTCACTCACAGCTTCTCTCTCACTCAGAGCTTCTCTTTCTTTATCTCTCTCTCACTCACAGCTTCTCTCTCTCACACACACACAGCTTCTCTCTCTCTCACTCACTCACAGCTTCTCCTTCTCTCTCTCTCTCTCACTCACAGCTTTTTTTCTCTCTCTCACTCACTCATGGCTTCTCTTTCTCTCTCTCACTCACATCTTCTCTCTCTTACTCACTCACAGCTTCTCTCACTCTCACTCAAAGCTTCTCTTTCTCTCTCTCACACACAGCTTCTCTTTCTCTCTCTCTGTCACTCACAGCTCTCTCTCTTTCTCTCTCACTCACAGCTTCTCTTTCTTTCTTTCTCTCTCTCTCTCTCTCACTCACAGCTTCTCTTTCTCTGTCTCTCTAACTCACAGCTTCTCTTTATCTCTCTCTCACTCACAGCTCTCTCTCTTTCTCTCTCACTCACAGCATCTCTTTCTTTCTCTCTTTCTCTCTCTCACTCACATCTTCTCTCTCTCTCTCACTCACAGCTTCTCTCTCTCTCTCACTCACAGCTTCTCTCTCTCTCTCACACACAGCTTCTCTTTCTCTGTCTCTCACAGCTTCTCTTTCTCTGTCTCTCTCTAACTCACAGCTTCTCTTTATATCTCTCTCACTCACAGCTTCTCTTTCTCTCTCTCTCTCACTCACAGCTTCTCTTTCTCTCTCACACACACTCACAGTTTCTCTCTCTCTCTCACTCACAGCTTCTCTCTCTCTCAATCACTCACAGCTTCTCTCTCTCTCTCACTCACAGCTTCTCTCTCTCTCACTCGCAGCTTCTCTTTCTCTCTCTCTCACTCACAGCTTCTCTTTCTCCCTCTCTCTCTCACTCACAGCTTCTCTCTCACTCAGAGCTTCTCTTTCTTTATCTCTCTCTCACTCACAGCTTCTCTCTCTCTCACACACACAGCTTCTCTCTCTCTCACTCACTCACAGCTTCTCCTTCTCTCTCTCTCTCTCACTCACAGCTTTTTTTCTCTCTCTCACTCACTCATGGCTTCTCTTTCTCTCTCTCACTCACATCTTCTCTCTCTTACTCACTCACAGCTTCTCTCACTCTCACTCAAAGCTTCTCTTTCTCTCTCTCACACACAGCTTCTCTTTCTCTCTCTGTCACTCACAGCTCTCTCTCTTTCTCTCTCACTCACAGCTTCTCTTTCTTTCTTTCTCTCTCTCTCTCTCTCACTCACAGCTTCTCTTTCTCTGTCTCTCTAACTCACAGCTTCTCTTTATCTCTCTCTCACTCACAGCTCTCTCTCTTTCTCTCTCACTCACAGCATCTCTTTCTTTCTCTCTTTCTCTCTCTCACTCACATCTTCTCTCTCTCTCTCACTCACAGCTTCTCTCTCTCTCTCACTCACAGCTTCTCTCTCTCTCTCACTCACAGCTTCTCTCTCTCTCTCACACACAGCTTCTCTTTCTCTGTCTCTCACAGCTTCTCTTTCTCTGTCTCTCTCTAACTCACAGCTTCTCTTTATATCTCTCTCACTCACAGCTTCTCTTTCTCTCTCTCTCTCACTCACACCTTCTCTTTCTCTCTCTCTCACTCACAGCTTCGCTCTCACTCTCTCTCACTCACTCACAGCTTATCTCTCTCTCACTCACAGCTTCTCTTTCTCTCTCTCACTCACTCACAGATTCTCTTTCTCTCTCTCTCTCTCTCACTCACAGCTTCTCTTTCTCTCTCTCTCTCACGCACAGCTTCTCTTTCTCTCTCTCTCACATCTTCTCTTTCTCTCTCTCTCTCTCTCACTCACAGCTTCTCTCTCTCTCTCACTCACAGCTTCACTTTCTCTCTCTCACTCACTCACAGCTTCTCTTTCTCTTTCTCTCTCTAACTCACAGCTTCTATTTATCTCTTTCTCACACTCAGATTTTCTTTTGTTCCCTCTATCACTCACAGCTTCTCTTTCTCTCTCTCTCACTCACAGCTTCTCTTTCTCTCTCTCTTTCTCACTCAGCTTCTCTTTCTCCCTCTCTCACTCACATCTTCTCTCTCTCTCACTCACAGCTTCTCTCTCTCTCTCACTCACAGCTTCTCTTTCTTTCTCTCTCTCTCACAGCTTGTCTTTCTCTCTCTCTCACTCACAGCTTCTCTCTCTCTCTCACTCACAGCTTTTCTTTCTCTCTCTCACTCTCTCACTCACAGCTTCTCTTTCTCTGTCTCTCTCTAACTCACAGCTTCTCTTTATCTCTCTCTCATTCACACCTTCTCTTTCTCTCTCTCTCCCACTCACAGCTTCTCTTTCTCTCTCTATCACTCACAGCTTCGCTATCGCTCTCTCTCACTCACTCACAGCTTCTCTCTCTCTCTCACAGCTTCTCTTTCTCTCTCTCTATCTCACTCCCAGCTTCTCTTTCTCTCTCTCTCTCACTCACAGCTTCTCTTTCTCACTCAGCTTCTCTTTCTCTCTCTCTCACTCACAGCTTCTCTGTCTCTCTCTCACTCACAGCTTCTCTTTCTCTCTCTCTCACTCACAGCTTCTCTTTCGCTCGCTCTCTATCACTGTCACAGCTTCTCTCTCTCTCTCACTCACTCTCACTCACAGCTTTTCTTTCTCTCTCACACACACTCACAGGTTCTCTCTCTCACACACACACACTCACAATTCTCTCTCTCTCTCACTCACAGCTTCTCTCTCTCTCACAGCTTCTCTTTCTGTCTCTCTCACTCACAGCTTCTCTTTCTCCCTCTCTCACTCACTCACAGCTTCTCTCTCCCACTCACAGCTTCTCTTTCTTTCTCTCTCTCTCACTCACAGCTTCTCTCTCTCTCTCTCAGCTTCTCTCTCTCTCTCACTCACAGCTTCTCTCTCTCTCACTCAGCTTCTCTTTCTCTGTCTCTCTCTAACTCACAGCTTGTTTTTATCTCTCTCTCTCACTCACAGCTTCTCTTTTTCTCTCTCTCACTCACAGCTTCTCTCTCGCTCTCTCTCACTCACTCACAGCTTCTCTGTCTCTCTCTCACAACATCTCTTTCTCTCTCTCTATCTCACTCACAGCTTCTCTTTCTGTCTCAGTCTAACTCACAGCTTCTCTCTCTCTCTCTCACTCACAGCTTCTCTTTCTCACTCTCTCTCTCTCACTCACAGCTTCTCTTTCACTCTCTCTCACTCACAGCTTCTCCCTCGCTCTCTCTCACTCACAGCTTCTCTCCCTCTCGCTCTCACAGCTTCTCTTCCTCTCTCACTATCTCACTCACAGCTTCTCTTTCTTTCCCTCTCTCTCTCACTCACAGCTTCTCTTTCTCTCTCTCTCTCACTCACAGCTTCTCTTTCTCTCTCTCACACCCACAGCTTCTCTTTTTCTCTCTCTCTCTCACTCACAGCTTCTCTTTCTCTCTCTCTCACTCACAGCTTCTCTTTTGCTCGCTCTCTATCACTGTCACAGCTTCTCTCTCTCTCTCACTCACTCTCACTCACAGCTTTTCTTTCTCTCTCACACACACTCACAGGTTCTCTCTCTCACACACACACACTCACAATTCTCTCTCTCTCTCACTCACAGCTTCTCTCTCTCTCACAGCTTCTCTTTCTGTCTCTCTCACTCACAGCTTCTCTTTCTCCCTCTCTCACTCACTCACAGCTTCTCTCTCCCACTCACAGCTTCTCTTTCTTTCTCCCTCTCTCACTCACAGCTTCTCTCTCTCTCTCTCAGCTTCTCTCTCTCTCACTCACAGCTTCTCTCTCTCTCACTCAGCTTCTCTTTCTCTGTCTCTCTCTAACTCACAGCTTGTTTTTATCTCTCTCTCTCACTCACAGCTTCTCTTTTTCTCTCTCTCACTCACAGCTTCTCTCTCGCTCTCTCGCACTCACTCACAGCTTCTCTGTCTCTCTCTCACAACTTCTCTTTCTCTCTCTCTATCTCACTCACAGCTTCTCTTTCTCTGTCTCAGTCTAACTCACAGCTTCTCTCTCTCTCTCTCACTCACAGCTTCTCTTTCTCACTCTCTCTCACTCACAGCTTCTCTTTCACTCTCTCTCACTCACAGCTTCTCTCTCGCTCTCTCTCACTCACAGCTTCTCTCCCTCTCGCTCTCACAGCTTCTCTTCCTCTCTCACTATCTCACTCACAGCTTCTCTTTCTTTCCCTCTCTCTCTCACTCACAGCTTCTCTTTCTCTCTCTCTCTCACTCACAGCTTCTCTTTCTCTCTCTCACACCCACAGCTTCTCTTTTTCTCTCTCTCTCTCACGCGCAGCTTCTCTTTCTCTCTCTCTCTCTCACTCACAGCTTCTCTTTCTCTCTCTCTCTCACTCACAGCTTCTCTTTCTCTGTCTCTCTCTAACTCACAGCTTGTCTTTATCTCTCTCTCACACACACATCTTCTCTTTCTCTCTCCCTCACTCACACCATCTCTTTCTCTCTTTCTCTCACTCTCTCACTCACATCTTCTCTTTCTCTCTCTCTCTCTCTCACTCACAGCTTCTCTCTCTCTCACACAGCTTCTCTTTCTTTCTCTCTCACTCACAGCTTATTTTCTCTGTCTCTCTCTCTCTCACTCACAGCTTCTCTTTATCTCTCTCTTACTCACAGCTTCTCTCTCTCTCTCTCTCACTCACAGCTTCACCTTCTCTCTCTCACTCACAGCTTCTCTCTTTCTCTCTCTCACTCACAGCTTTTCTCTCTCTCACTCAAAGCGTCTCTTTCTCTATCTCTCTCTCTCACTCACAGCTTCTCTTTCTCTCTCTCTCACTCACAGCTTCTCTTTCTCCCTCTCTCTCACTCACAGCTTCTCTTTCTCCCTCTCTCTCTCACTCACAACTTCTCTCTCTCTCACTCACAGCTTCTCTTTCTCTCTCTCTCACTCACAGTTTCTCTATCTCTTTCTCTCTCTAACTCACAGCTTCTATTTATCTCTCTCTCTCACTCACAGCTTCTCTTTCTCTCTCTCTCACTCACAGCTTCTCCATCTCTCTCTCTCACTCACATCTTCTCCTTCTCTTTCTCTCACTCACAGCTTCTCTCTCTCTCTCTATCACTCACTCACAGCTTCTCTCTCTCTCTCACTCACAGCTTCTCTTTCTTTCTCTCTCTCTCACTCACAGCTTCTCTTTCTTTCTCTCTCTCACTCACAGCTTCTCTTTCTCTCTCTCTCTCACTCACAGGTTCTCTTTCTCTCTCTCTCTCACTCACAGCTTCTCTCTCTCTCTCACAGCTTCTCTTTCTCTGTCTCTCTCTAACTCACAGCTTGTCTTTATCTCTCTCTCACACTCACAGCTTCTCTTTCTCTCTCTCTCTCTCACTCACAGCTTCTCCTTCTCTCTCTCTCTCACTCACTCACAGCTTCTCTCTCTCTTACTCACAGCTACTCTTTCTCTCTTTCTCACACTCAGCTTTTCTTTTGTTCCCTCTCTCACTCACAGCTTCTCTTTCTCTCTCTCTCACTCACAGCTTCTCTTTCTCTCTCTCTTTCTCACTCAGCTTCTCTTTCTCCCTCTCTCACTCACATCTTCTCTCTCTCTCACTCACAGCTTTTCTCTCTCTCTCACTCACAGCTTCTCTTTCTTTCTCTCTCTCTCACAGCTTCTCTTTCTCTCTCTCTCACTCACAGCTTCTCTCTCTCTCTCACTCACAGCTTCTCTTTCTTTCTTTCTCTCTCACTCACAGCTTCTCTTTCTTTCTCTCTCTCACTCACAGCTTCTCTTTCTCTCTCTCTCTCACTCACAGGTTCTCTTTCTCTCTCTCTCTCACTCACAGCTTCTCTCTCTCACTCACTCACAGCTTCTCTCTCTCTCTTACTCACAGCTACTCTTTCTCTCTTTCTCACACTCAGATTTTCTTTTGTTCCCTCTATCACTCACAGCTTCTCTTTCTCTCTCTCTCACTCACAGCTTCTCTTTCTCTCTCTCTTTCTCACTCAGCTTCTCTTTCTCCCTCTCTCACTCACATCTTCTCTCTCTCTCACTCACAGCTTCTCTCTCTCTCTCACTCACAGCTTCTCTTTCTTTCTCTCTCTCTCACAGCTTGTCTTTCTCTCTCTCTCACTCACAGCTTCTCTCTCTCTCTCTCACTCACAGCTTTTCTTTCTCTCTCTCACTCTCTCACTCACAGCTTCTCTTTCTCTGTCTCTCTCTAACTCACAGCTTCTCTTTATCTCTCTCTCATTCACACCTTCTCTTTCTCTCTCTCTCCCACTCACAGCTTCTCTTTCTCTCTCTATCACTCACAGCTTCGCTATCGCTCTCTCTCACTCACTCACAGCTTCTCTCTCTCTCTCACAGCTTCTCTTTCTCTCTCTCTATCTCACTCCCAGCTTCTCTTTCTCTCTCTCTCTCACTCACAGCTTCTCTTTCTCACTCAGCTTCTCTTTCTCTCTCTCTCACTCACAGCTTCTCTGTCTCTCTCTCACTCACAGCTTCTCTTTCTCTCTCTCTCACTCACAGCTTCTCTTTCGCTGGCTCTCTATCACTGTCACAGCTTCTCTCTCTCTCTCACTCACTCTCACTCACAGCTTTTCTTTCTCTCACACACACACTCACAGGTTCTCTCTCTCACACACACACACTCACAATTCTCTCTCTCTCTCTCACTCACAGCTTCTCTCTCTCTCACAGCTTCTCTTTCTGTCTCTCTCACTCACAGCTTCTCTTTCTCCCTCTCTCACTCACTCACAGCTTCTCTCTCCCACTCACAGCTTCTCTTTCTTTCTCTCTCTCTCACTCACAGCTTCTCTCTCTCTCTCTCAGCTTCTCTCTCTCTCTCACTCACAGCTTCTCTCTCTCTCACTCAGCTTCTCTTTCTCTGTCTCTCTCTAACTCACAGCTTGTTTTTATCTCTCTCTCTCACTCACAGCTTCTCTTTTTCTCTCTCTCACTCACAGCTTCTCTCTCGCTCTCTCTCACTCACTCACAGCTTCTCTGTCTCTCTCTCACAACTTCTCTTTCTCTCTCTCTATCTCACTCACAGCTTCTCTTTCTCTGTCTCAGTCTAACTCACAGCTTCTCTCTCTCTCTCTCACTCACAGCTTCTCTTTCTCACTCTCTCTCACTCACAGCTTCTCTTTCACTCTCTCTCACTCACAGCTTCTCTCTCACTCTCTCTCACTCACAGCTTCTCTCCCTCTCGCTCTCACAGCTTCTCTTCCTCTCTCACTATCTCACTCACAGCTTCTCTTTCTTTCCCTCTCTCTCTCACTCACAGCTTCTCTTTCTCTCTCTCTCTCACTCACAGCTTCTCTTTCTCTCTCTCACACCCACAGCTTCTCTTTTTCTCTCTCTCTCTCACGCGCAGCTTCTCTTTCTCTCTCTCTCTCTCACTCACAGCTTCTCTTTCTCTCTCTCTCTCACTCACAGCTTCTCTTTCTCTGTCTCTCTCTAACTCACAGCTTGTCTTTATCTCTCTCTCACACACACATCTTCTCTTTCTCTCTCCCTCACTCACACCATCTCTTTCTCTCTTTCTCTCACTCTCTCACTCACATCTTCTCTTTCTCTCTCTCTCTCTCTCACTCACAGCTTCTCTCTCTCTCTCACAGCTTCTCTTTCTTTCTCTCTCACTCACAGCTTATTTTCTCTGTCTCTCTCTCTCTCTCTCACTCACAGCTTCTCTTTATCTCTCTCTTACTCACAGCTTCTCTCTCTCTCTCTCTCACTCACAGCTTCACCTTCTCTCTCTCACTCACAGCTTCTCTCTTTCTCTCTCTCACTCACAGCTTTTCTCTCTCTCTCACTCAAAGCGTCTCTTTCTCTATCTCTCTCTCTCACTCACAGCTTCTCTTTCTCTCTCTCTCACTCACAGCTTCTCTTTCTCCCTCTCTCTCACTCACAGCTTCTCTTTCTCCCTCTCTCTCTCACTCACAACTTCTCTCTCTCTCACTCACAGCTTCTCTTTCTCTCTCTCTCACTCACAGTTTCTCTATCTCTTTCTCTCTCTAACTCACAGCTTCTATTTATCTCTCTCTCTCACTCACAGCTTCTCTTTCTCTCTCTCTCACTCACAGCTTCTCCATCTCTCTCTCTCACTCACATCTTCTCCTTCTCTTTCTCTCACTCACAGCTTCTCTCTCTCTCTCTATCACTCACTCACAGCTTCTCTCTCTCTCACTCACAGCTTCTCTTTCTTTCTCTCTCTCTCACTCACAGCTTCTCTTTCTTTCTCTCTCTCACTCACAGCTTCTCTTTCTCTCTCTCTCTCACTCACAGGTTCTCTTTCTCTCTCTCTCTCACTCACAGCTTCTCTCTCTCTCTCACTCAGCTTCTCTTTCTCTGTCTCTCTCTAACTCACAGCTTGTCTTTATCTCTCTCTCACACTCACAGCTTCTCTTTCTCTCTCTCTCTCTCACTCACAGCTTCTCCTTCTCTCTCTCTCTCACTCACTCACAGCTTCTCTCTCTCTTACTCACAGCTACTCTTTCTCTCTTTCTCACACTCAGCTTTTCTTTTGTTCCCTCTCTCACTCACAGCTTCTCTTTCTCTCTCTCTCACTCACAGCTTCTCTTTCTCTCTCTCTTTCTCACTCAGCTTCTCTTTCTCCCTCTCTCACTCACATCTTCTCTCTCTCTCACTCACAGCTTTTCTCTCTCTCTCACTCACAGCTTCTCTTTCTTTCTCTCTCTCTCACAGCTTCTCTTTCTCTCTCTCTCACTCACAGCTTCTCTCTCTCTCTCACTCACAGCTTTTCTTTCTCTCTCTCTCTCACTCACAGCTTCTCTTTCTCTGTCTCTCTCTAACTCACAGCTTCTCTTCATCTCTCTCTCACTCACAGCTTCTCTTTCTCTCTCTCTCCCACTCACAGCTTCTCTTTCTCTCTCTATCACTCACAGCTGCGCTATCGCTCTCTCTCACTCACTCACATCTTCTCTCTCTCACACACAGCTTCTCTTTCTCTCTCTCTATCTCACTCCCAGCTTATCTTTCTCTCTCTCTCTCACTCACAGCTTCTCTTTCTCTCTCTCTCACTCACAGCTTCTCTGTCTCTCTCTCACTCACAGCTTCTCTTTCTCTCTCTCTCTCACTCACACCTTCTCTTTCGCTCGCTCTCTATCACTGTCACATCTTCTCTCTCTCTCTCTCACTCACTCTCACTCACAGCTTTTCTTTCTCTCTCACACACACTCACAGGTTCCCTCTCTCACACACACACACTCACAATTCTCTCTCTCTTACTCACAGCTTCTCTCTCTCTCACAGCTTCTCTTTCTGTCTCTCTCACTCACAGCTTCTCTTTCTCCCTCTCTCTCTCACTCACAGCTTCTCTCTCTCACTCACAGCTTCTCTTTCTTTCTCTCTCTCTCACTCACAGCTTCTCTCTCTCTCTCTCTCAGCTTCTCTCTCTCTCACTCACAGCTTCTCTTTCTCTCTCTCCCTCTCTCACAGCTTCTCTTTATCTCTCTCTCACTCACAGCTTCTCTTTCTCTCTCTCTCACTCACAGCTTCTCTTTCTCTCTCTCTCACACACAGCTTCTCTCTCGCTCGCTTTCACTCACTCACAGCTTGTCTCTCACTTACTCACAGCTTCTCTCTCTCTCTCTCACTCACAGCTTCTCTTTCTCTCTCTCACACAGCTTCTCTTTCTCTCTCTCTCTCTCTCTCGCTCACAGCTTCTCTTTCTCTGTCTCTCTCTAACTCACAGCTTCTCTTCATCTCTCTCTCACTCACAGCTTCTCTTTCTCTCTCTCTCTCACTCACAGCTTCTCTTTCTCTCTCTCTCTCACACTCACAGCTTCTCTCTCGCTCTCTCTCACTCACTCACAGCTTCTCTCTCACACACACACCTTCTCTTTCTTTCTCTCTCTCACTCACAGCTCTTTCTCTCTCTCACTCACTCACAGTTTCTCTTTCTCTCTCTCTCACTCACTCACAGCTTCTCTCTCTCTCTCTCACTCAGCTTCTGTTTCTCTGTCTCTCTCTAATGCACAGCTTGTCTTTATCTCTCTGTCTCACTCACAGCTTCTCTCTCTCTCTGTCTCACTCACAGCTTCTCTTTCTCTCTCTCTCTCTCACTCACAGCTTCTCTCTCTCTTACTCACAGCTACTCTTTCTCTCTTTCTCACACTCTCAGCTTTTCTTTCGCTCTTTCTCTCACTCACAGCTTCTCTTTCTCTCTCTCTCACTCACAGCTTCTCTTTCTCTCTCTCTTTCTCACTCAGCTTCTCTTTCTCCAACTCTCACTCACAGCTTCTCTCTCTCTCTCTCTCACTCAGCTTCTATTTCTCTCTCTCTCTCACTCACAGCTTCTCTTTCTCTCTCTCACTCACATCTTCTCTCTCTCTCATTCACAGCTTCTCTCTCTCACTCACAGCTTCTCTTTCTCTCTCTCACTCTCACTCACAGCTTCTCTTTCTCTGTCTCTCTCTAACTCACAGCTTCTCTTTATCTCTCTCTCACTCACAGCTTCTCTTTCTCTCTCTCTCCCACTAACAGCTTCTCTTTCTCTTTCTCTCTCTCTCTCACTCACAGCTTCGCTCTCGCTCACTCACAGCTTCTCTCTCTCTCACACACAGCTTCTTTTTCTCTCTCTCTATCTCACTCACAGCTTCTCTTTCTCTCTCTCTCTCACTCACAGCTTCTCTTTCTCACTCAGCTTCTCTCTCTCTCTCTCACTCACACCTTCTCTTTCTCTCTCTCTCACTCAGGTTCTTTTTCTCTCTCTCACTCACTCACAGCTTCTCTTTCGCTCTCTCTCTATCACTGTCACAGCTTCTCTCTCTCTCTCACTCACTCTCACTCACAGCTTCTCTTTCTCTCTCACACAAACTCACAGCTTCTCTCTCTCTCACACACACTCACAATTCTCTCTCTCTTTCACTCACAGCTTCTCTCTCTCTCTCACTCACAGCTTCTCTTTCTCCCTCTCTCTCTCACTCACAGCTTCTCTCTCTCACTCACAGCTTCTCTTTCTTTATCTCTCTCTCACTCACAGCTTCTCTCTCTCTCACACAGCTTCTCTTTCTTTCTCTCTCTCTCTCTCACAGCTTCTCTTTATCTCTCTCTCACTCACAGCTTCTCTTTCTCTCTCTCACTCACAGCTTCTCTTTCTCTCTCTCTCTCACTCACAGCTTCTCTCTCGCTCGCTCTCACTCACTCACAGCTTCTCTCTCTCTCACTCACAGCTTCTCTCTCTCTCTCTCACTCACAGCTTCTCTTTCTCTCTCTCACACACAGCTTCTCTTTCTCTCTCTCTCTCTCACTCACAGCTTCTCTTTCTCTCTCTCTCTCTCACAGCTTCTCTTTCTTTCTCTCTCTCTCTCTCTCTCTCACAGCTTCTCTCTCTCTCACTCACAGCTTCTCTTTCTCTCTCTCTCACTCACAGCTTCTCTTTCTTTCTTTCTTTCTCTCTCTCTCTCTCTCTCACAGCTTCTCTCACTCTCTCACTCACAGCTTCTCTTTATCCCTTTCTCTCTCTCTCAAACCTTCTATTTCTCTCTCACACACTCACAGCTTCTCTTTCTTTCTGTCTCTCTCTCTCACACACAGCTTCTCTTTCTCTCTCTCTCTCACTCACAGCTTCTCTTTCTCTCTCTCTCACTCATAGCTTCTCTTTCTCTCTCACACACTCACAGCTTCTATTTCTCTGTCTCTCACTCACACCTTCTATTTCTCTCTCACACACACACAGCTTCTCTTTCTCTCTCTCTCTCTCTCACTCACAACTCCTTCTCTCTCTCCCTCACTCACACCTTCTCTTTCTCTCTCTCTCACTCCCAGCTTCTCTTTCTCTCTCTCTCTCTCACTCCCAGCTTCTTTTTCTCTCACACACACACACACAGCTTCTCTTTCTCTATCTCTCTCTCACTCACAGCTTCTCTCTCTCTCTCTCTCACTCACAGCTTCTCTTTCTCTCTCTCTCACTCACAGCTTCTCTTTCTCTCTCTCTCTCACTCACAGCTTCTTCTCCCTGTCTCTCACTCACAGCTTCTCTCTCTCTCTATCACTCACAGCTCATCTTTCTCTCTCTCTCTCACTCACAGCTTCTCTTTCTCTCTCTCTCACTCACAGCTTCTCTTTCTCTCTCACACACACAGCTCTTTCTTTCTCTCTCTCTTTCATACACAACTGCTCTCCCTCTCACTCACTCACAGCTTCTCTTTCTCTCTGTCTCTCTCTCTCACACACAGCTTCTCTTTCTCTCTCTCACTCACAGCTTCTCTCTCTCTCTCACTCACAGCTTCTATTTTTCTCTCTCTCACTCACAGCTTCTCTTTCGCTCTCTCTCTCTATCACTGTCACAGCTTCTCTCTCTCTCACTCACTCTCACTCACAGCTTCTCTTTCTCTCTCACACACACTCACAGCTTCTCTCTCACACACACACATTCACAATTCTCTCTCTCTTTCACTCACAGCTTCTCTCTTTCTCACTCACAGCTTCTCTTTCTCCCTCTCTCTCTCACTCACAGCTTCTCTCTCTCACTCAGCTTCTCTCTCTCTCTCACTCACAGCTTCTCTTTCTCCCTCTCTCTCTCACTCACAGCTTCTCTCTCTCACTCACAGCTTCTCTTTCTTTCTCTCTCTCTCACTCACTGCTTCTCTCTCTCTCTCACAGCTTCTCTCTCTCTCACACACACACACAGCTTCTCTTTCTCTCTCTCTCTCGCAGCTTCTCTTTATCTCTCTCTCACTCACAGCTTCTCTTTCTCTCTCTCTCACTCACAGCTTCTCTTTCTCTCTCTCTCACTCACAGCTTCTCTCTCGCTCGCTTTCACTCACTCACAGCTTCTCTCTCTCACTCACAGCTTCTCTCTCTCTCTCTCACTCACAGCTTCTCTTTCTCTTTCTCTCTCACAGCTTCTCTTTCTCTCTCTCTCTCTCTCACTCACAGCTTCTCTTTCTCTCTCTCTCTAACTCACAGCTTATCTTTATCTCTCTCACACACACACAGCTTCTCTTTCTCTCTCCCTCACTCACACCGTATCTTTCTCTCTCTCACTCTCTCACTCACATCTTCTCTTTCTCTCTCTCTCACTCACAGATTCTCTCTCTCACACAGCTTCTCTTTCTTTCTCTCTCACTCACAGCTTCTCTATCTCTGTCTCTCTCTCTCACTCACAGCTTCTCTTTATCTCTCTCTCACTCACAGCTTCTCTCTTTCTCTCTCACTCAGCTTCTCTTTCTCTGTCTCTCTCTAACTTACAGCTAGTCTTTATCTCTCTCTCACACACACAGCTTCTCTTTCTCTCTCTCTCTCACTCACAGCTTCTCTTTCTCTCTCTCTCTCACTCATTCACAGCTTCTCTCTCTCTTACTCACAGCTACTCTTTCTCTCTTTCTCACACTCTCAGCTTTTCTTTCATTCCCTCTCTCACTCACAGCTTCTCTTTCTCTCTCTCTTTCTCACTCAGCTTCTCTTTCTCCATCTCTCACTCACAGCTTCTCTCTCTCTCTCTCACTCTGCTTCTCTTTCTCTCTCTCACTCACAGCTTCTCATTCTCTCTCTCACTCACATCTTCTCTCTCTCTCACTCACAGCTTCTTTCTCACTCACAGCTTCTCTTTCTCTCTCTCTCTCGCACTTTCATCTTTTCTTTCGCTCTCTCTCTATCACTGTCACAGCTTCTCTCTCTCTCTCTCACTCAATCTCACCCACAGCTTCTTTTTATCTCTCTCACACACTCACAGCTTCTCTCTCTCTCTCTCTCTCACTCACAGCTTCTCTTTCTGTCTCTCTCACTCACAGCTTCTCTTTCTGTCTATCTCACTCACAGCTTCTCTTTCTCCCTCTCTCTCTCACTCACAGCTTCTCTCTCTCACTCACAGCTTCTCTTTCTCTCTCTCTCTCACTCTCAGCTTCTCTCTCGCTCTCTCACTCACTCACAGCTTCTCTCTCTCTCTCACACCTTCTCTTTCTCTCTCTCTATCTCACTCACAGCTTCTATTTCTTTGTCTCAGTCTAACTCACAGCTTCTCTTTATCTCTCTCTCACTCACAGCTTCTCTTTCTCTCTCTCTCTCTCTCACAGCTTCTCTCTCGCTCTCTCTCACTCACTCACAGCTTCTCTCCCTCTCTCACTATCTCACTCACAGCTTCTCTTTCTTTCCCTCTCTCTCTCACTCACAGCTTCTCTTTCTCTCTCTCTCTCACTCACAGCTTCTCTTTCTCTCTCTCTCTCACTCACAACTTCTCTTTCTCTGTCTCTCTCTAACTTACAGCTAGTCTTTATCTCTCTCACACACACACAGCTTCTCTTTCTCTCTCTCTCTCACTCACAGCTTCTCTTTCTCTCTCTCTCTCACTCACTCACAGCTTCTCTCTCTCTTACTCACAGCTACTCTTTCTCTCTTTCTCACACTCTCAGCTTTTCTTTCGTTCCCTCTCTCACTCACAGCTTCTCTTTCTCTCTCTCTTTCTCACTCAGCTTCTCTTTCTCCATCTCTCACTCACAGCTTCTCTCTCACTCAGCTTCTCTTTCTCTCTCTCACTCACAGCTTCTCATTCTCTCTCTCACTCACATCTTCTCTCTCTCTCACTCACAGCTTCTCTCTCACTCACAGCTTCTCTTTCTCTCTCTCTCTCGCACTTTCATCTTTTCTTTCGCTCTCTCTCTCACTCACAGCTTCTCTTTCTCTCTCTCTCACTCACAGCTTCTCTTTCTCTCTCTCTTTCTCACTCAGCTTCTCTTTCTCTCTCTCTCACTTCAAAGCTTCTCTTTCTCTGTCACTCACAGCTTCTCTTTCTCTCTCTCTGTCACTCACAGATTCTCTTTCTCTTTCTCTCTCTCACTCACATCTTCTCTCTCTCTCACTCACAGCTTCTCTCTCTCTCTCACTCACAGCTTCTCTTTCTTTCTCTCTCTCTCTCACCTTCTCTTTCTCTTTCTCTCTCTATCTCACAGCATCTCTCTCTCACTCACAGCTTCTCTTTCACTCTCTCTCTCTCACTCACAACTTCTCTTTCTCTGTCTCTAACTCACAGCTTCTCTTTATCTCTATCTCACTCACAGCTTCTCTTTCTCTCTCTCTCGCACAGCTTCTCTTTCTCTCTCTCACTCACAACTTCTCTCTCGCTCTCTCTCACTCACTCACAGCTTCTCTCTCTCTCTCTCACAGCTTCTCTTTCTCTCTCTCTATCTCACTTACTGCTTCTCTTTCTCTCTCTCTCACTCACAGCTTCTCTTTCTTTCTCTCTCTCTCTCTCACTCACAGCTTCTCTTTCTCTCTCTCACACACACAGCTTCTCTTTCTCACTCAGCTTCTCTTTCTCTCTCTCACTCACAGCTTCTCTTTCTCTCTCTCACACTTACAGCTTCTCTTTCGCTCTCTCTCTATCACTGTCACAGCTTCTCTCTCTCTCTCTCAGTCACTCTCACTCACAGCTTCTCTTTCTCTCTCTCACACACTCACAGCTTCTCTCTCTCTCTCATTCACAATTATCTCTCTCTCACTCACAGCTTCTCTCTCTCTCTCACAGCTTCTCTCTCTCTCACTCACAGCTTCTCTCTCTCTCTCTCACAGCTTCTCTTTCTCTCTCACTCACAGCTTCTCTTTATCTCTCTCTCTCACTCACTGCTTCTCTTTCACTCTCTCTCTCTCACTCACAGCTTCTCTTTCTCTTTCTCTCTCTCACTCACATCTTCTCTCACTCTCAGCTTCTCTCTCTCACACACTCACAGCTTCTCTTTCTCTCTCTCTCTCACAGCTTCTCTTTCTCTCTCTCCCTCTCTCACTCACAGATTCTCTTTCTCTGTCTCTCTCTAACTCACAGCTTCTCTTTTTCTCTCTCTCACTCAAAGCTTCTCTCTTTCTTTCTCTCTCTCTCTCTCTCACTCACAGCTTCTGTTTCTCTCTCTCTCTCACTCACAGCTTCTCTCTCTCTCTCACTCACAGCTTCTCTTTCTTTCCCTCTCTCTCTCACTCACAGCTTCTCTTTCTCTCTCTCACTCTCACTCACAGCTTCTCTTTCTCTGTCTCTCACTAACTCACAGCTTCTCTTTATCTCTCTCTCACTCACAGCTTCTCTTTCTCTATCTCTCTCACTCACAGCTTCTCTTTCTCTCTCACTCACTCACAACTTCTCTCTCGCTTGCTCTCACTCACTCACAGCTTCTCTCTCACACAGCTTCTCTTTCTCTCTCTCTATCTCACTCACAGCTTCTCTTTCTCTCTCTCTTTCTCACTCACAGCTTCTCTTTCTCTTTCTCACTCTCACTCACAGCTTCTCTTTCTCTCTCTCACACACGCACAGCATCTCTTTCTCACTCAGCTTCTCTTTCTCTCTCTCTCTCTCACTCACAGCTTCTCTTTCTCTCTCTCTCACTCACAGCTTCTCTTTCTCTCTCTCTCTCACTCACATCTTCTCTTTCGCTCTCTATCACTGTCACAGCTTCTCTCTCTCTCACTCACTCAATCTCACCCACAGCTTCTCTTAATCTCTCTCACACACTCACAGCTTCTCTCTCTCTCTCTCACTCACTGCTTATCTCTCTCTCTCTCACTCAAAATTCTCTCTCTCTCACTCACTCACAGCTTCTCTGTCTCTCTCACTCACAGCTTCTCTTTCTGTCTCTCTCACTCACAGCTTCTCTTTCACTCTCTCTCACTCACAGCTTCTCTCTCGCTCTCTCTCACTCACTCACAGCTTCTCTTTCTCTCTCTCACTCACAGCTTCTCTATTTCTCTCTCTCTCACTCACAGCTTCTCTTTCTCTCTCTCTCACTCACAGCTTCTCTATTTCTCTCTCACACTCACTCACAGCTTCTCTTTCTCTCTCTCACTCACAGCTTCTCTTTCTCTGTCTCTCTCTAACTCACAGCTTATCTTTATCTCTCTCACACACACACAGCTTCTCTTTCTCTCTCCCTCACTCACACCGTATCTTTCTCTCTCTCACTCTCTCACTCACAGATTCTCTCTCTCTCACACAGCTTCTCTTTCTTTCTCTCTCACTCACAGCTTCTCTTTATCTCTCTCTCACTCACAGCTTCTCTCTCTCTCTCTCACTCAGCTTCTCTTTCTCTGTCTCTCTCTAACTTACAGCTAGTCTTTATCTCTCTCACACACACACAGCTTCTCTTTCTCTCTCTCTCTCACTCACAGCTTCTCTTTCTCTCTCTCTCTCACTCACACAGCTTCTCTCTCTCTTACTCACAGCTACTCTTTCTCTCTTTCTCACACTCTCAGCTTTTCTTTTGTTCCCTCTCTCACTCACAGCTTCTCTTTCTCTCTCTCTTTCTCACTCAGCTTCTCTTTCTCCCTCTCTCACTCACAGCTTCTCTCTCTCTCTCACTCAGCTTCTCTTTCTCTCTCTCACTCACAGCTTCTCATTCTCTCTCTCACTCACATCTTCTCTCTCTCTCACTCACAGCTTCTCTCTCACTCACAGCTTCTCTTTCTCTCTCTCTCTCACAGCTTCTCTTTCTCTCTCTCTCTCTCACTCACAGCTTCTCTCTCTCTCTCACTCACAGCTTCTCTTTCTCTCTCTCTCTCTCTCACTCAAAGCTTCTCTTTCTCTGTCTCTCTCTAACTCACAGCTTCTCTTTATCTCTCTCTCACAGCCTCTCTTTATCTCTCTCTCCCACTCACAGCTTCTCTTTCTCTCTCTCTCACTCAGAATTATCTCTCTCTCTCACTCACAGCTTCTCTTTCTGTCTCTCTCACTCACAGCTTCTCTTTCTGTCTATCTCACTCACAGCTTCTCTTTCTGTCTATCTCACTCACAGCTTCTCTTTCTCCCTCTCTCTCTCACTCACAGCTTCTCTCTCTCACTCACAGCTTCTCTTTCTCTCTCTCTCTCACTCACAGCTTCTCTTTCTCTTTCTCTCTCTCACTCACATCTTCTCTCTCTCTCTCTCTCTCAGCTTCTCTCTCTCTCACACAGCTTCTCTTTCTCTCTCTCTCACACAGCTTCTCTTTCTCTCCCTCTCTCACTCACAGCTTCTCTCTCTCTCTCTCACTCACAGCTTCTCTTTCTCTCTCTCTCTCTCACTCACAGCTTCGCTTTCTCTGTCTCTCTCTAACTCACAGCTTCTCTTTTTCTCTCTCTCACTCACAGCTTCTCTCTCGCTCGCTCGCTCTCACTCACTCACAGCTTCTCTGTCTCTCTCTCACAACTTCTCTTTCTCTCTCTCTATCTCACTCACAGCTTCTCTTTCTCTGTCTCAGTAACTCACAGCTTCTCTATCTCTCTCTCACTCACAGCTTCTCTTTCTCTCTCTCTCTCTCAATCACAGCTTCTCTTTCACTCTCTCTCACTCACAGCTTCTCTCTCGCACTCTCTCACTCACAGCTTATCTCTCTCTCTCTCACTCAGAATTATCTCTCTCTCACTCACTCACAGCTTCTCTCTCTCTCTCACTCACAGCTTCTCTTTCTGTCTCTCTCACTCACAGCTTCTCTTTCTGTCTCTCTCACTCACAGCTTCTCTTTCTCCCTCTCTCTCTCTCTCACAGCTTCTCTTTCTCTCTCTCTATCTCACTCACAGCTCCTATTTCATTGTCTCAGTCTAACTCACAGCTTCTCTTTATCTCTCTCTCACTCACAGCTTCTCTTTCTCTCTCTCTCTCACTCACTGCTTCTCTTTCTCTCTCTCTCTTTCACTCACAGCTTCTCTTTCTCTTTCTCTCTCTCACTCACATCTTCTCTCACTCTCAGCTTCTCTCTCTCACACACTCACAGCTTCTCTTTCTCTCTCTCTCACAGCTTCTCTTTCTCTCTCTCTCTCTCACTCACAGATTCTCTTTCTCTGTCTCTCTCTAACTCACAGCTTCTCTTTTTCTCTCTCTCACTCAAAGCTTCTCTCTTTCTTTCTCTCTCTCTCTCACTCACTCACAGCTTCTGTTTCACTCTCTCTCTCACTCACAGCTTCTCTCTTTCTCTCACTCACAGCTTCTCTTTCTTTCCCTCTCTCTCTCACTCACAGCTTCTCTTTCTCTCTCTCTCTCTCACTCACAGCTTCTCTTTCTCTCTCTCTCTCACTCTCACTCACAGCTTCTCTTTGTCTCTCACTAACTCACAGCTTCTCTTTATCTCTCTCTCAATCACAGCTTCTCTTTCTCTATCTCTCTCACTCACAGCTTCTCTTTCTCTCTCTCTCACTCACAGCTTCTCTCTCGCTTGCTCTCACTCACAGCTTCTCTCTCTCACAGCTTCTCTTTCTCTCTCTCTATCTCACTCACAGCTTCTCTTTCTCTCTCTCTTTCTCACTCACAGCTTCTCTTTCTCTTTCTCTCTCTCACTCACAGCTTCTCTTTCTCTCTCTCACACACGCACAGCATCTCTTTCTCACTCAGCTTCTCTTTCTCTCTCTCTCTCTCACTCACAGCTTCTCTTTCTCTCTCTCTCACTCACAGCTTCTCTTTCTCTCTCTCTCTCACTCACATCTTCTCTTTCGCTCTCTATCACTGTCACAGCTTCTCTCTCTCTCACTCACTCAATCTCACCCACAGCTTCTCTTTATCTCTCTCACACACTCACAGCTTCTCTCTCTCTCTCTCTCACTCACTGCTTATCTCTCTCTCTCTCACTCAGAATTATCTCTCTCACTCACTCACAGCTTCTCTCTCTCTCACTCACAACTTCTCTTTCTGTCTCTCTCACTCACAGCTTCTCTTTCTCCCTCTCTCTCTCACTCACAGCTTCTCTCTCTCACTCACTGCTTCTCTTTCTCTCTCTCTCTCACTCACAGCTTCTCTCTCGCTCTCTCACTCACTCACAGCTTCTCTGTCTCTCTCTCACAGCTTCTCTTTCTCTCTCTCTATCTCACTCACAGCTTCTATTTCTTTGTCTCAGTCTAACTCACAGCTTCTCTTTATCTCTCTCTCACTCACAGCTTCTCTTTCTCTCTCTCTCTCACTCACACAGCTTCTCTCTCTCTTACTCACAGCTACTCTTTCTCTCTTTCTCACACTCTCAGCTTTTCTTTCGTTCCCTCTCTCACTCACAGCTTCTCTTTCTCTCTCTCTTTCTCACTCAGCTTCTCTTTCTCCCTCTCTCACTCACAGCTTCTCTCTCTCTCTCACTCAGCTTCTCTTTCTCTCTCTCACTCACAGCTTCTCATTCTCTCTCTCACTCACATCTTCTCTCTCTCTCACTCACAGCTTCTCTCTCACTCACAGCTTCTCTTTCTCTCTCTCTCTCACAGCTTCTCTTTCTCTCTCTCTCTCTCACTCACAGCTTCTCTCTCTCTCTCACTCACAGCTTCTCTTTCTCTCTCTCTCTCTCACTCAAAGCTTCTCTTTCTCTGTCTCTCTCTAACTCACAGCTTCTCTTTATCTCTCTCTCACAGCCTCTCTTTATCTCTCTCTCCCACTCACAGCTTCTCTTTCTCTCTCTCTCACTCAGAATTATCTCTCTCTCTCACTCACAGCTTCTCTTTCTGTCTCTCTCACTCACAGCTTCTCTTTCTGTCTATCTCACTCACAGCTTCTCTTTCTGTCTATCTCACTCACAGCTTCTCTTTCTCCCTCTCTCTCTCACTCACAGCTTCTCTCTCTCACTCACAGCTTCTCTTTCTCTCTCTCTCTCACTCACAGCTTCTCTTTCTCTTTCTCTCTCTCACTCACATCTTCTCTCTCTCTCTCTCTCTCAGCTTCTCTCTCTCTCACACAGCTTCTCTTTCTCTCTCTCTCACACAGCTTCTCTTTCTCTCCCTCTCTCACTCACAGCTTCTCTCTCTCTCTCTCACTCACAGCTTCTCTTTCTCTCTCTCTCTCTCACTCACAGCTTCTCTTTCTCTGTCTCTCTCTAACTCACAGCTTCTCTTTTTCTCTCTCTCACTCACAGCTTCTCTCTCGCTCGCTCGCTCTCACTCACTCACAGCTTCTCTGTCTCTCTCTCACAACTTCTCTTTCTCTCTCTCTATCTCACTCACAGCTTCTCTTTCTCTGTCTCAGTAACTCACAGCTTCTCTATCTCTCTCTCACTCACAGCTTCTCTTTCTCTCTCTCTCTCTCTCAATCACAGCTTCTCTTTCACTCTCTCTCACTCACAGCTTCTCTCTCGCACTCTCTCACTCACAGCTTATCTCTCTCTCTCTCACTCAGAATTATCTCTCTCTCACTCACTCACAGCTTCTCTCTCTCTCACTCACAGCTTCTCTTTCTGTCTCTCTCACTCACAGCTTCTCTTTCTGTCTCTCTCACTCACAGCTTCTCTTTCTCCCTCTCTCTCTCTCTCACAGCTTCTCTTTCTCTCTCTCTATCTCACTCACAGCTCCTATTTCATTGTCTCAGTCTAACTCACAGCTTCTCTTTATCTCTCTCTCACTCACAGCTTCTCTTTCTCTCTCTCTCTCACTCACTGCTTCTCTTTCTCTCTCTCTCTTTCACTCACAGCTTCTCTTTCTCTTTCTCTCTCTCACTCACATCTTCTCTCACTCTCAGCTTCTCTCTCTCACACACTCACAGCTTCTCTTTCTCTCTCTCTCTCACAGCTTCTCTTTCTCTCTCTCTCTCACTCACAGATTCTCTTTCTCTGTCTCTCTCTAACTCACAGCTTCTCTTTTTCTCTCTCTCACTCAAAGCTTCTCTCTTTCTTTCTCTCTCTCTCTCACTCACTCACAGCTTCTGTTTCACTCTCTCTCTCATTCACAGCTTCTCTCTTTCTCTCACTCACAGCTTCTCTTTCTTTCCCTCTCTCTCTCTCACTCACAGCTTCTCTTTCTCTCTCTCTCTCTCACTCACAGCTTCTCTTTCTCTCTCTCTCTCACTCTCACTCACAGCTTCTCTTTGTCTCTCACTAACTCACAGCTTCTCTTTATCTCTCTCTCACTCACAGCTTCTCTTTCTCTATCTCTCTCACTCACAGCTTCTCTTTCTCTCTCTCTCACTCACAGCTTCTCTCTCGCTTGCTCTCACTCACAGCTTCTCTCTCTCACAGATTCTCTTTCTCTCTCTCTATCTCACTCACAGCTTCTCTTTCTCTCTCTCTTTCTCACTCACAGCTTCTCTTTCTCTTTCTCTCTCTCACTCACAGCTTCTCTTTCTCTCTCTCACACACGCACAGCATCTCTTTCTCACTCAGCTTCTCTTTCTCTCTCTCTCTCTCACTCACAGCTTCTCTTTCTCTCTCTCTCACTCACAGCTTCTCTTTCTCTCTCTCTCTCACTCACATCTTCTCTTTCGCTCTCTATCACTGTCACAGCTTCTCTCTCTCTCACTCACTCAATCTCACCCACAGCTTCTCTTTATCTCTCTCACACACTCACAGCTTCTCTCTCTCTCTCTCTCACTCACTGCTTATCTCTCTCTCTCTCACTCAGAATTATCTCTCTCACTCACTCACAGCTTCTCTCTCTCTCACTCACAACTTCTCTTTCTGTCTCTCTCACTCACAGCTTCTCTTTCTCCCTCTCTCTCTCACTCACAGCTTCTCTCTCTCACTCACTGCTTCTCTTTCTCTCTCTCTCTCACTCACAGCTTCTCTCTCGCTCTCTCACTCACTCACAGCTTCTCTGTCTCTCTCTCACAGCTTCTCTTTCTCTCTCTCTATCTCACTCACAGCTTCTATTTCTTTGTCTCAGTCTAACTCACAGCTTCTCTTTATCTCTCTCTCACTCACAGCTTCTCTTTCTCTCTCTCTCTCTCTCACTCACAGCTTCTCTTTCACTCTCTCTCACTCACAGCTTCTCTCTCGCTCGCTCTCACTCACTCACAGCTTCTCTTTCTCTCTCTCTCACTCACAGCTTCTCTATTTCTCTCTCTCTCTCACTCACAGCTTCTCTTTCTCTCTCTCTCACTCACAGCTTCTCTATTTCTCTCTCACACTCACTCACAGCTTCTCTTTCTCTCTCTCACTCACAGCTTCTCTTTCTCTGTCTCTCTCTAACTCACAGCTTATCTTTATCTCTCTCACACACACACAGCTTCTCTTTCTCTCTCCCTCACTCACACCGTATCTTTCTCTCTCTCACTCTCTCACTCACATCTTCTCTTTCTCTCTCTCTCACTCACAGATTCTCTCTCTCTCACACAGCTTCTCTTTCTTTCTCTCTCACTCACAGCTTCTATATCTCTGTCTCTCTCTCTCTCACTCACAGCTTCTCTTTATCTCTCTCTCACTCACAGCTTCTCTCTCTCTCTCTCTCACTCAGCTTCTCTTTCTCTGTCTCTCTCTAACTTACAGCTAGTCTTTATCTCTCTCACACACACACAGCTTCTCTTTCTCTCTCTCTCTCTCACTCACAGCTTCTCTTTCTCTCTCTCTCACTCACAGCTTCTCTTTCGCTCGCTCTCTATCACTGTCACAGCTTCTCTCTCTCTCTCACTCACTCTCACTCACAGCTTTTCTTTCTCTCTCACACACACTCACAGGTTCTCTCTCACACACACACACACTCACAATTCTCTCTCTCTCACTCACAGCTTCTCTCTCTCACAGCTTCTCTTTCTGTCTCTCTCACTCACAGCTTCTCTTTCTCCCTCTCTCACTCACTCACAGCTTCTCTCTCCCACTCACAGCTTCTCTTTCTTTCTCTCTCTCTCACTCACAGCTTCTCTCTCTCTCTCTCAGCTTCTCTCTCTCTCTCACTCACAGCTTCTCTCTCTCTCACTCAGCTTCTCTTTCTCTGTCTCTCTCTAACTCACAGCTTGTTTTTATCTCTCTCTCTCACTCACAGCTTCTCTTTTTCTCTCTCTCACTCACAGCTTCTCTCTCGCTCTCTCTCACTCACTCACAGCTTCTCTGTCTCTCTCTCACAACTTCTCTTTCTCTCTCTCTATCTCACTCACAGCTTCTCTTTCTCTGTCTCAGTCTAACTCACAGCTTCTCTCTCTCTCTCTCACTCACAGCTTCTCTTTCTCACTCTCTCTCACTCACAGCTTCTCTTTCACTCTCTCTCACTCACAGCTTCTCTCTCGCTCTCTCTCACTCACAGCTTCTCTCCCTCTCGCTCTCACAGCTTCTCTTCCTCTCTCACTATCTCACTCACAGCTTCTCTTTCTTTCCCTCTCTCTCTCACTCACAGCTTCTCTTTCTCTCTCTCTCTCACTCACAGCTTCTCTTTCTCTCTCTCACACCCACAGCTTCTCTTTTTCTCTCTCTCTCTCACGCGCAGCTTCTCTTTCTCTCTCTCTCTCTCACTCACAGCTTCTCTTTCTCTCTCTCTCTTACTCACAGCTTCTCTTTCTCTGTCTCTCTCTAACTCACAGCTTGTCTTTATCTCTCTCACACACACACATCTTCTCTTTCTCTCTCCCTCACTCACACCATCTCTTTCTCTCTTTCTCTCACTCTCTCACTCACATCTTCTCTTTCTCTCTCTCTCTCTCTCACTCACAGCTTCTCTCTCTCTCTCACAGCTTCTCTTTCTTTCTCTCTCACTCACAGCTTATTTTCTCTGTCTCTCTCTCTCTCTCTCACTCACAGCTTCTCTTTATCTCTCTCTTACTCACAGCTTCTCTCTCTCTCTCTCTCACTCACAGCTTCACCTTCTCTCTCTCACTCACAGCTTCTCTCTTTCTCTCTCTCACTCACAGCTTTTCTCTCTCTCTCACTCAAAGCGTCTCTTTCTCTATCTCTCTCTCTCACTCACAGCTTCTCTTTCTCTCTCTCTCACTCACAGCTTCTCTTTCTCCCTCTCTCTCACTCACAGCTTCTCTTTCTCCCTCTCTCTCTCACTCACAACTTCTCTCTCTCTCACTCACAGCTTCTCTTTCTCTCTCTCTCACTCACAGTTTCTCTATCTCTTTCTCTCTCTAACTCACAGCTTCTATTTATCTCTCTCTCTCACTCACAGCTTCTCTTTCTCTCTCTCTCACTCACAGCTTCTCCATCTCTCTCTCTCACTCACATCTTCTCCTTCTCTTTCTCTCACTCACAGCTTCTCTCTCTCTCTCTATCACTCACTCACAGCTTCTCTCTCTCTCTCACTCACAGCTTCTCTTTCTTTCTCTCTCTCTCACTCACAGCTTCTCTTTCTTTCTCTCTCTCACTCACAGCTTCTCTTTCTCTCTCTCTCTCACTCACAGGTTCTCTTTCTCTCTCTCTCTCACTCACAGCTTCTCTCTCTCTCTCACTCAGCTTCTCTTTCTCTGTCTCTCTCTAACTCACAGCTTGTCTTTATCTCTCTCTCACACTCACAGCTTCTCTTTCTCTCTCTCTCTCTCACTCACAGCTTCTCCTTCTCTCTCTCTCTCACTCACTTACAGCTTCTCTCTCTCTTACTCACAGCTACTCTTTCTCTCTTTCTCACACTCAGCTTTTCTTTTGTTCCCTCTCTCACTCACAGCTTCTCTTTCTCTCTCTCTCACTCACAGCTTCTCTTTCTCTCTCTCTTTCTCACTCAGCTTCTCTTTCTCCCTCTCTCACTCACATCTTCTCTCTCTCTCACTCACAGCTTTTCTCTCTCTCTCACTCACAGCTTCTCTTTCTTTCTCTCTCTCTCACAGCTTCTCTTTCTCTCTCTCTCACTCACAGCTTCTCTCTCTCTCTCACTCACAGCTTCTCTTTCTTTCTCTCTCTCTCACTCACAGCTTCTCTTTCTTTCTCTCTCTCACTCACAGCTTCTCTTTCTCTCTCTCTCTCACTCACAGGTTCTCTTTCTCTCTCTCTCTCACTCACAGCTTCTCTCTCTCACTCACTCACAGCTTCTCTCTCTCTTACTCACAGCTACTCTTTCTCTCTTTCTCACACTCAGCTTTTCTTTTGTTCCCTCTATCACTCACAGCTTCTCTTTCTCTCTCTCTCACTCACAGCTTCTCTTTCTCTCTCTCTTTCTCACTCAGCTTCTCTTTCTCCCTCTCTCACTCACATCTTCTCTCTCTCTCACTCACAGCTTCTCTCTCTCTCTCACTCACAGCTTCTCTTTCTTTCTCTCTCTCTCACAGCTTGTCTTTCTCTCTCTCTCACTCACAGCTTCTCTCTCTCTCTCTCACTCACAGCTTTTCTTTCTCTCTCTCACTCTCTCACTCACAGCTTCTCTTTCTCTGTCTCTCTCTAACTCACAGCTTCTCTTTATCTCTCTCTCATTCACACCTTCTCTTTCTCTCTCTCTCCCACTCACAGCTTCTCTTTCTCTCTCTATCACTCACAGCTTCGCTATCCCTCTCTCTCACTCACTCACAGCTTCTCTCTCTCTCTCACAGCTTCTCTTTCTCTCTCTCTATCTCACTCCCAGCTTCTCTTTCTCTCTCTCTCTCACTCACAGCTTCTCTTTCTCACTCAGCTTCTCTTTCTCTCTCTCTCACTCACAGCTTCTCTGTCTCTCTCTCACTCACAGCTTCTCTCTCTCTCTCTCACTCACAGCTTCTCTTTCGCTCGCTCTCTATCACTGTCACAGCTTCTCTCTCTCTCTCACTCACTCTCACTCACAGCTTTTCTTTCTCTCTCACACACACTCACAGGTTCTCTCTCACACACACACACACTCACAATTCTCTCTCTCTCACTCACAGCTTCTCTCTCTCTCACAGCTTCTCTTTCTGTCTCTCTCACTCACAGCTTCTCTTTCTCCCTCTCTCACTCACTCACAGCTTCTCTCTCCCACTCACAGCTTCTCTTTCTTTCTCTCTCTCTCACTCACAGCTTCTCTCTCTCTCTCTCAGCTTCTCTCTCTCTCTCACTCACAGCTTCTCTCTCTCTCACTCAGCTTCTCTTTCTCTGTCTCTCTCTAACTCACAGCTTGTTTTTATCTCTCTCTCTCACTCACAGCTTCTCTTTTTCTCTCTCTCACTCACAGCTTCTCTCTCGCTCTCTCTCACTCACTCACAGCTTCTCTGTCTCTCTCTCACAACTTCTCTTTCTCTCTCTCTATCTCACTCACAGCTTCTCTTTCTGTCTCAGTCTAACTCACAGCTTCTCTCTCTCTCTCTCACTCACAGCTTCTCTTTCTCACTCTCTCTCTCTCACTCACAGCTTCTCTTTCACTCTCTCTCACTCACAGCTTCTCTCTCGCTCTCTCTCACTCACAGCTTCTCTCCCTCTCGCTCTCACAGCTTCTCTTCCTCTCTCACTATCTCACTCACAGCTTCTCTTTCTCTCTCTCTCACTCACAGCTTCTCTTTATCTCTCTCTCATTCACACCTTCTCTTTCTCTCTCTCTCCCACTCACAGCTTCTCTTTCTCTCTCTATCACTCACAGCTTCGCTATCGCTCTCTCTCACTCACTCACAGCTTCTCTCTCTCTCTCACAGCTTCTCTTTCTCTCTCTCTATCTCACTCCCAGCTTCTCTTTCTCTCTCTCTCTCACTCACAGCTTCTCTTTCTCACTCAGCTTCTCTTTCTCTCTCTCTCACTCACAGCTTCTCTGTCTCTCTCTCACTCACAGCTTCTCTTTCTCTCTCTCTCACTCACAGCTTCTCTTTCGCTCGCTCTCTATCACTGTCACAGCTTCTCTCTCTCTCTCACTCACTCTCACTCACAGCTTTTCTTTCTCTCTCACACACACTCACAGGTTCTCTCTCTCACACACACACACTCACAATTCTCTCTCTCTCTCACTCACAGCTTCTCTCTCTCTCACAGCTTCTCTTTCTGTCTCTCTCACTCACAGCTTCTCTTTCTCCCTCTCTCACTCACTCACAGCTTCTCTCTCCCACTCACAGCTTCTCTTTCTTTCTCTCTCTCTCACTCACAGCTTCTCTCTCTCTCTCAGCTTCTCTCTCTCTCTCACTCACAGCTTCTCTCTCTCTCACTCAGCTTCTCTTTCTCTGTCTCTCTCTAACTCACAGCTTGTTTTTATCTCTCTCTCTCACTCACAGCTTCTCTTTTTCTCTCTCTCACTCACAGCTTCTCTCTCGCTCTCTCTCACTCACTCACAGCTTCTCTGTCTCTCTCTCACAACTTCTCTTTCTCTCTCTCTATCTCACTCACAGCTTCTCTTTCTCTGTCTCAGTCTAACTCACAGCTTCTCTCTCTCTCTCTCACTCACAGCTTCTCTTTCTCACTCTCTCTCACTCACAGCTTTTCTTTCACTCTCTCTCACTCACAGCTTCTCTCTCGCTCTCTCTCACTCACAGCTTCTCTCCCTCTCGCTCTCACAGCTTCTCTTCCTCTCTCACTATCTCACTCACAGCTTCTCTTTCTTTCCCTCTCTCTCTCACTCACAGCTTCTCTTTCTCTCTCTCTCTCACTCACAGCTTCTCTTTCTCTCTCTCACACCCACAGCTTCTCTTTTTCTCTCTCTCTCTCACGCGCAGCTTCTCTTTCTCTCTCTCTCTCTCACTCACAGCTTCTCTTTCTCTCTCTCTCTCACTCACAGCTTCTCTTTCTCTGTCTCTCTCTAACTCACAGCTTGTCTTTATCTCTCCCTCTCACACACATCTTCTCTTTCTCTCTCCCTCACTCACACCATCTCTTTCTCTCTTTCTCTCACTCTCTCACTCACATCTTCTCTTTCTCTCTCTCTCTCTCTCACTCACAGCTTCTCTCTCTCTCTCTCACAGCTTCTCTTTCTTTCTCTCTCACTCACAGCTTATTTTCTCTGTCTCTCTCTCTCTCTCTCACTCACAGCTTCTCTTTATCTCTCTCTTACTCACAGCTTCTCTCTCTCTCTCTCTCACTCACAGCTTCACCTTCTCTCTCTCACTCACAGCTTCTCTCTTTCTCTCTCTCACTCACAGCTTTTCTCTCTCTCTCACTCAAAGCGTCTCTTTCTCTATCTCTCTCTCTCACTCACAGCTTCTCTTTCTCTCTCTCTCACTCACAGCTTCTCTTTCTCCCTCTCTCTCACTCACAGCTTCTCTTTCTCCCTCTCTCTCTCACTCACAACTTCTCTCTCTCTCACTCACAGCTTCTCTTTCTCTCTCTCTCACTCACAGTTTCTCTATCTCTTTCTCTCTCTAACTCACAGCTTCTATTTATCTCTCTCTCTCACTCACAGCTTCTCTTTCTCTCTCTCTCACTCACAGCTTCTCCATCTCTCTCTCTCACTCACATCTTCTCCTTCTCTTTCTCTCACTCACAGCTTCTCTCTCTCTCTCTATCACTCACTCACAGCTTCTCTCTCTCTCTCACTCACAGCTTCTCTTTCTTTCTCTCTCTCTCACTCACAGCTTCTCTTTCTTTCTCTCTCTCACTCACAGCTTCTCTTTCTCTCTCTCTCTCACTCACAGGTTCTCTTTCTCTCTCTCTCTCACTCACAGCTTCTCTCTCTCTCTCACTCAGCTTCTCTTTCTCTGTCTCTCTCTAACTCACAGCTTGTCTTTATCTCTCTCTCACACTCACAGCTTCTCTTTCTCTCTCTCTCTCTCACTCACAGCTTCTCCTTCTCTCTCTCTCTCACTCACTCACAGCTTCTCTCTCTCTTACTCACAGCTACTCTTTCTCTCTTTCTCACACTCAGCTTTTCTTTTGTTCCCTCTCTCACTCACAGCTTCTCTTTCTCTCTCTCTCACTCACAGCTTCTCTTTCTCTCTCTCTTTCTCACTCAGCTTCTCTTTCTCCCTCTCTCACTCACATCTTCTCTCTCTCTCACTCACAGCTTTTCTCTCTCTCACTCACAGCTTCTCTTTCTTTCTCTCTCTCTCACAGCTTCTCTTTCTCTCTCTCTCACTCACAGCTTCTCTCTCTCTCTCACTCACAGCTTTTCTTTCTCTCTCTCTCTCACTCACAGCTTCTCTTTCTCTGTCTCTCTCTAACTCACAGCTTCTCTTCATCTCTCTCTCACTCACAGCTTCTCTTTCTCTCTCTCTCCCACTCACAGCTTCTCTTTCTCTCTCTATCACTCACAGCTGCGCTATCGCTCTCTCTCACTCACTCACATCTTCTCTCTCTCTCACACAGCTTCTCTTTCTCTCTCTCTATCTCACTCCCAGCTTATCTTTCTCTCTCTCTCACTCACAGCTTCTCTTTCTCACTCAGCTTCTCTTTCTCTCTCTCTCACTCACAGCTTCTCTGTCTCTCTCTCACTCACAGCTTCTCTTTCTCTCTCTCTCTCACTCACACCTTCTCTTTCGCTCGCTCTCTATCACTGTCACATCTTCTCTCTCTCTCTCTCACTCACTCTCACTCACAGCTTTTCTTTCTCTCTCACACACACTCACAGGTTCCCTCTCTCACACACACACACTCACAATTCTCTCTCTCTTACTCACAGCTTCTCTCTCTCTCACAGCTTCTCTTTCTGTCTCTCTCACTCACAGCTTCTCTTTCTCCCTCTCTCTCTCACTCACAGCTTCTCTCTCTCACTCACAGCTTCTCTTTCTTTCTCTCTCTCTCACTCGCAGCTTCTCTCTCTCTCTCTCTCAGCTTCTCTCTCTCTCACTCACAGCTTCTCTTTCTCTCTCTCCCTCTCTCACAGCTTCTCTTTATCTCTCTCTCACTCACAGCTTCTCTTCCTCTCTCTCTCACTCACAGCTTCTCTTTCTCTCTCTCTCTCACACAGCTTCTCTCTCGCTCGCTCTCACTCACTCACAGCTTGTCTCTCACTTACTCACAGCTTCTCTCTCTCTCTCTCACTCACAGCTTCTCTTTCTCTCTCTCACACAGCTTCTCTTTCTCTCTCTCTCTCTCTCTCGCTCACAGCTTCTCTTTCTCTGTCTCTCTCTAACTCACAGCTTCTCTTCATCTCTCTCTCACTCACAGCTTCTCTTTCTCTCTCTCTCTCACTCACAGCTTCTCTTTCTCTCTCTCTCTCACACTCACAGCTTCTCTCTCGCTCTCTCTCACTCACTCACAGCTTCTCTCTCTCACACACACCTTCTCTTTCTTTCTCTCTCTCACTCACAGCTCTTTCTCTCTCTCACTCACTCACAGTTTCTCTTTCTCTCTCTCTCACTCACTCACAGCTTCTCTCTCTCTCTCTCACTCAGCTTCTGTTTCTCTGTCTCTCTCTAATGCACAGCTTGTCTTTATCTCTCTGTCTCACTCACAGCTTCTCTCTCTCTCTGTCTCACTCACAGCTTCTCTTTCTCTCTCTCTCTCTCACTCACAGCTTCTCTCTCTCTTACTCACAGCTACTCTTTCTCTCTTTCTCACACTCTCAGCTTTTCTTTCGCTCTTTCTCTCACTCACAGCTTCTCTTTCTCTCTCTCTCACTCACAGCTTCTCTTTCTCTCTCTCTTTCTCACTCAGCTTCTCTTTCTCCAACTCTCACTCACAGCTTCTCTCTCTCTCTCTCTCACTCAGCTTCTATTTCTCTCTCTCTCTCACTCACAGCTTCTCTTTCTCTCTCTCACTCACATCTTCTCTCTCTCTCTCACTCACAGCTTCTCTCTCTCTCACTCACAGCTTCTCTTTCTCTCTCTCACTCTCACTCACAGCTTCTCTTTCTCTGTCTCTCTCTAACTCACAGCTTCTCTTTATCTCTCTCTCACTCACAGCTTCTCTTTCTCTCTCTCTCCCACTAACAGCTTCTCTTTCTCTTTCTCTCTCTCTCTCACTCACAGCTTCGCTCTCGCTCACTCACAGCTTCTCTCTCTCACACACACAGCTTCTTTTTCTCTCTCTCTATCTCACTCACAGCTTCTCTTTCTCTCTCTCTCTCACTCACAGCTTCTCTTTCTCACTCAGCTTCTCTCTCTCTCTCTCACTCACACCTTCTCTTTCTCTCTCTCTCACTCAGGTTCTTTTTCTCTCTCTCACTCACTCACAGCTTCTCTTTCGCTCTCTCTCTATCACTGTCACAGCTTCTCTCTCTCTCTCACTCACTCTCACTCACAGCTTCTCTTTCTCTCTCACACAAACTCACAGCTTCTCTCTCTCTCTCACACACTCACAATTCTCTCTCTCTTTCACTCACAGCTTCTCTCTCTCTCTCACTCACAGCTTCTCTTTCTCCCTCTCTCTCTCACTCACAGCTTCTCTCTCTCACTCACAGCTTCTCTTTCTTTATCTCTCTCTCACTCACAGCTTCTCTCTCTCTCACACAGCTTCTCTTTCTTTCTCTCTCTCTCTCTCACAGCTTCTCTTTATCTCTCTCTCACTCACAGCTTCTCTTTCTCTCTCTCACTCACAGCTTCTCTTTCTCTCTCTCTCTCACTCACAGCTTCTCTCTCGCTCGCTCTCACTCACTCACAGCTTCTCTCTCTCTCACTCACAGCTTCTCTCTCTCTCTCTCACTCACAGCTTCTCTTTCTCTCTCACACACACAGCTTCTCTTTCTCTCTCTCTCTCTCTCACTCACAGCTTCTCTTTCTCTCTCTCTCTCTCACAGCTTCTCTTTCTTTCTCTCTCTCTCTCTCTCTCTCTCACAGCTTCTCTCTCTCTCTCACTCACAGCTTCTCTTTCTCTCTCTCTCACTCACAGCTTCTCTTTCTTTCTTTCTTTCTCTCTCTCTCTCTCTCTCACAGCTTCTCTCACTCTCTCACTCACAGCTTCTCTTTATCCCTTTCTCTCTCTCTCAAACCTTCTATTTCTCTCTCACACACTCACAGCTTCTCTTTCTTTCTGTCTCTCTCTCTCACACACAGCTTCTCTTTCTCTCTCTCTCTCACTCACAGCTTCTCTTTCTCTCTCTCTCACTCATACCTTCTCTTTCTCTCTCACACACTCACAGCTTCTATTTCTCTGTCTCTCACTCACACCTTCTATTTCTCTCTCACACACACACAGCTTCTCTTTCTCTCTCTCTCTCTCTCACTCACAACTCCTTCTCTCTCTCCCTCACTCACACCTTCTCTTTCTCTCTCTCTCACTCCCAGCTTCTCTTTCTCTCTCTCTCTCTCACTCCCAGCTTCTTTTTCTCTCTCACACACACACACACAGCTTCTCTTTCTCTATCTCTCTCTCACTCACAGCTTCTCTCTCTCTCTCTCTCTCTCACTCACAGCTTCTCTTTCTCTCTCTCTCACTCACAGCTTCTCTTTCTCTCTCTCTCTCACTCACAGCTTCTTCTCCCTGTCTCTCACTCACAGCTTCTCTCTCTCTCTATCACTCACAGCTCACCTTTCTCTCTCTCTCTCACTCACAGCTTCTCTTTCTCTCTCTCTCACTCACAGCTTCTCTTTCTCTCTCACACACACACAGCTCTTTCTTTCTCTCTCTCTTTCACACACAACTGCTCTCCCTCTCACTCACTCACAGCTTCTCTTTCTCTCTGTCTCTCTCTCTCACACACAGCTTCTCTTTCTCTCTCTCACTCACAGCTTCTCTCTCTCTCTCACTCACAGCTTCTATTTTTCTCTCTCTCACTCACAGCTTCTCTTTCACTCTCTCTCTCTATCACTGTCACAGCTTCTCTCTCTCTCTCACTCACTCTCACTCACAGCTTCTCTTTCTCTCTCACACACACTCACAGCTTCTCTCTCACACACACACATTCACAATTCTCTCTCTCTTTCACTCACAGCTTCTCTCTTTCTCACTCACAGCTTCTCTTTCTCCCTCTCTCTCTCACTCACAGCTTCTCTCTCTCACTCACAGCTTCTCTCTCTCTCTCACTCACAGCTTCTCTTTCTCCCTCTCTCTCTCACTCACAGCTTCTCTCTCTCACTCACAGCTTCTCTTTCTTTCTCTCTCTCTCACTCACTGCTTCTCTCTCTCTCTCACAGCTTCTCTCTCTCTCACACACACACACAGCTTCTCTTTCTCTCTCTCTCTCTCGCAGCTTCTCTTTATCTCTCTCTCACTCACAGCTTCTCTTTCTCTCTCTCTCACTCACAGCTTCTCTTTCTCTCTCTCTCACTCACAGCTTCTCTCTCGCTCGCTTTCACTCACTCACAGCTTCTCTCTCTCACTCACAGCTTCTCTCTCTCTCTCTCACTCACAGCTTCTCTTTCTCTTTCTCTCTCACAGCTTCTCTTTCTCTCTCTCTCTCTCTCACTCACAGCTTCTCTTTCTCTCTCTCTCTAACTCACAGCTTATCTTTATCTCTCTCACACACACACAGCTTCTCTTTCTCTCTCCCTCACTCACACCGTATCTTTCTCTCTCTCACTCTCTCACTCACATCTTCTCTTTCTCTCTCTCTCACTCACAGATTCTCTCTCTCTCACACAGCTTCTCTTTCTTTCTCTCTCACTCACAGCTTCTCTATCTCTGTCTCTCTCTCTCACTCACAGCTTCTCTTTATCTCTCTCTCACTCACAGCTTCTCTCTCTCTCTCTCACTCAGCTTCTCTTTCTCTGTCTCTCTCTAACTTACAGCTAGTCTTTATCTCTCTCTCACACACACAGCTTCTCTTTCTCTCTCTCTCACTCACAGCTTCTCTTTCTCTCTCTCTCTCACTCATTCACAGCTTCTCTCTCTCTTACTCACAGCTACTCTTTCTCTCTTTCTCACACTCTCAGCTTTTCTTTCATTCCCTCTCTCACTCACAGCTTCTCTTTCTCTCTCTCTTTCTCACTCAGCTTCTCTTTCTCCATCTCTCACTCACAGCTTCTCTCTCTCTCTCTCACTCTGCTTCTCTTTCTCTCTCTCACTCACAGCTTCTCATTCTCTCTCTCACTCACATCTTCTCTCTCTCTCACTCACAGCTTCTTTCTCACTCACAGCTTCTCTTTCTCTCTCTCTCTCGCACTTTCATCTTTTCTTTCGCTCTCTCTCTATCACTGTCACAGCTTCTCTCTCTCTCTCTCACTCAATCTCACCCACAGCTTCTTTTTATCTCTCTCACACACTCACAGCTTCTCTCTCTCTCTCTCTCTCACTCACAGCTTCTCTTTCTGTCTCTCTCACTCACAGCTTCTCTTTCTGTCTCTCTCACTCACAGCTTCTCTTTCTCCCTCTCTCTCTCACTCACAGCTTCTCTCTCTCACTCACAGCTTCTCTTTCTCTCTCTCTCTCTCACTCTCAGCTTCTCTCTCGCTCTCTCACTCACTCACAGCTTCTCTCTCTCTCTCACACCTTCTCTTTCTCTCTCTCTATCTCACTCACAGCTTCTATTTCTTTGTCTCAGTCTAACTCACAGCTTCTCTTTATCTCTCTCTCACTCACAGCTTCTCTTTCTCTCTCTCTCTCTCACACAGCTTCTCTTTCACTCTCTCTCACTCACAGCTTCTCTCTCGCTCTCTCTCACTCACTCACAGCTTCTCTCCCTCTCTCACTATCTCACTCACAGCTTCTCTTTCTTTCCCTCTCTCTCTCACTCACAGCTTCTCTTTCTCTCTCTCTCTCACTCACAGCTTCTCTTTCTCTCTCTCTCTCACTCACAGCTTCTCTTTCTCTGTCTCTCTCTAACTTACAGCTAGTCTTTATCTCTCTCTCACACACACAGCTTCTCTTTCTCTCTCTCTCTCTCACTCACAGCTTCTCTTTCTCTCTCTCTCTCACTCACTCACAGCTTCTCTCTCTCTTACTCACAGCTACTCTTTCTCTCTTTCTCACACTCTCAGCTTTTCTTTCGTTCCCTCTCTCACTCACAGCTTCTCTTTCTCTCTCTCTTTCTCACTCAGCTTCTCTTTCTCCATCTCTCACTCACAGCTTCTCTCTCTCTCACTCACAGCTTCTCTCTCACTCACAGCTTCTCTTTCTCTCTCTCTCTCGCACTTTCATCTTTTCTTTCGCTCTCTCTCTCTCACTCACAGCTTCTCTTTCTCTCTCTCTCACTCACAGCTTCTCTTTCTCTCTCTCTTTCTCACTCAGCTTCTCTTTCTCTCTCTCTCACTTCAAAGCTTCTCTTTCTCTGTCACTCACAGCTTCTCTTTCTCTCTCTCTGTCACTCACAGCTTCTCTTTCTCTTTCTCTCTCTCACTCACATCTTCTCTCTCTCTCACTCACAGCTTCTCTCTCTCTCTCACTCACAGCTTCTCTTTCTTTCTCTCTCTCTCTCACCTTCTCTTTCTCTTTCTCTTTCTCTCTCTATCTCACAGCATCTCTCTCTCACTCACAGCTTCTCTTTCACTCTCTCTCTCTCACTCACAACTTCTCTTTCTCTGTCTCTAACTCACAGCTTCTCTTTATCTCTATCTCACTCACAGCTTCTCTTTCTCTCTCTCTCGCACAGCTTCTCTTTCTCTCTCTCACTCACAACTTCTCTCTCGCTCTCTCTCACTCACTCACAGCTTCTCTCTCTCTCTCTCATAGCTTCTCTTTCTCTCTCTCTATCTCACTTACAGCTTCTCTTTCTCTCTCTCTCACTCACAGCTTCTCTTTCTTTCTCTCTCTCTCTCTCACTCACAGCTTCTCTTTCTCTCTCACACACACACAGCTTCTCTTTCTCACTCAGCTTCTCTTTCTCTCTCTCACTCACAGCTTCTCTTTCTCTCTCTCACACTTACAGCTTCTCTTTCGCTCTCTCTCTATCACTGTCACAGCTTCTCTCTCTCTCTCTCACTCACTCTCACTCACAGCTTCTCTTTCTCTCTCTCACACACTCACAGCTTCTCTCTCTCTCTCTCATTCACAATTATCTCTCTCTCACTCACAGCTTCTCTCTCTCTCACAGCTTCTCTCTCTCTCACTCACAGCTTCTCTCTCTCTCTCTCACAGCTTCTCTTACTCTCTCTCTCACTCACAGCTTCTCTTTATCTCTCTCTCTCACTCACTGCTTCTCTTTCACTCTCTCTCTCTCACTCACAGCTTCTCTTTCTCTTTCTCTCTCTCACTCACATCTTCTCTCACTCTCAGCTTCTCTCTCTCACACACTCACAGCTTCTCTTTCTCTCTCTCTCACACAGCTTCTCTTTCTCTCTCTCCCTCTCTCACTCACAGATTCTCTTTCTCTGTCTCTCTCTAACTCACAGCTTCTCTTTTTCTCTCTCTCACTCAAAGCTTCTCTCTTTCTTTCTCTCTCTCTCTCTCTCACTCACAGCTTCTGTTTCTCTCTCTCTCTCACTCACAGCTTCTCTCTCTCTCTCATTCACAGCTTCTCTTTCTTTCCCTCTCTCTCTCACTCACAGCTTCTCTTTCTCTCTCTCACTCTCACTCACAGCTTCTCTTTCTCTGTCTCTCACTAACTCACAGCTTCTCTTTATCTCTCTCTCACTCACAGCTTCTCTTTCTCTATCTCTCTCACTCACAGCTTCTCTTTCTCTCTCACTCACTCACAACTTCTCTCTCGCTTGCTCTCACTCACTCACAGCTTCTCTCTCTCACAGCTTCTCTTTCTCTCTCTCTATCTCACTCACAGCTTCTCTTTCTCTCTCTCTTTCTCACTCACAGCTTCTCTTTCTCTTTCTCACTCTCACTCACAGCTTCTCTTTCTCTCTCTCACACACGCACAGCATCTCTTTCTCACTCAGCTTCTCTTTCTCTCTCTCTCTCTCACACACAGCTTCTCTTTCTCTCTCTCTCACTCACAGCTTCTCTTTCTCTCTCTCTCTCACTCACATCTTCTCTTTCGCTGTCTATCACTGTCACAGCTTCTCTCTCTCTCACTCACTCAATCTCACCCACAGCTTCTCTTTATCTCTCTCACACACTCACAGCTTCTCTCTCTCTCTCTCTCACTCACTGCTTATCTCTCTCTCTCTCACTCAGAATTCTCTCTCTCTCACTCACTCACAGCTTCTCTGTCTCTCTCACTCACAGCTTCTCTTTCTGTCTCTCTCACTCACAGCTTCTCTTTCACTCTCTCTCACTCACAGCTTCTCTCTCGCTCTCTCTCACTCACTCACAGCTTCTCTTTCTCTCTCTCACTCACAGCTTCTCTATTTCTCTCTCTCTCACTCACAGCTTCTCTTTCTCTCTCTCTCACTCACAGCTTCTCTATTTCTCTCTCACACTCACTCACAGCTTCTCTTTCTCTCTCTCACTCACAGCTTCTCTTTCTCTGTCTCTCTCTAACTCACAGCTTATCTTTATCTCTCTCACACACACACAGCTTCTCTTTCTCTCTCCCTCACTCACACCGTATCTTTCTCTCTCTCACTCTCTCACTCACAGATTCTCTCTCTCTCACACAGCTTCTCTTTCTTTCTCTCTCACTCACAGCTTCTCTTTATCTCTCTCTCACTCACAGCTTCTCTCTCTCTCTCTCACTCAGCTTCTCTTTCTCTGTCTCTCTCTAACTTACAGCTAGTCTTTATCTCTCTCACACACACACAGCTTCTCTTTCTCTCTCTCTCACTCACAGCTTCTCTTTCTCTCTCTCTCTCACTCACACAGCTTCTCTCTCTCTTACTCACAGCTACTCTTTCTCTCTTTCTCACACTCTCAGCTTTTCTTTCGTTCCCTCTCTCACTCACAGCTTCTCTTTCTCTCTCTCTTTCTCACTCAGCTTCTCTTTCTCCCTCTCTCACTCACAGCTTCTCTCTCTCTCTCTCACTCAGCTTCTCTTTCTCTCTCTCACTCACAGCTTCTCATTCTCTCTCTCACTCACATCTTCTCTCTCTCTCACTCACAGCTTCTCTCTCACTCACAGCTTCTCTTTCTCTCTCTCTCTCACAGCTTCTCTTTCTCTCTCTCTCTCTCACTCACAGCTTCTCTCTCTCTCTCACTCACAGCTTCTCTTTCTCTCTCTCTCTCTCTCACTCAAAGCTTCTCTTTCTCTGTCTCTCTCTAACTCACAGCTTCTCTTTATCTCTCTCTCACAGCCTCTCTTTATCTCTCTCTCCCACTCACAGCTTCTCTTTCTCTCTCTCTCACTCAGAATTATCTCTCTCTCTCACTCACAGCTTCTCTTTCTGTCTCTCTCACTCACAGCTTCTCTTTCTGTCTATCTCACTCACAGCTTCTCTTTCTGTCTATCTCACTCACAGCTTCTCTTTCTCCCTCTCTCTCTCACTCACAGCTTCTCTCTCTCACTCACAGCTTCTCTTTCTCTCTCTCTCTCTCACTCACAGCTTCTCTTTCTCTTTCTCTCTCTCACTCACATCTTCTCTCTCTCTCTCTCTCTCAGCTTCTCTCTCTCTCACACAGCTTCTCTTTCTCTCTCTCTCACACAGCTTCTCTTTCTCTCCCTCTCTCACTCACAGCTTCTCTCTCTCTCTCTCACTCACAGCTTCTCTTTCTCTCTCTCTCTCTCACTCACAGCTTCTCTTTCTCTGTCTCTCTCTAACTCACAGCTTCTCTTTTTCTCTCTCTCACTCACAACTTCTCTCTCGCTCGCTCGCTCTCACTCACTCACAGCTTCTCTGTCTCTCTCTCACAACTTCTCTTTCTCTCTCTCTATCTCACTCACAGCTTCTCTTTCTCTGTCTCAGTAACTCACAGCTTCTCTATCTCTCTCTCACTCACAGCTTCTCTTTCTCTCTCTCTCTCTCTCAATCACAGCTTCTCTTTCACTCTCTCTCACTCACAGCTTCTCTCTCGCACTCTCTCACTCACAGCTTATCTCTCTCTCTCACTCAGAATTATCTCTCTCTCACTCACTCACAGCTTCTCTCTCTCTCTCACTCACAGCTTCTCTTTCTGTCTCTCTCACTCACAGCTTCTCTTTCTGTCTCTCTCACTCACAGCTTCTCTTTCTCCCTCTCTCTCTCTCTCACAGCTTCTCTTTCTCTCTCTCTATCTCACTCACAGCTCCTATTTCATTGTCTCAGTCTAACTCACAGCTTCTCTTTATCTCTCTCTCACTCACAGCTTCTCTTTCTCTCTCTCTCACTCACTGCTTCTCTTTCTCTCTCTCTCTTTCACTCACAGCTTCTCTTTCTCTTTCTCTCTCTCACTCACATCTTCTCTCACTCTCAGCTTCTCTCTCTCACACACTCAAAGCTTCTCTTTCTCTCTCTCTCTCACAGCTTCTCTTTCTCTCTCTCTCTCTCACAGATTCTCTTTCTCTGTCTCTCTCTAACTCACAGCTTCTCTTTTTCTCTCTCTCACTCAAAGCTTCTCTCTTTCTTTCTCTCTCTCTCTCACTCACTCACAGCTTCTGTTTCACTCTCTCTCTCACTCACAGCTTCTCTCTTTCTCTCACTCACAGCTTCTCTTTCTTTCCCTCTCTCTCTCTCACTCACAGCTTCTCTTTCTCTCTCTCTCTCTCACTCACAGCTTCTCTTTCTCTCTCTCTCTCACTCTCACTCACAGCTTCTCTTTGTCTCTCACTAACTCACAGCTTCTCTTTATCTCTCTCTCACTCACAGCTTCTCTTTCTCTATCTCTCTCACTCACAGCTTCTCTTTCTCTCTCTCTCACTCACAGCTTCTCTCTCGCTTGCTCTCACTCACAGCTTCTCTCTCTCACAGCTTCTCTTTCTCTCTCTCTATCTCACTCACAGCTTCTCTTTCTCTCTCTCTTTCTCACTCACAGCTTCTCTTTCTCTTTCTCTCTCTCACTCACAGCTTCTCTTTCTCTCTCTCACACACGCACAGCATCTCTTTCTCACTCAGCTTCTCTTTCTCTCTCTCTCTCTCACTCACAGCTTCTCTTTCTCTCTCTCTCACTCACAGCTTCTCTTTCTCTCTCTCTCTCACTCACATCTTCTCTTTCGCTCTCTATCACTGTCACAGCTTCTCTCTCTCTCACTCACTCAATCTCACCCACAGCTTCTCTTTATCTCTCTCACACACTCACAGCTTCTCTCTCTCTCTCTCTCACTCACTGCTTATCTCTCTCTCTCTCACTCAGAATTATCTCTCTCACTCACTCACAGCTTCTCTCTCTCTCACTCACAGCTTCTCTTTCTGTCTCTCTCACTCACAGCTTCTCTTTCTCCCTCTCTCTCTCACTCACAGCTTCTCTCTCTCACTCACTGCTTCTCTTTCTCTCTCTCTCTCACTCACAGCTTCTCTCTCGCTCTCTCACTCACTCACAGCTTCTCTGTCTCTCTCTCACAGCTTCTCTTTCTCTCTCTCTATCTCACTCACAGCTTCTATTTCTTTGTCTCAGTCTAACTCACAGCTTCTCTTTATCTCTCTCTCACTCACAGCTTCTCTTTCTCTCTCTCTCTCTCTCACTCACAGCTTCTCTTTCACTCTCTCTCACTCACAGCTTCTCTCTCGCTCGCTCTCACTCACTCACAGCTTCTCTTTCTCTCTCTCTCACTCACAGCTTCTCTATTTCTCTCTCTCTCTCACTCACAGCTTCTCTTTCTCTCTCTCTCACTCACAGCTTCTCTATTTCTCTCTCACACTCACTCACAGCTTCTCTTTCTCTCTCTCACTCACAGCTTCTCTTTCTCTGTCTCTCTCTAACTCACAGCTTATCTTTATCTCTCTCACACACACACAGCTTCTCTTTCTCTCTCCCTCACTCACACCGTATCTTTCTCTCTCTCACTCTCTCACTCACATCTTCTCTTTCTCTCTCTCTCACTCACAGATTCTCTCTCTCTCACACAGCTTCTCTTTCTTTCTCTCTCACTCACAGCTTCTCTATCTCTGTCTCTCTCTCTCACTCACAGCTTTTCTTTATCTCTCTCTCACTCACAGCTTCTCTCTCTCTCTCTCTCACTCAGCTTCTCTTTCTCTGTCTCTCTCTAACCTACAGCTAGTCTTTATCTCTCTCACACACACACAGCTTCTCTTTCTCTCTCTCTCTCTCACTCACAGCTTCTCTTTCTCTCTCTCTCTCACTCACTCACAGCTTCTCTCTCTCTTACTCACAGCTACTCTTTCTCTCTTTCTCACACTCTCAGCTTTTCTTTCATTCCCTCTCTCACTCACAGATTCTCTTTCTCTCTCTCTTTCTCACTCAGCTTCTCTTTCTCCCTCTCTCACTCACAGCTTCTCTCTCTCTCTCTCACTCAGCTTCTCTTTCTCTCTCTCACTCACAGCTTCTCATTCTCTCTCTCACTCACATCTTCTCTCTCTCACTCACAGCTTCTCTCTCACTCACAGCTTCTCTTTCTCTCTCTCTCTCTCACAGCTTCTCTTTCTCTCTCTCTCTCTCACTCACAGCTTCTCTCACTCTCTCTCTCACTCACAGCTTCTCTTTCTCTCTCTCTCTCTCTCACTCACAGCTTCTCTTTCTCTGTCTCTCTCTAACTCACAGCTTCTCTTTATCTCTCTCTCACAGCCTCTCTTTATCTCTCTCTCCCACTCACAGCTTCTCTTTCTCTCTCTCTCACTCAGAATTATCTCTCTCTCTCACTCACAGCTTCTCTTTCTGTCTCTCTCACTTACAGCTTCTCTTTCTGTCTATCTCACTCACAGCTTCTCTTTCTGTCTATCTCACTCACAGCTTCTCTTTCTCTCTCTCTCTCTCACTCACAGCTTCTCTCTCTCACTCACAGCTTCTCTTTCTCTCTCTCTCTCTCTCTCACAGCTTCTCTTTATCTTTCTCACTCACATCTTCTCTCTCTCTCTCTCACTCTCAGCTTCTCTCTCTCACACACAGCTTCTCTTTCTCTCTCTCTCACAGCTTCTCTTTCTCTCCCTCTCTCACTCACAGCTTCTCTCTCTCTCTCTCACTCACAGCTTCTCTTTCTCTCTCTCTCTCACTCACAGCTTCTCTTTCTCTGTCTCTCTCTAACTCACAGCTTATCTTTTTCTCTCTCTCACTCACAGCTTCTCTCTCGCTCGCTCTCACTCACTCACAGCTTCTCTGTCTCTCTCTCACAACTTCTCTTTCTCTCTCTCTATCTCACTCACAGCTTCTCTTTCTCTGTCTCAGTAACTCACAGCTTCTCTATCTCTCTCTCACACACAGCTTCTCTTTCTCTCTCTCTCTCACTCACAGCTTCTCTTTCACTCTCTCTCACTCACAGCTTCTCTCTCGCTCTCTCTCACTCACAGCTTATCTCTCTCTCTCTCACTCAGAATTATCTCTCTCTCACTCACTCACAGCTTCTCTCTCTCTCACTCACAGCTTCTCTTTCTGCCTCTCTCACTCACAGCTTTTCTTTCTGTCTCTCTCACTCACAGCTTCTCTTTCTCCCTCTCTCTCTCACTCACAGCTTCTCTCTCTCACTCACAGCTTCTCTTTCTCTCTCTCTCTCTCTCACTCACAGCTTCTCTCTCGCTCTCTCACTCACTCACAGCTTCTATTTCTTTGTCTCAGTCTAACTCACAGCTTCTCTTTCTCTCTCTCTCTCTCTCACTCACAGCTTCTCTTTCACTCTCTCTCACTCACAGCTTCTCTCTCGCTCTCTCTCACTCACTCACAGCTTCTCTCCCTCTCTCACTATCTCACTCACAGCTTCTCTTTCTTTCCCTCTCTCTCTCACTCACAGCTTCTCTTTCTCTCTCTCTCTCACTCACAGCTTGTCTTTCTCTCTCTCTCACTCACAGCTTCTCTATTTCTCTCTCTCTCTCACTCACAGCTTCTCTTTCTCTCTCTCTCACTCACAGCTTCTCTATTTCTCTCTCTCACTCACTCACAGCTTCTCTTTCTCTCTCCCTCACTCACAGCTTCTCTTTCTCTGTCTCTCTCTAATTCACAGCTTATCTTTATCTCTCTCTCTCACACACACAGCTTCTCTTTCTCTCTCCCTCACTCACACCGTATCTTTCTCTCTCTCACTCACATCTTCTCTTTCTCTCTCTCTCACTCACAGATTCTCTCTCTCTCACACAGCTTCTATTTCTTTCTCTCTTACTCACAGCTTCTCTTTCTCTATCTCTCTCTCTCACTCACAGCTTCTCTTTATCTCTCTCTCACTCACAGCTTCTCTCTCTCTCTCTCACTCAGCTTCTCTTTCTCTGTCTCTCTCTAACTTACAGCTTGTCTTTATCTCTCTCACACACACACAGCTTCTCTTTCTCTCTCTCTCTCTCTCACTCACAGCTTCTCTTTCTCTCTCTCTCTCACTCACAGCTTCTCTTTCTCTCTCTCTCACTCACAGCTTCTCTATTTCTCTCTCTCACTCACTCACAGCTTCTCTTTCTCTCTCCCTCACTCACACCGTATCTTTCTCTCTCTCACTCTCTCACTCACATCTTCTCTTTCTCTCTCTCTCACTCACAGATTCTCTCTCTCTCACACAGCTTCTCTTTCTTTCTCTCTTACTCACAGCTTCTCTTTCTCTATCTCTCTCTCTCACTCACAGCTTCTCTTTATCTCTCTCTCACTCACAGCTTCTCTCTCTCTCTCTCACTCAGCTTCTCTTTCTCTGTCTCTCTCTAACTTACAGCTTGTCTTTATCTCTCTCACACACACACAGCTTCTCTTTCTCTCTCTCACGCTCTCACTCACATCTTCTCTTTCTCTCTCTCTCACTCACAGATTCTCTCTCTCTCACACAGCTTCTCTTTCTTTCTCTCTTACTCACAGCTTCTCTTTCTCTATCTCTCTCACTCACAGCTTCTCTTTATCTCTCTCTCACTCACAGCTTCTCTCTCTCTCTCTCACTCAGCTTCTCTTTCTCTGTCTCTCTCTAACTTACAGCTTGTCTTTATCTCTCTCACACACACAGCTTCTCTTTCTCTCTCTCTCTCTCTCACTCACAGCTTCTCTTTCACTCTCTCTCACTCACAGCTTCTCTCTCGCTCTCTCTCACTCACTCACAGCTTCTCTCCCTCTCTCACTATCTCACTCACAGCTTCTCTTTCTTTCCCTCTCTCTCTCACTCACAGCTTCTCTTTCTCTCTCTCTCTCACTCACAGCTTGTCTTTCTCTCTCACTCACAGCTTCTCTATTTCTCTCTCTCTCTCACTCACAGCTTCTCTTTCTCTCTCTCTCACTCACAGCTTCTCTATTTCTCTCTCTCACTCACTCACAGCTTCTCTTTCTCTCTCCCTCACTCACAGCTTCTCTTTCTCTGTCTCTCTCTAATTCACAGCTTATCTTTATCTCTCTCTCTCACACACACAGCTTCTCTTTCTCTCTCCCTCACTCACACCGTATCTTTCTCTCTCTCACTCTCTCACTCACATCTTCTCTTTCTCTCTCTCTCACTCACAGATTCTCTCTCTCTCACACAGCTTCTCTTTCTTTCTCTCTTACTCACAGCTTCTCTTTCTCTATCTCTCTCTCTCACTCACAGCTTCTCTTTATCTCTCTCTCACTCACAGCTTCTCTCTCTCTCTCTCACTCAGCTTCTCTTTCTCTGTCTCTCTCTAACTTACAGCTTGTCTTTATCTCTCTCACACACACACAGCTTCTCTTTCTCTCTCTCTCTCTCTCACTCTCAGCTGTTCTTTTGTTCCCTCTCTCACTCACAGCTTCTCTTTCTCTCTCTCTTTCTCACTCAGCTTCTCTTTCTCCCTCTCTCACTCACAGCTTCTCTCTCTCTCACACAGCTTCTCTTTCTCTCTCTCACTCACAGCTTCTCATTCTCTCTCTCACTCACATCTTCTCTCTCTCACTCACAGCTTCTCTCTCTCACTCACAGCTTCTCTTTCTCTCTCTCTCTCTCACAGCTTCTCTTTCTCTCTCTCTCTCACTCACAGCTTCTCTCTCTCTCTCTCTCTCACTCACAGCTTCTCTTTCTCTCTCTCTCTCTCACTCATAACTTCTCTTTCTCTGTCTCTCTCTAACTCACAGCTTCTCTTTATCTCTCTCTCACTCACAGCTTCCCTTTATCTCTCTCTCTCACTCACAGCTTCTCTTTCTGTCTCTCTCACTTACAGCTTCTCTTTCTGTCTAGCTCACTCACAGCTTCTCTTTCTGTCTATCTCACTCACAGCTTCTCTTTCTCCCTCTCTCTCTCACTCACAGCTTCTCTCTCTCACTCACAGCTTCTCTTTCTCTCTCTCTCTCTCTCACTCACAGCTTCTCTTTCTCTTTCTCTCTCTCACTCACATCTTCTCTCTCTCTCACTCACTCTCAGCTTCTCTCTCTCACACACAGCTTCTCTTTCTCTCTCTCTCTCACACCTTCTCTTTCTCTCTCTCTCTCACTCACAGCTTCTCTCTCTCTCTCACTCACAGCTTCTCTTTCTCTCTCTCTCTCTCACTCACAGCTTCTCTTTCTCTGTCTCTCTCTAACTCACAGCTTCTCTTTTTCTCTCTCTCACTCACAGCTTCTCTCTCGCTCGCTCTCACTCACTCACAGCTTCTCTGTCTCTCTCTCACAACTTCTCTTTCTCTCTCTCTATCTCACTCACAGCTTCTATTTCTCTGTCTCAGTAACTCACAGCTTCTCTATCTATCTCTCACTCACAGCTTCTCTTTCTCTCTCTCTCTCTCTCACTCACAGCTTCTCTTTCACTCTCTCTCACTCACAGCTTCTCTCTCGCTCTCTCTCACTCACAGCTTATCTCTCTCTCTCTCACTCAGAATTATCTCTCTCTCACTCACTCACAGCTTCTCTCTCTCTCTCACTCACAGCTTCTCTTTCTTTCTCTCTTACTCACAGCTTCTCTTTCTCTATCTCTCTCTCTCACTCACAGCTTCTCTTTATCTCTCTCTCACTCACAGCTTCTCTCTCTCTCTCTCACTCAGCTTCTCTTTCTCTGTCTCTCTCTAACTTACAGCTTGTCTTTATCTCTCTCACACACACACAGCTTCTCTTTCTCTCTCTCACTCTCTCACTCACATCTTCTCTTTCTCTCTCTCTCACTCACAGATTCTCTCTCTCTCACACAGCTTCTCTTTCTTTCTCTCTTACTCACAGCTTCTCTTTCTCTATCTCTCTCACTCACAGCTTCTCTTTATCTCTCACTCACAGCTTCTCTCTCTCTCTCTCACTCAGCTTCTCTTTCTCTGTCTCTCTCTAACTTACAGCTTGTCTTTATCTCTCTCACACACACAGCTTCTCTTTCTCTCTCTCTCTCTCTCACTCACAGCTTCTCTTTCACTCTCTCTCACTCACAGCTTCTCTCTCGCTCTCTCTCACTCACTCACAGCTTCTCTCCCTCTCTCACTATCTCACTCACAGCTTCTCTTTCTTTCCCTCTCTCTCTCACTCACAGCTTCTCTTTCTCTCTCTCTCTCACTCACAGCTTGTCTTTCTCTCTCACTCACAGCTTCTCTATTTCTCTCTCTCTCTCACTCACAGCTTCTCTTTCTCTCTCTCTCACTCACAGCTTCTCTATTTCTCTCTCTCACTCACTCACAGCTTCTCTTTCTCTCTCCCTCACTCACAGCTTCTCTTTCTCTGTCTCTCTCTAATTCACAGCTTATCTTTATCTCTCTCTCTCACACACACAGCTTCTCTTTCTCTCTCCCTCACTCACACCGTATCTTTCTCTCTCTCACTCTCTCACTCACATCTTCTCTTTCTCTCTCTCTCACTCACAGATTCTCTCTCTCTCACACAGCTTCTCTTTCTTTCTCTCTTACTCACAGCTTCTCTTTCTCTATCTCTCTCTCTCACTCACAGCTTCTCTTTATCTCTCTCTCACTCACAGCTTCTCTCTCTCTCTCTCACTCAGCTTCTCTTTCTCTGTCTCTCTCTAACTTACAGCTTGTCTTTATCTCTCTCACACACACACAGCTTCTCTTTCTCTCTCTCTCTCTCTCACTCTCAGCTGTTCTTTTGTTCCCTCTCTCACTCACAGCTTCTCTTTCTCTCTCTCTTTCTCACTCAGCTTCTCTTTCTCCCTCTCTCACTCACAGCTTCTCTCTCTCTCACACAGCTTCTCTTTCTCTCTCTCACTCACAGCTTCTCATTCTCTCTCTCACTCACATCTTCTCTCTCTCACTCACAGCTTCTCTCTCTCACTCACAGCTTCTCTTTCTCTCTCTCTCTCTCACAGCTTCTCTTTCTCTCTCTCTCTCACTCACAGCTTCTCTCTCTCTCTCTCTCTCACTCACAGCTTCTCTTTCTCTCTCTCTCTCTCACTCATAACTTCTCTTTCTCTGTCTCTCTCTAACTCACAGCTTCTCTTTATCTCTCTCTCACTCACAGCTTCCCTTTATCTCTCTCTCTCACTCACAGCTTCTCTTTCTGTCTCTCTCACTTACAGCTTCTCTTTCTGTCTAGCTCACTCACAGCTTCTCTTTCTGTCTATCTCACTCACAGCTTCTCTTTCTCCCTCTCTCTCTCACTCACAGCTTCTCTCTCTCACTGACAGCTTCTCTTTCTCTCTCTCTCTCTCTCACTCACAGCTTCTCTTTCTCTTTCTCTCTCTCACTCACATCTTCTCTCTCTCTCACTCACTCTCAGCTTCTCTCTCTCACACACAGCTTCTCTTTCTCTCTCTCTCTCACACCTTCTCTTTCTCTCTCTCTCTCACTCACAGCTTCTCTCTCTCTCTCACTCACAGCTTCTCTTTCTCTCTCTCTCTCTCACTCACAGCTTCTCTTTCTCTGTCTCTCTCTAACTCACAGCTTCTCTTTTTCTCTCTCTCACTCACAGCTTCTCTCTCGCTCGCTCTCACTCACTCACAGCTTCTCTGTCTCTCTCTCACAACTTCTCTTTCTCTCTCTCTATCTCACTCACAGCTTCTATTTCTCTGTCTCAGTAACTCACAGCTTCTCTATCTATCTCTCACTCACAGCTTCTCTTTCTCTCTCTCTCTCTCTCACTCACAGCTTCTCTTTCACTCTCTCTCACTCACAGCTTCTCTCTCGCTCTCTCTCACTCACAGCTTATCTCTCTCTCTCTCACTCAGAATTATCTCTCTCTCACTCACTCACAGCTTCTCTCTCTCTCTCACTCACAGCTTCTCTTTCTGTCTCTCTCACTCACAGCTTCTCTTTCTGTCTCTCTCACTCACAGCTTCTCTTTCTCCCTCCCTCTCTCACTCACAGCTTCTCTCTCTCACACACAGCTTCTCTTTCTCTCTCTCTCTCTCTCACTCACAGCTTCTCTCTCGCTCTCTCACTCACTCACAACTTCTCTGTCTCTCTCTCACAGCTTCTCTTTCTCTCTCTCTATCTCACTCACAGCTTCTATTTCTTTGTCTCAGTCTAACTCACAGCTTCTCTTTATCTCTCTCTCACTCACAGCTTCTCTTTCTCTATTTCTCTCTCTCACTCACAGCTTCTCTTTCACTCTCTCTCACTCACAGCTTCTCTCTCGCTCTCTCTCACTCACTCACAGCTTTTCTCCCTCTCTCACTATCTCACTCACAGCTTCTCTTTCTTTCCCTCTCTCTCTCACTCACAGCTTCTCTCTCTCTCTCTCACTCACAGCTTCTCTTTCTCTCTCTCACTCACAGCTTCTCTATTTCTCTCTCTCTCTCACTCACAGCTTCTCTTTCTCTCTCTCTCACTCACAGCTTCTCTATTTCTCTCTCACACTCAATCACAGCTTCTCTTTCTCTGTCTCTCTCTAATTCACAGCTTATCTTTATCTCTCTCTCTCACACACAGCTTCTCTTTCTCTCTCCCTCACTCACACCGTATCTTTCTCTCACACAGCTTCTCTTTCTTTCTCTCTCACTCACAGCTTCTCTATCTCTGTCTCTCTCTCTCACTCACAGCTTCTCTTTATCTCTCTCTCACTCACAGCTTCTCTCTCTCTCTCACTCAGCTTCTCTTTCTCTGTCTCTCTCTAACTTACAGCTTGTCTTTATCTCTCTCTCTCACACACAGCTTCTCTTTCTCTCTCTCTCTCTCACTCACAGCTTCTCTTTCTCTCTCTCTCTCACTCACTCACAGCTTCTCTCTCTCTTACTCACAGCTACTCTTTCTCTCTTTCTCACACTCTCAGCTTTTCTTTCATTCCCTCTCTCACTCACAGCTTCTCTTTCTCTCTTTCTCACTCAGCTTCTCTTTCTCCCTCTCTCACTCACAGCTTCTCTCTCTCTCTCTCACTCAGCTTCTCTTTCTCTCTCTCACTCACAGCTTCTCATTCTCTCTCTCACTCACAGCTTCTCTCTCTCTCACTCACAGCTTCTTTTTCTCTCTCTCTCTCTCACAGCTTCTCTTTCTCTCTCTCTCTCTCACTCACAGCTTCTCTTTCTCTGTCTCTCTCTAACTCACAGCTTCTCTTTATCTCTCTCTCACTCACAGCTTCTCTTTATCTCTCTCTCCCACTCACAGCTTCTCATTCTCTCTCTCTCTCACTCAGAATTATCTCTCTCTCTCACTCACAGCTTCTCTTTCTGTCTCTCTCACTTACAGCTTCTCTTTCTGTCTATCTCACTCACAGCTTCTCTTTCTGTCTATCTCACTCACAGCTTCTCTTTCTGTCTATCTCACTCACAGCTTCTCTTTCTCCCTCTCTCTCTCACTCACAGCTTCTCTCTCTCACTCACAGATTCTCTTTCTCTCTCTCTCTCTCACTCACAGCTTCTCTTTCTATTTCTCTCTCTCACTCACATCTTCTCTCTCTCTCTCACTCTCAGCTTCTCTCTCTCTCACACAGCTTCTCTTTCTCTCTCTCTCTCACAGCTTCTCTTTCTCTCTCTCTCTCACTCACAGCTTCTCTCTCTCTCTCACTCACAGCTTCCCTTTCTCTCTCTCTCTCTCACTCACAGCTTCTCTTTCTCTGTCTCTCTCTAACTCACAGCTTCTCTTTTTCTCTCTCTCACTCACAGCTTCTCTCTCGCTCGCTCTCACTCACTCACAGCTTCTCTGTCTCTCTATCACAACTTCTCTTTCTCTCTCTCTATCTCACTCACAGCTTCTCTTTCTCTGTCTCAGTAACTCACAGCTTCTCTATCTCTCTCTCACTCACAGCTTCTCTTTCTCTCTCTCTCTCTCTCACTCACAGCTTCTCTTTCACTCTCTCTCACTCACAGCTTCTCTCTCGCTCTCTCTCACTCACAGCTTATCTCCCTCTCTCTCTCACAGCTTCTCTTCCTCTCTCACTATCTCACTCACAGCTTCTCTTTCTTTCCCTATCTCTCTCACTCACAGCTTCTCTTTCTCTCTCTCTCTCACTCACAGCTTCTCTTTCTCTCTCTCACCCACAGCTTCTCTTTTTTCTCTCTCTCTCACACACAGCTTCTCTTTCTTTCTCTCTCTCTCTCTCTCACACAGCTTCTCTTTCTCTCTCTCTCTCACTCACAGCTTCTCTTTCTCTGTCTCTCTCCAACTCACAGCTTCTCTTTATCTCTCTCTCACTCACACAGCTTCTCTTTCTCTCTCCCTCACTCACACCGTCTCTTTCTCTCTCTCTCTCACTCTCTCACTCACATCTTCTCTTTCTCTCTCTCTCTCTCTCACTCACAGCTTCTCTCTCACACAGCTTCTCTTTCTTTCTCTCTCACTCACAGCTTATCTTCCTCTGTCTCTCTCACTCACAGCTTCTCTTTATCTCTCTCTTACTCACAGCTTCTCTCTCTCTCTCACTCACAGCTTCTCCTTCTCTCTCTCACTCACAGCTTCTCTCTTTCTCTCTCTCACTCACAGCTTCTCTCTCTCTCACACTCAAAGCATCACTTTCTCTCTCTCTCTCTCACTCACAGCTTCTCTTTCTCTCTCTCTCACTCACAGCTTCTCTTTCTCCCTCTCTCTCACTCACAGCTTCTCTTTCTCCCTCTCTCTCTCACTCACAACCTCTCTCTCTCACTCACAGCTTCTCTTTCTCTCTCACTCACTCACAGTTTCTCTTTCTCTTTCTCTCTCTAACTCACAGCTTCTATTTATCTCTCTCTCACTCACAGCTTCTCTTTCTCTCTCTCTCACTCACAGCTTCTCATTCTCTCTCTCTCACTCACAGCTTCTCCTTCTCTCTCTCTCACTCACAGCTTCTCTCTCTCTCTATCACTCACTCACAGCTTCTCTCTCTCTCACTCACAGCTTCTCTTTCTTTCTCTCTCTCACTCACAGCTTCTCTTTCTCTCTCTCTCTCACTCACAGGTTCTCTTTCTCTCTCTCTCTCTCTCACTCACAGCTTCTCTCTCTCTCTCACTCAGCTTTTCTTTCTCTGAGTCTCTCTAACTCACAGCTTGTCTTTATCTCTCTCTCTCACTCACAGCTTCTCTTTCTCTCTCTCTCTCACTCACAGCTTCTCCTTCTCTCTCTCTCTCTCACTCACTCACAGCTTCTCTCTCTCTTACTCACAGCTACTCTTTCTCTCTTTCTCACACTCAGCTTTTCTTTTGTTCCCGCTCTCACTCACAGCTTCTCTTTCTCTCTCTCTCACTCACAGCTTCTCTTTCTCTCTCTCTTTCTCACTCAGCTTCTCTTTCTCCCTCTCTCACTCACAGCTTCTCTCTCTCTCACTCAGCTTCTCTTTCTCTCTCTCTCTCACTCACAGCTTCTCATTCTCTCTCTCACTCAAAACTTCTCTCTCTCTCACTCACAGCTTCTCTCTCTCTCTCACTCACAGCTTCTCTTTCTTTCTCTCTCTCTCACAGCTTCTCTCCCTCTCTCTCACTCACAGCTTTTCTTTCTCTCTTTCTCTCTCTCACTCACAGCTTCTCTTTCTCTGTCTCTCTCTAACTCACAGCTTCTCTTTATCTCTCTCTCACTCATAGCTTCTCTTTCTCTCTCTCTCCCACTCACAGCTTCTCTTTCTCTCTCTTTCACTCACAGCTTCGCTATCGCTCTCTCTCACTCACTCACAGCTTCTCTCTCTCTCACACAGCTTCTCTTTCTCTCTCTCTATCTCACTCCCAGCTTCTCTTTCTCTCTCTCTCTCACTCACAGCTTCTCTTTCTCACTCTGCTTCTCTTTCTCTCTCTCTCACGCACAGCTTCTCTTTCTCTCTCTCACTCACAGCTTCTCTTTCTCTCTCTCTCTCACTCACAGCTCCTCTTTCGCTCGCTCTCTATCACTGTCACAGCTTCTCTCTCTCACTCACTCACTCTCACTCACAGCTTCTCTTTCTCTTTCTCTCACTCACTCACAACTTCTCTCTCTCTTACTCACAGCTACTCTTTCTCTCTTTCTCACACTCTCAGCTTTTCTTTCGTTCCCTCTCTCACTCACAGCTTCTCTTTCTCTCTCTCTTTCTCACTCAGCTTCTCTTTCTCCCTCTCTCACTCACAGCTTCTCTCTCTCTCTCACTCAGCTTCTCTTTCTCTCTCTCTCTCACTCACACCTTCTCATTCTCTCTCTCACTCACATCTTCTCTCTCTCTCTCACTCACAGCTTCTCTCTCTCACTCACAGCTTCTCTTTTTCTCTCTCTCTCTCACAGCTTCTCTTTCTCTCTCTCTCTCACTCACAGCTTCTCTCTCTCTCTCACTCACAGCTTCTCTTTCTCTCTCTCTCTCACTCACAGCTTCTCTTTCTCTGTCTCTCTCTAACTCACAGCTTCTCTTTATCTCTCTCTCACTCACAGCTTCTCTTTATCTCTCTCTCCCACTCACAGCTTCTCTTTCTCTCTCTCTCACTCAGAATTATCTCTCTCTCTCACTCACAGCTTCTCTTTCTGTCTCTCTCACTCACAGCTTCTCTATCTGTCTATCTCACTCACAGCTTCTCTTTCTCTCTCTCACTCACATCTTCTCCCTCTCTCTCTCATTCTCAGCTTCTCTCTCTCACACACAGCTTCTCTTTCTCTCTCTCTCTCACAGCTTCTCTTTCTCTTTCTCTCTCTCACTCACAGCTTCTCTCTCTCTCTCTCTCTCACTCACAGCTTCTCTTTCTCTCTCTCTCTCTCTCACTCACAGCTTCTCTTTCTCTGTCTCTCTCTAACTCACAGCTTCTCTTTTTCTCTCTCTCACTCACAGCTTCTCTCTCGCTCTCTCTCACTCACTCACAGCTTCTCTGTCTCTCTCTCACAACTTCTCTTTCTCTCTCTCTATCTCACTCACAGCTTCTCTTTCTCTGTCTCAGTCTAACTCACAGCTTCTCTATCTCTCTCTCACTCACAGCTTCTCTTTCTCTCTCTCTCTCACTCACAGCTTCTCTTTCACTCTCTCTCACTCACAGCTTCTCTCTCGCTCTCTCTCACTCACAGCTTCTCTCCCTCTCTCTCTCACAGCTTCTCTTCCTCTCTCACTATCTCACTAACAGCTTCTCTTTCTTTCCCTCTCTCTCTCACTCACAGCTTCTCTTTCTCTCTCTCTCTCACTCACAGCTTCTCTTTCTCTCTCTCACCCACAGCTTTTCTTTTTCTCTCTCTCTCTCACGCACAGCTTCTCTTTCTCTTTCTCTCTCTCACTCACAGCTTCTCTTTCTCTCTCTCTCACTCACAGTTTCTCTTTCTCTGTCTCTCTCTCAATCACAGCTTGTCTTTATCTCTCTCTCTCTCACACATCTTCTCTTAATCTCTCTCCCTCACTCACACCGTCTCTTTCTCTCTCTCTCTCTCACTCTCTCACTCACATCTTCTCTTTCTCTCTCTCTCTCACTCACAGCTTCTCTCTCTCTCTCACAGCTTCTCTTTCTTTCTCTCTCACTCACAGCTTATCTTTCTCTGTCTCTCTCTCTCTCTCACTCACAGCTTCTCTTTATCTCTCTCTTACTCACAGCTTCTCTCTCTCTCTCACTCACAGCTTCTCCTTCTCTCTCTCACTCACAGCTTCTCTCTTTCTTTCTCTCTCTCACTCACAGCTTTTCTCTCTCACACACTCAAAGCATCTCTTTCTCTTTCTCTCTCTCACTCACAGCTTCTCTTTCTCTCTCTCTCACTCACAGCTTCTCCTTCTTCCTCTCTCTCACTCACAGCTTCTCTTTCTCCCTCTCTCTCTCACTCACAACTTCTCTCTCTCACTCACAGCTTCTCTTTCTCTCTCTCTCACTCACAGTTTCTCTTTCTCTTTCTAACTCACAGCTTCTATTTATCTCTCTCTCTCACTCACAGCTTCTTTCTCTCTCTCTCACTCACAGCTTCTCCTTCTCTCTCTCTCAATCACATCTTCTCCTTCTCTTTCTCTCACTCACAGCTTCTCTCTCTCTATCACTCACTCACAGCTTCTCTCTCTCACCCACTCACAGCTTCTCTTTCTTTCTCTCTCTCTCACTCACAGCTTCTCTTTCTCTCTCTCACTCACAGCTTCTCTTTCTTTCTTTCTCTCTCTCACTCACAGCTTCTCTTTCTCTCTCTCTCTCACTCACAGGTTCTCTTTCTCTCTCTCTCTCTCACTCACAGCTTCTCTCTCTCTCACTCAGCTTCTCTTTCTCTGTCTCTCTCTAACTCACAGCTTGTCTTTATCTCTCTCTCTCACTCACAGCTTCTCTTTCTCTCTCTCTCTCTCACTCACAGCTTCTCTTTCACTCTCTCTCACTCACAGCTTCTCTCTCGCTCTCTCTCACTCACAGCTTCTCTCCCTCTCTCTCTCACAGCTTCTCTTCCTCTCTCACTATCTCACTAACAGCTTCTCTTTCTTTCCCTCTCTCTCTCACTCACAGCTTCTCTTTCTCTCTCTCTCTCACTCACAGCTTCTCTTTCTCTCTCTCTCACCCACAGCTTCTCTTTTTTTCTCTCTCTCTCACGCACAGCTTCTCTTTCTCTTTCTCTCTCTCACTCACAGCTTCTCTTTCTCTCTCTCTCTCACTCACAGTTTCTCTTTCTCTGTCTCTCTCTCACTCACAGCTTGTCTTTATCTCACTCTCTCACTCACAGCTTCTCTTTCTCTCTCTCTCTCTCACTCACAGCTTCTCTTTCTCTCTCTCTCTCACTCACAGCTTCTCTTTCTCTGTCTCTCTCTAACTCACAGCTTCTCTTTTTCTCTCTCTCACTCACAGCTTCTCTCTCACTCGCTCTCACTCACTCACAGCTTCTCTGTCTCTCTCTCACAACTTCTCTTTCTCTCTCTCTATCTCACTCACAGCTTCTCTTTCTCTGTCTCAGTAACTCACAGCTTCTCTATCTCTCTCTCACTCACAGCTTCTCTTTCTCTCTCTCTCTCTCTCACTCACAGCTTCTCTTTCACTCTCTCTCACTCACAGCTTCTCTCTCGCTCTCTCTCACTCACAGCTTATCTCTCTCTCTCACTCAGAATTATCTCTCTCTCACTCACTCACAGCTTCTCTCTCTCATTCACAGCTTCTCTTTCTGTCTCTCTCACTCACAGATTCTCTTTCTGTCTCTCTCACTCACAGCTTCTCTTTCTCCCTCTCTCTCTCACTCACAGCTTCTCTCTCTCACTCACAGCTTCTCTTTCTCTCTCTCTCTCTCTCACTCACAGCTTCTCTCTCGCTCTCTCACTCACTCACAGCTTCTCTGTCTCTCTCTCACAGCTTCTCTTTCTCTCTCTCTATCTCACTCACAGTTTCTATTTCTTTGTCTCAGTCTAACTCACAGCTTCTCTTTATCTCTCTCTCACTCCCAGCTTCTCTTTCTCTCTCTCTCTCTCTCACTCACAGCTTCTCTTTCACTCTCTCTCACTCACAGCTTCTCTCTCGCTCTCTCTCACTCACTCACAGCTTCTCTCCCTCTCTCACTATCTCACTCACAGCTTCTCTTTCTTTCCCTCTCTCTCTCACTCACAGCTTCTCTTTCTCTCTCTCTCTCACTCACAGCTTCTCTTTCTCTCTCTCTCACTCACAGCTTCTCTATTTCTCTCTCTCTCACACTCACAGCTTCTCTTTCTCTCTCTCTCACTCACAGCTTCTCTATTTCTCTCTCTCACTCACTCACAGCTTCTCTTTCTCTCTCTCTCACTCACAGCTTCTCTTTCTCTGTCTCTCTCTAATTCACAGCTTATCTTTATCTCTCTCTCACACGCACAGCTTCTCTTTCTCTCTCCCTCACTCACACCGTATCTTTCTCTCTCTCACTCTCTCACTCACATCTTCTCTTTCTCTCTCTCTCACTCACAGATTCTCTCTCTCTCACACAGCTTCTCTTTCTTTCTCTCTCACTCACAGCTTCTCTGTCTCTGTCTCTCTCTCTCACTCACAGCTTCTCTTTATCTCTCTCTCACTCACAGCTTCTCTCTCTCTCTCTCACTCAGCTTCTCTTTCTCTGTCTCTCTCTCTTACAGCTTGTCTTTATCTCTCTCACACACACACAGCTTCTCTTTCTCTCTCTCTCTCTCACTCACAGCTTCTCTTTCTCTCTCTCACTCACTCACTCACAGCTTCTCTCTCTCTTACTCACAGCTACTCTTTCTCTCTTTCTCACACTCTCAGCTTTTCTTTCGTTCCCTCTCTCACTCAGAGCTTCTCTTTCTCTCTCTCTTTCTCACTCAGCTTCTCTTTCTCCCTCTCTCACTCACAGCTTCTCTCTCTCTCTCACTCAGCTTCTCTTTCTCTCTCTCACTCACAGCTTCTCATTCTCTCTCTCACGCACATCTTCTCTCTCTCTCACTCACAGCTTCTCTCTCACACTCACAGCTTCTCTTTCTCTCTCTCTCTCTCACAGCTTCTTTTTCTCTCTCTCTCTCTCTCACAACTTCTCTCTCTCTCTCACTCACAGCTTCTCTTTCTCTCTCTCTCTCTCTCACTCACAGCTTCTCTTTCTCTGTCTCTCTCTAACTCACAGCTTCTCTTTATCTCTCTCTCACTCACAGCTTCTCTTTATCTCTCTCTCCCACTCACAGCTTCTCTTTCTCTCTCTCTCTCACTCAGAATTATCTCCCTCTCTCACTCACAGCTTCTCTTTCTGTCTCTCTCACTTACAGCTTCTCTTTCTGTCTATCTCACTCACAGCTTCTCTTTCTGTCTATCTCACTCACAGCTTCTCTTTCTCCCTCTCTCTCTCACTCACAGCTTCTCTCTCTCACTCACAGGTTCTCTTTCTCTCTCTCTCTCACTCACAGCTTCTCTTTCTCTTTCTCTCTCTCACTCACATCTTCTCTCTCTCACACACACACACAGCTTCTCTTTCTCTCTCTCTCTCTCACAGCTTCTCTTTCTCTCTCTCTCTCACTCACAGCTTCTCTCTCTCTCTCACTCACAGCTTCTCTTTCTCTCTCTCTCTCACTCACAGCTTCTCTTTCTCTGTCTCTCTCTAACTCACAGCTTCTCTTTTTCTCTCTCTCACTCACAGCTTCTCTTTCTCTCTCTCTCTCTCACTCACAGCTTCTCTTTCTCTCTCTCTCTCACTCACAGCTTCTCTTTCTCTGTCTCTCTCTAACTCACAGCTTCTCTTTTTCTCTCTCTCACTCACAGCTTCTCTTTCTCTCTCTCTCTCTCACAGCTTCTCTTTCTCTCTCTCTCTCACTCACAGCTTCTCTCTGTCTCTCTCTCACAACTTCTCTTTCTCTCTCTCTATCTCACTCACAGCTTCTCTTTATCTGTCTCAGTAACTCACAGCTTCTCTATCTCTCTCTCACTCACAGCTTCTCTTTCTCTCTCTCTCTCTCTCTCTCTCCCTCACAGCTTCTCTTTCACTCTCTCTCACTCACAGCTTCTCTCTCGCTCTCTCTCACTCACAGCTTATCTCTCTCTCTCACACACAGCTTCTCTTCCTCTCTCACTATCTCACTCACAGCTTCTCTTTCTTTCCCTCTCTCTCTCACTCACAGCTTCTCTTTCTCTCTCTCTCTCACTCACAGCTTCTCTTTCTCTCTCTCTCACCCACAGCTTCTCTTTTTCTCTCTCTCTCTCACGCACAGCTTCTCTTTCTCTTTCTCTCTCTCACTCACAGCTTCTCTTTCTCTCTCTCTCACACTCACAGTTTCTCTTTCTCTGTCTCTCTCTCACTCACAGCTTGTCTTTATCTCTCTCTCTCACACACATCTTCTCTTAATCTCTCTCCCTCACTCACACCGTCTCTTTCTCTCTCTCTCTCACTCTCTCACTCACATCTTCTCTTTCTCTCTCTCTCTCACTCACAGCTTCTCTCTCTCTCTCACAGCTTCTCTTTCTTTCTCTCTCACTCACAGCTTATCTTTCTCTGTCTCTCTCTCTCTCTCACTCACAGCTTCTCTTTATCTCTCTCTTACTCACAGCTTCTCTCTCTCTCTCTCACTCACAGCTTCTCTCTCTCACTCACAGCTTCTCTTTCTCTCTCTCTCTCTCACAGCTTCACTTTCTCTCTCTCTCTCTCACTCACAACTTCTCTCTCTCTCTCTCACTCACAGCTTCTCTTCCTCTCTCTCTCTCTCACTCACAGCTTCTCTTTCTCTGTCTCTCTCTAACTCACAGCTTCTCTTTATCTATCTCTCACTCACAGCTTCTCTTTATCTCTCTCTCCCACTCACAGCTTCTCATTCTCTCTCTCTCACACTCAGAATTATCTCTCTCTCTCACTCACAGCTTCTCTTTCTGTCTCTCTCACTCACAGCTTCTCTTTCACTCTCTCTTACTCACAGCTTCTCTCTCGCTCTCTCTCACTCACTCACAGCTTCTCTTTCTCTCTCTCACTCACAGCTTCTCTATTTCTCTCTCTCTCACTCACAGCTTCTCTTTCTCTCTCTCTCACTCACAGCTTCTCAATTTCTCTCTCACACTCACTCACAGCTTCTCTTTCTCTCTCTCACTCACAGCTTCTCTTTCTCTGTCTCTCTCTAACTCACAGCTTATCTTTATCTCTCTCACACACACACAGCTTCTCTTTCTCTCTCCCTCACTCACACCGTATCTTTCTCTCTCTCACTCTCTCACTCACATCTTCTCTTTCTCTCTCTCTCACTCACAGATTCTCTCTCTCTCACACAGCTTCTCTTTCTTTCTCTCTCTCTCACAGCTTCTCTATCTCTGTCTCTCTCTCTCACTCACAGCTTCTCTTTATCTCTCTCTCACTCACAGCTTCTCTCTCTCTCTCACTCAGCTTCTCTTTCTCTGTCTCTCTCTAACTTACAGCTAGTCTTTATCTCTCTCACACACACACAGCTTCTCTTTCTCTCTCTCTCTCACTCACAGCTTCTCTTTCTCTCTCTCTCTCACTCACACAGCTTCTCTCTCTCTTACTCACAGCTACTCTTTCTCTCTTTCTCACACTCTCAGCTTTTCTTTCGTTCCCTCTCTCACTCACAGCTTCTCTTTCTCTCTCTCTTTCTCACTCAGCTTCTCTTTCTCCCTCTCTCACTCACAGTTTCTCTCTCTCTCTCTCACTCAGCTTCTCTTTTTCTCTCTCACTCACAGATTCTCATTCTCTCTCTCACTCACATCTTCTCTCTCTCTCACTCACAGCTTCTCTCTCACTCACAGCTTCTCTTTCTCTCTCTCACACAGCTTCTCTTTCTCTCTCTCTCTCTCACTCACAGCTTCTCTCTCTCTCTCTCACTCACAGCTTCTCTTTCTCTCTCTCTCTCTCACTCAAAGCTTCTCTTTCTCTGTCTCTCTCTAACTCACAGCTTCTCTTTATCTCTCTCTCACAGCCTCTCTTTATCTCTCTCTCCCACTCACAGCTTCTCTTTCTCTCTCTCACTCAGAATTATCTCTCTCTCTCACTCACAGCTTCTCTTTCTGTCTCTCTCACTCACAGCTTCTCTTTCTGTCTATCTCACTCACAGCTTCTCTTTCTGTCTATCTCACTCACTCACAGCTTCTCTCTCTCACTCACAGCTTCTCTTTCTCTCTCTCTCTCACTCACAGCTTCTCTTTCTCTTTCTCTCTCTCACTCACATCTTCTCTCTCTCTCTCACTCTCAGCTTCTCTCTCTCTCACACAGCTTCTCTTTCTCTCTCTCACACACAGCTTCTCTTTCTCTCCATCTCTCACTCACAGCTTCTCTCTCTCTCTCTCACTCACAGCTTCTCTTTCTCTCTCTCTCTCACTCACAGCTTCTCTTTCTCTGTCTCTCTCTAACTCACAGCTTCTCTTTTTCTCTCTCTCACTCACAGCTTCTCTCTCGCTCGCTCGCTCTCACTCACTCACAGCTTCTCTGTCTCTCTCTCACAACTTCTCTTTCTCTCTCTTTATCTCACTCACAGCTTCTCTTTCTCTGTCTCAGTAACTCACAGCTTCTCTATCTCTCTCTCACTCACAGCTTCTCTTTCTCTCTCTCTCTCTCACTCACAGCTTCTCTTTCACTCTCTCTCACTCACAGCTTCTCACTCGCTCTCTCTCACTCACAGCTTATCTCTCTCTCTCTCACTCAGAATTATCTCTCTCTCACTCACTCACAGCTTCTCTCTCTCTCTCACTCACAACTTCTCTTTCTGTCTCTCTCACTCACAGCTTCTCTTTCTGTCTCTCTCACTCACAGCTTCTCTTTCTCCCTCTCTCTCTCACTCACAGCTTCTCTCTCTCACTCACAGCTTCTCTTTCTCTCTCTCTCTCTCTCACTCACAGCTTCTCTCTCGCTCTCTCACTCACTCACAGCTTCTCTGTCTCTCTCTCACAGCTTCTCTTTCTCTCTCTCTATCTCACTCACAGCTCCTATTTCATTGTCTCAGTCGAACTCACAGCTTCTCTTTATCTCTCTCTCACTCACAGCTTCTCTTTCTCTCTCTCACTCATTGCTTCTCTTTCTCTCTCTCTCTCTCACTCACAGCTTCTCTTTCTCTTTCTCTCTCTCACTCACATCTTCTCTCACTCTCAGCTTCTCTCTCTCACACACTCACAGCTTCTCTTTCTCTCTCTCTCTCACAGCTTCTCTTTCTCTCTCTCTCTCTCACTCACAGATTCTCTTTCTCTGTCTCTCTCTAACTCACAGCTTCTCTTTTTCTCTCTCTCACTCAAAGCTTCTCTCTTTCTTTCTCTCTCTCTCTCTCTCACTCACAGCTTCTGTTTCTCTCTCTCTCTAACTCACAGCTTCTCTCATTCTCTCACTCACAGCTTCTCTTTCTTTCCCTCTCTCTCTCACTCACAGCTTCTCTTTCTCTCTCTCTCTCTCACTCACAGCTTCTCTTTCTCTCTCTCTCTCTCTCTCACTCTCACTCACAGCTTCTCTTTCTCTGTCTCTCACTAACTCACAGCTTCTCTTTATCTCTCTCTCTCACTCACAGCTTCTCTTTCTCTATCTCTCTCACTCACAGCTTCTCTTTCTCTCTCTCTCACTCACAGCTTCTCTCTCGCTTGCTCTCACTCACAGCTTCTCTCTCTCACAGCTTCTCTTTCTCTCTCTCTATCTCACTCACAGCTTCTCTTTCTCTCTCTCTTTCTCACTCACAGCTTCTCTTTCTCTTTCTCTCTCTCACTCACAGCTTCTCTTTCTCTCTCTCACACACGCACAGCATCTCTTTCTCACTCAGCTTCTCTTTCTCTCTCTCTCTCACTCACAGCTTCTCTTTCTCTCTCTCTCACTCACAGCTTCTCTTTCTCTCTCTCTCTCACTCACATCTTCTCTTTCGCTCTCTGTCACTGTCACAGCTTCTCTCTCTCTCACTCACTCAATCTCACCCACAGCTTCTCTTTATCTCTCTCACACACTCACAGCTTCTCTCTCTCTCTCTCTCACTCACTGCTTATCTCTCTCTCTCTCACTCAGAATTATCTCTCTCTCACTCACTCACAGCTTCTCTCTCTCTCACTCACAGCTTCTCTTTCTGTCTCTCTCACTCACAGCTTCTCTTTCTCCCTCTCTCTCTCACTCACAGCTTCTCTCTCTCACTCACAGCTTCTCTTTCTCTCTCTCTCTCACTCACAGCTTCTCTCTTGCTCTCTCACTCACTCACAGCTTCTCTGTCTCTCTCTCACAGCTTCTCTTTCTCTCTCTCTATCTCACTCACAGATTCTATTTCTTTGTCTCAGTCTAACTCACAGCTTCTCTTTATCTCTCTCTCACTCACAGCTTCTCTTTCTCTCTCTCTCTCTCTCACTCACAGCTTCTCTTTCACTCTCTCTCACTCACAGCTTCTCTCTCGCTCGCTCTCACTCACTCACAGCTTCTCTTTCTCTCTCTCTCACTCACAGCTTCTCTATTTCTCTCTCTCTCTCACTCACAGCTTCTCTTTCTCTCTCTCTCACTCACAGCTTCTCTATTTCTCTCTCACACTCACTCACAGCTTCTCTTTCTCTCTCTCACTCACAGCTTCTCTTTCTCTGTCTCTCTCTAACTCACAGCTTATCTTTATCTCTCTCACACACACACAGCTTCTCTTTCTCTCTCCCTCACTCACTCCGTATCTTTCTCTCTCTCACTCTCTCACTCACATCTTCTCTTTCTCTCTCTCTCACTCACAGATTCTCTCTCTCTCACACAGCTTCTCTTTCTTTCTCTCTCACTCACAGCTTCTCTATCTCTGTCTCTCTCTCTCTCACTCACAGCTTCTCTTTATCTCTCTCTCACTCACAGCTTCTCTCTCTCTCTCACTCAGCTTCTCTTTCTCTGTCTCTCTAACTTACAGCTAGTCTTTATCTCTCTCACACACACACAGCTTCTCTTTCTCTCTCTCTCTCTCTCACTCACAGCTTCTCTTTCTCTCTCTCTCTCTCTCTCACTCACTCACAGCTTCTCTCTCTCTTACTCACAGCTACTCTTTCTCTCTTTCTCACACTCTCAGCTTTTCTTTCGTTCCCTCTCTCACTCACAGATTCTCTTTCTCTCTCTCTTTCTCACTCAGCTTCTCTTTCTCCCTCTCTCACTCACAGCTTCTCTCTCTCTCTCTCACTCAGCTTCTCTTTCTCTCTCTCACTCACAGCTTCTCATTCTCTCTCTCACTCACATCTTCTCTCTCTCACACTCACAGCTTCTCTCTCACTCACAGCTTCTCTTTCTCTCTCTCTCACAGCTTCTCTTTCTCTCTCTCTCTCTCACTCACAGCTTCTCTCACTCTCTCTCTCACTCACAGCTTCTCTTTCTCTCTCTCTCTCTCACTCACAGCTTCTCTTTCTCTGTCTCTCTCTAACTCACAGCTTCTCTTTATCTCTCTCTCACAGCCTCTCTTTATCTCTCTCTCCCACTCACAGCTTCTCTTTCTCTCTCTCTCACTCAGAATTATCTCTCTCACTCACTCACAGCTTCTCTTTCTGTCTCTCTCACTTACAGCTTCTCTTTCTGTCTATCTCACTCACAGCTTCTCTTTCTCCCTCTCTCTATCACTCACAGCTTCTCTCTCTCACTCACAGCTTCTCTTTCTCTCTCTCTCTCTCACTCACAGCTTCTCTTTCTCTTTCTCTCTCTCACTCACATCTTCTCTCTCTCTCTCTCACTCTCAGCTTCTCTCTCTCACACACAGCTTCTCTTTCTCTCTCTCTCTCACAGCTTCTCTTTCTCTCCCTCTCTCACTCACAGCTTCTCTCTCTCTCTCTCACTCACAGCTTCTCTTTCTCTCTCTCTCTCTCACTCACAGCTTCTCTTTCTCTGTCTCTCTCTAACTCACAGCTTCTCTTTTTCTCTCTCTCACTCACAGCTTCTCTCTCGCTCGCTCTCACTCACTCACAGCTTCTCTGTCTCTCTCTCACAACTTCTCTTTCTCTCTCTCTATCTCACTCACAGCTTCTCTTTCTCTGTCTCAGTAACTCACAGCTTCTCTATCTCTCTCTCACACACAGCTTCTCTTTCTCTCTCTCTCTCTCACTCACAGCTTCTCTTTCACTCTCTCTCACTCACAGCTTCTCTCGCTCTCTCTCACTCACAGCTTATCTCTCTCTCTCTCACTCAGAATTATCTCTCTCTCACTCACTCACAGCTTCTCTCTCTCTCTCACTCACAGCTTCTCTTTCTGTCTCTCTCACTCACAGCTTTTCTTTCTGTCTCTCTCACTCACAGCTTCTCTTTCTCCCTCTCTCTCTCACTCACAGCTTCTCTCTCTCACTCACAGCTTCTCTTTCTCTCTCTCTCTCTCTCACTCACAGCTTCTCTCTCGCTCTCTCACTCACTCACAGCTTCTCTGTCTCTCTCTCACAGCTTCTCTTTCTCTCTCTCTATCTCACTCACAGCTTCTATTTCTTTGTCTCATTCTAACTCACAGCTTCTCTTTATCTCTCTCTCACTCACAGCTTCTCTTTCTCTCTCTCTCTCTCTCTCACTCACAGCTTCTCTTTCACTCTCTCTCACTCACAGCTTCTCTCTCACTCTCTCTCACTCACTCACAGCTTCTCTCCCTCTCTCACTATCTCACTCACAGCTTCTCTTTCTTTCCCTCTCTCTCTCACTCACAGCTTCTCTTTCTCTCTCTCTCTCACTCACAGCTTCTCTTTCTCTCTCTCTCACTCACAGCTTCTCTATTTCTCTCTCTCTCTCACTCACAGCTTCTCTTTCTCTCTCTCTCACTCACAGCTTCTCTATTTCTCTCTCTCACTCACTCACAGCTTCTCTTTCTCTCTCTCTCACTCACAGCTTCTCTTTCTCTGTCTCTCTCTAATTCACAGCTTATCTTTATCTCTCTCTCACACACAGAGCTTCTCTTTCTCTCTCCCTCACTCACACCGTATCTTTCTCTCTCTCACTCTCTCACTCACATCTTCTCTTTCTCTCTCTCTCACTCACAGATTCTCTCTCTCACACACAGCTTCTCTTTCTTTCTCTCTCACTCACAGCTTCTCTTTCTCTATCTCTCTCTCTCACTCACAGCTTCTCTTTATCTCTCTCTCACTCACAGCTTCTCTCTCTCTCTCTCACTCAGCTTCTCTTTCCCTGTCTCTCTCTAACTTACAGCTTGTCTTTATCTCTCTCACACACACACAACTTCTCTTTCTCTCTCTCTCTCTCTCACTCACAGCTTCTCTTTCTCTCTCTCTCACTCACTCACAGCTTCTCTCTCTCTTACTCACAGCTACTCTTTCTCTCTTTCTCACACTCTCAGCTTTTCTTTCATTCCCTCTCTCACTCACAGCTTCTCTTTCTCTCTCTCTTTCTCACTCAGCTTCTCTTTCTCCCTCTCTCACTCACAGCTTCTCTCTCTCTCTCACTCAGCTTCTCTTTCTCTCTCTCACTCACAGCTTCTCATTCTCTCTCTCACTCACATCTTCTCTCTCTCTCACTCACAGCTTCTCTCTCTCACTCACAGCTTCTCTTTCTCTCTCTCTCTCTCTCTCTCTCTCACAGCTTCTCTTTCTCTCTCTCTCTCTCACTCACAGCTTCTCTCTCTCTCTCTCTCACTCACAGCTTCTCTTTCTCTCTCTCTCTCTCTCTCACTCATAGCTTCTCTTTCTCTGTCTCTCTCTAACTCACAGCTTCTCTTTATCTCTCTCTCACTCACAGCTTCTCTTTATCTCTCTCTCCCACTCACAGCTTCTCTTTCTCTCTCTCTCACTCAGAATTATCTCTCTCTCTCACTCACAGCTTCTCTTTCTGTCTCTCTCACTTACAGCTTCTCTTTCTGTCTAGCTCACTCACAGCTTCTCTTTCTGTCTATCTCACTCACAGCTTCTCTTTCTCCCTCTCTCTCTCACTCACAGCTTCTCTCTCTCACTCACAGCTTCTCTTTCTCTCTCTCTCTCTCACTCACAGCTTCTCTTTCTCTTTCTCTCTCTCACTCACATCTTCTCTCTCTCTCTCTCACTCTCAGCTTCTCTCTCTCACACAGCTTCTCTTTCTCTCTCTCACACCTTCTCTTTCTCTCTCTCTCTCACTCACAGCTTCTCTCTCTCTCTCACTCACAGCTTCTCTTTCTCTCTCTCTCTCTCACTCACAGCTTCTCTTTCTCTGTCTCTCTCTAACTCACAGCTTCTCTTTTTCTCTCTCTCACTCACAGCTTCTCTCTCACTCGCTCTCACTCACTCACAGCTTCTCTGTCTCTCTCTCACAACTTCTCTTTCTCTCTCTCTATCTCACTCACAGCTTCTATTTCTCTGTCTCAGTAACTCACAGCTTCTCTATCTATCTCTCACTCACAGCTTCTCTTTCTCTCTCTCTCTCTCTCACTCACAGCTTCTCTTTCACTCTCTCTCACTCACAGCTTCTCTCTCGCTCTCGCTCTCTCACTCAGAATTATCTCTCTCTCACTCACTCACAGCTTCTCTCTCTCTCTCACTCACAGCTTCTCTTTCTGTCTCTCTCACTCACAGCTTCTCTTTCTGTCTCTCTCACTCACAGCTTCTCTCTCTCACTCACAGCTTCTCTTTCTCTCTCTCTCTCTCTCACTCACAGCTTCTCTCTCGCTCTCTCACTCACTCACAGCTTCTCTGTCTCTCTCTCACAGCTTCTCTTTCTCTCTCTCTATCTCACTCACAGCTTCTATTTCTTTGTCTCAGTCTAACTCACAGCTTCTCTTTATCTCTCTCTCACTCACAGCTTCTCTTTCTCTCTCTCTCTCTCACTCACAGCTTCTCTTTCACTCTCTCTCACTCACAGCTTCTCTCTCGCTCTCTCTCACTCACTCACAGCTTTTCTCCCTCTCTCACTATCTCACTCACAGCTTCTCTTTCTTTCCATCTCTCTCTCACTCACAGCTTCTCTCTCTCTCTCTCTCTCACTCACAGCTTCTCTTTCTCTCTCTCACTCACAGCTTCTCTATTTCTCTCTCTCTCTCACTCACAGCTTCTCTTTCTCTCTCTCTCACTCACAGCTTCTCTATTTCTCTCTCTCACTCACTCACGGCTTCTCTTTCTCTCTCTCACTCACAGCTTCTCTTTCTCTGTCTCTCTCTAATTCACAGCTTATCTTTATCTCTCTCTCACACACACAGCTTCTCTTTCTCTCTCCCTCACTCACACCGTATCTTTCTCTCACACAGCTTCTCTTTCTTTCTCTCTCACTCACAGCTTCTCTATCTCTGTCTCTCTCTCTCACTCACAGCTTCTCTTTATATCTCTCTCACTCAAAGCTTCTCTCTCTCTCTCACTCAGCTTCTCTTTCTCTGTCTCTCTCTAACTTACAGCTTGTCTTTATCTCTCTCACACACACACAGCTTCTCTTTCTCTCTCTCTCTCTCACTCACAGCTTCTCTTTCTCTCTCTCTCTCACTCACTCACAGCTTCTCTCTCTCTTACTCACAGCTACTCTTTCTCTCTTTCTCACACTCTCAGCTTTTCTTTCATTCCCTCTCTCACTCACAGCTTCTCTTTCTCTCTTTCTCACTCAGCTTCTCTTTCTCCCTCTCTCACTCACAGCTTCTCTCTCTCTCTCTCACTCAGCTTCTCTTTCTCTCTCTCACTCACAGCTTCTCATTCTCTCTCTCACTCACAGCTTCTCTCTCTCTCACTCACAGCTTCTCTCTCTCACTCACAGCTTCTTTTTCTCTCTCTCTCTCACAGCTTCTCTTTCTCTCTCTCTCTCTCACTCACAGCTTCTCTCTCTCTCTCACTCACAGCTTCTCTTTCTCTTTCTCTCTCTCTCACTCACAGCTTCTCTTTCTCTGTCTCTCTCTAACTCACAGCTTCTCTTTATCTCTCTCTCACTCACAGCTTCTCTTTATCTCTCTCTCCCACTCACAGCTTCTCATTCTCTCTCTCTCACTCAGAATTATCTCTCACTCACAGCTTCTCTTTCTGTCTCTCTCACTTACAGCTTCTCTTTCTGTCTATCTCACTCACAGCTTCTCTTTCTGTCTATCTCACTCACAGCTTCTCTTTCTGTCTATCTCTCTCACAGCTTCTCTTTCTCCCTCTCTCTCTCACTCACAGCTTCTCTCTCTCACAGCTTCTCTTTCTCTCTCTCTCTCTCACTCACAGCTTCTCTTTTTCTTTCTCTCTCTCACTCACATCTTCTCTCTCTCTCTCACTCTCAGCTTCTCTCTCTCACACACAGCTTCTCTTTCTCTCTCTCTCACAGCTTCTCTTTCTCTCTCTCTCTCACTCACAGCTTCTCTCTCTCTCTCACTCACAGCTTCTCTTTCTCTCTCTCTCTCTCACTCACAGCTTCTCTTTCTCTGTCTCTCTCTAACTCACAGCTTCTCTTTTTCTCTCTCTCACTCACAGCTTCTCTTTCGCTCGCTCTCACTCACTCACAGCTTCTCTGTCTCTCTCTCACAACTTCTCTTTCTCTCTCTCTATCTCACTCACAGCTTCTCTTTCTCTGTCTCAGTAACTCACAGCTTCTCTATCTCTCTCTCACTCACAGCTTCTCTTTCTCTCTCTCTCTCTCTCACTCACAGCTTCTCTTTCACTCTCTCTCACTCACAGCTTCTCTCTCGCTCTCTCTCACTCACAGCTTATCTCCCTCTCTCTCTCACAGCTTCTCTTCCTCTCTCACTATCTCACTCACAGCTTCTCTTTCTTTCCCTATCTCTCTCACTCACAGCTTCTCTTTCTCTCTCTCTCTCACTCACAGCTTCTCTTTCTCTCTCTCACCCACAGCTTCTCTTTTTCTCTCTCTCTCTCACGCACAGCTTCTCTTTCTTTCTCTCTCTCTCTCTCTCACAGCTTCTCTTTCTCTCTCTCTCTCACTCACAGCTTCTCTTTCTCTGTCTCTCTCCAACTCACAGCTTGTCTTTATCTCTCTCTCACTCACACAGCTTCTTTTTCTCTCTCCCTCACTCACACCGTCTCTTTCTCTCTCTCTCTCACTCTCACTCACATCTTCTCTTTCTCTCTCTCTCTCTCTCACTCACAGCTTCTCTCTCTCACACAGCTTCTCTTTCTTTCTCTCTCACTCACAGCTTATCTTCCTCTGTCTCTCTCACTCACAGCTTCTCTTTATCTCTCTCTTACTCACAGCTTCTCTCTCTCTCACTCACAGCTTCTCCTTCTCTCTCTCACTCACAGCTTCTCTCTTTCTCTCTCTCACTCACAGCTTCTCTCTCTCTCACACTCAAAGCGTCTCTTTCTCTCTCTCTCTCTCACTCACAGCTTCTCTTTCTCTCTCTCTCACTCACAGCTTCTCTTTCTCCCTCTCTCTCACTCACAGCTTCTCTTTCTCCCTCTCTCTCTCACTCACAACCTCTCTCTCTCACTCACAGCTTCTCTTTCTCTCTCACTCACTCACAGTTTCTCTTTCTCTTTCTCTCTCTAACTCACAGCTTCTATTTATCTCTCTCTCTCACTCACAGCTTCTCTTTCTCTCTCTCTCACTCACAGCTTCTCATTCTCTCTCTCTCACTCACAGCTTCTCCTTCTCTCTCTCTCACTCACAGCTTCTCTCTCTCTCTATCACTCACTCACAGCTTCTCTCTCTCTCTCACTCACAGCTTCTCTTTCTTTCTCTCTCTCACTCACAGCTTCTCTTTCTCTCTCTCTCTCACTCACAGGTTCTCTTTCTCTCTCTCTCTCTCACTCACAGCTTCTCTCTCTCTCTCTCTCACTCAGCTTTTCTTTCTCTGTCTCTCTCTAACTCACAGCTTGTCTTTATCTCTCTCACTCACTCACAGCTTCTCTTTTTCTCTCTCTCTCTCTCTCTCTCACTCACAGCTTCTCCTTCTCTCTCTCTCTCTCACTCACTCACAGCTTCTCTCTCTTACTCACAGCTACTCTTTCTCTCTTTCTCACACTCAGCTTTTCTTTTGTTCCCGCTCTCACTCACAGCTTCTCTTTCTCTCTCTCTCACTCACAGCTTCTCTTTCTCTCTCTCTTTCTCACTCAGCTTCTCTTTCTCCCTCTCTCACTCACAACTTCTCCCTCTCTCTCACTCAGCTTCTCTTTCTCTCTCTCTCACTCACAGCTTCTCATTCTCTCTCTCACTCAAAACTTCTCTCTCTCTCACTCACAGCTTCTCTCTCTCTCTCACTCACAGCTTCTCTTTCTTTCTCTCTCTCTCACAGCTTCTCTTTCTCTCTCTCTCTCACTCACAGCTTCTCTCCCTCTCTCTCACTCACAGCTTTTCTTTCTCTCTTTCTCTCTCTCACTCACAGCTTCTCTTTATCTGTCTCTCTCTAACTCACAGCTTCTCTTTATCTCTCTCTCACTCACAGCTTCTCTTTCTCTCTCTCTCCCACTCACAGCTTCTCTTTCTCTCTCTTTCACTCACAGCTTCGCTATCGCTCTCTCTCACTCACTCACAGCTTCTCTCTCTCTCACACAGCTTCTCTTTCTCTCTCTCTATCTCACTCCCAGCTTCTCTTTCTCTCTCTCTCTCACTCACAGCTTCTCTTTCTCACTCTGCTTCTCTTTCTCTCTCTCTCACGCACAGCTTCTCTTTCTCTCTCTCACTCACAGCTTCTCTTTCTCTCTCTCTCTCACTCACAGCTCCTCTTTCGCTCGCTCTCTATCACTGTCACAGCTTCTCTCTCTCTCACGCACTCTCACTCACAGCTTCTCTTTCTCTTTCTCTCACTCACTCACAACTTCTCTCTCTCTTACTCACAGCTACTCTTTCTCTCTTTCTCACACTCTCAGCTTTTCTTTCGTTCCCTCTCTCACTCACAGCTTCTCTTTCTCTCTCTCTTTCTCACTCAGCTTCTCTTTCTCCCTCTCTCACTCACAGCTTCTCTCTCTCTCTCACTCAGCTTCTCTTTCTCTCTCTCTCTCACTCACACCTTCTCATTCTCTCTCTCACTCACATCTTCTCTCTCTCTCTCACTCACAGCTTCTCTCTCTCACTCACAGCTTCTCTTTTTCTCTCTCTCTCTCACAGCTTCTCTTTCTCTCTCTCTCTCTCTCACAGCTTCTCTCTCTCTCTCACTCACAGCTTCTCTTTCTCTCTCTCTCTCACTCACAGCTTCTCTTTCTCTGTCTCTCTCTAACTCACAGCTTCTCTTTATCTCTCTCTCACTCACAGCTTCTCTTTATCTCTCTCTCCCACTCACAGCTTCTCTTTCTCTCTCTCTCACTCAGAATTATCTCTCTCTCTCACTCACAGCTTCTCTTTCTGTCTCTCTCACTCACAGCTTCTCTTTCTGTCTATCTCACTCACAGCTTCTCTTTCTGTCTATATCACTCACAGCTTCTCTTTCTCCCTCTCTCTCTCACTCACAGCTTCTCTCTCTCACTCACAGCTTCTCTTTCTCTCTCTCACTCACAGCTTCTCTTTCTCTTTCTCTCTCTCACTCACATCTTCTCTCTCTCTCATTCTCAGCTTCTCTCTCTCACACACAGCTTCTCTTTCTCTCTCTCTCTCACAGCTTCTCTTTCTCTCTCTCTCTCTCACTCACAGCTTCTCACTCTCTCTCTCACTCACAGCTTCTCTTGCTCTCTCTCTCTCTCTCACTCACAGCTTCTCTTTCTCTGTCTCTCTCTAACTCACAGCTTCTCTTTTTCTCTCTCTCACTCACAGCTTCTCTCTCGCTCTCTCTCACTCACTCACAGCTTCTCTGTCTCTCTCTCACAACTTCTCTTTCTCTCTCTCTATCTCACTCACAGCTTCTCTTTCTCTGTCAGTCTAACTCACAGCTTCTCTATCTCTCTCTCACTCACAGCTTCTCTTTCTCTCTCTCTCTCACTCACAGCTTCTCTTTCACTCTCTCTCACTCACAGCTTCTCTCTCGCTCTCTCTCACTCACAGCTTCTCTCCCTCTCTCTCTCACAGCTTCTCTTCCTCTCTCACTATCTCACTAACAGCTTCTCTTTCTTTCCCTCTCTCTCTCACTCACAGCTTCTCTTTCTCTCTCTCTCTCACTCACAGCTTCTCTTTCTCTCTATCTCACCCACAGCTTCTCTTTTTCTCTCTCTCTCTCACGCACAGCTTCTCTTTCTCTTTCTCTCTCTCACTCACAGCTTCTATTTCTCTCTCTCTCTCACTCACAGTTTCTCTTTCTCTGTCTCTCTCTCACTCACAGCTTGTCTTTATCTCTCTCTCTCTCACACATCTTCTCTTAATCTCTCTCCCTCACTCACACCGTCTCTTTCTCTCTCTCTCTCACTCTCTCACTCACATCTTCTCTTTCTCTCTCTCTCTCACTCACAGCTTCTCTCTCTCTCACACAGCTTCTCTTTCTTTCTTTCTCACTCACAGCTTATCTTTCTCTGTCTCGCTCTCTCTCTCACTCACAGCTTCTCTTTATCTCTCTCTTACTCACAGCTTCTCTCTCTCTCACTCACAGCTTCTCCTTCTCTCTCTCACTCACAGCTTCTCTCTTTCTTTCTCTCTCTCACTCACAGCTTTTCTCTCTCTCACACTCAAAGCATCTCTTTCTCTTTCTCTCTCTCACTCACAGCTTCTCTTTCTCTCTCTCTCACTCACAGCTTCTCCTTCTCCCTCTCTCTCACTCACAGCTTCTCTTTCTCCCTCTCTCTCTCACTCACAACTTCTCTCTCTCACTCACAGATTCTCTTTCTCTCTCTCTCACTCACAGTTTCTCTTTCTCTTTCTAACTCACAGCTTCTATTTATCTCTCTCTCTCTCACAGCTTCTTTCTCTCTCTCTCACTCACAGCTTCTCCTTCTCTCTCTCTCAATCACATCTTCTCCTTCTCTTTCTCTCACTCACAGCTTCTCTCTCTCTATCACTCACTCACAGCTTCTCTCTCTCACACACTCACAGCTTCTCTTTCTTTCTCTCTCTCTCACTCACAGCTTCTCTTTCTCTCTCTCACTCACAGCTTCTCTTTCTTTCTTTCTCTCTCTCACTCACAGCTTCTCTTTCTCTCTCTCTCTCACTCACAGGTTCTCTTTCTCTCTCTCTCTCTCTCACTCACAGCTTCTCTCTCTCTCACTCAGCTTCTCTTTCTCTGTCTCTCTCTAACTCACAGCTTGTCTTTATCTCTCTCTCTCACTCACAGCTTCTCTTTCTCTCTCCCTCTCTCACTCACAGCTTCTCTTTCACTCTCTCTCACTCACAGCTTCTCTCTCGCTCTCTCTCACTCACAGCTTCTCTCCCTCTCTCTCTCACAGCTTCTCTTCCTCTCTCACTATCTCACTAACAGCTTCTCTTTCTTTCCCTCTCTCTCTCACTCACAGCTTCTCTTTCTCTCTCTCTCACTCACAGCTTCTTTTTCTCTCTCTCTCACCCACAGCTTCTCTTTTTTTCTCTCTCTCTCACGCACAGCTTCTCTTTCTCTTTCTCTCTCTCACTCACAGCTTCTCTTTCTCTCTCTCTATCACTCACAGTTTCTCTTTCTCTGTCTCTCTCTCACTCACAGCTTGTCTTTATCTCTCTCTCTCACACACATCTTCTCTTAATCTCTCTCCCTCACTCACACCGTCTCTTTCTCTCTCTCTCTCTCTCACTCTCTCACTCACATCTTCTCTTTCTCTCTCTCTCTCTCTCACTCACAGCTTCTCTCTCTCTCTCACAGCTTCTCTTTCTTTCTCTCTCACTCAGCTTATCTTTCTCTGTCTCTCTCTCTCTCTCACTCACAGCTTCTCTTTATCTCTCTCTTACTCACAGCTTCTCTCTCTCTCTCACTCACAGCTTCTCCTCCTCTCTCTCCCTCACAGCTTCTCTCTTTCTTTCTCTCTCTCACTCACAGCTTTTCTCCCTCTCACACTCAAAGCATCTCTTTCTCTTTCTCTCTCTCACTCACAGCTTCTCTTTCTTTCTCTCTCTCTCACTCACAGCTTCTCCTTCTCCCTCTCTCTCACTCACAGCTTCTCTTTCTGCCTCTCTCTCTCACTCACAACTTCTCTCTCTCACTCACAGCTTCTCTTTCTCTCTCTCTCACTCACAGTTTCTCTTTCTCTTTCTAACTCACAGCTTCTATTTATCTCTCTCTCACTCACAGCTTCTTTCTCTCTCTCTCACTCACAGCTTCTCCTTCTCTCTCTCTCAATCACATCTTCTCCTTCTCTTTCTCTCACTCACAGCTTCTCTCTCTCTATCACTCACTCACAGCTTCTCTCTCTCACACTCACAGCTTCTCTTTCTTTCTCTCTCTCTCACTCAGAGCTTCTCTTTCTCTCTCTCACTCACAGCTTCTCTTTCTTTCTTTCTCTCTCTCACTCACAGCTTCTCTTTCTCTCTCTCTCTCACTCACAGGTTCTCTTTCTCTCTCTCTCTCTCTCACTCACAGCTTCTCTCTCTCTCACTCAGCTTCTCTTTCTCTGTCTCTCTCTAACTCACAGCTTGCCTTTATCTCTCTCTCTCACTCACAGCTTCTCTTTCTCTCTCTCTCTCTCACTCACAGCTTCTCTTTCTCTCTCTCTCTCACTCACAGCTTCTCTTTCTCTGTCTCTCTCTAACTCACAGCTTCTCTTTTTCTCTCTCTCACTCACAGCTTCTCTCTCGCTCGCTCTCACTCACTCACAGCTTCTCTGTCTCTCTCTCACAACTTCTCTTTCTCTCTCTCTATCTCACTCACAGCTTCTCTTTCTCTGTCTCAGTAACTCACAGCTTCTCTATCTCTCTCTCACTCACAGCTTCTCTTTCTCTCTCTCTCACTCACAGCTTCTCTTTCACTCTCTCTCACTCACAGCTTCTCTCTCGCTCTCTCTCACTCACAGCTTATCTCTCTCTCTCACTCAGAATTATCTCTCTCTCACTCACTCACAGCTTCTCTCTCTCACTCACAGCTTCTCTTTCTGTCTCTCTCACTCACAGCTTCTCTTTCTGTCTCTCTCACTCACAGCTTCTCTTTCTCCCTCTCTCTCTCACTCACAGCTTCTCTCTCTCACTCACAGCTTCTCTTTCTCTCTCTCTCTCTCTCACTCACAGCTTCTCTCTCGCTCTCTCACTCACTCACAGCTTCTCTGTCTCTCTCTCACAGCTTCTCTTTCTCTCTCTCTATCTCACTCACAGCTTCTATTTCTTTGTCTCAGTCTAACTCACAGCTCCTCTTTATCTCTCTCTCACTCACAGCTTCTCTTTCTCTCTCTCTCTCTCTCACTCACAGCTTCTCTTTCACTCTCTCTCACTCACAGCTTCTCTCTCCCTCTCTCTCACTCACTCACAGCTTCTCTACCTCTCTCACTATCTCACTCACAGCTTCTCTTTCTTTCCCTCTCTCTCTCACTCACAGCTTCTCTTTCTCTCTCTCTCTCACTCACAGCTTCTCTTTCTCTCTCTCTCACTCACAGCTTCTCTATTTCTCTCTCTCTCACACTCACAGCTTCTCTTTCTCTCTCTCACACTCACAGCTTCTCTATTTCTCTCACTCACTCACTCACAGCTTCTTTTTCTCTCTCTCTCACTCACAGCTTCTCTTTCTCTGTCTCTCTCTAATTCACAGCTTATCTTTATCTCTCTCTCACACACACAGCTTCTCTTTCTCTCTCCCTCACTCACACCGTATCTTTCTCTCTCTCACTCTCTCACTCACATCTTCTCTTTCTCTCTCTCTCACTCACAGATTCTCTCTCTCTCACACAGCTTCTCTTTCTTTCTCTCTCACTCACAGCTTCTCTGTCTCTGTCTCTCTCTCTCACTCACAGCTTCTCTTTATCTCTCTCTCACTCACCGCTTCTCTCTCTCTCTCACTCAGCTTCTCTTTCTCTGTCTCTCTCTCTTACAGCTTGTCTTTATCTCTCTCACACACACACAGCTTCTCTTTCTCTCTCTCTCTCTCACTCACAGCTTCTCTTTCTCTCTCTCACTCACTCACTCACAGCTTCTCTCTCTCTTACTCACAGCTACTCTTTCTCTCTTTCTCACACTCTCAGCTTTTCTTTCGTTCCCTCTCTCACTCAGAGCTTCTCTTTCTCTCTCTCTTTCTCACTCAGCTTCTCTTTCTCCCTCTCTCACTCACAGCTTCTCTCTCTCTCTCTCACTCAGCTTCTCTTTCTCTCTCTCACTCACAGCTTCTCATTCTCTCTCTCACGCACATCTTCTCTCTCTCTCACTCACAGCTTCTCTCTCTCACTCACAGCTTCTCTTTCTCTCTCTCTCTCTCACAGCTTCTCTTTCTCTCTCTCTCTCTCACTCACAACTTCTCTCTCTCTCTCTCACTCACAGCTTCTCTTTCTCTCTCTCTCTCTCTCACTCACAGCTTCTCTTTCTCTGTCTCTCTCTAACTCACAGCTTCTCTTTATCTCTCTCTCACTCACAGCTTCTCTTTATCTCTCTCTCCCACGCACAGCTTCTCTTTCTCTCTCTCTCTCACTCAGAATTATCTCTCTCTCTCACTCACAGCTTCTCTTTCTGTCTCTCTCACTTACAGCTTCTCTTTCTGTCTATCTCACTCACAGCTTCTCTTTCTGTCTATCTCACTCACAGCTTCTCTTTCTCCCTCTCTCTCTCACTCACAGCTTCTCTCTCTCACTCACAGCTTCTCTTTCTCTCTCTCTCTCTCACTCACAGCTTCTCTTTCTCTTTCTCTCTCTCACTCACATCTTCTCTCTCTCTCACACACACAGCTTCTCTTTCTCTCTCTCTCTCTCACAGCTTCTCTTTCTCTCTCTCTCTCACTCACAGCTTCTCTCTCTCTCTCACTCACAGCTTCTCTTTCTCTCTCTCTCTCACTCACAGCTTCTCTTTCTCTGTCTCTCTCTAACTCACAGCTTCTCTTTTTCTCTCTCTCACTCACAGCTTCTCTCTCGCTCGCTCTCACTCACTCACAGCTTCTCTGTCTCTCTCTCACAACTTCTCTTTCTCTCTCTCTATCTCACTCACAGCTTCTCTTTCTCTGTCTCAGTAACTCACAGCTTCTCTATCTCTCTCTCACTCACAGCTTCTCTTTCTCTCTCTTTCTCTCTCTCTCTCTCTCCCTCACAGCTTCTCTTTCACTCTCTCTCACTCACAGCTTCTCTCTCGCTCTCTCTCACTCACAGCTTATCTCTCTCTCTCACACAAAGCTTCTCTTCCTCTCTCACTATCTCACTCACAGCTTCTCTTTCTTTCCCTCTCTCTCTCACTCACAGCTTCTCTTTCTCTCTCTCTCTCACTCACAGCTTCTCTTTCTCTCTCTCTCACCCACAGCTTCTCTTTTTCTCTCTCACGCACAGCTTCTCTTTCTTTCTCTCTCTCTCTCTCTCACTCACAGCTTCTCTTTCTCTCTCTCTCTCACTCACAGCTTTTCTTTCTCTGTCTCTCTCCAACTCACAGCTTGTCTTTATCTCTCTCACTCACACAGCTTCTCTTTCTCTCTCCCTCACTCACACCATCTCTTTCTCTCTCTCTCTCACTCTCTCACTCACATCTTCTCTTTCTCTCTCTCTCTCTCTCTCTCACTCACAGCTTCTCTCTCACACACAGCTTCTCTTTCTTTCTCTCTCACTCACAGCTTATCTTCCTCTGTCTCTCTCTCTCACTCACAGCTTCTCTTTATCTCTCTCTTACTCACAGCTTCTCTCTCTCTCTCACTCACAGCTTCTCCTTCTCTCTCTCACTCACAGCTTCTCTCTTTCTCTCTCTCACTCACAGCTTCTCTCTCTCTCACTCAAAGCGTCTCTTTCTCTCTCTCTCTCACTCACAGCTTCTCTTTCTCTCTCTCTCACTCACAGCTTCTCTTTCTCCCTCTCTCTCACTCACAGCTTCTCTTTCTCCCTCTCTCTCTCACTCACAACCTCTCTCTCTCACTCACAGCTTCTCTTTCTCTCTCTCTCACTCACAGTTTCTCTTTCTCTTTCTCTCTCTAACTCACAGCTTCTATTTATCTCTCTCTCTCACTCACAGCTTCTCTTTCTCTCTCTCTCTCTCACTCACAGCTTCTCCTTCTCTCTCTCTCACTCACAGCTTCTCCTTCTCTCTCTCTCACTCACAGCTTCTCTCTCTCTCTCTATCACTCACTCACAGCTTCTCTCTCTCTCACTCACAGCTTCTCTTTCTTTCTCTCTCTCACTCACAGCTTCTCTTTCTCTCTCTCTCTCACTCACAGCTTCTCTTTCTCTCTCTCTCTCTCACTCACAGCTTCTCTCTCTCTCTATCACTCAGCTTCTCTTTCTCTGTCTCTCTCTAACTCACAGCTTGTCTTTATCTCTCTCTCTCACTCACAGCTTCTCTTTCTCTCTCTCTCTCACTCACAGCTTCTCCTTCTCTCTCTCTCTCTCCCTCACTCACAGCTTCTCTCTCTCTTACTCACAGCTACTCTTTCTCTCTTTCTCACACTCAGCTTTTCTTTTGTTCCCTCTCTCACTCACAGCTTCTCTTTCTCTCTCTCTCACTCACAGCTTCTCTTTCTCTCTCTCTTTCTCACTCAGCTTCTCTTTCTCCCTCTCTCACTCACAGCTTCTCTCTCTCTCTCACTCAGCTTCTCTTTCTCTCTCTCTCTCACTCACAGCTTCTCATTCTCTCTCTCACTCAAAACTTCTCTCTCTCACTCACATCTTCTCTCTCTCTCTCACTCACAGCTTCTCTTTCTTTCTCTCTCTCTCACAGCTTCTCTTTCTCTCTCTCACTCACAGCTTCTCTCTCTCTCTCTCACTCACAGCTTTTCTTTCTCTCTCTCTCTCTCACTCACAGCTTCTCTTTCTCTGTCTCTCTCTAACTCACAGCTTCTCTTTATCTCTCTCTCACTCACAGCTTCTCTTTGTCTCTCTCTCCCACTCACAGCTTCTCTTTCTCTCTCTTTCACTCACAGCTTCGCTATCGCTCTCTCTCACTCACTCACAGCTTCTCTCTCTCTCACACAGCTTCTCTTTCTCTCTCTCTATCTCACTCCCAGCTTCTCTTTCTCTCTCTCTCTCACTCACAGCTTCTCTTTCTCACTCTGCTTCTCTTTCTCTCTCTCTCACTCACAGCTTCTCTTTCTGTCTCTCTCACTCACAGCTTCTCTTTCTGTCTATCTCACTCACAGCTTCTCTTTCTGTCTATCTCACTCACAGCTTCTCTTTCTCCCTCTCTCTCTCACTCACAGCTTCTCTCTCTCACTCACAGCTTCTCTTTCTCTCTCTCACTCACAGCTTCTCTTTCTCTTTCTCTCTCTCACTCACATCTTCTCTCTCTCTCTCTCATTCTCAGCTTCTCTCTCTCACAGACAGCTTCTCTCTCTCTCTCTCTCACACAGCTTCTCTTTCTCTCTCTCTCTCACTCACAGCTTCTCTCTCTCTCTCTCTCTCTCACTCACAGCTTCTCTTTCTCTCTCTCTCTCTCTCTCACTCACAGCTTCTCTTTCTCTGTCTCTCTCTAACTCACAGCTTCTCTTTTTCTCTCTCTCACTCACAGCTCTTCTCTCGCTCTCTCTCACTCACTCACAGCTTCTCTGTCTCTCTCTCACAACTTCTCTTTCTCTCTCTCTATCTCACTCACAGCTTCTCTTTCTCTGTCTCAGTCTAACTCACAGCTTCTCTATCTATCTCTCACTCACAGCTTCTCTTTCTCTCTCTCTCTCTCACTCACAGCTTCTCTTTCACTCTCTCTCACTCACAGCTTCTCTCTCGCTCTCTCTCACTCACAGCTTCTCTCCCTCTCTCTCTCACAGCTTCTCTTCCTCTCTCACTATCTCACTAACAGCTTCTCTTTCTTTCCCTCTCTCTCTCACTCACAGCTTCTCTTTCTCTCTCTCTCTCACTCACAGCTTCTCTTTCTCTCTCTCTCACCCACAGCTTCTCTTTTTCTCTCTCTCTCTCTCACGCACAGCTTCTCTTTCTCTTTCTCTCTCTCACTCACAGCTTCTCTTTCTCTCTCTCACACACTCACAGTTTCTCTTTCTCTGTCTCTCTCTCACTCACAGCTTGTCTTTATCTCTCTCTCTCACACATCTTCTCTTAATCTCTCTCCCTCACTCACACCGTCTCTTTCTCTCTCTCTCTCACTCTCTCACTCACATCTTCTCTTTCTCTCTCTCTCTCACTCACAGCTTCTCTCTCTCTCACACAGCTTCTCTTTCTTTCTCTCTCACTCACAGCTTATCTTTCTCTGTCTCTCTCTCTCTCTCACTCACAGCTTCTCTTTATCTCTCTCTTACTCACAGCTTCTCTCTCTCTCTCACTCACAGCTTCTCCTTCTCTCTCTCACTCACAGCTTCTCTCTTTCTTTCTCTCTCTCACTCACAGCTTTTCTCTCTCTCTCACTCAAAGCATCTCTTTCTCTTTCTCTCTCTCACTCACAGCTTCTCTTTCTCTCACTCACAGCTTCTCCTTCTCCCTCTCTCTCACTCACAGCTTCTCTTTCTCCCTCTCTCTCTCACTCACAACTTCTCTCTCTCACTCACAGCTTCTCTTTCTCTCTCCCTCACTCACAGTTTCTCTTTCTCTTTCTCTCTCTAACTCACAGCTTCTATTTATCTCTCTCTCTCACTCACAGCTTCTTTCACTCTCTCTCACTCACAGTTTCTCCTTCTCTCTCTCTCAATCACATCTTCTCCTTCTCTTTGTCTCTCTCACAGCTTCTCTCTCTATCACTCACTCACAGCTTCTCTCTCTCACACACTCACAGCTTCTCTTTCTTTCTCTCTCTCTCATTCACAGCTTCTCTTTCTCTCTCTCACTCACAGCTTCTCTTTCTTTCTTTCTCTCTCTCACTCACAGCTTCTCTTTCTCTCTCTCTCTCTCTCACTCACAGCTTCTCTCTCTCTCACTCAGCTTCTCTTTCTCTGTCTCTCTCTAACTCACAGCTTGTCTTTATCTCTCTCTCTCACTCACAGCTTCTCTTTCTCTCTCTCTCTCTCTCACTCACAGCTTCTCTTTCTCTCTCTCTCTCACTCACAGCTTCTCTTTCTCTGTCTCTCTCTAACTCACAGCTTCTCTTTTTCTCTCTCTCACTCACAGCTTCTCTCTCGCTTGCTCTCACTCACTCACAGCTTCTCTGTCTCTCTCTCACAACTTCTCTTTCTCTCTCTCTATCTCACTCACAGCTTCTCTTTCTCTGTCTCAGTAACTCACAGCTTCTCTATCGCTCTCTCACTCACAGCTTCTCTTTCTCTCTCTCTCTCTCTCACTCACAGCTTCTCTTTCACTCTCTCTCACTCACAGCTTCTCTCTCGCTCTCTCTCACTCACAGCTTATCTCTCTCTCTCACTCAGAATTATCTCTCTCTCACTCACTCACAGCTTCTCTCTCTCTCTCACTCACAGCTTCTCTTTCTGTCTCTCTCACTCACAGCTTCTCTTTCTGTCTCTCTCACTCACAGCTTCTCTTTCTCTCTCTCTCTCACTCACAGCTTCTCTCTCTCACTCACAGCTTCTCTTTCTCTCTCTCTCTCTCTCACTCACAGCTTCTCTCTCGCTCTCTCACTCACTCACAGCTTCTCTGTCTCTCTCTCACAGCTTCTCTTTCTCTCTCTCTATCTCACTCACAGCTTCTATTTCTTTGTCTCAGTCTAACTCACAGCTTCTCTTTATCTCTCTCTCACTCACAGCTTCTCTTTCTCTCTCTCTCTCTCACTCACAGCTTCTCTTTCACTCTCTCTCACTCACAGCTTCTCTCTCGCTCTCTCTCACTCACTCACAGCTTCTCTGCCTCTCTCACTATCTCACTCACAGCTTCTCTTTCTTTCCCTCTCTCTCTCACTCACAGCTTCTCTTTCTCTCTCTCTCTCACTCACAGCTTCTCTTTCTCTCTCTCTCACTCACAGCTTCTCTATTTCTCTCTCTCACACACTCACAGCTTCTCTTTCTCTCTCTCTCACTCACAGCTTCTCTATTTCTCTCTCTCACTCATTCACAGCTTCTCTTTCTCTCTCTCTCACTCACAGCTTCTCTTTCTCTGTCTCTCTCTAATTCACAGCTTATCTTTATCTCTCTCTCACACACACAGCTTCTCTTTCTCTCTCCCTCACTCACACCGTATCTTTCTCTCTCTCACTCTCTCACTCACATCTTCTCTTTCTCTCTCTCTCACTCACAGATTCTCTCTCTCTCACACAGCTTCTCTTTCTTTCTCTCTCACTCACAGCTTCTCTGTCTCTGTCTCTCTCTCTCACTCACAGCTTCTCTTTATCTCTCTCTCACTCACAGCTTCTCTCTCTCTCTCACTCAGCTTCTCTTTCTCTGTCTCTCTCTCTTACAGCTTGTCTTTATCTCTCTCACACACACACAGTTTCTCTTTCTCTCTCTCTCTCTCTCACTCACAGCTTCTCTTTCTCTCTCTCACTCACTCACTCACAGCTTCTCTCTCTCTTACTCACAGCTACTCTTTCTCTCTTTCTCACACTCTCAGCTTTTCTTTCGTTCCCTCTCTCACTCAGAGCTTCTCTTTCTCTCTCTCTTTCTCACTCACAGCTTCTCTTTCTCCCTCTCTCACTCACAGCTTCTCTCTCTCTCTCTCACTCAGCTTCTCTTTCTCTCTCTCACTCACAGCTTCTCATTCTCTCTCTCACTCACATCTTCTCTCTCTCTCACTCACAGCTTCTCTCTCTCACTCACAGCTTCTCTTTCTCTCTCTCTCTCTCACAGCTTCTCTTTCTCTCTCTCTCTCTCACTCACAACTTCTCTCTCTCTCTCTCACTCACAGCTTCTCTTTCTCTCTCTCTCTCACTCACAGCTTCTCTTTCTCTCTCTCTCTCTAACTCACAGCTTCTCTTTATCTCTCTCTCACTCACAGCTTCTCTTTATCTCTCTCTCCCACTCACAGCTTCTCATTCTCTCTCTCTCTCACTCAGAATTATCTCTCTCTCTCACTCACAGCTTCTCTTTCTGACTCTCTCACTTACAGCTTCTCTTTCTGTCTATCTCACTCACAGCTTCTCTTTCTGTCTATCTCACTCACAGCTTCTCTTTCTCCCTCTCTCTCTCACTCACAGCTTCTCTCTCTCACTCACAGCTTCTCTTTCTCTCTCTCTCTCTCTCACTCACAGATTCTCTTTCTCTTTCTCTCTCTCACTCACATCTTCTCTCTCTCTCACACACACAGCTTCTCTTTCTCTCTCTCTCACAGCTTCTCTTTCTCTCTCTCTCTCACTCACAGCTTCTCTCTCTCTCTCTCACTCATAGCTTCTCTTTCTCTCTCTCTCACTCACAGCTTCTCTTTCTCTGTCTCTCTCTAACTCACAGCTTCTCTTTTTCTCTCTCTCACTCACAGCTTCTCTCTCGCTCGCTCTCACTCACTCACAGCTTCTCTGTCTCTCTCTCACAACTTCTCTTTCTCTCTCTCTATCTCACTCACAGCTTCTCTTTCTCTGTCTCAGTAACTCACAGCTTCTCTATCTCTCTCTCTCTCTCCCTCACAGCTTCTCTTTCACTCTCTCTCACTCACAGCTTCTCTCTCGCTCTCTCTCACTTACAGCTTATCTCTCTCTCTCACACAGCTTCTCTTCCTCTCTCACTATCTCACTCACAGCTTCTCTTTCTTTCCCTCTCTCTCTCACTCGCAGCTTCTCTTTCTCTCTCTCTCTCACTCACAGCTTCTCTTTCTCTCTCTCTCACCCACAGCTTCTCTTTTTCTCTCTCTCTCTCACGCACAGCTTCTCTTTCTTTCTCTCTCTCTCTCTCACTCACAGCTTCTCTTTCTCTCTCTCTCTCACTCACAGCTTCTCTTTCTCTGTCTCTCTCCAACTCACAGCTTGTCTTTATCTCTCTCTCACTCACACAGCTTCTCTTTCTCTCTCCCTCACTCACACCATCTCTTTCTCTCTCTCTCTCACTCTCTCACTCACATCTTCTCTTTCTCTCTCTCTCTCTCTCACTCACAGCTTCTCTCTCTCACACAGCTTCTCTTTCTTTCTCTCTCACTCACAGCTTATCTTCCTCTGTCTCTCTCTCTCACTCACAGCTTCTCTTTATCTCTCTCTTACTCACAGCTTCTCTCTCTCTCTCACTCACAGCTTCTCCTTCTCTCTCTCACTCACAGCTTCTCTCTTTCTCTCTCTCACTCACAGCTTCTCTCTCTCTCACTCAAAGCGTCTCTTTCTCTCTCTCTCTCACTCACAGCTTCTCTTTCTCTCTCTCACTCACAGCTTCTCTTTCTCCCTCTCTCTCACTCACAGCTTCTCTTTCTCCCTCTCTCTCTCACTCACAACCTCTCTCTCTCACTCACAGCTTCTCTTTCTCTCTCTCTCACTCACAGTTTCTCTTTCTCTTTCTCTCTCTAACTCACAGCTTCTATTTATCTCTCTCTCTCACTCACAGCTTCTCTTTCTCTCTCTCTCACTCACAGCTTCTCCTTCTCTCTCTCTCACTCACAGCTTCTCCTTCTCTCTCTCTCACTCACAGCTTCTCTCTCTCTCTCTCTATCACTCACTCACAGCTTCTCTCTCTCTCACTCACAGCTTCTCTTTCTTTCTCTCTCTCACTCACAGCTTCTCTTTCTCTCTCTCTCTCACTCACAGCTTCTCTTTCTCTCTCTCTCTCTCACTCACAGCTTCTCTCTCTCTCTCTCACTCAGCTTCTCTTTCTCTGTCTCTCTCTAACTCACAGCTTGTCATCTCTCTCTCTCACTCACAGCTTCTCTTTCTCTCTCTCTCTCTCACTCACAGCTTCTCCTTCTCTCTCTCTCTCTCCCTCACTCACAGCTTCTCTCTCTCTTACTCACAGCTACTCTTTCTCTCTTTCTCACACTCAGCTTTTCTTTTGTTCCCTCTCTCACTCACAGCTTCTCTTTCTCTCTCTCTCACTCACAGCTTCTCTTTCTCTCTCTCTTTCTCACTCAGCTTCTCTTTCTCCCTCTCTCACTTACAGCTTCTCTCTCTCTCTCACTCAGCTTCTCTTTCTCTCTCTCTCTCACTCACAGCTTCTCATTCTCTCCCTCACTCAAAACTTCTCTCTCTCACTCACATCTTCTCTCTCTCTCTCACTCACAGCTTCTCTTTCTTTCTCTCTCTCTCACAGCTTCTCTTTCTCTCTCTCACTCACAGCTTCTCTCTCTCTCTCTCACTCACAGCTTTTCTTTCTCTCTCTCTCTCTCTCACTCACAGCTTCTCTTTCTCTGTCTCTCTCTAACTCACAGCTTCTCTTTATCTCTCTCTCACTCACAGCTTCTCTTTCTCTCTCTCTCCCACTCACAGCTTCTCTTTCTCTCTCTTTCACTCACAGCTTCGCTATCGCTCTCTCTCACTCACTCACAGCTTCTCTCTCTCACACAGCTTCTCTTTCTCTCTCTCTATCTCACTCCCAGCTTCTCTTTCTCTCTCTCTCACTCACAGCTTCTCTTTCTCACTCTGCTTCTCTTTCTCTCTCTCTCACTCACAGCTTCTCTTTCTCTTTCTCTCACTCACTCACAACTTCTCTCTCTCTTACTCACAGCTACTCTTTCTCTCTTTCTCACACTCTCAGCTTTTCTTTCATTCCCTCTCTCACTCACAGCTTCTCTTTCTCTCTCTCTTTCTCACTCAGCTTCTCTTTCTCCCTCTCTCACTCACAGCTTCTCTCTCTCACTCAGCTTCTCTTTCTCTCTCTCTCTCACTCACAGCTTCTCATTCTCTCTCTCACTCACAGCTTCTCTCTCTCTCTCACTCACAGCTTCTCTCTCTCACTCACAGCTTCTCTTTTTCTCTCTCTCTCTCACAGCTTCTCTTTCTCTCTCTCTCTCTCACTCACAGCTTCTCTCTCTCTCACACTCACAGCTTCTCTTTCTCTCTCTCTCTCTCTCACTCACAGCTTCTCTTTCTCTGTCTCTCTCTAACTCACAGCTTCTCTTTATCTCTCTCTCACTCACAGCTTCTCTTTATCTCTCTCTCCCACTCACAGCTTCTCTTTCTCTCTCTCTCACTCAGAATTATCTCTCTCTCTCACTCACAGCTTCTCTTTCTGTCTCTCTCACTCACAGCTTCTCTTTCTGTCTATCTCACTCACAGCTTCTCTTTCTGTCTATCTCACTCACAGCTTCTCTTTCTCCCTCTCTCTCTCACTCACAGCTTCTCTCTCTCACTCAAAGCTTCTCTTTCTCTCTCTCTCTCTCTCACTCACAGCTTCTCTTTCTCTTTCTCTCTCTCACTCACATCTTCTCTCTCTCTCTCTCTCAGCTTCTCTCTCTCTCACACAGCTTCTCTTTCTCTCTCTCTCTCACAGCTTCTCTTTCTCTCTCTCTCTCTCACTCACAGCTTCTCTCTCTCTCTCTCACAGCTTCTCTTTCTCTCTCTCTCTCTCACTCACAGCTTCTCTTTCTCTGTCTCTCTCTAACTCACAGCTTCTCTTTTTCTCTCTCTCACTCACAGCTTCTCTCTCGCTCTCTCTCACTCACTCACAGCTTCTCTGTCTCTCTCTCACAACTTCTCTTTCTCTCTCTCTATCTCACTCACAGCTTCTCTTTCTCTGTCTAAGTCTAACTCACAGCTTCTCCATCTCTCTCTCACTCACATCTTCTCTTTCTCTCTCTCTCTCTCTCATTCACAGCTTCTCTTTCACTCTCTCTCACTCACAGCTTCTCTCTCACTCTCTCTCACTCACAGCTTCTCTCCCTCTCTCTCTCACAGCTTCTCTTCCTCTCTCACTATCTCACTAACAGCTTCTCTTTCTTTCCCTCTCTCTCTCACTCACAGCTTCTCTTTCTCTCTCTCTCACTCACAACTTCTCTTTCTCTCTCTCTCACCCACAGCTTCTCTTTTTCTCTCTCTCTCTCACGCACATCTTCTCTTTCTCTCTCTCTCTCACTCACAGCTTCTCTTTCTCTCTCTCTCTCACTCACAGTTTCTCTTTCTCTGTCTCTCTCTAACTCACAGCTTGTCTTTATCTCTCTCTCTCACACACATCTTCTCTTAATCTCTCTCCCTCACTCACACCGTCTCTTTCTCTCTCTCTCTCACTCTCTCACTCACATCTTCTCTTTCTCTCTCTCTCTCACTCACAGCTTCTCTCTCTCTCACAGCTTCTCTCTTTCTTTCTTTCTTTCTCTCTCACTCACAGCTTTTCTCTCTCTCTCACTCAAAGCATCTCTTTCTCTCTCTCTCTCTCACTCACAGCTTCTCTTTCTCTCTCTCTCACTCACAGCTTCTCCTTCTCCCTCTCTCTCACTCACAGCTTCTCTTTCTCCCTCTCTCTCTCACTCACAACTTCTCTCTCTCACTCACAGCTTCTCTTTCTCTCTCTCTCACTCACAGTTTCTCTTTCTCTTTCTCTCTCTAACTCACAGCTTCTATTTATCTCTCTCTCTCACTCACAGCTTCTTTCTCTCTCTCTCACTCACAGCTTCTCCTTCTCTCTCTCACTCACATCTTCTCCTCTTTCTCTCACTCACAGCTTCTCTCTCTCTCTCTATCACTCACTCACAGCTTCTCTCTCTCTCACACTCACAGCTTCTCTTTCTTTCTCTCTCTCTCACTCACAGCTTCTCTTTCTCTCTCTCACTCACAGCTTCTCTTTCTTTCTTTCTCTCTCTCACTCACAGCTTCTCTTTCTCTCTCTCTCTCACTCACAGGTTCTCTTTCTCTCTCTCTCTCTCTCACTCACAGCTTCTCTCTCTCTCACTCAGCTTCTCTTTCTCTGTCTCTCTCTAACTCACAGCTTGTCTTTATCTCTCTCTCTCACTCACAGCTTCTCTTTCTCTCTCTCTCTCTCACTCACAGCTTCTCCTTCTCTCTCTCTCTCTCACTCACTCACAGCTACTCTCTCTCTTACTCACAGCTACTCTTTCTCTCTTTCTCACACTCAGCTTTTCTTTTGTTCCCTCTCTCACTCACAGCTTCTCTTTCTCTCTCTCTTTCTCACTCAGCTTCTCTTTCTCCCTCTCTCACTCAAAACCTCTCTCTCTCACTCACAGCTTCTCTCTCTCTCTCACTCACAACTTCTCTTTCTTTCTCTCTCTCTCACAGCTTCTCTTTCTCTCTCTCTCACTCACAGCTTCTCTCTCTCTCACTCACTCACAGCTTTTTCTCTCTCTCTCTCTCTCACTCACAGCTTCTCTTTCTCTGTCTCTCTCTAACTCACAGCTTCTCTTTATCTCTCTCTCACTCACAGCTTCTCTTTCTCTCTCTCTCCCACTCACAGCTTCTCTTTCTCTCTCTATCACTCACAGCATCACTATCGCTCTCTCTCACTCACTCACAGCTTCTCTCTCTCTCACACAGCTTCTCTTTCTCTCTCTCTATCTCACTCCCAGCTTCTCTTTCTCTCTCTCTCTCACTCACAGCTTCTCTTTCTCACTCAGCTTCTCTTTCTCTCTCTCTCACTCACAGCTTCTCTTTCTCTCTCTCACTCACAGCTTCTCTTTCTCTCTGTCTCTCACTCACAGCTTCTCTTTCGCTCGCTCTCTATCACTGTCACAGCTTCTCTCTCTCTCTCACTCACTCTCACTCACAGCTTCTCTTTCTCTTTCTCTCACTCACTCACAGCTTCTCTCTCTCTTACTCACAGCTCCTCTTTCTCTCTTTCTCACACTCTCAGCTTTTCTTTCGTTCCCTCTCTCACTCACAGCTTCTCTTTCTCTCTCTCTTTCTCACTCAGCTTCTCTTTCTCCCTCTCTCACTCATAGCTTCTCTCTCTCTCTCACTCAGCTTCTCTTTCTCTCTCTATCTCACTCACAGCTTCTCATTCTCTCTCTCACTCACATCTTCTCTCTCTCTCTCACTCACAGCTTCTCTCTCTCACTCACAGCTTCTCTTTTTCTCTCTCTCTCTCTCACAGCTTCTCTTTCTCTCTCTCACTCACAGCTTCTCACTCGCTCGCTCTCACTCACAGCTTCTCTCCCTCTCTCTCTCACAGCTTCTCTTCCTCTCTCACTATCTCACTCACAGCTTCTCTTTCTTTCCCTCTCTCTCTCACTCACAGCTTCTCTTTCTCTCTCTCTCTCACTCACAGCTTCTCTTTCTCTCTCTCTCACCCACAGCTTCTCTTTCTCTCTCTCTCTCACTCACAGCTTCTCTTTCTCTCTCTCTCTCACTCACAGCTTCTCTTTCTCTGTCTCTCTCTAACTCACAGCTTGTCTTTATCTCTCTCTCACACACACATCTTCTCTTTCTCTCTCCCTCACTCACACCATCTCTTTCTCTCTCTCACACACTCTCTCACTCACATCTTCTCTTTCTCTCTCTCTCTCACTCACAGCTTCTCTCTCTCTCACAGCTTCTCTTTCTTTCTCTCTCACTCACAGCTTATCTTTCTCTGTCTCTCTCTCTCTCACTCACAGCTTCTCTTTATCTCTCTCTTACTCACAGCTTCTCTCTCTCTCTCTCTCACTCACAGCTTCACCTTCTCTCTCTCACTCACAGCTTCTCTCTTTCTCTCTCTCACTCACAGCTTTTCTCTCTCTCTCACTCAAAGCGTCTCTTTCTCTCTCTCTCTCTCTCACTCACAGATTCTCTTTCTCTCTCTCTCACTCACAGCTTCTATTTCTCCCTCTCTCTCACTCACAGCTTCTCTTTCTCCCTCTCTCTCTCACTCACAACTTCTCTCTCTCTCACTCACAGCTTCTCTTTCTCTCTCTCTCACTCACAGTTTCTCTTTCTCTTTCTCTCTCTAACTCACAGCTTCTATTTATCTCTCTCTCTCACTCACAGCTTCTCTTTCTCTCTCTCTCACTCACAGCTTCTCCATCTCTCTCTCTCACTCACATCTTCTCCTTCTCTTTCTCTCACTCACACCTTCTCTCTCTCTCTCTATCACTCACTCACAGCTTCTCTCTCTCTCACTCACAGCTTCTCTTTCTTTCTCTCTCTCTCACTCACAGCTTCTCTTTCTCTCTCAAACTCACAGCTTCTCTTTCTTTCTCTCTCTCACTCACAGCTTCTCTTTCTCTCTCTCTCTCACTCACAGGTTCTCTTTCTCTCCCTCTCTCTCACTCACAGCTTCTCTCTCTCTCTCTCTCACTCAGCTTCTCTTTCTCTGTCTCTCTCTAACTCACAGCTTGTCTTTATCTCTCTCTCTCACTCACAGCTTCTCTTTCTCTCTCTCTCTCACTCACAGCTTCTCCTTCTCTCTCTCTCTCACTCACTCACAGCTTCTCTCTCTCTTACTCACAGCTACTCTTTCTCTCTTTCTCACACTCAGCTTTTCTTTTGTTCCCTCTCTCACTCACAGCTTCTCTTTCTCTCTCTCTCACTCACAGCTTCTCTTTCTCTCTCTCTTTCTCACTCAGCTTCTCTTTCTCCCTCTCTCACTCACATCTTCTCTCTCTCTCACTCACAGCTTCTCTCTCTCTCTCACTCACAGCTTCTCTTTCTCTCTCTCTCACAGCTTCTCTTTCTCTCTCTCTCACTCACAGCTTCTCTCTCTCTCTCACTCACAGCTTTTCTTTCTCTCTCTCTCTCTCTCTCACTCACAGCTTCTCTCACTCACTCACAGCTTCTCTTTTTCTCTCTCTCTCTCACAGCTTCTCTTTCTCTCTCTCTCTCACTCACAGCTTCTCTCTCTCTCACACTCACAGCTTCTCTTTCTCTCTCTCTCTCACTCACTCACAGCTTCTCTTTCTCTGTCTCTCTCTAACTCACAGCTTCTCTTTATCTCTCTCTCACTCACAGCTTCTCTTTATCTCTCTCTCCCACTCACAGCTTCTCTTTGTCTCTCTCTCACTCAGAATTATCTCTCTCTCTCACTCACAGCTTCTCTTTCTGTCTCTCTCACTCACAGCTTCTCTTTCTGTCTATCTCACTCACAGCTTCTCTTTCTGTCTATCTCACTCACAGCTTCTCTTTCTCCCTCTCTCTCTCACTCACAGCTTCTCTCTCTCACTCAAAGCTTCTCTTTCTCTCTCTCTCTCTCACTCACAGCTTCTCTTTCTCTTTCTCTCTCTCACTCACATCTTCTCTTTCTCTCTCTCACTCTCAGCTTCTCTCTCTCTCACACAGCTTCTCTTTCTCTCTCTCTCACACAGCTTCTCTTTCTCTCTCTCTCTCACTCACAGCTTCTCTCTCTCTCACACAGTTTCTCTTTCTCTCTCTCTCTCACTCACAGCTTCTCTTTCTCTGTCTCTCTCTAACTCACAGCTTCTCTTTTTCTCTCTCTCACTCGCAGCTTCTCTCTCGCTCTCTCTCACTCACTCACAGCTTCTCTGTCTCTCTCTCACAACTTCTCTTTCTCTCTCTCTATCTCACTCACAGCTTCTCTTTCTCTGTCTCAGTCTAACTCACAGCTTCTCTATCTCTCTCTCACTCACATCTTCTCTTTCTCTCTCTCTCTCACTCACAGCTTCTCTTTCACTCTCTCTCACTCACAGCTTCTCTCTCGCTCTCTCTCACTCACAGCTTCTCTCCCTCTCTCTCTCACAGCTTCTCTTCCTCTCTCACTATCTCACTAACAGCTTCTCTTTCTTTCCCCCTCTCTCTAACTCACAGCTTCTCTTTCTCTCTCTCTCTCACTCACAACTTCTCTTTCTCTCTCTCTCACCCACAGCTTCTCTTTTTCTCTCTCTCTCTCACGCACAGCTTCTCTTTCTCTCTCTCTCTCTCACTCACAGCTTCTCTTTCTCTCTCTCTCACTCACAGTTTCTCTTTCTCTGTCTCTCTCTAACTCACAGCTTGTCTTTATCTCTCTCTCTCACACACATCTTCTCTTAATCTCTCTCCCTCACTCACACCGTCTCTTTCTCTCTCTCTCTCTCACTCACAGCTTCTCTCTCTCTCACAGCTTCTCTTTCTTTCTCTCTCACTCACAGCTTATCTTTCTCTGTCTCTCTCTCTCTCTCACTCACAGCTTCTCTTTATCTCTCTCTTACTCACAGCTTCTCTCTCTCTCACACACACAGCTTCTCCTTCTCTCTCTCACTCACAGCTTCTCTCTCTCTTTCTTTCTTTCTCTCTCACTCACAGCTTTTCTCTCTCACTCACTCAAAGCATCTCTTTCTCTCTCTCTCTCTCACTCTCAGCTTCTCTTTCTCTCTCTCTCACTCACAGCTTCTCCTTCTCCCTCTCTCTCACTCACAGCTTCTCTTTCTCCCTCTCGCTCTCACTCACAACTTCTCTCTCTCACTCACAGCTTCTCTTTCTCTCTCTCTCACTCACAGTTTCTCTTTCTCTTTCTCTCTCTAACTCACAGCTTCTATTTATCTCTCTCTCTCACTCACAGCTTCTTTCTCTCTCACTCACTCACAGCTTCTCCTTCTCTCTCTCTCACTCACATCTTCTCCTTCTCTTTCTCTCACTCACAGCTTCTCTCTCTCTCTCTATCACTCACTCACAGCTTCTCTCTCTCACACTCACAGCTTCTCTTTCTTTCTCTCTCTCTCACTCACAGCTTCTCTTTCTCTCTCTCACTCACAGCTTCTCTTTCTTTCTCTCTCTCTCTCACTCACAGCTTCTCTTTCTCTCTCTCTCTCACTCACAGGTTCTCTTTCTCTCTCTCTCTCTCTCACTCACAGCTTCTCTCTCTCTCACTCAGCTTCTCTTTCTCTGTCTCTCTCTAACTCACAGCTTGTCTTTATCTCTCTCTCTCACTCACAGCTTCTCTTTCTCTCTCTCTCTCTCACTCACAGCTTCTCCTTCTCTCTCTCTCTCTCACTCACTCACAGCTTCTCTCTCTCTTACTCACAGCTACTCTTTCTCTCTTTCTCACACTCAGCTTTTCTTTTGTTCCCTCTCTCACTCACAGCTTCTCTTTCTCTCTCTCTTTCTCACTCGGCTTCTCTTTCTCCCTCTCTCACTCAAAACTTCTCTCTCTCTCACTCACAGCTTCTCTCTCTCTCTCACTCACAGCTTCTCTTTCTTTCTCTCTCTCTCACAGCTTCTCTTTCTCTCTCTCTCACTCACAGCTTCTCTCTCTCTCACGCACTCACAGCTTTTTCTCTCTCTCTCTCTCTCACTCACAGCTTCTCTTTCTCTGTCTCTCTCTAACTCACAGCTTCTCTTTATCTCTCTCTCACTCACAGCTTCTCTTTCTCTCTCTCTCCCACTCACAGCTTCTCTTTCTCTCTCTCTCTCACTCACTCACAGCTTCTCTTTCTCTGTCTCTCTCTAACTCACAGCTTCTCTTTATCTCTCTCTCACTCACAGCTTCTCTTTATCTCTCTCTCCCACTCACAGCTTCTCTTTGTCTCTCTCTCACTCAGAATTATCTCTCTCTCTCACTCACAGCTTCTCTTTCTGTCTCTCTCACTCACAGCTTCTCTTTCTGTCTATCTCACTCACAGCTTCTCTTTCTGTCTATCTCACTCACAGCTTCTCTTTCTCCCTCTCTCTCTCACTCACAGCTTCTCTCTCTCACTCAAAGCTTCTCTTTCTCTCTCTCTCTCTCACTCACAGCTTCTCTTTCTCTTTCTCTCTCTCACTCACATCTTCTCTTTCTCTCTCTCACTCTCAGCTTCTCTCTCTCTCACACAGCTTCTCTTTCTCTCTCTCTCACACAGCTTCTCTTTCTCTCTCTCTCTCACTCACAGCTTCTCTCTCTCTCACACAGCTTCTCTTTCTCTCTCTCTCTCACTCACAGCTTCTCTTTCTCTGTCTCTCTCTAACTCACAGCTTCTCTTTTTCTCTCTCTCACTCGCAGCTTCTCTCTCGCTCTCTCTCACTCACTCACAGCTTCTCTGTCTCTCTCTCACAACTTCTCTTTCTCTCTCTCTATCTCACTCACAGCTTCTCTTTCTCTGTCTCAGTCTAACTCACAGCTTCTCTATCTCTCTCTCACTCACATCTTCTCTTTCTCTCTCTCTCTCACTCACAGCTTCTCTTTCACTCTCTCTCACTCACAGCTTCTCTCTCGCTCTCTCTCACTCACAGCTTCTCTCCCTCTCTCTCTCACAGCTTCTCTTCCTCTCTCACTATCTCACTAACAGCTTCTCTTTCTTTCCCCCTCTCTCTAACTCACAGCTTCTCTTTCTCTCTCTCTCTCACTCACAACTTCTCTTTCTCTCTCTCTCACCCACAGCTTCTCTTTTTCTCTCTCTCTCTCACGCACAGCTTCTCTTTCTCTCTCTCTCTCTCACTCACAGCTTCTCTTTCTCTCTCTCTCTCACTCACAGTTTCTCTTTCTCTGTCTCTCTCTAACTCACAGCTTGTCTTTATCTCTCTCTCTCACACACATCTTCTCTTAATCTCTCTCCCTCACTCACACCGTCTCTTTCTCTCTCTCTCTCTCACTCACAGCTTCTCTCTCTCTCACAGCTTCTCTTTCTTTCTCTCTCACTCACAGCTTATCTTTCTCTGTCTCTCTCTCTCTCTCACTCACAGCTTCTCTTTATCTCTCTCTTACTCACAGCTTCTCTCTCTCTCACACACACAGCTTCTCCTTCTCTCTCTCACTCACAGCTTCTCTCTCTCTTTCTTTCTTTCTCTCTCACTCACAGCTTTTCTCTCTCACTCACTCAAAGCATCTCTTTCTCTCTCTCTCTCTCACTCTCAGCTTCTCTTTCTCTCTCTCTCACTCACAGCTTCTCCTTCTCCCTCTCTCTCACTCACAGCTTCTCTTTCTCCCTCTCTCTCTCACTCACAACTTCTCTCTCTCACTCACAGCTTCTCTTTCTCTCTCTCTCACTCACAGTTTCTCTTTCTCTTTCTCTCTCTAACTCACAGCTTCTATTTATCTCTCTCTCTCACTCACAGCTTCTTTCTCTCTCACTCACTCACAGCTTCTCCTTCTCTCTCTCTCACTCACATCTTCTCCTTCTCTTTCTCTCACTCACAGCTTCTCTCTCTCTCTCTATCACTCACTCACAGCTTCTCTCTCTCACACTCACAGCTTCTCTTTCTTTCTCTCTCTCTCACTCACAGCTTCTCTTTCTCTCTCTCACTCACAGCTTCTCTTTCTTTCTCTCTCTCTCTCACTCACAGCTTCTCTTTCTCTCTCTCTCTCACTCACAGGTTCTCTTTCTCTCTCTCTCTCTCTCACTCACAGCTTCTCTCTCTCTCACTCAGCTTCTCTTTCTCTGTCTCTCTCTAACTCACAGCTTGTCTTTATCTCTCTCTCTCACTCACAGCTTCTCTTTCTCTCTCTCTCTCTCACTCACAGCTTCTCCTTCTCTCTCTCTCTCTCACTCACTCACAGCTTCTCTCTCTCTTACTCACAGCTACTCTTTCTCTCTTTCTCACACTCAGCTTTTCTTTTGTTCCCTCTCTCACTCACAGCTTCTCTTTCTCTCTCTCTTTCTCACTCGGCTTCTCTTTCTCCCTCTCTCACTCAAAACTTCTCTCTCTCTCACTCACAGCTTCTCTCTCTCTCTCACTCACAGCTTCTCTTTCTTTCTCTCTCTCTCACAGCTTCTCTTTCTCTCTCTCTCACTCACAGCTTCTCTCTCTCTCACGCACTCACAGCTTTTTCTCTCTCTCTCTCTCTCACTCACAGCTTCTCTTTCTCTGTCTCTCTCTAACTCACAGCTTCTCTTTATCTCTCTCTCACTCACAGCTTCTCTTTCTCTCTCTCTCCCACTCACAGCTTCTCTTTCTCTCTCTATCACTCACAGCTTCACTATCGCTCTCTCTCACTCACTCACAGCTTCTCTCTCTCTCACACAGCATCTCTTTCTCTCTCTCTATCTCACTCACAGCTTCTCTTTCTCACTCAGCTTCTCTTTCTCTCTCTCTCACTCACAGCTTCTCTTTCTCTCTCTCACTCACAGCTTCTCTTTCTCTCTCTCTCTCACTCACAGCTTCTCTTTCGCTCGCTCTCTATCACTGTCACAGCTTCTCTCTCTCTCACTCACTCTCACTCACAGCTTCTCTTTCTCTTTCTCTCACTCACTCACAGCTTCTCTCTCTCTTACTCACAGCTCCTCTTTCTCTCTTTCTCACACTCTCAGCTTTTCTTTCGTTCCCTCTCTCACTCACAGCTTCTCTTTCTCTCTCTCTTTCTCACTCAGCTTCTCTTTCTCCCTCTCTCACTCACAGCTTCTCTCTCTCTCTCACTCAGCTTCTCTTTCTCTCTCTCACACACTCACAGCTTCTCATTCTCTCTCTCACTCACATCTTCTCTCTCTCTCACTCACAGCTTCTCTCTCTCACTCACAGCTTCTCTTTTTTTCTCTCTCTCTCTCTCACAGCTTCTCTTTCTCTCTCTCTCACTCACAGCTTCTCTCTCGCTCTCTCTCACTCACAGCTTCTCTCCCTCTCTCACTCACAGCTTCTCTTTCTCTCTCTCTTTCTCACTCAGCTTCTCTTTCTCCCTCTCTCACTCACAGCTTCTCTCTCTCTCACACTCAGCTTCTCTTTCTCTCTCTCTCTCACTCACAGCTTCTCATTCTCTCTCTCACTCACATCTCTCTCTCTCTCACTCACAGCTTCTCTCTCTCACTCACAGCTTCTCTTTTTCTCTCTCTCTCTCTCACAGCTTCTCTTTCTCTCTCTCTCACTCACAGCTTCTCTCTCGCTCTCTCTCACTCACAGCTTCTCTCCCTCTCTCTCTCACAGCTTCTCTTCCTCTCTCACTATCTCACTCACAGCTTCTCTTTCTTTCCCTCTCTCTCTCACTCACAGCTTCTCTTTCTCTCTCTCTCTCACTCACAGCTTCTCTTTCTCTCTCTCTCACCCACAGCTTCTCTTTTTCTCTCTCTCTCTCACGCACAGCTTCTCTTTCTCTCTCTCTCTCTCTCTCACAGCTTCTCTTTCTCTCTCTCTCTCACTCACAGCTTCTCTTTCTCTGTCTCTCTCTAACTCACAGCTTGTCTTTATCTCTCTCACACACACACATCTTCTCTTTCTCTCTCCCTCACTCACACCATCTCTTTCTCTCTCTCTCTCACTCTCTCACTCACATCTTCTCTTTCTCTCTCTCTCTCTCACTCACAGCTTCTCTCTCTCTCACAGCTTCTCTTTCTTTCTCTCTCACTCACAGCTTATCTTTCTCTGTCTCTCTCTCTCTCTCACTCACAGCTTCTCTTTATCTCTCTCTTACTCACAGCTTCTCTCTCTCTATCTCACTCACAGCTTCACCTTCTCTCTCTCACTAACAGCTTCTCTCTTTCTCTCTCTCACTCACAGCTTTTCTCTCTCTCTCACTCAAAGCATCTCTTTCTCTCTCTCTCTCTCTCACTCACAGCTTCTCTTTCTCTCTCTCTCACTCACAGCTTCTCTTTCTCCCTCTCTCTCACTCACAGCTTCTCTTTCTCCCTCTCTCTCTCACTCACAACTTCTCTCTCTCTCACTCACAGCTTCTCTTTCTTTCTCTCTCTCTCACTCACAGTTTCTCTTTCTCTTTCTCTCTCTAACTCACAGCTTCTATTTATCTCTCTCTCTCACTCACAGCTTCTCTTTCTCTCTCTCTCACTCACAGCTTCTCCATCTCTCTCTCTCACTCACATCTTCTCCTTCTCTTTCTCTCACTCACAGCTTCTCTCTCTCTCTCTCTATCACTCACTCACAGCTTCTCTCTCTCTCACTCACAGCTTCTCTTTCGTTCTCTCTCTCTCACTCACAGCTTCTCTTTCTCTCTCAAACTCACAGCTTCTCTTTCTTTCTCTCTCTCACTCACAGCTTCTCTTTCTCTCTCTCTCTCACTCACAGGTTCTCTTTCTCTCTCTCTCTCTCTCACTCACAGCTTCTCTCTCTCTCTCTCACTCAGCTTCTCTTTCTCTGTCTCTCTCTAACTCACAGCTTGTCTTTATCTCTCTCTCTCACTCACAGCTTCTCTTTCTCTCACTCTCTCTCACTCACAGCTTCTCCTTCTCTCTCTCTCACTCACTCACAGCTTCTCTCTCTCTTACTCACAGCTACTCTTTCTCTCTTTCTCACACTCAGCTTTTCTTTTGTTCCCTCTCTCACTCACAGCTTCTCTTTCTCTCTCTCTCACTCACAGCTTCTCTTTCTCTCTCTCTTTCTCACTCAGCTTCTCTTTCTCCCTCTCTCACTCACATTTTCTCTCTCTCTCACTCACAGCTTCTCTCTCTCTCTCACTCACAGCTTCTCTTTCTCTCTCTCACACAGCTTCTCTTTCTCTCTCTCTCTCACTCACAGCTTCTCTCTCTCTCACTCACAGCTTTTCTTTCTCTCTCTCTCTCTCACTCACAGCTTCTCTTTCTCTGTCTCTCTCTAACTCACAGCTTCTCTTTATCTCTCTCTCACTCACAGCTTCTCTTTCTCTCTCTCTCCCACTCACAGCTTCTCTTTCTCTCTCTATCACTCACAGCTTCGCTATCGCTCTCTCTCACTCACTCACAGCTTCTCTCTCTCTCTCACAGCTTCTCTTTCTCTCTCTCTATCTCACTCCCAGCTTCTCTTTCTCTCTCTCTCTCACTCACAGCTTCTCTTTCTCACTCAGCTTCTCTTTCTCTCTCTCTCACTCACAGCTTCTCTGTCTCTCTCTCACTCACAGCTTCTCTTTCTCTCTCTCTCTCACTCACAGCTTCTCTTTCGCTCGCTCTCTATCACTGTCACAGCTTCTCTCTCTCTCTCTCACTCACTCTCACTCACAGCTTTTCTTTCTCTCTCACACACACTCACAGGTTCTCTCTCTCACACACACACACTCACAATTCTCTCTCTCTCACTCACAGCTTCTCTCTCTCTCACAGCTTCTCTTTCTGTCTCTCTCACTCACAGCTTCTCTTTCTCCCTCTCTCTCTCACTCACAGCTTCTCTCTCCCACTCACAGCTTCTCTTTCTTTCTCTCTCTCTCACTCACAGCTTCTCTCTCTCTCACTCACAGCTTCTATCTCTCTCTCACTCAGCTTCTCTTTCTCTGTCTCCTTCTAACTCACAGCTTGTTTTTATCTCTCTCTCTCACTCACAGCTTCTCTCTCGCTCTCTCTCACTCACTCACAGCTTCTCTGTCTCTCTCTCACAACTTCTCTTTCTCTCTCTCTCTATCTCACTCACAGCTTCTCTTTCTCTGTCTCAGTCTAACTCACAGCTTCTCTATCTCTCTCTCACTCACAGCTTCTCTTTCTCTCTCTCTCTCTCTCACTCACAGCTTCTCTTTCACTCTCTCTCACTCACAGCTTCTCTCTCGCTCTCTCTCACTCACAGCTTCTCTCCCTCTCTCTCACAGCTTCTCTTCCTCTCTCACTATCTCACTCACAGCTTCTCTTTCTTTCCCTCTCTCTCTCACTCGCAGCTTCTCTTTCTCTCTCTCTCTCACTCACAGCTTCTCTTTCTCTCTCTCACACCCACAGCTTCTCTTTTTCTCTCTCTCTCTCACGCACAGCTTCTCTTTCTCTCTCTCTCTCTCACTCACAGCTTCTCTTTCTCTCTCTCTCTCACTCACAGCTTCTCTTTCTCTGTCTCTCTCTAACTCACAGCTTGTCTTTATCTCTCTCTCACACACACATCTTCTCTTTCTCTCTCCCTCACTCACACCATCTCTTTCTCTCTCTCTCTCTCTCACTCTCTCACTCACATCTTCTCTTTCTCTCTCTCTCTCTCTCTCACTCACAGCTTCTCTCTCTCTCACACAGCTTCTCTTTCTTTCTCTCTCACTCACAGCTTATCTTTCTCTGTCTCTCTCTCTCTCTCACTCACAGCTTCTCTTTATCTCTCTCTTACTCACAGCTTCTCTCTCTCTCTCTCTCTCACTCACAGCTTCACCTTCTCTCTCTCACTCACAGCTTCTCTCTTTCTCTCTCTCACTCACAGCTTTTCTCTCTCTCTCACTCAAAACATCTCTTTCTCTATCTCTCTCTCTCACTCACAGCTTCTCTTTCTCTCTGTCTCACTCACAGCTTCTCTTTCTCCCTCTCTCTCACTCACAGCTTCTCTTTCTCCCTCTCTCTCTCACTCACAACTTCTCTCTCTCTCACTCACAGCTTCTCTTTCTCTCTCTCTCACTCACAGTTTCTCTATCTCTTTCTCTCTCTAACTCACAGCTTCTATTTATCTCTCTCTCTCACTCACAGCTTCTCTTTCTCTCTCTCTCACTCACAGCTTCTCCATCTCTCTCTCTCACTCACATCTTCTCCTTCTCTTTCTCTCACTCACAGCTTCTCTCTCTCTATCACTCACTCACAGCTTCTCTCTCTCTCTCACTCACAGCTTCTCTTTCTTTCTCTCTCTCACTCACAGCTTCTCTTTCTCTCTCTCTCTCACTCACAGGTTCTCTTTCTCTCTGTCTCTCTCACTCACAGCTTCTCTCTCTCTCTCACTCAGCTTCTCTTTCTCTGTCTCTCTCTAACTCACAGCTTGTCTTTATCTCTCTCTCTCACTCACAGCTTCTCTTTCTCTCTCTCTCTCTCACTCACAGCTTCTCCTTCTCTCTCTCTCTCACTCACTCACAGCTTCTCTCTCTCTTACTCACAGCTACTCTTTCTCTCTTTCTCACACTCAGCTTTTCTTTTGTTCCCTCTCTCACTCACAGCTTCTCTTTCTCTCTCTCTCACTCACAGCTTCTCTTTCTCTCTCTCTTTCTCACTCAGCTTCTCTTTCTCCCTCTCTCACTCACATCTTCTTTCTCTCTCACTCACAGCTTCTCTATCTCTCTCACTCACAGCTTCTCTTTCTTTCTCTCTCTCTCACAGCTTCTCTTTCTCTCTCTCTCACTCACAGCTTCTCTCTCTCTCTCTCACTCACAGCTTTTCTTTCTCTCTCTCTCTCTCTCACTCACAGCTTCTCTTTCTCTGTCTCTCTCTAACTCACAGCTTCTCTTTATCTCTCTCTCACTCACAGCTTCTCTTTCTCTCTCTCTCCCACTCACAGCTTCTCTTTCTCTCTCTATCACTCACAGCTTCGCTATCGATCTCTCTCACTCACTCACATCTTCTCTCTCTCTCTCACAGCTTCTCTTTCTCTCTCTCTATCTCACTCCCAGCTTCTCTTTCTCTCTCTCTCTCACTCACAGCTTCTCTTTCTCACTCAGCTTCTCTTTCTCTCTCTCTCACTCACAGCTTCTCTGTCTCTCTCTCACTCACAGCTTCGCTTTCTCTCTCTCTCTCACTCACAGCTTCTCTTTCTTTCGCTCGCTCTCTGTCACTGTCACAGCTTCTCTCTCTCTCTCACTCACTCTCACTCACAGCTTTTCTTTCTCTCTCACACACACTCACAGGTTCTCTCTCTCACACACACACACACACAATTCTCTCTCTCTCTCTCACTCACAGCTTCTCTCTCTCTCACAGCTTCTCTTTCTGTCTCTCTCACTCACAGCTTCTCTTTCTCCCTCTCTCTCTCACTCACAGCTTCTCTCTCTCACTCACAGCTTCTCTTTCTTTCTCTCTCTCTCACTCACAGCTTCTCTCTCTCTCTCTCTCAGCTTCTCTCTCTCTCTCACTCACAGCTTCTCTTTCTCTCTCTCCATCTCTCACAGCTTCTCTTTATCTCTCTCTCACTCACAGCTTCTCTTTCTCTCTCTCTCACTCACAGCTTCTCTTTCTCTCTCTCTCACACACAGCTTCTCTCTCGCTCTCTCTCACTCACTCACAGCTTGTCTCTCACTTACTCACAGCTTCTCTCTCTCTCTCTCACTCACAGCTTCTCTTTCTCTCTCTCTCTCACAGCTTCTCTTTCTCTCTCTCTCTCTCTCACTCACAGCTTCTCTTTCTCTGTCTCTCTCTAACTCACAGCTTCTCTTCATCTCTCTCTCACTCACAGCTTCTCTTTCTCTCTCTCTCTCACTCACAGCTTCTCTTTCTCTCTCACTCTCACACTCACAGGTTCTCTCTCGCTCTCTCTCACTCACTCACAGCTTCTCTCTCACACACACACCTTCTCTTTCTTTATCTCTCTCACTCACAGCTCTTTCTCTCTCTCTCTCACTCACAGGTTCTCTTTCTCTATCTCTCTCACTCACAGCTTCTCTCTCTCTCTCACTCAGCTTCTGTTTCTCTGTCTCTCTCTAATGCACAGCTTGTCTTTATCTCTCTGTCTCACTCACAGCTTCTCTCTCTCTCTCTCTCACTCACAGCTTCTCTTTCTCTCTCTCTCTCTCACTCACAGCTTCTCTCTCTCTTACTCACAGCTACTCTTTCTCTCTTTCTCACACTCTCAGCTTTTCTTTCGCTCTTTCTCTCACTCACAGCTTCTCTTTCTCTCTCTCTCACTCACAGCTTCTCTTTCTCTCTCTCTTTCTCACTCAGCTTCTCTTTCTCCCTCTCTCACTCACAGCTTCTCTCTCTCTCTCTCACTCAGCTTCTCTTTCTCTCTCTCTCTCACTCACAGCTTCTCTTTCTCTCTCTCACTCACATCTTCTCTCTCTCTCTCACTCACAGCTTCTCTCTCTCTCTCACTCACAGCTTCTCATCTCTCTCTCTCACACACAGCTTCTCTTTCTCTCTCTCTCACTCTCACTCACAGCTTCTCTCTCTCTCTCACTCACAGCTTCTCTTTCTCTCTCTCACTCTCACTCACAGCTTCTCTTTCTCTGTCTCTCTCTAACTCACAGCTTCTCTTTATCTCTCTCTCACTCACAGCTTCTCTTTCTCTCTCTCTCCCACTCACAGCTACTCTTTCTCTCTCTCTCACTCACAGCTTCGCTCTCGCTCGCTCTCGCTCACTCACAGCTTCTCTCTCTCTCACACACAGCTTCTTTTTCTCTCTCTCTATCTCACTCACAGCTTCTCTTTCTCTCTCTCTCTCACTCACAGCTTCTCTTTCTCACTCAGCTTCTCTATCTCTCTCTCACTCACACCTTCTCTTTCTCTCTCTCTCACTCACAGGTTCTTTTTCTCTCTCTCACTCACTCACAGGTTCTCTTTCGCTCTCTCTCTATCACTGTCACAGCTTCTCTCTCTCTCTCACTCACTCTCACTCACAGCTTCTCTTTCTCTCTCACACAAACTCACAGCTTCTCTCTCTCTCACACACTCACAATTCTCTCTCTCTTTCACTCACAGCTTCTCTCTCTCTCTCACTCACAGCTTCTCTTTCTCCCTCTCTCTCTCACTCACAGCTTCTCTCTCTCACTCACAGCTTCTCTTTCTTTATCTCTCTCTCACTCACAGCTTCTCTCTCTCTCACACAGCTTCTCTCTCTCTCTCTCACTCACAGCTTCTCTTTCTCTCTCTCTCTCTCACAGCTTCTCTTTATCTCTCTCTCACTCACAGCTTCTCTTTCTCTCTCTCACTCACAGCTTCTCTTTCTCTCTCTCTCTCACTCACAGCTTCTCGCTCGCTCGCTCTCACTCACTCACAGCTTCTCTCTCTCACTCTCAGCTTCTCTCTCTCTCTCTCACTCACAGCTTCTCTTTCTCTCTCTCACACACAGCTTCTCTTTCTCTCTCTCTCTCTCTCTCACTCACAGCTTCTCTTTCTCTCTCTCTCTCACAGCTTCTCTTTCTTTCTTTCTCTCTCTCTCTCTCACAGCTTCTCTCTCTCACTCACAGCTTCTCTTTCTCTCTCTCTCTCTCACAGCTTCTCTTTATCTCTCTCTCACTCACAGCTTCTCTTTCTCTCTCTCTCTCACTCACAACTTCTCTCTTGCTCGCTCTCACTCACTCACAGCTTCTCTCTCTCTCACTCACAGCTTCTCTCTCTCTCTCTCTCACTCACAGCTTCTCTTTCTCTCTCTCTCTCACAGCTTCTCTTTCTCTCTCTCTCTCTCACTCACAGCTTCTCTTTCTCTCTCTCTCTCACAGCTTCTCTTTCTCTCTCTCTCTCACTCACAGCTTCTCTTTCTCTCTCACTCACAGCTTCTCTTTCTCTCTCTCTCTCACTCACAGCTTCTCTTTCTCTCCCTCTCTCTCACTCACAGCTTCTCTTTCTCTCTCTCTCTCTCACTCACAGCTTCTCTTTCTCTGTCTCTCTCTAACTCACAGCTTGTCTTTATCTCTCTCTCTCATTCACAGCTTCTCTTTCTCTCTCCCTCACTCACACCGTCTCTTTCTCTCTCTCACTCTCTCACTCACAGCTTCTCTTTATCCCTTTCTCTCTCTCTCAAACCTTCTATTTCTCTCTCACACACTCACAGCTTCTCTTTCTTTCTGTCTCTATCTCTCACACACAGCTTCTCTTTCTCTCTCTCTCACTCACAGCTTCTCTTTCTCTCTCTCTCACTCATAGCTTCTCTTTCTCTCTCACACACTCACAGCTTCTATTTCTCTCTCTCACTCACACCTTCTATTTCTCTCTCACACACACAAATCTTCTCTTTCTCTCTCTCTCTCTCTCACTCACAACTCCTTCTCTCTCTCCCTCACTCACACCTTCTCTTTCTCTCTCTCTCACTCCCAGCTTCTCTTTCTCTCTCTCTCTCTCACTCCCAGCTTCTCTTTCTCTCTCACACACACACACAGCTTCTCTTTCTCTATCTCTCTCTCACTCACAGCTTCTCTTTCTCTCTCTCTCCCACTCACAGCTTCTCTTTCTCTCTCTCTCACTCACACCTTCTCTTTCTCTCTCTCTCTCTCACTCACAGCTTCTTCTCCCTGTCTCTCACTCACAGCTTCTCTCTATCTCTATCACTCACAGCTCACCTTTCTCTCTCTCTCACTCACAGCTTCTCTTTCTCTCTCTCTCTCACTTCTCTCTCTCTCTCTCACTCACAGCTTCTATTTCTCTCTCTCTCACTCACAGCTTCTCTTTCTCTCTCACACACACAGCTCTTTCTTTCTCTCTCTCTTTCACACACAACTGCTCTCTCTCTCTCACTCACTCACAGCTTCTCTTTCTCTCTGTCTCTCTCTCTCACACACAGCTTCTCTTTCTCTCACTCTCTCACTCACAGCTTCTCTTTCTCTCTCTCTCACTCATAGCTTCTCTTTCTCTCTCACACACTCACAGCTTCTATTTCTCTCTCTCTCACTCACACCTTCTATTTCTCTCTCTCACACACACAGCTTCTCTTTCTCTCTCTCTCTCTCACAACTCCTTCTGTCTCTCCCTAACTCACACCTTCTCTTTCTCTCTCTCTCACTCCCAGCTTCTCTTTCTCTCTATCTCTCTCACTCCCAGCTTCTCTTTCTCTCTCACACACACACACAGCTTCTCTTTCTCTATCTCTCTCTCACTCACAGCTTCTCTTTCTCTCTCTCTCTCTCACTCACAGCTTCTCTTTCTCTCTCTCTCACTCACAGCTTCTCTTTCTCTCTCTCTCTCACTCACAGCTTCTTCTCCCTGTCTCTCACTCACAGCTTCTCTCTCTCTCTATCACTCACAGCTCACCTTTCTCTCTCTCTCTCACTCACAGCTTCTCTTTCTCTCTCTCTCTCTCACTTCTCTCTCTCTCTCACTCACAGCTTCTATTTCTCTCTCTCTCACTCACAGCTTCTCTTTCTCTCTCACACACACAGCTCTTCTTTCTCTCTCTCTTTCACACACAACTGCTCTCTCTCTCTCACTCACTCACAGCTTCTCTTTCTCTCTGTCTCTCTCTCACACACACAGCTTCTCTTTCTCTCTCTCACTCACAGCTTCTCTCTCTCTCTCACTCACAGCTTCTATTTTTCTCTCTCTCACTCACAGCTTCACTTTCGCTCTCTCTCTATCACTGTCACAGCTTCTCTCTCTCTCTCACTCACTCTCACTCACAGCTTCTCTTTCTCTCTCACACACACTCACAGCTTCTCTCACACACACACACACTCACAATTCTCTCTCTCTTTCATTCACAGCTTCTCTCTCTCTCACTCACAGCTTCTCTTTCTCCCTCTCTCTCTCACTCACAGCTTCTCTCTCTCTCTCACTCACAGCTTCTTTTTCTCCCTCTCTCTCTCACTCACAGCTTCTCTCTCTCACTCACAGCTTCTCTTTCTTTCTCTTTCTCTCTCTCTCACTCACTGCTTCTCTCTCTCTCTCACAGCTTCTCTCTCTCTCTCTCTCTCACTCACAGCTTCTCTTTCTCTCTCTCACTCACAGCTTCTCTATTTCTCTCTCTCACTCACTCACAGCTTCTCTTTCTCTCTCTCTCACTCACAGCTTCTCTATTTCTCTCTCTCACTCACTCACGGCTTCTCTTTCTCTCTCTCACTCACAGCTTCTCTTTCTCTGTCTCTCTCTAATTCACAGCTTATCTTTATCTCTCTCTCACACACACAGCTTCTCTTTCTCTCTCCCTCACTCACACCGTATCTTTCTCTCACACAGCTTCTCTTTCTTTCTCTCTCACTCACAGCTTCTCTATCTCTGTCTCTCTCTCTCACTCACAGCTTCTCTTTATCTCTCTCTCACTCAAAGCTTCTCTCTCTCTCTCACTCAGCTTCTCTTTCTCTGTCTCTCTCTAACTTACAGCTTGTCTTTATCTCTCTCACACACACACAGCTTCTCTTTCTCTCTCTCTCTCTCACTCACAGCTTCTCTTTCTCTCTCTCTCTCACTCACTCACAGCTTCTCTCTCTCTTACTCACAGCTACTCTTTCTCTCTTTCTCACACTCTCAGCTTTTCTTTCATTCCCTCTCTCACTCACAGCTTCTCTTTCTCTCTTTCTCACTCAGCTTCTCTTTCTCCCTCTCTCACTCACAGCTTCTCTCTCTCTCTCTCACTCAGCTTCTCTTTCTCTCTCTCACTCACAGCTTCTCATTCTCTCTCTCACTCACAGCTTCTCTCTCTCTCACTCACAGCTTCTCTCTCTCACTCACAGCTTCTTTTTCTCTCTCTCTCTCACAGCTTCTCTTTCTCTCTCTCTCTCTCACTCACAGCTTCTCTCTCTCTCTCACTCACAGCTTCTCTTTCTCTCTCTCTCTCTCTCACTCACAGCTTCTCTTTCTCTGTCTCTCTCTAACTCACAGCTTCTCTTTATCTCTCTCTCACTCACAGCTTCTCTTTATCTCTCTCTCCCACTCACAGCTTCTCATTCTCTCTCTCTCACTCAGAATTATCTCTCACTCACAGCTTCTCTTTCTGTCTCTCTCACTTACAGCATCTCTTTCTGTCTATCTCACTCACAGCTTCTCTTTCTGTCTATCTCACTCACAGCTTCTCTTTCTGTCTATCTCTCTCACAGCTTCTCTTTCTCCCTCTCTCTCTCACTCACAGCTTCTCTCTCTCACTCACAGCTTCTCTTTCTCTCTCTCTCTCTCACTCACAGCTTCTCTTTTTCTTTCTCTCTCTCACTCACATCTTCTCTCTCTCTCTCACTCTCAGCTTCTCTCTCTCTCACACAGCTTCTCTTTCTCTCTCTCTCACAGCTTCTCTTTCTCTCTCTCTCTCACTCACAGCTTCTCTCTCTCTCTCACTCACAGCTTCTCTTTCTCTCTCTCTCTCTCACTCACAGCTTCTCTTTCTCTGTCTCTCTCTAACTCACAGCTTCTCTTTTTCTCTCTCTCACTCACAGCTTCTCTTTCGCTCGCTCTCACTCACTCACAGCTTCTCTGTCTCTCTCTCACAACTTCTCTTTCTCTCTCTCTATCTCACTCACAGCTTCTCTTTCTCTGTCTCAGTAACTCACAGCTTCTCTATCTCTCTCTCACTCACAGCTTCTCTTTCTCTCTCTCTCTCTCTCACTCACAGCTTCTCTTTCACTCTCTCTCACTCACAGCTTCTCTCTCGCTCTCTCTCACTCACAGCTTATCTCCCTCTCTCTCTCACAGCTTCTCTTCCTCTCTCACTATCTCACTCACAGCTTCTCTTTCTTTCCCTATCTCTCTCACTCACAGCTTCTCTTTCTCTCTCTCTCTCACTCACAGCTTCTCTTTCTCTCTCTCACCCACAGCTTCTCTTTTTCTCTCTCTCTCTCACGCACAGCTTCTCTTTCTTTCTCTCTCTCTCTCTCTCACAGCTTCTCTTTCTCTCTCTCTCTCACTCACAGCTTCTCTTTCTCTGTCTCTCTCCAACTCACAGCTTGTCTTTATCTCTCTCTCACTCACACAGCTTCTTTTTCTCTCTCCCTCACTCACACCGTCTCTTTCTCTCTCTCTCTCACTCTCACTCACATCTTCTCTTTCTCTCTCTCTCTCTCTCACTCACAGCTTCTCTCTCTCACACAGCTTCTCTTTCTTTCTCTCTCACTCACAGCTTATCTTCCTCTGTCTCTCTCACTCACAGCTTCTCTTTATCTCTCTCTTACTCACAGCTTCTCTCTCTCTCACTCACAGCTTCTCCTTCTCTCTCTCACTCACAGCTTCTCTCTTTCTCTCTCTCACTCACAGCTTCTCTCTCTCTCACACTCAAAGCGTCTCTTTCTCTCTCTCTCTCTCACTCACAGCTTCTCTTTCTCTCTCTCTCACTCACAGCTTCTCTTTCTCCCTCTCTCTCACTCACAGCTTCTCTTTCTCCCTCTCTCTCTCACTCACAACCTCTCTCTCTCACTCACAGCTTCTCTTTCTCTCTCACTCACTCACAGTTTCTCTTTCTCTTTCTCTCTCTAACTCACAGCTTCTATTTATCTCTCTCTCTCACTCACAGCTTCTCTTTCTCTCTCTCTCACTCACAGCTTCTCATTCTCTCTATCTCACTCACAGCTTCTCCTTCTCTCTCTCTCACTCACAGCTTCTCTCTCTCTCTATCACTCACTCACAGCTTCTCTCTCTCTCTCACTCACAGCTTCTCTTTCTTTCTCTCTCTCACTCACAGCTTCTCTTTCTCTCTCTCTCTCACTCACAGGTTCTCTTTCTCTCTCTCTCTCTCACTCACAGCTTCTCTCTCTCTCTCTCTCACTCAGCTTTTCTTTCTCTGTCTCTCTCTAACTCACAGCTTGTCTTTATCTCTCTCACTCACTCACAGCTTCTCTTTTTCTCTCTCTCTCTCTCTCTCTCACTCACAGCTTCTCCTTCTCTCTCTCTCTCTCACTCACTCACAGCTTCTCTCTCTTACTCACAGCTACTCTTTCTCTCTTTCTCACACTCAGCTTTTCTTTTGTTCCCGCTCTCACTCACAGCTTCTCTTTCTCTCTCTCTCACTCACAGCTTCTCTTTCTCTCTCTCTTTCTCACTCAGCTTCTCTTTCTCCCTCTCTCACTCACAACTTCTCTCTCTCTCTCACTCAGCTTCTCTTTCTCTCTCTCTCACTCACAGCTTCTCATTCTCTCTCTCACTCAAAACTTCTCTCTCTCTCACTCACAGCTTCTCTCTCTCTCTCACTCACAGCTTCTCTTTCTTTCTCTCTCTCTCACAGCTTCTCTTTCTCTCTCTCTCACTCACAGCTTCTCTCCCTCTCTCTCACTCACAGCTTTTCTTTCTCTCTTTCTCTCTCTCACTCACAGCTTCTCTTTATCTGTCTCTCTCTAACTCACAGCTTCTCTTTATCTCTCTCTCACTCACAGCTTCTCTTTCTCTCTCTCTCCCACTCACAGCTTCTCTTTCTCTCTCTTTCACTCACAGCTTCGCTATCGCTCTCTCTCACTCACTCACAGCTTCTCTCTCTCACACACAGCTTCTCTTTCTCTCTCTCTATCTCACTCCCAGCTTCTCTTTCTCTCTCTCTCTCACTCACAGCTTCTCTTTCTCACTCTGCTTCTCTTTCTCTCTCTCTCACGCACAGCTTCTCTTTCTCTCTCTCACTCACAGCTTCTCTTTCTCTCTCTCTCTCACTCACAGCTCCTCTTTCGCTCGCTCTCTATCACTGTCACAGCTTCTCTCTCTCTCACGCACTCTCACTCACAGCTTCTCTTTCTCTTTCTCTCACTCACTCACAACTTCTCTCTCTCTTACTCACAGCTACTCTTTCTCTCTTTCTCACACTCTCAGCTTTTCTTTCGTTCCCTCTCTCACTCACAGCTTCTCTTTCTCTCTCTCTTTCTCACTCAGCTTCTCTTTCTCCCTCTCTCACTCACAGCTTCTCTCTCTCTCTCACTCAGCTTCTCTTTCTCTCTCTCTCTCACTCACACCTTCTCATTCTCTCTCTCTCTCACATCTTCTCTCTCTCTCTCACTCACAGCTTCTCTCTCTCACTCACAGCTTCTCTTTTTCTCTCTCTCTCTCACAGCTTCTCTTTCTCTCTCTCTCTCTCTCACAGCTTCTCTCTCTCTCTCACTCACAGCTTCTCTTTCTCTCTCTCTCTCACTCACAGCTTCTCTTTCTCTGTCTCTCTCTAACTCACAGCTTCTCTTTATCTCTCTCTCACTCACAGCTTCTCTTTATCTCTCTCTCCCACTCACAGCTTCTCTTTCTCTCTCTCTCACTCAGAATTATCTCTCTCTCTCACTCACAGCTTCTCTTTCTGTCTCTCTCACTCACAGCTTCTCTTTCTGTCTATCTCACTCACAGCTTCTCTTTCTGTCTATATCACTCACAGCTTCTCTTTCTCCCTCTCTCTCTCACTCACAGCTTCTCTCTCTCACTCACAGCTTCTCTTTCTCTCTCTCACTCACAGCTTCTCTTTCTCTTTCTCTCTCTCACTCACATCTTCTCTCTCTCTCTCTCATTCTCAGCTTCTCTCTCTCACACACAGCTTCTCTTTCTCTCTCTCTCTCACAGCTTCTCTTTCTCTCTCTCTCTCTCACTCACAGCTTCTCACTCTCTCTCTCACTCACAGCTTCTCTTGCTCTCTCTCTTTCTCTCACTCACAGCTTCTCTTTCTCTGTCTCTCTCTAACTCACAGCTTCTCTTTTTCTCTCTCTCACTCACAGCTTCTCTCTCGCTCTCTCTCACTCACTCACAGCTTCTCTGTCTCTCTCTCACAACTTCTCTTTCTCTCTCTCTATCTCACTCACAGCTTCTCTTTCTCTGTCAGTCTAACTCACAGCTTCTCTATCTCTCTCTCACTCACAGCTTCTCTTTCTCTCTCTCTCTCACTCACAGCTTCTCTTTCACTCTCTCTCACTCACAGCTTCTCTCTCGCTCTCTCTCACTCACAGCTTCTCTCCCTCTCTCTCTCACAGCTTCTCTTCCTCTCTCACTATCTCACTAACAGCTTCTCTTTCTTTCCCTCTCTCTCTCACTCACAGCTTCTCTTTCTCTCTCTCTCTCACTCACAGCTTCTCTTTCTCTCTCTCTCACCCACAGCTTCTCTTTTTCTCTCTCTCTCTCATGCACAGCTTCTCTTTCTCTTTCTCTCTCTCACTCACAGCTTCTATTTCTCTCTCTCTCTCACTCACAGTTTCTCTTTCTCTGTCTCTCTCTCACTCACAGCTTGTCTTTATCTCTCTCTCTCACACACATCTTCTCTTAATCTCTCTCCCTCACTCACACCGTCTCTTTCTCTCTCTCTCTCACTCTCTCACTCACATCTTCTCTTTCTCTCTCTCTCTCACTCACAGCTTCTCTCTCTCTCACACAGCTTCTCTTTCTTTCTTTCTCACTCACAGCTTATCTTTCTCTGTCTCGCTCTCTCTCTCACTCACAGCTTCTCTTTATCTCTCTCTTACTCACAGCTTCTCTCTCTCTCTCACTCACAGCTTCTCCTTCTCTCTCTCACTCACAGCTTCTCTCTTTCTTTCTCTCTCTCACTCACAGCTTTTCTCTCTCTCACACTCAAAGCATCTCTTTCTCTTTCTCTCTCTCACTCACAGCTTCTCTTTCTCTCTCTCTCACTCACAGCTTCTCCTTCTCCCTCTCTCTCACTCACAGCTTCTCTTTCTCCCTCTCTCTCTCACTCACAACTTCTCTCTCTCACTCACAGATTCTCTTTCTCTCTCTCTCACTCACAGTTTCTCTTTCTCTTTCTAACTCACAGCTTCTATTTATCTCTCTCTCTCTCACAGCTTCTTTCTCTCTCTCTCACTCACAGCTTCTCCTTCTCTCTCTCTCAATCACATCTTCTCCTTCTCTTTCTCTCACTCACAGCTTCTCTCTCTCTATCACTCACTCACAGCTTCTCTCTCTCACACACTCACAGCTTCTCTTTCTTTCTCTCTCTCTCACTCACAGCTTCTCTTTCTGTCTATATCACTCACAGCTTCTCTTTCTCCCTCTCTCTCTCACTCACAGCTTCTCTCTCTCACTCACAGCTTCTCTTTCTCTCTCTCACTCACAGCTTCTCTTTCTCTTTCTCTCTCTCACTCACATCTTCTCTCTCTCTCTCTCATTCTCAGCTTCTCTCTCTCACACACAGCTTCTCTTTCTCTCTCTCTCTCACAGCTTCTCTTTCTCTCTCTCTCTCTCACTCACAGCTTCTCACTCTCTCTCTCACTCACAGCTTCTCTTGCTCTCTCTCTCTCTCTCACTCACAGCTTCTCTTTCTCTGTCTCTCTCTAACTCACAGCTTCTCTTTTTCTCTCTCTCACTCACAGCTTCTCTCTCGCTCTCTCTCACTCACTCACAGCTTCTCTGTCTCTCTCTCACAACTTCTCTTTCTCTCTCTCTATCTCACTCACAGCTTCTCTTTCTCTGTCAGTCTAACTCACAGCTTCTCTATCTCTCTCTCACTCACAGCTTCTCTTTCTCTCTCTCTCTCACTCACAGCTTCTCTTTCACTCTCTCTCACTCACAGCTTCTCTCTCGCTCTCTCTCACTCACAGCTTCTCTCCCTCTCTCTCTCACAGCTTCTCTTCCTCTCTCACTATCTCACTAACAGCTTCTCTTTCTTTCCCTCTCTCTCTCACTCACAGCTTCTCTTTCTCTCTCTCTCTCACTCACAGCTTCTCTTTCTCTCTCTCTCACCCACAGCTTCTCTTTTTCTCTCTCTCTCTCACGCACAGCTTCTCTTTCTCTTTCTCTCTCTCACTCACAGCTTCTATTTCTCTCTCTCTCTCACTCACAGTTTCTCTTTCTCTGTCTCTCTCTCACTCACAGCTTGTCTTTATCTCTCTCTCTCTCACACATCTTCTCTTAATCTCTCTCCCTCACTCACACCGTCTCTTTCTCTCTCTCTCTCACTCTCTCACTCACATCTTCTCTTTCTCTCTCTCTCTCACTCACAGCTTCTCTCTCTCTCACACAGCTTCTCTTTCTTTCTTTCTCACTCACAGCTTATCTTTCTCTGTCTCGCTCTCTCTCTCACTCACAGCTTCTCTTTATCTCTCTCTTACTCACAGCTTCTCTCTCTCTCTCACTCACAGCTTCTCCTTCTCTCTCTCACTCACAGCTTCTCTCTTTCTTTCTCTCTCTCACTCACAGCTTTTCTCTCTCTCACACTCAAAGCATCTCTTTCTCTTTCTCTCTCTCACTCACAGCTTCTCTTTCTCTCTCTCTCACTCACAGCTTCTCCTTCTCCCTCTCTCTCACTCACAGCTTCTCTTTCTCCCTCTCTCTCTCACTCACAACTTCTCTCTCTCACTCACAGATTCTCTTTCTCTCTCTCTCACTCACAGTTTCTCTTTCTCTTTCTAACTCACAGCTTCTATTTATCTCTCTCTCTCTCACAGCTTCTTTCTCTCTCTCTCACTCACAGCTTCTCCTTCTCTCTCTCTCAATCACATCTTCTCCTTCTCTTTCTCTCACTCACAGCTTCTCTCTCTCTATCACTCACTCACAGCTTCTCTCTCTCACACACTCACAGCTTCTCTTTCTTTCTCTCTCTCTCACTCACAGCTTCTCTTTCTCTCTCTCACTCACAGCTTCTCTTTCTTTCTTTCTCTCTCTCACTCACAGCTTCTCTTTCTCTCTCTCTCTCACTCACAGGTTCTCTTTCTCTCTCTCTCTCTCTCACTCACAGCTTCTCTCTCTCTCACTCAGCTTCTCTTTCTCTGTCTCTCTCTAACTCACAGCTTGTCTTTATCTCTCTCTCTCACTCACAGCTTCTCTTTCTCTCTCCCTCTCTCACTCACAGCTTCTCTTTCACTCTCTCTCACTCACAGCTTCTCTCTCGCTCTCTCTCACTCACAGCTTCTCTCCCTCTCTCTCTCACAGCTTCTCTTCCTCTCTCACTATCTCACTAACAGCTTCTCTTTCTTTCCCTCTCTCTCTCACTCACAGCTTCTCTTTCTCTCTCTCTCACTCACAGCTTCTTTTTCTCTCTCTCTCACCCACAGCTTCTCTTTTTTTCTCTCTCTATCACTCACAGTTTCTCTTTCTCTGTCTCTCTCTCACTCACAGCTTGTCTTTATCTCTCTCTCTCACACACATCTTCTCTTAATCTCTCTCCCTCACTCACACCGTCTCTTTCTCTCTCTCTCTCACTCTCTCACTCACATCTTCTCTTTCTCTCTCTCTCTCTCTCACTCACAGCTTCTCTCTCTCTCTCACAGCTTCTCTTTCTTTCTCTCTCACTCAGCTTATCTTTCTCTGTCTCTCTCTCTCTCTCACTCACAGCTTCTCTTTATCTCTCTCTTACTCACAGCTTCTCTCTCTCTCTCACTCACAGCTTCTCCTCCTCTCTCTCCCTCACAGCTTCTCTCTTTCTTTCTCTCTCTCACTCACAGCTTTTCTCCCTCTCACACTCAAAGCATCTCTTTCTCTTTCTCTCTCTCACTCACAGCTTCTCTTTCTTTCTCTCTCTCTCACTCACAGCTTCTCCTTCTCCCTCTCTCTCACTCACAGCTTCTCTTTCTGCCTCTCTCTATCACTCACAACTTCTCTCTCTCACTCACAGCTTCTCTTTCTCTCTCTCTCACTCACAGTTTCTCTTTCTCTTTCTAACTCACAGCTTCTATTTATTTATCTCTCTCTCACTCACAGCTTCTTTCTCTCTCTCTCACTCACAGCTTCTCCTTCTCTCTCTCTCAATCACATCTTCTCCTTCTCTTTCTCTCACTCACAGCTTCTCTCTCTCTATCACTCACTCACAGCTTCTCTCTCTCACACTCACAGCTTCTCTTTCTTTCTCTCTCTCTCACTCAGAGCTTCTCTTTCTCTCTCTCACTCACAGCTTCTCTTTCTTTCTTTCTCTCTCTCACTCACAGCTTCTCTTTCTCTCTCTCTCTCACTCACAGGTTCTCTTTCTCTCTCTCTCTCTCTCACTCACAGCTTCTCTCTCTCTCACTCAGCTTCTCTTTCTCTGTCTCTCTCTAACTCACAGCTTGCCTTTATCTCTCTCTCTCACTCACAGCTTCTCTTTCTCTCTCTCTCTCTCACTCACAGCTTCTCTTTCTCTCTCTCTCTCACTCACAGCTTCTCTTTCTCTGTCTCTCTCTAACTCACAGCTTCTCTTTTTCTCTCTCTCACTCACAGCTTCTCTCTCGCTCGCTCTCACTCACTCACAGCTTCTCTGTCTCTCTCTCACAACTTCTCTTTCTCTCTCTCTATCTCACTCACAGCTTCTCTTTCTCTGTCTCAGTAACTCACAGCTTCTCTATCTCTCTCTCACTCACAGCTTCTCTTTCTCTCTCTCTCTCTCACTCACAGCTTCTCTTTCACTCTCTCTCACTCACAGCTTCTCTCTCGCTCTCTCTCACTCACAGCTTATCTCTCTCTCTCACTCAGAATTATCTCTCTCTCACTCACTCACAGCTTCTCTCTCTCACTCACAGCTTCTCTTTCTGTCTCTCTCACTCACAGCTTCTCTTTCTGTCTCTCTCACTCACAGCTTCTCTTTCTCCCTCTCTCTCTCACTCACAGCTTCTCTCTCTCACTCACAGCTTCTCTTTCTCTCTCTCTCTCTCTCACTCACAGCTTCTCTCTCGCTCTCTCACTCACTCACAGCTTCTCTGTCTCTCTCTCACAGCTTCTCTTTCTCTCTCTCTATCTCACTCACAGCTTCTATTTCTTTGTCTCAGTCTAACTCACAGCTCCTCTTTATCTCTCTCTCACTCACAGCTTCTCTTTCTCTCTCTCTCTCTCTCACTCACAGCTTCTCTTTCACTCTCTCTCACTCACAGCTTCTCTCTCCCTCTCTCTCACTCACTCACAGCTTCTCTACCTCTCTCACTATCTCACTCACAGCTTCTCTTTCTTTCCCTCTCTCTCTCACTCACAGCTTCTCTTTCTCTCTCTCTCTCACTCACAGCTTCTCTTTCTCTCTCTCACTCACAGCTTCTCTATTTCTCTCTCTCTCACACTCACAGCTTCTCTTTCTCTCTCTCACACTCACAGCTTCTCTATTTCTCTCACTCACTCACTCACAGCTTCTTTTTCTCTCTCTCTCACTCACAGCTTCTCTTTCTCTGTCTCTCTCTAATTCACAGCTTATCTTTATCTCTCTCTCACACACACAGCTTCTCTTTCTCTCTCCCTCACTCACACCGTATCTTTCTCTCTCTCACTCTCTCACTCACATCTTCTCTTTCTCTCTCTCTCACTCACAGATTCTCTCTCTCTCACACAGCTTCTCTTTCTTTCTCTCTCACTCACAGCTTCTCTGTCTCTGTCTCTCTCTCTCACTCACAGCTTCTCTTTATCTCTCTCTCACTCACCGCTTCTCTCTCTCTCTCTCACTCAGCTTCTCTTTCTCTGTCTCTCTCTCTTACAGCTTGTCTTTATCTCTCTCACACACACACAGCTTCTCTTTCTCTCTCTCTCTCTCACTCACAGCTTCTCTTTCTCTCTCTCACTCACTCACTCACAGCTTCTCTCTCTCTTACTCACAGCTACTCTTTCTCTCTTTCTCACACTCTCAGCTTTTCTTTCGTTCCCTCTCTCACTCAGAGCTTCTCTTTCTCTCTCTCTTTCTCACTCAGCTTCTCTTTCTCCCTCTCTCACTCACAGCTTCTCTCTCTCTCTCTCACTCAGCTTCTCTTTCTCTCTCTCACTCACAGCTTCTCATTCTCTCTCTCACGCACATCTTCTCTCTCTCTCACTCACAGCTTCTCTCTCTCACTCACAGCTTCTCTTTCTCTCTCTCTCTCTCACAGCTTCTCTTTCTCTCTCTCTCTCTCACTCACAACTTCTCTCTCTCTCTCTCACTCACAGCTTCTCTTTCTCTCTCTCTCTCTCTCACTCACAGCTTCTCTTTCTCTGTCTCTCTCTAACTCACAGCTTCTCTTTATCTCTCTCTCACTCACAGCTTCTCTTTATCTCTCTCTCCCACGCACAGCTTCTCTTTCTCTCTCTCTCTCACTCAGAATTATCTCTCTCTCTCACTCACAGCTTCTCTTTCTGTCTCTCTCACTTACAGCTTCTCTTTCTGTCTATCTCACTCACAGCTTCTCTTTCTGTCTATCTCACTCACAGCTTCTCTTTCTCCCTCTCTCTCTCACTCACAGCTTCTCTCTCTCACTCACAGCTTCTCTTTCTCTCTCTCTCTCTCACTCACAGCTTCTCTTTCTCTTTCTCTCTCTCACTCACATCTTCTCTCTCTCTCACACACACAGCTTCTCTTTCTCTCTCTCTCTCTCACAGCTTCTCTTTCTCTCTCTCTCTCACTCACAGCTTCTCTCTCTCTCTCACTCACAGCTTCTCTTTCTCTCTCTCTCTCACTCACAGCTTCTCTTTCTCTGTCTCTCTCTAACTCACAGCTTCTCTTTTTCTCTCTCTCACTCACAGCTTCTCTCTCGCTCGCTCTCACTCACTCACAGCTTCTCTGTCTCTCTCTCACAACTTCTCTTTCTCTCTCTCTATCTCACTCACAGCTTCTCTTTCTCTGTCTCAGTAACTCACAGCTTCTCTATCTCTCTCTCACTCACAGCTTCTCTTTCTCTCTCTTTCTCTCTCTCTCTCTCTCCCTCACAGCTTCTCTTTCACTCTCTCTCACAGCTTCTCTCTCGCTCTCTCTCACTCACAGCTTATCTCTCTCTCACACACAAAGCTTCTCTTCCTCTCTCACTATCTCACTCACAGCTTCTCTTTCTTTCCCTCTCTCTCTCACTCACAGCTTCTCTTTCTCTCTCTCTCTCACTCACAGCTTCTCTTTCTCTCTCTCTCACCCACAGCTTCTCTTTTTCTCTCTCACGCACAGCTTCTCTTTCTTTCTCTCTCTCTCTCTCTCACTCACAGCTTCTCTTTCTCTCTCTCTCTCACTCACAGCTTTTCTTTCTCTGTCTCTCTCCAACTCACAGCTTGTCTTTATCTCTCTCACTCACACAGCTACTCTTTCTCTCTCCCTCACTCACACCATCTCTTTCTCTCTCTCTCTCACTCTCTCACTCACATCTTCTCTTTCTCTCTCTCTCTCTCTCACTCACAGCTTCTCTCTCTCACACAGCTTCTCTTTCTTTCTCTCTCACTCACAGCTTATCTTCCTCTGTCTCTCTCTCTCACTCACAGCTTCTCTTTATCTCTCTCTTACTCACAGCTTCTCTCTCTCTCACTCACAGCTTCTCCTTCTCTCTCTCACTCACAGCTTCTCTCTTTCTCTCTCTCACTCACAGCTTCTCTCTCTCTCACTCAAAGCGTCTCTTTCTCTCTCTCTCTCACTCACAGCTTCTCTTTCTCTCTCTCTCACTCACAGCTTCTCTTTCTCCCTCTCTCTCACTCACAGCTTCTCTTTCTCCCTCTCTCTCTCACTCACAACCTCTCTCTCTCACTCACAGCTTCTCTTTCTCTCTCTCTCACTCACAGTTTCTCTTTCTCTTTCTCTCTCTAACTCACAGCTTCTATTTATCTCTCTCTCTCACTCACAGCTTCTCTTTCTCTCTCTCTCACTCACAGCTTCTCCTTCTCTCTCTCTCACTCACAGCTTCTCCTTCTCTCTCTCTCACTCACAGCTTCTCTCTCTCTCTCTATCACTCACTCACAGCTTCTCTCTCTCTCACTCACAGCTTCTCTTTCTTTCTCTCTCTCACTCACAGCTTCTCTTTCTCTCTCTCTCTCACTCACAGCTTCTCTTTCTCTCTCTCTCTCTCACTCACAGCTTCTCTCTCTCTCTATCACTCAGCTTCTCTTTCTCTGTCTCTCTCTAACTCACAGCTTGTCTTTATCTCTCTCTCTCACTCACAGCTTCTCTTTCTCTCTCTCTCTCACTCACAGCTTCTCCTTCTCTCTCTCTCTCTCCCTCACTCACAGCTTCTCTCTCTCTTACTCACAGCTACTCTTTCTCTCTTTCTCACACTCAGCTTTTCTTTTGTTCCCTCTCTCACTCACAGCTTCTCTTTCTCTCTCTCTCACTCACAGCTTCTCTTTCTCTCTCTTTCTCACTCAGCTTCTCTTTCTCCCTCTCTCACTCACAGCTTCTCTCTCTCTCTCACTCAGCTTCTCTTTCTCTCTCTCTCTCACTCACAGCTTCTCATTCTCTCTCTCACTCAAAACTTCTCTCTCTCACTCACATCTTCTCTCTCTCTCTCACTCACAGCTTCTCTTTCTTTCTCTCTCTCTCACAGCTTCTCTTTCTCTCTCTCACTCACAGCTTCTCTCTCTCTCTCTCACTCACAGCTTTTCTTTCTCTCTCTCTCTCTCACTCACAGCTTCTCTTTCTCTGTCTCTCTCTAACTCACAGCTTCTCTTTATCTCTCTCTCACTCACAGCTTCTCTTTGTCTCTCTCTCCCACTCACAGCTTCTCTTTCTCTCTCTTTCACTCACAGCTTCGCTATCGCTCTCTCTCACTCACTCACAGCTTCTCTCTCTCTCACACAGCTTCTCTTTCTCTCTCTCTATCTCACTCCCAGCTTCTCTTTCTCTCTCTCTCTCACTCACAGCTTCTCTTTCTCACTCTGCTTCTCTTTCTCTCTCTCTCACTCACAGCTTTTCTTTCTGTCTCTCTCACTCACAGCTTCTCTTTCTGTCTATCTCACTCACAGCTTCTCTTTCTGTCTATCTCACTCACAGCTTCTCTTTCTCCCTCTCTCTCTCACTCACAGCTTTTCTCTCTCACTCACAGCTTCTCTTTCTCTCTCTCACTCACAGCTTCTCTTTCTCTTTCTCTCTCTCACTCACATCTTCTCTCTCTCTCTCTCATTCTCAGCTTCTCTCTCTCACAGACAGCTTCTCTCTCTCTCTCTCTCACACAGCTTCTCTTTCTCTCTCTCTCTCTCACTCACAGCTTCTCTCTCTCTCTCTCTCTCTCACTCACAGCTTCTCTTTCTCTCTCTCTCTCTCTCTCTCACTCACAGCTTCTCTTTCTCTGTCTCTCTCTAACTCACAGCTTCTCTTTTTCTCTCTCTCACTCACAGCTCTTCTCTCGCTCTCTCTCACTCACTCACAGCTTCTCTGTCTCTCTCTCACAACTTCTCTTTCTCTCTCTCTATCTCACTCACAGCTTCTCTTTCTCTGTCTCAGTCTAACTCACAGCTTCTCTATCTATCTCTCACTCACAGCTTCTCTTTCTCTCTCTCTCTCTCACTCACAGCTTCTCTTTCACTCTCTCTCACTCACAGCTTCTCTCTCGCTCTCTCTCACTCACAGCTTCTCTCCCTCTCTCTCTCACAGCTTCTCTTCCTCTCTCACTATCTCACTAACAGCTTCTCTTTCTTTCCCTCTCTCTCTCACTCACAGCTTCTCTTTCTCTCTCTCTCTCACTCACAGCTTCTCTTTCTCTCTCTCTCACCCACAGCTTCTCTTTTTCTCTCTCTCTCTCACGCACAGCTTCTCTTTCTCTTTCTCTCTCTCACTCACAGCTTCTCTTTCTCTCTCTCTCACACTCACAGTTTCTCTTTCTCTGTCTCTCTCTCACTCACAGCTTGTCTTTATCTCTCTCTCTCACACATCTTCTCTTAATCTCTCTCCCTCACTCACACCGTCTCTTTCTCTCTCTCTCTCACTCTCTCACTCACATCTTCTCTTTCTCTCTCTCTCTCACTCACAGCTTCTCTCTCTCTCTCACAGCTTCTCTTTCTTTCTCTCTCACTCACAGCTTATCTTTCTCTGTCTCTCTCTCTCTCTCACTCACAGCTTCTCTTTATCTCTCTCTTACTCACAGCTTCTCTCTCTCTCTCACTCACAGCTTCTCCTTCTCTCTCTCACTCACAGCTTCTCTCTTTCTTTCTCTCTCTCACTCACAGCTTTTCTCTCTCTCTCACTCAAAGCATCTCTTTCTCTTTCTCTCTCTCACTCACAGCTTCTCTTTCTCTCACTCACAGCTTCTCCTTCTCCCTCTCTCTCACTCACAGCTTCTCTTTCTCCCTCTCTCTCTCACTCACAACTTCTCTCTCTCATTCACAGCTTCTCTTTCTCTCTCCCTCACTCACAGTTTCTCTTTCTCTTTCTCTCTCTAACTCACAGCTTCTATTTATCTCTCTCTCTCACTCACAGCTTCTTTCACTCTCTCTCACTCACAGTTTCTCCTTCTCTCTCTCTCAATCACATCTTCTCCTTCTCTTTGTCTCTCTCACAGCTTCTCTCTCTATCACTCACTCACAGCTTCTCTCTCTCACACACTCACAGCTTCTCTTTCTTTCTCTCTCTCTCATTCACAGCTTCTCTTTCTCTCTCTCACTCACAGCTTCTCTTTCTTTCTTTCTCTCTCTCACTCACAGCTTCTCTTTCTCTCTCTCTCTCTCTCACTCACAGCTTCTCTCTCTCTCACTCAGCTTCTCTTTCTCTGTCTCTCTCTAACTCACAGCTTGTCTTTATCTCTCTCTCTCACTCACAGCTTCTCTTTCTCTCTCTCTCTCTCTCACTCACAGCTTCTCTTTCTCTCTCTCTCTCACTCACAGCTTCTCTTTCTCTGTCTCTCTCTAACTCACAGCTTCTCTTTTTCTCTCTCTCACTCACAGCTTCTCTCTCGCTTGCTCTCACTCACTCACAGCTTCTCAGTCTCTCTCTCACAACTTCTCTTTCTCTCTCTCTATCTCACTCACAGCTTCTCTTTCTCTGTCTCAGTAACTCACAGCTTCTCTATCTCTCTCTCACTCACAGCTTCTCTTTCTCTCTCTCTCTCTCTCACTCACAGCTTCTCTTTCACTCTCTCTCACTCACAGCTTCTCTCTCGCTCTCTCTCACTCACAGCTTATCTCTCTCTCTCACTCAGAATTATCTCTCTCTCACTCACTCACAGCTTCTCTCTCTCTCACTCACAGCTTCTCTTTCTGTCTCTCTCACTCACAGCTTCTCTTTCTGTCTCTCTCACTCACAGCTTCTCTTTCTCTCTCTCTCTCTCACTCACAGCTTCTCTCTCTCACTCACAGCTTCTCTTTCTCTCTCTCTCTCTCTCACTCACAGCTTCTCTCTCGCTCTCTCACTCACTCACAGCTTCTCTGTCTCTCTCTCACAGCTTCTCTTTCTCTCTCTCTATCTCACTCACAGCTTCTATTTCTTTGTCTCAGTCTAACTCACAGCTTCTCTTTATCTCTCTCTCACTCACAGCTTCTCTTTCTCTCTCTCTCTCTCACTCACAGCTTCTCTTTCACTCTCTCTCACTCACAGCTTCTCTCTCGCTCTCTCTCACTCACTCACAGCTTCTCTGCCTCTCTCACTATCTCACTCACAGCTTCTCTTTCTTTCCCTCTCTCTCTCACTCACAGCTTCTCTTTCTCTCTCTCTCTCACTCACAGCTTCTCTTTCTCTCTCTCTCACTCACAGCTTCTCTATTTCTCTCTCTCACACACTCACAGCTTCTCTTTCTCTCTCTCTCACTCACAGCTTCTCTATTTCTCTCTCTCACTCACTCACAGCTTCTCTTTCTCTCTCTCTCACTCACAGCTTCTCTTTCTCTGTCTCTCTCTAATTCACAGCTTATCTTTATCTCTCTCTCACACACACAGCTTCTCTTTCTCTCTCCCTCACTCACACCGTATCTTTCTCTCTCTCACTCTCTCACTCACATCTTCTCTTTCTCTCTCTCTCACTCACAGATTCTCTCTCTCTCACACAGCTTCTCTTTCTTTCTCTCTCACTCACAGCTTCTCTGTCTCTGTCTCTCTCTCTCACTCACAGCTTCTCTTTATCTCTCTCTCACTCACAGCTTCTCTCTCTCTCTCTCACTCAGCTTCTCTTTCTCTGTCTCTCTCTCTTACAGCTTGTCTTTATCTCTCTCACACACACACAGTTTCTCTTTCTCTCTCTCTCTCTCTCACTCACAGCTTCTCTTTCTCTCTCTCACTCACTCACTCACAGCTTCTCTCTCTCTTACTCACAGCTACTCTTTCTCTCTTTCTCACACTCTCAGCTTTTCTTTCGTTCCCTCTCTCACTCAGAGCTTCTCTTTCTCTCTCTCTTTCTCACTCACAGCTTCTCTTTCTCCCTCTCTCACTCACAGCTTCTCTCTCTCTCTCACTCAGCTTCTCTTTCTCTCTCTCACTCACAGCTTCTCATTCTCTCTCTCACTCACATCTTCTCTCTCTCTCACTCACAGCTTCTCTCTCTCACTCACAGCTTCTCTTTCTCTCTCTCTCTCTCACAGCTTCTCTTTCTCTCTCTCTCTCTCACTCACAACTTCTCTCTCTCTCTCTCACTCACAGCTTCTCTTTCTCTCTCTCTCTCACTCACAGCTTCTCTTTCTCTGTCTCTCTCTAACTCACAGCTTCTCTTTATCTCTCTCTCACTCACAGCTTCTCTTTATCTCTCTCTCCCACTCACAGCTTCTCATTCTCTCTCTCTCTCACTCAGAATTATCTCTCTCTCTCACTCACAGCTTCTCTTTCTGACTCTCTCACTTACAGCTTCTCTTTCTGTCTATCTCACTCACAGCTTCTCTTTCTGTCTATCTCACTCACAGCTTCTCTTTCTCCCTCTCTCTCTCACTCACAGCTTCTCTCTCTCACTCACAGCTTCTCTTTCTCTCTCTCTCTCTCACTCACAGCTTCTCTTTCTCTTTCTCTCTCTCACTCACATCTTCTCTCTCTCTCTCACACACAGCTTCTCTTTCTCTCTCTCTCTCACAGCTTCTCTTTCTCTCTCTCTCTCACTCACAGCTTCTCTCTCTCTCTCTCACTCATAGCTTCTCTTTCTCTCTCTCTCACTCACAGCTTCTCTTTCTCTGTCTCTCTCTAACTCACAGCTTCTCTTTTTCTCTCTCTCACTCACAGCTTCTCTCTCGCTCGCTCTCACTCACTCACAGCTTCTCTGTCTCTCTCTCACAACTTCTCTTTCTCTCTCTCTATCTCACTCACAGCTTCTCTTTCTCTGTCTCAGTAACTCACAGCTTCTCTATCTCTCTCTCTCTCTCCCTCACAGCTTCTCTTTCACTCTCTCTCACTCACAGCTTCTCTCTCGCTCTCTCTCACTTACAGCTTATCTCTCTCTCTCACACAGCTTCTCTTCCTCTCTCACTATCTCACTCACAGCTTCTCTTTCTTTCCCTCTCTCTCTCACTCGCAGCTTCTCTTTCTCTCTCTCTCTCACTCACAGCTTCTCTTTCTCTCTCTCTCACCCACAGCTTCTCTTTTTCTCTCTCTCTCTCACGCACAGCTTCTCTTTCTTTCTCTCTCTCTCTCTCACTCACAGCTTCTCTTTCTCTCTCTCTCTCACTCACAGCTTCTCTTTCTCTGTCTCTCTCCAACTCACAGCTTGTCTTTATCTCTCTCTCACTCACACAGCTTCTCTTTCTCTCTCCCTCACTCACACCATCTCTTTCTCTCTCTCTCTCACTCTCTCACTCACATCTTCTCTTTCTCTCTCTCTCTCTCTCACTCACAGCTTCTCTCTCACACACAGCTTCTCTTTCTTTCTCTCTCACTCACAGCTTATCTTCCTCTGTCTCTCTCTCTCACTCACAGCTTCTCTTTATCTCTCTCTTACTCACAGCTTCTCTCTCTCTCTCACTCACAGCTTCTCCTTCTCTCTCTCACTCACAGCTTCTCTCTTTCTCTCTCTCACTCACAGCTTCTCTCTCTCTCACTCAAAGCGTCTCTTTCTCTCTCTCTCTCACTCACAGCTTCTCTTTCTCTCTCTCACTCACAGCTTCTCTTTCTCCCTCTCTCTCACTCACAGCTTCTCTTTCTCCCTCTCTCTCTCACTCACAACCTCTCTCTCTCACTCACAGCTTCTCTTTCTCTCTCTCTCACTCACAGTTTCTCTTTCTCTTTCTCTCTCTAACTCACAGCTTCTATTTATCTCTCTCTCTCACTCACAGCTTCTCTTTCTCTCTCTCTCACTCACAGCTTCTCCTTCTCTCTCTCTCACTCACAGCTTCTCCTTCTCTCTCTCTCACTCACAGCTTCTCTCTCTCTCTCTCTATCACTCACTCACAGCTTCTCTCTCTCTCACTCACAGCTTCTCTTTCTTTCTCTCTCTCACTCACAGCTTCTCTTTCTCTCTCTCTCTCACTCACAGCTTCTCTTTCTCTCTCTCTCTCTCACTCACAGCTTCTCTCTCTCTCTCTCACTCAGCTTCTCTTTCTCTGTCTCTCTCTAACTCACAGCTTGTCATCTCTCTCTCTCACTCACAGCTTCTCTTTCTCTCTCTCTCTCTCACTCACAGCTTCTCCTTCTCTCTCTCTCTCTCCCTCACTCACAGCTTCTCTCTCTCTTACTCACAGCTACTCTTTCTCTCTTTCTCACACTCAGCTTTTCTTTTGTTCCCTCTCTCACTCACAGCTTCTCTTTCTCTCTCTCTCTCTCACTCACAGCTTCTCTTTCTCTCTCTCTCACTCACAGCTTCTCCTTCTCCCTCTCTCTCACTCACAGCTTCTCTTTCTCCCTCTCTCTCTCACTCACAACTTCTCTCTCTCACTCACAGCTTCTCTTTCTCTCTCTCTCACTCACAGTTTCTCTTTCTCTTTCTCTCTCTAACTCACAGCTTCTATTTATCTCTCTCTCTCACTCACAGCTTCTTTCTCTCTCTCTCACTCACAGCTTCTCCTTCTCTCTCTCACTCACATCTTCTCCTCTTTCTCTCACTCACAGCTTCTCTCTCTCTCTCTATCACTCACTCACAGCTTCTCTCTCTCTCACACTCACAGCTTCTCTTTCTTTCTCTCTCTCTCACTCACAGCTTCTCTTTCTCTCTCTCACTCACAGCTTCTCTTTCTTTCTTTCTCTCTCTCACTCACAGCTTCTCTTTCTCTCTCTCTCTCACTCACAGGTTCTCTTTCTCTCTCTCTCTCTCTCACTCACAGCTTCTCTCTCTCTCACTCAGCTTCTCTTTCTCTGTCTCTCTCTAACTCACAGCTTGTCTTTATCTCTCTCTCTCACTCACAGCTTCTCTTTCTCTCTCTCTCTCTCACTCACAGCTTCTCCTTCTCTCTCTCTCTCTCACTCACTCACAGCTACTCTCTCTCTTACTCACAGCTACTCTTTCTCTCTTTCTCACACTCAGCTTTTCTTTTGTTCCCTCTCTCACTCACAGCTTCTCTTTCTCTCTCTCTTTCTCACTCAGCTTCTCTTTCTCCCTCTCTCACTCAAAACTTCTCTCTCTCTCACTCACAGCTTCTCTCTCTCTCTCACTCACAACTTCTCTTTCTTTCTCTCTCTCTCACAGCTTCTCTTTCTCTCTCTCTCACTCACAGCTTCTCTCTCTCTCACTCACTCACAGCTTTTTCTCTCTCTCTCTCTCTCACTCACAGCTTCTCTTTCTCTGTCTCTCTCTAACTCACAGCTTCTCTTTATCTCTCTCTCACTCACAGCTTCTCTTTCTCTCTCTCTCCCACTCACAGCTTCTCTTTCTCTCTCTATCACTCACAGCATCACTATCGCTCTCTCTCACTCACTCACAGCTTCTCTCTCTCTCACACAGCTTCTCTTTCTCTCTCTCTATCTCACTCCCAGCTTCTCTTTCTCTCTCTCTCTCACTCACAGCTTCTCTTTCTCACTCAGCTTCTCTTTCTCTCTCTCTCACTCACAGCTTCTCTTTCTCTCTCTCACTCACAGCTTCTCTTTCTCTCTCTCTCTCACTCACAGCTTCTCTTTCGCTCGCTCTCTATCACTGTCACAGCTTCTCTCTCTCTCACTCACTCTCACTCACAGCTTCTCTTTCTCTTTCTCTCACTCACTCACAGCTTCTCTCTCTCTTACTCACAGCTCCTCTTTCTCTCTTTCTCAAACTCTCAGCTTTTCTTTCGTTCCCTCTCTCACTCACAGCTTCTCTTTCTCTCTCTCTTTCTCACTCAGCTTCTCTTTCTCCCTCTCTCACTCACAGCTTCTCTCTCTCTCTCACTCAGCTTCTCTTTCTCTCTCTATCTCACTCACAGCTTCTCATTCTCTCTCTCACTCACATCTTCTCTCTCTCTCTCACTCACAGCTTCTCTCTCTCACTCACAGCTTCTCTTTTTCTCTCTCTCTCTCTCACAGCTTCTCTTTCTCTCTCTCACTCACAGCTTCTCTCTCGCTCGCTCTCACTCACAGCTTCTCTCCCTCTCTCTCTCACAGCTTCTCTTCCTCTCTCACTATCTCACTCACAGCTTCTCTTTCTTTCCCTCTCTCTCTCACTCACAGCTTCTCTTTCTCTCTCTCTCTCACTCACAGCTTCTCTTTCTCTCTCTCTCACCCACAGCTTCTCTTTCTCTCTCTCTCTCACTCACAGCTTCTCTTTCTCTCTCTCTCTCACTCACAGCTTCTCTTTCTCTGTCTCTCTCTAACTCACAGCTTGTCTTTATCTCTCTCTCACACACACATCTTCTCTTTCTCTCTCCCTCACTCACACCATCTCTTTCTCTCTCTCACACACTCTCTCACTCACATCTTCTCTTTCTCTCTCTCTCTCACTCACAGCTTCTCTCTCTCTCACAGCTTCTCTTTCTTTCTCTCTCACTCACAGCTTATCTTTCTCTGTCTCTCTCTCTCTCACTCACAGCTTCTCTTTATCTCTCTCTTACTCACAGCTTCTCTCTCTCTCTCACTCACTCACAGCTTCACCTTCTCTCTCTCACTCACAGCTTCTCTCTTTCTCTCTCTCACTCACAGCTTTTCTCTCTCTCTCACTCAAAGCGTCTCTTTCTCTCTCTCTCTCTCTCACTCACAGATTCTCTTTCTCTCTCTCTCACTCACAGCTTCTATTTCTCCCTCTCTCTCACTCACAGCTTCTCTTTCTCCCTCTCTCTCTCACTCACAACTTCTCTCTCTCTCACTCACAGCTTCTCTTTCTCTCTCTCTCACTCACAGTTTCTCTTTCTCTTTCTCTCTCTAACTCACAGCTTCTATTTATCTCTCTCTCTCACTCACAGCTTCTCTTTCTCTCTCTCTCACTCACAGCTTCTCCATCTCTCTCTCTCACTCACATCTTCTCCTTCTCTTTCTCTCACTCACACCTTCTCTCTCTCTCTCTATCACTCACTCACAGCTTCTCTCTCTCTCACTCACAGCTTCTCTTTCTTTCTCTCTCTCTCACTCACAGCTTCTCTTTCTCTCTCAAACTCACAGCTTCTCTTTCTTTCTCTCTCTCACTCACAGCTTCTCTTTCTCTCTCTCTCTCACTCACAGGTTCTCTTTCTCTCCCTCTCTCTCACTCACAGCTTCTCTCTCTCTCTCTCACTCAGCTTCTCTTTCTCTGTCTCTCTCTAACTCACAGCTTGTCTTTATCTCTCTCTCTCACTCACAGCTTCTCTTTCTCTCTCTCTCTCACTCACAGCTTCTCCTTCTCTCTCTCTCTCACTCACTCACAGCTTCTCTCTCTCTTACTCACAGCTACTCTTTCTCTCTTTCTCACACTCAGCTTTTCTTTTGTTCCCTCTCTCACTCACAGCTTCTCTTTCTCTCTCTCTCACTCACAGCTTCTCTTTCTCTCTCTCTTTCTCACTCAGCTTCTCTTTCTCCCTCTCTCACTCACATCTTCTCTCTCTCTCACTCACAGCTTCTCTCTCTCTGTCACTCACAGCTTCTCTTTCTCTCTCTCTCACAGCTTCTCTTTCTCTCTCTCTCACTCACAGCTTCTCTCTCTCTCTCACTCACAGCTTTTCTTTCTCTCTCTCTCTCTCTCTCACTCACAGCTTCTCTCACTCACTCACAGCTTCTCTTTTTCTCTCTCTCTCTCACAGCTTCTCTTTCTCTCTCTCTCTCACTCACAGCTTCTCTCTCTCACACACTCACAGCTTCTCTTTCTCTCTCTCTCTCACTCACTCACAGCTTCTCTTTCTCTGTCTCTCTCTAACTCACAGCTTCTCTTTATCTCTCTCTCACTCACAGCTTCTCTTTATCTCTCTCTCCCACTCACAGCTTCTCTTTGTCTCTCTCTCACTCAGAATTATCTCTCTCTCTCACTCACAGCTTCTCTTTCTGTCTCTCTCACTCACAGCTTCTCTTTCTGTCTATCTCACTCACAGCTTCTCTTTCTGTCTATCTCACTCACAGCTTCTCTTTCTCCCTCTCTCTCTCACTCACAGCTTCTCTCTCTCACTCAAAGCTTCTCTTTCTCTCTCTCTCTCTCACTCACAGCTTCTCTTTCTCTTTCTCTCTCTCACTCACATCTTCTCTTTCTCTCTCTCACTCTCAGCTTCTCTCTCTCTCACACAGCTTCTCTTTCTCTCTCTCTCACACAGCTTCTCTTTCTCTCTCTCTCTCACTCACAGCTTCTCTCTCTCTCACACAGCTTCTCTTTCTCTCTCTCTCTCACTCACAGCTTCTCTTTCTCTGTCTCTCTCTAACTCACAGCTTCTCTTTTTCTCTCTCTCACTCGCAGCTTCTCTCTCGCTCTCTCTCACTCACTCACAGCTTCTCTGTCTCTCTCTCACAACTTCTCTTTCTCTCTCTCTATCTCACTCACAGCTTCTCTTTCTCTGTCTCAGTCTAACTCACAGCTTCTCTATCTCTCTCTCACTCACATCTTCTCTTTCTCTCTCTCTCTCACTCACAGCTTCTCTTTCACTCTCTCTCACTCACAGCTTCTCTCTCGCTCTCTCTCACTCACAGCTTCTCTCCCTCTCTCTCTCACAGCTTCTCTTCCTCTCTCACTATCTCACTAACAGCTTCTCTTTCTTTCCCTCTCTCTCTAACTCACAGCTTCTCTTTCTCTCTCTCTCTCACTCACAACTTCTCTTTCTCTCTCTCTCACCCACAGCTTCTCTTTTTCTCTCTCTCTCTCACGCACAGCTTCTCTTTCTCTCTCTCTCTCTCACTCACAGCTTCTCTTTCTCTCTCTCTCTCTCACTCACAGTTTCTCTTTCTCTGTCTCTCTCTAACTCACAGCTTGTCTTTATCTCTCTCTCTCACACACATCTTCTCTTAATCTCTCTCCCTCACTCACACCGTCTCTTTCTCTCTCTCTCTCTCACTCACAGCTTCTCTCTCTCTCACAGCTTCTCTTTCTTTCTCTCTCACTCACAGCTTATCTTTCTCTGTCTCTCTCTCTCTCTCTCACAGCTTCTCTTTATCTCTCTCTTACTCACAGCTTCTCTCTCTCTCACACACACAGCTTCTCCTTCTCTCTCTCACTCACAGCTTCTCTCTCTCTCTCTTTCTTTCTCTCCCACTCACAGCTTTTCTCTCTCACTCACTCAAAGCATCTCTTTCTCTCTCTCTCTCTCACTCTCAGCTTCTCTTTCTCTCTCTCTCACTCACAGCTTCTCCTTCTCCCTCTCTCTCACTCACAGCTTCTCTTTCTCCCTCTCTCTCTCACTCACAACTTCTCTCTCTCACTCACAGCTTCTCTTTCTCTCTCTCTCACTCACAGTTTCTCTTTCTCTTTCTCTCTCTAACTCACAGCTTCTATTTATCTCTCTCTCTCACTCACAGCTTCTTTCTCTCTCACTCACTCACAGCTTCTCCTTCTCTCTCTCTCACTCACATCTTCTCCTTCTCTTTCTCTCACTCACAGCTTCTCTCTCTCTCTCTATCACTCACTCACAGCTTCTCTCTCTCACACTCACAGCTTCTCTTTCTTTCTCTCTCTCTCACTCACAGCTTCTCTTTCTCTCTCTCACTCACAGCTTCTCTTTCTTTCTCTCTCTCTCTCACTCACAGCTTCTCTTTCTCTCTCTCTCTCACTCACAGGTTCTCTTTCTCTCTCTCTCTCTCTCACTCACAGCTTCTCTCTCTCTCACTCAGCTTCTCTTTCTCTGTCTCTCTCTAACTCACAGCTTGTCTTTATCTCTCTCTCTCACTCACAGCTTCTCTTTCTCTCTCTCTCTCTCACTCACAGCTTCTCCTTCTCTCTCTCTCTCTCACTCACTCACAGCTTCTCTCTCTCTTACTCACAGCTACTCTTTCTCTCTTTCTCACACTCAGCTTTTCTTTTGTTCCCTCTCTCACTCACAGCTTCTCTTTCTCTCTCTCTTTCTCACTCGGATTCTCTTTCTCCCTCTCTCACTCAAAACTTCTCTCTCTCTCACTCACAGCTTCTCTCTCTCTCTCACTCACAGCTTCTCTTTCTTTCTCTCTCTCTCACAGCTTCTCTTTCTCTCTCTCTCTCACTCACAGCTTCTCTCTCTCTCACGCACTCACAGCTTTTTCTCTCTCTCTCTCTCTCACTCACAGCTTCTCTTTCTCTGTCTCTCTCTAACTCACAGCTTCTCTTTATCTCTCTCTCACTCACAGCTTCTCTTTCTCTCTCTCTCCCACTCACAGCTTCTCTTTCTCTCTCTATCACTCACAGCTTCACTATCGCTCTCTCTCACTCACTCACAGCTTCTCTCTCTCTCACACAGCATCTCTTTCTCTCTCTCTATCTCACTCACAGCTTCTCTTTCTCACTCAGCTTCTCTTTCTCTCTCTCTCACTCACAGCTTCTCTTTCTCTCTCTCACTCACAGCTTCTCTTTCTCTCTCTCTCTCACTCACAGCTTCTCTTTCGCTCGCTCTCTATCACTGTCACAGCTTCTCTCTCTCTCACTCACTCTCACTCACAGCTTCTCTTTCTCTTTCTCTCACTCACTCACAGCTTCTCTCTCTCTTACTCACAGCTCCTCTTTCTCTCTTTCTCACACTCTCAGCTTTTCTTTCGTTCCCTCTCTCACTCACAGCTTCTCTTTCTCTCTCTCTTTCTCACTCAGCTTCTCTTTCTCCCTCTCTCACTCACAGCTTCTCTCTCTCTCTCACTCAGCTTCTCTTTCTCTCTCTCTCACACTCACAGCTTCTCATTCTCTCTCTCACTCACATCTTCTCTCTCTCTCACTCACAGCTTCTCTCTCTCACTCACAGCTTCTCTTTTTTTCTCTCTCTCTCTCTCACAGCTTCTCTTTCTCTCTCTCTCACTCACAGCTTCTCTCTCGCTCTCTCTCACTCAAAGCTTCTCTCCCTCTCTCACTCACAGCTTCTCTTTCTCTCTCTCTTTCTCACTCAGCTTCTCTTTCTCCCTCTCTCACTCACAGCTTCTCTCTCTCTCACACTCAGCTTCTCTTTCTCTCTCTCTCTCACTCACAGCTTCTCATTCTCTCTCTCACTCACATCTCTCTCTCTCTCACTCACAGCTTCTCTCTCTCACTCACAGCTTCTCTTTTTCTCTCTCTCTCTCTCACAGCTTCTCTTTCTCTCTCTCTCACTCACAGCTTCTCTCTCGCTCTCTCTCACTCACAGCTTCTCTCCCTCTCTCTCTCACAGCTTCTCTTCCTCTCTCACTATCTCACTCACAGCTTCTCTTTCTTTCCCTCTCTCTCTCACTCACAGCTTCTCTTTCTCTCTCTCTCTCACTCACAGCTTCTCTTTCTCTCTCTCTCACCCACAGCTTCTCTTTTTCTCTCTCTCTCTCACGCACAGCTTCTCTTTCTCTCTCTCTCTCTCTCTCACAGCTTCTCTTTCTCTCTCTCTCTCACTCACAGCTTCTCTTTCTCTGTCTCTCTCTAACTCACAGCTTGTCTTTATCTCTCTCACACACACACATCTTCTCTTTCTCTCTCCCTCACTCACACCATCTCTTTCTCTCTCACTCTCACTCTCTCACTCACATCTTCTCTTTCTCTCTCTCTCTCTCACTCACAGCTTCTCTCTCTCTCACAGCTTCTCTTTCTTTCTCTCTCACTCACAGCTTATCTTTCTCTGTCTCTCTCTCTCTCTCACTCACAGCTTCTCTTTATCTCTCTCTTACTCACAGCTTCTCTCTCTCTATCTCACTCACAGCTTCACCTTCTCTCTCTCACTAACAGCTTCTCTCTTTCTCTCTCTCACTCACAGCTTTTCTCTCTCTCTCACTCAAAGCATCTCTTTCTCTCTCTCTCTCTCACTCACAGCTTCTCTTTCTCTCTCTCTCACTCACAGCTTCTCTTTCTCCCTCTCTCTCACTCACAGCTTCTCTTTCTCCCTCTCTCTCTCACTCACAACTTCTCTCTCTCTCACTCACAGCTTCTCTTTCTTTCTCTCTCTCTCACTCACAGTTTCTCTTTCTCTTTCTCTCTCTAACTCACAGCTTCTATTTATCTCTCTCTCTCACTCACAGCTTCTCTTTCTCTCTCTCTCACTCACAGCTTCTCCATCTCTCTCTCTCACTCACATCTTCTCCTTCTCTTTCTCTCACTCACAGCTTCTCTCTCTCTCTCTCTATCACTCACTCACAGCTTCTCTCTCTCTCACTCACAGCTTCTCTTTCGTTCTCTCTCTCTCACTCACAGCTTCTCTTTCTCTCTCAAACTCACAGCTTCTCTTTCTTTCTCTCTCTCACTCACAGCTTCTCTTTCTCTCTCTCTCTCACTCACAGGTTCTCTTTCTCTCTCTCTCTCTCTCACTCACAGCTTCTCTCTCTCTCTCTCACTCAGCTTCTCTTTCTCTGTCTCTCTCTAACTCACAGCTTGTCTTTATCTCTCTCTCTCACACACAGCTTCTCTTTCTCTCTCTCTCTCACTCACAGCTTCTCTTTCACTCTCTCTCACTCACAGCTTCTCTCTCGCTCTCTCTCACTCACAGCTTATCTCTCTCTCTCTCACTCAGAATTATCTCTCTCTCACTCACTCACAGCTTCTCTCTCTCTCACTCACAGCTTCTCTTTCTGCCTCTCTCACTCACAGCTTTTCTTTCTGTCTCTCTCACTCACAGCTTCTCTTTCTCCCTCTCTCTCTCACTCACAGCTTCTCTCTCTCACTCACAGCTTCTCTTTCTCTCTCTCTCTCTCTCACTCACAGCTTCTCTCTCGCTCTCTCACTCACTCACAGCTTCTATTTCTTTGTCTCAGTCTAACTCACAGCTTCTCTTTCTCTCTCTCTCTCTCTCACTCACAGCTTCTCTTTCACTCTCTCTCACTCACAGCTTCTCTCTCGCTCTCTCTCACTCACTCACAGCTTCTCTCCCTCTCTCACTATCTCACTCACAGCTTCTCTTTCTTTCCCTCTCTCTCTCACTCACAGCTTCTCTTTCTCTCTCTCTCTCACTCACAGCTTGTCTTTCTCTCTCTCTCACTCACAGCTTCTCTATTTCTCTCTCTCTCTCACTCACAGCTTCTCTTTCTCTCTCTCTCACTCACAGCTTCTCTATTTCTCTCTCTCACTCACTCACAGCTTCTCTTTCTCTCTCCCTCACTCACAGCTTCTCTTTCTCTGTCTCTCTCTAATTCACAGCTTATCTTTATCTCTCTCTCTCACACACACAGCTTCTCTTTCTCTCTCCCTCACTCACACCGTATCTTTCTCTCTCTCACTCACATCTTCTCTTTCTCTCTCTCTCACTCACAGATTCTCTCTCTCTCACACAGCTTCTCTTTCTTTCTCTCTTACTCACAGCTTCTCTTTCTCTATCTCTCTCTCTCACTCACAGCTTCTCTTTATCTCTCTCTCACTCACAGCTTCTCTCTCTCTCTCTCACTCAGCTTCTCTTTCTCTGTCTCTCTCTAACTTACAGCTTGTCTTTATCTCTCTCACACACACACAGCTTCTCTTTCTCTCTCTCTCTCTCTCACTCACAGCTTCTCTTTCTCTCTCTCTCTCACTCACAGCTTCTCTTTCTCTCTCTCTCACTCACAGCTTCTCTATTTCTCTCTCTCACTCACTCACAGCTTCTCTTTCTCTCTCCCTCACTCACACCGTATCTTTCTCTCTCTCACTCTCTCACTCACATCTTCTCTTTCTCTCTCTCTCACTCACAGATTCTCTCTCTCTCACACAGCTTCTCTTTCTTTCTCTCTTACTCACAGCTTCTCTTTCTCTATCTCTCTCTCTCACTCACAGCTTCTCTTTATCTCTCTCTCACTCACAGCTTCTCTCTCTCTCTCTCACTCAGCTTCTCTTTCTCTGTCTCTCTCTAACTTACAGCTTGTCTTTATCTCTCTCACACACACACAGCTTCTCTTTCTCTCTCTCACTCTCTCACTCACATCTTCTCTTTCTCTCTCTCTCACTCACAGATTCTCTCTCTCTCACACAGCTTCTCTTTCTTTCTCTCTTACTCACAGCTTCTCTTTCTCTATCTCTCTCACTCACAGCTTCTCTTTATCTCTCTCTCACTCACAGCTTCTCTCTCTCTCTCTCACTCAGCTTCTCTTTCTCTGTCTCTCTCTAACTTACAGCTTGTCTTTATCTCTCTCACACACACAGCTTCTCTTTCTCTCTCTCTCTCTCTCACTCACAGCTTCTCTTTCACTCTCTCTCACTCACAGCTTCTCTCTCGCTCTCTCTCACTCACTCACAGCTTCTCTCCCTCTCTCACTATCTCACTCACAGCTTCTCTTTCTTTCCCTCTCTCTCTCACTCACAGCTTCTCTTTCTCTCTCTCTCTCACTCACAGCTTGTCTTTCTCTCTCACTCACAGCTTCTCTATTTCTCTCTCTCTCTCACTCACAGCTTCTCTTTCTCTCTCTCTCACTCACAGCTTCTCTATTTCTCTCTCTCACTCACTCACAGCTTCTCTTTCTCTCTCCCTCACTCACAGCTTCTCTTTCTCTGTCTCTCTCTAATTCACAGCTTATCTTTATCTCTCTCTCTCACACACACAGCTTCTCTTTCTCTCTCCCTCACTCACACCGTATCTTTCTCTCTCTCACTCTCTCACTCACATCTTCTCTTTCTCTCTCTCTCACTCACAGATTCTCTCTCTCTCACACAGCTTCTCTTTCTTTCTCTCTTACTCACAGCTTCTCTTTCTCTATCTCTCTCTCTCACTCACAGCTTCTCTTTATCTCTCTCTCACTCACAGCTTCTCTCTCTCTCTCTCACTCAGCTTCTCTTTCTCTGTCTCTCTCTAACTTACAGCTTGTCTTTATCTCTCTCACACACACACAGCTTCTCTTTCTCTCTCTCTCTCTCTCACTCTCAGCTGTTCTTTTGTTCCCTCTCTCACTCACAGCTTCTCTTTCTCTCTCTCTTTCTCACTCAGCTTCTCTTTCTCCCTCTCTCACTCACAGCTTCTCTCTCTCTCACACAGCTTCTCTTTCTCTCTCTCACTCACAGCTTCTCATTCTCTCTCTCACTCACATCTTCTCTCTCTCACTCACAGCTTCTCTCTCTCACTCACAGCTTCTCTTTCTCTCTCTCTCTCTCACAGCTTCTCTTTCTCTCTCTCTCTCACTCACAGCTTCTCTCTCTCTCTCTCTCTCACTCACAGCTTCTCTTTCTCTCTCTCTCTCTCACTCATAACTTCTCTTTCTCTGTCTCTCTCTAACTCACAGCTTCTCTTTATCTCTTTCTCACTCACAGCTTCCCTTTATCTCTCTCTCTCACTCACAGCTTCTCTTTCTGTCTCTCTCACTTACAGCTTCTCTTTCTGTCTAGCTCACTCACAGCTTCTCTTTCTGTCTATCTCACTCACAGCTTCTCTTTCTCCCTCTCTCTCTCACTCACAGCTTCTCTCTCTCACTCACAGCTTCTCTTTCTCTCTCTCTCTCTCTCACTCACAGCTTCTCTTTCTCTTTCTCTCTCTCACTCACATCTTCTCTCTCTCTCACTCACTCTCAGCTTCTCTCTCTCACACACAGCTTCTCTTTCTCTCTCTCTCTCACACCTTCTCTTTCTCTCTCTCTCTCACTCACAGCTTCTCTCTCTCTCTCACTCACAGCTTCTCTTTCTCTCTCTCTCTCTCACTCACAGCTTCTCTTTCTCTGTCTCTCTCTAACTCACAGCTTCTCTTTTTCTCTCTCTCACTCACAGCTTCTCTCTCGCTCGCTCTCACTCACTCACAGCTTCTCTGTCTCTCTCTCACAACTTCTCTTTCTCTCTCTCTATCTCACTCACAGCTTCTATTTCTCTGTCTCAGTAACTCACAGCTTCTCTATCTATCTCTCACTCACAGCTTCTCTTTCTCTCTCTCTCTCTCTCACTCACAGCTTCTCTTTCACTCTCTCTCACTCACAGCTTCTCTCTCGCTCTCTCTCACTCACAGCTTATCTCTCTCTCTCTCACTCAGAATTATCTCTCTCTCACTCACTCACAGCTTCTCTCTCTCTCTCACTCACAGCTTCTCTTTCTTTCTCTCTTACTCACAGCTTCTCTTTCTCTATCTCTCTCTCTCACTCACAGCTTCTCTTTATCTCTCTCTCACTCACAGCTTCTCTCTCTCTCTCTCACTCAGCTTCTCTTTCTCTGTCTCTCTCTAACTTACAGCTTGTCTTTATCTCTCTCACACACACACAGCTTCTCTTTCTCTCTCTCACTCTCTCACTCACATCTTCTCTTTCTCTCTCTCTCACTCACAGATTCTCTCTCTCTCACACAGCTTCTCTTTCTTTCTCTCTTACTCACAGCTTCTCTTTCTCTATCTCTCTCACTCACAGCTTCTCTTTATCTCTCTCTCACTCACAGCTTCTCTCTCTCTCTCTCACTCAGCTTCTCTTTCTCTGTCTCTCTCTAACTTACAGCTTGTCTTTATCTCTCTCACACACACAGCTTCTCTTTCTCTCTCTCTCTCTCTCACTCACAGCTTCTCTTTCACTCTCTCTCACTCACAGCTTCTCTCTCGCTCTCTCTCACTCACTCACAGCTTCTCTCCCTCTCTCACTATCTCACTCACAGCTTCTCTTTCTTTCCCTCTCTCTCTCACTCACAGCTTCTCTATCTCTCTCTCTCTCACTCACAGCTTGTCTTTCTCTCTCACTCACAGCTTCTCTATTTCTCTCTCTCTCTCACTCACAGCTTCTCTTTCTCTCTCTCTCACTCACAGCTTCTCTATTTCTCTCTCTCACTCACTCACAGCTTCTCTTTCTCTCTCCCTCACTCACAGCTTCTCTTTCTCTGTCTCTCTCTAATTCACAGCTTATCTTTATCTCTCTCTCTCACACACACAGCTTCTCTTTCTCTCTCCCTCACTCACACCGTATCTTTCTCTCTCTCACTCTCTCACTCACATCTTCTCTTTCTCTCTCTCTCACTCACAGATTCTCTCTCTCTCACACAGCTTCTCTTTCTTTCTCTCTTACTCACAGCTTCTCTTTCTCTATCTCTCTCTCTCACTCACAGCTTCTCTTTATCTCTCTCTCACTCACAGCTTCTCTCTCTCTCTCTCACTCAGCTTCTCTTTCTCTGTCTCTCTCTAACTTACAGCTTGTCTTTATCTCTCTCACACACACACAGCTTCTCTTTCTCTCTCTCTCTCTCTCACTCTCAGCTGTTCTTTTGTTCCCTCTCTCACTCACAGCTTCTCTTTCTCTCTCTCTTTCTCACTCAGCTTCTCTTTCTCCCTCTCTCACTCACAGCTTCTCTCTCTCTCACACAGCTTCTCTTTCTCTCTCTCACTCACAGCTTCTCATTCTCTCTCTCACTCACATCTTCTCTCTCTCACTCACAGCTTCTCTCTCTCACTCACAGCTTCTCTTTCTCTCTCTCTCTCTCACAGCTTCTCTTTCTCTCTCTCTCTCACTCACAGCTTCTCTCTCTCTCTCTCTCTCACTCACAGCTTCTCTTTCTCTCTCTCTCTCTCACTCATAACTTCTCTTTCTCTGTCTCTCTCTAACTCACAGCTTCTCTTTATCTCTCTCTCACTCACAGCTTCCCTTTATCTCTCTCTCTCACTCACAGCTTCTCTTTCTGTCTCTCTCACTTACAGCTTCTCTTTCTGTCTAGCTCACTCACAGCTTCTCTTTCTGTCTATCTCACTCACAGCTTCTCTTTCTCCCTCTCTCTCTCACTCACAGCTTCTCTCTCTCACTCACAGCTTCTCTCTCTCTCTCTCTCTCTCTCTCTCTCACTCACAGCTTCTCTTTCTCTTTCTCTCTCTCACTCACATCTTCTCTCTCTCTCACTCACTCTCAGCTTCTCTCTCTCACACACAGCTTCTCTTTCTCTCTCTCTCTCACACCTTCTCTTTCTCTCTCTCTCTCACTCACAGCTTCTCTCTCTCTCTCACTCACAGCTTCTCTTTCTCTCTCTCTCTCTCACTCACAGCTTCTCTTTCTCTGTCTCTCTCTAACTCACAGCTTCTCTTTTTCTCTCTCTCACTCACAGCTTCTCTCTCGCTCGCTCTCACTCACTCACAGCTTCTCTGTCTCTCTCTCACAACTTCTCTTTCTCTCTCTCTATCTCACTCACAGCTTCTATTTCTCTGTCTCAGTAACTCACAGCTTCTCTATCTATCTCTCACTCACAGCTTCTCTTTCTCTCTCTCTCTCTCTCACTCACAGCTTCTCTTTCACTCTCTCTCACTCACAGCTTCTCTCTCGCTCTCTCTCACTCACAGCTTATCTCTCTCTCTCTCACTCAGAATTATCTCTCTCTCACTCACTCACAGCTTCTCTCTCTCTCTCACTCACAGCTTCTCTTTCTGTCTCTCTCACTCACAGCTTCTCTTTCTGTCTCTCTCACTCACAGCTTCTCTTTCTCCCTCCCTCTCTCACTCACAGCTTCTCTCTCTCACACACAGCTTCTCTTTCTCTCTCTCTCTCTCTCACTCACAGCTTCTCTCTCGCTCTCTCACTCACTCACAACTTCTCTGTCTCTCTCTCACAGCTTCTCTTTCTCTCTCTCTATCTCACTCACAGCTTCTATTTCTTTGTCTCAGTCTAACTCACAGCTTCTCTTTATCTCTCTCTCACTCACAGCTTCTCTTTCTCTATTTCTCTCTCTCACTCACAGCTTCTCTTTCACTCTCTCTCACTCACAGCTTCTCTCTCGCTCTCTCTCACTCACTCACAGCTTTTCTCCCTCTCTCACTATCTCACTCACAGCTTCTCTTTCTTTCCCTCTCTCTCTCACTCACAGCTTCTCTCTCTCTCTCTCACTCACAGCTTCTCTTTCTCTCTCTCACTCACAGCTTCTCTATTTCTCTCTCTCTCTCACTCACAGCTTCTCTTTCTCTCTCTCTCACTCACAGCTTCTCTATTTCTCTCTCACACTCAATCACAGCTTCTCTTTCTCTGTCTCTCTCTAATTCACAGCTTATCTTTATCTCTCTCTCTCACACACAGCTTCTCTTTCTCTCTCCCTCACTCACACCGTATCTTTCTCTCACACAGCTTCTCTTTCTTTCTCTCTCACTCACAGCTTCTCTATCTCTGTCTCTCTCTCTCACTCACAGCTTCTCTTTATCTCTCTCTCACTCACAGCTTCTCTCTCTCTCTCACTCAGCTTCTCTTTCTCTGTCTCTCTCTAACTTACAGCTTGTCTTTATCTCTCTCTCTCACACACAGCTTCTCTTTCTCTCTCTCTCTCTCACTCACAGCTTCTCTTTCTCTCTCTCTCTCACTCACTCACAGCTTCTCTCTCTCTTACTCACAGCTACTCTTTCTCTCTTTCTCACACTCTCAGCTTTTCTTTCATTCCCTCTCTCACTCACAGCTTCTCTTTCTCTCTTTCTCACTCAGCTTCTCTTTCTCCCTCTCTCACTCACAGCTTCTCTCTCTCTCTCTCACTCAGCTTCTCTTTCTCTCTCTCACTCACAGCTTCTCATTCTCTCTCTCACTCACAGCTTCTCTCTCTCTCACTCACAGCTTCTTTTTCTCTCTCTCTCTCTCACAGCTTCTCTTTCTCTCTCTCTCTCTCACTCACAGCTTCTCTTTCTCTGTCTCTCTCTAACTCACAGCTTCTCTTTATCTCTCTCTCACTCACAGCTTCTCTTTATCTCTCTCTCCCACTCACAGCTTCTCATTCTCTCTCTCTCTCACTCAGAATTATCTCTCTCTCTCACTCACAGCTTCTCTTTCTGTCTCTCTCACTTACAGCTTCTCTTTCTGTCTATCTCACTCACAGCTTCTCTTTCTGTCTATCTCACTCACAGCTTCTCTTTCTGTCTATCTCACTCACAGCTTCTCTTTCTCCCTCTCTCTCTCACTCACAGCTTCTCTCTCTCACTCACAGATTCTCTTTCTCTCTCTCTCTCTCACTCACAGCTTCTCTTTCTCTTTCTCTCTCTCACTCACATCTTCTCTCTCTCTCTCACTCTCAGCTTCTCTCTCTCTCACACAGCTTCTCTTTCTCTCTCTCTCTCACAGCTTCTCTTTCTCTCTCTCTCTCACTCACAGCTTCTCTCTCTCTCTCACTCACAGCTTCTCTTTCTCTCTCTCTCTCTCACTCACAGCTTCTCTTTCTCTGTCTCTCTCTAACTCACAGCTTCTCTTTTTCTCTCTCTCACTCACAGCTTCTCTCTCGCTCGCTCTCACTCACTCACAGCTTCTCTGTCTCTCTATCACAACTTCTCTTTCTCTCTCTCTATCTCACTCACAGCTTCTCTTTCTCTGTCTCAGTAACTCACAGCTTCTCTATCTCTCTCTCACTCACAGCTTCTCTTTCTCTCTCTCTCTCTCTCACTCACAGCTTCTCTTTCACTCTCTCTCACTCACAGCTTCTCTCTCGCTCTCTCTCACTCACAGCTTATCTCCCTCTCTCTCTCACAGCTTCTCTTCCTCTCTCACTATCTCACTCACAGCTTCTCTTTCTTTCCCTATCTCTCTCACTCACAGCTTCTCTTTCTCTCTCTCTCTCACTCACAGCTTCTCTTTCTCTCTCTCACCCACAGCTTCTCTTTTTTCTCTCTCTCTCACACACAGCTTCTCTTTCTTTCTCTCTCTCTCTCTCTCACACAGCTTCTCTTTCTCTCTCTCTCTCACTCACAGCTTCTCTTTCTCTGTCTCTCTCCAACTCACAGCTTCTCTTTATCTCTCTCTCACTCACACAGCTTCTCTTTCTCTCTCCCTCACTCACACCGTCTCTTTCTCTCTCTCTCTCACTCTCTCACTCACATCTTCTCTTTCTCTCTCTCTCTCTCTCACTCACAGCTTCTCTCTCACACAGCTTCTCTTTCTTTCTCTCTCACTCACAGCTTATCTTCCTCTGTCTCTCTCACTCACAGCTTCTCTTTATCTCTCTCTTACTCACAGCTTCTCTCTCTCTCTCACTCACAGCTTCTCCTTCTCTCTCTCACTCACAGCTTCTCTCTTTCTCTCTCTCACTCACAGCTTCTCTCTCTCTCACACTCAAAGCATCACTTTCTCTCTCTCTCTCTCACTCACAGCTTCTCTTTCTCTCTCTCTCACTCACAGCTTCTCTTTCTCCCTCTCTCTCACTCACAGCTTCTCTTTCTCCCTCTCTCTCTCACTCACAACCTCTCTCTCTCACTCACAGCTTCTCTTTCTCTCTCACTCACTCACAGTTTCTCTTTCTCTTTCTCTCTCTAACTCACAGCTTCTATTTATCTCTCTCTCACTCACAGCTTCTCTTTCTCTCTCTCTCACTCACAGCTTCTCATTCTCTCTCTCTCACTCACAGCTTCTCCTTCTCTCTCTCTCACTCACAGCTTCTCTCTCTCTCTATCACTCACTCACAGCTTCTCTCTCTCTCACTCACAGCTTCTCTTTCTTTCTCTCTCTCACTCACAGCTTCTCTTTCTCTCTCTCTCTCACTCACAGGTTCTCTTTCTCTCTCTCTCTCTCACTCACAGCTTCTCTCTCTCTCTCACTCAGCTTTTCTTTCTCTGAGTCTCTCTAACTCACAGCTTGTCTTTATCTCTCTCTCTCACTCACAGCTTCTCTTTCTCTCTCTCTCACTCACAGCTTCTCCTTCTCTCTCTCTCTCTCACTCACTCACAGCTTCTCTCTCTCTTACTCACAGCTACTCTTTCTCTCTTTCTCACACTCAGCTTTTCTTTTGTTCCCGCTCTCACTCACAGCTTCTCTTTCTCTCTCTCTCACTCACAGCTTCTCTTTCTCTCTCTCTTTCTCACTCAGCTTCTCTTTCTCCCTCTCTCACTCACAGCTTCTCTCTCTCTCACTCAGCTTCTCTTTCTCTCTCTCTCTCACTCACAGCTTCTCATTCTCTCTCTCACTCAAAACTTCTCTCTCTCTCACTCACAGCTTCTCTCTCTCTCTCACTCACAGCTTCTCTTTCTTTCTCTCTCTCTCACAGCTTCTCTCCCTCTCTCTCACTCACAGCTTTTCTTTCTCTCTTTCTCTCTCTCACTCACAGCTTCTCTTTCTCTGTCTCTCTCTAACTCACAGCTTCTCTTTATCTCTCTCTCACTCATAGCTTCTCTTTCTCTCTCTCTCCCACTCACAGCTTCTCTTTCTCTCTCTTTCACTCACAGCTTCGCTATCGCTCTCTCTCACTCACTCACAGCTTCTCTCTCTCTCACACAGCTTCTCTTTCTCTCTCTCTATCTCACTCCCAGCTTCTCTTTCTCTCTCTCTCTCACTCACAGCTTCTCTTTCTCACTCTGCTTCTCTTTCTCTCTCTCTCACGCACAGCTTCTCTTTCTCTCTCTCACTCACAGCTTCTCTTTCTCTCTCTCTCTCACTCACAGCTCCTCTTTCGCTCGCTCTCTATCACTGTCACAGCTTCTCTCTCTCACTCACTCACTCTCACTCACAGCTTCTCTTTCTCTTTCTCTCACTCACTCACAACTTCTCTCTCTCTTACTCACAGCTACTCTTTCTCTCTTTCTCACACTCTCAGCTTTTCTTTCGTTCCCTCTCTCACTCACAGCTTCTCTTTCTCTCTCTCTTTCTCACTCAGCTTCTCTTTCTCCCTCTCTCACTCACAGCTTCTCTCTCTCTCTCACTCAGCTTCTCTTTCTCTCTCTCTCTCACTCACACCTTCTCATTCTCTCTCTCACTCACATCTTCTCTCTCTCTCTCACTCACAGCTTCTCTCTCTCACTCACAGCTTCTCTTTTTCTCTCTCTCTCTCACAGCTTCTCTTTCTCTCTCTCTCTCACTCACAGCTTCTCTCTCTCTCTCACTCACAGCTTCTCTTTCTCTCTCTCTCTCACTCACAGCTTCTCTTTCTCTGTCTCTCTCTAACTCACAGCTTCTCTTTATCTCTCTCTCACTCACAGCTTCTCTTTATCTCTCTCTCCCACTCACAGCTTCTCTTTCTCTCTCTCTCACTCAGAATTATCTCTCTCTCTCACTCACAGCTTCTCTTTCTGTCTCTCTCACTCACAGCTTCTCTATCTGTCTATCTCACTCACAGCTTCTCTTTCTGTCTATCTCACTCACAGCTTCTCTTTCTCCCTCTCTCTCTCACTCACAGCTTCTCTCTCTCACTAACACCTTCTCTTTCTCTCTCTCACTCACAGCTTCTCTTTCTCTTTCTCTCTCTCACTCACATCTTCTCCCTCTCTCTCTCATTCTCAGCTTCTCTCTCTCACACACAGCTTCTCTTTCTCTCTCTCTCTCACAGCTTCTCTTTCTCTTTCTCTCTCTCACTCACAGCTTCTCTCTCTCTCTCTCACTCACAGCTTCTCTTTCTCTCTCTCTCTCTCTCACTCACAGCTTCTCTTTCTCTGTCTCTCTCTAACTCACAGCTTCTCTTTTTCTCTCTCTCACTCACAGCTTCTCTCTCGCTCTCTCTCACTCACTCACAGCTTCTCTGTCTCTCTCTCACAACTTCTCTTTCTCTCTCTCTATCTCACTCACAGCTTCTCTTTCTCTGTCTCAGTCTAACTCACAGCTTCTCTATCTCTCTCTCACTCACAGCTTCTCTTTCTCTCTCTCTCTCACTCACAGCTTCTCTTTCACTCTCTCTCACTCACAGCTTCTCTCTCGCTCTCTCTCACTCACAGCTTCTCTCCCTCTCTCTCTCACAGCTTCTCTTCCTCTCTCACTATCTCACTAACAGCTTCTCTTTCTTTCCCTCTCTCTCTCACTCACAGCTTCTCTTTCTCTCTCTCTCTCACTCACAGCTTCTCTTTCTCTCTCTCACCCACAGCTTCTCTTTTTCTCTCTCTCTCTCACGCACAGCTTCTCTTTCTCTTTCTCTCTCTCACTCACAGCTTCTCTTTCTCTCTCTCTCACTCACAGTTTCTCTTTCTCTGTCTCTCTCTCAATCACAGCTTGTCTTTATCTCTCTCTCTCTCACACATCTTCTCTTAATCTCTCTCCCTCACTCACACCGTCTCTTTCTCTCTCTCTCTCTCACTCTCTCACTCACATCTTCTCTTTCTCTCTCTCTCTCACTCACAGCTTCTCTCTCTCTCTCACAGCTTCTCTTTCTTTCTCTCTCACTCACAGCTTATCTTTCTCTGTCTCTCTCTCTCTCTCACTCACAGCTTCTCTTTATCTCTCTCTTACTCACAGCTTCTCTCTCTCTCTCACTCACAGCTTCTCCTTCTCTCTCTCACTCACAGCTTCTCTCTTTCTTTCTCTCTCTCACTCACAGCTTTTCTCTCTCACACACTCAAAGCATCTCTTTCTCTTTCTCTCTCTCACTCACAGCTTCTCTTTCTCTCTCTCTCACTCACAGCTTCTCCTTCTTCCTCTCTCTCACTCACAGCTTCTCTTTCTCCCTCTCTCTCTCACTCACAACTTCTCTCTCTCACTCACAGCTTCTCTTTCTCTCTCTCTCACTCACAGTTTCTCTTTCTCTTTCTAACTCACAGCTTCTATTTATCTCTCTCTCTCACTCACAGCTTCTTTCTCTCTCACTCACTCACAGCTTCTCCTTCTCTCTCTCTCAATCACATCTTCTCCTTCTCTTTCTCTCACTCACAGCTTCTCTCTCTCTATCACTCACTCACAGCTTCTCTCTCTCACCCACTCACAGCTTCTCTTTCTTTCTCTCTCTCTCACTCACAGCTTCTCTTTCTCTCTCTCACTCACAGCTTCTCTTTCTTTCTTTCTCTCTCTCACTCACAGCTTCTCTTTCTCTCTCTCTCTCACTCACAGGTTCTCTTTCTCTCTCTCTCTCTCACTCACAGCTTCTCTCTCTCTCACTCAGCTTCTCTTTCTCTGTCTCTCTCTAACTCACAGCTTGTCTTTATCTCTCTCTCTCACTCACAGCTTCTCTTTCTCTCTCTCTCTCTCACTCACAGCTTCTCTTTCACTCTCTCTCACTCACAGCTTCTCTCTCGCTCTCTCTCACTCACAGCTTCTCTCCTTCTCTCTCTCACAGCTTCTCTTCCTCTCTCACTATCTCACTAACAGCTTCTCTTTCTTTCCCTCTCTCTCTCACTCACAGCTTCTCTTTCTCTCTCTCTCTCACTCACAGCTTCTCTTTCTCTCTCTCTCACCCACAGCTTCTCTTTTTTTCTCTCTCTCTCACGCACAGCTTCTCTTTCTCTTTCTCTCTCTCACTCACAGCTTCTCTTTCTCTCTCTCTCTCACTCACAGTTTCTCTTTCTCTGTCTCTCTCTCACTCACAGCTTGTCTTTATCTCACTCTCTCACTCACAGCTTCTCTTTCTCTCTCTCTCTCTCACTCACAGCTTCTCTTTCTCTCTCTCTCTCACTCACAGCTTCTCTTTCTCTGTCTCTCTCTAACTCACAGCTTCTCTTTTTCTCTCTCTCACTCACAGCTTCTCTCTCACTCGCTCTCACTCACTCACAGCTTCTCTGTCTCTCTCTCACAACTTCTCTTTCTCTCTCTCTATCTCACTCACAGCTTCTCTTTCTCTGTCTCAGTAACTCACAGCTTCTCTATCTCTCTCTCACTCACAGCTTCTCTTTCTCTCTCTCTCTCTCTCACTCACAGCTTCTCTTTCACTCTCTCTCACTCACAGCTTCTCTCTCGCTCTCTCTCACTCACAGCTTATCTCTCTCTCTCACTCAGAATTATCTCTCTCTCACTCACTCACAGCTTCTCTCTCTCATTCACAGCTTCTCTTTCTGTCTCTCTCACTCACAGATTCTCTTTCTGTCTCTCTCACTCACAGCTTCTCTTTCTCCCTCTCTCTCTCACTCACAGCTTCTCTCTCTCACTCACAGCTTCTCTTTCTCTCTCTCTCTCTCTCACTCACAGCTTCTCTCTCGCTCTCTCACTCACTCACAGCTTCTCTGTCTCTCTCTCACAGCTTCTCTTTCTCTCTCTCTATCTCACTCACAGTTTCTATTTCTTTGTCTCAGTCTAACTCACAGCTTCTCTTTATCTCTCTCTCACTCCCAGCTTCTCTTTCTCTCTCTCTCTCTCTCACTCACAGCTTCTCTTTCACTCTCTCTCACTCACAGCTTCTCTCTCGCTCTCTCTCACTCACTCACAGCTTCTCTCCCTCTCTCACTATCTCACTCACAGCTTCTCTTTCTTTCCCTCTCTCTCTCACTCACAGCTTCTCTTTCTCTCTCTCTCTCACTCACAGCTTCTCTTTCTCTCTCTCTCACTCACAGCTTCTCTTTCTCTGTCTCTCTCTAATTCACAGCTTATCTTTATCTCTCTCTCACACGCACAGCTTCTCTTTCTCTCTCCCTCACTCACACCGTATCTTTCTCTCTCTCACTCTCTCACTCACATCTTCTCTTTCTCTCTCTCTCACTCACAGATTCTCTCTCTCTCACACAGCTTCTCTTTCTTTCTCTCTCACTCACAGCTTCTCTGTCTCTGTCTCTCTCTCTCACTCACAGCTTCTCTTTATCTCTCTCTCACTCACAGCTTCTCTCTCTCTCTCTCACTCAGCTTCTCTTTCTCTGTCTCTCTCTCTTACAGCTTGTCTTTATCTCTCTCACACACACACAGCTTCTCTTTCTCTCTCTCTCTCTCACTCACAGCTTCTCTTTCTCTCTCTCACTCACTCACTCACAGCTTCTCTCTCTCTTACTCACAGCTACTCTTTCTCTCTTTCTCACACTCTCAGCTTTTCTTTCGTTCCCTCTCTCACTCAGAGCTTCTCTTTCTCTCTCTCTTTCTCACTCAGCTTCTCTTTCTCCCTCTCTCACTCACAGCTTCTCTCTCTCTCTCACTCAGCTTCTCTTTCTCTCTCTCACTCACAGCTTCTCATTCTCTCTCTCACGCACATCTTCTCTCTCTCTCACTCACAGCTTCTCTCTCACACTCACAGCTTCTCTTTCTCTCTCTCTCTCTCACAGCTTCTTTTTCTCTCTCTCTCTCTCTCACAACTTCTCTCTCTCTCTCACTCACAGCTTCTCTTTCTCTCTCTCTCTCTCTCACTCACAGCTTCTCTTTCTCTGTCTCTCTCTAACTCACAGCTTCTCTTTATCTCTCTCTCACTCACAGCTTCTCTTTATCTCTCTCTCCCACTCACAGCTTCTCTTTCTCTCTCTCTCTCACTCAGAATTATCTCCCTCTCTCACTCACAGCTTCTCTTTCTGTCTCTCTCACTTACAGCTTCTCTTTCTGTCTATCTCACTCACAGCTTCTCTTTCTGTCTATCTCACTCACAGCTTCTCTTTCTCCCTCTCTCTCTCACTCACAGCTTCTCTCTCTCACTCACAGGTTCTCTTTCTCTCTCTCTCTCACTCACAGCTTCTCTTTCTCTTTCTCTCTCTCACTCACATCTTCTCTCTCTCACACACACACACAGCTTCTCTTTCTCTCTCTCTCTCTCACAGCTTCTCTTTCTCTCTCTCTCTCACTCACAGCTTCTCTCTCTCTCTCACTCACAGCTTCTCTTTCTCTCTCTCTCTCACTCACAGCTTCTCTTTCTCTGTCTCTCTCTAACTCACAGCTTCTCTTTTTCTCTCTCTCACTCACAGCTTCTCTTTCTCTCTCTCTCTCTCACTCACAGCTTCTCTTTCTCTCTCTCTCTCACTCACAGCTTCTCTTTCTCTGTCTCTCTCTAACTCACAGCTTCTCTTTTTCTCTCTCTCACTCACAGCTTCTCTTTCTCTCTCTCTCTCTCACAGCTTCTCTTTCTCTCTCTCTCTCACTCACAGCTTCTCTCTGTCTCTCTCTCACAACTTCTCTTTCTCTCTCTCTATCTCACTCACAGCTTCTCTTTATCTGTCTCAGTAACTCACAGCTTCTCTATCTCTCTCTCACTCACAGCTTCTCTTTCTCTCTCTCTCTCTCTCTCTCTCCCTCACATCTTCTCTTTCACTCTCTCTCACTCACAGCTTCTCTCTCGCTCTCTCTCACTCACAGCTTATCTCTCTCTCTCACACACAGCTTCTCTTCCTCTCTCACTATCTCACTCACAGCTTCTCTTTCTTTCCCTCTCTCTCTCACTCACAGCTTCTCTTTCTCTCTCTCTCTCACTCACAGCTTCTCTTTCTCTCTCTCACCCACAGCTTCTCTTTTTCTCTCTCTCTCTCACGCACAGCTTCTCTTTCTTTCTCTCTCTCTCTCTCACTCACAGCTTCTCTTTCTCTCTCTCTCTCACTCACAGCTTTTCTTTCTCTGTCTCTCTCCAACTCACAGCTTGTCTTTATCTCTCTCTCACTCACACAGCTTCTCTTTCTCTCTCCCTCACTCACACCGTCTCTTTCTCTCTCTCTCTCACTCTCTCACTCACATCTTCTCTTTCTCTCTCTCTCTCTCTCACTCACAGCTTCTCTCTCTCACACAGCTTCTCTTTCTTTCTCTCTCACTCACAGCTTATCTTCCTCTGTCTCTCTCTCTCACTCACAGCTTCTCTTTATCTCTCTCTTACTCACAGCTTCTCTCTCTCTCTCACTCACAGCTTCTCCTTCTCTCTCAAACTCACAGCTTCTCTCTTTCTCTCTCTCACTCACAGCTTATCTCTCTCTCACTCAAAGCATCTCTTTCTCTCTCTCTCACTCACAGCTTCTCTTTCTCTCTCTCTCACTCACAGCTTCTCTTTCTCCCTCTCTCTCACTCACAGCTTCTCTTTCTCCCTCTCTCTCTCACTCACAACCTCTCTCTCTCACTCACAGCTTCTCTTTCTCTCTCTCTCACTCACAGTTTCTCTTTCTCTTTCTCTCTCTAACTCACAGCTTCTATTTATCTCTCTCTCACTCACAGCTTCTCCTTCTCTCTCTCTCACTCACAGCTTCTCTCTCTCTCTCTATCACTCACTCACAGCTTCTCTCTCTCTCACTCACAGCTTCTCTTTCTTTCTCTCTCTCACTCACAGCTTCTCTTTCTCTCTCTCTCTCTCACTCACAGCTTCTCCTTCTCTCTCTCTCTCCCTCACTCACAGCTTCTCTCTCTCTTACTCACAGCTACTCTTTCTCTCTTTCTCACACTCAGCTTTTCTTTTGTTCCCTCTCTCACTCACAGCTTCTCTTTCTCTCTCTCTCACTCACAGCTTCTCTTTCTCTCTCTCTTTCTCACTCAGCTTCTCTTTCTCCCTCTCTCACTCACAGCTTCTCTCTCTCTCACTCAGCTTCTCTTTCTCTCTCTCTCACTCACAGCTTCTCATTCTCTCTCTCACTCAAAACTTCTCTCTCTCACTCACATCTTCTCTCTCTCTCTCACTCACAGCTCTCTTTCTTTCTCTCTCTCTCACAGCTTCTCTTTCTCTCTTTCACTCACAGCTTCTCTCTCTCTCTCACTCACAGCTTTTCTTTCTCTCTCTCTCTCTCTCACTCACAGCTTCTCTTTCTCTGTCTCTCTCTAACTCACAGCTTCTCTTTATCTCCCTCTCACTCACAGCTTCTCTTTGTCTCTCTCTCCCACTCACAGCTTCTCTTTCTCTCTCTTTCACTCACAGCTTCGCTATCGCTCTCTCTCACTCACTCACAGCTTCTCTCTCTCTCACACAGCTTCTCTTTCTCTCTCTCTATCTCACTCCCAGCTTCTCTTTCTCTCTCTCTCTCACTCACAGCTTCTCTTTCTCACTCTGCTTCTCTTTCTCTCTCTCTCACTCACAGCTTCTCTTTCTGTCTCTCTCACTCACAGCTTCTCTTTCTGTCTATCTCACTCACAGCTTCTCTTTCTGTCTATCTCACTCACAGCTTCTCTTTCTCCCTCTCTCTCTCACTCACAGCTTCTCTCTCTCACTCACAGCTTCTCTTTCTCTCTCTCACTCACAGCTTCTCTTTCTCTTTCTCTCTCTCACTCACATCTTCTCTCTCTCTCTCTCATTCTCAGCTTCTCTCTCTCACAGACAGCTTCTCTTTCTCTCTCTCTCTCACAGCTTCTCTTTCTCTCTCTCTCTCTCACTCACAGCTTCTCTCTCTCTCTCTCTCACTCACAGCTTCTCTTTCTCTCTCTCTCTCTCACTCACAGCTTCTCTTTCTCTGTCTCTCTCTAACTCACAGCTTCTCTTTTTTTCTCTCTCACTCACAGCTTTTCTCTCTCTCTCTCTCACTCACTCACAGCTTCTCTGTCTCTCTCTCACAACTTCTCTTTCTCTCTCTCTATCTCACTCACAGCTTCTCTTTCTCTGACTCAGTCTAACTCACAGCTTCTCTATCTCTCTCTCACTCACAGCTTCTCTTTCTCTCTCTCTCTCTCCCTCACAGCTTCTCTTTCACTCTCTCTCACTCACAGCTTCTCTCTCGCTCTCTCTCACTCACAGCTTCTCTCCCTCTCTCTCTCACAGCTTCTCTTCCTCTCTCACTATCTCACTAACAGCTTCTCTTTCTTTCCCTCTCTCTCTCACTCACAGCTTCTCTTTCTCTCTCTCTCTCACTCACAGCTTCTCTTTCTCTCTCTCTCACCCACAGCTTCTCTTTTTCTCTCTCTCTCTCACGCACAGCTTCTCTTTCTCTTTCTCTCTCTCACTCACAGCTTCTCTTTCTCTCTCTCTCACACTCACAGTTTCTCTTTCTCTGTCTCTCTCTCACTCACAGCTTGTCTTTATCTCTCTCTCTCACACACATCTTCTCTTAATCTCTCTCCCTCACTCACACCGTCTCTTTCTCTCTCTCTCTCACTCTCTCACTCACATCTTCTCTTTCTCTCTCTCTCTCACTCACAGCTTCTCTCTCTCTCTCACAGCTTCTCTTTCTTTCTCTCTCACTCACAGCTTATCTTTCTCTGTCTCTCTCTCTCTCTCACTCACAGCTTCTCTTTATCTCTCTCTTACTCACAGCTTCTCTCTCTCTCACTCACTCACAGCTTCTCCTTCTCTCTCTCACTCACAGCTTCTCTCTTTCTTTCTCTCTCTCACTCACAGCTTTTCTCTCTCAAAGCATCTCTTTCTCTTTCTTTCTCTCACTCACAGTTTCTCTTTCTCTCTCTCTCACTCACAGCTTCTCCTTCTCCCTCTCTCTCACTCACAGCTTCTCTTTCTCCCTCTCTCTCTCACTCACAACTTCTCTCTCTCACTCACAGCTTCTCTTTCTCTCTCTCTCTCACTCACAGTTTCTCTTTCTCTTTCTCTCTCTAACTCACAGCTTCTATTTATCTCTCTCTCTCACTCACAGCTTCTTTCTCTCTCTCTCTCACTCACAGTTTCTCCTTCTCTCTCTCTCAATCACATCTTCTCCTTCTCTTTCTCTCACTCACAGCTTCTCTCTCTCTATCACTCACTCACAGCTTCTCTCTCTCACACACTCACAGCTTCTCTTTCTTTCTCTCTCTCTCACTCACAGCTTCTCTTTCTCTCTCTCACTCACAGCTTCTCTTTCTTTCTTTCTCTCTCTCACTCACAGCTTCTCTTTCTCTCTCTCTCTCTCTCACTCACAGGTTCTCTTTCTCTCTCTCTCTCTCTCACTCACAGCTTCTCTCTCTCTCACTCAGCTTCTCTTTCTCTGTCTCTCTCTAACTCACAGCTTGTCTTTATCTCTCTCTCTCACTCACAGCTTCTCTTTCTCTCTCTCTCTCTCACTCACAGCTTCTCTTTCTCTCTCTCTCTCTCACTCACAGCTTCTCTTTCTCTGTCTCTCTCTAACTCACAGCTTCTCTTTTTCTCTCTCTCACTCACAGCTTCTCTCTCGCTCGCTCTCACTCACTCACAGCTTCTCTGTCTCTCTCTCACAACTTCTCTTTCTCTCTCTCTATCTCACTCACAGCTTCTCTTTCTCTGTCTCAGTAACTCACAGCTTCTCTATCTCTCTCTCACTCACAGCTTCTCTTTCTCTCTCTCTCTCTCTCACTCACAGCTTCTCTTTCACTCTCTCTCACTCACAGCTTCTCTCTCGCTCTCTCTCACTCACAGCTTATCTCTCTCTCTCACTCAGAATTATCTCTCTCTCACTCACTCACAGCTTCTCTCTCTCTCTCACAGCTTCTCTTTCTGTCTCTCTCACTCATAGCTTCTCTTTCTGTCTCTCTCACTCACAGCTTCTCTTTCTCCCTCTCTCTCTCACTCACAGCTTCTCTCTCTCACTCACAGCTTCTCTTTCTCTCTCTCTCTCTCACTCACAGCTTCTCTCTCGCTCTCTCACTCACTCACAGCTTCTCTGTCTCTCTCTCACAGCTTCTCTTTCTCTCTCTCTATCTCACTCACAGCTTCTATTTCTTTGTCTCAGTCTAACTCACAGCTTCTCTTTATCTCTCTCTCACTCACAGCTTCTCTTTCTCTCTCTCTCTCTCTCACTCACAGCTTCTCTTTCACTCTCTCTCACTCACAGCTTCTCTCTCGCTCTCTCTCACTCACTCACAGCTTCTCTCCCTCTCTCACTATCTCACTCACAGCTTCTCTTTCTTTCCCTCTCTCTCTCACTCACAGCTTCTCTTTCTCTCTCTCTCTCACTCACAGCTTCTCTTTCTCTCTCTCTCACTCACAGCTTCTCTATTTCTCTCTCTCTCACACTCACAGCTTCTCTTTTTCTCTCTCTCTCTCACGCACAGCTTCTCTATTTCTCTCTCTCACTCACTCACAGCTTCTCTTTCTCTCTCTGTCACTCACAGCTTCTCTTTCTCTGTCTCTCTCTAATTCACAGCTTATCTTTATCTCTCTCTCACACACACAGCTTCTCTTTCTCTCTCCCTCACTCACACCGTATCTTTCTCTCTCTCACTCTCTCACTCACATCTTCTCTTTCTCTCTCTCTCACTCACAGCTTCTCTGTCTCTGTCTCTCTCTCTCACTCACAGCTTCTCTTTATCTCTCTCTCACTCACAGATTCTCTCTCTCTCACACAGCTTCTCTTTCTTTCTCTCTCACTCACAGCTTCTCTGTCTCTGTCTCTCTCTCTCACTCACAGCTTCTCTTTATCTCTCTCTCACTCACAGCTTCTCTCTCTCTCTCTCACTCAGCTTCTCTTTCTCTATCTCTCTCTCTTACAGCTTGTCTTTATCTCTCTCACACACACACAGCTTCTCTTTCTCTCTCTCTCTCTCACTCACAGCTTCTCTTTCTCTCTCTCACTCACTCACTCACAGCTTCTCTCTCTCTTACTCACAGCTACTCTTTCTCACACTCTCAGCTTTTCTTTCGTTCCCTCTCTCACTCACAGCTTCTCTTTCTCTCTCTCTTTCTCACTCAGCTTCTCTTTCTCCCTCTCTCACTCACAGCTTCTCTCTCTCTCTCACTCAGCTTCTCTTTCTCTCTCTCACTCACAGCTTCTCATTCTCTCTCTCACTCACATCTTCTCTCTCTCTCACTCACAGCTTCTCTCTCTCACTCACAGCTTCTCTTTCTCTCTCTCTCTCTCACAGCTTCACTTTCTCTCTCTCTCTCTCACTCACAACTTCTCTCTCTCTCTCTCACTCACAGCTTCTCTTCCTCTCTCTCTCTCTCACTCACAGCTTCTCTTTCTCTGTCTCTCTCTAACTCACAGCTTCTCTTTATCTATCTCTCACTCACAGCTTCTCTTTATCTCTCTCTCCCACTCACAGCTTCTCATTCTCTCTCTCTCACACTCAGAATTATCTCTCTCTCTCACTCACAGCTTCTCTTTCTGTCTCTCTCACTCACAGCTTCTCTTTCACTCTCTCTTACTCACAGCTTCTCTCTCGCTCTCTCTCACTCACTCACAGCTTCTCTTTCTCTCTCTCACTCACAGCTTCTCTATTTCTCTCTCTCTCACTCACAGCTTCTCTTTCTCTCTCTCTCACTCACAGCTTCTCAATTTCTCTCTCACACTCACTCACAGCTTCTCTTTCTCTCTCTCACTCACAGCTTCTCTTTCTCTGTCTCTCTCTAACTCACAGCTTATCTTTATCTCTCTCACACACACACAGCTTCTCTTTCTCTCTCCCTCACTCACACCGTATCTTTCTCTCTCTCACTCTCTCACTCACATCTTCTCTTTCTCTCTCTCTCACTCACAGATTCTCTCTCTCTCACACAGCTTCTCTTTCTTTCTCTCTCTCTCACAGCTTCTCTATCTCTGTCTCTCTCTCTCACTCACAGCTTCTCTTTATCTCTCTCTCACTCACAGCTTCTCTCTCTCTCTCACTCAGCTTCTCTTTCTCTGTCTCTCTCTAACTTACAGCTAGTCTTTATCTCTCTCACACACACACAGCTTCTCTTTCTCTCTCTCTCTCACTCACAGCTTCTCTTTCTCTCTCTCTCTCACTCACACAGCTTCTCTCTCTCTTACTCACAGCTACTCTTTCTCTCTTTCTCACACTCTCAGCTTTTCTTTCGTTCCCTCTCTCACTCACAGCTTCTCTTTCTCTCTCTCTTTCTCACTCAGCTTCTCTTTCTCCCTCTCTCACTCACAGTTTCTCTCTCTCTCTCTCACTCAGCTTCTCTTTTTCTCTCTCACTCACAGATTCTCATTCTCTCTCTCACTCACATCTTCTCTCTCTCTCACTCACAGCTTCTCTCTCACTCACAGCTTCTCTTTCTCTCTCTCACACAGCTTCTCTTTCTCTCTCTCTCTCTCACTCACAGCTTCTCTCTCTCTCTCTCACTCACAGCTTCTCTTTCTCTCTCTCTCTCTCACTCAAAGCTTCTCTTTCTCTGTCTCTCTCTAACTCACAGCTTCTCTTTATCTCTCTCTCACAGCCTCTCTTTATCTCTCTCTCCCACTCACAGCTTCTCTTTCTCTCTCTCACTCAGAATTATCTCTCTCTCTCACTCACAGCTTCTCTTTCTGTCTCTCTCACTCACAGCTTCTCTTTCTGTCTATCTCACTCACAGCTTCTCTTTCTGTCTATCTCACTCACTCACAGCTTCTCTCTCTCACTCACAGCTTCTCTTTCTCTCTCTCTCTCACTCACAGCTTCTCTTTCTCTTTCTCTCTCTCACTCACATCTTCTCTCTCTCTCTCACTCTCAGCTTCTCTCTCTCTCACACAGCTTCTCTTTCTCTCTCTCACACACAGCTTCTCTTTCTCTCCATCTCTCACTCACAGCTTCTCTCTCTCTCTCTCACTCACAGCTTCTCTTTCTCTCTCTCTCTCACTCACAGCTTCTCTTTCTCTGTCTCTCTCTAACTCACAGCTTCTCTTTTTCTCTCTCTCACTCACAGCTTCTCTCTCGCTCGCTCGCTCTCACTCACTCACAGCTTCTCTGTCTCTCTCTCACAACTTCTCTTTCTCTCTCTTTATCTCACTCACAGCTTCTCTTTCTCTGTCTCAGTAACTCACAGCTTCTCTATCTCTCTCTCACTCACAGCTTCTCTTTCTCTCTCTCTCTCTCACTCACAGCTTCTCTTTCACTCTCTCTCACTCACAGCTTCTCACTCGCTCTCTCTCACTCACAGCTTATCTCTCTCTCTCTCACTCAGAATTATCTCTCTCTCACTCACTCACAGCTTCTCTCTCTCTCTCACTCACAACTTCTCTTTCTGTCTCTCTCACTCACAGCTTCTCTTTCTGTCTCTCTCACTCACAGCTTCTCTTTCTCCCTCTCTCTCTCACTCACAGCTTCTCTCTCTCACTCACAGCTTCTCTTTCTCTCTCTCTCTCTCTCACTCACAGCTTCTCTCTCGCTCTCTCACTCACTCACAGCTTCTCTGTCTCTCTCTCACAGCTTCTCTTTCTCTCTCTCTATCTCACTCACAGCTCCTATTTCATTGTCTCAGTCGAACTCACAGCTTCTCTTTATCTCTCTCTCACTCACAGCTTCTCTTTCTCTCTCTCACTCATTGCTTCTCTTTCTCTCTCTCTCTCTCACTCACAGCTTCTCTTTCTCTTTCTCTCTCTCACTCACATCTTCTCTCACTCTCAGCTTCTCTCTCTCACACACTCACAGCTTCTCTTTCTCTCTCTCTCTCACAGCTTCTCTTTCTCTCTCTCTCTCTCACTCACAGATTCTCTTTCTCTGTCTCTCTCTAACTCACAGCTTCTCTTTTTCTCTCTCTCACTCAAAGCTTCTCTCTTTCTTTCTCTCTCTCTCTCTCTCACTCACAGCTTCTGTTTCTCTCTCTCTCTAACTCACAGCTTCTCTCATTCTCTCACTCACAGCTTCTCTTTCTTTCCCTCTCTCTCTCACTCACAGCTTCTCTTTCTCTCTCTCTCTCTCACTCACAGCTTCTCTTTCTCTCTCTCTCTCTCTCTCACTCTCACTCACAGCTTCTCTTTCTCTGTCTCTCACTAACTCACAGCTTCTCTTTATCTCTCTCTCTCACTCACAGCTTCTCTTTCTCTATCTCTCTCACTCACAGCTTCTCTTTCTCTCTCTCTCACTCACAGCTTCTCTCTCGCTTGCTCTCACTCACAGCTTCTCTCTCTCACAGCTTCTCTTTCTCTCTCTCTATCTCACTCACAGCTTCTCTTTCTCTCTCTCTTTCTCACTCACAGCTTCTCTTTCTCTTTCTCTCTCTCACTCACAGCTTCTCTTTCTCTCTCTCACACACGCACAGCATCTCTTTCTCACTCAGCTTCTCTTTCTCTCTCTCTCTCACTCACAGCTTCTCTTTCTCTCTCTCTCACTCACAGCTTCTCTTTCTCTCTCTCTCTCACTCACATCTTCTCTTTCGCTCTCTGTCACTGTCACAGCTTCTCTCTCTCTCACTCACTCAATCTCACCCACAGCTTCTCTTTATCTCTCTCACACACTCACAGCTTCTCTCTCTCTCTCTCTCACTCACTGCTTATCTCTCTCTCTCACTCAGAATTATCTCTCTCTCACTCACTCACAGCTTCTCTCTCTCTCACTCACAGCTTCTCTTTCTGTCTCTCTCACTCACAGCTTCTCTTTCTCCCTCTCTCTCTCACTCACAGCTTCTCTCTCTCACTCACAGCTTCTCTTTCTCTCTCTCTCTCACTCACAGCTTCTCTCTTGCTCTCTCACTCACTCACAGCTTCTCTGTCTCTCTCTCACAGCTTCTCTTTCTCTCTCTCTATCTCACTCACAGATTCTATTTCTTTGTCTCAGTCTAACTCACAGCTTCTCTTTATCTCTCTCTCACTCACAGCTTCTCTTTCTCTCTCTCTCTCTCTCACTCACAGCTTCTCTTTCACTCTCTCTCACTCACAGCTTCTCTCTCGCTCGCTCTCACTCACTCACAGCTTCTCTTTCTCTCTCTCTCACTCACAGCTTCTCTATTTCTCTCTCTCTCTCACTCACAGCTTCTCTTTCTCTCTCTCTCACTCACAGCTTCTCTATTTCTCTCTCACACTCACTCACAGCTTCTCTTTCTCTCTCTCACTCACAGCTTCTCTTTCTCTGTCTCTCTCTAACTCACAGCTTATCTTTATCTCTCTCACACACACACAGCTTCTCTTTCTCTCTCCCTCACTCACTCCGTATCTTTCTCTCTCTCACTCTCTCACTCACATCTTCTCTTTCTCTCTCTCTCACTCACAGATTCTCTCTCTCTCACACAGCTTCTCTTTCTTTCTCTCTCACTCACAGCTTCTCTATCTCTGTCTCTCTCTCTCTCACTCACAGCTTCTCTTTATCTCTCTCTCACTCACAGCTTCTCTCTCTCTCTCACTCAGCTTCTCTTTCTCTGTCTCTCTAACTTACAGCTAGTCTTTATCTCTCTCACACACACACAGCTTCTCTTTCTCTCTCTCTCTCTCTCACTCACAGCTTCTCTTTCTCTCTCTCTCTCTCTCTCACTCACTCACAGCTTCTCTCTCTCTTACTCACAGCTACTCTTTCTCTCTTTCTCACACTCTCAGCTTTTCTTTCGTTCCCTCTCTCACTCACAGATTCTCTTTCTCTCTCTCTTTCTCACTCAGCTTCTCTTTCTCCCTCTCTCACTCACAGCTTCTCTCTCTCTCTCTCACTCAGCTTCTCTTTCTCTCTCTCACTCACAGCTTCTCATTCTCTCTCTCACTCACATCTTCTCTCTCTCTCACTCACAGCTTCTCTCTCACTCACAGCTTCTCTTTCTCTCTCTCTCACAGCTTCTCTTTCTCTCTCTCTCTCTCACTCACAGCTTCTCTCACTCTCTCTCTCACTCACAGCTTCTCTTTCTCTCTCTCTCTCTCACTCACAGCTTCTCTTTCTCTGTCTCTCTCTAACTCACAGCTTCTCTTTATCTCTCTCTCACAGCCTCTCTTTATCTCTCTCTCCCACTCACAGCTTCTCTTTCTCTCTCTCTCACTCAGAATTATCTCTCTCACTCACTCACAGCTTCTCTTTCTGTCTCTCTCACTTACAGCTTCTCTTTCTGTCTATCTCACTCACAGCTTCTCTTTCTCCCTCTCTCTATCACTCACAGCTTCTCTCTCTCACTCACAGCTTCTCTTTCTCTCTCTCTCTCTCACTCACAGCTTCTCTTTCTCTTTCTCTCTCTCACTCACATCTTCTCTCTCTCTCTCTCACTCTCAGCTTCTCTCTCTCACACACAGCTTCTCTTTCTCTCTCTCTCTCACAGCTTCTCTTTCTCTCCCTCTCTCACTCACAGCTTCTCTCTCTCTCTCTCACTCACAGCTTCTCTTTCTCTCTCTCTCACTCACTCACAGCTTCTCTTTCTCTGTCTCTCTCTAACTCACAGCTTCTCTTTTTCTCTCTCTCACTCACAGCTTCTCTCTCGCTCGCTCTCACTCACTCACAGCTTCTCTGTCTCTCTCTCACAACTTCTCTTTCTCTCTCTCTATCTCACTCACAGCTTCTCTTTCTCTGTCTCAGTAACTCACAGCTTCTCTATCTCTCTCTCACACACAGCTTCTCTTTCTCTCTCTCTCTCTCACTCACAGCTTCTCTTTCACTCTCTCTCACTCACAGCTTCTCTCGCTCTCTCTCACTCACAGCTTATCTCTCTCTCTCTCACTCAGAATTATCTCTCTCTCACTCACTCACAGCTTCTCTCTCTCTCTCACTCACAGCTTCTCTTTCTGTCTCTCTCACTCACAGCTTTTCTTTCTGTCTCTCTCACTCACAGCTTCTCTTTCTCCCTCTCTCTCTCACTCACAGCTTCTCTCTCTCACTCACAGCTTCTCTTTCTCTCTCTCTCTCTCTCACTCACAGCTTCTCTCTCGCTCTCTCACTCACTCACAGCTTCTCTGTCTCTCTCTCACAGCTTCTCTTTCTCTCTCTCTATCTCACTCACAGCTTCTATTTCTTTGTCTCAGTCTAACTCACAGCTTCTCTTTATCTCTCTCTCACTCACAGCTTCTCTTTCTCTCTCTCTCTCTCTCTCACTCACAGCTTCTCTTTCACTCTCTCTCACTCACAGCTTCTCTCTCACTCTCTCTCACTCACTCACAGCTTCTCTCCCTCTCTCACTATCTCACTCACAGCTTCTCTTTCTTTCCCTCTCTCTCTCACTCACAGCTTCTCTTTCTCTCTCTCTCTCACTCACAGCTTCTCTTTCTCTCTCTCTCACTCACAGCTTCTCTATTTCTCTCTCTCTCTCACTCACAGCTTCTCTTTCTCTCTCTCTCACTCACAGCTTCTCTATTTCTCTCTCTCACTCACTCACAGCTTCTCTTTCTCTCTCTCTCACTCACAGCTTCTCTTTCTCTGTCTCTCTCTAATTCACAGCTTATCTTTATCTCTCTCTCACACACAGAGCTTCTCTTTCTCTCACCCTCACTCACACCGTATCTTTCTCTCTCTCACTCTCTCACTCACATCTTCTCTTTCTCTCTCTCTCACTCACAGATTCTCTCTCTCACACACAGCTTCTCTTTCTTTCTCTCTCACTCACAGCTTCTCTTTCTCTATCTCTCTCTCTCACTCACAGCTTCTCTTTATCTCTCTCTCACTCACAGCTTCTCTCTCTCTCTCTCACTCAGCTTCTCTTTCCCTGTCTCTCTCTAACTTACAGCTTGTCTTTATCTCTCTCACACACACACAACTTCTCTTTCTCTCTCTCTCTCTCTCACTCACAGCTTCTCTTTCTCTCTCTCTCTCACTCACTCACAGCTTCTCTCTCTCTTACTCACAGCTACTCTTTCTCTCTTTCTCACACTCTCAGCTTTTCTTTCATTCCCTCTCTCACTCACAGCTTCTCTTTCTCTCTCTCTTTCTCACTCAGCTTCTCTTTCTCCCTCTCTCACTCACAGCTTCTCTCTCTCTCTCACTCAGCTTCTCTTTCTCTCTCTCACTCACAGCTTCTCATTCTCTCTCTCACTCACATCTTCTCTCTCTCTCACTCACAGCTTCTCTCTCTCACTCACAGCTTCTCTTTCTCTCTCTCTCTCTCTCTCTCTCACAGCTTCTCTTTCTCTCTCTCTCTCTCACTCACAGCTTCTCTCTCTCTCTCTCTCACTCACAGCTTCTCTTTCTCTCTCTCTCTCTCTCTCACTCATAGCTTCTCTTTCTCTGTCTCTCTCTAACTCACAGCTTCTCTTTATCTCTCTCTCACTCACAGCTTCTCTTTATCTCTCTCTCCCACTCACAGCTTCTCTTTCTCTCTCTCTCACTCAGAATTATCTCTCTCTCTCACTCACAGCTTCTCTTTCTGTCTCTCTCACTTACAGCTTCTCTTTCTGTCTAGCTCACTCACAGCTTCTCTTTCTGTCTATCTCACTCACAGCTTCTCTTTCTCCCTCTCTCTCTCACTCACAGCTTCTCTCTCTCACTCACAGCTTCTCTTTCTCTCTCTCTCTCTCACTCACAGCTTCTCTTTCTCTTTCTCTCTCTCACTCACATCTTCTCTCTCTCTCTCTCACTCTCAGCTTCTCTCTCTCACACAGCTTCTCTTTCTCTCTCTCACACCTTCTCTTTCTCTCTCTCTCTCACTCACAGCTTCTCTCTCTCTCTCACTCACAGCTTCTCTTTCTCTCTCTCTCTCTCACTCACAGCTTCTCTTTCTCTGTCTCTCTCTAACTCACAGCTTCTCTTTTTCTCTCTCTCACTCACAGCTTCTCTCTCACTCGCTCTCACTCACTCACAGCTTCTCTGTCTCTCTCTCACAACTTCTCTTTCTCTCTCTCTATCTCACTCACAGCTTCTATTTCTCTGTCTCAGTAACTCACAGCTTCTCTATCTATCTCTCACTCACAGCTTCTCTTTCTCTCTCTCTCTCTCTCACTCACAGCTTCTCTTTCACTCTCTCTCACTCACAGCTTCTCTCTCGCTCTCGCTCTCTCACTCAGAATTATCTCTCTCTCACTCACTCACAGCTTCTCTCTCTCTCTCACTCACAGCTTCTCTTTCTGTCTCTCTCACTCACAGCTTCTCTTTCTGTCTCTCTCACTCACAGCTTCTCTCTCTCACTCACAGCTTCTCTTTCTCTCTCTCTCTCTCTCACTCACAGCTTCTCTCTCGCTCTCTCACTCACTCACAGCTTCTCTGTCTCTCTCTCACAGCTTCTCTTTCTCTCTCTCTATCTCACTCACAGCTTCTATTTCTTTGTCTCAGTCTAACTCACAGCTTCTCTTTATCTCTCTCTCACTCACAGCTTCTCTTTCTCTCTCTCTCTCTCACTCACAGCTTCTCTTTCACTCTCTCTCACTCACAGCTTCTCTCTCGCTCTCTCTCACTCACTCACAGCTTTTCTCCCTCTCTCACTATCTCACTCACAGCTTCTCTTTCTTTCCATCTCTCTCTCACTCACAGCTTCTCTCTCTCTCTCTCTCTCACTCACAGCTTCTCTTTCTCTCTCTCACTCACAGCTTCTCTATTTCTCTCTCTCTCTCACTCACAGCTTCTCTTTCTCTCTCTCTCACTCACAGCTTCTCTATTTCTCTCTCTCACTCACTCACGGCTTCTCTTTCTCTCTCTCACTCACAGCTTCTCTTTCTCTGTCTCTCTCTAATTCACAGCTTATCTTTATCTCTCTCTCACACACACAGCTTCTCTTTCTCTCTCCCTCACTCACACCGTATCTTTCTCTCACACAGCTTCTCTTTCTTTCTCTCTCACTCACAGCTTCTCTATCTCTGTCTCTCTCTCTCACTCACAGCTTCTCTTTATATCTCTCTCACTCAAAGCTTCTCTCTCTCTCTCACTCAGCTTCTCTTTCTCTGTCTCTCTCTAACTTACAGCTTGTCTTTATCTCTCTCACACACACACAGCTTCTCTTTCTCTCTCTCTCTCTCACTCACAGCTTCTCTTTCTCTCTCTCTCTCACTCACTCACAGCTTCTCTCTCTCTTACTCACAGCTACTCTTTCTCTCTTTCTCACACTCTCAGCTTTTCTTTCATTCCCTCTCTCACTCACAGCTTCTCTTTCTCTCTTTCTCACTCAGCTTCTCTTTCTCCCTCTCTCACTCACAGCTTCTCTCTCTCTCTCTCACTCAGCTTCTCTTTCTCTCTCTCACTCACAGCTTCTCATTCTCTCTCTCACTCACAGCTTCTCTCTCTCTCACTCACAGCTTCTCTCTCTCACTCACAGCTTCTTTTTCTCTCTCTCTCTCACAGCTTCTCTTTCTCTCTCTCTCTCTCACTCACAGCTTCTCTCTCTCTCTCACTCACAGCTTCTCTTTCTCTTTCTCTCTCTCTCACTCACAGCTTCTCTTTCTCTGTCTCTCTCTAACTCACAGCTTCTCTTTATCTCTCTCTCACTCACAGCTTCTCTTTATCTCTCTCTCCCACTCACAGCTTCTCATTCTCTCTCTCTCACTCAGAATTATCTCTCACTCACAGCTTCTCTTTCTGTCTCTCTCACTTACAGCTTCTCTTTCTGTCTATCTCACTCACAGCTTCTCTTTCTGTCTATCTCACTCACAGCTTCTCTTTCTGTCTATCTCTCTCACAGCTTCTCTTTCTCCCTCTCTCTCTCACTCACAGCTTCTCTCTCTCACAGCTTCTCTTTCTCTCTCTCTCTCTCACTCACAGCTTCTCTTTTTCTTTCTCTCTCTCACTCACATCTTCTCTCTCTCTCTCACTCTCAGCTTCTCTCTCTCACACACAGCTTCTCTTTCTCTCTCTCTCACAGCTTCTCTTTCTCTCTCTCTCTCACTCACAGCTTCTCTCTCTCTCTCACTCACAGCTTCTCTTTCTCTCTCTCTCTCTCACTCACAGCTTCTCTTTCTCTGTCTCTCTCTAACTCACAGCTTCTCTTTTTCTCTCTCTCACTCACAGCTTCTCTTTCGCTCGCTCTCACTCACTCACAGCTTCTCTGTCTCTCTCTCACAACTTCTCTTTCTCTCTCTCTATCTCACTCACAGCTTCTCTTTCTCTGTCTCAGTAACTCACAGCTTCTCTATCTCTCTCTCACTCACAGCTTCTCTTTCTCTCTCTCTCTCTCTCACTCACAGCTTCTCTTTCACTCTCTCTCACTCACAGCTTCTCTCTCGCTCTCTCTCACTCACAGCTTATCTCCCTCTCTCTCTCACAGCTTCTCTTCCTCTCTCACTATCTCACTCACAGCTTCTCTTTCTTTCCCTATCTCTCTCACTCACAGCTTCTCTTTCTCTCTCTCTCTCACTCACAGCTTCTCTTTCTCTCTCTCACCCACAGCTTCTCTTTTTCTCTCTCTCTCTCACGCACAGCTTCTCTTTCTTTCTCTCTCTCTCTCTCTCACAGCTTCTCTTTCTCTCTCTCTCTCACTCACAGCTTCTCTTTCTCTGTCTCTCTCCAACTCACAGCTTGTCTTTATCTCTCTCTCACTCACACAGCTTCTTTTTCTCTCTCCCTCACTCACACCGTCTCTTTCTCTCTCTCTCTCACTCTCACTCACATCTTCTCTTTCTCTCTCTCTCTCTCTCACTCACAGCTTCTCTCTCTCACACAGCTTCTCTTTCTTTCTCTCTCACTCACAGCTTATCTTCCTCTGTCTCTCTCACTCACAGCTTCTCTTTATCTCTCTCTTACTCACAGCTTCTCTCTCTCTCACTCACAGCTTCTCCTTCTCTCTCTCACTCACAGCTTCTCTCTTTCTCTCTCTCACTCACAGCTTCTCTCTCTCTCACACTCAAAGCGTCTCTTTCTCTCTCTCTCTCTCACTCACAGCTTCTCTTTCTCTCTCTCTCACTCACAGCTTCTCTTTCTCCCTCTCTCTCACTCACAGCTTCTCTTTCTCCCTCTCTCTCTCACTCACAACCTCTCTCTCTCACTCACAGCTTCTCTTTCTCTCTCACTCACTCACAGTTTCTCTTTCTCTTTCTCTCTCTAACTCACAGCTTCTATTTATCTCTCTCTCTCACTCACAGCTTCTCTTTCTCTCTCTCTCACTCACAGCTTCTCATTCTCTCTCTCTCACTCACAGCTTCTCCTTCTCTCTCTCTCACTCACAGCTTCTCTCTCTCTCTATCACTCACTCACAGCTTCTCTCTCTCTCTCACTCACAGCTTCTCTTTCTTTCTCTCTCTCACTCACAGCTTCTCTTTCTCTCTCTCTCTCACTCACAGGTTCTCTTTCTCTCTCTCTCTCTCACTCACAGCTTCTCTCTCTCTCTCTCTCACTCAGCTTTTCTTTCTCTGTCTCTCTCTAACTCACAGCTTGTCTTTATCTCTCTCACTCACTCACAGCTTCTCTTTTTCTCTCTCTCTCTCTCTCTCTCACTCACAGCTTCTCCTTCTCTCTCTCTCTCTCACTCACTCACAGCTTCTCTCTCTTACTCACAGCTACTCTTTCTCTCTTTCTCACACTCAGCTTTTCTTTTGTTCCCGCTCTCACTCACAGCTTCTCTTTCTCTCTCTCTCACTCACAGCTTCTCTTTCTCTCTCTCTTTCTCACTCAGCTTCTCTTTCTCCCTCTCTCACTCACAACTTCTCCCTCTCTCTCACTCAGCTTCTCTTTCTCTCTCTCTCACTCACAGCTTCTCATTCTCTCTCTCACTCAAAACTTCTCTCTCTCTCACTCACAGCTTCTCTCTCTCTCTCACTCACAGCTTCTCTTTCTTTCTCTCTCTCTCACAGCTTCTCTTTCTCTCTCTCTCTCACTCACAGCTTCTCTCCCTCTCTCTCACTCACAGCTTTTCTTTCTCTCTTTCTCTCTCTCACTCACAGCTTCTCTTTATCTGTCTCTCTCTAACTCACAGCTTCTCTTTATCTCTCTCTCACTCACAGCTTCTCTTTCTCTCTCTCTCCCACTCACAGCTTCTCTTTCTCTCTCTTTCACTCACAGCTTCGCTATCGCTCTCTCTCACTCACTCACAGCTTCTCTCTCTCTCACACAGCTTCTCTTTCTCTCTCTCTATCTCACTCCCAGCTTCTCTTTCTCTCTCTCTCTCACTCACAGCTTCTCTTTCTCACTCTGCTTCTCTTTCTCTCTCTCTCACGCACAGCTTCTCTTTCTCTCTCTCACTCACAGCTTCTCTTTCTCTCTCTCTCTCACTCACAGCTCCTCTTTCGCTCGCTCTCTATCACTGTCACAGCTTCTCTCTCTCTCACGCACTCTCACTCACAGCTTCTCTTTCTCTTTCTCTCACTCACTCACAACTTCTCTCTCTCTTACTCACAGCTACTCTTTCTCTCTTTCTCACACTCTCAGCTTTTCTTTCGTTCCCTCTCTCACTCACAGCTTCTCTTTCTCTCTCTCTTTCTCACTCAGCTTCTCTTTCTCCCTCTCTCACTCACAGCTTCTCTCTCTCTCTCACTCAGCTTCTCTTTCTCTCTCTCTCTCACTCACACCTTCTCATTCTCTCTCTCACTCACATCTTCTCTCTCTCTCTCACTCACAGCTTCTCTCTCTCACTCACAGCTTCTCTTTTTCTCTCTCTCTCTCACAGCTTCTCTTTCTCTCTCTCTCTCTCTCACAGCTTCTCTCTCTCTCTCACTCACAGCTTCTCTTTCTCTCTCTCTCTCACTCACAGCTTCTCTTTCTCTGTCTCTCTCTAACTCACAGCTTCTCTTTATCTCTCTCTCACTCACAGCTTCTCTTTATCTCTCTCTCCCACTCACAGCTTCTCTTTCTCTCTCTCTCACTCAGAATTATCTCTCTCTCTCACTCACAGCTTCTCTTTCTGTCTCTCTCACTCACAGCTTCTCTTTCTGTCTATCTCACTCACAGCTTCTCTTTCTGTCTATATCACTCACAGCTTCTCTTTCTCCCTCTCTCTCTCACTCACAGCTTCTCTCTCTCACTCACAGCTTCTCTTTCTCTCTCTCACTCACAGCTTCTCTTTCTCTTTCTCTCTCTCACTCACATCTTCTCTCTCTCTCTCATTCTCAGCTTCTCTCTCTCACACACAGCTTCTCTTTCTCTCTCTCTCTCACAGCTTCTCTTTCTCTCTCTCTCTCTCACTCACAGCTTCTCACTCTCTCTCTCACTCACAGCTTCTCTTGCTCTCTCTCTCTCTCTCACTCACAGCTTCTCTTTCTCTGTCTCTCTCTAACTCACAGCTTCTCTTTTTCTCTCTCTCACTCACAGCTTCTCTCTCGCTCTCTCTCACTCACTCACAGCTTCTCTGTCTCTCTCTCACAACTTCTCTTTCTCTCTCTCTATCTCACTCACAGCTTCTCTTTCTCTGTCAGTCTAACTCACAGCTTCTCTATCTCTCTCTCACTCACAGCTTCTCTTTCTCTCTCTCTCTCACTCACAGCTTCTCTTTCACTCTCTCTCACTCACAGCTTCTCTCTCGCTCTCTCTCACTCACAGCTTCTCTCCCTCTCTCTCTCACAGCTTCTCTTCCTCTCTCACTATCTCACTAACAGCTTCTCTTTCTTTCCCTCTCTCTCTCACTCACAGCTTCTCTTTCTCTCTCTCTCTCACTCACAGCTTCTCTTTCTCTCTATCTCACCCACAGCTTCTCTTTTTCTCTCTCTCTCTCACGCACAGCTTCTCTTTCTCTTTCTCTCTCTCACTCACAGCTTCTATTTCTCTCTCTCTCTCACTCACAGTTTCTCTTTCTCTGTCTCTCTCTCACTCACAGCTTGTCTTTATCTCTCTCTCTCTCACACATCTTCTCTTAATCTCTCTCCCTCACTCACACCGTCTCTTTCTCTCTCTCTCTCACTCTCTCACTCACATCTTCTCTTTCTCTCTCTCTCTCACTCACAGCTTCTCTCTCTCTCACACAGCTTCTCTTTCTTTCTTTCTCACTCACAGCTTATCTTTCTCTGTCTCGCTCTCTCTCTCACTCACAGCTTCTCTTTATCTCTCTCTTACTCACAGCTTCTCTCTCTCTCACTCACAGCTTCTCCTTCTCTCTCTCACTCACAGCTTCTCTCTTTCTTTCTCTCTCTCACTCACAGCTTTTCTCTCTCTCACACTCAAAGCATCTCTTTCTCTTTCTCTCTCTCACTCACAGCTTCTCTTTCTCTCTCTCTCACTCACAGCTTCTCCTTCTCCCTCTCTCTCACTCACAGCTTCTCTTTCTCCCTCTCTCTCTCACTCACAACTTCTCTCTCTCACTCACAGATTCTCTTTCTCTCTCTCTCACTCACAGTTTCTCTTTCTCTTTCTAACTCACAGCTTCTATTTATCTCTCTCTCTCTCACAGCTTCTTTCTCTCTCTCTCACTCACAGCTTCTCCTTCTCTCTCTCTCAATCACATCTTCTCCTTCTCTTTCTCTCACTCACAGCTTCTCTCTCTCTATCACTCACTCACAGCTTCTCTCTCTCACACACTCACAGCTTCTCTTTCTTTCTCTCTCTCTCACTCACAGCTTCTCTTTCTCTCTCTCACTCACAGCTTCTCTTTCTTTCTTTCTCTCTCTCACTCACAGCTTCTCTTTCTCTCTCTCTCTCACTCACAGGTTCTCTTTCTCTCTCTCTCTCTCTCACTCACAGCTTCTCTCTCTCTCACTCAGCTTCTCTTTCTCTGTCTCTCTCTAACTCACAGCTTGTCTTTATCTCTCTCTCTCACTCACAGCTTCTCTTTCTCTCTCCCTCTCTCACTCACAGCTTCTCTTTCACTCTCTCTCACTCACAGCTTCTCTCTCGCTCTCTCTCACTCACAGCTTCTCTCCCTCTCTCTCTCACAGCTTCTCTTCCTCTCTCACTATCTCACTAACAGCTTCTCTTTCTTTCCCTCTCTCTCTCACTCACAGCTTCTCTTTCTCTCTCTCTCACTCACAGCTTCTTTTTCTCTCTCTCTCACCCACAGCTTCTCTTTTTTTCTCTCTCTCTCACGCACAGCTTCTCTTTCTCTTTCTCTCTCTCACTCACAGCTTCTCTTTCTCTCTCTCTATCACTCACAGTTTCTCTTTCTCTGTCTCTCTCTCACTCACAGCTTGTCTTTATCTCTCTCTCTCACACACATCTTCTCTTAATCTCTCTCCCTCACTCACACCGTCTCTTTCTCTCTCTCTCTCTCTCACTCTCTCACTCACATCTTCTCTTTCTCTCTCTCTCTCTCTCACTCACAGCTTCTCTCTCTCTCTCACAGCTTCTCTTTCTTTCTCTCTCACTCAGCTTATCTTTCTCTGTCTCTCTCTCTCTCTCACTCACAGCTTCTCTTTATCTCTCTCTTACTCACAGCTTCTCTCTCTCTCTCACTCACAGCTTCTCCTCCTCTCTCTCCCTCACAGCTTCTCTCTTTCTTTCTCTCTCTCACTCACAGCTTTTCTCCCTCTCACACTCAAAGCATCTCTTTCTCTTTCTCTCTCTCACTCACAGCTTCTCTTTCTTTCTCTCTCTCTCACTCACAGCTTCTCCTTCTCCCTCTCTCTCACTCACAGCTTCTCTTTCTGCCTCTCTCTCTCACTCACAACTTCTCTCTCTCACTCACAGCTTCTCTTTCTCTCTCTCTCACTCACAGTTTCTCTTTCTCTTTCTAACTCACAGCTTCTATTTATCTCTCTCTCACTCACAGCTTCTTTCTCTCTCTCTCACTCACAGCTTCTCCTTCTCTCTCTCTCAATCACATCTTCTCCTTCTCTTTCTCTCACTCACAGCTTCTCTCTCTCTATCACTCACTCACAGCTTCTCTCTCTCACACTCACAGCTTCTCTTTCTTTCTCTCTCTCTCACTCAGAGCTTCTCTTTCTCTCTCTCACTCACAGCTTCTCTTTCTTTCTTTCTCTCTCTCACTCACAGCTTCTCTTTCTCTCTCTCTCTCACTCACAGGTTCTCTTTCTCTCTCTCTCTCTCTCACTCACAGCTTCTCTCTCTCTCACTCAGCTTCTCTTTCTCTGTCTCTCTCTAACTCACAGCTTGCCTTTATCTCTCTCTCTCACTCACAGCTTCTCTTTCTCTCTCTCTCTCTCACTCACAGCTTCTCTTTCTCTCTCTCTCTCACTCACAGCTTCTCTTTCTCTGTCTCTCTCTAACTCACAGCTTCTCTTTTTCTCTCTCTCACTCACAGCTTCTCTCTCGCTCGCTCTCACTCACTCACAGCTTCTCTGTCTCTCTCTCACAACTTCTCTTTCTCTCTCTCTATCTCACTCACAGCTTCTCTTTCTCTGTCTCAGTAACTCACAGCTTCTCTATCTCTCTCTCACTCACAGCTTCTCTTTCTCTCTCTCTCACTCACAGCTTCTCTTTCACTCTCTCTCACTCACAGCTTCTCTCTCGCTCTCTCTCACTCACAGCTTATCTCTCTCTCTCACTCAGAATTATCTCTCTCTCACTCACTCACAGCTTCTCTCTCTCACTCACAGCTTCTCTTTCTGTCTCTCTCACTCACAGCTTCTCTTTCTGTCTCTCTCACTCACAGCTTCTCTTTCTCCCTCTCTCTCTCACTCACAGCTTCTCTCTCTCACTCACAGCTTCTCTTTCTCTCTCTCTCTCTCTCACTCACAGCTTCTCTCTCGCTCTCTCACTCACTCACAGCTTCTCTGTCTCTCTCTCACAGCTTCTCTTTCTCTCTCTCTATCTCACTCACAGCTTCTATTTCTTTGTCTCAGTCTAACTCACAGCTCCTCTTTATCTCTCTCTCACTCACAGCTTCTCTTTCTCTCTCTCTCTCTCTCACTCACAGCTTCTCTTTCACTCTCTCTCACTCACAGCTTCTCTCTCCCTCTCTCTCACTCACTCACAGCTTCTCTACCTCTCTCACTATCTCACTCACAGCTTCTCTTTCTTTCCCTCTCTCTCTCACTCACAGCTTCTCTTTCTCTCTCTCTCTCACTCACAGCTTCTCTTTCTCTCTCTCTCACTCACAGCTTCTCTATTTCTCTCTCTCTCACACTCACAGCTTCTCTTTCTCTCTCTCACACTCACAGCTTCTCTATTTCTCTCACTCACTCACTCACAGCTTCTTTTTCTCTCTCTCTCACTCACAGCTTCTCTTTCTCTGTCTCTCTCTAATTCACAGCTTATCTTTATCTCTCTCTCACACACACAGCTTCTCTTTCTCTCTCCCTCACTCACACCGTATCTTTCTCTCTCTCACTCTCTCACTCACATCTTCTCTTTCTCTCTCTCTCACTCACAGATTCTCTCTCTCTCACACAGCTTCTCTTTCTTTCTCTCTCACTCACAGCTTCTCTGTCTCTGTCTCTCTCTCTCACTCACAGCTTCTCTTTATCTCTCTCTCACTCACCGCTTCTCTCTCTCTCTCACTCAGCTTCTCTTTCTCTGTCTCTCTCTCTTACAGCTTGTCTTTATCTCTCTCACACACACACAGCTTCTCTTTCTCTCTCTCTCTCTCACTCACAGCTTCTCTTTCTCTCTCTCACTCACTCACTCACAGCTTCTCTCTCTCTTACTCACAGCTACTCTTTCTCTCTTTCTCACACTCTCAGCTTTTCTTTCGTTCCCTCTCTCACTCAGAGCTTCTCTTTCTCTCTCTCTTTCTCACTCAGCTTCTCTTTCTCCCTCTCTCACTCACAGCTTCTCTCTCTCTCTCTCACTCAGCTTCTCTTTCTCTCTCTCACTCACAGCTTCTCATTCTCTCTCTCACGCACATCTTCTCTCTCTCTCACTCACAGCTTCTCTCTCTCACTCACAGCTTCTCTTTCTCTCTCTCTCTCTCACAGCTTCTCTTTCTCTCTCTCTCTCTCACTCACAACTTCTCTCTCTCTCTCTCACTCACAGCTTCTCTTTCTCTCTCTCTCTCTCTCACTCACAGCTTCTCTTTCTCTGTCTCTCTCTAACTCACAGCTTCTCTTTATCTCTCTCTCACTCACAGCTTCTCTTTATCTCTCTCTCCCACGCACAGCTTCTCTTTCTCTCTCTCTCACTCAGAATTATCTCTCTCTCTCACTCACAGCTTCTCTTTCTGTCTCTCTCACTTACAGCTTCTCTTTCTGTCTATCTCACTCACAGCTTCTCTTTCTGTCTATCTCACTCACAGCTTCTCTTTCTCCCTCTCTCTCTCACTCACAGCTTCTCTCTCTCACTCACAGCTTCTCTTTCTCTCTCTCTCTCTCACTCACAGCTTCTCTTTCTCTTTCTCTCTCTCACTCACATCTTCTCTCTCTCTCACACACACAGCTTCTCTTTCTCTCTCTCTCTCACAGCTTCTCTTTCTCTCTCTCTCTCACTCACAGCTTCTCTCTCTCTCTCACTCACAGCTTCTCTTTCTCTCTCTCTCTCACTCACAGCTTCTCTTTCTCTGTCTCTCTCTAACTCACAGCTTCTCTTTTTCTCTCTCTCACTCACAGCTTCTCTCTCGCTCGCTCTCACTCACTCACAGCTTCTCTGTCTCTCTCTCACAACTTCTCTTTCTCTCTCTCTATCTCACTCACAGCTTCTCTTTCTCTGTCTCAGTAACTCACAGCTTCTCTATCTCTCTCTCACTCACAGCTTCTCTTTCTCTCTCTTTCTCTCTCTCTCTCTCTCCCTCACAGCTTCTCTTTCACTCTCTCTCACTCACAGCTTCTCTCTCGCTCTCTCTCACTCACAGCTTATCTCTCTCTCTCACACAAAGCTTCTCTTCCTCTCTCACTATCTCACTCACAGCTTCTCTTTCTTTCCCTCTCTCTCTCACTCACAGCTTCTCTTTCTCTCTCTCTCTCACTCACAGCTTCTCTTTCTCTCTCTCTCACCCACAGCGTCTCTTTTTCTCTCTCACGCACAGCTTCTCTTTCTTTCTCTCTCTCTCTCTCTCACTCACAGCTTCTCTTTCTCTCTCTCTCTCACTCACAGCTTTTCTTTCTCTGTCTCTCTCCAACTCACAGCTTGTCTTTATCTCTCTCACTCACACAGCTTCTCTTTCTCTCTCCCTCACTCACACCATCTCTTTCTCTCTCTCTCTCACTCTCTCACTCACATCTTCTCTTTCTCTCTCTCTCTCTCTCTCTCACTCACAGCTTCTCTCTCACACACAGCTTCTCTTTCTTTCTCTCTCACTCACAGCTTATCTTCCTCTGTCTCTCTCTCTCACTCACAGCTTCTCTTTATCTCTCTCTTACTCACAGCTTCTCTCTCTCTCTCACTCACAGCTTCTCCTTCTCTCTCTCACTCACAGCTTCTCTCTTTCTCTCTCTCACTCACAGCTTCTCTCTCTCTCACTCAAAGCGTCTCTTTCTCTCTCTCTCTCACTCACAGCTTCTCTTTCTCTCTCTCTCACTCACAGCTTCTCTTTCTCCCTCTCTCTCACTCACAGCTTCTCTTTCTCCCTCTCTCTCTCACTCACAACCTCTCTCTCTCACTCACAGCTTCTCTTTCTCTCTCTCTCACTCACAGTTTCTCTTTCTCTTTCTCTCTCTAACTCACAGCTTCTATTTATCTCTCACTCTCACTCACAGCTTCTCTTTCTCTCTCTCTCTCTCACTCACAGCTTCTCCTTCTCTCTCTCTCACTCACAGCTTCTCCTTCTCTCTCTCTCACTCACAGCTTCTCTCTCTCTCTCTATCACTCACTCACAGCTTCTCTCTCTCTCACTCACAGCTTCTCTTTCTTTCTCTCTCTCACTCACAGCTTCTCTTTCTCTCTCTCTCTCACTCACAGCTTCTCTTTCTCTCTCTCTCTCTCACTCACAGCTTCTCTCTCTCTCTATCACTCAGCTTCTCTTTCTCTGTCTCTCTCTAACTCACAGCTTGTCTTTATCTCTCTCTCTCACTCACAGCTTCTCTTTCTCTCTCTCTCTCACTCACAGCTTCTCCTTCTCTCTCTCTCTCTCCCTCACTCACAGCTTCTCTCTCTCTTACTCACAGCTACTCTTTCTCTCTTTCTCACACTCAGCTTTTCTTTTGTTCCCTCTCTCACTCACAGCTTCTCTTTCTCTCTCTCTCACTCACAGCTTCTCTTTCTCTCTCTCTTTCTCACTCAGCTTCTCTTTCTCCCTCTCTCACTCACAGCTTCTCTCTCTCTCTCACTCAGCTTCTCTTTCTCTCTCTCTCTCACTCACAGCTTCTCATTCTCTCTCTCACTCAAAACTTCTCTCTCTCACTCACATCTTCTCTCTCTCTCTCACTCACAGCTTCTCTTTCTTTCTCTCTCTCTCACAGCTTCTCTTTCTCTCTCTCACTCACAGCTTCTCTCTCTCTCTCTCACTCACAGCTTTTCTTTCTCTCTCTCTCTCTCACTCACAGCTTCTCTTTCTCTGTCTCTCTCTAACTCACAGCTTCTCTTTATCTCTCTCTCACTCACAGCTTCTCTTTGTCTCTCTCTCCCACTCACAGCTTCTCTTTCTCTCTCTTTCACTCACAGCTTCGCTATCGCTCTCTCTCACTCACTCACAGCTTCTCTCTCTCTCACACAGCTTCTCTTTCTCTCTCTCTATCTCACTCCCAGCTTCTCTTTCTCTCTCTCTCTCACTCACAGCTTCTCTTTCTCACTCTGCTTCTCTTTCTCTCTCTCTCACTCACAGCTTCTCTTTCTGTCTCTCTCACTCACAGCTTCTCTTTCTGTCTATCTCACTCACAGCTTCTCTTTCTGTCTATCTCACTCACAGCTTCTCTTTCTCCCTCTCTCTCTCACTCACAGCTTCTCTCTCTCACTCACAGCTTCTCTTTCTCTCTCTCACTCACAGCTTCTCTTTCTCTTTCTCTCTCTCACTCACATCTTCTCTCTCTCTCTCTCATTCTCAGCTTCTCTCTCTCACAGACAGCTTCTCTCTCTCTCTCTCTCTCTCACACAGCTTCTCTTTCTCTCTCTCTCTCACTCACAGCTTCTCTCTCTCTCTCTCTCTCTCACTCACAGCTTCTCTTTCTCTCTCTCTCTCTCTCTCTCACTCACAGCTTCTCTTTCTCTGTCTCTCTCTAACTCACAGCTTCTCTTTTTCTCTCTCTCACTCACAGCTCTTCTCTCGCTCTCTCTCACTCACTCACAGCTTCTCTGTCTCTCTCTCACAACTTCTCTTTCTCTCTCTCTATCTCACTCACAGCTTCTCTTTCTCTGTCTCAGTCTAACTCACAGCTTCTCTATCTATCTCTCACTCACAGCTTCTCTTTCTCTCTCTCTCTCTCACTCACAGCTTCTCTTTCACTCTCTCTCACTCACAGCTTCTCTCTCGCTCTCTCTCACTCACAGCTTCTCTCCCTCTCTCTCTCACAGCTTCTCTTCCTCTCTCACTATCTCACTAACAGCTTCTCTTTCTTTCCCTCTCTCTCTCACTCACAGCTTCTCTTTCTCTCTCTCTCTCACTCACAGCTTCTCTTTCTCTCTCTCTCACCCACAGCTTCTCTTTTTCTCTCTCTCTCTCACGCACAGCTTCTCTTTCTCTTTCTCTCTCTCACTCACAGCTTCTCTTTCTCTCTCTCACACACTCACAGTTTCTCTTTCTCTGTCTCTCTCTCACTCACAGCTTGTCTTTATCTCTCTCTCTCACACATCTTCTCTTAATCTCTCTCCCTCACTCACACCGTCTCTTTCTCTCTCTCTCTCACTCTCTCACTCACATCTTCTCTTTCTCTCTCTCTCTCACTCACAGCTTCTCTCTCTCTCACACAGCTTCTCTTTCTTTCTCTCTCACTCACAGCTTATCTTTCTCTGTCTCTCTCTCTCTCTCACTCACAGCTTCTCTTTATCTCTCTCTTACTCACAGCTTCTCTCTCTCTCTCACTCACAGCTTCTCCTTCTCTCTCTCACTCACAGCTTCTCTCTTTCTTTCTCTCTCTCACTCACAGCTTTTCTCTCTCTCTCACTCAAAGCATCTCTTTCTCTTTCTCTCTCTCACTCACAGCTTCTCTTTCTCTCACTCACAGCTTCTCCTTCTCCCTCTCTCTCACTCACAGCTTCTCTTTCTCCCTCTCTCTCTCACTCACAACTTCTCTCTCTCACTCACAGCTTCTCTTTCTCTCTCCCTCACTCACAGTTTCTCTTTCTCTTTCTCTCTCTAACTCACAGCTTCTATTTATCTCTCTCTCTCACTCACAGCTTCTTTCACTCTCTCTCACTCACAGTTTCTCCTTCTCTCTCTCTCAATCACATCTTCTCCTTCTCTTTGTCTCTCTCACAGCTTCTCTCTCTATCACTCACTCACAGCTTCTCTCTCTCACACACTCACAGCTTCTCTTTCTTTCTCTCTCTCTCATTCACAGCTTCTCTTTCTCTCTCTCACTCACAGCTTCTCTTTCTTTCTTTCTCTCTCTCACTCACAGCTTCTCTTTCTCTCTCTCTCTCTCTCACTCACAGCTTCTCTCTCTCTCACTCAGCTTCTCTTTCTCTGTCTCTCTCTAACTCACAGCTTGTCTTTATCTCTCTCTCTCACTCACAGCTTCTCTTTCTCTCTCTCTCTCTCTCACTCACAGCTTCTCTTTCTCTCTCTCTCTCACTCACAGCTTCTCTTTCTCTGTCTCTCTCTAACTCACAGCTTCTCTTTTTCTCTCTCTCACTCACAGCTTCTCTCTCGCTTGCTCTCACTCACTCACAGCTTCTCTGTCTCTCTCTCACAACTTCTCTTTCTCTCTCTCTATCTCACTCACAGCTTCTCTTTCTCTGTCTCAGTAACTCACAGCTTCTCTATCGCTCTCTCACTCACAGCTTCTCTTTCTCTCTCTCTCTCTCTCACTCACAGCTTCTCTTTCACTCTCTCTCACTCACAGCTTCTCTCTCGCTCTCTCTCACTCACAGCTTATCTCTCTCTCTCACTCAGAATTATCTCTCTCTCACTCACTCACAGCTTCTCTCTCTCTCTCACTCACAGCTTCTCTTTCTGTCTCTCTCACTCACAGCTTCTCTTTCTGTCTCTCTCACTCACAGCTTCTCTTTCTCTCTCTCTCTCACTCACAGCTTCTCTCTCTCACTCACAGCTTCTCTTTCTCTCTCTCTCTCTCTCACTCACAGCTTCTCTCTCGCTCTCTCACTCACTCACAGCTTCTCTGTCTCTCTCTCACAGCTTCTCTTTCTCTCTCTCTATCTCACTCACAGCTTCTATTTCTTTGTCTCAGTCTAACTCACAGCTTCTCTTTATCTCTCTCTCACTCACAGCTTCTCTTTCTCTCTCTCTCTCTCACTCACAGCTTCTCTTTCACTCTCTCTCACTCACAGCTTCTCTCTCGCTCTCTCTCACTCACTCACAGCTTCTCTGCCTCTCTCACTATCTCACTCACAGCTTCTCTTTCTTTCCCTCTCTCTCTCACTCACAGCTTCTCTTTCTCTCTCTCTCTCACTCACAGCTTCTCTTTCTCTCTCTCTCACTCACAGCTTCTCTATTTCTCTCTCTCACACACTCACAGCTTCTCTTTCTCTCTCTCTCACTCACAGCTTCTCTATTTCTCTCTCTCACTCATTCACAGCTTCTCTTTCTCTCTCTCTCACTCACAGCTTCTCTTTCTCTGTCTCTCTCTAATTCACAGCTTATCTTTATCTCTCTCTCACACACACAGCTTCTCTTTCTCTCTCCCTCACTCACACCGTATCTTTCTCTCTCTCACTCTCTCACTCACATCTTCTCTTTCTCTCTCTCTCACTCACAGATTCTCTCTCTCTCACACAGCTTCTCTTTCTTTCTCTCTCACTCACAGCTTCTCTGTCTCTGTCTCTCTCTCTCACTCACAGCTTCTCTTTATCTCTCTCTCACTCACAGCTTCTCTCTCTCTCTCACTCAGCTTCTCTTTCTCTGTCTCTCTCTCTTACAGCTTGTCTTTATCTCTCTCACACACACACAGTTTCTCTTTCTCTCTCTCTCTCTCTCACTCACAGCTTCTCTTTCTCTCTCTCACTCACTCACTCACAGCTTCTCTCTCTCTTACTCACAGCTACTCTTTCTCTCTTTCTCACACTCTCAGCTTTTCTTTCGTTCCCTCTCTCACTCAGAGCTTCTCTTTCTCTCTCTCTTTCTCACTCACAGCTTCTCTTTCTCCCTCTCTCACTCACAGCTTCTCTCTCTCTCTCTCACTCAGCTTCTCTTTCTCTCTCTCACTCACAGCTTCTCATTCTCTCTCTCACTCACATCTTCTCTCTCTCTCACTCACAGCTTCTCTCTCTCACTCACAGCTTCTCTTTCTCTCTCTCTCTCTCACAGCTTCTCTTTCTCTCTCTCTCTCTCACTCACAACTTCTCTCTCTCTCTCTCACTCACAGCTTCTCTTTCTCTCTCTCTCTCACTCACAGCTTCTCTTTCTCTGTCTCTCTCTAACTCACAGCTTCTCTTTATCTCTCTCTCACTCACAGCTTCTCTTTATCTCTCTCTCCCACTCACAGCTTCTCATTCTCTCTCTCTCTCACTCAGAATTATCTCTCTCTCTCACTCACAGCTTCTCTTTCTGACTCTCTCACTTACAGCTTCTCTTTCTGTCTATCTCACTCACAGCTTCTCTTTCTGTCTATCTCACTCACAGCTTCTCTTTCTCCCTCTCTCTCTCACTCACAGCTTCTCTCTCTCACTCACAGCTTCTCTTTCTCTCTCTCTCTCTCACTCACAGATTCTCTTTCTCTTTCTCTCTCTCACTCACATCTTCTCTCTCTCTCACACACACAGCTTCTCTTTCTCTCTCTCTCACAGCTTCTCTTTCTCTCTCTCTCTCACTCACAGCTTCTCTCTCTCTCTCTCACTCATAGCTTCTCTTTCTCTCTCTCTCACTCACAGCTTCTCTTTCTCTGTCTCTCTCTAACTCACAGCTTCTCTTTTTCTCTCTCTCACTCACAGCTTCTCTCTCGCTCGCTCTCACTCACTCACAGCTTCTCTGTCTCTCTCTCACAACTTCTCTTTCTCTCTCTCTATCTCACTCACAGCTTCTCTTTCTCTGTCTCAGTAACTCACAGCTTCTCTATCTCTCTCTCTCTCTCCCTCACAGCTTCTCTTTCACTCTCTCTCACTCACAGCTTCTCTCTCGCTCTCTCTCACTTACAGCTTATCTCTCTCTCTCACACAGCTTCTCTTCCTCTCTCACTATCTCACTCACAGCTTCTCTTTCTTTCCCTCTCTCTCTCACTCGCAGCTTCTCTTTCTCTCTCTCTCTCACTCACAGCTTCTCTTTCTCTCTCTCTCACCCACAGCTTCTCTTTTTCTCTCTCTCTCTCACGCACAGCTTCTCTTTCTTTCTCTCTCTCTCTCTCACTCACAGCTTCTCTTTCTCTCTCTCTCTCACTCACAGCTTCTCTTTCTCTGTCTCTCTCCAACTCACAGCTTGTCTTTATCTCTCTCTCACTCACACAGCTTCTCTTTCTCTCTCCCTCACTCACACCATCTCTTTCTCTCTCTCTCTCACTCTCTCACTCACATCTTCTCTTTCTCTCTCTCTCTCTCTCACTCACAGCTTCTCTCTCTCACACAGCTTCTCTTTCTTTCTCTCTCACTCACAGCTTATCTTCCTCTGTCTCTCTCTCTCACTCACAGCTTCTCTTTATCTCTCTCTTACTCACAGCTTCTCTCTCTCTCTCACTCACAGCTTCTCCTTCTCTCTCTCACTCACAGCTTCTCTCTTTCTCTCTCTCACTCACAGCTTCTCTCTCTCTCACTCAAAGCGTCTCTTTCTCTCTCTCTCTCACTCACAGCTTCTCTTTCTCTCTCTCACTCACAGCTTCTCTTTCTCCCTCTCTCTCACTCACAGCTTCTCTTTCTCCCTCTCTCTCTCACTCACAACCTCTCTCTCTCACTCACAGCTTCTCTTTCTCTCTCTCTCACTCACAGTTTCTCTTTCTCTTTCTCTCTCTAACTCACAGCTTCTATTTATCTCTCTCTCTCACTCACAGCTTCTCTTTCTCTCTCTCTCACTCACAGCTTCTCCTTCTCTCTCTCTCACTCACAGCTTCTCCTTCTCTCTCTCTCACTCACAGCTTCTCTCTCTCTCTCTATCACTCACTCACAGCTTCTCTCTCTCTCACTCACAGCTTCTCTTTCTTTCTCTCTCTCACTCACAGCTTCTCTTTCTCTCTCTCTCTCACTCACAGCTTCTCTTTCTCTCTCTCTCTCTCACTCACAGCTTCTCTCTCTCTCTCTCACTCAGCTTCTCTTTCTCTGTCTCTCTCTAACTCACAGCTTGTCATCTCTCTCTCTCACTCACAGCTTCTCTTTCTCTCTCTCTCTCTCACTCACAGCTTCTCCTTCTCTCTCTCTCTCTCCCTCACTCACAGCTTCTCTCTCTCTTACTCACAGCTACTCTTTCTCTCTTTCTCACACTCAGCTTTTCTTTTGTTCCCTCTCTCACTCACAGCTTCTCTTTCTCTCTCTCTCACTCACAGCTTCTCTTTCTCTCTCTCTTTCTCACTCAGCTTCTCTTTCTCCCTCTCTCACTTACAGCTTCTCTCTCTCTCTCACTCAGCTTCTCTTTCTCTCTCTCTCTCACTCACAGCTTCTCATTCTCTCCCTCACTCAAAACTTCTCTCTCTCACTCACATCTTCTCTCTCTCTCTCACTCACAGCTTCTCTTTCTTTCTCTCTCTCTCACAGCTTCTCTTTCTCTCTCTCACTCACAGCTTCTCTCTCTCTCTCTCACTCACAGCTTTTCTTTCTCTCTCTCTCTCTCTCACTCACAGCTTCTCTTTCTCTGTCTCTCTCTAACTCACAGCTTCTCTTTATCTCTCTCTCACTCACAGCTTCTCTTTCTCTCTCTCTCCCACTCACAGCTTCTCTTTCTCTCTCTTTCACTCACAGCTTCGCTATCGCTCTCTCTCACTCACTCACAGCTTCTCTCTCTCACACAGCTTCTCTTTCTCTCTCTCTATCTCACTCCCAGCTTCTCTTTCTCTCTCTCTCACTCACAGCTTCTCTTTCTCACTCTGCTTCTCTTTCTCTCTCTCTCACTCACAGCTTCTCTTTCTCTTTCTCTCACTCACTCACAACTTCTCTCTCTCTTACTCACAGCTACTCTTTCTCTCTTTCTCACACTCTCAGCTTTTCTTTCATTCCCTCTCTCACTCACAGCTTCTCTTTCTCTCTCTCTTTCTCACTCAGCTTCTCTTTCTCCCTCTCTCACTCACAGCTTCTCTCTCTCTCTCACTCAGCTTCTCTTTCTCTCTCTCTCTCACTCACAGCTTCTCATTCTCTCTCTCACTCACAGCTTCTCTCTCTCTCTCACTCACAGCTTCTCTCTCTCACTCACAGCTTCTCTTTTTCTCTCTCTCTCTCACAGCTTCTCTTTCTCTCTCTCTCTCTCACTCACAGCTTCTCTCTCTCTCACACTCACAGCTTCTCTTTCTCTCTCTCTCTCTCTCACTCACAGCTTCTCTTTCTCTGTCTCTCTCTAACTCACAGCTTCTCTTTATCTCTCTCTCACTCACAGCTTCTCTTTATCTCTCTCTCCCACTCACAGCTTCTCTTTCTCTCTCTCTCACTCAGAATTATCTCTCTCTCTCACTCACAGCTTCTCTTTCTGTCTCTCTCACTCACAGCTTCTCTTTCTGTCTATCTCACTCACAGCTTCTCTTTCTGTCTATCTCACTCACAGCTTCTCTTTCTCCCTCTCTCTCTCACTCACAGCTTCTCTCTCTCACTCAAAGCTTCTCTTTCTCTCTCTCTCTCTCTCACTCACAGCTTCTCTTTCTCTTTCTCTCTCTCACTCACATCTTCTCTCTCTCTCTCTCTCAGCTTCTCTCTCTCTCACACAGCTTCTCTTTCTCTCTCTCTCTCACAGCTTCTCTTTCTCTCTCTCTCTCTCACTCACAGCTTCTCTCTCTCTCTCTCACAGCTTCTCTTTCTCTCTCTCTCTCTCACTCACAGCTTCTCTTTCTCTGTCTCTCTCTAACTCACAGCTTCTCTTTTTCTCTCTCTCACTCACAGCTTCTCTCTCGCTCTCTCTCACTCACTCACAGCTTCTCTGTCTCTCTCTCACAACTTCTCTTTCTCTCTCTCTATCTCACTCACAGCTTCTCTTTCTCTGTCTAAGTCTAACTCACAGCTTCTCCATCTCTCTCTCACTCACATCTTCTCTTTCTCTCTCTCTCTCTCTCATTCACAGCTTCTCTTTCACTCTCTCTCACTCACAGCTTCTCTCTCACTCTCTCTCACTCACAGCTTCTCTCCCTCTCTCTCTCACAGCTTCTCTTCCTCTCTCACTATCTCACTAACAGCTTCTCTTTCTTTCCCTCTCTCTCTCACTCACAGCTTCTCTTTCTCTCTCTCTCACTCACAACTTCTCTTTCTCTCTCTCTCACCCACAGCTTCTCTTTTTCTCTCTCTCTCTCACGCACATCTTCTCTTTCTCTCTCTCTCTCACTCACAGCTTCTCTTTCTCTCTCTCTCTCACTCACAGTTTCTCTTTCTCTGTCTCTCTCTAACTCACAGCTTGTCTTTATCTCTCTCTCTCACACACATCTTCTCTTAATCTCTCTCCCTCACTCACACCGTCTCTTTCTCTCTCTCTCTCACTCTCTCACTCACATCTTCTCTTTCTCTCTCTCTCTCACTCACAGCTTCTCTCTCTCTCACAGCTTCTCTCTTTCTTTCTTTCTTTCTCTCTCACTCACAGCTTTTCTCTCTCTCTCACTCAAAGCATCTCTTTCTCTCTCTCTCTCTCACTCACAGCTTCTCTTTCTCTCTCTCTCACTCACAGCTTCTCCTTCTCCCTCTCTCTCATTCACAGCTTCTCTTTCTCCCTCTCTCTCTCACTCACAACTTCTCTCTCTCACTCACAGCTTCTCTTTCTCTCTCTCTCACTCACAGTTTCTCTTTCTCTTTCTCTCTCTAACTCACAGCTTCTATTTATCTCTCTCTCTCACTCACAGCTTCTTTCTCTCTCTCTCACTCACAGCTTCTCCTTCTCTCTCTCACTCACATCTTCTCCTCTTTCTCTCACTCACAGCTTCTCTCTCTCTCTCTATCACTCACTCACAGCTTCTCTCTCTCTCACACTCACAGCTTCTCTTTCTTTCTCTCTCTCTCACTCACAGCTTCTCTTTCTCTCTCTCACTCACAGCTTCTCTTTCTTTCTTTCTCTCTCTCACTCACAGCTTCTCTTTCTCTCTCTCTCTCACTCACAGGTTCTCTTTCTCTCTCTCTCTCTCTCACTCACAGCTTCTCTCTCTCTCACTCAGCTTCTCTTTCTCTGTCTCTCTCTAACTCACAGCTTGTCTTTATCTCTCTCTCTCACTCACAGCTTCTCTTTCTCTCTCTCTCTCTCACTCACAGCTTCTCCTTCTCTCTCTCTCTCTCACTCACTCACAGCTACTCTCTCTCTTACTCACAGCTACTCTTTCTCTCTTTCTCACACTCAGCTTTTCTTTTGTTCCCTCTCTCACTCACAGCTTCTCTTTCTCTCTCTCTTTCTCACTCAGCTTCTCTTTCTCCCTCTCTCACTCAAAACTTCTCTCTCTCTCACTCACAGCTTCTCTCTCTCTCTCACTCACAACTTCTCTTTCTTTCTCTCTCTCTCACAGCTTCTCTTTCTCTCTCTCTCACTCACAGCTTCTCTCTCTCTCACTCACTCACAGCTTTTTCTCTCTCTCTCTCTCTCACTCACAGCTTCTCTTTCTCTGTCTCTCTCTAACTCACAGCTTCTCTTTATCTCTCTCTCACTCACAGCTTCTCTTTCTCTCTCTCTCCCACTCACAGCTTCTCTTTCTCTCTCTATCACTCACAGCATCACTATCGCTCTCTCTCACTCACTCACAGCTTCTCTCTCTCTCACACAGCTTCTCTTTCTCTCTCTCTATCTCACTCCCAGCTTCTCTTTCTCTCTCTCTCTCACTCACAGCTTCTCTTTCTCACTCAGCTTCTCTTTCTCTCTCTCTCACTCACAGCTTCTCTTTCTCTCTCTCACTCACAGCTTCTCTTTCTCTCTGTCTCTCACTCACAGCTTCTCTTTCGCTCGCTCTCTATCACTGTCACAGCTTCTCTCTCTCTCTCACTCACTCTCACTCACAGCTTCTCTTTCTCTTTCTCTCACTCACTCACAGCTTCTCTCTCTCTTACTCACAGCTCCTCTTTCTCTCTTTCTCACACTCTCAGCTTTTCTTTCGTTCCCTCTCTCACTCACAGCTTCTCTTTCTCTCTCTCTTTCTCACTCAGCTTCTCTTTCTCCCTCTCTCACTCATAGCTTCTCTCTCTCTCTCACTCAGCTTCTCTTTCTCTCTCTATCTCACTCACAGCTTCTCATTCTCTCTCTCACTCACATCTTCTCTCTCTCTCTCACTCACAGCTTCTCTCTCTCACTCACAGCTTCTCTTTTTCTCTCTCTCTCTCTCACAGCTTCTCTTTCTCTCTCTCACTCACAGCTTCTCACTCGCTCGCTCTCACTCACAGCTTCTCTCCCTCTCTCTCTCACAGCTTCTCTTCCTCTCTCACTATCTCACTCACAGCTTCTCTTTCTTTCCCTCTCTCTCTCACTCACAGCTTCTCTTTCTCTCTCTCTCTCACTCACAGCTTCTCTTTCTCTCTCTCTCACCCACAGCTTCTCTTTCTCTCTCTCTCTCACTCACAGCTTCTCTTTCTCTCTCTCTCTCACTCACAGCTTCTCTTTCTCTGTCTCTCTCTAACTCACAGCTTGTCTTTATCTCTCTCTCACACACACATCTTCTCTTTCTCTCTCCCTCACTCACACCATCTCTTTCTCTCTCTCACACACTCTCTCACTCACATCTTCTCTTTCTCTCTCTCTCTCACTCACAGCTTCTCTCTCTCTCACAGCTTCTCTTTCTTTCTCTCTCACTCACAGCTTATCTTTCTCTGTCTCTCTCTCTCTCACTCACAGCTTCTCTTTATCTCTCTCTTACTCACAGCTTCTCTCTCTCTCTCTCTCACTCACAGCTTCACCTTCTCTCTCTCACTCACAGCTTCTCTCTTTCTCTCTCTCACTCACAGCTTTTCTCTCTCTCTCACTCAAAGCGTCTCTTTCTCTCTCTCTCTCTCTCACTCACAGATTCTCTTTCTCTCTCTCTCACTCACAGCTTCTATTTCTCCCTCTCTCTCACTCACAGCTTCTCTTTCTCCCTCTCTCTCTCACTCACAACTTCTCTCTCTCTCACTCACAGCTTCTCTTTCTCTCTCTCTCACTCACAGTTTCTCTTTCTCTTTCTCTCTCTAACTCACAGCTTCTATTTATCTCTCTCTCTCACTCACAGCTTCTCTTTCTCTCTCTCTCACTCACAGCTTCTCCATCTCTCTCTCTCACTCACATCTTCTCCTTCTCTTTCTCTCACTCACACCTTCTCTCTCTCTCTCTATCACTCACTCACAGCTTCTCTCTCTCTCACTCACAGCTTCTCTTTCTTTCTCTCTCTCTCACTCACAGCTTCTCTTTCTCTCTCAAACTCACAGCTTCTCTTTCTTTCTCTCTCTCACTCACAGCTTCTCTTTCTCTCTCTCTCTCACTCACAGGTTCTCTTTCTCTCCCTCTCTCTCACTCACAGCTTCTCTCTCTCTCTCTCTCACTCAGCTTCTCTTTCTCTGTCTCTCTCTAACTCACAGCTTGTCTTTATCTCTCTCTCTCACTCACAGCTTCTCTTTCTCTCTCTCTCTCACTCACAGCTTCTCCTTCTCTCTCTCTCTCACTCACTCACAGCTTCTCTCTCTCTTACTCACAGCTACTCTTTCTCTCTTTCTCACACTCAGCTTTTCTTTTGTTCCCTCTCTCACTCACAGCTTCTCTTTCTCTCTCTCTCACTCACAGCTTCTCTTTCTCTCTCTCTTTCTCACTCAGCTTCTCTTTCTCCCTCTCTCACTCACATCTTCTCTCTCTCTCACTCACAGCTTCTCTCTCTCTCTCACTCACAGCTTCTCTTTCTCTCTCTCTCACAGCTTCTCTTTCTCTCTCTCTCACTCACAGCTTCTCTCTCTCTCTCACTCACAGCTTTTCTTTCTCTCTCTCTCTCTCTCTCACTCACAGCTTCTCTCACTCACTCACAGCTTCTCTTTTTCTCTCTCTCTCTCACAGCTTCTCTTTCTCTCTCTCTCTCACTCACAGCTTCTCTCTCTCTCACACTCACAGCTTCTCTTTCTCTCTCTCTCTCACTCACTCACAGCTTCTCTTTCTCTGTCTCTCTCTAACTCACAGCTTCTCTTTATCTCTCTCTCACTCACAGCTTCTCTTTATCTCTCTCTCCCACTCACAGCTTCTCTTTGTCTCTCTCTCACTCAGAATTATCTCTCTCTCTCACTCACAGCTTCTCTTTCTGTCTCTCTCACTCACAGCTTCTCTTTCTGTCTATCTCACTCACAGCTTCTCTTTCTGTCTATCTCACTCACAGCTTCTCTTTCTCCCTCTCTCTCTCACTCACAGCTTCTCTCTCTCACTCAAAGCTTCTCTTTCTCTCTCTCTCTCTCACTCACAGCTTCTCTTTCTCTTTCTCTCTCTCACTCACATCTTCTCTTTCTCTCTCTCACTCTCAGCTTCTCTCTCTCTCACACAGCTTCTCTTTCTCTCTCTCTCACACAGCTTCTCTTTCTCTCTCTCTCTCACTCACAGCTTCTCTCTCTCTCACACAGTTTCTCTTTCTCTCTCTCTCTCACTCACAGCTTCTCTTTCTCTGTCTCTCTCTAACTCACAGCTTCTCTTTTTCTCTCTCTCACTCGCAGCTTCTCTCTCGCTCTCTCTCACTCACTCACAGCTTCTCTGTCTCTCTCTCACAACTTCTCTTTCTCTCTCTCTATCTCACTCACAGCTTCTCTTTCTCTGTCTCAGTCTAACTCACAGCTTCTCTATCTCTCTCTCACTCACATCTTCTCTTTCTCTCTCTCTCTCACTCACAGCTTCTCTTTCACTCTCTCTCACTCACAGCTTCTCTCTCGCTCTCTCTCACTCACAGCTTCTCTCCCTCTCTCTCTCACAGCTTCTCTTCCTCTCTCACTATCTCACTAACAGCTTCTCTTTCTTTCCCCCTCTCTCTAACTCACAGCTTCTCTTTCTCTCTCTCTCTCACTCACAACTTCTCTTTCTCTCTCTCTCACCCACAGCTTCTCTTTTTCTCTCTCTCTCTCACGCACAGCTTCTCTTTCTCTCTCTCTCTCTCACTCACAGCTTCTCTTTCTCTCTCTCTCACTCACAGTTTCTCTTTCTCTGTCTCTCTCTAACTCACAGCTTGTCTTTATCTCTCTCTCTCACACACATCTTCTCTTAATCTCTCTCCCTCACTCACACCGTCTCTTTCTCTCTCTCTCTCTCACTCACAGCTTCTCTCTCTCTCACAGCTTCTCTTTCTTTCTCTCTCACTCACAGCTTATCTTTCTCTGTCTCTCTCTCTCTCTCACTCACAGCTTCTCTTTATCTCTCTCTTACTCACAGCTTCTCTCTCTCTCACACACACAGCTTCTCCTTCTCTCTCTCACTCACAGCTTCTCTCTCTCTTTCTTTCTTTCTCTCTCACTCACAGCTTTTCTCTCTCACTCACTCAAAGCATCTCTTTCTCTCTCTCTCTCTCACTCTCAGCTTCTCTTTCTCTCTCTCTCACTCACAGCTTCTCCTTCTCCCTCTCTCTCACTCACAGCTTCTCTTTCTCCCTCTCGCTCTCACTCACAACTTCTCTCTCTCACTCACAGCTTCTCTTTCTCTCTCTCTCACTCACAGTTTCTCTTTCTCTTTCTCTCTCTAACTCACAGCTTCTATTTATCTCTCTCTCTCACTCACAGCTTCTTTCTCTCTCACTCACTCACAGCTTCTCCTTCTCTCTCTCTCACTCACATCTTCTCCTTCTCTTTCTCTCACTCACAGCTTCTCTCTCTCTCTCTATCACTCACTCACAGCTTCTCTCTCTCACACTCACAGCTTCTCTTTCTTTCTCTCTCTCTCACTCACAGCTTCTCTTTCTCTCTCTCACTCACAGCTTCTCTTTCTTTCTCTCTCTCTCTCACTCACAGCTTCTCTTTCTCTCTCTCTCTCACTCACAGGTTCTCTTTCTCTCTCTCTCTCTCTCACTCACAGCTTCTCTCTCTCTCACTCAGCTTCTCTTTCTCTGTCTCTCTCTAACTCACAGCTTGTCTTTATCTCTCTCTCTCACTCACAGCTTCTCTTTCTCTCTCTCTCTCTCACTCACAGCTTCTCCTTCTCTCTCTCTCTCTCACTCACTCACAGCTTCTCTCTCTCTTACTCACAGCTACTCTTTCTCTCTTTCTCACACTCAGCTTTTCTTTTGTTCCCTCTCTCACTCACAGCTTCTCTTTCTCTCTCTCTTTCTCACTCGGCTTCTCTTTCTCCCTCTCTCACTCAAAACTTCTCTCTCTCTCACTCACAGCTTCTCTCTCTCTCTCACTCACAGCTTCTCTTTCTTTCTCTCTCTCTCACAGCTTCTCTTTCTCTCTCTCTCACTCACAGCTTCTCTCTCTCTCACGCACTCACAGCTTTTTCTCTCTCTCTCTCTCTCACTCACAGCTTCTCTTTCTCTGTCTCTCTCTAACTCACAGCTTCTCTTTATCTCTCTCTCACTCACAGCTTCTCTTTCTCTCTCTCTCCCACTCACAGCTTCTCTTTCTCTCTCTCTCTCACTCACTCACAGCTTCTCTTTCTCTGTCTCTCTCTAACTCACAGCTTCTCTTTATCTCTCTCTCACTCACAGCTTCTCTTTATCTCTCTCTCCCACTCACAGCTTCTCTTTGTCTCTCTCTCACTCAGAATTATCTCTCTCTCTCACTCACAGCTTCTCTTTCTGTCTCTCTCACTCACAGCTTCTCTTTCTGTCTATCTCACTCACAGCTTCTCTTTCTGTCTATCTCACTCACAGCTTCTCTTTCTCCCTCTCTCTCTCACTCACAGCTTCTCTCTCTCACTCAAAGCTTCTCTTTCTCTCTCTCTCTCTCACTCACAGCTTCTCTTTCTCTTTCTCTCTCTCACTCACATCTTCTCTTTCTCTCTCTCACTCTCAGCTTCTCTCTCTCTCACACAGCTTCTCTTTCTCTCTCTCTCACACAGCTTCTCTTTCTCTCTCTCTCTCACTCACAGCTTCTCTCTCTCTCACACAGCTTCTCTTTCTCTCTCTCTCTCACTCACAGCTTCTCTTTCTCTGTCTCTCTCTAACTCACAGCTTCTCTTTTTCTCTCTCTCACTCGCAGCTTCTCTCTCGCTCTCTCTCACTCACTCACAGCTTCTCTGTCTCTCTCTCACAACTTCTCTTTCTCTCTCTCTATCTCACTCACAGCTTCTCTTTCTCTGTCTCAGTCTAACTCACAGCTTCTCTATCTCTCTCTCACTCACATCTTCTCTTTCTCTCTCTCTCTCACTCACAGCTTCTCTTTCACTCTCTCTCACTCACAGCTTCTCTCTCGCTCTCTCTCACTCACAGCTTCTCTCCCTCTCTCTCTCACAGCTTCTCTTCCTCTCTCACTATCTCACTAACAGCTTCTCTTTCTTTCCCCCTCTCTCTAACTCACAGCTTCTCTTTCTCTCTCTCTCTCACTCACAACTTCTCTTTCTCTCTCTCTCACCCACAGCTTCTCTTTTTCTCTCTCTCTCTCACGCACAGCTTCTCTTTCTCTCTCTCTCTCTCACTCACAGCTTCTCTTTCTCTCTCTCTCTCACTCACAGTTTCTCTTTCTCTGTCTCTCTCTAACTCACAGCTTGTCTTTATCTCTCTCTCTCACACACATCTTCTCTTAATCTCTCTCCCTCACTCACACCGTCTCTTTCTCTCTCTCTCTCTCACTCACAGCTTCTCTCTCTCTCACAGCTTCTCTTTCTTTCTCTCTCACTCACAGCTTATCTTTCTCTGTCTCTCTCTCTCTCTCACTCACAGCTTCTCTTTATCTCTCTCTTACTCACAGCTTCTCTCTCTCTCACACACACAGCTTCTCCTTCTCTCTCTCACTCACAGCTTCTCTCTCTCTTTCTTTCTTTCTCTCTCACTCACAGCTTTTCTCTCTCACTCACTCAAAGCATCTCTTTCTCTCTCTCTCTCTCACTCTCAGCTTCTCTTTCTCTCTCTCTCACTCACAGCTTCTCCTTCTCCCTCTCTCTCACTCACAGCTTCTCTTTCTCCCTCTCTCTCTCACTCACAACTTCTCTCTCTCACTCACAGCTTCTCTTTCTCTCTCTCTCACTCACAGTTTCTCTTTCTCTTTCTCTCTCTAACTCACAGCTTCTATTTATCTCTCTCTCTCACTCACAGCTTCTTTCTCTCTCACTCACTCACAGCTTCTCCTTCTCTCTCTCTCACTCACATCTTCTCCTTCTCTTTCTCTCACTCACAGCTTCTCTCTCTCTCTCTATCACTCACTCACAGCTTCTCTCTCTCACACTCACAGCTTCTCTTTCTTTCTCTCTCTCTCACTCACAGCTTCTCTTTCTCTCTCTCACTCACAGCTTCTCTTTCTTTCTCTCTCTCTCTCACTCACAGCTTCTCTTTCTCTCTCTCTCTCACTCACAGGTTCTCTTTCTCTCTCTCTCTCTCTCACTCACAGCTTCTCTCTCTCTCACTCAGCTTCTCTTTCTCTGTCTCTCTCTAACTCACAGCTTGTCTTTATCTCTCTCTCTCACTCACAGCTTCTCTTTCTCTCTCTCTCTCTCACTCACAGCTTCTCCTTCTCTCTCTCTCTCTCACTCACTCACAGCTTCTCTCTCTCTTACTCACAGCTACTCTTTCTCTCTTTCTCACACTCAGCTTTTCTTTTGTTCCCTCTCTCACTCACAGCTTCTCTTTCTCTCTCTCTTTCTCACTCGGCTTCTCTTTCTCCCTCTCTCACTCAAAACTTCTCTCTCTCTCACTCACAGCTTCTCTCTCTCTCTCACTCACAGCTTCTCTTTCTTTCTCTCTCTCTCACAGCTTCTCTTTCTCTCTCTCTCACTCACAGCTTCTCTCTCTCTCACGCACTCACAGCTTTTTCTCTCTCTCTCTCTCTCACTCACAGCTTCTCTTTCTCTGTCTCTCTCTAACTCACAGCTTCTCTTTATCTCTCTCTCACTCACAGCTTCTCTTTCTCTCTCTCTCCCACTCACAGCTTCTCTTTCTCTCTCTATCACTCACAGCTTCACTATCGCTCTCTCTCACTCACTCACAGCTTCTCTCTCTCTCACACAGCATCTCTTTCTCTCTCTCTATCTCACTCACAGCTTCTCTTTCTCACTCAGCTTCTCTTTCTCTCTCTCTCACTCACAGCTTCTCTTTCTCTCTCTCACTCACAGCTTCTCTTTCTCTCTCTCTCTCACTCACAGCTTCTCTTTCGCTCGCTCTCTATCACTGTCACAGCTTCTCTCTCTCTCACTCACTCTCACTCACAGCTTCTCTTTCTCTTTCTCTCACTCACTCACAGCTTCTCTCTCTCTTACTCACAGCTCCTCTTTCTCTCTTTCTCACACTCTCAGCTTTTCTTTCGTTCCCTCTCTCACTCACAGCTTCTCTTTCTCTCTCTCTTTCTCACTCAGCTTCTCTTTCTCCCTCTCTCACTCACAGCTTCTCTCTCTCTCTCACTCAGCTTCTCTTTCTCTCTCTCACACACTCACAGCTTCTCATTCTCTCTCTCACTCACATCTTCTCTCTCTCTCACTCACAGCTTCTCTCTCTCACTCACAGCTTCTCTTTTTTTCTCTCTCTCTCTCTCACAGCTTCTCTTTCTCTCTCTCTCACTCACAGCTTCTCTCTCGCTCTCTCTCACTCACAGCTTCTCTCCCTCTCTCACTCACAGCTTCTCTTTCTCTCTCTCTTTCTCACTCAGCTTCTCTTTCTCCCTCTCTCACTCACAGCTTCTCTCTCTCTCACACTCAGCTTCTCTTTCTCTCTCTCTCTCACTCACAGCTTCTCATTCTCTCTCTCACTCACATCTCTCTCTCTCTCACTCACAGCTTCTCTCTCTCACTCACAGCTTCTCTTTTTCTCTCTCTCTCTCTCACAGCTTCTCTTTCTCTCTCTCTCACTCACAGCTTCTCTCTCGCTCTCTCTCACTCACAGCTTCTCTCCCTCTCTCTCTCACAGCTTCTCTTCCTCTCTCACTATCTCACTCACAGCTTCTCTTTCTTTCCCTCTCTCTCTCACTCACAGCTTCTCTTTCTCTCTCTCTCTCACTCACAGCTTCTCTTTCTCTCTCTCTCACCCACAGCTTCTCTTTTTCTCTCTCTCTCTCACGCACAGCTTCTCTTTCTCTCTCTCTCTCTCTCTCACAGCTTCTCTTTCTCTCTCTCTCTCACTCACAGCTTCTCTTTCTCTGTCTCTCTCTAACTCACAGCTTGTCTTTATCTCTCTCACACACACACATCTTCTCTTTCTCTCTCCCTCACTCACACCATCTCTTTCTCTCTCTCTCTCACTCTCTCACTCACATCTTCTCTTTCTCTCTCTCTCTCTCACTCACAGCTTCTCTCTCTCTCACAGCTTCTCTTTCTTTCTCTCTCACTCACAGCTTATCTTTCTCTGTCTCTCTCTCTCTCTCACTCACAGCTTCTCTTTATCTCTCTCTTACTCACAGCTTCTCTCTCTCTATCTCACTCACAGCTTCACCTTCTCTCTCTCACTAACAGCTTCTCTCTTTCTCTCTCTCACTCACAGCTTTTCTCTCTCTCTCACTCAAAGCATCTCTTTCTCTCTCTCTCTCTCTCACTCACAGCTTCTCTTTCTCTCTCTCTCACTCACAGCTTCTCTTTCTCCCTCTCTCTCACTCACAGCTTCTCTTTCTCCCTCTCTCTCTCACTCACAACTTCTCTCTCTCTCACTCACAGCTTCTCTTTCTTTCTCTCTCTCTCACTCACAGTTTCTCTTTCTCTTTCTCTCTCTAACTCACAGCTTCTATTTATCTCTCTCTCTCACTCACAGCTTCTCTTTCTCTCTCTCTCACTCACAGCTTCTCCATCTCTCTCTCTCACTCACATCTTCTCCTTCTCTTTCTCTCACTCACAGCTTCTCTCTCTCTCTCTCTATCACTCACTCACAGCTTCTCTCTCTCTCACTCACAGCTTCTCTTTCGTTCTCTCTCTCTCACTCACAGCTTCTCTTTCTCTCTCAAACTCACAGCTTCTCTTTCTTTCTCTCTCTCACTCACAGCTTCTCTTTCTCTCTCTCTCTCACTCACAGGTTCTCTTTCTCTCTCTCTCTCTCTCACTCACAGCTTCTCTCTCTCTCTCTCACTCAGCTTCTCTTTCTCTGTCTCTCTCTAACTCACAGCTTGTCTTTATCTCTCTCTCTCACTCACAGCTTCTCTTTCTCTCACTCTCTCTCACTCACAGCTTCTCCTTCTCTCTCTCTCACTCACTCACAGCTTCTCTCTCTCTTACTCACAGCTACTCTTTCTCTCTTTCTCACACTCAGCTTTTCTTTTGTTCCCTCTCTCACTCACAGCTTCTCTTTCTCTCTCTCTCACTCACAGCTTCTCTTTCTCTCTCTCTTTCTCACTCAGCTTCTCTTTCTCCCTCTCTCACTCACATTTTCTCTCTCTCTCACTCACAGCTTCTCTCTCTCTCTCACTCACAGCTTCTCTTTCTCTCTCTCACACAGCTTCTCTTTCTCTCTCTCTCTCACTCACAGCTTCTCTCTCTCTCACTCACAGCTTTTCTTTCTCTCTCTCTCTCTCACTCACAGCTTCTCTTTCTCTGTCTCTCTCTAACTCACAGCTTCTCTTTATCTCTCTCTCACTCACAGCTTCTCTTTCTCTCTCTCTCCCACTCACAGCTTCTCTTTCTCTCTCTATCACTCACAGCTTCGCTATCGCTCTCTCTCACTCACTCACAGCTTCTCTCTCTCTCTCACAGCTTCTCTTTCTCTCTCTCTATCTCACTCCCAGCTTCTCTTTCTCTCTCTCTCTCACTCACAGCTTCTCTTTCTCACTCAGCTTCTCTTTCTCTCTCTCTCACTCACAGCTTCTCTGTCTCTCTCTCACTCACAGCTTCTCTTTCTCTCTCTCTCTCACTCACAGCTTCTCTTTCGCTCGCTCTCTATCACTGTCACAGCTTCTCTCTCTCTCTCTCACTCACTCTCACTCACAGCTTTTCTTTCTCTCTCACACACACTCACAGGTTCTCTCTCTCACACACACACACTCACAATTCTCTCTCTCTCACTCACAGCTTCTCTCTCTCTCACAGCTTCTCTTTCTGTCTCTCTCACTCACAGCTTCTCTTTCTCCCTCTCTCTCTCACTCACAGCTTCTCTCTCCCACTCACAGCTTCTCTTTCTTTCTCTCTCTCTCACTCACAGCTTCTCTCTCTCTCACTCACAGCTTCTATCTCTCTCTCACTCAGCTTCTCTTTCTCTGTCTCCTTCTAACTCACAGCTTGTTTTTATCTCTCTCTCTCACTCACAGCTTCTCTCTCGCTCTCTCTCACTCACTCACAGCTTCTCTGTCTCTCTCTCACAACTTCTCTTTCTCTCTCTCTCTATCTCACTCACAGCTTCTCTTTCTCTGTCTCAGTCTAACTCACAGCTTCTCTATCTCTCTCTCACTCACAGCTTCTCTTTCTCTCTCTCTCTCTCTCACTCACAGCTTCTCTTTCACTCTCTCTCACTCACAGCTTCTCTCTCGCTCTCTCTCACTCACAGCTTCTCTCCCTCTCTCTCACAGCTTCTCTTCCTCTCTCACTATCTCACTCACAGCTTCTCTTTCTTTCCCTCTCTCTCTCACTCGCAGCTTCTCTTTCTCTCTCTCTCTCACTCACAGCTTCTCTTTCTCTCTCTCACACCCACAGCTTCTCTTTTTCTCTCTCTCTCTCACGCACAGCTTCTCTTTCTCTCTCTCTCTCTCACTCACAGCTTCTCTTTCTCTCTCTCTCTCACTCACAGCTTCTCTTTCTCTGTCTCTCTCTAACTCACAGCTTGTCTTTATCTCTCTCTCACACACACATCTTCTCTTTCTCTCTCCCTCACTCACACCATCTCTTTCTCTCTCTCTCTCTCTCACTCTCTCACTCACATCTTCTCTTTCTCTCTCTCTCTCTCTCTCACTCACAGCTTCTCTCTCTCTCACACAGCTTCTCTTTCTTTCTCTCTCACTCACAGCTTATCTTTCTCTGTCTCTCTCTCTCTCTCACTCACAGCTTCTCTTTATCTCTCTCTTACTCACAGCTTCTCTCTCTCTCTCTCTCTCACTCACAGCTTCACCTTCTCTCTCTCACTCACAGCTTCTCTCTTTCTCTCTCTCACTCACAGCTTTTCTCTCTCTCTCACTCAAAACATCTCTTTCTCTATCTCTCTCTCTCACTCACAGCTTCTCTTTCTCTCTGTCTCACTCACAGCTTCTCTTTCTCCCTCTCTCTCACTCACAGCTTCTCTTTCTCCCTCTCTCTCTCACTCACAACTTCTCTCTCTCTCACTCACAGCTTCTCTTTCTCTCTCTCTCACTCACAGTTTCTCTATCTCTTTCTCTCTCTAACTCACAGCTTCTATTTATCTCTCTCTCTCACTCACAGCTTCTCTTTCTCTCTCTCTCACTCACAGCTTCTCCATCTCTCTCTCTCACTCACATCTTCTCCTTCTCTTTCTCTCACTCACAGCTTCTCTCTCTCTATCACTCACTCACAGCTTCTCTCTCTCTCTCACTCACAGCTTCTCTTTCTTTCTCTCTCTCACTCACAGCTTCTCTTTCTCTCTCTCTCTCACTCACAGGTTCTCTTTCTCTCTGTCTCTCTCACTCACAGCTTCTCTCTCTCTCTCACTCAGCTTCTCTTTCTCTGTCTCTCTCTAACTCACAGCTTGTCTTTATCTCTCTCTCTCACTCACAGCTTCTCTTTCTCTCTCTCTCTCTCACTCACAGCTTCTCCTTCTCTCTCTCTCTCACTCACTCACAGCTTCTCTCTCTCTTACTCACAGCTACTCTTTCTCTCTTTCTCACACTCAGCTTTTCTTTTGTTCCCTCTCTCACTCACAGCTTCTCTTTCTCTCTCTCTCACTCACAGCTTCTCTTTCTCTCTCTCTTTCTCACTCAGCTTCTCTTTCTCCCTCTCTCACTCACATCTTCTTTCTCTCTCACTCACAGCTTCTCTATCTCTCTCACTCACAGCTTCTCTTTCTTTCTCTCTCTCTCACAGCTTCTCTTTCTCTCTCTCTCACTCACAGCTTCTCTCTCTCTCTCTCACTCACAGCTTTTCTTTCTCTCTCTCTCTCTCTCACTCACAGCTTCTCTTTCTCTGTCTCTCTCTAACTCACAGCTTCTCTTTATCTCTCTCTCACTCACAGCTTCTCTTTCTCTCTCTCTCCCACTCACAGCTTCTCTTTCTCTCTCTATCACTCACAGCTTCGCTATCGATCTCTCTCACTCACTCACATCTTCTCTCTCTCTCTCACAGCTTCTCTTTCTCTCTCTCTATCTCACTCCCAGCCTCTCTTTCTCTCTCTCTCTCACTCACAGCTTCTCTTTCTCACTCAGCTTCTCTTTCTCTCTCTCTCACTCACAGCTTCTCTGTCTCTCTCTCACTCACAGCTTCGCTTTCTCTCTCTCTCTCACTCACAGCTTCTCTTTCTTTCGCTCGCTCTCTGTCACTGTCACAGCTTCTCTCTCTCTCTCACTCACTCTCACTCACAGCTTTTCTTTCTCTCTCACACACACTCACAGGTTCTCTCTCTCTCACACACACACTCACAATTCTCTCTCTCTCTCTCACTCACAGCTTCTCTCTCTCTCACAGCTTCTCTTTCTGTCTCTCTCACTCACAGCTTCTCTTTCTCCCTCTCTCTCTCACTCACAGCTTCTCTCTCTCACTCACAGCTTCTCTTTCTTTCTCTCTCTCTCACTCACAGCTTCTCTCTCTCTCTCTCTCAGCTTCTCTCTCTCTCTCACTCACAGCTTCTCTTTCTCTCTCTCCATCTCTCACAGCTTCTCTTTATCTCTCTCTCACTCACAGCTTCTCTTTCTCTCTCTCTCACTCACAGCTTCTCTTTCTCTCTCTCTCACACACAGCTTCTCTCTCGCTCTCTCTCACTCACTCACAGCTTGTCTCTCACTTACTCACAGCTTCTCTCTCTCTCTCTCACTCACAGCTTCTCTCTCTCTCTCTCTCTCACAGCTTCTCTTTCTCTCTCTCTCTCTCTCACTCACAGCTTCTCTTTCTCTGTCTCTCTCTAACTCACAGCTTCTCTTCATCTCTCTCTCACTCACAGCTTCTCTTTCTCTCTCTCTCTCACTCACAGCTTCTCTTTCTCTCTCACTCTCACACTCACAGGTTCTCTCTCGCTCTCTCTCACTCACTCACAGCTTCTCTCTCACACACACACCTTCTCTTTCTTTATCTCTCTCACTCACAGCTCTTTCTCTCTCTCTCTCACTCACAGGTTCTCTTTCTCTATCTCTCTCACTCACAGCTTCTCTCTCTCTCTCACTCAGCTTCTGTTTCTCTGTCTCTCTCTAATGCACAGCTTGTCTTTATCTCTCTGTCTCACTCACAGCTTCTCTCTCTCTCTCTCTCACTCACAGCTTCTCTTTCTCTCTCTCTCTCTCACTCACAGCTTCTCTCTCTCTTACTCACAGCTACTCTTTCTCTCTTTCTCACACTCTCAGCTTTTCTTTCGCTCTTTCTCTCACTCACAGCTTCTCTTTCTCTCTCTCTCACTCACAGCTTCTCTTTCTCTCTCTCTTTCTCACTCAGCTTCTCTTTCTCCCTCTCTCACTCACAGCTTCTCTCTCTCTCTCTCACTCAGCTTCTCTTTCTCTCTCTCTCTCACTCACAGCTTCTCTTTCTCTCTCTCACTCACATCTTCTCTCTCTCTCTCACTCACAGCTTCTCTCTCTCTCTCACTCACAGCTTCTCATCTCTCTCTCTCACACACAGCTTCTCTTTCTCTCTCTCTCACTCTCACTCACAGCTTCTCTCTCTCTCTCACTCACAGCTTCTCTTTCTCTCTCTCACTCTCACTCACAGCTTCTCTTTCTCTGTCTCTCTCTAACTCACAGCTTCTCTTTATCTCTCTCTCACTCACAGCTTCTCTTTCTCTCTCTCTCCCACTCACAGCTACTCTTTCTCTCTCTCTCACTCACAGCTTCGCTCTCGCTCGCTCTCGCTCACTCACAGCTTCTCTCTCTCTCACACACAGCTTCTTTTTCTCTCTCTCTATCTCACTCACAGCTTCTCTTTCTCTCTCTCTCTCACTCACAGCTTCTCTTTCTCACTCAGCTTCTCTATCTCTCTCTCACTCACACCTTCTCTTTCTCTCTCTCTCACTCACAGGTTCTTTTTCTCTCTCTCACTCACTCACAGGTTCTCTTTCGCTCTCTCTCTATCACTGTCACAGCTTCTCTCTCTCTCTCACTCACTCTCACTCACAGCTTCTCTTTCTCTCTCACACAAACTCACAGCTTCTCTCTCTCTCACACACTCACAATTCTCTCTCTCTTTCACTCACAGCTTCTCTCTCTCTCTCACTCACAGCTTCTCTTTCTCCCTCTCTCTCTCACTCACAGCTTCTCTCTCTCACTCACAGCTTCTCTTTCTTTATCTCTCTCTCACTCACAGCTTCTCTCTCTCTCACACAGCTTCTCTCTCTCTCTCTCACTCACAGCTTCTCTTTCTCTCTCTCTCTCTCACAGCTTCTCTTTATCTCTCTCTCACTCACAGCTTCTCTTTCTCTCTCTCACTCACAGCTTCTCTTTCTCTCTCTCTCTCACTCACAGCTTCTCGCTCGCTCGCTCTCACTCACTCACAGCTTCTCTCTCTCACTCTCAGCTTCTCTCTCTCTCTCTCACTCACAGCTTCTCTTTCTCTCTCTCACACACAGCTTCTCTTTCTCTCTCTCTCTCTCTCTCACTCACAGCTTCTCTTTCTCTCTCTCTCTCACAGCTTCTCTTTCTTTCTTTCTCTCTCTCTCTCTCACAGCTTCTCTCTCTCACTCACAGCTTCTCTTTCTCTCTCTCTCTCTCACAGCTTCTCTTTATCTCTCTCTCACTCACAGCTTCTCTTTCTCTCTCTCTCTCACTCACAACTTCTCTCTTGCTCGCTCTCACTCACTCACAGCTTCTCTCTCTCTCACTCACAGCTTCTCTCTCTCTCTCTCTCACTCACAGCTTCTCTTTCTCTCTCTCTCTCACAGCTTCTCTTTCTCTCTCTCTCTCTCACTCACAGCTTCTCTTTCTCTCTCTCTCTCACAGCTTCTCTTTCTCTCTCTCTCTCACTCACAGCTTCTCTTTCTCTCTCACTCACAGCTTCTCTTTCTCTCTCTCTCTCACTCACAGCTTCTCTTTCTCTCCCTCTCTCTCACTCACAGCTTCTCTTTCTCTCTCTCTCTCTCACTCACAGCTTCTCTTTCTCTGTCTCTCTCTAACTCACAGCTTGTCTTTATCTCTCTCTCTCATTCACAGCTTCTCTTTCTCTCTCCCTCACTCACACCGTCTCTTTCTCTCTCTCACTCTCTCACTCACAGCTTCTCTTTATCCCTTTCTCTCTCTCTCAAACCTTCTATTTCTCTCTCACACACTCACAGCTTCTCTTTCTTTCTGTCTCTATCTCTCACACACAGCTTCTCTTTCTCTCTCTCTCACTCACAGCTTCTCTTTCTCTCTCTCTCACTCATAGCTTCTCTTTCTCTCTCACACACTCACAGCTTCTATTTCTCTCTCTCACTCACACCTTCTATTTCTCTCTCACACACACAAATCTTCTCTTTCTCTCTCTCTCTCTCTCACTCACAACTCCTTCTCTCTCTCCCTCACTCACACCTTCTCTTTCTCTCTCTCTCACTCCCAGCTTCTCTTTCTCTCTCTCTCTCTCACTCCCAGCTTCTCTTTCTCTCTCACACACACACACAGCTTCTCTTTCTCTATCTCTCTCTCACTCACAGCTTCTCTTTCTCTCTCTCTCCCACTCACAGCTTCTCTTTCTCTCTCTCTCACTCACACCTTCTCTTTCTCTCTCTCTCTCTCACTCACAGCTTCTTCTCCCTGTCTCTCACTCACAGCTTCTCTCTATCTCTATCACTCACAGCTCACCTTTCTCTCTCTCTCACTCACAGCTTCTCTTTCTCTCTCTCTCTCACTTCTCTCTCTCTCTCTCACTCACAGCTTCTATTTCTCTCTCTCTCACTCACAGCTTCTCTTTCTCTCTCACACACACAGCTCTTTCTTTCTCTCTCTCTTTCACACACAACTGCTCTCTCTCTCTCACTCACTCACAGCTTCTCTTTCTCTCTGTCTCTCTCTCTCACACACAGCTTCTCTTTCTCTCACTCTCTCACTCACAGCTTCTCTTTCTCTCTCTCTCACTCATAGCTTCTCTTTCTCTCTCACACACTCACAGCTTCTATTTCTCTCTCTCTCACTCACACCTTCTATTTCTCTCTCTCACACACACAGCTTCTCTTTCTCTCTCTCTCTCTCACAACTCCTTCTGTCTCTCCCTAACTCACACCTTCTCTTTCTCTCTCTCTCACTCCCAGCTTCTCTTTCTCTCTATCTCTCTCACTCCCAGCTTCTCTTTCTCTCTCACACACACACACAGCTTCTCTTTCTCTATCTCTCTCTCACTCACAGCTTCTCTTTCTCTCTCTCTCTCTCACTCACAGCTTCTCTTTCTCTCTCTCTCACTCACAGCTTCTCTTTCTCTCTCTCTCTCACTCACAGCTTCTTCTCCCTGTCTCTCACTCACAGCTTCTCTCTCTCTCTATCACTCACAGCTCACCTTTCTCTCTCTCTCTCACTCACAGCTTCTCTTTCTCTCTCTCTCTCTCACTTCTCTCTCTCTCTCACTCACAGCTTCTATTTCTCTCTCTCTCACTCACAGCTTCTCTTTCTCTCTCACACACACAGCTCTTCTTTCTCTCTCTCTTTCACACACAACTGCTCTCTCTCTCTCACTCACTCACAGCTTCTCTTTCTCTCTGTCTCTCTCTCACACACACAGCTTCTCTTTCTCTCTCTCACTCACAGCTTCTCTCTCTCTCTCACTCACAGCTTCTATTTTTCTCTCTCTCACTCACAGCTTCACTTTCGCTCTCTCTCTATCACTGTCACAGCTTCTCTCTCTCTCTCACTCACTCTCACTCACAGCTTCTCTTTCTCTCTCACACACACTCACAGCTTCTCTCACACACACACACACTCACAATTCTCTCTCTCTTTCATTCACAGCTTCTCTCTCTCTCACTCACAGCTTCTCTTTCTCCCTCTCTCTCTCACTCACAGCTTCTCTCTCTCTCTCACTCACAGCTTCTTTTTCTCCCTCTCTCTCTCACTCACAGCTTCTCTCTCTCACTCACAGCTTCTCTTTCTTTCTCTTTCTCTCTCTCTCACTCACTGCTTCTCTCTCTCTCTCACAGCTTCTCTCTCTCTCTCTCTCTCACTCACAGCTTCTCTTTCTCTCTCTCACTCACAGCTTCTCTATTTCTCTCTCTCACTCACTCACAGCTTCTCTTTCTCTCTCTCTCACTCACAGCTTCTCTATTTCTCTCTCTCACTCACTCACGGCTTCTCTTTCTCTCTCTCACTCACAGCTTCTCTTTCTCTGTCTCTCTCTAATTCACAGCTTATCTTTATCTCTCTCTCACACACACAGCTTCTCTTTCTCTCTCCCTCACTCACACCGTATCTTTCTCTCACACAGCTTCTCTTTCTTTCTCTCTCACTCACAGCTTCTCTATCTCTGTCTCTCTCTCTCACTCACAGCTTCTCTTTATCTCTCTCTCACTCAAAGCTTCTCTCTCTCTCTCACTCAGCTTCTCTTTCTCTGTCTCTCTCTAACTTACAGCTTGTCTTTATCTCTCTCACACACACACAGCTTCTCTTTCTCTCTCTCTCTCTCACTCACAGCTTCTCTTTCTCTCTCTCTCTCACTCACTCACAGCTTCTCTCTCTCTTACTCACAGCTACTCTTTCTCTCTTTCTCACACTCTCAGCTTTTCTTTCATTCCCTCTCTCACTCACAGCTTCTCTTTCTCTCTTTCTCACTCAGCTTCTCTTTCTCCCTCTCTCACTCACAGCTTCTCTCTCTCTCTCTCACTCAGCTTCTCTTTCTCTCTCTCACTCACAGCTTCTCATTCTCTCTCTCACTCACAGCTTCTCTCTCTCTCACTCACAGCTTCTCTCTCTCACTCACAGCTTCTTTTTCTCTCTCTCTCTCACAGCTTCTCTTTCTCTCTCTCTCTCTCACTCACAGCTTCTCTCTCTCTCTCACTCACAGCTTCTCTTTCTCTCTCTCTCTCTCTCACTCACAGCTTCTCTTTCTCTGTCTCTCTCTAACTCACAGCTTCTCTTTATCTCTCTCTCACTCACAGCTTCTCTTTATCTCTCTCTCCCACTCACAGCTTCTCATTCTCTCTCTCTCACTCAGAATTATCTCTCACTCACAGCTTCTCTTTCTGTCTCTCTCACTTACAGCATCTCTTTCTGTCTATCTCACTCACAGCTTCTCTTTCTGTCTATCTCACTCACAGCTTCTCTTTCTGTCTATCTCTCTCACAGCTTCTCTTTCTCCCTCTCTCTCTCACTCACAGCTTCTCTCTCTCACTCACAGCTTCTCTTTCTCTCTCTCTCTCTCACTCACAGCTTCTCTTTTTCTTTCTCTCTCTCACTCACATCTTCTCTCTCTCTCTCACTCTCAGCTTCTCTCTCTCTCACACAGCTTCTCTTTCTCTCTCTCTCACAGCTTCTCTTTCTCTCTCTCTCTCACTCACAGCTTCTCTCTCTCTCTCACTCACAGCTTCTCTTTCTCTCTCTCTCTCTCACTCACAGCTTCTCTTTCTCTGTCTCTCTCTAACTCACAGCTTCTCTTTTTCTCTCTCTCACTCACAGCTTCTCTTTCGCTCGCTCTCACTCACTCACAGCTTCTCTGTCTCTCTCTCACAACTTCTCTTTCTCTCTCTCTATCTCACTCACAGCTTCTCTTTCTCTGTCTCAGTAACTCACAGCTTCTCTATCTCTCTCTCACTCACAGCTTCTCTTTCTCTCTCTCTCTCTCTCACTCACAGCTTCTCTTTCACTCTCTCTCACTCACAGCTTCTCTCTCGCTCTCTCTCACTCACAGCTTATCTCCCTCTCTCTCTCACAGCTTCTCTTCCTCTCTCACTATCTCACTCACAGCTTCTCTTTCTTTCCCTATCTCTCTCACTCACAGCTTCTCTTTCTCTCTCTCTCTCACTCACAGCTTCTCTTTCTCTCTCTCACCCACAGCTTCTCTTTTTCTCTCTCTCTCTCACGCACAGCTTCTCTTTCTTTCTCTCTCTCTCTCTCTCACAGCTTCTCTTTCTCTCTCTCTCTCACTCACAGCTTCTCTTTCTCTGTCTCTCTCCAACTCACAGCTTGTCTTTATCTCTCTCTCACTCACACAGCTTCTTTTTCTCTCTCCCTCACTCACACCGTCTCTTTCTCTCTCTCTCTCACTCTCACTCACATCTTCTCTTTCTCTCTCTCTCTCTCTCACTCACAGCTTCTCTCTCTCACACAGCTTCTCTTTCTTTCTCTCTCACTCACAGCTTATCTTCCTCTGTCTCTCTCACTCACAGCTTCTCTTTATCTCTCTCTTACTCACAGCTTCTCTCTCTCTCACTCACAGCTTCTCCTTCTCTCTCTCACTCACAGCTTCTCTCTTTCTCTCTCTCACTCACAGCTTCTCTCTCTCTCACACTCAAAGCGTCTCTTTCTCTCTCTCTCTCTCACTCACAGCTTCTCTTTCTCTCTCTCTCACTCACAGCTTCTCTTTCTCCCTCTCTCTCACTCACAGCTTCTCTTTCTCCCTCTCTCTCTCACTCACAACCTCTCTCTCTCACTCACAGCTTCTCTTTCTCTCTCACTCACTCACAGTTTCTCTTTCTCTTTCTCTCTCTAACTCACAGCTTCTATTTATCTCTCTCTCTCACTCACAGCTTCTCTTTCTCTCTCTCTCACTCACAGCTTCTCATTCTCTCTATCTCACTCACAGCTTCTCCTTCTCTCTCTCTCACTCACAGCTTCTCTCTCTCTCTATCACTCACTCACAGCTTCTCTCTCTCTCTCACTCACAGCTTCTCTTTCTTTCTCTCTCTCACTCACAGCTTCTCTTTCTCTCTCTCTCTCACTCACAGGTTCTCTTTCTCTCTCTCTCTCTCACTCACAGCTTCTCTCTCTCTCTCTCTCACTCAGCTTTTCTTTCTCTGTCTCTCTCTAACTCACAGCTTGTCTTTATCTCTCTCACTCACTCACAGCTTCTCTTTTTCTCTCTCTCTCTCTCTCTCTCACTCACAGCTTCTCCTTCTCTCTCTCTCTCTCACTCACTCACAGCTTCTCTCTCTTACTCACAGCTACTCTTTCTCTCTTTCTCACACTCAGCTTTTCTTTTGTTCCCGCTCTCACTCACAGCTTCTCTTTCTCTCTCTCTCACTCACAGCTTCTCTTTCTCTCTCTCTTTCTCACTCAGCTTCTCTTTCTCCCTCTCTCACTCACAACTTCTCTCTCTCTCTCACTCAGCTTCTCTTTCTCTCTCTCTCACTCACAGCTTCTCATTCTCTCTCTCACTCAAAACTTCTCTCTCTCTCACTCACAGCTTCTCTCTCTCTCTCACTCACAGCTTCTCTTTCTTTCTCTCTCTCTCACAGCTTCTCTTTCTCTCTCTCTCACTCACAGCTTCTCTCCCTCTCTCTCACTCACAGCTTTTCTTTCTCTCTTTCTCTCTCTCACTCACAGCTTCTCTTTATCTGTCTCTCTCTAACTCACAGCTTCTCTTTATCTCTCTCTCACTCACAGCTTCTCTTTCTCTCTCTCTCCCACTCACAGCTTCTCTTTCTCTCTCTTTCACTCACAGCTTCGCTATCGCTCTCTCTCACTCACTCACAGCTTCTCTCTCTCACACACAGCTTCTCTTTCTCTCTCTCTATCTCACTCCCAGCTTCTCTTTCTCTCTCTCTCTCACTCACAGCTTCTCTTTCTCACTCTGCTTCTCTTTCTCTCTCTCTCACGCACAGCTTCTCTTTCTCTCTCTCACTCACAGCTTCTCTTTCTCTCTCTCTCTCACTCACAGCTCCTCTTTCGCTCGCTCTCTATCACTGTCACAGCTTCTCTCTCTCTCACGCACTCTCACTCACAGCTTCTCTTTCTCTTTCTCTCACTCACTCACAACTTCTCTCTCTCTTACTCACAGCTACTCTTTCTCTCTTTCTCACACTCTCAGCTTTTCTTTCGTTCCCTCTCTCACTCACAGCTTCTCTTTCTCTCTCTCTTTCTCACTCAGCTTCTCTTTCTCCCTCTCTCACTCACAGCTTCTCTCTCTCTCTCACTCAGCTTCTCTTTCTCTCTCTCTCTCACTCACACCTTCTCATTCTCTCTCTCTCTCACATCTTCTCTCTCTCTCTCACTCACAGCTTCTCTCTCTCACTCACAGCTTCTCTTTTTCTCTCTCTCTCTCACAGCTTCTCTTTCTCTCTCTCTCTCTCTCACAGCTTCTCTCTCTCTCTCACTCACAGCTTCTCTTTCTCTCTCTCTCTCACTCACAGCTTCTCTTTCTCTGTCTCTCTCTAACTCACAGCTTCTCTTTATCTCTCTCTCACTCACAGCTTCTCTTTATCTCTCTCTCCCACTCACAGCTTCTCTTTCTCTCTCTCTCACTCAGAATTATCTCTCTCTCTCACTCACAGCTTCTCTTTCTGTCTCTCTCACTCACAGCTTCTCTTTCTGTCTATCTCACTCACAGCTTCTCTTTCTGTCTATATCACTCACAGCTTCTCTTTCTCCCTCTCTCTCTCACTCACAGCTTCTCTCTCTCACTCACAGCTTCTCTTTCTCTCTCTCACTCACAGCTTCTCTTTCTCTTTCTCTCTCTCACTCACATCTTCTCTCTCTCTCTCTCATTCTCAGCTTCTCTCTCTCACACACAGCTTCTCTTTCTCTCTCTCTCTCACAGCTTCTCTTTCTCTCTCTCTCTCTCACTCACAGCTTCTCACTCTCTCTCTCACTCACAGCTTCTCTTGCTCTCTCTCTTTCTCTCACTCACAGCTTCTCTTTCTCTGTCTCTCTCTAACTCACAGCTTCTCTTTTTCTCTCTCTCACTCACAGCTTCTCTCTCGCTCTCTCTCACTCACTCACAGCTTCTCTGTCTCTCTCTCACAACTTCTCTTTCTCTCTCTCTATCTCACTCACAGCTTCTCTTTCTCTGTCAGTCTAACTCACAGCTTCTCTATCTCTCTCTCACTCACAGCTTCTCTTTCTCTCTCTCTCTCACTCACAGCTTCTCTTTCACTCTCTCTCACTCACAGCTTCTCTCTCGCTCTCTCTCACTCACAGCTTCTCTCCCTCTCTCTCTCACAGCTTCTCTTCCTCTCTCACTATCTCACTAACAGCTTCTCTTTCTTTCCCTCTCTCTCTCACTCACAGCTTCTCTTTCTCTCTCTCTCTCACTCACAGCTTCTCTTTCTCTCTCTCTCACCCACAGCTTCTCTTTTTCTCTCTCTCTCTCATGCACAGCTTCTCTTTCTCTTTCTCTCTCTCACTCACAGCTTCTATTTCTCTCTCTCTCTCACTCACAGTTTCTCTTTCTCTGTCTCTCTCTCACTCACAGCTTGTCTTTATCTCTCTCTCTCACACACATCTTCTCTTAATCTCTCTCCCTCACTCACACCGTCTCTTTCTCTCTCTCTCTCACTCTCTCACTCACATCTTCTCTTTCTCTCTCTCTCTCACTCACAGCTTCTCTCTCTCTCACACAGCTTCTCTTTCTTTCTTTCTCACTCACAGCTTATCTTTCTCTGTCTCGCTCTCTCTCTCACTCACAGCTTCTCTTTATCTCTCTCTTACTCACAGCTTCTCTCTCTCTCTCACTCACAGCTTCTCCTTCTCTCTCTCACTCACAGCTTCTCTCTTTCTTTCTCTCTCTCACTCACAGCTTTTCTCTCTCTCACACTCAAAGCATCTCTTTCTCTTTCTCTCTCTCACTCACAGCTTCTCTTTCTCTCTCTCTCACTCACAGCTTCTCCTTCTCCCTCTCTCTCACTCACAGCTTCTCTTTCTCCCTCTCTCTCTCACTCACAACTTCTCTCTCTCACTCACAGATTCTCTTTCTCTCTCTCTCACTCACAGTTTCTCTTTCTCTTTCTAACTCACAGCTTCTATTTATCTCTCTCTCTCTCACAGCTTCTTTCTCTCTCTCTCACTCACAGCTTCTCCTTCTCTCTCTCTCAATCACATCTTCTCCTTCTCTTTCTCTCACTCACAGCTTCTCTCTCTCTATCACTCACTCACAGCTTCTCTCTCTCACACACTCACAGCTTCTCTTTCTTTCTCTCTCTCTCACTCACAGCTTCTCTTTCTGTCTATATCACTCACAGCTTCTCTTTCTCCCTCTCTCTCTCACTCACAGCTTCTCTCTCTCACTCACAGCTTCTCTTTCTCTCTCTCACTCACAGCTTCTCTTTCTCTTTCTCTCTCTCACTCACATCTTCTCTCTCTCTCTCTCATTCTCAGCTTCTCTCTCTCACACACAGCTTCTCTTTCTCTCTCTCTCTCACAGCTTCTCTTTCTCTCTCTCTCTCTCACTCACAGCTTCTCACTCTCTCTCTCACTCACAGCTTCTCTTGCTCTCTCTCTCTCTCTCACTCACAGCTTCTCTTTCTCTGTCTCTCTCTAACTCACAGCTTCTCTTTTTCTCTCTCTCACTCACAGCTTCTCTCTCGCTCTCTCTCACTCACTCACAGCTTCTCTGTCTCTCTCTCACAACTTCTCTTTCTCTCTCTCTATCTCACTCACAGCTTCTCTTTCTCTGTCAGTCTAACTCACAGCTTCTCTATCTCTCTCTCACTCACAGCTTCTCTTTCTCTCTCTCTCTCACTCACAGCTTCTCTTTCACTCTCTCTCACTCACAGCTTCTCTCTCGCTCTCTCTCACTCACAGCTTCTCTCCCTCTCTCTCTCACAGCTTCTCTTCCTCTCTCACTATCTCACTAACAGCTTCTCTTTCTTTCCCTCTCTCTCTCACTCACAGCTTCTCTTTCTCTCTCTCTCTCACTCACAGCTTCTCTTTCTCTCTCTCTCACCCACAGCTTCTCTTTTTCTCTCTCTCTCTCACGCACAGCTTCTCTTTCTCTTTCTCTCTCTCACTCACAGCTTCTATTTCTCTCTCTCTCTCACTCACAGTTTCTCTTTCTCTGTCTCTCTCTCACTCACAGCTTGTCTTTATCTCTCTCTCTCTCACACATCTTCTCTTAATCTCTCTCCCTCACTCACACCGTCTCTTTCTCTCTCTCTCTCACTCTCTCACTCACATCTTCTCTTTCTCTCTCTCTCTCACTCACAGCTTCTCTCTCTCTCACACAGCTTCTCTTTCTTTCTTTCTCACTCACAGCTTATCTTTCTCTGTCTCGCTCTCTCTCTCACTCACAGCTTCTCTTTATCTCTCTCTTACTCACAGCTTCTCTCTCTCTCTCACTCACAGCTTCTCCTTCTCTCTCTCACTCACAGCTTCTCTCTTTCTTTCTCTCTCTCACTCACAGCTTTTCTCTCTCTCACACTCAAAGCATCTCTTTCTCTTTCTCTCTCTCACTCACAGCTTCTCTTTCTCTCTCTCTCACTCACAGCTTCTCCTTCTCCCTCTCTCTCACTCACAGCTTCTCTTTCTCCCTCTCTCTCTCACTCACAACTTCTCTCTCTCACTCACAGATTCTCTTTCTCTCTCTCTCACTCACAGTTTCTCTTTCTCTTTCTAACTCACAGCTTCTATTTATCTCTCTCTCTCTCACAGCTTCTTTCTCTCTCTCTCACTCACAGCTTCTCCTTCTCTCTCTCTCAATCACATCTTCTCCTTCTCTTTCTCTCACTCACAGCTTCTCTCTCTCTATCACTCACTCACAGCTTCTCTCTCTCACACACTCACAGCTTCTCTTTCTTTCTCTCTCTCTCACTCACAGCTTCTCTTTCTCTCTCTCACTCACAGCTTCTCTTTCTTTCTTTCTCTCTCTCACTCACAGCTTCTCTTTCTCTCTCTCTCTCACTCACAGGTTCTCTTTCTCTCTCTCTCTCTCTCACTCACAGCTTCTCTCTCTCTCACTCAGCTTCTCTTTCTCTGTCTCTCTCTAACTCACAGCTTGTCTTTATCTCTCTCTCTCACTCACAGCTTCTCTTTCTCTCTCCCTCTCTCACTCACAGCTTCTCTTTCACTCTCTCTCACTCACAGCTTCTCTCTCGCTCTCTCTCACTCACAGCTTCTCTCCCTCTCTCTCTCACAGCTTCTCTTCCTCTCTCACTATCTCACTAACAGCTTCTCTTTCTTTCCCTCTCTCTCTCACTCACAGCTTCTCTTTCTCTCTCTCTCACTCACAGCTTCTTTTTCTCTCTCTCTCACCCACAGCTTCTCTTTTTTTCTCTCTCTATCACTCACAGTTTCTCTTTCTCTGTCTCTCTCTCACTCACAGCTTGTCTTTATCTCTCTCTCTCACACACATCTTCTCTTAATCTCTCTCCCTCACTCACACCGTCTCTTTCTCTCTCTCTCTCACTCTCTCACTCACATCTTCTCTTTCTCTCTCTCTCTCTCTCACTCACAGCTTCTCTCTCTCTCTCACAGCTTCTCTTTCTTTCTCTCTCACTCAGCTTATCTTTCTCTGTCTCTCTCTCTCTCTCACTCACAGCTTCTCTTTATCTCTCTCTTACTCACAGCTTCTCTCTCTCTCTCACTCACAGCTTCTCCTCCTCTCTCTCCCTCACAGCTTCTCTCTTTCTTTCTCTCTCTCACTCACAGCTTTTCTCCCTCTCACACTCAAAGCATCTCTTTCTCTTTCTCTCTCTCACTCACAGCTTCTCTTTCTTTCTCTCTCTCTCACTCACAGCTTCTCCTTCTCCCTCTCTCTCACTCACAGCTTCTCTTTCTGCCTCTCTCTCTCACTCACAACTTCTCTCTCTCACTCACAGCTTCTCTTTCTCTCTCTCTCACTCACAGTTTCTCTTTCTCTTTCTAACTCACAGCTTCTATTTATTTATCTCTCTCTCACTCACAGCTTCTTTCTCTCTCTCTCACTCACAGCTTCTCCTTCTCTCTCTCTCAATCACATCTTCTCCTTCTCTTTCTCTCACTCACAGCTTCTCTCTCTCTATCACTCACTCACAGCTTCTCTCTCTCACACTCACAGCTTCTCTTTCTTTCTCTCTCTCTCACTCAGAGCTTCTCTTTCTCTCTCTCACTCACAGCTTCTCTTTCTTTCTTTCTCTCTCTCACTCACAGCTTCTCTTTCTCTCTCTCTCTCACTCACAGGTTCTCTTTCTCTCTCTCTCTCTCTCACTCACAGCTTCTCTCTCTCTCACTCAGCTTCTCTTTCTCTGTCTCTCTCTAACTCACAGCTTGCCTTTATCTCTCTCTCTCACTCACAGCTTCTCTTTCTCTCTCTCTCTCTCACTCACAGCTTCTCTTTCTCTCTCTCTCTCACTCACAGCTTCTCTTTCTCTGTCTCTCTCTAACTCACAGCTTCTCTTTTTCTCTCTCTCACTCACAGCTTCTCTCTCGCTCGCTCTCACTCACTCACAGCTTCTCTGTCTCTCTCTCACAACTTCTCTTTCTCTCTCTCTATCTCACTCACAGCTTCTCTTTCTCTGTCTCAGTAACTCACAGCTTCTCTATCTCTCTCTCACTCACAGCTTCTCTTTCTCTCTCTCTCTCTCACTCACAGCTTCTCTTTCACTCTCTCTCACTCACAGCTTCTCTCTCGCTCTCTCTCACTCACAGCTTATCTCTCTCTCTCACTCAGAATTATCTCTCTCTCACTCACTCACAGCTTCTCTCTCTCACTCACAGCTTCTCTTTCTGTCTCTCTCACTCACAGCTTCTCTTTCTGTCTCTCTCACTCACAGCTTCTCTTTCTCCCTCTCTCTCTCACTCACAGCTTCTCTCTCTCACTCACAGCTTCTCTTTCTCTCTCTCTCTCTCTCACTCACAGCTTCTCTCTCGCTCTCTCACTCACTCACAGCTTCTCTGTCTCTCTCTCACAGCTTCTCTTTCTCTCTCTCTATCTCACTCACAGCTTCTATTTCTTTGTCTCAGTCTAACTCACAGCTCCTCTTTATCTCTCTCTCACTCACAGCTTCTCTTTCTCTCTCTCTCTCTCTCACTCACAGCTTCTCTTTCACTCTCTCTCACTCACAGCTTCTCTCTCCCTCTCTCTCACTCACTCACAGCTTCTCTACCTCTCTCACTATCTCACTCACAGCTTCTCTTTCTTTCCCTCTCTCTCTCACTCACAGCTTCTCTTTCTCTCTCTCTCTCACTCACAGCTTCTCTTTCTCTCTCTCACTCACAGCTTCTCTATTTCTCTCTCTCTCACACTCACAGCTTCTCTTTCTCTCTCTCACACTCACAGCTTCTCTATTTCTCTCACTCACTCACTCACAGCTTCTTTTTCTCTCTCTCTCACTCACAGCTTCTCTTTCTCTGTCTCTCTCTAATTCACAGCTTATCTTTATCTCTCTCTCACACACACAGCTTCTCTTTCTCTCTCCCTCACTCACACCGTATCTTTCTCTCTCTCACTCTCTCACTCACATCTTCTCTTTCTCTCTCTCTCACTCACAGATTCTCTCTCTCTCACACAGCTTCTCTTTCTTTCTCTCTCACTCACAGCTTCTCTGTCTCTGTCTCTCTCTCTCACTCACAGCTTCTCTTTATCTCTCTCTCACTCACCGCTTCTCTCTCTCTCTCTCACTCAGCTTCTCTTTCTCTGTCTCTCTCTCTTACAGCTTGTCTTTATCTCTCTCACACACACACAGCTTCTCTTTCTCTCTCTCTCTCTCACTCACAGCTTCTCTTTCTCTCTCTCACTCACTCACTCACAGCTTCTCTCTCTCTTACTCACAGCTACTCTTTCTCTCTTTCTCACACTCTCAGCTTTTCTTTCGTTCCCTCTCTCACTCAGAGCTTCTCTTTCTCTCTCTCTTTCTCACTCAGCTTCTCTTTCTCCCTCTCTCACTCACAGCTTCTCTCTCTCTCTCTCACTCAGCTTCTCTTTCTCTCTCTCACTCACAGCTTCTCATTCTCTCTCTCACGCACATCTTCTCTCTCTCTCACTCACAGCTTCTCTCTCTCACTCACAGCTTCTCTTTCTCTCTCTCTCTCTCACAGCTTCTCTTTCTCTCTCTCTCTCTCACTCACAACTTCTCTCTCTCTCTCTCACTCACAGCTTCTCTTTCTCTCTCTCTCTCTCTCACTCACAGCTTCTCTTTCTCTGTCTCTCTCTAACTCACAGCTTCTCTTTATCTCTCTCTCACTCACAGCTTCTCTTTATCTCTCTCTCCCACGCACAGCTTCTCTTTCTCTCTCTCTCTCACTCAGAATTATCTCTCTCTCTCACTCACAGCTTCTCTTTCTGTCTCTCTCACTTACAGCTTCTCTTTCTGTCTATCTCACTCACAGCTTCTCTTTCTGTCTATCTCACTCACAGCTTCTCTTTCTCCCTCTCTCTCTCACTCACAGCTTCTCTCTCTCACTCACAGCTTCTCTTTCTCTCTCTCTCTCTCACTCACAGCTTCTCTTTCTCTTTCTCTCTCTCACTCACATCTTCTCTCTCTCTCACACACACAGCTTCTCTTTCTCTCTCTCTCTCTCACAGCTTCTCTTTCTCTCTCTCTCTCACTCACAGCTTCTCTCTCTCTCTCACTCACAGCTTCTCTTTCTCTCTCTCTCTCACTCACAGCTTCTCTTTCTCTGTCTCTCTCTAACTCACAGCTTCTCTTTTTCTCTCTCTCACTCACAGCTTCTCTCTCGCTCGCTCTCACTCACTCACAGCTTCTCTGTCTCTCTCTCACAACTTCTCTTTCTCTCTCTCTATCTCACTCACAGCTTCTCTTTCTCTGTCTCAGTAACTCACAGCTTCTCTATCTCTCTCTCACTCACAGCTTCTCTTTCTCTCTCTTTCTCTCTCTCTCTCTCTCCCTCACAGCTTCTCTTTCACTCTCTCTCACAGCTTCTCTCTCGCTCTCTCTCACTCACAGCTTATCTCTCTCTCACACACAAAGCTTCTCTTCCTCTCTCACTATCTCACTCACAGCTTCTCTTTCTTTCCCTCTCTCTCTCACTCACAGCTTCTCTTTCTCTCTCTCTCTCACTCACAGCTTCTCTTTCTCTCTCTCTCACCCACAGCTTCTCTTTTTCTCTCTCACGCACAGCTTCTCTTTCTTTCTCTCTCTCTCTCTCTCACTCACAGCTTCTCTTTCTCTCTCTCTCTCACTCACAGCTTTTCTTTCTCTGTCTCTCTCCAACTCACAGCTTGTCTTTATCTCTCTCACTCACACAGCTTCTCTTTCTCTCTCCCTCACTCACACCATCTCTTTCTCTCTCTCTCTCACTCTCTCACTCACATCTTCTCTTTCTCTCTCTCTCTCTCTCACTCACAGCTTCTCTCTCTCACACAGCTTCTCTTTCTTTCTCTCTCACTCACAGCTTATCTTCCTCTGTCTCTCTCTCTCACTCACAGCTTCTCTTTATCTCTCTCTTACTCACAGCTTCTCTCTCTCTCACTCACAGCTTCTCCTTCTCTCTCTCACTCACAGCTTCTCTCTTTCTCTCTCTCACACACAGCTTCTCTCTCTCTCACTCAAAGCGTCTCTTTCTCTCTCTCTCTCACTCACAGCTTCTCTTTCTCTCTCTCTCACTCACAGCTTCTTTCTCCCTCTCTCTCACTCACAGCTTCTCTTTCTCCCTCTCTCTCTCACTCACAACCTCTCTCTCTCACTCACAGCTTCTCTTTCTCTCTCTCTCACTCACAGTTTCTCTTTCTCTTTCTCTCTCTAACTCACAGCTTCTATTTATCTCTCTCTCTCACTCACAGCTTCTCTTTCTCTCTCTCTCACTCACAGCTTCTCCTTCTCTCTCTCTCACTCACAGCTTCTCCTTCTCTCTCTCTCACTCACAGCTTCTCTCTCTCTCTCTATCACTCACTCACAGCTTCTCTCTCTCTCACTCACAGCTTCTCTTTCTTTCTCTCTCTCACTCACAGCTTCTCTTTCTCTCTCTCTCTCACTCACAGCTTCTCTTTCTCTCTCTCTCTCTCACTCACAGCTTCTCTCTCTCTCTATCACTCAGCTTCTCTTTCTCTGTCTCTCTCTAACTCACAGCTTGTCTTTATCTCTCTCTCTCACTCACAGCTTCTCTTTCTCTCTCTCTCTCACTCACAGCTTCTCCTTCTCTCTCTCTCTCCCTCACTCACAGCTTCTCTCTCTCTTACTCACAGCTACTCTTTCTCTCTTTCTCACACTCAGCTTTTCTTTTGTTCCCTCTCTCACTCACAGCTTCTCTTTCTCTCTCTCTCACTCACAGCTTCTCTTTCTCTCTCTTTCTCACTCAGCTTCTCTTTCTCCCTCTCTCACTCACAGCTTCTCTCTCTCTCTCACTCAGCTTCTCTTTCTCTCTCTCTCTCACTCACAGCTTCTCATTCTCTCTCTCACTCAAAACTTCTCTCTCTCACTCACATCTTCTCTCTCTCTCTCTCACTCACAGCTTCTCTTTCTTTCTCTCTCTCTCACAGCTTCTCTTTCTCTCTCTCACTCACAGCTTCTCTCTCTCTCTCTCACTCACAGCTTTTCTTTCTCTCTCTCTCTCTCACTCACAGCTTCTCTTTCTCTGTCTCTCTCTAACTCACAGCTTCTCTTTATCTCTCTCTCACTCACAGCTTCTCTTTGTCTCTCTCTCCCACTCACAGCTTCTCTTTCTCTCTCTTTCACTCACAGCTTCGCTATCGCTCTCTCTCACTCACTCACAGCTTCTCTCTCTCTCACACAGCTTCTCTTTCTCTCTCTCTATCTCACTCCCAGCTTCTCTTTCTCTCTCTCTCTCACTCACAGCTTCTCTTTCTCACTCTGCTTCTCTTTCTCTCTCTCTCACTCACAGCTTTTCTTTCTGTCTCTCTCACTCACAGCTTCTCTTTCTGTCTATCTCACTCACAGCTTCTCTTTCTGTCTATCTCACTCACAGCTTCTCTTTCTCCCTCTCTCTCTCACTCACAGCTTTTCTCTCTCACTCACAGCTTCTCTTTCTCTCTCTCACTCACAGCTTCTCTTTCTCTTTCTCTCTCTCACTCACATCTTCTCTCTCTCTCTCTCATTCTCAGCTTCTCTCTCTCACAGACAGCTTCTCTCTCTCTCTCTCTCACACAGCTTCTCTTTCTCTCTCTCTCTCTCACTCACAGCTTCTCTCTCTCTCTCTCTCTCTCACTCACAGCTTCTCTTTCTCTCTCTCTCTCTCTCTCTCACTCACAGCTTCTCTTTCTCTGTCTCTCTCTAACTCACAGCTTCTCTTTTTCTCTCTCTCACTCACAGCTCTTCTCTCGCTCTCTCTCACTCACTCACAGCTTCTCTGTCTCTCTCTCACAACTTCTCTTTCTCTCTCTCTATCTCACTCACAGCTTCTCTTTCTCTGTCTCAGTCTAACTCACAGCTTCTCTATCTATCTCTCACTCACAGCTTCTCTTTCTCTCTCTCTCTCTCACTCACAGCTTCTCTTTCACTCTCTCTCACTCACAGCTTCTCTCTCGCTCTCTCTCACTCACAGCTTCTCTCCCTCTCTCTCTCACAGCTTCTCTTCCTCTCTCACTATCTCACTAACAGCTTCTCTTTCTTTCCCTCTCTCTCTCACTCACAGCTTCTCTTTCTCTCTCTCTCTCACTCACAGCTTCTCTTTCTCTCTCTCTCACCCACAGCTTCTCTTTTTCTCTCTCTCTCTCACGCACAGCTTCTCTTTCTCTTTCTCTCTCTCACTCACAGCTTCTCTTTCTCTCTCTCTCACACTCACAGTTTCTCTTTCTCTGTCTCTCTCTCACTCACAGCTTGTCTTTATCTCTCTCTCTCACACATCTTCTCTTAATCTCTCTCCCTCACTCACACCGTCTCTTTCTCTCTCTCTCTCACTCTCTCACTCACATCTTCTCTTTCTCTCTCTCTCTCACTCACATCTTCTCTCTCTCTCTCACAGCTTCTCTTTCTTTCTCTCTCACTCACAGCTTATCTTTCTCTGTCTCTCTCTCTCTCACTCACAGCTTCTCTTTATCTCTCTCTTACTCACAGCTTCTCTCTCTCTCTCACTCACAGCTTCTCCTTCTCTCTCTCACTCACAGCTTCTCTCTTTCTTTCTCTCTCTCACTCACAGCTTTTCTCTCTCTCTCACTCAAAGCATCTCTTTCTCTTTCTCTCTCTCACTCACAGCTTCTCTTTCTCTCACTCACAGCTTCTCCTTCTCCCTCTCTCTCACTCACAGCTTCTCTTTCTCCCTCTCTCTCTCACTCACAACTTCTCTCTCTCATTCACAGCTTCTCTTTCTCTCTCCCTCACTCACAGTTTCTCTTTCTCTTTCTCTCTCTAACTCACAGCTTCTATTTATCTCTCTCTCTCACTCACAGCTTCTTTCACTCTCTCTCACTCACAGTTTCTCCTTCTCTCTCTCTCAATCACATCTTCTCCTTCTCTTTGTCTCTCTCACAGCTTCTCTCTCTATCACTCACTCACAGCTTCTCTCTCTCACACACTCACAGCTTCTCTTTCTTTCTCTCTCTCTCATTCACAGCTTCTCTTTCTCTCTCTCACTCACAGCTTCTCTTTCTTTCTTTCTCTCTCTCACTCACAGCTTCTCTTTCTCTCTCTCTCTCTCTCACTCACAGCTTCTCTCTCTCTCACTCAGCTTCTCTTTCTCTGTCTCTCTCTAACTCACAGCTTGTCTTTATCTCTCTCTCTCACTCACAGCTTCTCTTTCTCTCTCTCTCTCTCTCACTCACAGCTTCTCTTTCTCTCTCTCTCTCACTCACAGCTTCTCTTTCTCTGTCTCTCTCTAACTCACAGCTTCTCTTTTTCTCTCTCTCACTCACAGCTTCTCTCTCGCTTGCTCTCACTCACTCACAGCTTCTCAGTCTCTCTCTCACAACTTCTCTTTCTCTCTCTCTATCTCACTCACAGCTTCTCTTTCTCTGTCTCAGTAACTCACAGCTTCTCTATCTCTCTCTCACTCACAGCTTCTCTTTCTCTCTCTCTCTCTCTCACTCACAGCTTCTCTTTCACTCTCTCTCACTCACAGCTTCTCTCTCGCTCTCTCTCACTCACAGCTTATCTCTCTCTCTCACTCAGAATTATCTCTCTCTCACTCACTCACAGCTTCTCTCTCTCTCTCACTCACAGCTTCTCTTTCTGTCTCTCTCACTCACAGCTTCTCTTTCTGTCTCTCTCACTCACAGCTTCTCTTTCTCTCTCTCTCTCTCACTCACAGCTTCTCTCTCTCACTCACAGCTTCTCTTTCTCTCTCTCTCTCTCTCACTCACAGCTTCTCTCTCGCTCTCTCACTCACTCACAGCTTCTCTGTCTCTCTCTCACAGCTTCTCTTTCTCTCTCTCTATCTCACTCACAGCTTCTATTTCTTTGTCTCAGTCTAACTCACAGCTTCTCTTTATCTCTCTCTCACTCACAGCTTCTCTTTCTCTCTCTCTCTCTCACTCACAGCTTCTCTTTCACTCTCTCTCACTCACAGCTTCTCTCTCGCTCTCTCTCACTCACTCACAGCTTCTCTGCCTCTCTCACTATCTCACTCACAGCTTCTCTTTCTTTCCCTCTCTCTCTCACTCACAGCTTCTCTTTCTCTCTCTCTCTCACTCACAGCTTCTCTTTCTCTCTCTCTCACTCACAGCTTCTCTATTTCTCTCTCTCACACACTCACAGCTTCTCTTTCTCTCTCTCTCACTCACAGCTTCTCTATTTCTCTCTCTCACTCACTCACAGCTTCTCTTTCTCTCTCTCTCACTCACAGCTTCTCTTTCTCTGTCTCTCTCTAATTCACAGCTTATCTTTATCTCTCTCTCACACACACAGCTTCTCTTTCTCTCTCCCTCACTCACACCGTATCTTTCTCTCTCTCACTCTCTCACTCACATCTTCTCTTTCTCTCTCTCTCACTCACAGATTCTCTCTCTCTCACACAGCTTCTCTTTCTTTCTCTCTCACTCACAGCTTCTCTGTCTCTGTCTCTCTCTCTCACTCACAGCTTCTCTTTATCTCTCTCTCACTCACAGCTTCTCTCTCTCTCTCTCACTCAGCTTCTCTTTCTCTGTCTCTCTCTCTTACAGCTTGTCTTTATCTCTCTCACACACACACAGTTTCTCTTTCTCTCTCTCTCTCTCTCACTCACAGCTTCTCTTTCTCTCTCTCACTCACTCACTCACAGCTTCTCTCTCTCTTACTCACAGCTACTCTTTCTCTCTTTCTCACACTCTCAGCTTTTCTTTCGTTCCCTCTCTCACTCAGAGCTTCTCTTTCTCTCTCTCTTTCTCACTCACAGCTTCTCTTTCTCCCTCTCTCACTCACAGCTTCTCTCTCTCTCTCACTCAGCTTCTCTTTCTCTCTCTCACTCACAGCTTCTCATTCTCTCTCTCACTCACATCTTCTCTCTCTCTCACTCACAGCTTCTCTCTCTCACTCACAGCTTCTCTTTCTCTCTCTCTCTCTCACAGCTTCTCTTTCTCTCTCTCTCTCTCACTCACAACTTCTCTCTCTCTCTCTCACTCACAGCTTCTCTTTCTCTCTCTCTCTCACTCACAGCTTCTCTTTCTCTGTCTCAGTAACTCACAGCTTCTCTATCTCTCTCTCACTCACAGCTTCTCTTTCTCTCTCTCTCTCTCTCACTCACAGCTTCTCTTTCACTCTCTCTCACTCACAGCTTCTCTCTCGCTCTCTCTCACTCACAGCTTATCTCTCTCTCTCACTCAGAATTATCTCTCTCTCACTCACTCACAGCTTCTCTCTCTCTCTCACTCACAGCTTCTCTTTCTGTCTCTCTCACTCACAGCTTCTCTTTCTGTCTCTCTCACTCACAGCTTCTCTTTCTCTCTCTCTCTCTCACTCACAGCTTCTCTCTCTCACTCACAGCTTCTCTTTCTCTCTCTCTCTCTCTCACTCACAGCTTCTCTCTCGCTCTCTCACTCACTCACAGCTTCTCTGTCTCTCTCTCACAGCTTCTCTTTCTCTCTCTCTATCTCACTCACAGCTTCTATTTCTTTGTCTCAGTCTAACTCACAGCTTCTCTTTATCTCTCTCTCACTCACAGCTTCTCTTTCTCTCTCTCTCTCTCACTCACAGCTTCTCTTTCACTCTCTCTCACTCACAGCTTCTCTCTCGCTCTCTCTCACTCACTCACAGCTTCTCTGCCTCTCTCACTATCTCACTCACAGCTTCTCTTTCTTTCCCTCTCTCTCTCACTCACAGCTTCTCTTTCTCTCTCTCTCTCACTCACAGCTTCTCTTTCTCTCTCTCTCACTCACAGCTTCTCTATTTCTCTCTCTCACACACTCACAGCTTCTCTTTCTCTCTCTCTCACTCACAGCTTCTCTATTTCTCTCTCTCACTCACTCACAGCTTCTCTTTCTCTCTCTCTCACTCACAGCTTCTCTTTCTCTGTCTCTCTCTAATTCACAGCTTATCTTTATCTCTCTCTCACACACACAGCTTCTCTTTCTCTCTCCCTCACTCACACCGTATCTTTCTCTCTCTCACTCTCTCACTCACATCTTCTCTTTCTCTCTCTCTCACTCACAGATTCTCTCTCTCTCACACAGCTTCTCTTTCTTTCTCTCTCACTCACAGCTTCTCTGTCTCTGTCTCTCTCTCTCACTCACAGCTTCTCTTTATCTCTCTCTCACTCACAGCTTCTCTCTCTCTCTCTCACTCAGCTTCTCTTTCTCTGTCTCTCTCTCTTACAGCTTGTCTTTATCTCTCTCACACACACACAGTTTCTCTTTCTCTCTCTCTCTCTCTCACTCACAGCTTCTCTTTCTCTCTCTCACTCACTCACTCACAGCTTCTCTCTCTCTTACTCACAGCTACTCTTTCTCTCTTTCTCACACTCTCAGCTTTTCTTTCGTTCCCTCTCTCACTCAGAGCTTCTCTTTCTCTCTCTCTTTCTCACTCACAGCTTCTCTTTCTCCCTCTCTCACTCACAGCTTCTCTCTCTCTCTCACTCAGCTTCTCTTTCTCTCTCTCACTCACAGCTTCTCATTCTCTCTCTCACTCACATCTTCTCTCTCTCTCACTCACAGCTTCTCTCTCTCACTCACAGCTTCTCTTTCTCTCTCTCTCTCTCACAGCTTCTCTTTCTCTCTCTCTCTCTCACTCACAACTTCTCTCTCTCTCTCTCACTCACAGCTTCTCTTTCTCTCTCTCTCTCACTCACAGCTTCTCTTTCTCTGTCTCTCTCTAACTCACAGCTTCTCTTTATCTCTCTCTCACTCACAGCTTCTCTTTATCTCTCTCTCCCACTCACAGCTTCTCATTCTCTCTCTCTCTCACTCAGAATTATCTCTCTCTCTCACTCACAGCTTCTCTTTCTGACTCTCTCACTTACAGCTTCTCTTTCTGTCTATCTCACTCACAGCTTCTCTTTCTGTCTATCTCACTCACAGCTTCTCTTTCTCCCTCTCTCTCTCACTCACAGCTTCTCTCTCTCACTCACAGCTTCTCTTTCTCTCTCTCTCTCTCACTCACAGCTTCTCTTTCTCTTTCTCTCTCTCACTCACATCTTCTCTCTCTCTCTCACACACAGCTTCTCTTTCTCTCTCTCTCTCACAGCTTCTCTTTCTCTCTCTCTCTCACTCACAGCTTCTCTCTCTCTCTCTCACTCATAGCTTCTCTTTCTCTCTCTCTCACTCACAGCTTCTCTTTCTCTGTCTCTCTCTAACTCACAGCTTCTCTTTTTCTCTCTCTCACTCACAGCTTCTCTCTCGCTCGCTCTCACTCACTCACAGCTTCTCTGTCTCTCTCTCACAACTTCTCTTTCTCTCTCTCTATCTCACTCACAGCTTCTCTTTCTCTGTCTCAGTAACTCACAGCTTCTCTATCTCTCTCTCTCTCTCCCTCACAGCTTCTCTTTCACTCTCTCTCACTCACAGCTTCTCTCTCGCTCTCTCTCACTTACAGCTTATCTCTCTCTCTCACACAGCTTCTCTTCCTCTCTCACTATCTCACTCACAGCTTCTCTTTCTTTCCCTCTCTCTCTCACTCGCAGCTTCTCTTTCTCTCTCTCTCTCACTCACAGCTTCTCTTTCTCTCTCTCTCACCCACAGCTTCTCTTTTTCTCTCTCTCTCTCACGCACAGCTTCTCTTTCTTTCTCTCTCTCTCTCTCACTCACAGCTTCTCTTTCTCTCTCTCTCTCACTCACAGCTTCTCTTTCTCTGTCTCTCTCCAACTCACAGCTTGTCTTTATCTCTCTCTCACTCACACAGCTTCTCTTTCTCTCTCCCTCACTCACACCATCTCTTTCTCTCTCTCTCTCACTCTCTCACTCACATCTTCTCTTTCTCTCTCTCTCTCTCTCACTCACAGCTTCTCTCTCACACACAGCTTCTCTTTCTTTCTCTCTCACTCACAGCTTATCTTCCTCTGTCTCTCTCTCTCACTCACAGCTTCTCTTTATCTCTCTCTTACTCACAGCTTCTCTCTCTCTCTCACTCACAGCTTCTCCTTCTCTCTCTCACTCACAGCTTCTCTCTTTCTCTCTCTCACTCACAGCTTCTCTCTCTCTCACTCAAAGCGTCTCTTTCTCTCTCTCTCTCACTCACAGCTTCTCTTTCTCTCTCTCACTCACAGCTTCTCTTTCTCCCTCTCTCTCACTCACAGCTTCTCTTTCTCCCTCTCTCTCTCACTCACAACCTCTCTCTCTCACTCACAGCTTCTCTTTCTCTCTCTCTCACTCACAGTTTCTCTTTCTCTTTCTCTCTCTAACTCACAGCTTCTATTTATCTCTCTCTCTCACTCACAGCTTCTCTTTCTCTCTCTCTCACTCACAGCTTCTCCTTCTCTCTCTCTCACTCACAGCTTCTCCTTCTCTCTCTCTCACTCACAGCTTCTCTCTCTCTCTCTCTATCACTCACTCACAGCTTCTCTCTCTCTCACTCACAGCTTCTCTTTCTTTCTCTCTCTCACTCACAGCTTCTCTTTCTCTCTCTCTCTCACTCACAGCTTCTCTTTCTCTCTCTCTCTCTCACTCACAGCTTCTCTCTCTCTCTCTCACTCAGCTTCTCTTTCTCTGTCTCTCTCTAACTCACAGCTTGTCATCTCTCTCTCTCACTCACAGCTTCTCTTTCTCTCTCTCTCTCTCACTCACAGCTTCTCCTTCTCTCTCTCTCTCTCCCTCACTCACAGCTTCTCTCTCTCTTACTCACAGCTACTCTTTCTCTCTTTCTCACACTCAGCTTTTCTTTTGTTCCCTCTCTCACTCACAGCTTCTCTTTCTCTCTCTCTCACTCACAGCTTCTCTTTCTCTCTCTCTTTCTCACTCAGCTTCTCTTTCTCCCTCTCTCACTTACAGCTTCTCTCTCTCTCTCACTCAGCTTCTCTTTCTCTCTCTCTCTCACTCACAGCTTCTCATTCTCTCCCTCACTCAAAACTTCTCTCTCTCACTCACATCTTCTCTCTCTCTCTCACTCACAGCTTCTCTTTCTTTCTCTCTCTCTCACAGCTTCTCTTTCTCTCTCTCACTCACAGCTTCTCTCTCTCTCTCTCACTCACAGCTTTTCTTTCTCTCTCTCTCTCTCTCACTCACAGCTTCTCTTTCTCTGTCTCTCTCTAACTCACAGCTTCTCTTTATCTCTCTCTCACTCACAGCTTCTCTTTCTCTCTCTCTCCCACTCACAGCTTCTCTTTCTCTCTCTTTCACTCACAGCTTCGCTATCGCTCTCTCTCACTCACTCACAGCTTCTCTCTCTCTCACACAGCTTCTCTTTCTCTCTCTCTATCTCACTCCCAGCTTCTCTTTCTCTCTCTCTCACTCACAGCTTCTCTTTCTCACTCTGCTTCTCTTTCTCTCTCTCTCACTCACAGCTTCTCTTTCTCTTTCTCTCACTCACTCACAACTTCTCTCTCTCTTACTCACAGCTACTCTTTCTCTCTTTCTCACACTCTCAGCTTTTCTTTCATTCCCTCTCTCACTCACAGCTTCTCTTTCTCTCTCTCTTTCTCACTCAGCTTCTCTTTCTCCCTCTCTCACTCACAGCTTCTCTCTCTCTCTCACTCAGCTTCTCTTTCTCTCTCTCTCTCACTCACAGCTTCTCATTCTCTCTCTCACTCACAGCTTCTCTCTCTCTCTCACTCACAGCTTCTCTCTCTCACTCACAGCTTCTCTTTTTCTCTCTCTCTCTCACAGCTTCTCTTTCTCTCTCTCTCTCTCACTCACAGCTTCTCTCTCTCTCACACTCACAGCTTCTCTTTCTCTCTCTCTCTCTCACTCACAGCTTCTCTTTCTCTGTCTCTCTCTAACTCACAGCTTCTCTTTATCTCTCTCTCACTCACAGCTTCTCTTTATCTCTCTCTCCCACTCACAGCTTCTCTTTCTCTCTCTCTCACTCAGAATTATCTCTCTCTCTCACTCACAGCTTCTCTTTCTGTCTCTCTCACTCACAGCTTCTCTTTCTGTCTATCTCACTCACAGCTTCTCTTTCTGTCTATCTCACTCACAGCTTCTCTTTCTCCCTCTCTCTCTCACTCACAGCTTCTCTCTCTCACTCAAAGCTTCTCTTTCTCTCTCTCTCTCTCTCTCACTCACAGCTTCTCTTTCTCTTTCTCTCTCTCACTCACATCTTCTCTCTCTCTATCTCTCAGCTTCTCTCTCTCTCACACAGCTTCTCTTTCTCTCTCTCTCTCACAGCTTCTCTTTCTCTCTCTCTCTCTCTCACTCACAGCTTCTCTCTCTCTCTCTCACAGCTTCTCTTTCTCTCTCTCTCTCTCACTCACAGCTTCTCTTTCTCTGTCTCTCTCTAACTCACAGCTTCTCTTTTTCTCTCTCTCACTCACAGCTTCTCTCTCGCTCTCTCTCACTCACTCACAGCTTCTCTGTCTCTCTCTCACAACTTCTCTTTCTCTCTCTCTATCTCACTCACAGCTTCTCTTTCTCTGTCTCAGTCTAACTCACAGCTTCTCCATCTCTCTCTCACTCACATCTTCTCTTTCTCTCTCTCTCTCTCTCATTCACAGCTTCTCTTTCACTCTCTCTCACTCACAGCTTCTCTCTCACTCTCTCTCACTCACAGCTTCTCTCCCTCTCTCTCTCACAGCTTCTCTTCCTCTCTCACTATCTCACTAACAGCTTCTCTTTCTTTCCCTCTCTCTCTCACTCACAGCTTCTCTTTCTCTCTCTCTCACTCACAACTTCTCTTTCTCTCTCTCTCACCCACAGCTTCTCTTTTTCTCTCTCTCTCTCACGCACATCTTCTCTTTCTCTCTCTCTCTCACTCACAGCTTCTCTTTCTCTCTCTCTCTCACTCACAGCTTCTCTCTCTCTCACAGCTTCTCTCTTTCTTTCTTTCTTTCTCTCTCACTCACAGCTTTTCTCTCTCTCTCACTCAAAGCATCTCTTTCTCTCTCTCTCTCTCACTCACAGCTTCTCTTTCTCTCTCTCTCACTCACAGCTTCTCCTTCTCCCTCTCTCTCACTCACAGCTTCTCTTTCTCCCTCTCTCTCTCACTCACAACTTCTCTCTCTCACTCACAGCTTCTCTTTCTCTCTCTCTCACTCACAGTTTCTCTTTCTCTTTCTCTCTCTAACTCACAGCTTCTATTTATCTCTCTCTCTCACTCACAGCTTCTTTCTCTCTCTCTCACTCACAGCTTCTCCTTCTCTCTCTCACTCACATCTTCTCCTCTTTCTCTCACTCACAGCTTCTCTCTCTCTCTCTATCACTCACTCACAGCTTCTCTCTCTCTCACACTCACAGCTTCTCTTTCTTTCTCTCTCTCTCACTCACAGCTTCTCTTTCTCTCTCTCACTCACAGCTTCTCTTTCTTTCTTTCTCTCTCTCACTCACAGCTTCTCTTTCTCTCTCTCTCTCACTCACAGGTTCTCTTTCTCTCTCTCTCTCTCTCACTCACAGCTTCTCTCTCTCTCACTCAGCTTCTCTTTCTCTGTCTCTCTCTAACTCACAGCTTGTCTTTATCTCTCTCTCTCACTCACAGCTTCTCTTTCTCTCTCTCTCTCTCACTCACAGCTTCTCCTTCTCTCTCTCTCTCTCACTCACTCACAGCTACTCTCTCTCTTACTCACAGCTACTCTTTCTCTCTTTCTCACACTCAGCTTTTCTTTTGTTCCCTCTCTCACTCACAGCTTCTCTTTCTCTCTCTCTTTCTCACTCAGCTTCTCTTTCTCCCTCTCTCACTCAAAACTTCTCTCTCTCTCACTCACAGCTTCTCTCTCTCTCTCACTCACAACTTCTCTTTCTTTCTCTCTCTCTCACAGCTTCTCTTTCTCTCTCTCTCACTCACAGCTTCTCTCTCTCTCACTCACTCACAGCTTTTTCTCTCTCTCTCTCTCTCACTCACAGCTTCTCTTTCTCTGTCTCTCTCTAACTCACAGCTTCTCTTTATCTCTCTCTCACTCACAGCTTCTCTTTCTCTCTCTCTCCCACTCACAGCTTCTCTTTCTCTCTCTATCACTCACAGCATCACTATCGCTCTCTCTCACTCACTCACAGCTTCTCTCTCTCTCACACAGCTTCTCTTTCTCTCTCTCTATCTCACTCCCAGCTTCTCTTTCTCTCTCTCTCTCACTCACAGCTTCTCTTTCTCACTCAGCTTCTCTTTCTCTCTCTCTCACTCACAGCTTCTCTTTCTCTCTCTCACTCACAGCTTCTCTTTCTCTCTCTCTCTCACTCACAGCTTCTCTTTCGCTCGCTCTCTATCACTGTCACAGCTTCTCTCTCTCTCACTCACTCTCACTCACAGCTTCTCTTTCTCTTTCTCTCACTCACTCACAGCTTCTCTCTCTCTTACTCACAGCTCCTCTTTCTCTCTTTCTCACACTCTCAGCTTTTCTTTCGTTCCCTCTCTCACTCACAGCTTCTCTTTCTCTCTCTCTTTCTCACTCAGCTTCTCTTTCTCCCTCTCTCACTCACAGCTTCTCTCTCTCTCTCACTCAGCTTCTCTTTCTCTCTCTATCTCACTCACAGCTTCTCATTCTCTCTCTCACTCACATCTTCTCTCTCTCTCTCACTCACAGCTTCTCTCTCTCACTCACAGCTTCTCTTTTTCTCTCTCTCTCTCTCACAGCTTCTCTTTCTCTCTCTCACTCACAGCTTCTCTCTCGCTCGCTCTCACTCACAGCTTCTCTCCCTCTCTCTCTCACAGCTTCTCTTCCTCTCTCACTATCTCACTCACAGCTTCTCTTTCTTTCCCTCTCTCTCTCACTCACAGCTTCTCTTTCTCTCTCTCTCTCACTCACAGCTTCTCTTTCTCTCTCTCTCACCCACAGCTTCTCTTTCTCTCTCTCTCTCACTCACAGCTTCTCTTTCTCTCTCTCTCTCACTCACAGCTTCTCTTTCTCTGTCTCTCTCTAACTCACAGCTTGTCTTTATCTCTCTCTCACACACACATCTTCTCTTTCTCTCTCCCTCACTCACACCATCTCTTTCTCTCTCTCACACACTCTCTCACTCACATCTTCTCTTTCTCTCTCTCTCTCACTCACAGCTTCTCTCTCTCTCACAGCTTCTCTTTCTTTCTCTCTCACTCACAGCTTATCTTTCTCTGTCTCTCTCTCTCTCACTCACAGCTTCTCTTTATCTCTCTCTTACTCACAGCTTCTCTCTCTCTCTCACTCACTCACAGCTTCACCTTCTCTCTCTCACTCACAGCTTCTCTCTTTCTCTCTCTCACTCACAGCTTTTCTCTCTCTCTCACTCAAAGCGTCTCTTTCTCTCTCTCTCTCTCTCACTCACAGATTCTCTTTCTCTCTCTCTCACTCACAGCTTCTATTTCTCCCTCTCTCTCACTCACAGCTTCTCTTTCTCCCTCTCTCTCTCACTCACAACTTCTCTCTCTCTCACTCACAGCTTCTCTTTCTCTCTCTCTCACTCACAGTTTCTCTTTCTCTTTCTCTCTCTAACTCACAGCTTCTATTTATCTCTCTCTCTCACTCACAGCTTCTCTTTCTCTCTCTCTCACTCACAGCTTCTCCATCTCTCTCTCTCACTCACATCTTCTCCTTCTCTTTCTCTCACTCACACCTTCTCTCTCTCTCTCTATCACTCACTCACAGCTTCTCTCTCTCTCACTCACAGCTTCTCTTTCTTTCTCTCTCTCTCACTCACAGCTTCTCTTTCTCTCTCAAACTCACAGCTTCTCTTTCTTTCTCTCTCTCACTCACAGCTTCTCTTTCTCTCTCTCTCTCACTCACAGGTTCTCTTTCTCTCCCTCTCTCTCACTCACAGCTTCTCTCTCTCTCTCTCACTCAGCTTCTCTTTCTCTGTCTCTCTCTAACTCACAGCTTGTCTTTATCTCTCTCTCTCACTCACAGCTTCTCTTTCTCTCTCTCTCTCACTCACAGCTTCTCCTTCTCTCTCTCTCTCACTCACTCACAGCTTCTCTCTCTCTTACTCACAGCTACTCTTTCTCTCTTTCTCACACTCAGCTTTTCTTTTGTTCCCTCTCTCACTCACAGCTTCTCTTTCTCTCTCTCTCACTCACAGCTTCTCTTTCTCTCTCTCTTTCTCACTCAGCTTCTCTTTCTCCCTCTCTCACTCACATCTTCTCTCTCTCTCACTCACAGCTTCTCTCTCTCTGTCACTCACAGCTTCTCTTTCTCTCTCTCTCACAGCTTCTCTTTCTCTCTCTCTCACTCACAGCTTCTCTCTCTCTCTCACTCACAGCTTTTCTTTCTCTCTCTCTCTCTCTCACTCACAGCTTCTCTCACTCACTCACAGCTTCTCTTTTTCTCTCTCTCTCTCACAGCTTCTCTTTCTCTCTCTCTCTCACTCACAGCTTCTCTCTCTCACACACTCACAGCTTCTCTTTCTCTCTCTCTCTCACTCACTCACAGCTTCTCTTTCTCTGTCTCTCTCTAACTCACAGCTTCTCTTTATCTCTCTCTCACTCACAGCTTCTCTTTATCTCTCTCTCCCACTCACAGCTTCTCTTTGTCTCTCTCTCACTCAGAATTATCTCTCTCTCTCACTCACAGCTTCTCTTTCTGTCTCTCTCACTCACAGCTTCTCTTTCTGTCTATCTCACTCACAGCTTCTCTTTCTGTCTATCTCACTCACAGCTTCTCTTTCTCCCTCTCTCTCTCACTCACAGCTTCTCTCTCTCACTCAAAGCTTCTCTTTCTCTCTCTCTCTCTCACTCACAGCTTCTCTTTCTCTTTCTCTCTCTCACTCACATCTTCTCTTTCTCTCTCTCACTCTCAGCTTCTCTCTCTCTCACACAGCTTCTCTTTCTCTCTCTCTCACACAGCTTCTCTTTCTCTCTCTCTCTCACTCACAGCTTCTCTCTCTCTCACACAGCTTCTCTTTCTCTCTCTCTCTCACTCACAGCTTCTCTTTCTCTGTCTCTCTCTAACTCACAGCTTCTCTTTTTCTCTCTCTCACTCGCAGCTTCTCTCTCGCTCTCTCTCACTCACTCACAGCTTCTCTGTCTCTCTCTCACAACTTCTCTTTCTCTCTCTCTATCTCACTCACAGCTTCTCTTTCTCTGTCTCAGTCTAACTCACAGCTTCTCTATCTCTCTCTCACTCACATCTTCTCTTTCTCTCTCTCTCTCACTCACAGCTTCTCTTTCACTCTCTCTCACTCACAGCTTCTCTCTCGCTCTCTCTCACTCACAGCTTCTCTCCCTCTCTCTCTCACAGCTTCTCTTCCTCTCTCACTATCTCACTAACAGCTTCTCTTTCTTTCCCTCTCTCTCTAACTCACAGCTTCTCTTTCTCTCTCTCTCTCACTCACAACTTCTCTTTCTCTCTCTCTCACCCACAGCTTCTCTTTTTCTCTCTCTCTCTCACGCACAGCTTCTCTTTCTCTCTCTCTCTCTCACTCACAGCTTCTCTTTCTCTCTCTCTCTCTCACTCACAGTTTCTCTTTCTCTGTCTCTCTCTAACTCACAGCTTGTCTTTATCTCTCTCTCTCACACACATCTTCTCTTAATCTCTCTCCCTCACTCACACCGTCTCTTTCTCTCTCTCTCTCTCACTCACAGCTTCTCTCTCTCTCACAGCTTCTCTTTCTTTCTCTCTCACTCACAGCTTATCTTTCTCTGTCTCTCTCTCTCTCTCACTCACAGCTTCTCTTTATCTCTCTCTTACTCACAGCTTCTCTCTCTCTCACACACACAGCTTCTCCTTCTCTCTCTCACTCACAGCTTCTCTCTCTCTCTCTTTCTTTCTCTCCCACTCACAGCTTTTCTCTCTCACTCACTCAAAGCATCTCTTTCTCTCTCTCTCTCTCACTCTCAGCTTCTCTTTCTCTCTCTCTCACTCACAGCTTCTCCTTCTCCCTCTCTCTCACTCACAGCTTCTCTTTCTCCCTCTCTCTCTCACTCACAACTTCTCTCTCTCACTCACAGCTTCTCTTTCTCTCTCTCTCACTCACAGTTTCTCTTTCTCTTTCTCTCTCTAACTCACAGCTTCTATTTATCTCTCTCTCTCACTCACAGCTTCTTTCTCTCTCACTCACTCACAGCTTCTCCTTCTCTCTCTCTCACTCACATCTTCTCCTTCTCTTTCTCTCACTCACAGCTTCTCTCTCTCTCTATCACTCACTCACAGCTTCTCTCTCTCACACTCACAGCTTCTCTTTCTTTCTCTCTCTCTCACTCACAGCTTCTCTTTCTCTCTCTCACTCACAGCTTCTCTTTCTTTCTCTCTCTCTCTCACTCACAGCTTCTCTTTCTCTCTCTCTCTCACTCACAGGTTCTCTTTCTCTCTCTCTCTCTCTCACTCACAGCTTCTCTCTCTCTCACTCAGCTTCTCTTTCTCTGTCTCTCTCTAACTCACAGCTTGTCTTTATCTCTCTCTCTCACTCACAGCTTCTCTTTCTCTCTCTCTCTCTCACTCACAGCTTCTCCTTCTCTCTCTCTCTCTCACTCACTCACAGCTTCTCTCTCTCTTACTCACAGCTACTCTTTCTCTCTTTCTCACACTCAGCTTTTCTTTTGTTCCCTCTCTCACTCACAGCTTCTCTTTCTCTCTCTCTTTCTCACTCGGATTCTCGTTCTCCCTCTCTCACTCAAAACTTCTCTCTCTCTCACTCACAGCTTCTCTCTCTCTCTCACTCACAGCTTCTCTTTCTTTCTCTCTCTCTCACAGCTTCTCTTTCTCTCTCTCTCTCACTCACAGCTTCTCTCTCTCTCACGCACTCACAGCTTTTTCTCTCTCTCTCTCTCTCACTCACAGCTTCTCTTTCTCTGTCTCTCTCTAACTCACAGCTTCTCTTTATCTCTCTCTCACTCACAGCTTCTCTTTCTCTCTCTCTCCCACTCACAGCTTCTCTTTCTCTCTCTATCACTCACAGCTTCACTATCGCTCTCTCTCACTCACTCACAGCTTCTCTCTCTCTCACACAGCATCTCTTTCTCTCTCTCTATCTCACTCACAGCTTCTCTTTCTCACTCAGCTTCTCTTTCTCTCTCTCTCACTCACAGCTTCTCTTTCTCTCTCTCACTCACAGCTTCTCTTTCTCTCTCTCTCTCACTCACAGCTTCTCTTTCGCTCGCTCTCTATCACTGTCACAGCTTCTCTCTCTCTCACTCACTCTCACTCACAGCTTCTCTTTCTCTTTCTCTCACTCACTCACAGCTTCTCTCTCTCTTACTCACAGCTCCTCTTTCTCTCTTTCTCACACTCTCAGCTTTTCTTTCGTTCCCTCTCTCACTCACAGCTTCTCTTTCTCTCTCTCTTTCTCACTCAGCTTCTCTTTCTCCCTCTCTCACTCACAGCTTCTCTCTCTCTCTCACTCAGCTTCTCTTTCTCTCTCTCTCACACTCACAGCTTCTCATTCTCTCTCTCACTCACATCTTCTCTCTCTCTCACTCACAGCTTCTCTCTCTCACTCACAGCTTCTCTTTTTTTCTCTCTCTCTCTCTCACAGCTTCTCTTTCTCTCTCTCTCACTCACAGCTTCTCTCTCGCTCTCTCTCACTCACAGCTTCTCTCCCTCTCTCACTCACAGCTTCTCTTTCTCTCTCTCTTTCTCACTCAGCTTCTCTTTCTCCCTCTCTCACTCACAGCTTCTCTCTCTCTCACACTCAGCTTCTCTTTCTCTCTCTCTCTCACTCACAGCTTCTCATTCTCTCTCTCACTCACATCTCTCTCTCTCTCACTCACAGCTTCTCTCTCTCACTCACAGCTTCTCTTTTTCTCTCTCTCTCTCTCACAGCTTCTCTTTCTCTCTCTCTCACTCACAGCTTCTCTCTCGCTCTCTCTCACTCACAGCTTCTCTCCCTCTCTCTCTCACAGCTTCTCTTCCTCTCTCACTATCTCACTCACAGCTTCTCTTTCTTTCCCTCTCTCTCTCACTCACAGCTTCTCTTTCTCTCTCTCTCTCACTCACAGCTTCTCTTTCTCTCTCTCTCACCCACAGCTTCTCTTTTTCTCTCTCTCTCTCACGCACAGCTTCTCTTTCTCTCTCTCTCTCTCTCTCACAGCTTCTCTTTCTCTCTCTCTCTCACTCACAGCTTCTCTTTCTCTGTCTCTCTCTAACTCACAGCTTGTCTTTATCTCTCTCACACACACACATCTTCTCTTTCTCTCTCCCTCACTCACACCATCTCTTTCTCTCTCACTCTCACTCTCTCACTCACATCTTCTCTTTCTCTCTCTCTCTCTCACTCACAGCTTCTCTCTCTCTCACAGCTTCTCTTTCTTTCTCTCTCACTCACAGCTTATCTTTCTCTGTCTCTCTCTCTCTCTCACTCACAGCTTCTCTTTATCTCTCTCTTACTCACAGCTTCTCTCTCTCTATCTCACTCACAGCTTCACCTTCTCTCTCTCACTAACAGCTTCTCTCTTTCTCTCTCTCACTCACAGCTTTTCTCTCTCTCTCACTCAAAGCATCTCTTTCTCTCTCTCTCTCTCTCACTCACAGCTTCTCTTTCTCTCTCTCTCACTCACAGCTTCTCTTTCTCCCTCTCTCTCACTCACAGCTTCTCTTTCTCCCTCTCTCTCTCACTCACAACTTCTCTCTCTCTCACTCACAGCTTCTCTTTCTTTCTCTCTCTCTCACTCACAGTTTCTCTTTCTCTTTCTCTCTCTAACTCACAGCTTCTATTTATCTCTCTCTCTCACTCACAGCTTCTCTTTCTCTCTCTCTCACTCACAGCTTCTCCATCTCTCTCTCTCACTCACATCTTCTCCTTCTCTTTCTCTCACTCACAGCTTCTCTCTCTCTCTCTCTATCACTCACTCACAGCTTCTCTCTCTCTCACTCACAGCTTCTCTTTCGTTCTCTCTCTCTCACTCACAGCTTCTCTTTCTCTCTCAAACTCACAGCTTCTCTTTCTTTCTCTCTCTCACTCACAGCTTCTCTTTCTCTCTCTCTCTCACTCACAGGTTCTCTTTCTCTCTCTCTCTCTCTCACTCACAGCTTCTCTCTCTCTCTCTCACTCAGCTTCTCTTTCTCTGTCTCTCTCTAACTCACAGCTTGTCTTTATCTCTCTCTCTCACTCACAGCTTCTCTTTCTCTCACTCTCTCTCACTCACAGCTTCTCCTTCTCTCTCTCTCACTCACTCACAGCTTCTCTCTCTCTTACTCACAGCTACTCTTTCTCTCTTTCTCACACTCAGCTTTTCTTTTGTTCCCTCTCTCACTCACAGCTTCTCTTTCTCTCTCTCTCACTCACAGCTTCTCTTTCTCTCTCTCTTTCTCACTCAGCTTCTCTTTCTCCCTCTCTCACTCACATTTTCTCTCTCTCTCACTCACAGCTTCTCTCTCTCTCTCACTCACAGCTTCTCTTTCTCTCTCTCACACAGCTTCTCTTTCTCTCTCTCTCTCACTCACAGCTTCTCTCTCTCTCACTCACAGCTTTTCTTTCTCTCTCTCTCTCTCACTCACAGCTTCTCTTTCTCTGTCTCTCTCTAACTCACAGCTTCTCTTTATCTCTCTCTCACTCACAGCTTCTCTTTCTCTCTCTCTCCCACTCACAGCTTCTCTTTTTCTCTCTATCACTCACAGCTTCGCTATCGCTCTCTCTCACTCACTCACAGCTTCTCTCTCTCTCTCACAGCTTCTCTTTCTCTCTCTCTATCTCACTCCCAGCTTCTCTTTCTCTCTCTCTCTCACTCACAGCTTCTCTTTCTCACTCAGCTTCTCTTTCTCTCTCTCTCACTCACAGCTTCTCTGTCTCTCTCTCACTCACAGCTTCTCTTTCTCTCTCTCTCTCACTCACAGCTTCTCTTTCGCTCGCTCTCTATCACTGTCACAGCTTCTCTCTCTCTCTCTCACTCACTCTCACTCACAGCTTTTCTTTCTCTCTCACACACACTCACAGGTTCTCTCTCTCTCACACACACACTCACAATTCTCTCTCTCTCACTCACAGCTTCTCTCTCTCTCACAGCTTCTCTTTCTGTCTCTCTCACTCACAGCTTCTCTTTCTCCCTCTCTCTCTCACTCACAGCTTCTCTCTCTCTCACTCACAGCTTCTATCTCTCTCTCACTCAGCTTCTCTTTCTCTGTCTCCTTCTAACTCACAGCTTGTTTTTATCTCTCTCTCTCACTCACAGCTTCTCTCTCGCTCTCTCTCACTCACTCACAGCTTCTCTGTCTCTCTCTCACAACTTCTCTTTCTCTCTCTCTCTATCTCACTCACAGCTTCTCTTTCTCTGTCTCAGTCTAACTCACAGCTTCTCTATCTCTCTCTCACTCACAGCTTCTCTTTCTCTCTCTCTCTCTCTCACTCACAGCTTCTCTTTCACTCTCTCTCACTCACAGCTTCTCTCTCGCTCTCTCTCACTCACAGCTTCTCTCCCTCTCTCTCACAGCTTCTCTTCCTCTCTCACTATCTCACTCACAGCTTCTCTTTCTTTCCCTCTCTCTCTCACTCGCAGCTTCTCTTTCTCTCTCTCTCTCACTCACATCTTCTCTTTCTCTCTCTCACACCCACAGCTTCTCTTTTTCTCTCTCTCTCTCACGCACAGCTTCTCTTTCTCTCTCTCTCTCTCACTCACAGCTTCTCTTTCTCTCTCTCTCTCACTCACAGCTTCTCTTTCTCTGTCTCTCTCTAACTCACAGCTTGTCTTTATCTCTCTCTCACACACACATCTTCTCTTTCTCTCTCCCTCACTCACACCATCTCTTTCTCTCTCTCTCTCTCTCACTCTCTCACTCACATCTTCTCTTTCTCTCTCTCTCTCTCTCTCACTCACAGCTTCTCTCTCTCTCACACAGCTTCTCTTTCTTTCTCTCTCACTCACAGCTTATCTTTCTCTGTCTCTCTCTCTCTCTCACTCACAGCTTCTCTTTATCTCTCTCTTACTCACAGCTTCTCTCTCTCTCTCTCTCTCACTCACAGCTTCACCTTCTCTCTCTCACTCACAGCTTCTCTCTTTCTTTCTCTCTCTCACTCACAGCTTTTCTCTCTCTCTCACTCAAAACATCTCTTTCTCTATCTCTCTCTCTCACTCACAGCTTCTCTTTCTCTCTGTCTCACTCACAGCTTCTCTTTCTCCCTCTCTCTCACTCACAGCTTCTCTTTCTCCCTCTCTCTCTCACTCACAACTTCTCTCTCTCTCACTCACAGCTTCTCTTTCTCTCTCTCTCACTCACAGTTTCTCTATCTCTTTCTCTCTCTAACTCACAGCTTCTATTTATCTCTCTCTCTCACTCACAGCTTCTCTTTCTCTCTCTCTCACTCACAGCTTCTCCATCTCTCTCTCTCACTCACATCTTCTCCTTCTCTTTCTCTCACTCACAGCTTCTCTCTCTCTATCACTCACTCACAGCTTCTCTCTCTCTCTCACTCACAGCTTCTCTTTCTTTCTCTCTCTCACTCACAGCTTCTCTTTCTCTCTCTCTCTCACTCACAGGTTCTCTTTCTCTCTGTCTCTCTCACTCACAGCTTCTCTCTCTCTCTCACTCAGCTTCTCTTTCTCTGTCTCTCTCTAACTCACAGCTTGTCTTTATCTCTCTCTCTCACTCACAGCTTCTCTTTCTCTCTCTCTCTCTCACTCACAGCTTCTCCTTCTCTCTCTCTCTCACTCACTCACAGCTTCTCTCTCTCTTACTCACAGCTACTCTTTCTCTCTTTCTCACACTCAGCTTTTCTTTTGTTCCCTCTCTCACTCACAGCTTCTCTTTCTCTCTCTCTCACTCACAGCTTCTCTTTCTCTCTCTCTTTCTCACTCAGCTTCTCTTTCTCCCTCTCTCACTCACATCTTCTTTCTCTCTCACTCACAGCTTCTCTATCTCTCTCACTCACAGCTTCTCTTTCTTTCTCTCTCTCTCACAGCTTCTCTTTCTCTCTCTCTCACTCACAGCTTCTCTCTCTCTCTCTCACTCACAGCTTTTCTTTCTCTCTCTCTCTCTCTCACTCACAGCTTCTCTTTCTCTGTCTCTCTCTAACTCACAGCTTCTCTTTATCTCTCTCTCACTCACAGCTTCTCTTTCTCTCTCTCTCCCACTCACAGCTTCTCTTTCTCTCTCTATCACTCACAGCTTCGCTATCGATCTCTCTCACTCACTCACATCTTCTCTCTCTCTCTCACAGCTTCTCTTTCTCTCTCTCTATCTCACTCCCAGCTTCTCTTTCTCTCTCTCTCTCACTCACAGCTTCTCTTTCTCACTCAGCTTCTCTTTCTCTCTCTCTCACTCACAGCTTCTCTGTCTCTCTCTCACTCACAGCTTCGCTTTCTCTCTCTCTCTCACTCACAGCTTCTCTTTCTTTCGCTCGCTCTCTGTCACTGTCACAGCTTCTCTCTCTCTCTCACTCACTCTCACTCACAGCTTTTCTTTCTCTCTCACACACACTCACAGGTTCTCTCTCTCACACACAAACACTCACAATTCTCTCTCTCTCTCTCACTCACAGCTTCTCTCTCTCTCACAGCTTCTCTTTCTGTCTCTCTCACTCACAGCTTCTCTTTCTCCCTCTCTCTCTCACTCACAGCTTCTCTCTCTCACTCACAGCTTCTCTTTCTTTCTCTCTCTCTCACTCACAGCTTCTCTCTCTCTCTCTCTCAGCTTCTCTCTCTCTCTCACTCACAGCTTCTCTTTCTCTCTCTCCATCTCTCACAGCTTCTCTTTATCTCTCTCTCACTCACAGCTTCTCTTTCTCTCTCTCTCACTCACAGCTTCTCTTTCTCTCTCTCTCACACACAGCTTCTCTCTCGCTCTCTCTCACTCACTCACAGCTTGTCTCTCACTTACTCACAGCTTCTCTCTCTCTCTCTCACTCACAGCTTCTCTTTCTCTCTCTCTCTCACAGCTTCTCTTTCTCTCTCTCTCTCTCTCACTCACAGCTTCTCTTTCTCTGTCTCTCTCTAACTCACAGCTTCTCTTCATCTCTCTCTCACTCACAGCTTCTCTTTCTCTCTCTCTCTCACTCACAGCTTCTCTTTCTCTCTCACTCTCACACTCACAGGTTCTCTCTCGCTCTCTCTCACTCACTCACAGCTTCTCTCTCACACACACACCTTCTCTTTCTTTATCTCTCTCACTCACAGCTCTTTCTCTCTCTCTCTCACTCACAGGTTCTCTTTCTCTATCTCTCTCACTCACAGCTTCTCTCTCTCTCTCACTCAGCTTCTGTTTCTCTGTCTCTCTCTAATGCACAGCTTGTCTTTATCTCTCTGTCTCACTCACAGCTTCTCTCTCTCTCTCTCTCACTCACAGCTTCTCTTTCTCTCTCTCTCTCTCACTCACAGCTTCTCTCTCTCTTACTCACAGCTACTCTTTCTCTCTTTCTCACACTCTCAGCTTTTCTTTCGCTCTTTCTCTCACTCACAGCTTCTCTTTCTCTCTCTCTCACTCACAGCTTCTCTTTCTCTCTCTCTTTCTCACTCAGCTTCTCTTTCTCCCTCTCTCACTCACAGCTTCTCTCTCTCTCTCTCACTCAGCTTCTCTTTCTCTCTCTCTCTCACTCACAGCTTCTCTTTCTCTCTCTCACTCACATCTTCTCTCTCTCTCTCACTCACAGCTTCTCTCTCTCTCTCACTCACAGCTTCTCATCTCTCTCTCTCACACACAGCTTCTCTTTCTCTCTCTCTCTCTCTCACTCACAGCTTCTCTCTCTCTCTCACTCACAGCTTCTCTTTCTCTCTCTCACTCTCACTCACAGCTTCTCTTTCTCTGTCTCTCTCTAACTCACAGCTTCTCTTTATCTCTCTCTCACTCACAGCTTCTCTTTCTCTCTCTCTCCCACTCACAGCTACTCTTTCTCTCTCTCTCACTCACAGCTTCGCTCTCGCTCGCTCTCGCTCACTCACAGCTTCTCTCTCTCTCACACACAGCTTCTTTTTCTCTCTCTCTATCTCACTCACAGCTTCTCTTTCTCTCTCTCTCTCACTCACAGCTTCTCTTTCTCACTCAGCTTCTCTATCTCTCTCTCACTCACACCTTCTCTTTCTCTCTCTCTCACTCACAGGTTCTTTTTCTCTCTCTCACTCACTCACAGGTTCTCTTTCGCTCTCTCTCTATCACTGTCACAGCTTCTCTCTCTCTCTCACTCACTCTCACTCACAGCTTCTCTTTCTCTCTCACACAAACTCACAGCTTCTCTCTCTCTCACACACTCACAATTCTCTCTCTCTTTCACTCACAGCTTCTCTCTCTCTCTCACTCACAGCTTCTCTTTCTCCCTCTCTCTCTCACTCACAGCTTCTCTCTCTCACTCACAGCTTCTCTTTCTTTATCTCTCTCTCACTCACAGCTTCTCTCTCTCTCACACAGCTTCTCTCTCTCTCTCTCACTCACAGCTTCTCTTTCTCTCTCTCTCTCTCACAGCTTCTCTTTATCTCTCTCTCACTCACAGCTTCTCTTTCTCTCTCTCACTCACAGCTTCTCTTTCTCTCTCTCTCTCACTCACAGCTTCTCGCTCGCTCGCTCTCACTCACTCACAGCTTCTCTCTCTCACTCTCAGCTTCTCTCTCTCTCTCTCACTCACAGCTTCTCTTTCTCTCTCTCACACACAGCTTCTCTTTCTCTCTCTCTCTCTCTCTCACTCACAGCTTCTCTTTCTCTCTCTCTCTCTCACAGCTTCTCTTTCTTTCTTTCTCTCTCTCTCTCTCACAGCTTCTCTCTCTCACTCACAGCTTCTCTTTCTCTCTCTCTCTCTCACAGCTTCTCTTTATCTCTCTCTCACTCACAGCTTCTCTTTCTCTCTCTCTCTCACTCACAACTTCTCTCTTGCTCGCTCTCACTCACTCACAGCTTCTCTCTCTCTCACTCACAGCTTCTCTCTCTCTCTCTCTCACTCACAGCTTCTCTTTCTCTCTCTCTCTCACAGCTTCTCTTTCTCTCTCTCTCTCTCACTCACAGCTTCTCTTTCTCTCTCTCTCTCACAGCTTCTCTTTCTCTCTCTCTCTCTCACTCACAGCTTCTCTTTCTCTCTCACTCACAGCTTCTCTTTCTCTCTCTCTCTCACTCACAGCTTCTCTTTCTCTCCCTCTCTCTCACTCACAGCTTCTCTTTCTCTCTCTCTCTCTCACTCACAGCTTCTCTTTCTCTGTCTCTCTCTAACTCACAGCTTGTCTTTATCTCTCTCTCTCATTCACAGCTTCTCTTTCTCTCTCCCTCACTCACACCGTCTCTTTCTCTCTCTCACTCTCTCACTCACAGCTTCTCTTTATCCCTTTCTCTCTCTCTCAAACCTTCTATTTCTCTCTCACACACTCACAGCTTCTCTTTCTTTCTGTCTCTATCTCTCACACACAGCTTCTCTTTCTCTCTCTCTCACTCACAGCTTCTCTTTCTCTCTCTCTCACTCATAGCTTCTCTTTCTCTCTCACACACTCACAGCTTCTATTTCTCTCTCTCACTCACACCTTCTATTTCTCTCTCACACACACAAATCTTCTCTTTCTCTCTCTCTCTCTCTCACTCACAACTCCTTCTCTCTCTCCCTCACTCACACCTTCTCTTTCTCTCTCTCTCACTCCCAGCTTCTCTTTCTCTCTCTCTCTCTCACTCCCAGCTTCTCTTTCTCTCTCACACACACACACAGCTTCTCTTTCTCTATCTCTCTCTCACTCACAGCTTCTCTTTCTCTCTCTCTCCCACTCACAGCTTCTCTTTCTCTCTCTCTCACTCACACCTTCTCTTTCTCTCTCTCTCTCTCACTCACAGCTTCTTCTCCCTGTCTCTCACTCACAGCTTCTCTCTATCTCTATCACTCACAGCTCACCTTTCTCTCTCTCTCACTCACAGCTTCTCTTTCTCTCTCTCTCTCTCACTTCTCTCTCTCTCTCTCACTCACAGCTTCTATTTCTCTCTCTCTCACTCACAGCTTCTCTTTCTCTCTCACACACACAGCTCTTTCTTTCTCTCTCTCTTTCACACACAACTGCTCTCTCTCTCTCACTCACTCACAGCTTCTCTTTCTCTCTGTCTCTCTCTCTCACACACAGCTTCTCTTTCTCTCACTCTCTCACTCACAGCTTCTCTTTCTCTCTCTCTCACTCATAGCTTCTCTTTCTCTCTCACACACTCACAGCTTCTATTTCTCTCTCTCTCACTCACACCTTCTATTTCTCTCTCTCACACACACAGCTTCTCTTTCTCTCTCTCTCTCTCACAACTCCTTCTGTCTCTCCCTAACTCACACCTTCTCTTTCTCTCTCTCTCACTCCCAGCTTCTCTTTCTCTCTATCTCTCTCACTCCCAGCTTCTCTTTCTCTCTCACACACACACACAGCTTCTCTTTCTCTATCTCTCTCTCACTCACAGCTTCTCTTTCTCTCTCTCTCTCTCACTCACAGCTTCTCTTTCTCTCTCTCTCACTCACAGCTTCTCTTTCTCTCTCTCTCTCACTCACAGCTTCTTCTCCCTGTCTCTCACTCACAGCTTCTCTCTCTCTCTATCACTCACAGCTCACCTTTCTCTCTCTCTCTCACTCACAGCTTCTCTTTCTCTCTCTCTCTCTCACTTCTCTCTCTCTCTCACTCACAGCTTCTATTTCTCTCTCTCTCACTCACAGCTTCTCTTTCTCTCTCACACACACAGCTCTTCTTTCTCTCTCTCTTTCACACACAACTGCTCTCTCTCTCTCACTCACTCACAGCTTCTCTTTCTCTCTGTCTCTCTCTCACACACACAGCTTCTCTTTCTCTCTCTCACTCACAGCTTCTCTCTCTCTCTCACTCACAGCTTCTATTTTTCTCTCTCTCACTCACAGCTTCACTTTCGCTCTCTCTCTATCACTGTCACAGCTTCTCTCTCTCTCTCACTCACTCTCACTCACAGCTTCTCTTTCTCTCTCACACACACTCACAGCTTCTCTCACACACACACACACTCACAATTCTCTCTCTCTTTCATTCACAGCTTCTCTCTCTCTCACTCACAGCTTCTCTTTCTCCCTCTCTCTCTCACTCACAGCTTCTCTCTCTCTCTCACTCACAGCTTCTTTTTCTCCCTCTCTCTCTCACTCACAGCTTCTCTCTCTCACTCACAGCTTCTCTTTCTTTCTCTTTCTCTCTCTCTCACTCACTGCTTCTCTCTCTCTCACACAGCTTCTCTCTCTCTCTCTCACTCACAGCTTCTCTTTCTCACACACTCACAGCTTCACTTTCTCTCTCTCTCGCACAGCTTCTCTTTCTCTCTCACACACACAGCTTCTCTTTCTCTATCTCTCTCTCACTCACAGCTTCTCTTTCTCTCTCTCTCTCTCACTCACAGCTTCTCTTTCTCTCTCTCTCACTCACAGCTTCTCTTTCTCTCTCACACACACAGCTCTTTCTCTCTCTCTCTTTCACACACAGCTGCTCTCTCTCTCACTCACTCACAGCTTCTCTTTCTCTCTGTCTCTCTCTCTCTCACACACAACTTCTCTTTCTCTCTCTCACTCACAGCTTCTCTTTCTCTCTCTCTCTCACTCACAACTTCTCTCTTGCTCGCTCTCACTCACTCACAGCTTCTCTCTCTCTCACTCACAGCTTCTCTCTCTCTCTCTCTCACTCACAGCTTCTCTTTCTCTCTCTCTCTCACAGCTTCTCTTTCTCTCTCTCTCTCTCTCACTCACAGCTTCTCTTTCTCTCTCTCTCTCTCTCACCGCTTCTCTCTCTCTCTCTCTCTCTCTCACTCACAGCTTCTCTTTCTCTCTCTCTCTCACTCACAGCTTCTCTTTCTCTCTCTCTCTCACTCACAGCTTCTCTTTCTCTCCCTCTCTCTCACTCACAGCTTCTCTTTCTCTCTCTCTCTCTCACTCACAGCTTCTCTTTCTCTGTCTCTCTCTAACTCACAGCTTGTCTTTATCTCTCTCTCTCATTCACAGCTTCTCTTTCTCTCTCCCTCACACCGTCTCTTTCTCTTTCTCACTCTCTCACTCACAGCTTCTCTTTATCCCTTTCTCTCTCTGTCAAACCTTCTATTTCTCTCTCACACACTCACAGCTTCTCTTTCTTTCTGTCTCTCTCTCACACACAGCTTCTCTTTCTCTCTCTCTCGCACTCACAGCTTCTCTTTCTCTCTCTCTCACTCATAGCTTCTCTTTCTCTCTCACACACTCACAGCTTCTATTTCTCTCTCTCTCACTCACACCTTCTATTTCTCTCTCACACACACACAGCTTCTCTTTCTCTCTCTCTCTCTCTCACTCACAACTCCTTCTCTCTCTCCCTCACTCACACCTTCTCTTTCTCTCTCTCACTCCCAGCTTCTCTTTCTCTCTCTCTCTCTCACTCCCAGCTTCTCTTTCTCTCTCTCACACACACACAGCTTCTCTTTCTCTATCTCTCTCTCACTCACAGCTTCTCTTTCTCTCTCTCTCTCTCACTCACAGCTTCTCTTTCTCTCTCTCTCACTCACAGCTTCTCTTTCTCTCTCTCTCTCACTCACAGCTTCTTCTCCCTGTCTCTCACTCACAGCTTCTCTCTATCTCTATCACTCACAGCTCACCTTTCTCTCTCTCTCACTCACAGCTTCTCTTTCTCTCTCTCTCTCTCACACTTCTCTCTCTCTCTCTCACTCACAGCTTCTATTTCTCTCTCTCTCACTCACAGCATCTCTTTCTCTCTCTCTCACTCACTCACAGCATCTCTTTCTCTCTCACTCACAGCTTCTCTTTCTTTCTCTCTCTCACAGCTTCTCTTTCTCTCTCTCTCTCACTCACAGCTTCTATTTCTCTCTCACACAGCTTCTCTTTCTCTCTCTCTCTCTCACTCACAGCTCTTTCTCTCTCACACACACACACACAGCGTCTCTTTTTCTCTCACTCTCCCACTCACAGCTTCTCTTTCTCTCTCATTCTCTCACTCACAGCTTCTCTTTCTCTCTCTCTCACTCACAGCTTTTCTTTCTCTCTCTGACTCATAACTTCTCTTTCTCTCTCTCTCACTCACAGCTTCTCTGTCTCTCTCACTCACAGCTTCTCTCTCTCATACACACACAGCTTCTCTTTCTCTCTCTCTCTCACTCACAGCTCCTCTTTCTCTCTTTCTCTCTCACTCTCAGCTTCTCTTTCTCTCTCACACATACACACAGCTTCTCTTTCTCTCTCTCTCACTCACAGCTTCTCTTTCTCTCTCTCTCTCACACTCACAGCTAAACTTTCTCGCTCACACACACAGCTTCTCTTTCTCTTTCTCACTCACAGCTTCTCTTTCACACTCACTCACAGCTTCTCTTTCTCTCTCTCTCTCTCACTCACAGCTTCTCTCTCTCTCACACACAGCTTCTCTTTCTCTCTCACTCTCTCACTCACAGCTTCTCTTTCTCTCTCTCACACAGCTTCTCTTTCTCTCTCTCTCACTCAGAGCTTCTCTTTCTCTCTCCCTCACGCTCTCACTCACAGCTTCTCTTTCTCTCTCTCTCACTCTCACACAGCTTCTCTTTCTCTCTCTCTCTCTCACTCACACCTTCTCTCTCTCTCTCTCACACTCACATCTTCTCTCTCTCACAGTTTCACTATCTCTCTCTCACTCACAGCTTCTCTTTCTCTCTCTCTCTCTCTCTCACAGCTTCTCTTTCTCTCTCTCTGACTCACAGCTTCTCTTTCTCTCTCTCACTCACAGCTTCTCTTTCTCTCTCTCTTTCTCACTCACAGCTTCTCTTTCTTTCTTTCTCTCTCTTTCTCACTCACAGCTTCTCTTTCTCCCTTTCTCTCTCACTCACACCTTCTATTTCTCTCTCTCACACACACACAGCTTCTCTTTCTCTCTCTCTCACTCACAACTCTTTCTCTCTCTCCCTCACTCACAGCTTCTCTTTCTCTCTCTCTCTCACTCCCAGCTTCTATTTCTCTCTCTCTCTCACTCCCAGCTTCTCTTTTTCTCTCTCAAACACACACAGCTTCTCTTTCTCTCTGTCTCACTCACAGCTTCTCTTTCTCTCTCACACACACACAGCTTCTCTTTCTCTCTCTCTCTCACTCACAGCTTCTCTTTCTTTCTCTCTCTCTCTCACTCACAGCTTCTTCTCTCTGTCTCTCTGACTCACAGCTTCTCTCTCTCTATCACTCACAGCTCCCCTTTCTCTCTCACACACACTCACAGCTTCTCTTTCTCTCTCTCTCTCTCTCTCTCACTCACATCTTCTCTTTCTCTCTCTCTCTCTCACTCACAGCTTCTATTTCTCTCTCTCTCACTCACACCTTCTCTTTCTCTCTCTCTCACTCACAGCTTCTCTTTCTCTTTCTTACACACAGCTCTTTCTTTCTCTCTCTCTTTCACACACAGCTGCTCTCTCTCACTCACTCACTCACAGCTTCTCTTTCTCTCTGTCTCTCTCTCACACACAGCTTCTCTTTCTCTCTCTCTTTCACACACAGCTGCTCTCTCTCACTCACTCACTCACAGCTTCTCTTTCTCTCTCACACACTCACAGCTAAACTTTCTCACTCACACACACAGCTTCTCTTTCTCTTTCTCACTCACAGCTTCTCTTTCTCACTCACTCACAGCTTCTCTTTCTCTCTCTCTCTTTCACTCACAGCTTCTCTCTCTCTCTCACTCACAGCTTCTCTTTCTCTCTCTCTCATTCACTCACATTCTCTCTCTCTCACTCACAGCTTCTCTTTCTCTCTCTCTCACTCACAGCTTCTCTTTCTCTCTCACTCTCTCACTCACAGCTTCTCTTTCTCTCTCTCACACACCTTCTCTTTCTCTCTCTCTCACTCAGAGCTTCTCTTTCTCTCTCCCTCACGCTCTCACTCACAGCTTCTCTTTCTCTGTCTCTCACTCTCACTCACAGCTTCTCTTTCTCTCTCTCTCTCTCACTCACACCTTCTCTATCTCTCTCACACACACATCTTCTCTCTCTCACAGTTTCACTATCTCTCTCTCACTCACAGCTTCTCTTTCTCTCTCTCTCTCTCTCACAGCTTCTCTTTCTCTCTCTCTGACTCACAGCTTCTCTTTCTCTCACTCACTCACAGCTTCTCTTTCTCTCTCTCTTTCTCACTCACAGCTTCTCTTTCTTTCTTTCTCTCTCTTTCTCACTCACAGCTTCTCTTTCTCCCTTTCTCTCTCACTCACACCTTCTATTTCTCTCTCACACACACACACAGCTTCTCTTTCTCTCTCTCTCACTCACAACTCTTTCTCTCTCTCCCTCACTCACAGCTTCTCTTTCTCTCTCTCTCTCACTCCCAGCTTCTATTTCTCTCTCTCTCTCACTCCCAGCTTCTCTTTTTCTCTCTCAAACACACACAGTTTCTCTTTCTCTCTCTCTCACTCACAGCTTCTCTTTCTCTCTCTCACACACACAGCTTCTCTTTCTCTCTCTCTCTCACTCACAGCTTCTCTTTCTTTCTCTCTCTCTCTCACTCACAGCTTCTTCTCTCTGTCTCTCTGACTCACAGCTTCTCTCTCTCTATCACTCACAGCTCCCCTTTCTCTCTCACACAAACTCACAGCTTCTCTTTCTCTCTCTCTCTCTCTCAGTCACATCTTCTCTTTCTCTCTCTCTCTCTCACTCACAGCTTCTATTTCTCTCTCTCTCACTCACACCTTCTCTTTCTCTCTCTCTCACTCACAGCTTCTCTTTCTCTCTCACACACACAGCTCTTTCTTTCTCTCTCTCTTTCACACACAGCTGCTCTCTCTCACTCACTCACTCACAGCTTCTCTTTCTCTCTGTCTCTCTCTCTCTCACACAGCTTCTCTTTCTCTCTCTCTTTCACACACAGCTGCTCTCTCTCACTCACTCACTCACAGCTTCTCTTTCTCTCTGTCTCTCTCTCTCTCACACAGCTTCTCTGTCTCTCTCTCTCTCACTCACAGCTTCTCTTTCTCTCTCTCTAACTCATAGCTTCTCTTTCTCTCACACACACTCACAGCTTCTATTTCTCTCTCTCTCACTCAAAGCTTCTCTTTCTTTCTCTCTCTTTCTCTCACTCACACCTTCTCTTTCTCTCTCTCTCTCTCACTCACCGCTTCTTCTCTCTGTCTCTCTCACTCACAGCTTCTCTCTCTCTCACACACACAGCTTCTCTCTCTCTCTCACTCACTAACAGCTTCTCTTTATCTCTCTCTTTCTCACTCACATCTTCTCTCTCTCTCACTCACTCACAGCTTCTCTTTCTCTCTCTCTCACTCACAGCTTCTCTCTCTCACACACACGCAGCTTCCCTTTCTCTCTTTCTCTCTCACTCACAGCTTCTATTTCTATCTCTCTCTCACTCACAGCTTCTCTTTCTCTCTCTCTCTCACTCACAGCTTCTCTTTCTCTCTCACACACACACAGCTTCTCTTTCTCTCTCTCACTCACAGCTTCTCTTTCTTTCTTTCTCTCTCTCTCTCACTCACAGCTTCTTCTCTCTGTCTCTCTGACTCACAGCTTCTCTCTCTCTATCACTCACAGCTCCCCTTTCTCTCTCTCTCTCACTCACAGCTTCTCTTTCTCCCTCTCTCTCTCACTCACATCTTCTCTTGCTCTCTCTCTCTCACTCACAGCTTCTATTTCTCTCTCTCTCACTCACAGCTTCTCTTTCTCTCACACACACAGCTCTTTCTCTCTCTCTCTTTCACACACAGCTGCTCTCTCTCTCTCACTCACTCACAGCTTCTCTTTCTGTCTGTCTCTCTCTCTCACACAGCTTCTCTTTCTCTCTCTCACTCACTCACAGCGTCTCTTTCTCTCACTCTCTCACTCCCAGCTTCTCTTTCTCTCTCTCTCACTCACAGCTTCTCTCTCTCTCACTCACTCACAGCTTCTCTTTCTCACTCTCTGTCTCACTCACAGCTTCTCTTTCTCTCTCTCTCTCTCACTCACAGCTTCTGTTTCTCTCTCTCTCTAACTCACACACAGCTTCTTCTCTCTGTCTCTCTCACTCAGCTTCTCTTTCTCTCTCTTTCTCTCACTCACAGCTTTTCTTTCTCTCTCTCACTCACAGCATCTTTTTTCCTCTGTCTCTCTCTCACTCACAGCTTCTTCTCTCTGTCTCTCTCACTCACAGCTTCTCTCTCTCTCACTCACGCATAGCTTCTCTTTCTCTCTCTCTCTCTCACAGCTTCTCTTTCTCTCTTTCTCTCTCACTCACAGCTTCTATTTCTCTCTCGCACAGGTTCTCTTTCTCTCTCTCTCTCTCTCTCACTCACAGCTCTTTCTCTCTCTCTTTCACTCACAGCTGCTCTTTCTCTCTCTCTCACTCACAGCTTCTCTTTCTCTCTCTCTCTCACACACACAGCTTCTTTTTTTCTCCCCCTCCCACTCACAGCTTCTCTTTCTCTCTCATTCTCTCACTCACAGCTTATCTTTCTCTTTCTCTCACTCACAGCTTTTCTTTCTCTCTCTGACTCACAGCTTCTCTTTCTCTCTCTCTCACTCACAGCTTCTCTCTCTGTCTCTCACTCACAGCTTCTCTCTCTCTCACACACAGATTCTCTTTCTCTCTCTCTCTCTCACTCACAACTTCTCTTTCTCTCTTTCTCTCTCACTCTCAGCTTCTCTTTCTCTCTCACACACACACACACAGCTTCTCTTTCTCTCTCTCACTGAGCTTCTCTTTCTCTCTTCTCTCGCAATCACAGCTTCTCTTTCTCTCTCACACTCACAGCTTCTCTTTCTCTCTCACTCACAGCTTCGCTTTCTCTCTCTCTCACTCACAGCTTCTCTTTCTCTCTCTCTCACTCACAGCTTCTCTCTCTCACTCACAGCTTTTCTTTCTCTCTCTCTCACTCACTCAAAGCTTCTCTCTCTCACTCACAGCTTCTCTTTCTCTCTCATACTCACAGCTTCTCTTTTTCTCTCTCTCTCTCTCTCACAGCTTCTCTTTCTCTCTCTCTCACTCCCAGCATCTCTTTCTCTCTCTCACACACACAGCTTCTCTCTCTCTCACTCACAGCATCTCTTTCTCTCTCTCTCTGTCTCACTCACAGCTTCTCTTTCTATCTCTCTCTCTCACTCACAGCTTCTGTTTCTCTCTCTCTCACTCACAGCTTCTTCTCTCCATCTCTCTCACTCACAGCTTCTCTCTCTCTCTCACTCACAGCTTCCCTTTCTCTCTCTCTCACTCACAGCTTCACTTTCTCTCTCTCTCACTCACTCACAGCTTCTCTTTCTCTCTCTCTCACTCACTCACTCACAGCATCTCTTTCTCTCTCTCTCACTCACAGCTTCTCTTTCTTTCTCTCACAGCTTCTCTTTCTTTCTCTCTCTCTCTCACTCACAGCTTCTCTTTCTCTCTCTCTCTCACTCACTCACAGCGTCTCTTTCTCTCACTCTCTCACTCCCAGCTTCTCTTTCTCTCTCTCTCTCACTCACAGCTTCTCTTTCTCTCTCTCTCTCTCACTCACAACTCTTTTTCTCCCTCTCTCTCACTCACAGCTCTTTCTCTCTCTCTCTCTCACTCACAGCTTCTTTTTCTCTCTCTATCTCACTCACAGCTTCTCTTTCTCTCTCTCTCACTCACTCACAGCTTCTCTTTATCTCTCTCTCACTCACAGCTTCTCTTACTCTCTCTCTCTCACTCACAGCTTCTCTATCTCTCTCTCACACAGCTTTTCTTTCTCTCTCTCTCTCACTCACAGCTTCTCTTTCTCTCTCTCACTCACAATTTCTCTCTCGCTCTCTCTCACTCACTCACAGCTTCTCTCTCTCTCACAGCTTCTCTCTCTCTCTCACTCACAGCTTCTCTTTCTCTGTCTCTAACTCACAGCTTCTCTTTATCTCTATCTCACTCACAGCTTCTCTTTCTCTCTCTCTCTCTCGCACAGCTTCTCTTTCTCTCTCTCACTCACAACTTCTCTCTCGCTCTCTCTCACTCACTCACATCTCCTCTCTCTCTCTCTCACAGCTTCTCTTTCTCTCTCTCTCTCTCACTCACAGCTTCTCTTTCTCTGTCTCTCACTCACAGCTTCTCTTTCTCTCTCTCTCTCTCACTCACAGCTTCTCTTTCTCTCTCTCACACGCACAGCTTCTCTTTCTCACTCAGCTTCTCTTTCTCTCTCTCACTCACAGCTTCTCTTTCTCTCTCTCTCTCACTCACAGCTTCTCTTTCTCTCTCTCTCACTCACAGCTTCTCTCTCACTCTCTCTCACTCACTCACAGCTTATCTCTCTCTCTCACTCACAGCTTCTCTTTCTCTCTCTCTAACTCATAGCTTCTCTTTCTCTCACACACACTCACAGCTTCTATTTCTCTCTCTCTCACTCAAAGCTTCTCTTTCTTTCTCTCTCTTTCTCTCACTCACACCTTCTTTTTCTCTCTCTCTCTCTCACTCACCGCTTCTTCTCTCTGTCTCTCTCACTCACAGCTTCTCTCTCTCTCTCACACACAGCTTCTCTCTCTCTCTCACTCACTAACAGCTTCTCTTTATCTCTCTCTTTCTCACTCACATCTTCTCTCTCTCTCACTCACTCACAGCTTCTCTTTCTCTCTCTCTCACTCACAGCTTCTCTCTCTCACACACACGCAGCTTCCCTTTCTCTCTTTCTCTCTCACTCACAGCTTCTATTTCTATCTCTCTCTCACTCACAGCTTCTCTTTCTCTCTCTCTCTCACTCACAGCTTCTCTTTCTCTCTCTCACACACACACAGCTTCTCTTTCTCTCTCTCACTCACAGCTTCTCTTTCTTTCTCTCTCTCTCTCACTCACAGGTTCTTCTCTCTGTCTCTCTGACTCACAGCTTCTCTCTCTCTATCACTCACAGCTCCCCTTTCTCTCTCTCTCTCACTCACAGCTTCTCTTTCTCTCTCTCTCTCTCACTCACATCTTCTCTTGTTCTCTCTCTCTCACTCACAGCTTCTATTTCTCTCTCTCTCACTCACAGCTTCTCTTTCTCTCTCACACACACAGCTCTTTCTCTCTCTCTTTCACACACAGCTGCTCTCTCTCTCTCACTCACTCACAGCTTCTCTTTCTGTCTGTCTCTCTCTCTCACACAGCTTCTCTTTCTCTCTCTCTCACTCACTCACAGCGTCTCTTTCTCTCACTCTCTCACTCCCAGCTTCTCTTTCTCTCTCTCTCACTCACAGCTTCTCTCTCTCTCACTCACTCACAGCTTCTCTTTCTCACTCTCTGTCTCACTCACAGCTTCTCTTTCTCTCTCTCTCTCTCACTCACAGCTTCTGTTTCTCTCTCTCTCTAACTCACACACAGCTTCTTCTCTCTGTCTCTCTCACTCAGCTTCTCTTTCTCTCTCTTTCTCTCACTCACAGCTTTTCTTTCCCTCTCTCACTCACAGCATCTTTTTTCCTCTGTCTCTCTCTCACTCACAGCTTCTTCTCTCTGTCTCTCTCACTCACAGCTTCTCTCTCTCTCACTCACGCATAGCTTCTCTTTCTCTCTCTCTCTCTCACAGCTTCTCTTTCTCTCTTTCTCTCTCACTCACAGCTTCTATTTCTCTCTCGCACAGCTTCTCTTTCTCTCTCTCTCTCTCTCACTCACAGCTCTTTCTCTCTCTCTTTCACTCACAGCTGCTCTTTCTCTCTCTCTCACTCACAGCTTCTCTTTCTCTCTCTCTCTCACACACAGCTTCTCTTTTTCTCCCCCTCCCACTCACAGCTTCTCTTTCTCTCTCATTCTCTCACTCACAGCTTATCTTTCTCTTTCTCTCACTCACAGCTTTTCTTTCTCTCTCTGACTCACAGCTTCTCTTTCTCTCTCTCTCACTCACAGCTTCTCTCTCTGTCTCTCACTCATGGCTTCTCTCTCTCACACACACAGATTCTCTTTCTCTCTCTCTCACTCACAACTTCTCTTTCTCTCTTTCTCTCTCACTCTCAGCTTCTCTTTCTCTCTCACACACACACACACAGCTTCTCTTTCTCTCTCTCACTGAGCTTCTCTTTCTCTCTCTCTCTCGCAATCACAGCTTCTCTTTCTCTCTCACACTCACAGCTTCTCTTTCTCTCTCACTCACAGCTTCTCTTTCTCTCTCTCTCACTCACAGCTTCTCTTTCTCTCTCTCTCACTCACAGCTTCTCTTTCTCTCTCTCTCACTCACAGCTTCTCTCTCTCACTCACAGCTTTTCTTTCTCTCTCTCTCACTCACTCAAAGCTTCTCTCTCTCACTCACAGCTTCTCTTTCTCTCTCATACTCACAGCTTCTCTTTCTCTCTCTCTCTCTCTCACAGCTTCTCTTTCTCTCTCTCACTACCAGCATCTCTTTCTCTCTCACACACACACAGCTTCTCTCTCTCTCACTCACAGCATCTCTTTCTCTCTCTCTGTCTCTCTCACAGCTTCTCTTTCTATCTCTCTCTCTCACTCACAGCTTCTGTTTCTCTCTCTCTCACTCACAGCTTCTTCTCTCCGTCTCTCTCACTCACAGCTTCTCTCTCTCTCTCACTCACAGCTTCCCTTTCTCTCTCTCTCACTCACAGCTTCACTTTCTCTCTCTCTCACTCACTCACAGCTTCTCTTTCTCTCTCTCTCACTCACTCACTCACAGCATCTCTTTCTCTTTCTCTCACTCACAGCTTCTCTTTCTTTCTCTCACAGCTTCTCTTTCTTTCTCTCTCTCTCACTCACAACTTCTCTTTCTCTCTCTCTCTCACTCACTCACAGCGTCTCTTTCTCTCACTCTCTCACTCCCAGCTTCTCTTTCTCTCTCTCTCACTCACAGCTTCTCTTTCTCTCTCTCTCTCTCTCACTCACAACTCTTTTTCTCCCTCTCTCTCACTCACAGCTCTTTCTCTCTCTCTCTCTCACTCACAGCTTCTTTTTCTCTCTCTCTCTCACTCACAGCTTCTCTTTCTATCTCTCTCACTCACTCACAGCTTCTCTTTATCTCTCTCTCACTCACAGCTTCTCTTACTCTCTCTCTCTCACTCACAGCTTCTCTTTCTCTCTCACACACAGCTTTTCTTTCTCTCTCTCTCTCACTCACAGCTTCTCTTTCTCTCTCTCACTCACAACTTCTCTCTCACTCTCTCTCACTCACTCACAGCTTCTATCTCTCTCTCACAGCTTCTCTCTCTCTCTAACTCACAGCTTCTCTTTATCTCTATCTCACTCACAGCTTCTCTTTCTCTCTCTCTCTTTCACTCACAGCTTCTCTTTCTCTCTCTCACACGCACAGCTTCTCTTTCTCACTCAGCTTCTCTTTCTCTCTCTCACTCACAGCTTCTCTTTCTCTCTCTCTCTCACTCACAGCTTCTCTTTCTCTCTCTCTCACTCACAGCTTCTCTCTCACTCTCTCTCACTCACTCACAGCTTATCTCTCTCTCTCACTCACAGCTTCTCTTTCTCTCTCTCTCACTCACAGCTTCTCTTTCTCTCTCTCTCTCACACAGCTCTCTTTCTCTCTCTCACACACACACAGCTTCTCTTTCTCTCTCTCTCACTCACATCTTCTCTTTCTCTCTCTCTCTCTCTCTCTCACTCACAGCTTCTCTCTCTCTCACTCACAGCTTCACTTTCTCTCGCTCACTCACTCACAGCTTCTCTTTCTCTTTCTCTCTCTAACTCACAGCTTCTATTTATCTCTCTCTCTCACTCACAGCTTCTCTTTCTCTCTCTCACTCACAGCTTCTCCTTCTCTCTCTCTCACTCACATCTCCTCTCTCTCTCTATCTCTCACTCACATCTTCTCTCTCTCTCTCTTACTCACTCTCACTCACAGCTTCTCTTTCTCTCTCTCACACACTCACAGTTTCTCTCTCTCTCTCACTCACAGCTTCTCTCTCTCTCAATCACTCACAGCTTCTCTCTCTGTCACTCACAGCTTCTCTCTCTCTCACTCACAGCTTCTCTTTCTCTCTCTCTCACTCACAACTTCTCTTTCTCCCTCTCTCTCTCACTCACAGCTTCTCTTTCTCTCTCTCTCACTCACAACTTCTCTTTCTCCCTCTCTCTCTCACTCACAGCTTCTCTCTCTCACTCAGAGCTTCTCTTTCTTTCTCTCTCTCTCACTCACAGCTTCTCTATCTCTCATACAAACAGCTTCTCTCTCTCTCTCTCTCACAGCTTCTCTTTCTCTCTCTGTCACTCACAGCTTCACTTTCTCTGTTTCTCTCTAACTCACAGCTTCTCTTTTTCTCTCTCTCACTCAAAGCTTCTCTTTCTTTCTCTCTCTCTCTCTCACTCACTCACAGCTTCTCTTTCTCTCTCTCTCTCTCACTCACAGCTTCTCTTTCTCTCTCTCTCTCTCACTCACAGCTTCTCTCTCTCTCACACACACACACACTCACAGCTTCTCTTTCTCTCTCTCTCTCTCACTCACAGCTTCTCTTTCTCTCTCTCTCACTCACAGCTTCTCTTTCTCTCTCACACTCACAGCTTCTCTTTCTCTCTCTCTCTCTCTCACTCACAGCTTCTCTTTCTCTCTCTCTCTCTCTCTCACAGCTTCTCTTTCTCTCTCTCTCACTCCCAGCATCTCTTTCTCTCTCACACACACACAGCTTCTCTCTCTCTCACTCACAGCATCTCTTTCTCTCTCTCTCTGTCTCACTCACAGCTTCTCTTTCTATCTCTCTCTCTCACTCACAGCTTCTGTTTCTCTCTCTCTCACTCACAGCTTCTTCTCTCCGTCTCTCTCACTCACAGCTTCTCTCTCTCTCTCACTCACAGCTTCCCTTTCTCTCTCTCTCACTCACAGCTTCACTTTCTCTCTCTCTCACTCACTCACAGCTTCTCTTTCTCTCTCTCTCACTCACTCACTCACAGCATCTCTTTCTTTCTCTCTCACTCACAGCTTCTCTTTCTTTCTCTCACAGCTTCTCTTTCTTTCTCTCTCTCTCTCACTCACAGCTTCTCTTTCTCTCTCACACACAGCTTTTCTTTCTCTCTCTCTCTCACTCACAGCTTCTCTTTCTCTCTCTCACTCACAACTTCTCTCTCACTCTCTCTCACTCACTCACAGCTTCTCTCTCTCTCTCACAGCTTCTCTCTCTCTCTAACTCACAGCTTCTCTTTATCTCTATCTCACTCACAGCTTCTCTTTCTCTCTCTCTCTCTCGCACAGCTTCTCTTTCTCTCTCTCACTCACAACTTCTCTCTCGCTCTCTCTCACTCACTCACAGCTCCTCTCTCTCTCACACAGCTTCTCTTTCTCTCTCTCTCTCACTCACAGCTTCTCTTTCTCTCTCTCTCTCACTCACAGCTTCTCTTTCTCTCTCTCTCTCACTCACAGCTTCTCTTTCTCTCTCTCACACGCACAGCTTCTCTTTCTCACTCAGCTTCTCTTTCTCTCTCTCACTCACAGCTTCTCTTTCTCTCTCTCTCTCACTCACAGCTTCTCTTTCTCTCTCTCTCACTCACAGCTTCTCTCTCACTCTCTCTCACTCACTCACAGCTTATCTCTCTCTCTCACTCACAGCTTCTCTTTCTCTCTCTCTCACTCACAGCTTCTCTTTCTCTCTCTCTCTCTCACACAGCTCTCTTTCTCTCTCTCACACACACACAGCTTCTCTTTCTCTCTCTCTCACTCACATCTTCTCTTTCTCTCTCTCTCTCTCTCTCTCACTCACAGCTTCTCTCTCTCTCACTCACAGCTTCACTTTCTCTCGCTCACTCACTCACAGCTTCTCTTTCTCTTCCTCTCTCTAACTCACAGCTTCTATTTATCTCTCTCTCTCACTCACAGCTTCTCTTTCTCTCTCTCACTCACAGCTTCTCCTTCTCTCTCTCTCACTCACATCTCCTCTCTCTCTCTATCTCTCACTCACAGCTTCTCTCTCTCTCTCTTACTCACTCTCACTCACAGCTTCTCTTTCTCTCTCTCACACACTCACAGTTTCTCTCTCTCTCTCACTCACAGCTTCTCTCTCTCTCTCAATCACTCACAGCTTCTCTCTCTGTCACTCACAGCTTCTCTCTCTCTCACTCACAGCTTCTCTTTCTCTCTCTCTCACTCACAACTTCTCTTTCTCCCTCTCTCTCTCACTCACAGCTTCTCTTTCTCTCTCTCTCACTCACAACTTCTCTTTCTCCCTCTCTCTCTCACTCACAGCTTCTCTCTCTCACTCAGAGCTTCTCTTTCTTTCTCTCTCTCTCACTCACAGCTTCTCTATCTCTCATACAAACAGCTTCTCTCTCTCTCACTCACACAGCTTCTCTTTCTCTCTCTGTCACTCACAGCTTCACTTTCTCTGTTTCTCTCTAACTCACAGCTTCTCTTTTTCTCTCTCTCACTCAAAGCTTCTCTTTCTTTCTCTCTCTCTCTCTCACTCACTCACAGCTTCTCTTTCTCTCTCTCTCTCTCACTCACAGCTTCTCTTTCTCTCTCTCTCTCTCACTCACAGCTTCTCTCTCACTCACACACACACACACTCACAGCTTCTCTTTCTCTCTCTCTCTCTCACTCACAGCTTCTCTTTCTCTCTCTCTCACTCACAGCTTCTCTTTCTCTCTCATACTCACAGCTTCTCTTTCTCTCTCTCTCTCTCTCTCACTCACAGCTTCTCTTTCTCTCTCTCTCTCTCTCACAGCTTCTCTTTCTCTCTCTCTCACTCCCAGCATCTCTTTCTCTCTCTCACACACACAGCTTCTCTCTCTCTCACTCACAGCATCTCTTTCTCTCTCTCTCTGTCTCACTCACAGCTTCTCTTTCTATCTCTCTCTCTCACTCACAGCTTCTGTTTCTCTCTCTCTCACTCACAGCTTCTTCTCTCCGTCTCTCTCACTCACAGCTTCTCTCTCTCTCTCACTCACAGCTTCCCTTTCTCTCTCTCTCACTCACAGCTTCACTTTCTCTCTCTCTCTCTCACTCACAGCTTCTCTTTCTCTCTCTCTCACTCACTCACTCACAGCATCTCTTTCTTTCTCTCTCACTCACAGCTTCTCTTTCTTTCTCTCACAGCTTCTCTTTCTTTCTCTCTCTCTCTCACTCACAGCTTCTCTTTCTCTCTCTCTCACTCACTCACAGCGTCTCTTTCTCTCACTCTCTCACTCCCAGCTTCTCTTTCTCTCTCTCTCTCACTCACAGCTTCTCTTTCTCTCTCTGTCTCTCTCACTCACAACTCTTTTCTCCCTCTCTCTCACTCACAGCTCTTTCTCTCTCTCTCTCTCACTCACAGCTTCTTTTTCTCTCTCTCTCTCACTCACAGCTTCTCTTTCTCTCTCTCTCACTCACTCACAGCTTCTCTTTATCTCTCTCTCACTCACAGCTTCTCTTACTCTCTCTCTCTCACTCACAGCTTCTCTTTCTCTCTCTCACACAGCTTTTCTTTCTCTCTCTCTCTCACTCACAGCTTCTCTTTCTCTCTCTCACTCTCAACTTCTCTCTCGCTCTCTCTCACTCACTCACAGCTTCTCTCTCTCTCTCACAGCTTCTCTCTCTCTCTCACTCACAGCTTCTCTTTCTCTGTCTCTAACTCACAGCTTCTCTTTATCTCTATCTCACTCACAGCTTCTCTTTCTCTCTCTCTCTCGCACAGCTTCTCTTTCTCTCTCTCACTCACAACTTCTCTCTCGCTCTCTCTCACTCACTCACAGCTCCTCTCTCTCTCTCTCACAACTTCTCTTTCTCTCTCTCTCTCTCACTCACAGCTTCTCTTTCTCTCTCTCTCTCACTCACAGCTTCTCTTTCTCTCTCTCTCTCACTCACAGCTTCTCTTTCTCTCTCTCTCTCTCTCTCTCACAGCTTCTCTTTCTCTCTCTCTCTCACGCACAGCTTCTCTTTCTCTCTCTCTCACTCACATCTTCTCTTTCTCTCTCTCTCTCTCTCACTCACAGCTTCTCTCTCTCTCTCACTCACAGCTTCACTTTCTCTCTCTCACTCACTCACAGCTTCTCTTTCTATCTCTAACTTACAGCTTCTATTTATCTCTCTCTCTCACTCACAGCTTCTCTTTCTCTCTCTCTCACTCACAGCTTCTCCTTCTCTCTCTCTCACTCACATCTCCTCTCTCTCTCTGACTCACAGTTTCTCTCTCTCTCTCTCTTACTCACTCTCACTCACAGCTTCTCTTTCTCTCTCACACACACTCACAGTTTCTCTCTCTCTCTCACTCACAGCTTCTCTCTCTCTCTCAATCACTCACAGCTTCTCTCTCTCTGTCACTCACAGCTTCTCTCTCTCACTCACAGCTTCTCTTTCTCTCTCTCTCACTCACAGCTTCTCTTTCTCCCTCTCTCTCTCACTCACAGCTTCTCTCTCTCACTCAGAGCTTCTCTTTCTTTCTCTCTCTTTCACTCACAGCTTCTCTCTCTCACACACACACAGCTTCTCTCTCTCTCACTCACTCACAGCTTCTCTTTCTCTCTCTCTCTCTCACTCACAGCTTTTTTTCTCTCTCACACACACACAGCTTCTCTTTCTCTCTCTCTCTCTCACTCACAGCTTCTCTTTCTCTCTCTCACACGCACAGCTTCTCTTTCTCACTCAGCTTCTCTTTCTCTCTCTCACTCACAGCTTCTCTTTCTCTCTCTCTCTCACTCACAGCTTCTCTTTCTCTCTCTCTCACTCACAGCTTCTCTCTCACTCTCTCTCACTCACTCACAGCTTATCTCTCTCTCTCACTCACAGCTTCTCTTTCTCTCTCTCTCTCATTCACAGCTTCTCTTTCTCTCTCTCTCTCTCACAGCTCTCTTTCTCTCTCTCTCTCACGCACAGCTTCTCTTTCTCTCTCTCTCACTCACATCTTCACTTTCTCTCGCTCACTCACTCACACCTTCTCTTTCTCTTTCTCTCTCTAACTCACAGCTTCTATTTATCTCTCTCTCACTCACAGCTTCTCTTTCTCTCTCTCTCTCACTCACAGCTTCTCTTTCTCTCTCACACACACACACAGCTTCTCTTTCTCTCTCTCACTCACAGCTTCTCTTTCTTTCTTTCTCTCTCTCTCTCACTCACAGCTTCTTCTCTGTCTCTCTGACTCACAGCTTCTCTCTCTCTATCACTCACAGCTCCCCTTTCTCTCTCTCTCTCACTCACAGCTTCTCTTTCTCTCTCTCTCTCTCACTCACATCTTCTCTTGCTCTCTCTCTCTCACTCACAGCTTCTATTTCTCTCTCTCTCACTCACAGCTTCTCTTTCTCTCACACACACAGCTCTTTCTCTCTCACTCTTTCACACACAGCTGCTCTCTCTCTCTCACTCACTCACAGCTTCTCTTTCTGTCTGTCTCTCTCTCACACACAGCTTCTCTTTCTCTCTCTCACTCACTCACAGCGTCTCTTTCTCTCACTCTCTCACTCCCAGCTTCTCTTTCTCTCTCTCTCACTCACAGCTTCTCTCTCTCTCACTCACTCACAGCTTCTCTTTCTCACTCTCTGTCTCACTCACAGCTTCTCTCTCTCTCTCTCTCTCTCACTCACAGCTTCTCTTTCTCTCTCTCTCTAACTCACACACAGCTTCTTCTCTCTGTCTCTCTCACTCAGCTTCTCTTTCTCTCTCTTTCTCTCACTCACAGCTTTTCTTTCTCTCTCTCACTCACAGCATCTTTTTTCCTCTGTCTCTCTCTCACTCACAGCTTCTTCTCTCTGTCTCTCTCACTCACAGCTTCTCTCTCTCTCACTCACGCATAGCTTCTCTTTCTCTCTCTCTCTCTCACAGCTTCTCTTTCTCTCTTTCTCTCTCACTCACAGCTTCTATTTCTCTCTCGCACAGGTTCTCTTTCTCTCTCTCTCTCTCTCACTCACAGCTCTTTCTCTCTCTCTTTCACTCACAGCTGCTCTTTCTCTCTCTCTCACTCACAGCTTCTCTTTCTCTCTCTCTCTCACACACACAGCTTCTTTTTTTCTCCCCCTCCCACTCACAGCTTCTCTTTCTCTCTCATTCTCTCACTCACAGCTTATCTTTCTCTTTCTCTCACTCACAGCTTCTCTTTCTCTCTCTCACACGCACAGCTTCTCTTTCTCACTCAGCTTCTCTTTCTCTCTCTCACTCACAGCTTCTCTTTCTCTCTCTCTCTCACTCACAGCTTCTCTTTCTCTCTCTCTCACTCACAGCTTCTCTCTCACTCTCTCTCACTCACTCACAGCTTATCTCTCTCTCTCACTCACAGCTTCTCTTTCTCTCTCTCTCTCACTCACAGCTTCTCTTTCTCTCTCTCTCTCTCACAGCTCTCTTTCTCTCTCTCTCTCACGCACAGCTTCTCTTTCTCTCTCTCTCACTCACATCTTCTCTTTCTCTCTCTCTCTCTCACTTACAGCTTCTCTCTCTCTCACTCACAGCTTCACTTTCTCTCGCTCACTCACTCACAGCTTCTCTTTCTCTTTCTCTCTCTAACTCACAGCTTCTATTTATCTCTCTCTCTCACTCACAACTTCTCTTTCTCTCTCTCTCTCACTCACAGCTTCTCCTTCTCTCTCTCTCACTCACATCTCCTCTCTCTCTCTATCTCTCACTCACAGCTTCTCTCTCTCTCTTACTCACTCTCACTCACAGCTTCTCTTTCTCTCTCACACACACTCACAGTTTCTCTCTCTCTCTCACTCACAGCTTCTCTCTCTCTCTCTCAATCACTCACAGCTTCTCTCTCTGTCACTCACAGCTTCTCTCTCTCTCACTCACAGCTTCTCTTTCTCTCTCTCTCACTCACAACTTCTCTTTCTCCCTCTCTCTCTCACTCACAGCTTCTCTTTCTCTCTCTCTCACTCACAACTTCTCTTTCTCCCTCTCTCTCTCACTCACAGCTTCTCTCTCTCACTCAGAGCTTCTCTTTCTTTCTCTCTCTCTCACTCACAGCTTCTCTCTCTCACACACACAGCTTCTCTCTCTCTCTCACACACAGCTTCTCTTTCTCTCTCTGTCACTCACAGCTTCACTTTCTCTGTTTCTCTCTAACTCACAGCTTCTCTTTTTCTCTCTCTCACTCAAAGCTTATCTTTCTCTCTCTCTCTCTCACTCACTCACAGCTTCTCTTTCTCTCTCTCTCTCTCACTCACAGCTTCTCTTTCTCTCTCTCTCTCTCACTCACAGCTTCTCTTTCTCATTCTCTCTCTCACTCACATCTTCTCTCTCTCTCTCACTCACAGCTTCTCTCTCTCTCACTCACTCACAGCTTCTCTTTCTCTCTCTCTCTCACACAGCTTCTCTTTCTCTCTCTCTCTCTCACTCACAGCTTCTCTCTCTCACACACACACACTCACAGCTTCTCTTTCTCTCTCTCTCTCTCACTCACAGCTTCTCTTTCTCTCTTTCTCACTCACAGCTTCTCTTTCTCTCTCACACACAGCTCCTATTTCTCTCTCACACAGAGAGAGTTTCTTTCTCTCTCTCTCACAGCTTCTCTCTCTCTCACTCACAGCTTCTCTCTCTCTTTCTCACAGCTACTCTTTCTCTCTCTCTCTTTCACTCTCTGCTTCTCTTTCGCACTCGCTCTCTCACTCACAGCTTCTCTTTCTCTCTCTCTCACTCACAGCTTCTCTTTCTCTCTCTCATTCTCACTCAGATTCTCTTTCTCTCTCTCTCTCACTCACAGCTTCTCTTTCTCTCTCTCACTCACAGCTTCTCTTTCCCTCTCTCTCTCACTCACAGCTTCTCTTTCGCTCTCTCTCTATCACTGTCACAGCATCTCTCTCTCACACACTCACTCACAGCTTCTCTTTCTCTCTCTCTCTCACTCACAGCTTCTCTTTCTCTCTCTCTCACTCACAGCTTCTCTTTATCTCTCTCTCACACTCACAGCTTCTCTTTCTCTCTTTCTCTCTCTCACTCACAGCTTCTCTTTCTCTTTCTCTCTCTCACTCACATCTTCTCTCTCTCTTTCTCACTCACAGCTTCTCTCTCTCACTCATTCACAGCTTCTCTCTCTCTCTCACAGCTTCTCTTTCTCTGTCTCTCTCTAACTCACAGCTTCTCTTTATATCTCTCTCACTCACAGCTTCTCTTTCTCTCTCTCTCTCACTCACAGCTTCTCTTTCTCTCTCTCTCACTCACAGCTTCTCTCTCACTCTCTCTCACTCACTCACAGCTTATCTCTCTCTCTCACTCACAGCTTCTCTTTCTCTCTCTCTCTCACTCACAGCTTCTCTTTCTCTCTCTCTCTCTCTCTCACAGCTTCTCTTTCTCTCTCTCTCTCACACAGCTTCTCTTTCTCTCTCTCTCTCTCTCACTCACAGCTTCTCTCTCTCTCTCACTCACAGCTTCACTTTCTCTCTCTCACTCACTCACAGCTTCTCTTTCTCTCTCTAACTCACAGCTTCTATTTATCTCTCTCTCTCACTCACAGCTTCTCTTTCTCTCTCTCTCACTCACAGCTTCTCCTTCTCTCTCTCTCACTCACATCTCCTCTCTCTCTCTCTCTCTCTGACTCACAGCTTCTCTCTCTCTCTCTCTCTTACTCACTCTCACTCACAGCTTCTCTTTCTCTCTCACACACACTCACAGTTTCTCTCTCTCTCTCACTCACAGCTTCTCTCTCTCTCTCAATCACTCACAGCTTCTCTCTCTCTGTCACTCACAGCTTCTCTCTCTCACTCACAGCTTCTCTTTCTCTCTCTCTCACTCACAGCTTCTCTTTCTCCCTCTCTCTCTCACTCACAGCTTCTCTCTCTCACTCAGAGCTTCTCTTTCTTTCTCTCTCTTTCACTCACAGCTTCTCTCTCTCACACACACACAGCTTCTCTCTCTCTCACTCACTCACAGCTTCTCTTTCTCTCTCTCTCTCTCACTCACAGCTTTTTTTCTCTCTCTCTCACTCACAGCTTCTCTTTCTCTCTCTCTCTCTCACTCACAGCTTCTCTTTCTCTCTCTCACACGCACAGCTTCTCTTTCTCACTCAGCTTCTCTTTCTCTCTCTCACTCACAGCTTCTCTTTCTCTCTCTCTCTCACTCACAGCTTCTCTTTCTCTCTCTCTCACTCACAGCTTCTCTCTCACTCTCTCTCACTCACTCACAGCTTATCTCTCTCTCTCACTCACAGCTTCTCTTTCTCTCTCTCTCTCACTCACAGCTTCTCTTTCTCTCTCTCTCTCTCACAGCTCTCTTTCTCTCTCTCTCTCACGCACAGCTTCTCTTTCTCTCTCTCTCACTCACATCTTCTCTTTCTCTCTCTCTCTCTCACTCACAGCTTCTCTCTCTCTCACTCACAGCTTCACTTTCTCTCGCTCACTCACTCACACCTTCTCTTTCTCTTTCTCTCTCTAACTCACAGCTTCTATTTATCTCTCTCTCACTCACAGCTTCTCTTTCTCTCTCTCTCTCTCTCACTCACAGCTTCTCTTTCTCTCACACACACACACAGCTTCTCTTTCTCTCTCTCACTCACAGCTTCTCTTTCTTTCTTTCTCTCTCTCTCTCACTCACAGCTTCTTCTCTCTGTCTCTCTGACTCACAGCTTCTCTCTCTCTATCACTCACAGCTCCACTTTCTCTCTCTCTCTCACTCACAGCTTCTCTTTCTCTCTCTCTCTCTCACTCACATCTTCTCTTGCTCTCTCTCTCTCTCTCACAGCTTCTATTTCTCTCTCTCTCACTCACAGCTTCTCTTTCTCTCACACACACAGCTCTTTCTCTCTCTCTCTTTCACACACAGCTGCTCTCTCTCTCTCACTCACTCACAGCTTCTCTTTCTTTCTTTCTCTCTCTTTCTCACTCACAGCTTCTCTTTCTCCCTTTCTCTCTCACTCACACCTTCTATTTCTCTCTCACACACACACACAGCTTCTCTTTCTCTCTCTCTCACTCACAACTCTTTCTCTCTCTCCCTCACTCACAGCTTCTCTTTCTCTCTCTCTCTCACTCCCAGCTTCTATTTCTCTCTCTCTCTCACTCCCAGCTTCTCTTTTTCTCTCTCAAACACACACAGTTTCTCTTTCTCTCTCTCTCACTCACAGCTTCTCTTTCTCTCTCTCACACACACAGCTTCTCTTTCTCTCTCTCTCTCACTCACAGCTTCTCTTTCTTTCTCTCTCTCTCTCACTCACAGCTTCTTCTCTCTGTCTCTCTGACTCACAGCTTCTCTCTCTCTATCACTCACAGCTCCCCTTTCTCTCTCACACAAACTCACAGCTTCTCTTTCTCTCTCTCTCTCTCTCAGTCACATCTTCTCTTTCTCTCTCTCTCTCTCACTCACAGCTTCTATTTCTCTCTCTCTCACTCACACCTTCTCTTTCTCTCTCTCTCACTCACAGCTTCTCTTTCTCTCTCACACACACAGCTCTTTCTTTCTCTCTCTCTTTCACACACAGCTGCTCTCTCTCACTCACTCACTCACAGCTTCTCTTTCTCTCTGTCTCTCTCTCTCTCACACAGCTTCTCTTTCTCTCTCTCTTTCACACACAGCTGCTCTCTCTCACTCACTCACTCACAGCTTCTCTTTCTCTCTGTCTCTCTCTCTCTCACACAGCTTCTCTGTCTCTCTCTCTCTCACTCACAGCTTCTCTTTCTCTCTCTCTAACTCATAGCTTCTCTTTCTCTCACACACACTCACAGCTTCTATTTCTCTCTCTCTCACTCAAAGCTTCTCTTTCTTTCTCTCTCTTTCTCTCACTCACACCTTCTCTTTCTCTCTCTCTCTCTCACTCACCGCTTCTTCTCTCTGTCTCTCTCACTCACAGCTTCTCTCTCTCTCACACACACAGCTTCTCTCTCTCTCTCACTCACTAACAGCTTCTCTTTATCTCTCTCTTTCTCACTCACATCTTCTCTCTCTCTCACTCACTCACAGCTTCTCTTTCTCTCTCTCTCACTCACAGCTTCTCTCTCTCACACACACGCAGCTTCCCTTTCTCTCTTTCTCTCTCACTCACAGCTTCTATTTCTATCTCTCTCTCACTCACAGCTTCTCTTTCTCTCTCTCTCTCACTCACAGCTTCTCTTTCTCTCTCACACACACACAGCTTCTCTTTCTCTCTCTCACTCACAGCTTCTCTTTCTTTCTTTCTCTCTCTCTCTCACTCACAGCTTCTTCTCTCTGTCTCTCTGACTCACAGCTTCTCTCTCTCTATCACTCACAGCTCCCCTTTCTCTCTCTCTCTCTCTCACAGCTTCTCTTTCTCTCTCTCTCTCTCACTCACATCTTCTCTTGCTCTCTCTCTCTCACTCACAGCTTCTATTTCTCTCTCTCTCACTCACAGCTTCTCTTTCTCTCACACACACAGCTCTTTCTCTCTCTCTCTTTCACACACAGCTGCTCTCTCTCTCTCACTCACTCACAGCTTCTCTTTCTGTCTGTCTCTCTCTCTCACACAGCTTCTCTTTCTCTCTCTCACTCACTCACAGCGTCTCTTTCTCTCACTCTCTCACTCCCAGCTTCTCTTTCTCTCTCTCTCACTCACAGCTTCTCTCTCTCTCACTCACTCACAGCTTCTCTTTCTCACTCTCTGTCTCACTCACAGCTTCTCTTTCTCTCTCTCTCTCTCACTCACAGCTTCTGTTTCTCTCTCTCTCTAACTCACACACAGCTTCTTCTCTCTGTCTCTCTCACTCAGCTTCTCTTTCTCTCTCTTTCTCTCACTCACAGCTTTTCTTTCTCTCTCTCACTCACAGCATCTTTTTTCCTCTGTCTCTCTCTCACTCACAGCTTCTTCTCTCTGTCTCTCTCACTCACAGCTTCTCTCTCTCTCACTCACGCATAGCTTCTCTTTCTCTCTCTCTCTCTCACAGCTTCTCTTTCTCTCTTTCTCTCTCACTCACAGCTTCTATTTCTCTCTCGCACAGGTTCTCTTTCTCTCTCTCTCTCTCTCACTCACAGCTCTTTCTCTCTCTCTTTCACTCACAGCTGCTCTTTCTCTCTCTCTCACTCACAGCTTCTCTTTCTCTCTCTCTCTCACACACACAGCTTCTTTTTTTCTCCCCCTCCCACTCACAGCTTCTCTTTCTCTCTCATTCTCTCACTCACAGCTTATCTTTCTCTTTCTCTCACTCACAGCTTTTCTTTCTCTCTCTGACTCACAGCTTCTCTTTCTCTCTCTCTCACTCACAGCTTCTCTCTCTGTCTCTCACTCACAGCTTCTCTCTCTCACACACACAGATTCTCTTTCTCTCTCTCTCACTCACAACTTCTCTTTCTCTCTTTCTCTCTCACTCTCAGCTTCTCTTTCTCTCTCACACACACACACACAGCTTCTCTTTCTCTCTCTCACTGAGCTTCTCTTTCTCTCTTCTCTCGCAATCACAGCTTCTCTTTCTCTCTCACACTCACAGCTTCTCTTTCTCTCTCACTCACAGCTTCTCTTTCTCTCTCTCTCACTCACAGCTTCTCTTTCTCTCTCTCTCACTCACAGCTTCTCTCTCTCACTCACAGCTTTTCTTTCTCTCTCTCTCACTCACTCAAAGCTTCTCTCTCTCACTCACACCTTCTCTTTCTCTCTCATACTCACAGCTTCTCTTTTTCTCTCTCTCTCTCTCACAGCTTCTCTTTCTCTCTCTCTCACTCCCAGCATCTCTTTCTCTCTCTCACACACACAGCTTCTCTCTCTCTCACTCACAGCATCTCTTTCTCTCTCTCTCTGTCTCACTCACAGCTTCTCTTTCTATCTCTCTCTCTCACTCACAGCTTCTGTTTCTCTCTCTCTCACTCACAGCTTCTTCTCTCCATCTCTCTCACTCACAGCTTCTCTCTCTCTCTCACTCACAGCTTCCCTTTCTCTCTCTCTCACTCACAGCTTCACTTTCTCTCTCTCTCACTCACTCACAGCTTCTCTTTCTCTCTCTCTCACTCACTCACTCACAGCATCTCTTTCTCTCTCTCTCACTCACAGCTTCTCTTTCTTTCTCTCACAGCTTCTCTTTCTTTCTCTCTCTCTCTCACTCACAGCTTCTCTTTCTCTCTCTCTCTCACTCACTCACAGCGTCTCTTTCTCTCACTCTCTCACTCCCAGCTTCTCTTTCTCTCTCTCTCTCACTCACAGCTTCTCTTTCTCTCTCTCTCTCTCTCACTCACAACTCTTTTTCTCCCTCTCTCTCACTCACAGCTCTTTCTCTCTCTCTCTCACTCACAGCTTCTTTTTCTCTCTCTCTCTCACTCACAGCTTCTCTTTCTCTCTCTCTCACTCACTCACAGCTTCTCTTTATCTCTCTCTCACTCACAGCTTCTCTTACTCTCTCTCTCTCACTCACAGCTTCTCTATCTCTCTCTCACACAGCTTTTCTTTCTCTCTCTCTCTCACTCACAGCTTCTCTTTCTCTCTCTCACTCACAACTTCTCTCTCGCTCTCTCTCACTCACTCACAGCTTCTCTCTCTCTCTCACAGCTTCTCTCTCTCTCTCACTCACAGCTTCTCTTTCTCTCTCTCTCTCTCGCACAGCTTCTCTTTCTCTCTCTCACTCACAACTTCTCTCTCGCTCTCTCTCACTCACTCACAGCTCCTCTCTCTCTCTCTCACAGCTTCTCTTTCTCTCTCTCTCTCTCACTCACAGCTTCTCTTTCTCTGTCTCTCACTCACAGCTTCTCTTTCTCTCTCTCTCTCTCTCACTCACAGCTTCTCTTTCTCTCTCTCACACGCACAGCTTCTCTTTCTCACTCAGCTTCTCTTTCTCTCTCTCTCTCACATCTTCTCTTTCTCTCTCTCTCTCACTCACAGCTTCTCTTTCTCTCTCTCTCACTCACAGCTTCTCTCTCACTCTCTCTCACTCACTCACAGCTTATCTCTCTCTCTCACTCACAGCTTCTCTTTCTCTCTCTCTAACTCATAGCTTCTCTTTCTCTCACACACACTCACAGCTTCTATTTCTCTCTCTCTCACTCAAAGCTTCTCTTTCTTTCTCTCTCTTTCTCTCACTCACACCTTCTCTTTCTCTCTCTCTCTCTCACTCACCGCTTCTTCTCTCTGTCTCTCTCACTCACAGCTTCTCTCTCTCTCTCACACACAGCTTCTCTCTCTCTCTCACTCACTAACAGCTTCTCTTTATCTCTCTCTTTCTCACTCACATCTTCTCTCTCTCTCACTCACTCACAGCTTCTCTTTCTCTCTCTCTCACTCACAGCTTCTCTCTCTCACACACACGCAGCTTCCCTTTCTCTCTTTCTCTCTCACTCACAGCTTCTATTTCTATCTCTCTCTCACTCACAGCTTCTCTTTCTCTCTCTCTCTCACTCACAGCTTCTCTTTCTCTCTCTCACACACACACAGCTTCTCTTTCTCTCTCTCACTCACAGCTTCTCTTTCTTTCTCTCTCTCTCTCACTCACAGCTTCTTCTCTCTGTCTCTCTGACTCACAGCTTCTCTCTCTCTATCACTCACAGCTCCCCTTTCTCTCTCTCTCTCACTCACAGCTTCTCTTTCTCTCTCTCTCTCTCACTCACATCTTCTCTTGCTCTCTCTCTCTCACTCACAGCTTCTATTTCTCTCTCTCTCACTCACAGCTTCTCTTTCTCTCTCACACACACAGCTCTTTCTCTCTCTCTTTCACACACAGCTGCTCTCTCTCTCTCACTCACTCACAGCTTCTCTTTCTGTCTGTCTCTCTCTCTCACACAGCTTCTCTTTCTCTCTCTCTCACTCACTCACAGCGTCTCTTTCTCTCACTCTCTCACTCCCAGCTTCTCTTTCTCTCTCTCTCACTCACAGCTTCTCTCTCTCTCACTCACTCACAGCTTCTCTTTCTCACTCTCTGTCTCACTCACAGCTTCTCTTTCTCTCTCTCTCTCTCACTCACAGCTTCTGTTTCTCTCTCTCTCTAACTCACACACAGCTTCTTCTCTCTGTCTCTCTCACTCAGCTTCTCTTTCTCTCTCTTTCTCTCACTCACAGCTTTTCTTTCTCTCTCTCACTCACAGCATCTTTTTTCCTCTGTCTCTCTCTCACTCACAGCTTCTTCTCTCTGTCTCTCTCACTCACAGCTTCTCTCTCTCTCACTCACGCATAGCTTCTCTTTCTCTCTCTCTCTCTCACAGCTTCTCTTTCTCTCTTTCTCTCTCACTCACAGCTTCTATTTCTCTCTCGCACAGCTTCTCTTTCTCTCTCTCTCTCTCTCACTCACAGCTCTTTCTCTCTCTCTTTCACTCACAGCTGCTCTTTCTCTCTCTCTCACTCACAGCTTCTCTTTCTCTCTCTCTCTCACACACACAGCTTCTCTTTTTCTCCCCCTCCCACTCACAGCTTCTCTTTCTCTCTCATTCTCTCACTCACAGCTTATCTTTCTCTCTCACACTCACAGCTTCTCTTTCTCTCTCACTCACAGCTTCTCTTTCTCTCTCTCTCACTCACAGCTTCTCTTTCTCTCTCTCTCACTCACAGCTTCTCTCTCTCACTCACAGCTTTTCTTTCTCTCTCTCTCACTCACTCAAAGCTTCTCTCTCTCACTCACAGCTTCTCTTTCTCTCTCATACTCACAGCTTCTCTTTCTCTCTCTCTCTCTCTCACAGCTTCTCTTTCTCTCTCTCACTACCAGCATCTCTTTCTCTCTCACACACACACAGCTTCTCTCTCTCTCACTCACAGCATCTCTTTCTCTCTCTCTCTGTCTCTCTCACAGCTTCTCTTTCTATCTCTCTCTCTCACTCACAGCTTCTGTTTCTCTCTCTCTCACTCACAGCTTCTTCTCTCCGTCTCTCTCACTCACAGCTTCTCTCTCTCTCTCACTCACAGCTTCCCTTTCTCTCTCTCTCACTCACAGCTTCACTTTCTCTCTCTCTCACTCACTCACAGCTTCTCTTTCTCTCTCTCTCACTCACTCACTCACAGCATCTCTTTCTCTTTCTCTCACTCACAGCTTCTCTTTCTTTCTCTCACAGCTTCTCTTTCTTTCTCTCTCTCTCTCACTCACAGCTTCTCTTTCTCTCTCTCTCTCACTCACTCACAGCGTCTCTTTCTCTCACTCTCTCACTCCCAGCTTCTCTTTCTCTCTCTCTCACTCACAGCTTCTCTTTCTCTCTCTCTCTCTCTCACTCACAACTCTTTTTCTACCTCTCTCTCACTCACAGCTCTTTCTCTCTCTCTCTCTCACTCACAGCTTCTTTTTCTCTCTCTCTCTCACTCACAGCTTCTCTTTCTATCTCTCTCACTCACTCACAGCTTCTCTTTATCTCTCTCTCACTCACAGCTTCTCTTACTCTCTCTCTCTCACTCACAGCTTCGCTTTCTCTCTCACACACAGCTTTTCTTTCTCTCTCTCTCTCACTCACAGCTTCTCTTTCTCTCTCTCACTCACAACTTCTCTCTCACTCTCTCTCACTCACTCACAGCTTCTCTCTCTCTCTCACAGCTTCTCTCTCTCTCTAACTCACAGCTTCTCTTTATCTCTATCTCACTCACAGCTTCTCTTTCTCTCTCTCTCTCGCACAGCTTCTCTTTCTCTCTCTCACTCACAACTTCTCTCTCGCTCTCTCTCACTCACTCACAGCTCCTCTCTCTCTCACACAGCTTCTCTTTCTCTCTCTCTCTCTCACTCACAGCTTCTCTTTCTCTCTCTCTCTCACTCACAGCTTCTCTTTCTCTCTCTCTCTCTCACTCACAGCTTCTCTTTCTCTCTCTCACACGCACAGCTTCTCTTTCTCACTCAGCTTCTCTTTCTCTCTCTCACTCACAGCTTCTCTTTCTCTCTCTCTCACACTCACAGCTTCTCTTTCTCTCTCTCTCACTCACAGCTTCTCTCTCACTCTCTCTCACTCACTCACAGCTTATCTCTCTCTCTCACTCACAGCTTCTCTTTCTCTCTCTCTCTCACTCACAGCTTCTCTTTCTCTCTCTCTCTCTCACACGGCTCTCTTTCTCTCTCTCACACACACACAGCTTCTCTTTCTCTCTCTCTCACTCACATCTTCTCTTTCTCTCTCTCTCTCTCTCTCTCACTCACAGCTTCTCTCTCTCTCACTCACAGCTTCACTTTCTCTCGCTCACTCACTCACAGCTTCTCTTTCTCTTTCTCTCTCTAACTCACAGCTTCTATTTATCTCTCTCTCTCACTCACAGCTTCTCTTTCTCTCTCTCACTCACAGCTTCTCCTTCTCTCTCTCTCACTCACATCTCCTCTCTCTCTCTATCTCTCACTCACAGCTTCTCTCTCTCTCTCTTACTCACTCTCACTCACAGCTTCTCTTTCTCTCTCTCACACACTCACAGTTTCTCTCTCTCTCTCACTCACAGCTTCTCTCTCTCTCTCTCAATCACTCACAGCTTCTCTCTCTGTCACTCACAGCTTCTCTCTCTCTCACTCACAGCTTCTCTTTCTCTCTCTCTCACTCACAACTTCTCTTTCTCCCTCTCTCTCTCACTCACAGCTTCTCTTTCTCTCTCTCTCACTCACAACTTCTCTTTCTCCCTCTCTCTCTCACTCACAGCTTCTCTCTCTCACTCAGAGCTTCTCTTTCTTTCTCTCTCTCACTCACAGCTTCTCTATCTCTCATACAAACAGCTTCTCTCTCTCTCACACACAGCTTCTCTTTCTCTCTCTGTCACTCACAGCTTCACTTTCTCTGTTTCTCTCTAACTCACAGCTTCTCTTTTTCTCTCTCTCACTCAAAGCTTCTCTTTCTTTCTCTCTCTCTCTCTCACTCACTCACAGCTTCTCTTTCTCTCTCTCTCTCTCACTCACAGCTTCTCTTTCTCTCTCTCTCTCTCACTCACAGCTTCTCTCTCTCACACACACACACACACTCACAGCTTCTCTTTCTCTCTCTCTCTCTCACTCACAGCTTCTCTTTCTCTCTCTCTCACTCACAGCTTCTCTTTCTCTCTCATACTCACAGCTTCTCTTTCTCTCTCTCTCTCTCTCACTCACAGCTTCTCTCTCTCTCTCTCTCACAGCTTCTCTTTCTCTCTCTCTCACTCCCAGCATCTCTTTCTCTCTCACACACACACAGCTTCTCTCTCTCTCACTCACAGCATCTCTTTCTCTCTCTCTCTGTCTCACTCACAGCTTCTCTTTCTATCTCTCTCTCTCACTCACAGCTTCTGTTTCTCTCTCTCTCACTCACAGCTTCTTCTCTCCGTCTCTCTCACTCACAGCTTCTCTCTCTCTCTCACTCACAGCTTCCCTTTCTCTCTCTCTCACTCACAGCTTCACTTTCTCTCTCTCTCACTCACTCACAACTTCTCTTTCTCTCTCTCTCACTCACTCACTCACAGCATCTCTTTCTTTCTCTCTCACTCACAGCTTCTCTTTCTTTCTCTCACAGCTTCTCTTTCTCTCTCTCTCTCTCTCACTCACAGCTTCTCTTTCTCTCTCTCTCTCACTCACTCACAGCGTCTCTTTCTCTCACTCTCTCACTCACAGCTTCTCTTTCTCTCTCTCTCTCACTCACAGCTTCTCTTTCTCTCTCTGTCTCTCTCACTCACAACTCTTTTCTCCCTCTCTCTCACTCACAGCTCTTTCTCTCTCTCTCTCTCACTCACAGCTTCTTTTTCTCTCTCTCTCACTCACAGCTTCTCTTTCTCTCTCTCTCACTCACTCACAGCTTCTCTTTATCTCTCTCTCACTCACAGCTTCTCTTACTCTCTCTCTCTCACTCACAGCTTCTCTTTCTCTCTCTCTCACTCACTCACAGCTTTTCTTTCTCTCTCTCTCTCACTCACAGCTTCTCTTTCTCTCTCTCACTCTCAACTTCTCTCTCGCTCTCTCTCACTCACTCACAGCTTCTCTCTCTCTCTCACAGCTTCTCTGTCTCTCTCACTCACAGCTTCTCTTTCTCTGTCTCTAACTCACAGCTTCTCTTTATCTCTATCTCACTCACAGCTTCTCTTTCTCTCTCTCTCTCGCACAGCTTCTCTTTCTCTCTCTCACTCACAACTTCTCTCTCGCTCTCTCTCACTCACTCACAGCTCCTCTCTCTCTCTCACAGCTTCTCTTTCTCTCTCTCTCTCTCACTCACAGCTTCTCTTTCTCTCTCTCTCTCACTCACAGCTTCTCTTTCTCTCTCTCTCTCACTCACAGCTTCTCTTTCTCTCTCTCACACGCACAGCTTCTCTTTCTCACTCAGCTTCTCTTTCTCTCTCTCACTCACAGCTTCTCTTTCTCTCTCTCTCTCACTCACAGCTTCTCTTTCTCTCTCTCTCACTCACAGCTTCTCTCTCACTCTCTCTCACTCACTCACAGCTTATCTCTCTCTCTCACTCACAGCTTCTCTTTCTCTCTCTCTCTCACTCACAGCTTCTCTTTCTCTCTCTCTCTCTCACAGCTCTCTTTCTCTCTCTCTCTCACGCACAGCTTCTCTTTCTCTCTCTCTCACTCACATCTTCTCTTTCTCTCTCTCTCTCTCACTCACAGCTTCTCTCTCTCTCACTCACAGCTTCACTTTCTTTCGCTCACTCACTCACAGCTTCTCTTTCTCTTTCTCTCTCTAACTCACAGCTTCTATTTATCTCTCTCTCTCACTCACAACTTCTCTTTCTCTCTCTCTCTCACTCACAGCTTCTCCTTCTCTCTCTCTCACTCACATCTCCTCTCTCTCTCTATCTCTCACTCACAGCTTCTCTCTCTCTCTTACTCTCTCTCACTCACAGCTTCTCTTTCTCTCTCACACACACTCACAGTTTCTCTCTCTCTCTCACTCACAGCTTCTCTCTCTCTCTCTCAATCACTCACAGCTTCTCTCTCTGTCACTCACAGCTTCTCTCTCTCTCACTCACAGCTTCTCTTTCTCTCTCTCTCACTCACAACTTCTCTTTCTCCCTCTCTCTCTCACTCACAGCTTCTCTTTCTCTCTCTCTCACTCACAACTTCTCTTTCTCCCTCTCTCTCTCACTCACAGCTTCTCTCTCTCACTCAGAGCTTCTCTTTCTTTCTCTCTCTCTCACTCACAGCTTCTCTCTCTCACACACACAGCTTCTCTCTCTCTCTCACACACAGCTTCTCTTTCTCTCTCTGTCACTCACAGCTTCACTTTCTCTGTTTCTCTCTAACTCACAGCTTCTCTTTTTCTCTCTCTCACTCAAAGCTTATCTTTCTCTCTCTCTCTCTCTCACTCACTCACAGCTTCTCTTTCTCTCTCTTTCTCTCACTCACAGCTTCTCTTTCTCTCTCTCTCTCTCACTCACAGCTTCTCTTTCTCATTCTCTCTCTCACTCACATCTTCTCTCTCTCTCTCTCACTCACAACTTCTCTCTCTCTCACTCACTCACAGCTTCTCTTTCTCTCTCTCTCTCACACAGCTTCTCTTTCTCTCTCTCTCTCTCACTCACAGCTTCTCTCTCTCACACACACACACTCACAGCTTCTCTTTCTCTCTCTCTCTCTCACTCACAGCTTCTCTTTCTCTCTCTCTCACTCACAGCTTCTCTTTCTCTCTCACACACAGCTCCTTTTTCTCTCTCACACACAGAGAGTTTCTTTCTCTCTCTCTCACAGCTTCTCTCTCTCTCACTCACAGCTTCTCTCTCTCTTTCTCACAGCTACTCTTTCTCTCTCTCTCTTTCACTCTCTGCTTCTCTTTCGCTCTCGCTCTCTCACTCACAGCTTCTCTTTCTCTCTCTCTCACTCACAGCTTCTCTTTCTCTCTCTCATTCTCACTCAGATTCTCTTTCTCTCTCTCTCTCACTCACAGCTTCTCTTTCTCTCTCTCACTCACAGCTTCTCTTTCCCTCTCTCTCTCACTCACAGCTTCTCTTTCGCTCTCTCTCTATCACTGTCACAGCATCTCTCTCACACACACACACTCTCACTCACAGCTTCTCTTTCTCTCTCTCTCTCACTCACAGCTTCTCTTTCTCTCTCTCTCACTCACAGCTTCTCTTTATCTCTCTCTCACACTCACAGCTTCTCTTTCTCTTTCTCTCTCTCACTCACATCTTCTCTCTCTCTTTCTCACTCACAGCTTCTCTCTCTCACTCATTCACAGCTTCTCTCTCTCTCTCACAGCTTCTCTTTCTCTGTCTCTCTCTAACTCACAGCTTCTCTTTATATCTCTCTCACTCACAGCTTCTCTTTCTCTCTCTCTCTCACTCACAGCTTCTCTTTCTCTCTCTCTCACTCACAGCTTCTCTCTCACTCTCTCTCACTCACTCACAGCTTATCTCTCTCTCTCACTCACAGCTTCTCTTTCTCTCTCTCTCTCACTCACAGCTTCTCTTTCTCTCTCTCTCTCTCTCTCTCACAGCTTCTCTTTCTCTCTCTCTCTCACGCACAGCTTCTCTTTCTCTCTCTCTCACTCACATCTTCTCTTTCTCTCTCTCTCTCTCTCACTCACAGCTTCTCTCTCTCTCTCACTCACAGCTTCACTTTCTCTCTCTCACTCACTCACAGCTTCTCTTTCTCTCTCTAATTCACAGCTTCTATTTATCTCTCTCTCTCACTCACAGCTTCTCTTTCTCTCTCTCACTCACAGCTTCTCCTTCTCTCTCTCTCACTCACATCTCCTCTCTCTCTCTCTCTCTCTCTGACTCACAGCTTCTCTCTCTCTCTCTCTCTTACTCACTCTCACTCACAGCTTCTCTTTCTCTCTCACACACACTCACAGTTTCTCTCTCTCTCTCACTCACAGCTTCTCTCTCTCTATCAATCACTCACAGCTTCTCTCTCTCTGTCACTCACAGCTTCTCTCTCTCACTCACAGCTTCTCTTTCTCTCTCTCTCACTCACAGCTTCTCTTTCTCCCTCTCTCTCTCACTCACAGCTTCTCTCTCTCACTCAGAGCTTCTCTTTCTTTCTCTCTCTTTCACTCACAGCTTCTCTCTCTCACACACACACAGCTTCTCTCTCTCTCACTCACTCACAGCTTCTCTTTCTCTCTCTCTCTCTCACTCACAGCTTTTTTTCTCTCTCTCTCACTCACAGCTTCTCTTTCTCTCTCTCTCTCTCACTCACAGCTTCTCTTTCTCTCTCTCACACGCACAGCTTCTCTTTCTCACTCAGCTTCTCTTTCTCTCTCTCACTCACAGCTTCTCTTTCTCTCTCTCTCTCACTCACAGCTTCTCTTTCTCTCTCTCTCACTCACAGCTTCTCTCTCACTCTCTCTCACTCACTCACAGCTTATCTCTCTCTCTCACTCACAGCTTCTCTTTCTCTCTCTCTCTCACTCACAGCTTCTCTTTCTCTCTCTCTCTCACAGCTCTCTTTCTCTCTCTCTCTCACACACAGCTTCTCTTTCTCTCTCTCTCACTCACATCTTCTCTTTCTCTCTCTCTCTCACTCACAGCTTCTCTCTCTCTCACTCACAGCTTCACTTTCTCTCGCTCACTCACTCACACCTTCTCTTTCTCTTTCTCTCTCTAACTCACAGCTTCTATTTATCTCTCTCTCACTCACAGCTTCTCTTTCTCTCTCTCTCTCACCCACAGCTTCTCCTTCTCTCTCTCTCACTCACATGTCCTCTCTCTCTCTATCTCTCACTCACAGCTTCTCTCTCTCTCTTACTCACTCTCACTCACAGCTTCTCTTTCTCTTTCTCTCTCTAACTCACAGCTTCTATTTATCTCTCTCTCACTCACATCTTCTCTTTCTCTCTCTCTCTCTCTCACTCACAGCTTCTCTCTCTCTCTCACTCACAGCTTCACTTTCTCTCTCTCACTCACTCACAGCTTCTCTTTCTCTCTCTAACTCACAGCTTCTATTTATCTCTCTCTCTCACTCACAGCTTCTCTTTCTCTCTCTCTCACTCACAGCTTCTCCTTCTCTCTCTCTCACTCACATCTCCTCTCTCTCTCTCTCTCTCTCTGACTCACAGCTTCTCTCTCTCTCTCTCTCTTACTCACTCTCACTCACAGCTTCTCTTTCTCTCTCACACACACTCACAGTTTCTCTCTCTCTCTCACTCACAGCTTCTCTCTCTCTCTCAATCACTCACAGCTTCTCTCTCTCTGTCACTCACAGCTTCTCTCTCTCACTCACAGCTTCTCTTTCTCTCTCTCTCACTCACAGCTTCTCTTTCTCCCTCTCTCTCTCACTCACAGCTTCTCTCTCTCACTCAGAGCTTCTCTTTCTTTCTCTCTCTCTCACTCACAGATTCTCTCTCTCTCACACACACAGCTTCTCTCTCTCTCACACACACAGCTTCTTTCTCTCTCTCTGTCACTCACAGCTTCACTTTCTCTGTTTCTCTCTAACTCACAGCTTCTCTTTTTCTCTCTCTCACTCAAAGCTTCTCTTTCTCTCTCTCTCTCTCACTCACTCACAGCTTCTCTTTCTCTCTCTCTCTCAATCACAGCTTCTCTTTCTCTCTCTCTCTCACTCACAGCTTCTCTTTCTCATTCTCTCTCTCACTCACATCTTCTCTCTCTCTCTCACTCACAGCTTCTCTCTCTCTCACACACACACACTCACAGCTTCTCTTTCTCTCTCTCTCTCTCACTCACAGCTTCTCTTTCTCTCTCTCTCACTCACAGCTTCTCTTTCTCTCTCTCACACAGCTCCTATTTCTCTCTCTCACACTCAGAGTTTCTTTCTCTCTCTCTCACAGCTTCTCTCTCTCTCACTCACAGCTTCTCTCTCTCTTTCTCACAGCTACTCTTTCTCTCTCTCTCTTTCACTCTCAGCTTCTCTTTCGCTCTCGCTCTCTCACTCACAGCTTCTCTTTCTCTCTCTCTCACTCACAGCTTCTCTTTCTCTCTCTCATTCTCACTCAGATTCTCTTTCTCTCTCTCTCTCACTCACAGCTTCTCTTTCTCTCTCTCACTCACAGCTTCTCTTTCCCTCTCTCTCTCACGCACAGCTTCTCTTTCGCTCTCTCTCTATCACTGTCACAGCATCTCTCTCTCACACACACACTCTCACTCACAGCTTCTCTTTCTCTCTCTCTCTCTCACTCACAGCTTCTCTTTCTTTCTCTCTCACACTCACAGCTTCTCTTTCTCTCTCTCTCTCTCTCACTCACAGCTTCTCTTTCTCTTTCTCTCTCTCACTCACATCTTCTCTCTCTCTCACTCACAGCTTCTCTCTCTCACTCACTCACAGCTTCACTTTCTTTCTCTCTCTCTCTCACAGCTTCTCTTTCGCTTTCTCTTTCTCTCTCTATCTCACAGCATCTCTCTCTCTCACTCACAGCTTCTCTTTCACTCTCTCTCTCTCACTCACAGCTTCTCTTTCTCTGTCTCTAACTCACAGCTTCTCTTTATCTCTATCTCACTCACAGCTTCTCTTTCTCTCTCTCTCACTCACATCTTCTCTTTCTCCCTCTCTCTCTCACTCACAGCTTCTCTCTCTCACTCAGAGCTTCTCTTTCTTTCTCTCTCTCTCACTCACAACTTCTCTCTCTCTTACTCACAGCTACTCTTTCTCTCTCTCTCTCGCACTTTCATCTTTTCTTTCGCTCTCTCTCTCACTCACAGCTTCTCTTTCTCTCTCTCTCACTCACAGCTTCTCTTTCTCTCTCTCTTTCTCACTCAGCTTCTCTTTCTCTCTCTCTTACTCACAGCTTCTCTTTCTCTCTCACTCACAGCTTCTCTTTCTCTCTCTCTGTCACTCACAGCTTCTCTTTCTCTTTCTCTCTCTCAATCACATCTTCTCTCTCTCTCACTCACAGCTTCTCTCTCTCACTCACTCACAGCTTCACTTTCTTTCTCTCTCTCACACAGCTTCTCTTTCTCTTTCTCTTTCTCTCTCTATCTCACAGCATCTCTCTCTCTCACTCACAGCTTCTCTTTCACTCACTCTCTCTCACTCACAGCTTCTCTTTATCTCTATCTCACTCACAGCTTCTCTTTCTCTCTCTCTCGCACAGTTTCTCTCTCTCACTCACTCACAGCTTCTCTCTCTCTCTCTCAATCACTCACAGCTTCTCTCTCTCACTCACTCACAGCTTCTCTCTCTCTCTCTCACAGCTTCTCTTTCTCTCTCTCTCTCTCTCTCTCACAGCTTCTCTTTCTCTCTCTCTCTCACTCACAGCTTCTCTTTCTCTTTCTCTCTCTAACTCACAGCTTCTATTTATCTCTCTCTCTCACTCACAGCTTCTCTTTCTCTCTCTCTCTCACTCACAGCTTCTCCTTCTCTCTCTCTCACTCACATCTCCTCTCTCTCTATCTCTATCTCTCACTCACAGCTTCTCTCTCTCTCTTACTCACTCTCACTCACAGCTTCTCTTTCTCTCACACACACACTCACAGTTTCTCTCTCTCACTCACTCACAGCTTCTCTCTCTCTCTCTCAATCACTCACAGCTTCTCTCTCTCTGTCACTCACAGCTTCTCTCTCTCTCACTCACAGCTTCTCTTTCTCTCTCTCTCTCACTCACAGCTTCTCATTCTCTCTCTCTCTCTCACTCACAGCTTCTCTTTCTCTCTCACACACACACAGCTTCTCTTCCTCACTCAGCTTCTCTTTCTCTCTCTCACTCACAGCTTCTCTTTCTCTCTCTCTCTCACTCACAGCTTCTCTTTCTCTCTCTCTAACTCACAGCTTCTCTCTCACTCTCTCTCACTCACTCACAGCTTATCTCTCTCTCTCACTCACAGCTTCTCTTTCTCTCTCTCTCTCTCACTCACAGCTTCTCTCTCTCTCTCTCTCTCACAGCTTCTCTTTCTCTCTCTCTCACTCACAGCTTCTCTTTCTCTCTCACACACAGCTCCTATTTCTCTCTCTCTCACACAGAGTTTCTTTCTGTCTCTCTCACAGCTTCTCTCTCACTCACAGCTTCTCTCTCTCTTTCTCACAGCTACTCTTTCTCTCTCTCTCTTTCACTCTCAGCTTCTCTTTCGCTCTCGCTCTCTCACTCACAGCTTCTCTTTCTCTCTCTCTCACTCACAGCTTCTCTTTCTCTCTCTCATTCTCACTCAGATTCTCTTTCTCTCTCTCTCTCACTCACAGCTTCTCTTTCTCTATCTCACTCACAGCTTCTCTTTCCCTCTCTCTCTCACTCACAGCTTCTCTTTCGCTCTCTCTCTATCACTGTCACAGCATCTCTCTCTCACACACACACACTCACTCACAGCTTCTCTTTCTCTCTCTCTCTCTCACTCACAGCTTCTCTTTCTCTCTCTCTCTCACTCACAGCTTCTCTTTATCTCTCTCTCACACTCACAGCTTCTCTTTCTCTCTCTCTCTCTCACTCACAGCTTCTCTTTCTCTTTCTCTCTCTCACTCACATCTTCTCTCTCTCTTTCTCACTCACAGCTTCTCTCTCTCTCTCACTCACAGCTTCTCTCTCTCTCTCTCTCGCTCACAGCTCTTTCTCTGTCTCTCTCTAACTCACAGCTTCTCTTTATATCTCTCTCACTCACAGCTTCTCTTTCTCTCTCTCTCACTCACAGCTTCTCTCTCACTCTCTCTCACTCACTCACAGCTTATCTCTCTCTCTCACTCACAGCTTCTCTTTCTCTCTCTCTCTCACTCACAGCTTCTCTTTCTCTCTCTCTCACACAGCTTTTCTTTCTCTCTCTCTCTCACGCACAGCTTCTCTTTCTTTCTCTCTCTCTCACTCACATCTTCTCTTTCTCTCTCTCTCTCTCTCACTCACAGCTTCTCTCTCTCTCTCACTCACAGCTTCACTTTCTCTCTCTCACTCACTCACAGCTTCTCTTTCTCTTTCTCTCTCTAACTCACAGCTTCTATTTATCTCTCTCTCTCACTCACAGCTTCTCTTTCTCTCTCTCTCTCACTCACAGCTTCTCCTTCTCTCTCTCTCACTCACATCTCCTCTCGCTCTCTCTATCTCTCACTCACAGCTTCTCTCTCTCTCTCTCTTACTCACTCTCACTCACAGCTTCTCTTTCTCTCTCACACACACTCACAGTTTCTCTCTCTCACTCACTCACAGCTTCTCTCTCTCTCTCAATCACTCACAGCTTCTCTCTCTCTGTCACTCACAGCTTCTCTCTCTCTCACTCACAGCTTCTCTTTCTCTCTCTCTCACTCACAGCTTCTCTTTCTCCCTCTCTCTCTCACTCACAGCTTCTCTCTCTCACTCAGAGCTTCTCTTTATTTCTCTCTCTCTCACTCACAGCTTCTCTCTCTCTCACACACACAGCTTCTCTCTCTCACTCACTCACAGCTTCTCTTTTTCTCTCTCTCTCTCACTCACAGCTTTTTTTCTCTCTCTCTCACTCACAGCTTCTCTTTATCTCTCTCTCACTCACATCTTCTCTCTCTCTCTTACTCACAGCTTCTCTCTCTCTCACTCACAGCTTCTCTTTCTCTCTCTCTCTCACATCTTCTCTTTCTCTCTCTGTGTGTCACTCACAGCTCTCTCTCTTTCTCTCTCACTCACAGCTTCTCTTTCTCTCTCTCTCTCGCACTCACAGCTTCTCTTTCTCTCTCTCACTCACAGCTTCTCTTTCTCTCTCACACACACAGCTTCTCTTTCTCTCTCACTCACTCTCTCTCACAGAGTTTCTTTCTCTCTCACACACAGCTTCTCTCTCTCACTCACAACTTCTCTCTCTCTTACTCACAGCTACTCTTTCTCTCTCTCTCGCACTTTCATCTTTTCTTTCGCTCTCTCTCTCTCACTCACAGCTTCTCTTTCTCTCTCTCACTCACAGCTTCTCTTTCTCTCTCTCTTTCTCACTCAGCTTCTCTTTCTCTCTCTCTTACTCACAGCTTCTCTTTCTCTCTCACTCACAGCTTCTCTTTCTCTCTCTCTGTCACTCACAGCTTCTCTTTCTCTTTCTCTCTCTCAATCACATCTTCTCTCTCTCACTCACAGCTTCTCTCTCTCACTCACTCACAGCTTCACTTTCTTTCTCTCTCTCTCTCACAGCTTCTCTTTCTCTTTCTCTTTCTCTCTCTATCTCACAGCATCTCTCTCTCTCACTCACAACTTCTCTTTCACTCTCTCTCTCTCACTCACAGCTTCTCTTACTCTGTCTCTAACTCACAGCTTCTCTTTATCTCTCTCTCTCACTCACAGCTTCTCTTTCTCTCTCTCTCACTCACAGCTTCTCCTTCTCTCTCTCTCACTCACATCTCCTCTCTCTCTCTCTATCTCTCACTCACAGCTTCTCTCTCTCTCTCTTACTCACTCTCACTCACAGCTTCTCTTTCTCTCACACACACACTCACAGTTTCTCTCTCTCTCTCACTCACAGCTTCTCTCTCTCTCTCAATCACTCACACCTTCTCTCTCTCTGTCACTCACAGCTTCTCTCTCTCACTCACAGCTTCTCTTTCTCTCTCTCTCACTCACAGCTTCTCTTTCTCCCTCCCTCTCTCTCTCACTCACAGCTTCTCTCTCTCACTCAGAGCTTCTCTTTATTTCTCTCTCTCTCACTCACAGCATCTCTCTCTCACACACACAGCTTCTCTCTCTCTCACTCACTCACAGCTTCTCTTTCTCTCTCTCTCTCTCTCACTCACAGCTTTTTTCTCTCTCTCTCACTCACAGCTTCTCTTTATCTCCCTCTCACTCACATCTTCTCTCTCTCTCTCACTCACAGCTTCTCTCTCCCTCACTCACAGCTTCTCTTTCTCTCTCTCACACAGCTTCTCTTTCTCTCTCTCTCTGTCACTCACAGGTCTCTCTCTTTCTCTCTCACTCACAGCTTCTCTTTCTCTCTCTCTCTCGCACTCACAGCTTCTCTCTCTCTCTCGCACTCACAGCTTCTCTCTCTCACTCACTCACAGCTTCACTTTCTTTCTCTCTCTCTCTCACAGCTTCTCTTTCGCTTTCGCTTTCTCTCTCTATCTCACAGCATCTCTCTCTCTCACTCACAGCTTCTCTTTCACTCTCTCTCTCTCACTCACAGCTTCTCTTTCTCTGTCTCTAACTCACAGCTTCTCTTTATCTCTATCTCACTCACAGCTTCTCTTTCTCTCTCTCTCGCACAGCTTCTCTTTCTCTCTCTCACTCACAACTTCTCTCTCGCTCTCTCTCACTCACTCACAGCTTCTCTCTCTCTCTCACAGCTTCTCTTTCTCTCTCTCTCTCTCTCACTCACAGCTTCTCTTTCTCTCTCTCTGTCACTCACAGCTTCTCTTTCTCTCTCTCTCTCACTCACAGCTTCTCTTTCTCTCTCTCACACGCACAGCTTCTCTTTCTCTCTCTCTCTCACTCACAGCTTCTCTTTCTCTCTCTCTCACTCACAGCTTCTCTCTCACTCTCTCTCACTCACTCACAGCTTATCTCTCTCTCACTCACAGCTTCTCTTTCTCTCTCTCTCACTCACAGCTTCTCTTTCTCTCTCTCTCACAGCTTCTCTTTCTCTCTCTCACGTACAGCTTCTCTTTCTCTCAATCTCACTCACATCTTCTCTTTCTCTCTCTCTCTCTCTCACTCACAGCTTCTCTCTCTCTCTCACTCACAGCTTCACTTTCTCTCTCTCACTCACTCACAGCTTCTCTTTCTCTTTCTCTCTCTAACTCACAGCTTCTATTTATCTCTATCTCTCACTCACAGCTTCTCTTTCTCTCTCTCTCTCACTCACAGCTTTTCCTTCTCTCTCTCTCACTCACATCTCCTCTCTCTCTCTCTATCTCTCACTCACAGCTTCTCTCTCTCTTACTCACTCTCACTCACAGCTTCTCTTTCTCTCACACACACACTCACAGTTTCTCTCTCTCTCTCACTCACAGCTTCTCTCTCTCTCTCTCTCAATCACTCACAGCTTCTCTCTCTCTGTCACTCACAGCTTCTCTCTCTCTCACTCACAGCTTCTCTTTCTCTCTCTCACTCACTCACAGCTTCTCATTCTCTCTCTCTCTCTCACTCACAGCTTCTCTTTCTCTCTCACACACGCACAGCTTCTCTTTCTCACTCAGCTTCTCTTTCTCTCTCTCACTCACAGCTTCTCTTTCTCTCTCTCTCTCTCTCACTCACAGCTTCTCTTTCTCTCTCTCTCACTCACAGCTTCTCTCTCACTCTCTCTCACTCACTCACAGCTTATCTCTCTCTCTCACTCACAACTTCGCTTTCTCTCTCTCTCTCTCACTCACAGCTTCTCTTTCTCTCTCTCTCTCACAGCTTCTCTTTCTCTCTCTCTCTCACGCACAGCTTCTCTTTCTCTCAATCTCACTCACAGCTTCTCTTTCTCTCTCTCTCGCACAGCTTCTCTTTCTCTCTCTCTCTCACAGCTTCTCTTTCTCTTTCTCTTTCTCTCTCTATCTCACAGCATCTCTCTCTCTCACTCACAGCTTCTCTTTCTCTCTCTCTCTCTCACTCACAGCTTCTCTTTCTCTCTCTCTCTCTCACAGCTGCTGTTTCTCTCTCTCTCTCACGCACAGCTTCTCTTTCTCTCAATCTCAATCACAGCTTCTCTTTCTCTCTCTCTCACAGCTTCTCTTTCTCTCTCTCTCTCTCACTCACAGCTTCTCTTTCTCTCTCTCTCTCACTCACAGCTTCTCTTTCTCTCTCTCTCTCACTCACAGCTTCTCTTTGTCTCTCTCACACGCACAGCTTCTCTTTCTCACTCAGCTTCTCTTTCTCTCTCTCACTCACAGCTTCTCTTTCTCTCTCTCTCTCACTCACAGCTTCTCTTTCTCTCTCTCTCACTCACAGCTTCTCTCTCACTCTCTCTCACTCACTCACAGCTTATCTCTCTCTCACTCACAGCTTCTCTTTCTCTCTCTCTCACTCACAGCTTCTCTTTCTCTCTCTCTCACAGCTTCTCTTTCTCTCTCTCACGCACAGCTTCTCTTTCTCTCAATCTCACTCACCTCTTTCTCTCTCTCTCTCTCTCTCACTCACAGCTTCTCTCTCTCTCTCACTCACAGCTTCACTTTCTCTCTCTCACTCACTCACAGCTTCTCTTTCTCTCTCTCTCTCTCACTCACAGCTTCTCTTTCTCTCTCTAACTCTCACTCACAGCTTCTCTTTCTCATTCTCTCTCTCACTCACATCTTCTCTCTCTCTCTCTCACTCACAGCTTCTCTCTCTCTCTCTCACTCACTCACAGCTTCTCTTTCTCTCTCTCTCTCTCACTCACAGCTTCTCTCTCTCTCACACACACACACTCACAGCTTCTCTTTCTCTCTCTCTCTCTCACTCACAGCTTCTCTTTCTCTCTCTCTCACTCACAGCTTCTCTTTCTCCCTCTCTCTCTCACTCACAGCTTCTCTCTCTCTCTCAGAGCTTCTCTTTATTTCTCCCTCTCTCACTCACAGCTTCTCTCTCTCTCACACACACAGCTTCTCTCTCTCTCACTCACTCACAGCTTCTCTTTCTCTCTCTCTCTCTCACTCACAGCTTTTTTTCTCTCTCTCTCACTCACAGCTTCTCTTTATCTCTCTCTCACTCACATCTTCTCTCTCTCTCTCTCACTCACAGCTTCTCTCTCTCTCACTCACAGCTTCTCTTTCTCTCTCTCTCTCACAGCTTCTCTTTCTCTCTCTCTCTGTCACTCACAGCTCTCTCTCTTTCTCTCTCACTCACAGCTTCTCTTTCTCTCTCTCTCTCGCACTCACAGCTTCTCTTTCTCTCTCTCACTCACAGCTTCTCTTTCTCTCTCACACACACAGCTTCTCTTTCTCTCTCACTCACTCTCTCTCACAGAGTTTCTTTCTCTCTCTCACACAGCTTCTCTCTCTCACTCACAACTTCTCTCTCTCTTACTCACAGCTACTCTTACTCTCTCTCTCTCGCACTTTCATCTTTTCTTTCGCTCTCTCTCTCTCTCACTCACAGCTTCTCTTTCTCTCTCTCTCACTCACAGCTTCTCTTTCTCTCTCTCTTTCTCACTCAGCTTCTCTTTCTCTCTCTCTTACTCACAGCTTCTCTTTCTCTCTCACTCACAGCTTCTCTTTCTCTCTCTCTGTCACTCACAGCTTCTCTTTCTCTTTCTCTCTCTCAATCACATCTTCTCTCTCTCACTCACAGCTTCTCTCTCTCACTCACTCACAGCTTCACTTTCTTTCTCTCTCTCTCACAGCTTCTCTTTCTCTTTCTCTCTCTATCTCACAGCATCTCTCTCTCTCACTCACAGCTTCTCTTTCACTCTCTCTCTCTCACTCACAGCTTCTCTTTCTCTGTCTCTAACTCACAGCTTCTCTTTATCTCTATCTCACTCACAGCTTCTCTTTCTCTCTCTCTCGCACAGCTTCTCTTTCTCTCTCTCACTCACAACTTCTCTCTCGCTCTCTCTCACTCACTCACAGCTTCTCTCTCTCTCTCACAGCTTCTCTTTCTCTCTCTCTCTCTCTCACTCACAGCTTCTCTTTCTCTCTCTCTCTCACTCACAGCTTCTCTTTCTCTCTCTCTCTCACTCACAGCTTCTCTTTCTCTCTCTCACACGCACAGCTTCTCTTTCTCACTCAGCTTCTCTTTCTCTCTCTCACTCACAGCTTCTCTTTCTCTCTCTCTCTCACTCACAGCTTCTCTTTCTCTCTCTCTCACTCACAGCTTCTCTCTCACTCTCTCTCTCTCACTCACAGCTTCTCTTTCTCTCTCTCTCGCACAGCTTCTCTTTCTCTCTCTCACTCACAACTTCTCTCTCGCTCTCTCTCACTCACTCACAGCTTCTCTCTCTCTCTCTCACAGCTTCTCTTTCTCTCTCTCTCTCTCTCACTCACAGCTTCTCTTTCTCTCTCTCTCTCACTAACAGTTTCTCTTTCTCTCTCTCTCTCACTCACAGCTTCTCTTTCTCTCTCTCACACGCACAGCTTCTCTTTCTCACTCAGCTTCTCTTTCTCTCTCTCACTCACAGCTTCTCTTTCTCTCTCTCTCTCTCACTCACAGCTTCTCTTTCTCTCTCTCTCACTCACAGCTTCTCTCTCACTCTCTCTCTCACTCACAGCTTCTCTTTCTCTCTCTCTCTCACAGCTTCTCTTTCTCTCTCTCACGCACAGCTTCTCTTTCTCTCAATCTCACTCACATCTTCTCTTTCTCTCTCTCTCTCTCTCTCTCACTCACAGCTTCTCTCTCTCTCTCACTCACAGCTTCACTTTCTCTCTCTCACTCACTCACAGCTTCTCTTTCTCTTTCTCTCTCTAACTCACAGCTTCTATTTATCTCTCTCTCTCACTCACAGCTTCTCTTTCTCTCTCTCTCTCACTCACAGCTTCTCCTTCTCTCTATCTCACTCACATCTCCTCTCTCTCTATCTCTATCTCTCACTCACAGCTTCTCTCTCTCTCTTACTCTCACTCACAGCTTCTCTTTCTCTCACACACACACTCACAGTTTCTCTCTCTCACTCACTCACAGCTTCTCTCTCTCTCTCTCAATCACTCACAGCTTCTCTCTCTCTGTCACTCACAGCTTCTCTCTCTCTCACTCACAGCTTCTCTTTCTCTCTCTCTCTCACTCACAGCTTCTCATTCTCTCTCTCTCTCTCACTCACAGCTTCTCTTTCTCTCTCACACACACACAGCTTCTCTTCCTCACTCAGCTTCTCTTTCTCTCTCTCACTCACAGCTTCTCTTTCTCTCTCTCTCTCACTCACAGCTTCTCTTTCTCTCTCTCTCACTCACAGCTTCTCTCTCACTCTCTCTCACTCACTCACAGCTTATCTCTCTCTCTCACTCACAGCTTCTCTTTCTCTCTCTCTCTCTCACTCACAGCTTCTCTTTCTCTCTCTCTCTCACAGCTTCTCTTTCTCTCTCTCTCACTCACAGCTTCTCTTTCTCTCTCTCACACAGCTCCTATTTCTCTCTCTCACACACAGAGTTTCTTTCTCTCTCTCTCACAGCTTCTCTCTCACTCACAGCTTCTCTCTCTCTTTCTCACAGCTACTCTTTCTCTCTCTCTCTTTCACTCTCAGCTTCTCTTTCGCTCTCGCTCTCTCACTCACAGCTTCTCTTTCTCTCTCTCATTCTCACTCAGATTCTCTTTCTCTCTCTGTCTCACTCACAGCTTCTCTTTCTCTCTCTCACTCACAGCTTCTCTTTCCCTCTCTCTCTCACTCACAGCTTCTCTTTCGCTCTCTCTCTATCACTGTCACAGCATCTCTCTCTCACACACACACTCTCACTCACAGCTTCTCTTTCTCTCTCTCTCTCTCACTCACAGCTTCTCTTTCTCTCTCTCTCTCACTCACAGCTTCTCTTTCTCTCTCTCTCTCTCACTCACAGCTTCTCTTTCTCTCTCTCTCACTCACAGCTTCTCTTTCTCTTTCTCTCTCTCACTCACATCTTCTCTCTCTCTTTCTCACTCACAGCTTCTCTCTCTCTCACTCACAGCTTCTCTTTCTCTCTCTCGCTCACAGCTTCTCTTTCTCTGTCTCTCTCTAACTCACAGCTTCTCTTTATATCTCTCTCACTCACAGCTTCTCTTTCTCTCTCTCTCTCACTCACAGCTTCTCTTTCTCTCTCTCTCACTCACAGCTTCTCTCTCACTCTCTCTCACTCACTCACAGCTTATCTCTCTCTCTCACTCACAACTTCGCTTTCTCTCTCTCTCTCTCACTCACAGCTTCTCTTTCTCTCTCTCTCTCACAGCTTCTCTTTCTCTCTCTCTCTCACGCACAGCTTCTCTTTCTCTCAATCTCACTCACAGCTTCTCTTTCTCTCTCTCTCGCACAGCTTCTCTTTCTCTCTCTCTCTCACAGCTTCTCTTTCTCTTTCTCTTTCTCTCTCTATCTCACAGCATCTCTCTCTCTCACTCACAGCTTCTCTTTCTCTCTCTCTCTCTCACTCACAGCTTCTCTTTCTCTCTCTCTCTCTCACAGCTGCTGTTTCTCTCTCTCTCTCACGCACAGCTTCTCTTTCTCTCAATCTCAATCACAGCTTCTCTTTCTCTCTCTCTCACAGCTTCTCTTTCTCTCTCTCTCTCTCACTCACAGCTTCTCTTTCTCTCTCTCACTCACTCACAGCTTCTCTTTCTCTCTCTCTCTCACTCACAGCTTCTCTTTGTCTCTCTCACACGCACAGCTTCTCTTTCTCACTCAGCTTCTCTTTCTCTCTCTCACTCACAGCTTCTCTTTCTCTCTCTCTCTCTCTCACTCACAGCTTCTCTTTCTCTCTCTCTCACTCACAGCTTCTCTCTCACTCTCTCTCACTCACTCACAGCTTATCTCTCTCTCACTCACAGCTTCTCTTTCTCTCTCTCTCACTCACAGCTTCTCTTTCTCTCTCTCTCACAGCTTCTCTTTCTCTCTCTCACGCACAGCTTCTCTTTCTCTCAATCTCACTCACCTCTTTCTCTCTCTCTCTCTCTCTCACTCACAGCTTCTCTCTCTCTCTCACTCACAGCTTCACTTTCTCTCTCTCACTCACTCACAGCTTCTCTTTCTCTCTCTCTCTCTCACTCACAGCTTCTCTTTCTCTCTCTCTCTCTCACTCACAGCTTCTCTTTCTCATTCTCTCTCTCACTCACATCTTCTCTCTCTCTCTCTCACTCACAGCTTCTCTCTCTCTCACTCACTCACAGCTTCTCTTTCTCTCTCTCTCTCTCACTCACAGCTTCTCTCTCTCTCACACACACACACTCACAGCTTCTCTTTCTCTCTCTCTCTCTCACTCACAGCTTCTCTTTCTCTCTCTCTCACTCACAGCTTCTCTTTCTCCCTCTCTCTCTCACTCACAGCTTCTCTCTCTCACTCAGAGCTTCTCTTTATTTCTCCCTCTCTCACTCACAGCTTCTCTCTCTCACACACACACAGCTTCTCTCTCTCTCACTCACTCACAGCTTCTCTTTCTCTCTCTCTCTCTCACTCACAGCTTTTTTTCTCTCTCTCTCACTCACAGCTTCTCTTTATCTCTCTCTCACTCACATCTTCTCTCTCTCTCTCTCACTCACAGCTTCTCTCTCTCTCACTCACAGCTTCTCTTTCTCTCTCTCTCTCACAGCTTCTCTTTCTCTCTCTCTCTGTCACTCACAGCTCTCTCTCTTTCTCTCTCACTCACAGCTTCTCTTTCTCTCTCTCTCTCGCACTCACAGCTTCTCTTTCTCTCTCTCACTCACAGCTTCTCTTTCTCTCTCACACACACAGCTTCTCTTTCTCCCTCACTCACTCTCTCTCACAGAGTTTCTTTCTCTCTCTCACACAGCTTCTCTCTCTCACTCACAACTTCTCTCTCTCTTACTCACAGCTACTCTTTCTCTCTCTCTCTCGCACTTTCATCTTTTCTTTCGCTCTCTCTCTCTCTCACTCACAGCTTCTCTTTCTCTCTCTCTCACTCACAGCTTCTCTTTCTCTCTCTCTTTCTCACTCAGCTTCTCTTTCTCTCTCTCTTACTCACAGCTTCTCTTTCTCTCTCACTCACAGCTTCTCTTTCTCTCTCTCTGTCACTCACAGCTTCTCTTTCTCTTTCTCTCTCTCAATCACATCTTCTCTCTCTCACTCACAGCTTCTCTCTCTCACTCACTCACAGCTTCACTTTCTTTCTCTCTCTCTCACAGCTTCTCTTTCTCTTTCTCTTTCTCTCTCTATCTCACAGCATCTCTCTCTCTCACTCACAGCTTCTCTTTCACTCTCTCTCTCTCACTCACAGCTTCTCTTTCTCTGTCTCTAACTCACAGCTTCTCTTTATCTCTATCTCACTCACAGCTTCTCTTTCTCTCTCTCTCGCACAGCTTCTCTTTCTCTCTCTCACTCACAACTTCTCTCTCGCTCTCTCTCACTCACTCACAGCTTCTCTCTCTCTCTCACAGCTTCTCTTTCTCTCTCTCTCTCTCTCACTCACAGCTTCTCTTTCTCTCTCTCTCTCACTCACAGCTTCTCTTTCTCTCTCTCTCTCACTCACAGTTTCTCTTTCTCTCTCTCACACGCACAGCTTCTCTTTCTCACTCAGCTTCTCTTTCTCTCTCTCACTCACAGCTTCTCTTTCTCTCTCTCTCTCACTCACAGCTTCTCTTTCTCTCTCTCTCACTCACAGCTTCTCTCTCACTCTCTCTCTCTCACTCACAGCTTCTCTTTCTCTCTCTCTCGCACAGCTTCTCTTTCTCTCTCTCACTCACAACTTCTCTCTCGCTCTCTCTCACTCACTCACAGCTTCTCTCTCTCTCTCTCACAGCTTCTCTTTCTCTCTCTCTCTCTCTCACTCACAGCTTCTCTTTCTCTCTCTCTCTCACTAACAGCTTCTCTTTCTCTCTCTCTCTCACTCACAGCTTCTCTTTCTCTCTCTCACACGCACAGCTTCTCTTTCTCACTCAGCTTCTCTTTCTCTCTCTCACTCACAGCTTCTCTTTCTCTCTCTCTCTCTCACTCACAGCTTCTCTTTCTCTCTCTCTCACTCACAGCTTCTCTCTCACTCTCTCTCTCTCACTCACAGCTTCTCTTTCTCTCTCTCTCTCACAGCTTCTCTTTCTCTCTCTCACGCACAGCTTCTCTTTCTCTCAATCTCACTCACATCTTCTCTTTCTCTCTCTCTCTCTCTCTCTCACTCACAGCTTCTCTCTCTCTCTCACTCACAGCTTCACTTTCTCTCTCTCACTCACTCACAGCTTCTCTTTCTCTTTCTCTCTCTAACTCACAGCTTCTATTTATCTCTCTCTCTCACTCACAGCTTCTCTTTCTCTCTCTCTCTCACTCACAGCTTCTCCTTCTCTCTATCTCACTCACATCTCCTCTCTCTCTATCTCTATCTCTCACTCACAGCTTCTCTCTCTCTCTCTTACTCTCACTCACAGCTTCTCTTTCTCTCACACACACACTCACAGTTTCTCTCTCTCACTCACTCACAGCTTCTCTCTCTCTCTCTCAATCACTCACAGCTTCTCTCTCTCTGTCACTCACAGCTTCTCTCTCTCTCACTCACAGCTTCTCTTTCTCTCTCTCTCTCACTCACAGCTTCTCATTCTCTCTCTCTCTCTCACTCACAGCTTCTCTTTCTCTCTCACACACACACAGCTTCTCTTCCTCACTCAGCTTCTCTTTCTCTCTCTCACTCACAGCTTCTCTTTCTCTCTCTCTCTCACTCACAGCTTCTCTTTCTCTCTCTCTCACTCACAGCTTCTCTCTCACTCTCTCTCACTCACTCACAGCTTATCTCTCTCTCTCACTCACAGCTTCTCTTTCTCTCTCTCTCTCACTCACAGCTTCTCTTTCTCTCTCTCTCTCTCACAGCTTCTCTTTCTCTCTCTCTCACTCACAGCTTCTCTTTCTCTCTCTCACACAGCTCCTATTTCTCTCTCTCACACACAGAGTTTCTTTCTCTCTCTCTCACAGCTTCTCTCTCACTCACAGCTTCTCTCTCTCTTTCTCACAGCTACTCTTTCTCTCTCTCTCTTTCACTCTCAGCTTCTCTTTCGCTCTCGCTCTCTCACTCACAGCTTCTCTTTCTCTCTCTCATTCTCACTCAGATTCTCTTTCTCTCTCTGTCTCATTCACAGCTTCTCTTTCTCTCTCTCACTCACAGCTTCTCTTTCCCTCTCTCTCTCACTCACAGCTTCTCTTTCGCTCTCTCTCTATCACTGTCACAGCATCTCTCTCTCACACACACACTCTCACTCACAGCTTCTCTTTCTCTCTCTCTCTCTCACTCACAGCTTCTCTTTCTCTCTCTCTCTCACTCACAGCTTCTCTTTATCTCTCTCTCACACTCACAGCTTCTCTTTCTCTCTCTCTCACTCACAGCTTCTCTTTCTCTTTCTCTCTCTCACTCACATCTTCTCTCTCTCTTTCTCACTCACAGCTTCTCTCTCTCTCACTCACAGCTTCTCTTTCTCTCTCTCGCTCACAGCTTCTCTTTCTCTGTCTCTCTCTAACTCACAGCTTCTCTTTATATCTCTCTCACTCACAGCTTCTCTTTCTCTCTCTCTCTCACTCACAGCTTCTCTTTCTCTCTCTCTCACTCACAGCTTCTCTCTCACTCTCTCTCACTCACTCACAGATTATCTCTCTCTCTCACTCACAGCTTCTCTTTCTCTCTCTCTCTCACTCACAGCTTCTCTTTCTCTCTCTCACACACAGCTTTTCTTTCTCTCTCTCTCTCACGCACAGCTTCTCTTTCTTTCTCTCTCTCACTCACATCTTCTCTTTCTCTCTCTCTCTCTCACTCACAGCTTCTCTCTCTCTCTTACTCACAGCTTCACTTTCTCTCTCTCACTCACTCACAGCTTCTCTTTCTCTTTCTCTCTCTAACTCACAGCTTCTATTTATCTCTCTCTCTCACTCACAGCTTCTCTTTCTCTCTCTCTCACTCACAGCTTCTCCTTCTCTCTCTCTCACTCACATCTCCTCTCGCTCTCTCTATCTCTCACTCACAGCTTCTCTCTCTCTCTTACTCACTCTCACTCACAGCTTCTCTTTCTCTCTCACACACACTCACAGTTTCTCTCTCTCTCTCACTCACAGCTTCTCTCTCTCTCTCTCAATCACTCACAGCTTCTCTCTCTCTGTCACTCACAGCTTCTCTCTCTCTCACTCACAGCTTCTCTTTCTCTCTCTCTCACTCACAGCTTCTCTTTCTCCCTCTCTCTCTCACTCACAGCTTCTCTCTCTCACTCAGAGCTTCTCTTTATTTCTCTCTCTCTCACTCACAGCTTCTCTCTCTCTCACACACACAGCTTCTCTCTCTCTCACTCACTCACAGCTTCTCTTTTTCTCTCTCTCTCTCACTCACAGCTTTTTTCCTCTCTCTCTCACTCACAGCTTCTCTTTATCTCTCTCTCACTCACATCTTCTTTCTCTCTCTCACTCACAGCTTCTCTCTCTCACTCACAGCTTCTCTTTCTCTCTCTCTCTCACAGCTTCTCTTTCTCTGTGTGTGTGTCACTCACAGCTCTCTCTCTTTCTCTCTCACTCACAGCTTCTCTTTCTCTCTCTCTCTCGCACTCACAGCTTCTCTTTCTCTCTCTCACTCACAGCTTCTCTTTCTCTCTCACACACACAGCTTCTCTTTCTCTCTCACTCACTCTCTCTCACAGAGTTTCTTTCTCTCTCTCACACAGCTTCTCTCTCTCACTCACAACTTCTCTCTCTCTTACTCACAGCTACTCTTTCTCTCTCTCTCGCACTTTCATCTTTTCTTTCGCTCTCTCTCTCTCACTCACAGCTTCTCTTTCTCTCTCTCACTCACAGCTTCTCTTTCTCTCTCTCTTTCTCACTCAGCTTCTCTTTCTCTCTCTCTTACTCACAGCTTCTCTTTCTCTCTCACTCACAGCTTCTCTTTCTCTCTCTCTGTCACTCACAGCTTCTCTTTCTCTTTCTCTCTCTCAATCACATCTTCTCTCTCTCACTCACAGCTTCTCTCTCTCACTCACTCACAGCTTCACTTTCTTTCTCTCTCTGTCTCACAGCTTCTCTTTCTCTTTCTCTTTCTCTCTCTATCTCACAGCATCTCTCTCTCTCACTCACAGCTTCTCTTTCACTCTCTCTCTCTCACTCACAGCTTCTCTTTATCTCTGTCTCTCACTCACAGCTTCTCTTTCTCTCTCTCTCACTCACAGCTTCTCCTTCACTCTCTCTCACTCACATCTCCTCTCTCTCTCTATCTCTCACTCACAGCTTCTCTCTCTCTCTCTTACTCACTCTCACTCACAGCTTCTCTTTCTCTCACACACACACTCACAGTTTCTCTCTCTCTCTCACTCACAGCTTCTCTCTCTCTCTCAATCACTCACAGCTTCTCTCTCTCTGTCACTCACAGCTTCTCTCTCTCACTCACAGCTTCTCTTTCTCTCTCTCTCACTCACAGCTTCTCTTTCTCCCTCTCTCTCTCACTCACAGCTTCTATCTCTCACTCAGAGCTTCTCTTTATTTCTCTCTCTCTCACTCACAGCATCTCTCTCTCACACACACAGCTTCTCTCTCTCTCACTCACTCACAGCTTCTCTTTCTCTCTCTCTCTCTCACTCACAGCTTTTTTCTCTCTCTCTCACTCACAGCTTCTCTTTATCTCCCTCTCACTCACATCTTCTCTCTCTCTCTCACTCACAGCTTCTCTCTCTCTCACTCACAGCTTCTCTTTCTCTCTCTCACACAGCTTCTCTTTCTCTCTCTCTCTGTCACTCACAGGTCTCTCTCTTTCTCTCTCACTCACAGCTTCTCTATCTCTCTCTCTCTCGCACTCACAGCTTCTCTTTCTCTCTCTCACTCACAGCTTCTCTTTCTCTCTCTCACACACACAGCTTCTCTTTCTCTCTCTCTTACTCACAGCTTCTCTTTCTCTCTCACTCACAGCTTCTCTTTCTCTCTCTCTGTCACTCACAGCTTCTCTTTCTCTTTCTCTCTCTCAATCACATCTTCTCTCTCTCTCACTCACAGCTTCTCTCTCTCACTCACTCACAGCTTCACTTTCTTTCTCTCTCTCTCTCACAGCTTCTCTTTCGCTTTCTCTTTCTCTCTCTATCTCACAGCATCTCTCTCTCTCACTCACAGCTTCTCTTTCACTCTCTCTCTCTCACTCACAGCTTCTCTTTCTCTGTCTCTAACTCACAGCTTCACTTTATCTCTATCTCACTCACAGCTTCTCTTTCTCTCTCTCTCGCACAGCTTCTCTTTCTCTCTCTCACTCACAACTTCTCTCTCGCTCTCTCTCACTCACTCACAGCTTCTCTCTCTCTCTCTCACAGCTTCTCTTTCTCTCTCTCTCTCTCTCACTCACAGCTTTTTTTCTCTCTCTCTCACTCACAGCTTCTCTTTATCTCTCTCTCACTCACATCTTCTCTCTCTCTCTCACTCACAGCTTCTCTCTCTCTCACTCACAGCTTCTCTTTCTCTCTCTCTCTCACAGCTTCTCTTTCTCTCTCTCTCTGTCACTCACAGCTCTCTCTCTTTCTCTCTCACTCACAGCTTCTCTTTCTCTCTCTCTCTCGCACTCACAGCTTCTCTTTCTCTTTCTCTCTCTCAATCACATCTTCTCTCTCTCTCACTCACAGCTTCTCTCTCTCACTCACTCACAGCTTCACTTTCTTTCTCTCTCTCTCTCACAGCTTCTCTTTCGCTTTCGTTTTCTCTCTCTATCTCACAGCATCTCTCTCTCACACTCACAGCTTCTCTTTCACTCTCTCTCTCTCACTCACAGCTTCTCTTTCTCTGTCTCTAACTCACAGCTTCTCTTTATCTCTATCTCACTCACAGCTTCTCTTTCTCTCTCTCTCGCACAGCTTCTCTTTCTCTCTCTCACTCACAACTTCTCTCTCGCTCTCTCTCACTCACTCACAGCTTCTCTCTCTCTCTCACAGCTTCTCTTTCTCTCTCTCTCTCTCTCACTCACAGCTTCTCTTTCTCTCTCTCTGTCACTCACAGCTTCTCTTTCTCTCTCTCTCTCACTCACAGCTTCTCTTTCTCTCTCTCTCACTCACAGCTTCTCTCTCACTCTCTCTCACTCACTCACAGCTTATCTCTCTCTCACTCACAGCTTCTCTTTCTCTCTCTCTCTCACTCACAGCTTCTCTTTCTCTCTCTCTCACTCACAGCTTCTCTCTCACTCTCTCTCACTCACTCACAGCTTATCTCTCTCTCACTCACAGCTTCTCTTTCTCTCTCTCTCACTCACAGCTTCTCTTTCTCTCTCTCTCACAGCTTCTCTTTCTCTCTCTTTCACGTACAGCTTCTCTTTCTCTCAATATCACTCACATCTTCTCTTTCTCTCTCTCTCTCTCTCACTCACAGCTTCTCTCTCTCTCTCACTCACAGCTTCACTTTCTCTCTCTCACTCACTCACAGCTTCTCTTTCTCTTTCTCTCTCTAACTCACAGCTTCTATTTATCTCTCTCTCACTCACAGCTTCTCTTTCTCTCTCTCTCTCACTCACAGCTTCTCCTTCTCTCTCTCTCACTCACATCTCCTCTCTCTCTATCTCTATCTCTCACTCACAGCTTCTCTCTCTCTCTCTTACTCACTCTCACTCACAGCTTCTCTTTCTCTCACACACACACTCACAGTTTCTCTCTCTCTCTCACTCACAGCTTCTCTCTCTCTCTCAATCACTCACAGCTTCTCTCTCTCTGTCACTCACAGCTTCTCTCTCTCTCACTCACAGCTTCTCTTTCTCTCTCTCTCTCTCACTCACAGCTTCTCATTCTCTCTCTCTCTCTCTCACTCACAGCTTCTCTTTCTCTCTCTCACACACACAGCTTCTCTTTCTCACTCAGCTTCTCTTTCTCTCTCTCACTCACAGCTTCTCTTTCTCTCTCTCACTCACAGCTTCTCTTTCTCTCTCTCTCACTCACAGCTTCTCTCTCACTCTCTCTCACTCACTCACAGCTTCTCTTTCTCTCTCTCTCTCACTCACAGCTTCTCTTTCTCTCTCTCTCTCACAGCTTCTCTTTCTCTCTCTCTCACTCACAGCTTCTCTTTCTCTCTCTCACACAGCTCCTATTTCTCTCTCTCACACACAGAGTTTCTTTCTCTCTCTCTCACAGCTTCTCTCTCACTCACAGCTTCTCTCTCTCTTTCTCACAGCTACTCTTTCTCTCTCTCTCTTTCACTCTCAGCTTCTCTTTCGCTCTCGCTCTCTCACTCACAGCTTCTCTTTCTCTCTCTCATTCTCACTCAGATTCTCTTTCTCTCTCTGTCTCACTCACAGCTTCTCTTTCTCTCTCTCACTCACAGCTTCTCTTTCCCTCTCTCTCTCACTCACAGCTTCTCTTTCGCTCTCTCTCTATCACTGTCACAGCATCTCTCTCTCACACACACACTCTCACTCACAGCTTCTCTTTCTCTCTCTCTCTCTCACTCACAGCTTCTCTTTCTCTCTCTCTCTCACTCACAGCTTCTCTTTATCTCTCCCTCACACTCACAGCTTCTCTTTCTCTCTCTCTCACTCACAGCTTCTCTTTCTCTTTCTCTCTCTCACTCACATCTTCTCTCTCTCTTTCTCACTCACAGCTTCTCTCTCTCTCACTCACAGCTTCTCTTTCTCTCTCTCGCTCACAGCTTCTCTTTCTCTGTCTCTCTCTAACTCACAGCTTCTCTTTATATCTCTCTCACTCACAGCTTCTCTTTCTCTCTCTCTCTCACTCACAGCTTCTCTTTCTCTCTCTCTCACTCACAGCTTCTCTCTCACTCTCTCTCACTCACTCACAGATTATCTCTCTCTCTCACTCACAGCTTCTCTTTCTCTCTCTCTCTCACTCACAGCTTCTCTTTCTCTCTCTCACACACAGCTTTTCTTTCTCTCTCTCTCTCACGCACAGCTTCTCTTTCTTTCTCTCTCTCACTCACATCTTCTCTTTCTCTCTCTCTCTCTCACTCACAGCTTCTCTCTCTCTCTTACTCACAGCTTCACTTTCTCTCTCTCACTCACTCACAGCTTCTCTTTCTCTTTCTCTCTCTAACTCACAGCTTCTATTTATCTCTCTCTCTCACTCACAGCTTCTCTTTCTCTCTCTCTCACTCACAGCTTCTCCTTCTCTCTCTCTCACTCACATCTCCTCTCGCTCTCTCTATCTCTCACTCACAGCTTCTCTCTCTCTCTTACTCACTCTCACTCACAGCTTCTCTTTCTCTCTCACACACACTCACAGTTTCTCTCTCTCTCTCACTCACAGCTTCTCTCTCTCTCTCTCAATCACTCACAGCTTCTCTCTCTCTGTCACTCACAGCTTCTCTCTCTCTCACTCACAGCTTCTCTTTCTCTCTCTCTCACTCACAGCTTCTCTTTCTCCCTCTCTCTCTCACTCACAGCTTCTCTCTCTCACTCAGAGCTTCTCTTTATTTCTCTCTCTCTCACTCACAGCTTCTCTCTCTCTCACACACACAGCTTCTCTCTCTCTCACTCACTCACAGCTTCTCTTTTTCTCTCTCTCTCTCACTCACAGCTTTTTTCCTCTCTCTCTCACTCACAGCTTCTCTTTATCTCTCTCTCACTCACATCTTCTTTCTCTCTCTCACTCACAGCTTCTCTCTCTCTCACTCACAGCTTCTCTTTCTCTCTCTCTCTCACAGCTTCTCTTTCTCTCTCTGTGTGTCACTCACAGCTCTCTCTCTTTCTCTCTCACTCACAGCTTCTCTTTCTCTCTCTCTCTCGCACTCACAGCTTCTCTTTCTCTCTCTCACTCACAGCTTCTCTTTCTCTCTCACACACACAGCTTCTCTTTCTCTCTCACTCACTCTCTCTCACAGAGTTTCTTTCTCTCTCTCACACAGCTTCTCTCTCTCACTCACAACTTCTCTCTCTCTTACTCACAGCTACTCTTTCTCTCTCTCTCGCACTTTCATCTTTTCTTTCGCTCTCTCTCTCTCACTCACAGCTTCTCTTTCTCTCTCTCACTCACAGCTTCTCTTTCTCTCTCTCTTTCTCACTCAGCTTCTCTTTCTCTCTCTCTTACTCACAGCTTCTCTTTCTCTCTCACTCACAGCTTCTCTTTCTCTCTCTCTGTCACTCACAGCTTCTCTTTCTCTTTCTCTCTCTCAATCACATCTTCTCTCTCTCACTCACAGCTTCTCTCTCTCACTCACTCACAGCTTCACTTTCTTTCTCTCTCTCTCTCACAGCTTCTCTTTCTCTTTCTCTTTCTCTCTCTATCTCACAGCATCTCTCTCTCTCACTCACAGCTTCTCTTTCACTCTCTCTCTCTCACTCACAGCTTCTCTTTATCTCTGTCTCTCACTCACAGCTTCTCTTTCTCTCTCTCTCACTCACAGCTTCTCCTTCACTCTCTCTCACTCACATCTCCTCTCTCTCTCTATCTCTCACTCACAGCTTCTCTCTCTCTCTCTTACTCACTCTCACTCACAGCTTCTCTTTCTCTCACACACACACTCACAGTTTCTCTCTCTCTCTCACTCACAGCTTCTCTCTCTCTCTCAATCACTCACAGCTTCTCTCTCTCTGTCACTCACAGCTTCTCTCTCTCACTCACAGCTTCTCTTTCTCTCTCTCTCACTCACAGCTTCTCTTTCTCCCTCTCTCTCTCACTCACAGCTTCTATCTCTCACTCAGAGCTTCTCTTTATTTCTCTCTCTCTCACTCACAGCATCTCTCTCTCACACACACAGCTTCTCTCTCTCTCACTCACTCACAGCTTCTCTTTCTCTCTCTCTCTCTCACTCACAGCTTTTTTCTCTCTCTCTCACTCACAGCTTCTCTTTATCTCCCTCTCACTCACATCTTCTCTCTCTCTCTCACTCACAGCTTCTCTCTCTCTCACTCACAGCTTCTCTTTCTCTCTCTCACACAGCTTCTCTTTCTCTCTCTCTCTGTCACTCACAGGTCTCTCTCTTTCTCTCTCACTCACAGCTTCTCTATCTCTCTCTCTCTCGCACTCACAGCTTCTCTTTCTCTCTCTCACTCACAGCTTCTCTTTCTCTCTCTCACACACACAGCTTCTCTTTCTCTCTCTCTTACTCACAGCTTCTCTTTCTCTCTCACTCACAGCTTCTCTTTCTCTCTCTCTGTCACTCACAGCTTCTCTTTCTCTTTCTCTCTCTCAATCACATCTTCTCTCTCTCTCACTCACAGCTTCTCTCTCTCACTCACTCACAGCTTCACTTTCTTTCTCTCTCTCTCTCACAGCTTCTCTTTCGCTTTCTCTTTCTCTCTCTATCTCACAGCATCTCTCTCTCTCACTCACAGCTTCTCTTTCACTCTCTCTCTCTCACTCACAGCTTCTCTTTCTCTGTCTCTAACTCACAGCTTCACTTTATCTCTATCTCACTCACAGCTTCTCTTTCTCTCTCTCTCGCACAGCTTCTCTTTCTCTCTCTCACTCACAACTTCTCTCTCGCTCTCTCTCACTCACTCACAGCTTCTCTCTCTCTCTCTCACAGCTTCTCTTTCTCTCTCTCTCTCTCTCACTCACAGCTTTTTTTCTCTCTCTCTCACTCACAGCTTCTCTTTATCTCTCTCTCACTCACATCTTCTCTCTCTCTCTCACTCACAGCTTCTCTCTCTCTCACTCACAGCTTCTCTTTCTCTCTCTCTCTCACAGCTTCTCTTTCTCTCTCTCTCTGTCACTCACAGCTCTCTCTCTTTCTCTCTCACTCACAGCTTCTCTTTCTCTCTCTCTCTCGCACTCACAGCTTCTCTTTCTCTTTCTCTCTCTCAATCACATCTTCTCTCTCTCTCACTCACAGCTTCTCTCTCTCACTCACTCACAGCTTCACTTTCTTTCTCTCTCTCTCTCACAGCTTCTCTTTCGCTTTCGTTTTCTCTCTCTATCTCACAGCATCTCTCTCTCTCACTCACAGCTTCTCTTTCACTCTCTCTCTCTCACTCACAGCTTCTCTTTCTCTGTCTCTAACTCACAGCTTCTCTTTATCTCTATCTCACTCACAGCTTCTCTTTCTCTCTCTCTCGCACAGCTTCTCTTTCTCTCTCTCACTCACAACTTCTCTCTCGCTCTCTCTCACTCACTCACAGCTTCTCTCTCTCTCTCACAGCTTCTCTTTCTCTCTCTCTCTCTCTCACTCACAGCTTCTCTTTCTCTCTCTCTGTCACTCACAGCTTCTCTTTCTCTCTCTCTCTCACTCACAGCTTCTCTTTCTCTCTCTCTCACTCACAGCTTCTCTCTCACTCTCTCTCACTCACTCACAGCTTATCTCTCTCTCACTCACAGCTTCTCTTTCTCTCTCTCTCTCACTCACAGCTTCTCTTTCTCTCTCTCTCACTCACAGCTTCTCTCTCACTCTCTCTCACTCACTCACAGCTTATCTCTCTCTCACTCACAGCTTCTCTTTCTCTCTCTCTCACTCACAGCTTCTCTTTCTCTCTCTCTCACAGCTTCTCTTTCTCTCTCTTTCACGTACAGCTTCTCTTTCTCTCAATATCACTCACATCTTCTCTTTCTCTCTCTCTCTCTCTCACTCACAGCTTCTCTCTCTCTCTCACTCACAGCTTCACTTTCTCTCTCTCACTCACTCACAGCTTCTCTTTCTCTTTCTCTCTCTAACTCACAGCTTCTATTTATCTCTCTCTCACTCACAGCTTCTCTTTCTCTCTCTCTCTCACTCACAGCTTCTCCTTCTCTCTCTCTCACTCACATCTCCTCTCTCTCTATCTCTATCTCTCACTCACAGCTTCTCTCTCTCTCTCTTACTCACTCTCACTCACAGCTTCTCTTTCTCTCACACACACACTCACAGTTTCTCTCTCTCTCTCACTCACAGCTTCTCTCTCTCTCTCAATCACTCACAGCTTCTCTCTCTGTCACTCACAGCTTCTCTCTCTCTCACTCACAGCTTCTCTTTCTCTCTCTCTCTCTCACTCACAGCTTCTCATTCTCTCTCTCTCTCTCTCACTCACAGCTTCTCTTTCTCTCTCTCACACACACAGCTTCTCTTTCTCACTCAGCTTCTCTTTCTCTCTCTCACTCACAGCTTCTCTTTCTCTCTCTCACTCACAGCTTCTCTTTCTCTCTCACTCACAGCTTCTCTCTCACTCTCTCTCACTCACTCACAGCTTATCTCTCTCTCACACTCACAGCTTCTCTTTCTCTCTCTCTCTCACTCACAGCTTCTCTTTCTCTCTCTCTCTCACAGCTTCTCTTTCTCTCTCTCTCTCACGCACAGCTTCTCTTTCTCTCAATCTCACTCACATCTTCTCTTTCTCTCTCTCTCTCTCACTCACAGCTTCTCTCTCTCACTCACTCACAGCTTCACTTTCTCTCTCTCACTCACTCACAGCTTCTCTTTCTCTTTCTCTCTCTAACTCACAGCTTCTATTTATCTCTCTCTCTCACTCACAGCTTCTCTTTCTCTCTCTCTCTCACTCACAGCTTTTCCTTCTCTCTCTCTCACTCACATCTCCTCTCTCTCTCTCTATCTCTCACTCACAGCTTCTCTCTCTCTTACTCACTCTCACTCACAGCTTCTCTTTCTCTCACACACACACTCACAGTTTCTCTCTCTCTCTCACTCACAGCTTCTCTCTCTCTCTCTCAATCACTCACAGCTTCTCTCTCTCTATCACTCACAGCTTCTCTCTCTCTCACTCACAGCTTCTCTTTCTCTCTCTCACTCACTCACAGCTTCTCATTCTCTCTCTCTCTCTCACTCACAGCTTCTCTTTCTCTCTCACACACGCACAGCTTCTCTTTCTCACTCAGCTTCTCTTTCTCTCTCTCACTCACAGCTTCTCTTTCTCTCTCTCTCTCACTCACAGCTTCTCTTTCTCTCTCTCTCACTCACAGCTTCTCTCTCACTCTCTCTCACTCACTCACAGCTTATCTCTCTCTCTCACTCACAACTTCTCTTTCTCTCTCTCTCTCTCACTCACAGCTTCTCTTTCTCTCTCTCTCTCACAGCTTCTCTTTCTCTCTCTCTCTCACGCACAGCTTCTCTTTCTCTCAATCTCACTCACAGCTTCTCTTTCTCTCTCTCTCGCACAGCTTCTCTTTCTCTCTCTCTCTCACAGCTTCTCTTTCTCTTTCTCTTTCTCTCTCTATCTCACAGCATCTCTCTCTCTCACTCACAGCTTCTCTTTCTCTCTCTCTCTCTCACTCACAGCTTCTCTTTCTCTCTCTCTCTCACAGCTTCTCTTTCTCTCTCTCTCTCACGCACAGCTTCTCTTTCTCTCAATCTCACTCACAGCTTCTCTTTCTCTCTCTCTCACAGCTTCTCTTTCTCTCTCTCTCTCTCACTCACAGCTTCTCTTTCTCTCTCTCTCTCACTCACAGCTTCTCTTTCTCTCTCTCTCTCACTCACAGCTTCTCTTTGTCTCTCTCACACGCACAGCTTCTCTTTCTCACTCAGCTTCTCTTTCTCTCTCTCACTCACAGCTTCTCTTTCTCTCTCTCTCTCACTCACAGCTTCTCTTTCTCTCTCTCTCACTCACAGCTTCTCTCTCACTCTCTCTCACTCACTCACAGCTTATCTCTCTCTCACTCACAGCTTCTCTTTCTCTCTCTCTCACTCACAGCTTCTCTTTCTCTCTCTCTCACAGCTTCTCTCTCTCTCACTCACTCACAGCTTCTCTTTCTCTCTCTCTCTCTCACTCACAGCTTCTCTTTCTCTCTCTCTCTCACTCACAGCTTCTCTTTCTCTCTCTCTCTCACTCACAGCTTCTCTTTGTCTCTCTCACACGCACAGCTTCTCTTTCTCACTCAGCTTCTCTTACTCTCTCTCACTCACAGCTTCTCTTTCTCTCTCTCTCTCACTCACAGCTTCTCTTTCTCTCTCTCTCACTCACAGCTTCTCTCTCACTCTCTCTCACTCACTCACAGCTTATCTCTCTCTCACTCACAGCTTCTCTTTCTCTCTCTCTCACTCACAGCTTCTCTCTCTCACACACACACAGCTTCTCTCTCTCTCACTCACTCACAGCTTCTCTTTCTCTCTCTCTCTCTCACTCACAGCTTTTTTTCTCTCTCTCTCACTCACAGCTTCTCTTTATCTCTCTCTCACTCACATCTTCTCTCTCTCTCTCACTCACAGCTTCTCTCTCTCTCACTCACAGCTTCTCTTTCTCTCTCTCTCTCACAGCTTCTCTTTCTCTCTCTCTCTGTCACTCACAGCTCTCTCTCTTTCTCTCTCACTCACAGCTTCTCTTTCTCTCTCTCTCGCACTCACAGCTTCTCTTTCTCTCTCTCACTCACAGCTTCTCTTTCTCTCTCACACACAGCTTCTCTTTCTCTCTCACTCACTCTCTCTCACAGAGTTTCTTTCTCTCTCTCACACAGCTTCTCTCTCTCACTCACAACTTCTCTCTCTCTTACTCACAGCTACTCTTTCTCTCTCTCTCTCGCACTTTCATCTTTTCTTTCGCTCTCTCTCTCTCTCACTCACAGCTTCTCTTTCTCTCTCTCTCACTCACAGCTTCTCTTTCTCTCTCTCTTTCTCACTCAGCTTCTCTTTCTCTCTCTCTTACTCACAGCTTCTCTTTCTCTCTCACTCACAGCTTCTCTTTCTCTCTCTCTGTCACTCACAGCTTCTCTTTCTCTTTCTCTCTCTCAATCACATCTTCTCTCTCTCACTCACAGCTTCTCTCTCTCACTCACTCACAGCTTCACTTTCTTTCTCTCTCTCTCACAGCTTCTCTTTCTCTTTCTCTTTCTCTCTCTATCTCACAGCATCTCTCTCTCTCACTCACAGCTTCTCTTTCACTCTCTCTCTCTCACTCACAGCTTCTCTTTCTCTGTCTCTAACTCACAGCTTCTCTTTATCTCTATCTCACTCACAGCTTCTCTTTCTCTCTCTCTCGCACAGCTTCTCTTTCTCTCTCTCACTCACAACTTCTCTCTCGCTCTCTCTCACTCACTCACAGCTTCTCTCTCTCTCTCACAGCTTCTCTTTCTCTCTCTCTCTCTCTCACTCACAGCTTCTCTTTCTCTCTCTCTCTCACTCACAGCTTCTCTTTCTCTCTCTCTCTCACTCACAGCTTCTCTTTCTCTCTCTCACACGCACAGCTTCTCTTTCTCACTCAGCTTCTCTTTCTCTCTCTCACTCACAGCTTCTCTTTCTCTCTCTCTCTCACTCACAGCTTCTCTTTCTCTCTCTCTCACTCACAGCTTCTCTCTCACTCTCTCTCTCTCACTCACAGCTTCTCTTTCTCTCTCTCTCGCACAGCTTCTCTTTCTCTCTCTCACTCACAACTTCTCTCTCGCTCTCTCTCACTCACTCACAGCTTCTCTCTCTCTCTCACAACTTCTCTTTCTCTCTCTCTCTCTCTCACTCACAGCTTCTCTTTCTCTCTCTCTCTCACTAACAGCTTCTCTTTCTCTCTCTCTCTCACTCACAGCTTCTCTTTCTCTCTCTCACACGCACAGCTTCACTTTCTCACTCAGCTTCTCTTTCTCTCTCTCACTCACAGCTTCTCTTTCTCTCTCTCTCTCTCACTCACAGCTTCTCTTTCTCTCTCTCTCACTCACAGCTTCTCTCTCACTCTCTCTCTCTCACTCACAGCTTCTCTTTCTCTCTCTCTCTCACAGCTTCTCTTTCTCTCTCTCACGCACAGCTTCTCTTTCTCTCAATCTCACTCACATCTTCTCTTTCTCTCTCTCTCTCTCTCTCACTCACAGCTTCTCTCTCTCTCTCACTCACAGCTTCACTTTCTCTCTCTCACTCACTCACAGCTTCTCTTTCTCTTTCTCTCTCTAACTCACAGCTTCTATTTATCTCTCTCTCTCACTCACAGCTTCTCTTTCTCTCTCTCTCTCACTCACAGCTTCTCCTTCTCTCTATCTCACTCACATCTCCTCTCTCTCTATCTCTGTCTCTCACTCACAGCTTCTCTCTCTCTCTCTTACTCACTCTCACTCACAGCTTCTCTTTCTCTCACACACACACTCACAGTTTCTCTCTCTCACTCACTCACAGCTTCTCTCTCTCTCTCTCAATCACTCACAGCTTCTCTCTCTCTGTCACTCACAGCTTCTCTCTCTCTCACTCACAGCTTCTCTTTCTCTCTCTCTCTCACTCACAGCTTCTCATTCTCTCTCTCTCTCTCACTCACAGCTTCTCTTTCTCTCTCACACACACACAGCTTCTCTTCCTCACTCAGCTTCTCTTTCTCTCTCTCACTCACAGCTTCTCTTTCTCTCTCTCTCTCACTCACAGCTTCTCTTTCTCTCTCTCTCACTCACAGCTTCTCTCTCACTCTCTCTCACTCACTCACAGCTTATCTCTCTCTCTCACTCACAGCTTCTCTTTCTCTCTCTCTCTCTCACTCACAGCTTCTCTTTCTCTCTCTCTCTCTCACAGCTTCTCTTTCTCTCTCTCTCACTCACAGCTTCTCTTTCTCTCTCTCACACAGCTCCTATTTCTCTCTCTCACACACAGAGTTTCTTTCTCTCTCTCTCACAGCTTCTCTCTCACTCACAGCTTCTCTCTCTCTTTCTCACAGCTACTCTTTCTCTCTCTCTCTTTCACTCTCAGCTTCTCTTTCGCTCTCGCTCTCTCACTCACAGCTTCTCTTTCTCTCTGTCATTCTCACTCAGCTTCTCTTTCTCTCTCTCTTACTCACAGCTTCTCTTTCTCTCTCACTCACAGCTTCTCTTTCTCTCTCTCTGTCACTCACAGCTTCTCTTTCTCTCTCTCTCACTCACAGCTTCTCTCTCACTCTCTCTCTCTCACTCACAGCTTCTCTTTCTCTCTCTCTCTCACAGCTTCTCTTTCTCTCTCTCTCTCACAGCTTCTCTTTCTCTCTCTCACGCACAGCTTCTCTTTCTCTCAATCTCACTCACATCTTCTCTTTCTCTCTCTCTCTCTCTCTCTCACTCACAGCTTCTCTCTCTCTCTCACTCACAGCTTCACTTTCTCTCTCTCACTCACTCACAGCTTCTCTTTCTCTTTCTCTCTCTAACTCACAGCTTCTATTTATCTCTCTCTCTCACTCACAGCTTCTCTTTCTCTCTCTCTCTCACTCACAGCTTCTCCTTCTCTCTATCTCACTCACATCTCCTCTCTCTCTATCTCTATCTCTCACTCACAGCTTCTCTCTCTCTCTCTTACTCACTCTCACTCACAGCTTCTCTTTCTCTCACACACACACTCACAGTTTCTCTCTCTCACTCACTCACAGCTTCTCTCTCTCTCTCAATCACTCACAGCTTCTCTCTCTCTGTCACTCACAGCTTCTCTCTCTCTCACTCACAGCTTCTCTTTCTCTCTCTCTCTCACTCACAGCTTCTCATTCTCTCTCTCTCTCTCACTCACAGCTTCTCTTTCTCTCTCACACACACACAGCTTCTCTTCCTCACTCAGCTTCTCTTTCTCTCTCTCACTCACAGCTTCTCTTTCTCTCTCTCTCTCACTCACAGCTTCTCTTTCTCTCTCTCTCACTCACAGCTTCTCTCTCACTCTCTCTCACTCACTCACAGCTTATCTCTCTCTCTCACTCACAGCTTCTCTTTTTCTCTCTCTCTCTCACTCACAGCTTCTCTCTCTCTCTCTCTCTCTCACAGCTTCTCTTTCTCTCTCTCTCACTCACAGCTTCTCTTTCTCTCTCTCACACAGCTCCTATTTCTCTCTCTCTCACACAGAGTTTCTTTCTCTCTCTCTCACAGCTTCTCTCTCACTCACAGCTTCTCTCTCTCTTTCTCACAGCTACTCTTTCTCTCTCTCTCTTTCACTCTCAGCTTCTCTTTCGCTCTCGCTCTCTCACTCACAGCTTCTCTTTCTCTCTGTCATTCTCACTCAGCTTCTCTTTCTCTCTCTCTTACTCACAGCTTCTCTTTCTCTCTCACTCACAGCTTCTCTTTCTCTCTCTCTGTCACTCACAGCTTCTCTTTCTCTTTCTCTCTCTCAATCACATCTTCTCTCTCTCACTCACAGCTTCTCTCTCTCACTCACTCACAGCTTCACTTTCTTTCTCTCTCTCTCACAGCTTCTCTTTCTCTTTCTCTTTCTCTCTCTATCTCACGGCATCTCTCTCTCTCACTCACAGCTTCTCTTTCACTCTCTCTCTCTCACTCACAGCTTCTCTTTCTCTGTCTCTAACTCACAGCTTCTCTTTATCTCTATCTCACTCACAGCTTCTCTTTCTCTCTCTCTCGCACAGCTTCTCTTTCTCTCTCTCACTCACAACTTCTCTCTCGCTCTCTCTCACTCACTCACAGCTTCTCTCTCTCTCACAGCTTCTCTTTCTCTCTCTCTCTCTCTCACTCACAGCTTCTCTTTCTCTCTCTCTCTCACTCACAGCTTCTCTTTCTCTCTCTCTCTCACTCACAGCTTCTCTTTCTCTCTCTCACACGCACAGCTTCTCTTTCTCACTCAGCTTCTCTTTCTCTCTCTCACTCACAGCTTCTCTTTCTCTCTCTCTCTCACTCACAGCTTCTCTTTCTCTCTCTCTCACTCACAGCTTCTCTCTCACTCTCTCTCTCTCACTCACAGCTTCTCTTTCTCTCTCTCTCGCACAGCTTCTCTTTCTCTCTCTCACTCACAACTTCTCTCTCGCTCTCTCTCACTCACTCACAGCTTCTCTCTCTCTCACACAGCTTCTCTTTCTCTCTCTCTCTCTCACTCACAGCTTCTCTTTCTCTCTCTCTCTCACTAACAGCTTCTCTTTCTCTCTCTCTCACTCACAGCTTCTCTTTCTCTCTCTCACACGCACAGCTTCTCTTTCTCACTCAGCTTCTCTTTCTCTCTCTCACTCACAGCTTCTCTTTCTCTCTCTCTCTCTCACTCACAGCTTCTCTTTCTCTCTCTCTCACTCACAGCTTCTCTCTCACTCTCTCTCTCTCACTCACAGCTTCTCTTTCTCTCTCTCTCTCACAGCTTCTCTTTCTCTCTCTCACGCACAGCTTCTCTTTCTCTCAATCTCACTCACATCTTCTCTTTCTCTCTCTCTCTCTCACTCACAGCTTCTCTCTCTCTCACTCACAGCTTCACTTTCTCTCTCTCACTCACTCACAGCTTCTCTTTCTCTTTCTCTCTCTAACTCACAGCTTCTATTTATCTCTCTCTCTCACTCACAGCTTCTCTTTCTCTCTCTCTCTCACTCACAGCTTCTCCTTCTCTCTATCTCACTCACATCTCCTCTCTCTCTATCTCTATCTCTCACTCACAGCTTCTCTCTCTCTCTCTTACTCACTCTCACTCACAGCTTCTCTTTCTCTCACACACACACTCACAGTTTCTCTCTCTCACTCACTCACAGCTTCTCTCTCTCTCTCTCAATCACTCACAGCTTCTCTCTCTCTGTCACTCACAGCTTCTCTCTCTCTCACTCACAGCTTCTCTTTCTCTCTCTCTCTCACTCACAGCTTCTCATTCTCTCTCTCTCTCTCACTCACAGCTTCTCTTTCTCTCTCACACACACACAGCTTCTCTTCCTCACTCAGCTTCTCTTTCTCTCTCTCACTCACAGCTTCTCTTTCTCTCTCTCTCTCACTCACAGCTTCTCTTTCTCTCTCTCTCACTCACAGCTTCTCTCTCACTCTCTCTCACTCACTCACAGCTTATCTCTCTCTCTCACTCACAGCTTCTCTTTCTCTCTCTCTCTCTCACTCACAGCTTCTCTTTCTCTCTCTCTCTCTCACAGCTTCTCTTTCTCTCTCTCTCACTCACAGCTTCTCTTTCTCTCTCTCACACAGCTCCTATTTCTTTCTCTCTCACACAGAGTTTCTTTCTCTCTCTCTCACAGCTTCTCTCTCACTCACAGCTTCTCTCTCTCTTTCTCACAGCTACTCTCTCTCTCTCTTTCACTCTCAGCTTCTCTTTCGCTCTCACTCTCTCACTCACAGCTTCTCTTTCTCTCTCTCATTCTCACTCAGATTCTCTTTCTCTCTCTCTCTCACTCACAGCTTCTCTTTCTCTCTCTCACTCACAGCTTCTCTTTCCCTCTCTCTCTCACTCACAGCTTCTCTTTCGCTCTCTCTCTATCACTGTCACAGCATCTCTCTCTCACACACACACTCTCACTCACAGCTTCTCTTTCTCTCTCTCTCTCTCACTCACAGCTTCTCTTTCTCTCTCTCTCTCACTCACAGCTTCTCTTTATCTCTCTCTCACACTCACAGCTTCTCTTTCTCTCTCTCTCACTCACAGCTTCTCTTTCTCTTTCTCTCTCTCACTCACATCTTCTCTCTCTCTTTCTCACTCACAGCTTCTCTCTCTCTCACTCACAGCTTCTCTTTCTCTCTCTCGCTCACAGCTTCTCTTTCTCTGTCTCTCTCTAACTCACAGCTTCTCTTTATATCTCTCTCACTCACAGCTTCTCTTTCTCTCTCTCTCTCACTCACAGCTTCTCTTTCTCTCTCTCTCACTCACAGCTTCTCTCTCACTCTCTCTCACTCACTCACAGATTATCTCTCTCTCTCACTCACAGCTTCTCTTTCTCTCTCTCTCTCACTCACAGCTTCTCTTTCTCTCTCTCACACACAGCTTTTCTTTCTCTCTCTCTCTCACGCACAGCTTCTCTTTCTTTCTCTCTCTCACTCACATCTTCTCTTTCTCTCTCTCTCTCTCACTCACAGCTTCTCTCTCTCTCTTACTCACAGCTTCACTTTCTCTCTCTCACTCACTCACAGCTTCTCTTTCTCTTTCTCTCTCTAACTCACAGCTTCTATTTATCTCTCTCTCTCACTCACAGCTTCTCTTTCTCTCTCTCTCACTCACAGCTTCTCCTTCTCTCTCTCTCACTCACATCTCCTCTCGCTCTCTCTATCTCTCACTCACAGCTTCTCTCTCTCTCTCTCTTACTCACTCTCACTCACAGCTTCTCTTTCTCTCTCACACACACTCACAGTTTCTCTCTCTCTCTCACTCACAGCTTCTCTCTCTCTCTCTCAATCACTCACAGCTTCTCTCTCTCTGTCACTCACAGCTTCTCTCTCTCTCACTCACAGCTTCTCTTTCTCTCTCTCTCACTCACAGCTTCTCTTTCTCCCTCTCTCTCTCACTCACAGCTTCTCTCTCTCACTCAGAGCTTCTCTTTATTTCTCTCTCTCTCACTCACAGCTTCTCTCTCTCTCACACACACAGCTTCTCTCTCTCTCACTCACTCACAGCTTCTCTTTTTCTCTCTCTCTCTCACTCACAGCTTTTTTCCTCTCTCTCTCACTCACAGCTTCTCTTTATCTCTCTCTCACTCACATCTTCTCTCTCTCTCTCACTCACAGCTTCTCTCTCTCTCACTCACAGCTTCTCTTTCTCTCTCTCTCTCACAGCTTCTCTTTCTCTCTCTGTGTGTCACTCACAGCTCTCTCTCTTTCTCTCTCACTCACAGCTTCTCTTTCTCTCTCTCTCTCGCACTCACAGCTTCTCTTTCTCTCTCTCACTCACAGCTTCTCTTTCTCTCTCACACACACAGCTTCTCTTTCTCTCTCACTCACTCTCTCTCACAGAGTTTCTTTCTCTCTCTCACACAGCTTCTCTCTCTCACTCACAACTTCTCTCTCTCTTACTCACAGCTACTCTTTCTCTCTCTCTCGCACTTTCATCTTTTCTTTCGCTCTCTCTCTCTCACTCACAGCTTCTCTTTCTCTCTCTCACTCACAGCTTCTCTTTCTCTCTCTCTTTCTCACTCAGCTTCTCTATCTCTCTCTCTTACTCACAGCTTCTCTTTCTCTCTCACTCACAGCTTCTCTTTCTCTCTCTCTGTCACTCACAGCTTCTCTTTCTCTTTCTCTCTCTCAATCACATCTTCTCTCTCTCACTCACAGCTTCTCTCTCTCACTCACTCACAGCTTCACTTTCTTTCTCTCTCTCTCTCACAGCTTCTCTTTCTCTTTCTCTTTCTCTCTCTATCTCACAGCATCTCTCTCTCTCACTCACAGCTTCTCTTTCACTCTCTCTCTCTCACTCACAGCTTCTCTTTATCTCTGTCTCTCACTCACAGCTTCTCTTTCTCTCTCTCTCACTCACAGCTTCTCCTTCACTCTCTCTCACTCACATCTCCTCTCTCTCTCTCTATCTCTCACTCACAGCTTCTCTCTCTCTCTCTTACTCACTCTCACTCACAGCTTCTCTTTCTCTCACACACACACTCACAGTTTCTCTCTCTCTCTCACTCACAGCTTCTCTCTCTCTCTCAATCACTCACAGCTTCTCTCTCTCTGTCACTCACAGCTTCTCTCTCTCACTCACAGCTTCTCTTTCTCTCTCTCTCACTCACAGCTTCTCTTTCTCCCTCTCTCTCTCACTCACAGCTTCTATCTCTCACTCAGAGCTTCTCTTTATTTTTCTCTCTCTCACTCACAGCATCTCTCTCTCACACACACAGCTTCTCTCTCTCTCACTCACTCACAGCTTCTCTTTCTCTCTCTCTCTCTCACTCACAGCTTTTTTCTCTCTCTCTCACTCACAGCTTCTCTTTATCTCCCTCTCACTCACATCTTCTCTCTCTCTCTCACTCACAGCTTCTCTCTCTCTCACTCACAGCTTCTCTTTCTCTCTCTCACACAGCTTCTCTTTCTCTCTCTCTCTGTCACTCACAGGTCTCTCTCTTTCTCTCTCACTCACAGCTTCTCTTTCTCTCTCTCTCTCGCACTCACAGCTTCTCTTTCTCTCTCTCACTCACAGCTTCTCTTTCTCTCTCTCACACACACAGCTTCTCTTTCTCTCCCTCTTACTCACAGCTTCTCTTTCTCTCTCACTCACAGCTTCTCTTTCTCTCTCTCTGTCACTCACAGCTTCTCTTTCTCTTTCTCTCTCTCAATCACATCTTCTCTCTCTCTCACTCACAGCTTCTCTCTCTCACTCACTCACAGCTTCACTTTCTTTCTCTCTCTCTCTCACAGCTTCTCTTTCGCTTTCTCTTTCTCTCTCTATCTCACAGCATCTCTCTCTCTCACTCACAGCTTCTCTTTCACTCTCTCTCTCTCACTCACAGCTTCTCTTTCTCTGTCTCTAACTCACAGCTTCACTTTATCTCTATCTCACTCACAGCTTCTCTTTCTCTCTCTCTCGCACAGCTTCTCTTTCTCTCTCTCACTCACAACTTCTCTCTCGCTCTCTCTCACTCACTCACAGCTTCTCTCTCTCTCTCTCACAGCTTCTCTTTCTCTCTCTCTCTCTCTCACTCACAGCTTCTCTTTCTCTCTCTCTGTCACTCACAGCTTCTCTTTCTCTCTCTCTCTCACTCACAGCTTCTCTTTCTCTCTCTCACACGCACAGCTTCTCTTTCTCTCTCTCTCTCACTCACAGCTTCTCTTTCTCTCTCTCTCACTCACAGCTTCTCTCTCACTCTCTCTCACTCACTCACAGCTTATCTCTCTCTCACTCACAGCTTCTCTTTCTCTCTCTCTCACTCACAGCTTCTCTTTCTCTCTCTCTCACAGCTTCTCTTTCTCTCTCTCACGTACAGCTTCTCTTTCTCTCAATCTCACTCACATCTTCTCTTTCTCTCTCTCTCTCTCTCACTCACAGCTTCTCTCTCTCTCTCACTCACAGCTTCACTTTCTCTCTCTCACTCACTCACAGCTTCTCTTTCTCTTTCTCTCTCTAACTCACAGCTTCTATTTATCTCTCTCTCTCACTCACAGCTTCTCTTTCTCTCTCTCTCTCACTCACAGCTTCTCCTTCTCTCTCTCTCACTCACATCTCCTCTCTCTCTATCTCTATCTCTCACTCACAGCTTCTCTCTCTCTCTCTTACTCACTCTCACTCACAGCTTCTCTTTCTCTCACACACACACTCACAGTTTCTCTCTCTCTCTCACTCACAGCTTCTCTCTCTCTCTCAATCACTCACAGCTTCTCTCTCTCTGTCACTCACAGCTTCTCTCTCTCTCACTCACAGCTTCTCTTTCTCTCTCTCTCTCACTCACAGCTTCTCATTCTCTCTCTCTCTCTCACTCACAGCTTCTCTTTCTCTCTCTCACACGCACAGCTTCTCTTTCTCACTCAGCTTCTCTTTCTCTCTCTCACTCACAGCTTCTCTTTCTCTCTCTCACTCACAGCTTCTCTTTCTCTCTCTCTCACTCACAGCTTCTCTCTCACTCTCTCTCACTCACTCACAGCTTATCTCTCTCTCTCACTCACAGCTTCTCTTTCTCTCTCTCTCTCTCACTCACAGCTTCTCTTTCTCTCTCTCTCTCACAGCTTCTCTTTCTCTCTCTCTCTCACGCACAGCTTCTCTTTCTCTCAATCTCACTCACATCTTCTCTTTCTCTCTCTCTCTCTCACTCACAGCTTCTCTCTCTCTCTCACTCACAGCTTCACTTTCTCTCTCTCACTCACTCACAGCTTCTCTTTCTCTTTCTCTCTCTAACTCACAGCTTCTATTTATCTCTCTCTCTCACTCACAGCTTCTCTTTCTCTCTCTCTCTCACTCCCAGCTTCTCCTTCTCTCTCTCTCACTCACATCTCCTCTCTCTCTCTCTATCTCTCACTCACAGCTTCTCTCTCTCTCTCTTACTCACTCTCACTCACAGCTTCTCTTTCTCTCACACACACACTCACAGTTTCTCTCTCTCTCACTCACAGCTTCTCTCTCTCTCAATCACTCACAGCTTCTCTCTCTCTGTCACTCACAGCTTCTCTCTCTCACTCACAGCTTCTCTTTCTCTCTCTCACTCACTCACAGCTTCTCATTCTCTCTCTCTCTCTCACTCACAGCTTCTCTTTCTCTCTCTCACATGCACAGCTTCTCTTTCTCACTCAGCTTCTCTTTCTCTCTCTCACTCACAGCTTCTCTTTCTCTCTCTCTCTCACTCACAGCTTCTCTTTCTCTCTCTCTCACTCACAGCTTCTCTCTCACTCTCTCACTCACTCACAGCTTATCTCTCTCTCTCACTCACAGCTTCTCTTTCTCTCTCTCTCTCTCACTCACAGCTTCTCTTTCTCTCTCTCTCTCACAGCTTCTCTTTCTCTCTCTCTCTCACGCACAGCTTCTCTTTCTCTCAATCTCACTCACAGCTTCTCTTTCTCTCTCTCTCGCACAGCTTCTCTTTCTCTCTCTCTCTCTCACTCACAGCTTCTCTTTCTCTCTCTCTCTCACTCACAGCTTCTCTTTCTCTCTCTCTCTCACTCACAGCTTCTCTTTGTCTCTCTCACACGCACAGCTTCTCTTTCTCACTCAGCTTCTCTTTCTCTATCTCACTCACAGCTTCTCTTTCTCTCTCTCTCTCACTCACAGCTTCTCTTTCTCTCTCTCTCACTCACAGCTTCTCTCTCACTCTCTCTCACTCACTCACAGCTTATCTCTCTCTCACTCACAGCTTCTCTTTCTCTCTCTCTCACTCACAGCTTCTCTTTCTCTCTCTCTCACAGCTTCTCTTTCTCTCTCTCACGCACAGCTTCTCTTTCTCTCAATCTCACTCACCTCGTTCTCTCTCTCTCTCTCTCTCTCTCTCACTCACAGCTTCTCTCTCTCTCTCACTCACAGCTTCACTTTCTCTCTCTCACTCACTCACAGCTTCTCTTTCTCTCTCTCTCTCTCACTCACAGCTTCTCTTTCTCTCTCTCTCTCTCACTCACAGCTTCTCTTTCTCATTCTCTCTCTCACTCACAGCTTCTCTCTCTCTCTCTCTCTCTCTCACTCACAGCTTCTCTCTCTCTCACTCACTCACAGCTTCTCTTTCTCTCTCTCTCTCTCACTCACAGCTTCTCTCTCTCTCACACACACACACTCACAGCTTCTCTTTCTCTCTCACTCTCTCACTCACAGCTTCTCTTTCTCTCTCTCTCACTCACAGCTTCTCTTTCTCCCTCTCTCTCTCACTCACAGCTTCTCTCTCTCACTCAGAGCTTCTCTTTATTTCTCTCTCTCTCACTCACAGCTTCTCTCTCTCTCACACACACAGCTTCTCTCTCTCTCACTCACTCACAGCTTCTCTTTCTCTCTCTCTCTCTCACTCACAGCTTTTTTTCTCTCTCTCTCACTCACAGCTTCTCTTTATCTCTCTCTCACTCACATCTTCTCTCTCTCTCTCACTCACAGCTTCTCTCTCTCTCACTCACAGCTTCTCTTTCTCTCACTCTCTCACAGCTTCTCTTTCTCTCTCTCTCTCTGTCACTCACAGCTCTCTCTCTTTCTCTCTCACTCACAGCTTCTCTTTCTCTCTCTCTCTCGCACTCACAGCTTCTCTTTCTCTCTCTCACTCACAGCTTCTCTTTCTCTCTCACACACACAGCTTCTCTTTCTCTCTCACTCACTCTCTCTCACAGAGTTTCTTTCTCTCTCTCACACAGCTTCTCTCTCTCACTCACAACTTCTCTCTCTCTTACTCACAGCTACTCTTTCTCTCTCTCTCTCGCACTTTCATCTTTTCTTTCGCTCTCTCTCTCTCACTCACAGCTTCTCTTTCTCTCTCTCTCTCTCACAGCTTCTCTTTCTCTCTCTCTTTCTCACTCAGCTTCTCTTTCTCTCTCTCTTACTCACAGCTTCTCTTTCTCTCTCACTCACAGCTTCTCTTTCTCTCTCTCTGTCACTCACAGCTTCTCTTTCTCTTTCTCTCTCTCAATCACATCTTCTCTCTCTCTCACTCACAGCTTCTCTCTCTCACTCACACACAGCTTCACTTTCTTTCTCTCTCTCTCACAGCTTCTCTTTCTCTTTCTCTTTCTCTCTCTATCTCACAGCATCTCTCTCTCTCACTCACAGCTTCTCTTTCACTCTCTCTCTCTCACTCACAGCTTCTCTTTCTCTGTCTCTAACTCACAGCTTCTCTTTATCTCTATCTCACTCACAGCTTCTCTTTCTCTCTCTCTCGCACAGCTTCTCTTTCTCTCTCTCACTCACAACTTCTCTCTCGCTCTCTCTCACTCACTCACAGCTTCTCTCTCTCTCTCACAGCTTCTCTTTCTCTCTCTCTCTCTCTCACTCAGAGCTTCTCTTTCTCTCTCTCTCTCACTCACAGCTTCTCTTTCTCTCTCTCTCTCACTCACAGCTTGTCTTTCTCTCTCTCACACGCACAGCTTCTCTTTCTCACTCAGCTTCTCTTTCTCTCTCTCACTCACAGCTTCTCTTTCTCTCTCTCTCTCACTCACAGCTTCTCTTTCTCTCTCTCTCACTCACAGCTTCTCTCTCACTCTCTCTCTCTCACTCACAGCTTCTCTTTCTCTCTCTCTCTCACAGCTTCTCTTTCTCTCTCTCACGCACAGCTTCTCTTTCTCTCAATCTCACTCACATCTTCTCTTTCTCTCTCTCTCTCTCTCTCTCTCACTCACAGCTTCTCTCTCTCTCACTCACAGCTTCACTTTCTCTCTCTCACTCACTCACAGCTTCTCTTTCTCTTTCTCTCTCTAACTCACAGCTTCTATTTATCTCTCTCTCTCACTCACAGCTTCTCTTTCTCTCTCTCTCTCACTCACAGCTTCTCCTTCTCTCTCTCTCACTCACATCTCCTCTCTCTCTATCTCTCTCTCACTCACAGCTTCTCTCTCTCTCTCTCTTACTCACTCTCACTCACAGCTTCTCTTTCTCTCACACACACACTCACAGTTTCTCTCTCTCACTCACTCACAGCTTCTCTCTCTCTCTCTCAATCACTCACAGCTTCTCTCTCTCTGTCACTCACAGCTTCTCTCTCTCTCACTCACAGCTTCTCTTTCTCTCTCTCTCTCACTCACAGCTTCTCATTCTCTCTCTCTCTCTCTCACTCACAGCTTCTCTTTCTCTCTCACACACAGACAGCTTCTCTTCCTCACTCAGCTTCTCTTTCTCTCTCTCACTCACAGCTTCTCTTTCTCTCTCTCTCACTCACAGCTTCTCTTTCTCTCTCTCTCACTCACAGCTTCTCTCTCACTCTCTCTCACTCACTCACAGCTTATCTCTCTCTCTCACTCACAGCTTCTCTTTCTCTCTCTCTCTCTCACAGCTTCTCTTTCTCTCTCTCTCACTCACAGCTTCTCTTTCTCTCTCTCACACAGCTCCTATTTCTCTCTCTCTCACACAGAGTTTCTTTCTCTCTCTCTCACAGCTTCTCTCTCACTCACAGCTTCTCTCTCTCTTTCTCACAGCTACTCTTTCTCTCTCTCTCTTTCACTCTCAGCTTCTCTTTCGCTCTCGCTCTCTCACTCACAGCTTCTCTTTCTCTCTCTCTCACTCACAGCTTCTCTTTCTCTCTCTCATTCTCACTCAGATTCTCTTTCTCTCTCTCTCTCACTCACAGCTTCTCTTTCTCTGTCTCACTCACAGCTTCTCTTTCCCTCTCTCTCTCACTCACAGCTTCTCTTTCGCTCTCTCTCTATCACTGTCACAGCATCTCTCTCTCACACACACACTCTCACTCACAGCTTCTCTTTCTCTCTCTCTCTCTCACTCACAGCTTCTCTTTCTCTCTCTCTCTCACTCACAGCTTCTCTTTATCTCTCTCTCACACTCACAGCTTCTCTTTCTCTCTCTCTCTCTCACTCACAGCTTCTCTTTCTCTTTCTCTCTCTCACTCACATCTTCTCTCTCTCTTTCTCACTCACAGCTTCTCTCTCTCTCTCACTCACAGCTTCTCTCTCTCTCTCTCGCTCACAGCTTCTCTTTCTCTCTCTCTCTAACTCACAGCTTCTCTTTATATCTCTCTCACTCACAGCTTCTCTTTCTCACTCTCTCTCACTCACAGCTTCTCTTTCTCTCTCTCGCACTCACAGCTTCTCTCTCACTCTCTCTCACTCACTCACAGCTTATCTCTCTCTCTCACTCACAGCTTCTCTTTCTCTCTCTCTCTCACTCACAGCTTCTCTTTCTCTCTCTCTCTCACAGCTTTTCTTTCTCTCTCTCTCTCACTCACTCACAGCTTATCTCTCTCTCTCACTCACAGCTTCTCTTTCTCTCTCTCTGTCACTCACAGCTTCTCTTTCTCTTTCTCTCTCTCAATCACATCTTCTCTCTCTCTCACTCACAGCTTCTCTCTCTCACTCACACACAGCTTCACTTTCTTTCTCTCTCTCTCACAGCTTCTCTTTCTCTTTCTCTTTCTCTCTCTATCTCACAGCATCTCTCTCTCTCACTCACAGCTTCTCTTTCACTCTCTCTCTCTCACTCACAGCTTCTCTTTCTCTGTCTCTAACTCACAGCTTCTCTTTATCTCTATCTCACTCACAGCTTCTCTTTCTCTCTCTCTCGCACAGCTTCTCTTTCTCTCTCTCACTCACAACTTCTCTCTCGCTCTCTCTCACTCACTCACAGCTTCTCTCTCTCTCACACAGCTTCTCTTTCTCTCTCTCTCTCTCACTCAGAGCTTCTCTTTCTCTCTCTCTCTCACTCACAGCTTCTCTTTCTCTCTCTCTCTCACTCACAGCTTGTCTTTCTCTCTCTCACACGCACAGCTTCTCTTTCTCACTCAGCTTCTCTTTCTCTCTCTCACTCACAGCTTCTCTTTCTCTCTCTCTCTCACTCACAGCTTCTCTTTCTCTCTCTCTCACTCACAGCTTCTCTCTCACTCTCTCTCTCTCACTCACAGCTTCTCTTTCTCTCTCTCTCTCACAGCTTCTCTTTCTCTCTCTCACGCACAGCTTCTCTTTCTCTCAATCTCACTCACATCTTCTCTTTCTCTCTCTCTCTCTCTCTCTCACTCACAGCTTCTCTCTCTCTCACTCACAGCTTCACTTTCTCTCTCTCACTCACTCACAGCTTCTCTTTCTCTTTCTCTCTCTAACTCACAGCTTCTATTTATCTCTCTCTCTCACTCACAGCTTCTCTTTCTCTCTCTCTCTCACTCACAGCTTCTCCTTCTCTCTCTCTCACTCACATCTCCTCTCTCTCTATCTCTATCTCTCACTCACAGCTTCTCTCTCTCTCTCTCTTACTCACTCTCACTCACAGCTTCTCTTTCTCTCACACACACACTCACAGTTTCTCTCTCTCACTCACTCACAGCTTCTCTCTCTCTCTCTCAATCACTCACAGCTTCTCTCTCTCTGTCACTCACAGCTTCTCTCTCTCTCACTCACAGCTTCTCTTTCTCTCTCTCTCTCACTCACAGCTTCTCATTCTCTCTCTCTCTCTCTCACTCACAGCTTCTCTTTCTCTCTCACACACAGACAGCTTCTCTTCCTCACTCAGCTTCTCTTTCTCTCTCTCACTCACAGCTTCTCTTTCTCTCTCTCTCACTCACAGCTTCTCTTTCTCTCTCTCTCACTCACAGCTTCTCTCTCACTCTCTCTCACTCACTCACAGCTTATCTCTCTCTCTCACTCACAGCTTCTCTTTCTCTCTCTCTCTCTCACAGCTTCTCTTTCTCTCTCTCTCACTCACAGCTTCTCTTTCTCTCTCTCACACAGCTCCTATTTCTCTCTCTCTCACACAGAGTTTCTTTCTCTCTCTCTCACAGCTTCTCTCTCACTCACAGCTTCTCTCTCTCTTTCTCACAGCTACTCTTTCTCTCTCTCTCTTTCACTCTCAGCTTCTCTTTCGCTCTCGCTCTCTCACTCACAGCTTCTCTTTCTCTCTCTCTCACTCACAGCTTCTCTTTCTCTCTCTCATTCTCACTCAGATTCTCTTTCTCTCTCTCTCTCACTCACAGCTTCTCTTTCTCTGTCTCACTCACAGCTTCTCTTTCCCTCTCTCTCTCACTCACAGCTTCTCTTTCGCTCTCTCTCTATCACTGTCACAGCATCTCTCTCTCACACACACACTCTCACTCACAGCTTCTCTTTCTCTCTCTCTCTCTCACTCACAGCTTCTCTTTCTCTCTCTCTCTCACTCACAGCTTCTCTTTATCTCTCTCTCACACTCACAGCTTCTCTTTCTCTCTCTCTCTCTCACTCACAGCTTCTCTTTCTCTTTCTCTCTCTCACTCACATCTTCTCTCTCTCTTTCTCACTCACAGCTTCTCTCTCTCTCTCACTCACAGCTTCTCTCTCTCTCTCTCGCTCACAGCTTCTCTTTCTCTCTCTCTCTAACTCACAGCTTCTCTTTATATCTCTCTCACTCACAGCTTCTCTTTCTCACTCTCTCTCACTCACAGCTTCTCTTTCTCTCTCTCGCACTCACAGCTTCTCTCTCACTCTCTCTCACTCACTCACAGCTTATCTCTCTCTCTCACTCACAGCTTCTCTTTCTCTCTCTCTCTCACTCACAGCTTCTCTTTCTCTCTCTCTCACAGCTTTTCTTTCTCTCTCTCTCTCACGCACAGCTTCTCTTTCTTTCTCTCTCTCTCACTCACATCTTCTCTTTCTCTCTCTCTCTCTCTCACTCACAGCTTCTCTCTCTCTCTCACTCACAGCTTCACTTTCTCTCTCTCACTCACTCACAGCTTCTCTTTCTCTTTCTCTCTCTAACTCACAGCTTCTATTTATCTCTCTCTCTCTCTCACAGCTTCTCTTTCTCTCTCTCTCTCACTCACAGCTTCTCCTTCTCTCTCTCTCACTCACATCTCCTCTCTCTCTCCCTATCTCTCACTCACAGCTTCTCTCTCTCTCTCTCTTACTCACTCTCACGCACAGCTTCTCTTTCTCTCAATCACTCACAGCTTCTCTCTCTCTGTCACTCACAGCTTCTCTCTCACACACACTCACAGTTTCTCTCTCTCTCTCACTCACAGCTTCTCTCTCTCTCAATCACTCACAGCTTCTCTCTCTCTGTCACTCACAGCTTCTCTCTCTCTCACTCACAGCTTCTCTTTCTCTCTCTCACACTCACAGCTTCTCTTTCTCCCTCTCTCTCTCACTCACAGCTTCTCTCTCTCACTCAGAGCTTCTCTTTATTTCTCTCTCTCTCACTCACAGCTTCTCTCTCTCTCACACACACAGCTTCTCTCTCACTCACTCACTCACAGCTTCTCTTTTTCTCTCTCTCTCACTCACAGCTTTTTTTTCTCTCTCTCTCACTCACAGCTTCTCTTTATCTCTCTCTCACTCACATCTTCTCTCTCTCTCTCACTCACAGCTTCTCTCTCTCTCACTCACAGCTTCTCTTTCTCTCTCTCTCTCACAGCTTCTCTTTCTCTCTGTGTGTGTCACTCACAGCTCTCTCTCTTTCTCTCTCACTCACAGCTTCTCTTTCTCTCTCTCTCTCGCACTCACAGCTTCTCTTTCTCTCTCTCACTCACAGCTTCTCTTTCTCTCTCTCACACACAGCTTCTCTATCTCTCTCACTCACTCTCTCTCACAGAGTTTCTTTCTCTCTCTCACACAGCTTCTCTCTCTCACTCACAACTTCTCTCTCTCTTACTCACAGCTACTCTTTCTCTCTCTCTCGCACTTTCATCTTTTCTTTCGTTCTCTCTCTCTCTCACTCACAGCTTCTCTTTCTCTCTCTCACTCACAGCTTCTCTTTCTCTCTCTCTTTCTCACTCAGCTTCTCTTTCTCTCTCTCTTACTCACAGCTTCTCTTTCTCTCTCACTCACAGCTTCTCTTTCTCTCTCTCTGTCACTCACAGCTTCTCTTTCTCTTTCTCTCTCTCAATCACATCTTCTCTCTCTCTCACTCACAGCTTCTCTCTCTCACTCACTCACAGCTTCACTTTCTTTCTCTCTCTCTCTCACAGCTTCTCTTTCTCTTTCTCTTTCTCTCTCTATCTCACAGCATCTCTCTCTCTCACTCACAGCTTCTCTTTCACTCTCTCTCTCTCACTCACAGCTTCTCTTACTCTGTCTCTAACTCACAGCTTCTCTTTATCTCTATCTCTATCTCACTCACAGCTTCTCTTTCTCTCTCTCTCGCACAGCTTCTCTTTCTCTCTCTCACTCACAACTTCTCTCTCGCTCTCTCTCACTCACTCACAGCTTCTCTCTCTCTCTCTCACAGCTTCTCTTTCTCTCTCTCTCTCTCACTCACAGCTTCTCTTTCTCTCTCTCTCTCACTCACAGCTTCTCTTTCTCTCTCTCTCACTCACAGCTTCTCTTTCTCTCTCACACACGCACAGCTTCTCTTTCTCACTCAGCTTCTCTTTCTCTCTCTCACTCACAGCTTCTCTTTCTCTCTCTCTCTCACTCACAGCTTCTCTCTCTCTCTCTCTCACTCACAGCTTCTCTCTCACTCTCTCTCACTCACTCACAGCTTATCTCTCTCTCACTCACAGCTTCTCTTTCTCTCTCTCTCACTCACAGCTTCTCTCTCTCTCTCTCTCACACAGCTTCTCTTTCTCTCTCTCATGCACAGCTTCTCTTTCTCTCAATCTCACTCACATCTTCTCTCTCTCTCTCTCTCTCTCTCTCTCTCTCTCACTCACAGCTTCTCTCTCTCTCTCACTCACAGCTTCACTTTCTCTCTCTCACTCACTCACAGCTTCTCTTTCTCTTTCTCTCTCTAACTCACAGCTTCTATTTATCTCTCTCTCTCACTCACAGCTTCTCTTTCTCTCTCTCTCTCACTCACAGCTTCTCCTTCTCTCTCTCTCACTCACATCTCCTCTCTCTCTATCTATATCTCTCACTCACAGCTTCTCTCTCTCTCTCTTACTCACTCTCACTCACAGCTTCTCTTTCTCTCACACACACACTCACAGTTTCTCTCTCTCTCTCACTCACAGCTTCTCTCTCTCTCAATCACTCACAGCTTCACTCTCTGTCACTCACAGCTTCTCTCTCTCTCACTCACAGCTTCTCTTTCTCTCTCTCTCTCACTCACAGCTTCTAATTCTCTCTCTCTCTCACAGACAGCTTCTCTTTCTCTCTCTCACACGCACAGCTTCTCTTTCTCACTCAGCTTCTCTTTCTCTCTCTCACACACAGCTTCTCTTTCTCTCTCTCTCTCACTCACAGCTTCTCTTTCTCTCTCTCTCACTCACAGCTTCTCTCTCACTCTCTCTCACTCACTCACAGCTTATCTCTCTCTCTCACTCACAGCTTCTCTTTCTCTCTCTCTATCTCACTCACAGCTTCTCTTTCTCTCTCTCTCTCTCACAGCTTCTCTTTCTCTCTCTCTCTCATGCACAGCTTCTCTTTCTCTCAATCTCACTCACAGCTTCTCTTTCTCTCTCTCTCGCACAGCTTCTCTCTCGGTCTCTCTCACACTCACAGCTTCTCTCTCTCTCTCACACAGCTTCTCTTTCTCTCTCTCTCTCTCACTCACAGCTTCTCTTTCTCTCTCTCTCTCACTCACAGCTTCTCTTTCTCTCTCTCTCACTCACAGCTTCTCTTTCTCTCTCTCACACGCACAGCTTCTCTTTCTCACTCAGCTTCTCTTTCCCTCTCTCACTCACAGCTTCTGTTTCTCTCTCTCTCTCACTCACAGCTTCTCTTTCCCTCTCTCTCACTCACAGCTTCTCTCTCACTCTCTCTCACTCACTCACAGCTTATCTCTCTCTCACTCACAGCTTCTCTTTCTCTCTCTCTCACTCACAGCTTCTCTTTCTCTCTCTCTCTCACAGCTTCTCTTTCTCTCTCTCACGCACAGCTTCTCTTTCTCTCAATCTCACTCACAACTTCTCTTTCTCTCTCTCTCTCTCTCTCACTCACAGCTTCTCTCTCTCTCTCACTCACAGCTTCACTTTCTCTCTCTCTCTCTCACAGCTTCTCTTTCTCTCTCTCTCTCACTCACAGCTTCTCCTTCTCTCTCTCACTCACATCTCCTCTCTCTCTATCTCTATCTCTCACTCACAACTTCTCTCTCTCTCTCTTACTCACTCTCACTCACAGCTTCTCTTTCTCTCACACACACACTCACAGTTTCTCTCTCTCTCTCTCTCACAGCTTCTCTCTCTCTCTCTCACAGCTTCTCTCTCTCTGTCACTCACAGCTTCTCTCTCTCTCACTCACAGCTTCTCTTTCTCTCTCTCTCTCACTCACAGCTTCTCATTCTCTCTCTCTCTCTCACTCACAGCTTCTCTTTCTCTCTCTCACACACACAGCTTCTCTTCCTCAGTCAGCTTCTCTTTCTCTCTCTCACTCACAGCTTCTCTTTCTCTCTCTCTCTCTCTCACTCACAGCTTCTCTTTCTCTCTCTCACTCACAGCTTCTCTCTCACTCTCTCTCACTCACTCACAGCTTATCTCTCTCTCTCACTCACAGCTTCTCTTTCTCTCTCTCTCTCTCACTCACAGCTTCTCTTTCTCTCTCTCTCTCTCACAGCTTCTCTTTCTCTCTCTCTCACTCACAGCTTCTCTTTCTCTCTCTCACACAGCTCCTATTTCTCTCTCACACACATAGAGTTTCTTTCTCTCTCTCTCACAGCTTCTCTCTCTCTCATTCACAGCTTCTCTCTCTCTTTCTCACATCTACTCTTTCTCTCTCTCTCTTTCACGCTCAGCTTCTCTTTCGCTCTCGCTCTCTCACTCACAGCTTCTCTTTCTCTCTCTCTCACTCACAGCTTCTCTTTCTCTCTCTCATTCTCACTCAGATTCTCTTTCTCTCTCTCTCTCACTCACAGCTTCTCTTTCTCTCTCTCACTCACAGCTTCTCTTTCCCTCTCTCTCTCACTCACAGCTTCTCTTTCGCTCTCTCTCTATCACAGTCACAGCATCTCTCTCTCACACACACACTGTCACTCACAGCTTCTCTTTCTCTCTCTCTCTCTCACTCACAGCTTCTCTTTCTCTCTCTCTCACTCACAGCTTCTCTTTATCTCTCTCACACTCACAGCTTCTCTTTCTCTCTCTCTCACAGCTTCTTTTTCTCTTTCTCTCTCTCACTCACATCTTCTCTCTCTCTTTCTCACTCACAGCTTCTCTCTCTCTCACACTCACAGCTTCTCTTTCTCTGTCTCTCTCTAACTCACAGCTTCTCTTTATATCTCTCTCACTCACAGCTTCTCTTTCTCTCTCTCTCTCACTCACAGCTTCTCTTTCTCTCTCTCTCACTCACAGCTTCTCTCTCACTCTCTCTCACTCACTCACAGCTTATCTCTCTCTCTCACTCACAGCTTCTCTTTCTCTCTCTCTCTCACTCACAGCTTCTCTTTCTCTCTCTCTCTCTCAGCTTTTCTTTTTCTCTCTCTCTCACGCACAGCTTCTCTTTCTTTCTCTCTCTCTCACTCACATCTTCTCTTTCTCTCTCTCTCTCTCACTCACAGCTTCTCTCTCTCTCACTCACAGCTTCACTTTCTCTCTCTCACTCACTCACAGCTTCTCTTTCTCTTTCTCTCTCTAACTCACAGCTTCTATTTATCTCTCTCTCTCACTCACAGCTTCTCTTTCTCTCTCTCTCACTCACAGCTTCTCCTTCTCTCTCTCTCACTCACATCTCCTCTCTCTCTCTCTATCTCTCACTCACAGCTTCTCTCTCTCTCTCTTACTCACTCTCACTCACAGCTTCTCTTTCTCTCACACACACACTCACAGTTTCTCTCTCTCTCTCACTCACAGCTTCTCTCTCTCTCAAAATCACTCACAGCTTCTCTCTCTCTGTCACTCACAGCTTATCTCTCTCACTCACAGCTTCTCTTTCTCTCTCTCTCACTCACAGCTTCTCTTTCTCCCTCTCTCTCTCACTCACAGCTTCTCTCTCTCACTCAGAGCTTCTCTTTATTTCTCTCTCTCTCACTCACAGCATCTCTCTCTCACACACACAGCTTCTCTCTCTCTCACTCACTCACAGCTTCTCTTTCTCTCTCTCTCTCTCACTCACAGCTTTTTTCTCTCTCTCTCACTCACAGCTTTTTTCTCTCTCTCTCACTCACAGCTTCTCTTTATCTCTCTCTCACTCACATCTTCTCTCTCTCTCTCACTCACAGCTTCTCTCTCTCTCACTCACAGCTTCTCTTTCTCTCACACACACAGCTTCTCTTTCTCTCTCTCTCTGTCACTCACAGGTCTCTCTCTTTCTCTCTCACTCACAGCTTCTCTTTCTCTCTCTCTCTCGCACTCACAGCTTCTCTTTCTCTCTCTCACTCACAGCTTCTCTTTCTCTCTCACACACACACAGCTTCTCTTTCTCTCTCACTCACTCTCTCTCACAGAGTTTCTTTCTCTCTCACACAGCTTTTCTCTCTCACTCACAACTTCTCTCTCTCTTACTCACAGCTACTCTTTCTCTCTCTCTCGCACTTTCATCTTTTCTTTTGCTCTCTCTCTCTCACTCACAGCTTCTCTTTCTCTCTCTCTCACTCACAGCTTCTCTTTCTCTCTCTCTTTCTCACTCAGCTTCTCTTTCTCTCTCTCTTACTCACAGCTTCTCTTTCTCTCTCACTCACAGCTTCTCTTTCTCTCTCTCTGTCACTCACAGCTTCTCTTTCTCTTTCTCTCTCTCAATCACATCTTCTCTCTCTCTCACTCACAGCTTCTCTCTCTCACTCACTCACAGCTTCACTTTCTTTCTCTCTCTCTCTCACAGCTTCTCTTTCGCTTTCTCTTTCTCTCTCTATCTCACAGCATCTCTCTCTCTCACAGCTTCTCTTTCACTCTCTCTCTCTCACTCACAGCTTCTTTTTCTCCGTCTCTAACTCACAGCTTCTCTTTATCTCTATCTCACTCACAGCTTCTCTTTCTCTCTCTCTCGCACAGCTTCTCTTTCTCTCTCTCACTCACAACTTCTCTCTCGCTCTCTCTCACTCACTCACAGCTTCTCTCTCTCTCTCACAGCTTCTCTTTCTCTCTCTCTCTCTCTCACTCACAGCTTCTCTTTCTCTCTCTCTGTCACTCACAGCTTCTCTTTCTCTCTCTCTCTCACTCACAGCTTCTCTTTCTCTCTCTCACACGCACAGCTTCTCTTTCTCTCTCTCTCTCACTCACAGCTTCTCTTTCTCTCTCTCTCACTCACAGCTTCTCTCTCACTCTCTCTCACTCACTCACAGCTTATCTCTCTCTCACTCACAGCTTCTCTTTCTCTCTCTCTCACTCACAGCTTCTCTTTCTCTCTCTCTCACAGCTTCTCTTTCTCTCTCTCACGTACAGCTTCTCTTTCTCTCAATCTCACTCACATCTTCTCTTTCTCTCTCTCTCTCTCTCACTCACAGCTTCTCTCTCTCTCTCACTCACAGCTTCACTTTCTCTCTCTCACTCACTCACAGCTTCTCTTTCTCTTTCTCTCTCTAACTCACAGCTTCTATTTATCTCTCTCTCTCACTCACAGCTTCTCTTTCTCTCTCTCTCTCACTCACAGCTTCTCCTTCTCTCTCTCTCACTCACATCTCCTCTCTCTCTATCTCTATCTCTCACTCACAGCTTCTCTCTCTCTCTCTTACTCACTCTCACTCACAGCTTCTCTTTCTCTCACACACACACTCACAGTTTCTCTCTCTCTCTCACTCACAGCTTCTCTCTCTCTCTCAATCACTCACAGCTTCTCTCTCTCTGTCACTCACAGCTTCTCTCTCTCTCACTCACAGCTTCTCTTTCTCTCTCTCTCTCTCACTCACAGCTTCTCATTCTCTCTCTCTCTCTCACTCACAGCTTCTCTTTCTCTCTCTCACACGCACAGCTTCTCTTTCTCACTCAGCTTCTCTTTCTCTCTCTCACTCACAGCTTCTCTTTCTCTCTCTCACTCAAAGCTTCTCTTTCTCTCTCTCTCACTCACAGCTTCTCTCTCACTCTCTCTCACTCACTCACAGCTTATCTCTCTCTCACACTCACAGCTTCTCTTTCTCTCTCTCTCTCTCACTCACAGCTTCTCTTTCTCTCTCTCTCTCACAGCTTCTCTTTCTCTCTCTCTCTCACGCACAGCTTCTCTTTCTCTCAATCTCACTCACATCTTCTCTTTCTCTCTCTCTCTCTCACTCACAGCTTCTCTCTCTCTCTCACTCACAGCTTCACTTTCTCTCTCTCACTCACTCACAGCTTCTCTTTCTCTTTCTCTCTCTAACTCACAGCTTCTATTTATCTCTCTCTCTCACTCACAGCTTCTCTTTCTCTCTCTCTCTCACTCACAGCTTTTCCTTCTCTCTCTCACTCACATCTCCTCTCTCTCTCTCTATCTCTCACTCACAGCTTCTCTTTCTCTCTCTCTGTCACTCACAGCTTCTCTTTCTCTTTCTCTCTCTCAATCACATCTTCTCTCTCTCACTCACAGCTTCTCTCTCTCACTCACTCACAGCTTCACTTTCTTTCTCTCTCTCTCACACAGCTTCTCTTTCTCTTTCTCTTTCTCTCTCTATCTCACAGCATCTCTCTCTCTCACTCACAACTTCTCTTTCACTCTCTCTCTCTCACTCACATCTTCTCTTACTCTGTCTCTAACTCACAGCTTCTCTTTATCTCTCTCTCTCACTCACAGCTTCTCTTTCTCTCTCTCTCACTCACAGCTTCTCCTTCTCTCTCTCTCACTCACATCTCCTCTCTCTCTCTATCTCTCACTCACAGCTTCTCTCTCTCTCTCTTACTCACTCTCACTCACAGCTTCTCTTTCTCTCACACACACACTCACAGTTTCTCTCTCTCTCTCACTCACAGCTTCTCTCTCTCTCTCAATCACTCACAGCTTCTCTCTCTCTGTCACTCACAGCTTCTCTCTCTCACTCACAGCTTCTCTTTCTCTCTCTCTCACTCACAGCTTCTCTTTCTCCCTCTCTCTCTCACTCACAGCTTCTCTCTCTCACTCAGAGCTTCTCTTTATTTCTCTCTCTCTCACTCACAGCATCTCTCTCTCACACACACAGCTTCTCTCTCTCACTCACTCACAGCTTCTCTTTCTCTCTCTCTCTCTCACTCACAGCTTTTTTCTCTCTCTCTCACTCACAGCTTCTCTTTATCTCCCTCTCACTCACATCTTCTCTCTCTCTCTCACTCACAGCTTCTCTCTCTCCCACTCACAGCTTCTCTTTCTCTCTCTCACACAGCTTCTCTTTCTCTCTCTCTCTGTCACTCACAGGTCTCTCTCTTTCTCTCTCACTCACAGCTTCTCTTTCTCTCTCTCTCGCACTCACAGCTTCTCTTTCTCTCTCTCACTCACAGCTTCTCTTTCTCTCTCACACACACACAGCTTCTCTTTCTCTCTCTCTTACTCACAGCTTCTCTTTCTCTCTCACTCACAGCTTCTCTTTCTCTCTCTCTGTCACTCACAGCTTCTCTTTCTCTTTCTCTCTCTCAATCACATCTTCTCTCTCTCTCACTCACAGCTTCTCTCTCTCACTCACTCACAGCTTCACTTTCTTTCTCTCTCTCTCTCACAGCTTCTCTTTCGCTTTCTCTCTCTATCTCACAGCATCTCTCTCTCTCACTCACAGCTTCTCTTTCACTCTCTCTCTCTCACTCACAGCTTCTCTTTCTCTGTCTCTAACTCACAGCTTCTCTTTATCTCTATCTCACTCACAGCTTCTCTTTCTCTCTCTCTCGCACAGCTTCTCTTACTCTCTCTCACTCACAACTTCTCTCTCGCTCTCTCTCACTCACTCACAGCTTCTCTCTCTCTCTCTCACAGCTTCTCTTTCTCTCTCTCTCTCTCTCTCTCACTCACAGCTTCTCTTTCTCTCTCTCTGTCACTCACAGCTTCTCTTTCTCTCTCTCTCTCACTCACAGCTTCTCTTTCTCTCTCTTACACGCACAGCTTCTCTTTCTCTCTCTCTCTCACTCACAGCTTCTCTTTCTCTCTCTCTCACTCACAGCTTCTCTCTCACTCTCTCTCACTCACTCACAGCTTATCTCTCTCTCACTCACAGCTTCTCTTTCTCTCTCTCTCACTCACAGCTTCTCTTTCTCTCTCTCTCACAGCTTCTCTTTCTCTCTCTCACGTACAGCTTCTCTTTCTCTCAATCTCACTCACATCTTCTCTTTCTCTCTCTCTCTCTCTCACTCACAGCTTCTCTCTCTCTCACTCACAGCTTCACTTTCTCTCTCTCACTCACTCACAGCTTCTCTTTCTCTTTCTCTCTCTAACTCACAGCTTCTATTTATCTCTCTCTCTCACTCACAGCTTCTCTTTCTCTCTCTCTCTCACTCACAGCTTCTCCTTCTCTCTCTCTCACTCACATCTCCTCTCTCTCTATCTCTATCTCTCACTCACAGCTTCTCTCTCTCTCTCTTACTCACTCTCACTCACAGCTTCTCTTTCTCTCACACACACACTCACAGTTTCTCTCTCTCTCTCACTCACAGCTTCTCTCTCTCTCTCAATCACTCACAGCTTCTCTCTCTCTGTCACTCACAGCTTCTCTCTCTCTCACTCACAGCTTCTCTTTCTCTCTCTCTCTCACTCACAGCTTCTCATTCTCTCTCTCTCTCTCACTCACAGCTTCTCTTTCTCTCTCTCACACGCACAGCCTCTCTTTCTCACTCAGCTTCTCTTTCTCTCTCTCACTCACAGCTTCTCTTTCTCTCTCTCACTCACAGCTTCTCTTTCTCTCTCTCTCACTCACAGCTTCTCTCTCACTCTCTCTCACTCACTCACAGCTTATCTCTCTCTCTCACTCACAGCTTCTCTTTCTCTCTCTCTCTCTCACTCACAGCTTCTCTTTCTCTCTCTCTCTCACAGCTTCTCTTTCTCTCTCTCTCTCACGCACAGCTTCTCTTTCTCTCAATCTCACTCACATCTTCTCTTTCTCTCTCTCTCTCTCACTCACAGCTTCTCTCTCTCTCTCACTCACAGCTTCACTTTCTCTCTCCCACTCACTCACAGCTTCTCTTTCTCTTTCTCTCTCTAACTCACAGCTTCTATTTATCTCTCTCTCTCACTCACAGCTTCTCTTTCTCTCTCTCTCTCACTCACAGCTTTTCCTTCTCTCTCTCTCACTCACATCTCCTCTCTCTCTCTCTATCTCTCACTCACAGCTTCTCTCTCTCTCTCTTACTCACTCTCACTCACAGCTTCTCTTTCTCTCACACACACACTCACAGTTTCTCTCTCTCTCACTCACAGCTTCTCTCTCTCTCTCTCAATCACTCACAGCTTCTCTCTCTCTGTCACTCACAGCTTCTCTCTCTCTCACTCACAGCTTCTCTTTCTCTCTCTCACTCACTCACAGCTTCTCATTCTCTCTCTCTCTCTCACTCACAGCTTCTCTTTCTCTCTCTCACACGCACAGCTTCTCTTTCTCACTCAGCTTCTCTTTCTCTCTCTCACTCACAGCTTCTCTTTCTCTCTCTCTCTCACTCACAGCTTCTCTTTCTCTCTCTCTCACTCACAGCTTCTCTCTCACTCTCTCTCACTCACTCACAGCTTATCTCTCTCTCTCACTCACAGCTTCTCTTTCTCTCTCTCTCTCTCACTCACAGCTTCTCTCTCTCTCTCTCTCTCACAGCTTCTCTTTCTCTCTCTCTCTCACGCACAGCTTCTCTTTCTCTCAATCTCACTCACAGCTTCTCTTTCTCTCTCTCTCGCACAGCTTCTCTTTCTCTCTCTCTCTCACAGCTTCTCTTTCTCTTTCTCTTTCTCTCTCTATCTCACAGCATCTCTCTCTCTCACTCACAGCTTCTCTTTCTCTCTCTCTCTCTCACTCACAGCTTCTCTTTCTCTCTCTCTCTCTCACAGCTTCTCTTTCTCTCTCTCTCTCACGCACAGCTTCTCTTTCTCTCAATCTCACTCACAGCTTCTCTTTCTCTCTCTCTCACAGCTTCTCTTTCTCTCTCTCTCTCTCACTCACAGCTTCTCTTTCTCTCTCTCTCTCACTCACAGCTTCTCTTTCTCTCTCTCTCTCACTCACAGCTTCTCTTTGTCTCTCTCACACGCACAGCTTCTCTTTCTCACTCAGCTTCTCTTTCTCTCTCTCACTCACAGCTTCTCTTTCTCTCTCTCTCTCACTCACAGCTTCTCTTTCTCTCTCTCTCACTCACAGCTTCTCTCACTCTCTCTCACTCACTCACAGCTTATCTCTCTCTCACTCACAGCTTCTCTTTCTCTCTCTCTCACTCACAGCTTCTCTTTCTCTCTCTCTCACAGCTTCTCTTTCTCTCTCTCACGCACAGCTTCTCTTTCTCTCAATCTCACTCACCTCTTTCTCTCTCTCTCTCTCTCTCTCACTCACAGCTTCTCTCTCTCTCTCACTCACAGCTTCACTTTCTCTCTCTCACTCACTCACAGCTTCTCTTTCTCTCTCTCTCTCTCACTCACAGCTTCTCTTTCTCTCTCTCTCTCTCACTCACAGCTTCTCTTTCTCATTCTCTCTCTCACTCACATCTTCTCTCTCTCTCTCTCACTCACAGCTTCTCTCTCTCTCACTCACTCACAGCTTCTCTTTCTCTCTCTCTCTCACTCACAGCTTCTCTCTCTCTCACACACACACTCACAGCTTCTCTTTCTCTCTCTCTCACTCACTCACAGCTTCTCTTTCTCTCTCTCTCACTCACAGCTTCTCTTTCTCCCTCTCTCTCTCACTCACAGCTCTCTCTCACTCAGAGCTTCTCTTTATTTCTCTCTCTCTCACTCACAGCTTCTCTCTCTCTCACACACACAGCTTCTCTCTCTCTCACTCACTCACAGCTTCTCTTTCTCTCTCTCTCTCTCACTCACAGCTTTTTTTCTCTCTCTCTCACTCACAGCTTCTCTTTCTCTCTCTCACTCACATCTTCTCTCTCTCTCTCACTCACAGCTTCTCTCTCTCTCACTCACAGCTTCTCTTTCTCTCTCTCTCTCACAGCTTCTCTTTCTCTCTCTCTGTCACTCACAGCTCTCTCTCTTTCTCTCTCACTCACAGCTTCTCTTTCTCTCTCTCTCTCGCACTCACAGCTTCTCTTTCTCTTTCTCTCTCTCAATCACATCTTCTCTCTCTCTCACTCACAGCTTCTCTCTCTCACTCACTCACAGCTTCACTTTCTTTCTCTCTCTCTCACACAGCTTCTCTTTCGCTTTCGCTTTCTCTCTCTATCTCACAGCATCTCTCTCTCTCACTCACAGCTTCTCTTTCACTCTCTCTCTCACTCACAGCTTCTCTTTCTCTGTCTCTAACTCACAGCTTCTCTTTATCTCTATCTCACTCACAGCTTCTCTTTCTCTCTCTCTCGCACAGCTTCTCTTTCTCTCTCTCACTCACAACTTCTCTCTCGCTCTCTCTCACTCACTCACAGCTTCTCTCTCTCTCTCTCACAGCTTCTCTTTCTCTCTCTCTCACTCACAGCTTCTCTTTCTCTCTCTCTGTCACTCACAGCTTCTCTTTCTCTCTCTCTCTCACTCACAGCTTCTCTTTCTCTCTCTCACACGCACAGCTTCTCTTTCTCTCTCTCTCTCACTCACAGCTTCTCTTTCTCTCTCTCTCACTCACAGCTTCTCTCTCACTCTCTCTCACTCACTCACAGCTTATCTCTCTCTCACTCACAGCTTCTCTTTCTCTCTCTCTCACTCACAGCTTCTCTTTCTCTCTCTCTCACAGCTTCTCTTTCTCTCTCTCACGTACAGCTTCTCTTTCTCTCAATCTCACTCACATCTTCTCTTTCTCTCTCTCTCTCACTCACAGCTTCTCTCTCTCTCTCACTCACAGCTTCACTTTCTCTCTCTCACTCACTCACAGCTTCTCTTTCTCTTTCTCTCTCTAACTCACAGCTTCTATTTATCTCTCTCTCTCACTCACAGCTTCTCTTTCTCTCTCTCTCTCACTCACAGCTTCTCCTTCTCTCTCTCTCACTCACATCTCCTCTCTCTCTATCTCTATCTCTCACTCACAGCTTCTCTCTCTCTCTCTTACTCACTCTCACTCACAGCTTCTCTTTCTCTCACACACACACTCACAGTTTCTCTCTCTCTCTCACTCACAGCTTCTCTCTCTCTCTCAATCACTCACAGCTTCTCTCTCTCTGTCACTCACAGCTTCTCTCTCTCTCACTCACAGCTTCTCTTTCTCTCTCTCTCTCTCACTCACAGCTTCTCATTCTCTCTCTCTCTCACTCACAGCTTCTCTTTCTCTCTCTCACACGCACAGCTTCTCTTTCTCACTCAGCTTCTCTTTCTCTCTCTCACTCACAGCTTCTCTTTCTCTCTCTCACTCACAGCTTCTCTTTCTCTCTCTCTCACTCACAGCTTCTCTCTCACTCTCTCTCACTCACTCACAGCTTATCTCTCTCTCACACTCACAGCTTCTCTTTCTCTCTCTCTCTCTCACTCACAGCTTCTCTTTCTCTCTCTCTCTCACAGCTTCTCTTTCTCTCTCTCTCTCACGCACAGCTTCTCTTTCTCTCAATCTCACTCACATCTTCTCTTTCTCTCTCTCTCTCTCACTCACAGCTTCTCTCTCTCTCTCACTCACAGCTTCACTTTCTCTCTCTCACTCACTCACAGCTTCTCTTTCTCTTTCTCTCTCTAACTCACAGCTTCTATTTATCTCTCTCTCTCACTCACAGCTTCTCTTTCTCTCTCTCTCTCACTCACAGCTTTTCCTTCTCTCTCTCTCACTCACATCTCCTCTCTCTCTCTCTATCTCTCACTCACAGCTTCTCTCTCTCTTACTCACTCTCACTCACAGCTTCTCTTTCTCTCACACACACACTCACAGTTTCTCTCTCTCTCTCACTCACAGCTTCTCTCTCTCTCTCTCTCAATCACTCACAGCTTCTCTCTCTCTGTCACTCACAGCTTCTCTCTCTCTCACTCACAGCTTCTCTTTCTCTCTCTCACTCACTCACAGCTTCTCATTCTCTCTCTCTCTCTCACTCACAGCTTCTCTTTCTCTCTCTCACACGCACAGCTTCTCTTTCTCACTCAGCTTCTCTTTCTCTCTCTCACTCACAGCTTCTCTTTCTCTCTCTCTCTCACTCACAGCTTCTCTTTCTCTCTCTCTCACTCACAGCTTCTCTCTCACTCTCTCTCACTCACTCACAGCTTATCTCTCTCTCTCACTCACATCTTCTCTTTCTCTCTCTCTCTCTCACTCACAGCTTCTCTTTCTCTCTCTCTCTCTCACAGCTTCTCTTTCTCTCTCTCTCTCACGCACAGCTTCTCTTTCTCTCAATCTCACTCACAGCTTCTCTTTCTCTCACTCTCGCACAGCTTCTCTTTCTCTCTCTCTCTCACAGCTTCTCTTTCTCTTTCTCTTTCTCTCTCTATCTCACAGCATCTCTCTCTCTCACTCACAGCTTCTCTTTCTCTCTCTCTCTCACTCACAGCTTCTCTTTCTCTCTATCTCTCTCACAGCTTCTCTTTCTCTCTCTCTCTCACGCACAGCTTCTCTTTCTCTCAATCTCACTCACAGCTTCTCTTTCTCTCTCTCTCTCACAGCTTCTCTTTCTCTCTCTCTCTCTCACTCACAGCTTCTCTTTCTCTCTCTCTCTCACTCACAGCTTCTCTTTCTCTCTCTCTCTCACTCACAGCTTCTCTTTGTCTCTCTCACACGCACAGCTTCTCTTTCTCACTCAGCTTCTCTTTCTCTCTCTCACTCACAGCTTCTCTTTCTCTCTCTCTCTCACTCACAGCTTCTCTTTCTCTCTCTCTCACTCACAGCTTCTCTCTCACTCTCTCTCACTCACTCACAGCTTATCTCTCTCTCACTCACAGCTTCTCTTTCTCTCTCTCTCACTCACAGCTTCTCTTTCTCTCTCTCTCACAGCTTCTCTTTCTCTCTCTCACACACAGCTTCTCTTTCTCTCAATCTCACTCACCTCTTTCTCTCTCTCTCTCTCTCTCACTCACAGCTTGTCTCTCTCTCTCACTCACAGCTTCACTTTCTCTCTCTCACTCACTCACAGCTTCTCTTTCTCTCTCTCTCTCTCACTCACAGCTTCTCTTTCTCTCTCTCTCTCTCACTCACAGCTTCTCTTTCTCATTCTCTCTCTCACTCACATCTTCTCTCTCTCTCTCTCACTCACAGCTTCTCTCTCTCTCACTCACTCACAGCTTCTCTTTCTCTCTCTCTCTCTCACTCACAGCTTCTCTCTCTCACACACACACACTCACAGCTTCTCTTTCTCTCTCTCTCTCTCACTCACAGCTTCTCTTTCTCTCTCTCTCACTCACAGCTTCTCTTTCTCCCTCTCTCTCTCACTCACAGCTTCTCTCTCTCACTCAGAGCTTCTCTTTATTTCTCCCTCTCTCACTCACAGCTTCTCTCTCTCACACACACACAGCTTCTCTCTCTCTCACTCACTCACAGCTTCTCTTTCTCTCTCTCTCTCTCACTCACAGCATTTTTTCTCTCTCTCTCACTCACAGCTTCTCTTTATCTCTCTCTCACTCACATCTTCTCTCTCTCTCTCTCACTCACAGCTTCTCTCTCTCTCACTCACAGCTTCTCTTTCTCTCTCTCTCTCACAGCTTCTCTTTCTCTCTCTCTCTGTCACTCACAGCTCTCTCTCTTTCTCTCTCACTCACAGCTTCTCTTTCTCTCTCTCTCTCGCACTCACAGCTTCTCTTTCTCTCTCTCACTCACAGCTTCTCTTTCTCTCTCACACACACAGCTTCTCTTTCTCTCTCACTCACTCTCTCTCACAGAGTTTCTTTCTCTCTCTCACACAGCTTCTCTCTCTCACTCACAACTTCTCTCTCTCTTACTCACAGCTACTCTTTCTCTCTCTCTCTCGCACTTTCATCTTTTCTTTCGCTCTCTCTCTCTCACTCACAGCTTCTCTTTCTCTCTCTCTCACTCACAGCTTCTCTTTCTCTCTCTCTTTCTCACTCAGCTTCTCTTTCTCTCTCTCTTACTCACAGCTTCTCTTTCTCTCTCACTCACAGCTTCTCTTTCTCTCTCTCTGTCACTCACAGCTTCTCTTTCTCTTTCTCTCTCTCAATCACATCTTCTCTCTCTCACTCACAGCTTCTCTCTCTCACTCACTCACAGCTTCACTTTCTTTCTCTCTCTCTCACAGCTTCTCTTTCTCTTTCTCTTTCTCTCTCTATCTCACAGCATCTCTCTCTCTCACTCACAGCTTCTCTTTCACTCTCTCTCACTCACTCACAGCTTCTCTTTCTCTGTCTCTAACTCACAGCTTCTCTTTATCTCTATCTCACTCACAGCTTCTCTTTCTCTCTCTCTCGCACAGCTTCTCTTTCTCTCTCTCACTCACAACTTCTCTCTCGCTCTCTCTCACTCACTCACAGCTTCTCTCTCTCTCTCACAGCTTCTCTTTCTCTCTCTCTCTCTCTCACTCACAGCTTCTCTTTCTCTCTCTCTCTCACTCACAGCTTCTCTTTCTCTCTCTCTCTCACTCACAGCTTCTCTTTCTCTCTCTCACACGCACAGCTTCTCTTTCTCACTCAGCTTCTCTTTCTCTCTCTCACTCACAGCTTCTCTTTCTCTCTCTCTCTCACTCACAGCTTCTCTTTCTCTCTCTCTCACTCACAGCTTCTCTCTCACTCTCTCTCTCTCACTCACAGCTTCTCTTTCTCTCTCTCTCGCACAGCTTCTCTTTCTCTCTCTCACTCACAACTTCTCTCTCGCTCTCTCTCACTCACTCACAGCTTCTCTCTCTCTCTCTCACAGCTTCTCTTTCTCTCTCTCTCTCTCTCACTCACAGCTTCTCTTTCTCTCTCTCTCTCACTAACAGCTTCTCTTTCTCTCTCTCTCTCACTCACAGCTTCTCTTTCTCTCTCTCACACGCACAGCTTCTCTTTCTCACTCAGCTTCTCTTTCTCTCTCTCACTCACAGCTTCTCTTTCTCTCTCTCTCTCTCACTCACAGCTTCTCTTTCTCTCTCTCTCACTCACAGCTTCTCTCTCTCTCTCTCTCTCTCACTCACAGCTTCTCTTTCTCTCTCTCTCTCACAGCTTCTCTTTCTCTCTCTCACGCACAGCTTCTCTTTCTCTCAATCTCACTCACATCTTCTCTTTCTCTCTCTCTCTCTCTCTCTCACTCACAGCTTCTCTCTCTCTCTCACTCACAGCTTCACTTTCTCTCTCTCACTCACTCACAGCTTCTCTTTCTCTTTCTCTCTCTAACTCACAGCTTCTATTTATCTATCTCTCTCACTCACAGCTTCTCTTTCTCTCTCTCTCTCACTCACAGCTTCTCCTTCTCTCTCTCTCACTCACATCTCCTCTCTCTCTATCTCTATCTCTCACTCACAGCTTCTCTCTCTCTCTCTTACTCACTCTCACTCACAGCTTCTCTTTCTCTCACACACACACTCACAGTTTCTCTCTCTCACTCACTCACAGCTTCTCTCTCTCTCTCTCAATCACTCACAGCTTCTCTCTCTCTGTCACTCACAGCTTCTCTCTCTCACTCACAGCTTCTCTTTCTCTCTCTCTCTCACTCACAGCTTCTCATTCTCTCTCTCTCTCTCACTCACAGCTTCTCTTTCTCTCTCACACACACACAGCTTCTCTTCCTCACTCAGCTTCTCTTTCTCTCTCTCACTCACAGCTTCTCTTTCTCTCTCTCTCTCACTCACAGCTTCTCTTTCTCTCTCTCTCACTCACAGCTTCTCTCTCACTCTCTCTCACTCACTCACAGCTTATCTCTCTCTCTCACTCACAGCTTCTCTTTCTCTCTCTCTCTCACTCACAGCTTCTCTTTCTCTCTCTCTCTCTCACAGCTTCTCTTTCTCTCTCTCTCTCTCACTCACAGCTTCTCTTTCTCTCTCTCACACAGCTCCTATTTCTCTCTCTCTCACACAGAGTTTCTTTCTCTCTCTCTCACAGCTTCTCTCTCACTCACAGCTTCTCTCTCTCTTTCTCACAGCTACTCTTTCTCTCTCTCTCTTTCACTCTCAGCTTCTCTTTCGCTCTCGCTCTCTCACTCACAGCTTCTCTTTCTCTCTCTCTCACTCACAGCTTCTCTTTCTCACTCTCATTCTCACTCAGATTCTCTTTCTCTCTCTCTCTCACTCACAGCTTCTCTTTCTCTCTCTCACAGCTTCTCTTTCCCTCTCTCTCTCACTCACAGCTTCTCTTTCGCTCTCTCTCTATCACTGTCACAGCATCTCTCTCTCACACACACACTCTCACTCACAGCTTCTCTTTCTCTCTCTCTCTCACTCACAGCTTCTCTTTCTCTCTCTCTCTCACTCACAGCTTCTCTTTATCTCTCTCTCACACTCACAGCTTCTCTTTCTCTCTCTCTCACTCACAGCTTCTCTTTCTCTTTCTCTCTCTCACTCACATCTTCTCTCTCTCTTTCTCACTCACAGCTTCTCTCTCTCTCTCACTCACAGCTTCTCTCTCTCTCTCTCGCTCACAGCTTCTCTTTCTCTGTCTCTCTCTAACTCACAGCTTCTCTTTATATCTCTGTCACTCACAGCTTCTCTTTCTCTCTCTCTCTCACTCACAGCTTCTCTTTCTCTCTCTCTCACTCACAGCTTCTCTCTCACTCTCTCTCACTCACTCACAGCTTATCTCTCTCTCTCACTCACAGCTTCTCTTTCTCTCTCTCTCTCACTCACAGATTCTCTTTCTCTCTCTCACACAGCTTTTCTTTCTCTCTCTCTCTCACGCACAGCTTCTCTTTCTTTCTCTCTCTCACTCACATCTTCTCTTTCTCTCTCTCTCTCTCACTCACAGCTTCTCTCTCTCACTCACTCACAGCTTCACTTTCTCTCTCTCACTCACTCACAGCTTCTCTTTCTCTTTCTCTCTCTAACTCACAGCTTCTATTTATCTCTCTCTCTCACTCACAGCTTCTCTTTCTCTCTCTCTCTCACTCACAGCTTCTCCTTCTCTCTCTCTCACTCACATCTCCTCTCGCTCTCTCTATCTCTCACTCACAGCTTCTCTCTCTCTCTCTCTTACTCACTCTCACTCACAGCTTCTCTTTCTCTCTCACACACACTCACAGTTTCTATCTCTCTCTCACTCACAGCTTCTCTCTCTCTCTCTCAATCACTCACAGCTTCTCTCTCTCTGTCACTCACAGCTTCTCTCTCTCTCACTCACAGCTTCTCTTTCTCTCTCTCTCACTCACAGCTTCTCTTTCTCCCTCTCTCTCTCACTCACAGCTTCTCTCTCTCACTCAGAGCTTCTCTTTATTTCTCTCTCTCTCACTCACAGCTTCTCTCTCTCTCACACACACAGCTTCTCTCTCTCTCACTCACTCACAGCTTCTCTTTTTCTCTCTCTCTCTCACTCACAGCTTTTTTCCTCTCTCTCTCACTCACAGCTTCTCTTTATCTCTCTCTCACTCACATCTTCTCTCTCTCTCTCTCACTCACAGCTTCTCTCTCTCTCACTCACAGCTTCTCTTTCTCTCTCTCTCTCACAGCTTCTCTTTCTCTCTCTGTGTGTCACTCACAGCTCTCTCTCTTTCTCTCTCACTCACAGCTTCTCTTTCTCTCTCTCTCTCGCACTCACAGCTTCTCTTTCTCTCTCTCACTCACAGCTTCTCTTTCTCTCTCACACACACAGCTTCTCTTTCTCTCTCACTCACTCTCTCTCACAGAGTTTCTTTCTCTCTCTCACACAGCTTCTCTCTCTCACTCACAACTTCTCTCTCTCTTACTCACAGCTACTCTTTCTCTCTCTCTCGCACTTTCATCTTTTCTTTCGCTCTCTCTCTCTCACTCACAGCTTCTCTTTCTCTCTCTCACTCACAGCTTCTCTTTCTCTCTCTCTTTCTCACTCAGCTTCTCTTTCTCTCTCTCTTACTCACAGCTTCTCTTTCTCTCTCACTCACAGCTTCTCTTTCTCTCTCTCTGTCACTCACAGCTTCTCTTTCTCTTTCTCTCTCTCAATCACATCTTCTCTCTCTCACTCACAGCTTCTCTCTCTCACTCACTCACAGCTTCACTTTCTTTCTCTCTCTCTCTCACAGCTTCTCTTTCTCTTTCTCTTTTTCTCTCTATCTCACAGCATCTCTCTCTCTCACTCACAGCTTCTCTTTCACTCTCTCTCTCTCACTCACAGCTTCTCTTTATCTCTCTCTCTCACTCACAGCTTCTCTTTCTCTCTCTCTCACTCACAGCTTCTCCTTCACTCTCTCTCACTCACATCTCCTCTCTCTCTCACTATCTCTCACTCACAGCTTCTCTCTCTCTCTCTTACTCACTCTCACTCACAGCTTCTCTTTCTCTCACACACACACTCACAGTTTCTCTCTCTCTCTCACTCACAGCTTCTCTCTCTCTCTCAATCACTCACAGCTTCTCTCTCTCTGTCACTCACAGCTTCTCTCTCTCACTCACAGCTTCTCTTTCTCTCTCTCTCACTCACAGCTTCTCTTTCTCCCTCTCTCTCTCACTCACAGCTTCTATCTCTCACTCAGAGCTTCTCTTTATTTCTCTCTCTCTCACTCACAGCATCTCTCTCTCACACACACAGCTTCTCTCTCTCTCACTCACTCACAGCTTCTCTTTCTCTCTCTCTCTCTCACTCACAGCTTTTTTCTCTCTCTCTCACTCACAGCTTCTCTTTATCTCCCTCTCACTCACATCTTCTCTCTCTCTCTCACTCACAGCTTCTCTCTCTCTCACTCACAGCTTCTCTTTCTCTCTCTCACACAGCTTCTCTTTCTCTCTCTCTCTGTCACTCACAGGTCTCTCTCTTTCTCTCTCACTCACAGCTTCTCTTTCTCTCTCTCTCTCGCACTCACAGCTTCTCTTTCTCTCTCTCACTCACAGCTTCTCTTTCTCTCTCTCACACACACAGCTTCTCTTTCTCTCTCTCTTACTCACAGCTTCTCTTTCTCTCTCACTCACAGCTTCTCTTTCTCTCTCTCTGTCACTCACAGCTTCTCTTTCTCTTTCTCTCTCTCAATCACATCTTCTCTCTCTCTCACTCACAGCTTCTCTCTCTCACTCACTCACAGCTTCACTTTCTTTCTCTCTCTCTCTCACAGCTTCTCTTTCGCTTTCTCTTTCTCTCTCTATCTCACAGCATCTCTCTCTCTCACTCACAGCTTCTCTTTCACTCTCTCTCTCTCACTCACAGCTTCTCTTTCTCTGTCTCTAACTCACAGCTTCACTTTATCTCTATCTCACTCACAGCTTCTCTTTCTCTCTCTCTCGCACAGCTTCTCTTTCTCTCTCTCACTCACAACTTCTCTCTCGCTCTCTCTCACTCACTCACAGCTTCTCTCTCTCTCTCTCACAGCTTCTCTTTCTCTCTCTCTCTCTCTCACTCACAGCTTCTCTTTCTCTCTCTCTGTCACTCACAGCTTCTCTTTCTCTCTCTCTCTCACTCACAGCTTCTCTTTCTCTCTCTCACACGCACAGCTTCTCTTTCTCTCTCTCTCTCACTCACAGCTTCTCTTTCTCTCTCTCTCACTCACAGCTTCTCTCTCACTCTCTCTCACTCACTCACAGCTTATCTCTCTCTCACTCACAGCTTCTCTTTCTCTCTCTCTCACTCACAGCTTCTCTTTCTCTCTCTCTCACAGCTTCTCTTTCTCTCTCTCACGTACAGCTTCTCTTTCTCTCAATCTCACTCACATCTTCTCTTTCTCTCTCTCTCTCTCTCACTCACAGCTTCTCTCTCTCTCTCACTCACAGCTTCACTTTCTCTCTCTCACTCACTCACAGCTTCTCTTTCTCTTTCTCTCTCTAACTCACAGCTTCTATTTATCTCTCTCTCTCACTCACAGCTTCTCTTTCTCTCTCTCTCTCACTCACAGCTTCTCCTTCTCTCTCTCTCACTCACATCTCCTCTCTCTCTATCTCTATCTCTCACTCACAGCTTCTCTCTCTCTCTCTTACTCACTCTCACTCACAGCTTCTCTTTCTCTCACACACACTCACAGTTTCTCTCTCTCTCACTCACAGCTTCTCTCTCTCTCTCAATCACTCACAGCTTCTCTCTCTCTGTCACTCACAGCTTCTCTCTCTCTCACTCACAGCTTCTCTTTCTCTCTCTCTCTCACTCACAGCTTCTCATTCTCTCTCTCTCTCTCACTCACAGCTTCTCTTTCTCTCTCTCACACGCACAGCTTCTCTTTCTCACTCAGCTTCTCTTTCTCTCTCTCACTCACAGCTTCTCTTTCTCTCTCTCACTCACAGCTTCTCTTTCTCTCTCTCTCACTCACAGCTTCTCTCTCACTCTCTCTCACTCACTCACAGCTTATCTCTCTCTCTCACTCACAGCTTCTCTTTCTCTCTCTCTCTCTCACTCACAGCTTCTCTTTCTCTCTCTCTCTCACAGCTTCTCTTTCTCTCTCTCTCTCACGCACAGCTTCTCTTTCTCTCAATCTCACTCACATCTTCTCTTTCTCTCACACACACACTCACAGTTTCTCTCTCTCTCTCACTCACAGCTTCTCTCTCTCTCTCTCAATCACTCACAGCTTCTCTCTCTCTGTCACTCACAGCTTCTCTCTCTCACTCACAGCTTCTCTTTCTCTCTCTCACTCACTCACAGCTTCTCATTCTCTCTCTCTCTCTCACTCACAGCTTCTCTTTCTCTCTCTCACACGCACAGCTTCTCTTTCTCACTCAGCTTCTCTTTCTCTCTCTCACTCACAGCTTCTCTTTCTCTCTCTCTCTCACTCACAGCTTCTCTTTCTCTCTCTCTCACTCACAGCTTCTCTTTCTCCCTCTCTCTCTCACTCACAGCTTCTCTCTCTCACTCAGAGCTTCTCTTTATTTCTCTCTCTCTCACTCACAGCTTCTCTCTCTCTCACACACACAGCTTCTCTCTCTCTCTCTCACTCACAGCTTCTCTCTCTCTCTCTCTCACTCACAGCTTCTCCTTCTCCCTCTCTCACTCACATCTCCTCTCTCTCTATCTCTATCTCTCACTCACAGCTTCTCTCTCTCTCTCTTACTCACTCTCACTCACAGCTTCTCTTTCTCTCACACACACACTCACAGTTTCTCTCTCTCTCTCACTCACAGCTTCTCTCTCTCTCTCAATCACTCACAGCTTCTCTCTCTCTGTCACTCACAGCTTCTCTCTCTCTCACTCACAGCTTCTCTTTCTCTCTCTCTCTCACTCACAGCTTCTCATTCTCTCTCTCTCTCTCACTCACAGCTTCTCTTTTTCTCTCTCACACGCACAGCTTCTCTTTCTCACTCAGCTTCTCTTTCTCTCTCTCACTCACAGCTTCTCTTTCTCTCTCTCACTCACAGCTTCTCTTTCTCTCTATCTCACTCACAGCTTCTCTCTCACTCTCTCTCACTCACTCACAGCTTATCTCTCTCTCTCACTCACAGCTTCTCTTTCTCTCTCTCTCTCTCACTCACAGCTTCTCTTTCTCTCTCTCTCTCACAGCTTCTCTTTCTCTCTCTCTCTCACGCACAGCTTCTCTTTCTCTCAATCTCACTCACATCTTCTCTTTCTCTCTCTCTCTCTCGCTCACAGCTTCTCTCTCTCTCTCACTCACAGCTTCACTTTCTCTCTCTCACTCACTCACAGCTTCTCTTTCTCTTTCTCTCTCTAACTCACAGCTTCTATTTATCTCTCTCTCTCACTCACAGCTTCTCTTTCTCTCTCTCACTCACTCCCAGCTTCTCCTTCTCTCTCTCTCACTCACATCTCCTCTCTCTCTCTATCTCTCACTCACAGCTTCTCTCTCTCTCTCTTACTCACTCTCACTCACAGCTTCTCTTTCTCTCACACACACACTCACAGTTTCTCTCTCTCTCTCACTCACAGCTTCTCTCTCTCTCTCTCTCAATCACTCACAGCTTCTCTCTCTCTGTCACTCACAGCTTCTCTCTCTCACTCACAGCTTCTCTTTCTCTCTCTCACTCACTCACAGCTTCTCATTCTCTCTCTCTCTCTCACTCACAGCTTCTCTTTCTCTCTCTCACACGCACAGCTTCTCTTTCTCACTCAGCTTCTCTTTCTCTCTCTCACTCACAGCTTCTCTTTCTCTCTCTCTCTCACTCACAGCTTCTCTTTCTCTCTCTCTCACTCACAGCTTCTCTCTCACTCTCTCACTCACTCACAGCTTATCTCTCTCTCTCACTCACAGCTTCTCTTTCTCTCTCTCTCTCTCACTCACAGCTTCTCTTTCTCTCTCTCTCTCACAGCTTCTCTTTCTCTCTCTCTCTCACGCACAGCTTCTCTTTCTCTCAATCTCACTCACAGCTTCTCTTTCTCTCTCTCTCGCACAGCTTCTCTTTCTCTCTCTCTCACAGCTTCTCTTTCTCTTTCTCTTTCTCTCTCTATCTCACAGCATCTCTCTCTCTCACTCACAGCTTCTCTTTCTCTCTCTCTCTCTCACTCACAGCTTCTCTTTCTCTCTCTCTCTCTCACAGCTTCTCTTTCTCTCTCTCTCTCACGCACAGCTTCTCTTTCTCTCAATCTCACTCACAGCTTCTCTTTCTCTCTCTCTCTCACAGCTTCTCTTTCTCTCTCTCTCTCTCACTCACAGCTTCTCTTTCTCTCTCTCTCTCACTCACAGCTTCTCTTTCTCTCTCTCTCTCACTCACAGCTTCTCTTTGTCTCTCTCACACGCACAGCTTCTCTTTCTCACTCAGCTTCTCTTTCTCTCTCTCACTCACAGCTTCTCTTTCTCTCTCTCTCTCACTCACAGCTTCTCTTTCTCTCTCTCTCACTCACAGCTTCTCTCTCACTCTCTCTCACTCACTCACAGCTTATCTCTCTCTCACTCACAGCTTCTCTTTCTCTCTCTCTCACTCACAGCTTCTCTTTCTCTCTCTCTCACAGCTTCTCTTTCTCTCTCTCACGCACAGCTTCTCTTTCTCTCAATCTCACTCACCTCGTTCTCTCTCTCTCTCTCTCTCACTCACAGCTTCTCTCTCTCTCTCTCTCTCACAGCTTCACTTTCTCTCTCTCACTCACTCACAGCTTCTCTTTCTCTCTCTCTCACTCACTCACAGCTTCTCTTTCTCTCTCTCTCTCACTCACAGCTTCTCTTTCTCATTCTCTCTCTCACTCACAGCTTCTCTCTCTCTCTCTCTCACTCACAGCTTCTCTCTCTCTCACTCACTCACAGCTTCTCTTTCTCTCTCTCTCTCTCACTCACAGCTTCTCTCTCACACACACACACACACTCACAGCTTCTCTTTCTCTCTCACTCTCTCACTCACAGCTTCTCTTTCTCTCTCTCTCACTCACAGCTTCTCTTTCTCCCTCTCTCTCTCACTCACAGCTTCTCTCTCTCACTCAGAGCTTCTCTTTATTTCTCTCTCTCTCACTCACAGCTTCTCTCTCTCTCACACACACAGCTTCTATCTCTCTCACTCACTCACAGCTTCTCTTTCTCTCTCTCTCTCACTCACAGCTTTTTTTCTCTCTCTCTCACTCACAGCTTCTCTTTATCTCTCTCTCACTCACATCTTCTCTCTCTCTCTCACTCACAGCTTCTCTCTCTCTCACTCACAGCTTCTCTTTCTCTCTCTCTCTCACAGCTTCTCTTTCTCTCTCTCTCTGTCACTCACAGCTCTCTCTCTTTCTCTCTCACTCACAGCTTCTCTTTCTCTCTCTCTCTCGCACTCACAGCTTCTCTTTCTCTCTCTCACTCACAGCTTCTCTTTCTCTCTCACACACACAGCTTCTCTTTCTCTCTCACTCACTCTCTCTCACAGAGTTTCTTTCTCTCTCTCACACAGCTTCTCTCTCACACTCACAACTTCTCTCTCTCTTACTCACAGCTACTCTTTCTCTCTCTCTCTCGCACTTTCATCTTTTCTTTCGCTCTCTCTCTCTCACTCACAGCTTCTCTTTCTCTCTCTCTCACTCACACCTTCTCTTTCTCTCTCTCTTTCTCACTCAGCTTCTCTTTCTCTCTCTCTTACTCACAGCTTCTCTTTCTCTCTCACTCACAGCTTCTCTTTCTCTCTCTCTGTCACTCACAGCTTCTCTTTCTCTTTCTCTCTCTCAATCACATCTTCTCTCTCTCTCACTCACAGCTTCTCTCTCTCACTCACACACAGCTTCACTTTCTTTCTCTCTCTCTCACAGCTTCTCTTTCTCTTTCTCTTTCTCTCTCTATCTCACAGCATCTCTCTCTCTCACTCACAGCTTCTCTTTCACTCTCTCTCTCTCACTCACAGCTTCTCTTTCTCTGTCTCTAACTCACAGCTTCTCTTTCTCTCTCTCTCGCACAGCTTCTCTTTCTCTCTCTCACTCACAACTTCTCTCTCGCTCTCTCTCACTCACTCACAGCTTCTCTCTCTCTCTCACAGCTTCTCTTTCTCTCTCTCTCTCTCTCACTCAGAGCTTCTCTTTCTCTCTCTCTCTCACTCACAGCTTCTCTTTCTCTCTCTCACTCACTCACAGCTTCTCATTCTCTCTCTCTCTCTCACTCACAGCTTCTCTTTCTCTCTCTCACACGCACAGCTTCTCTTTCTCACTCAGCTTCTCTTTCTCTCTCTCACTCACAGCTTCTCTTTCTCTCTCTCTCTCACTCACAGCTTCTCTTTCTCTCTCTCTCACTCACAGCTTCTCTCTCACTCTCTCACTCACTCACAGCTTATCTCTCTCTCTCACTCACAGCTTCTCTTTCTCTCTCTCTCTCTCACTCACAGCTTCTCTTTCTCTCTCTCTCTCACAGCTTCTCTTTCTCTCTCTCTCTCACGCACAGCTTCTCTTTCTCTCAATCTCACTCACAGCTTCTCTTTCTCTCTCTCTCGCACAGCTTCTCTTTCTCTCTCTCTCACAGCTTCTCTTTCTCTTTCTCTTTCTCTCTCTATCTCACAGCATCTCTCTCTCTCACTCACAGCTTCTCTTTCTCTCTCTCTCTCTCACTCACAGCTTCTCTTTCTCTCTCTCTCTCTCACAGCTTCTCTTTCTCTCTCTCTCTCACGCACAGCTTCTCTTTCTCTCAATCTCACTCACAGCTTCTCTTTCTCTCTCTCTCTCACAGCTTCTCTTTCTCTCTCTCTCTCTCACTCACAGCTTCTCTTTCTCTCTCTCTCTCACTCACAGCTTCTCTTTCTCTCTCTCTCTCACTCACAGCTTCTCTTTGTCTCTCTCACACGCACAGCTTCTCTTTCTCACTCAGCTTCTCTTTCTCTCTCTCACTCACAGCTTCTCTTTCTCTCTCTCTCTCACTCACAGCTTCTCTTTCTCTCTCTCTCACTCACAGCTTCTCTCTCACTCTCTCTCACTCACTCACAGCTTATCTCTCTCTCACTCACAGCTTCTCTTTCTCTCTCTCTCACTCACAGCTTCTCTTTCTCTCTCTCTCACAGCTTCTCTTTCTCTCTCTCACGCACAGCTTCTCTTTCTCTCAATCTCACTCACCTCGTTCTCTCTCTCTCTCTCTCTCACTCACAGCTTCTCTCTCTCTCTCTCTCTCACAGCTTCACTTTCTCTCTCTCACTCACTCACAGCTTCTCTTTCTCTCTCTCTCACTCACTCACAGCTTCTCTTTCTCTCTCTCTCTCACTCACAGCTTCTCTTTCTCATTCTCTCTCTCACTCACAGCTTCTCTCTCTCTCTCTCTCACTCACAGCTTCTCTCTCTCTCACTCACTCACAGCTTCTCTTTCTCTCTCTCTCTCTCACTCACAGCTTCTCTCTCTCACACACACACACACTCACAGCTTCTCTTTCTCTCTCACTCTCTCACTCACAGCTTCTCTTTCTCTCTCTCTCACTCACAGCTTCTCTTTCTCCCTCTCTCTCTCACTCACAGCTTCTCTCTCTCACTCAGAGCTTCTCTTTATTTCTCTCTCTCTCACTCACAGCTTCTCTCTCTCTCACACACACAGCTTCTATCTCTCTCACTCACTCACAGCTTCTCTTTCTCTCTCTCTCTCACTCACAGCTTTTTTTCTCTCTCTCTCACTCACAGCTTCTCTTTATCTCTCTCTCACTCACATCTTCTCTCTCTCTCTCACTCACAGCTTCTCTCTCTCTCACTCACAGCTTCTCTTTCTCTCTCTCTCTCACAGCTTCTCTTTCTCTCTCTCTCTGTCACTCACAGCTCTCTCTCTTTCTCTCTCACTCACAGCTTCTCTTTCTCTCTCTCTCTCGCACTCACAGCTTCTCTTTCTCTCTCTCACTCACAGCTTCTCTTTCTCTCTCACACACACAGCTTCTCTTTCTCTCTCACTCACTCTCTCTCACAGAGTTTCTTTCTCTCTCTCACACAGCTTCTCTCTCACACTCACAACTTCTCTCTCTCTTACTCACAGCTACTCTTTCTCTCTCTCTCTCGCACTTTCATCTTTTCTTTCGCTCTCTCTCTCTCACTCACAGCTTCTCTTTCTCTCTCTCTCACTCACACCTTCTCTTTCTCTCTCTCTTTCTCACTCAGCTTCTCTTTCTCTCTCTCTTACTCACAGCTTCTCTTTCTCTCTCACTCACAGCTTCTCTTTCTCTCTCTCTGTCACTCACAGCTTCTCTTTCTCTTTCTCTCTCTCAATCACATCTTCTCTCTCTCTCACTCACAGCTTCTCTCTCTCACTCACACACAGCTTCACTTTCTTTCTCTCTCTCTCACAGCTTCTCTTTCTCTTTCTCTTTCTCTCTCTATCTCACAGCATCTCTCTCTCTCACTCACAGCTTCTCTTTCACTCTCTCTCTCTCACTCACAGCTTCTCTTTCTCTGTCTCTAACTCACAGCTTCTCTTTCTCTCTCTCTCGCACAGCTTCTCTTTCTCTCTCTCACTCACAACTTCTCTCTCGCTCTCTCTCACTCACTCACAGCTTCTCTCTCTCTCTCACAGCTTCTCTTTCTCTCTCTCTCTCTCTCACTCAGAGCTTCTCTTTCTCTCTCTCTCTCACTCACAGCTTCTCTTTCTCTCTCTCTCTCACTCACAGCTTCTCTTTCTCTCTCTCACACGCACAGCTTCTCTTTCTCACTCAGCTTCTCTTTCTCTCTCTCACTCACAGCTTCTCTTTCTCTCTCTCTCTCACTCACAGCTTCTCTTTCTCTCTCTCTCACTCACAGCTTCTCTCTCACTCTCTCTCTCTCACTCACAGCTTCTCTTTCTCTCTCTCTCTCACAGCTTCTCTTTCTCTCTCTCACGCACAGCTTCTCTTTCTCTCAATCTCACTCACATCTTCTCTTTCTCTCTCTCTCTCTCTCTCTCACTCACAGCTTCTCTCTCTCTCACTCACAGCTTCACTTTCTCTCTCTCACTCACTCACAGCTTCTCTTTCTCTTTCTCTCTCTAACTCACAGCTTCTATTTATCTCTCTCTCTCACTCACAGCTTCTCTTTCTCTCTCTCTCTCACTCACAGCTTCTCCTTCTCTCTCTCTCACTCACATCTCCTCTCTCTCTATCTCTATCTCTCACTCACAGCTTCTCTCTCTCTCTCTTACTCACTCTCACTCACAGCTTCTCTTTCTCTCACACACACACTCACAGTTTCTCTCTCTCACTCACTCACAGCTTCTCTCTCTCTCTCTCAATCACTCACAGCTTCTCTCTCTCTGTCACTCACAGCTTCTCTCTCTCTCACTCACAGCTTCTCTTTCTCTCTCTCTCACAGCTTCTCATTCTCTCTCTCTCTCTCACTCACAGCTTCTCTTTCTCTCTCACACACAGACAGCTTCTCTTCCTCACTCAGCTTCTCTTTCTCTCTCTCACTCACAGCTTCTCTTTCTCTCTCTCTCACTCACAGCTTCTCTTTCTCTCTCTCTCACTCACAGCTTCTCTCTCACTCTCTCTCACTCACTCACAGCTTATCTCTCTCTCTCACTCACAGCTTCTCTTTCTCTCTCTCTCTCTCACAGCTTCTCTTTCTCTCTCTCTCACTCACAGCTTCTCTTTCTCTCTCTCACACAGCTCCTATTTCTCTCTCTCTCACACAGAGTTTCTTTCTCTCTCTCTCACAGCTTCTCTCTCACTCACAGCTTCTCTCTCTCTTTCTCACAGCTACTCTTTCTCTCTCTCTCTTTCACTCTCAGCTTCTCTTTCGCTCTCGCTCTCTCACTCACAGCTTCTCTTTCTCTCTCTCTCACTCACAGCTTCTCTTTCTCTCTCTCATTCTCACTCAGATTCTCTTTCTCTCTCTCTCTCACTCACAGCTTCTCTTTCTCTGTCTCACTCACAGCTTCTCTTTCCCTCTCTCTCTCACTCACAGCTTCTCTTTCGCTCTCTCTCTATCACTGTCACAGCATCTCTCTCACACACACACTCTCACTCACAGCTTCTCTTTCTCTCTCTCTCTCTCTCACTCACAGCTTCTCTTTCTCTCTCTCTCTCACTCACAGCTTCTCTTTATCTCTCTCTCACACTCACAGCTTCTCTTTCTCTCTCTCTCTCTCACTCACAGCTTCTCTTTCTCTTTCTCTCTCTCACTCACATCTTCTCTCTCTCTTTCTCACTCACAGCTTCTCTCTCTCTCTCACTCACAGCTTCTCTCTCTCTCTCTCGCTCACAGCTTCTCTTTCTCTCTCTCTCTAACTCACAGCTTCTCTTTATATCTCTCTCACTCACAGCTTCTCTTTCTCACTCTCTCTCACTCACAGCTTCTCTTTCTCTCTCTCGCACTCACAGCTTCTCTCTCACTCTCTCTCACTCACTCACAGCTTATCTCTCTCTCTCACTCACAGCTTCTCTTTCTCTCTCTCTCTCACTCACAGCTTCTCTTTCTCTCTCTCTCTCACAGCTTTTCTTTCTCTCTCTCTCTCACGCACAGCTTCTCTTTCTTTCTCTCTCTCTCACTCACATCTTCTCTTTCTCTCTCTCTCTCTCTCACTCACAGCTTCTCTCTCTCTCTCACTCACAGCTTCACTTTCTCTCTCTCACTCACTCACAGCTTCTCTTTCTCTTTCTCTCTCTAACTCACAGCTTCTATTTATCTCTCTCTCTCACTCACAGCTTCTCTTTCTCTCTCTCTCTCACTCACAGCTTCTCCTTCTCTCTCTCTCACTCACATCTCCTCTCTCTCTCCCTATCTCTCACTCACAGCTTCTCTCTCTCTCTCTCTTACTCACTCTCACTCACAGCTTCTCTTTCTCTCTCACACACACTCACAGTTTCTCTCTCTCTCACACTCACAGCTTCTCTCTCTCTCTCAATCACTCACAGCTTCTCTCTCTCTGTCACTCACAGCTTCTCTCTCTCTCACTCACAGCTTCTCTTTCTCTCTCTCACACTCACAGCTTCTCTTTCTCCCTCTCTCTCTCACTCACAGCTTCTCTCTCTCACTCAGAGCTTCTCTTTATTTCTCTCTCTCTCACTCACAGCTTCTCTCTCTCTCACACACACAGCTTCTCTCTCTCTCACTCACTCACAGCTTCTCTTTTTCTCTCTCTCTCTCACTCACAGCTTTTTTTTTCTCTCTCTCTCACTCACAGCTTCTCTTTATCTCTCTCTCACTCACATCTTCTCTCTCTCTCTCACTCACAGCTTCTCTCTCTCTCACTCACAGCTTCTCTTTCTCTCTCTCTCTCACAGCTTCTCTTTCTCTCTCTGTGTGTCACTCACAGCTCTCTCTCTTTCTCTCTCACTCACAGCTTCTCTTTCTCTCTCTCTCTCGCACTCACAGCTTCTCTTTCTCTCTCTCACTCACAGCTTCTCTTTCTCTCTCACACACACAGCTTCTCTATCTCTCTCACTCACTCTCTCTCACAGAGTTTCTTTCTCTCTCTCACACAGCTTCTCTCTCTCACTCACAACTTCTCTCTCTCTTACTCACAGCTACTCTTTCTCTCTCTCTCGCACTTTCATCTTTTCTTTCGCTCTCTCTCTCTCACTCACAGCTTCTCTTTCTCTCTCTCACTCACAGCTTCTCTTTCTCTCTCTCTTTCTCACTCAGCTTCTCTTTCTCTCTCTCTTACTCACAGCTTCTCTTTCTCTCTCACTCACAGCTTCTCTTTCTCTCTCTCTGTCACTCACAGCTTCTCTTTCTCTTTCTCTCTCTCAATCACATCTTCTCTCTCTCTCACTCACAGCTTCTCTCTCTCACTCACTCACAGCTTCACTTTCTTTCTCTCTCTCTCTCACAGCTTCTCTTTCTCTTTCTCTTTCTCTCTCTATCTCACAGCATCTCTCTCTCTCACTCACAGCTTCTCTTTCACTCTCTCTCTCTCACTCACAGCTTCTCTTACTCTGTCTCTAACTCACAGCTTCTCTTTATCTCTATCTCACTCACAGCTTCTCTTTCTCTCTCTCTCGCACAGCTTCTCTTTCTCTCTCTCACTCACAACTTCTCTCTCGCTCTCTCTCACTCACTCACAGCTTCTCTCTCTCTCTCTCACAGCTTCTCTTTCTCTCTCTCTCTCTCACTCACAGCTTCTCTTTCTCTCTCTCTCTCACTCACAGCTTCTCTCTCTCTCTCTCTCACTCACAGCTTCTCTTTCTCTCTCTCACACGCACAGCTTCTCTTTCTCACTCAGCTTCTCTTTCTCTCTCTCACTCACAGCTTCTCTTTCTCTCTCTCTCTCACTCACAGCTTCTCTCTCTCTCTCTCTCACTCACAGCTTCTCTCTCACTCTCTCTCACTCACTCACAGCTTATCTCTCTCTCACTCACAGCTTCTCTTTCTCTCTCTCTCACTCACAGCTTCTCTCTCTCTCTCACACACAGCTTCTCTTTCTCTCTCTCATGCACAGCTTCTCTTTCTCTCAATCTCACTCACATCTTCTCTTTCTCTCTCTCTCTCTCTCTCTCTCACTCACAGCTTCTCTCTCTCTCTCACTCACAGCTTCACTTTCTCTCTCTCACTCACTCACAGCTTCTCTTTCTCTTTCTCTCTCTAACTCACAGCTTCTATTTATCTCTCTCTCTCACTCACAGCTTCTCTTTCTCTCTCTCTCTCACTCACAGCTTCTCCTTCTCTCTCTCTCACTCACATCTCCTCTCTCTCTATCTATATCTCTCACTCACAGCTTCTCTCTCTCTCTCTTACTCACTCTCACTCACAGCTTCTCTTTCTCTCACACACACACTCACAGTTTCTCTCTCTCTCACTCACAGCTTCTCTCTCTCTCTCAATCACTCACAGCTTCACTCTCTGTCACTCACAGCTTCTCTCTCTCTCACTCACAGCTTCTCTTTCTCTCTCTCTCTCACTCACAGCTTCTAATTCTCTCTCTCTCTCACAGACAGCTTCTCTTTCTCTCTCTCACATGCACAGCTTCTCTTTCTCACTCAGCTTCTCTTTCTCTCTCACACACACAGCTTCTCTTTCTCTCTCTCTCTCACTCACAGCTTCTCTTTCTCTCTCTCTCACTCACAGCTTCTCTCTCACTCTCTCTCACTCACTCACAGCTTATCTCTCTCTCTCACTCACAGCTTCTCTTTCTCTCTCTCTCTCTCACTCACAGCTTCTCTTTCTCTCTCTCTCTCTCTCACAGCTTCTCTTTCTCTCTCTCTCTCATGCACAGCTTCTCTTTCTCTCAATCTCACTCACAGCTTCTCTTTCTCTCTCTCTCGCACAGCTTCTCTTTCTCTCTCTCACTCACAACTTCTCTCTCGGTCTCTCTCACACTCACAGCTTCTCTCTCTCTCTCACACAGCTTCTCTTTCTCTCTCTCTCTCTCACTCACAGCTTCTCTTTCTCTCTCTCTCTCACTCACAGCTTCTCTTTCTCTCTCTCTCACTCACAGCTTCTCTTTCTCTCTCTCACACGCACAGCTTCTCTTTCTCACTCAGCTTCTCTTTCCCTCTCTCACTCACAGCTTCTGTTTCTCTCTCTCTCTCACTCACACCTTTTCTTTCCCTCTCTCTCACTCACACCTTCTCTTTCTCTCTCTCTCACTCACAGCTTATCTCTCTCTCACTCACAGCTTCTCTTTCTCTCTCTCACGCACAGCTTCTCTTTCTCTCAATCTCACTCACAACTTCTCTTTCTCTCTCTCTCTCTCTCTCACTCACAGCTTCTCTCTCTCTCTCACTCACAGCTTCACTTTCTCTCTCTCTCTCTCACAGCTTCTCTTTCTCTCTCTCTCTCACTCACAGCTTCTCCTTCTCTCTCTCTCACTCACATCTCCTCTCTCTCTATCTCTATCTCTCACTCACAACTTCTCTCTCTCTCTCTTACTCACTCTCACTCACAGCTTCTCTTTCTCTCACACACACACTCACAGTTTCTCTCTCTCTCTCTCTCACAGCTTCTCTCTCTCTCTCTCAATCACTCACAGCTTCTCTCTCTCTGTCACTCACAGCTTCTCTCTCTCTCACTCACAGCTTCTCTTTCTCTCTCTCTCTCACTCACAGCTTCTCATTCTCTCTCTCTCTCTCACTCACAGCTTCTCTTTCTCTCTCTCACACACACAGCTTCTCTTCCTCAGTCAGCTTCTCTTTCTCTCTCTCACTCACAGCTTCTCTTTCTCTCTCTCTCTCTCTCACTCACAGCTTCTCTTTCTCTCTCTCACTCACAGCTTCTCTCTCACTCTCTCTCACTCACTCACAGCTTATCTCTCTCTCTCACTCACAGCTTCTCTTTCTCTCTCTCTCGCGCACTCACAGCTTCTCTTTCTCTCTCTCTCTCTCACAGCTTCTCTTTCTCTCTCTCTCACTCACAGCTTCTCTTTCTCTCTCTCACACAGCTCCTATTTCTCTCTCTCACACACAGAGTTTCTTTCTCTCTCTCTCACAGCTTCTCTCTCTCTCACTCACAGCTCCTCTCTCTCTTTCTCACAGCTACTCTTTCTCTCTCTCTCTTTCACTCTCAGCTTCTCTTTCGCTCTCGCTCTCTCACTCACAGCTTCTCTTTCTCTCTCTCTCACTCACAGCTTCTCTTTCTCTCTCTCATTCTCACTCAGATTCTCTTTCTCTCTCTCTCTCACTCACAGCTTCTCTTTCTCTCTCTCACTCACAGCTTCTCTTTCCCTCTCTCTCTCACTCACAGCTTCTCTTTCGCTCTCTCTCTATCACTGTCACAGCATCTCTCTCTCACACACACACTGTCACTCACAGCTTCTCTTTCTCTCTCTCTCTCTCACTCACAGCTTCTCTTTCTCTCTCTCTCACTCACAGCTTCTCTTTATCTCTCTCTCACTCACAGCTTCTCTTTCTCTCTCTCTCACTCACAGCTTCTCCTTCTCTCTCTCTCACTCACATCTCCTCTCTCTCTCTCTATCTCTCACTCACAGCTTCTCTCTCTCTCTCTTACTCACTCTCACTCACAGCTTCTCTTTCTCTCACACACACACTCACAGTTTCTCTCTCTCTCTCACTCACAGCTTCTCTCTCTCTCAAAATCACTCACAGCTTCTCTCTCTCTGTCACTCACAGCTTATCTCTCTCACTCACAGCTTCTCTTTCTCTCTCTCTCACTCACAGCTTCTCTTTCTCCCTCTCTCTCTCACTCACAGCTTCTCTCTCTCACTCAGAGCTTCTCTTTATTTCTCTCTCTCTCTCACTCACAGCATCTCTCTCACACACACACAGCTTCTCTCTCTCTCACTCACTCACAGCTTCTCTTTCTCTCTCTCTCTCTCACTCACAGCTTTTTTCTCTCTCTCTCACTCACAGCTTCTCTTTATCTCTCTCTCACTCACATCTTCTCTCTCTCTCTCACTCACAGCTTCTCTCTCTCTCACTCACAGCTTCTCTTTCTCTCTCACACACAGCTTCTCTTTCTCTCTCTCTCTGTCACTCACAGGTCTCTCTCTTTCTCTCTCACTCACAGCTTCTCTTTCTCTCTCTCTCTCGCACTCACAGCTTCTCTTTCTCTCTCTCACTCACAGCTTCTCTTTCTCTCTCACACACACACAGCTTCTCTTTCTCTCTCTCTCACTCTCTCTCACAGAGTTTCTTTCTCTCTCACACAGCTTTTCTCTCTCACTCACAACTTCTCTCTCTCTTACTCACAGCTACTCTTTCTCTCTCTCTCGCACTTTCATCTTTTCTTTCGCTCTCTCTCTCTCACTCACAGCTTCTCTTTCTCTCTCTCTCACTCACAGCTTCTCTTTCTCTCTCTCTTTCTCACTCAAGTTCTCTTTCTCTCTCTCTTACTCACAGCTTCTCTTTCTCTCTCACTCACAGCTTCTCTTTCTCTCTCTCTGTCACTCACTGCTTCTCTTTCTCTTTCTCTCTCTCAATCACATCTTCTCTCTCTCTCACTCACAGCTTCTCTCTCTCACTCACTCACAGCTTCACTTTCTTTCTCTCTCTCTCTCACAGCTTCTCTTTCGCTTTCTCTTTCTCTCTCTATCTCACAGCATCTCTCTCTCTCACTCACAGCTTCTCTTTCACTCTCTCTCTCTCACTCACAGCTTCTCTTTCTCCGTCTCTAACTCACAGCTTCTCTTTATCTCTATCTCACTCACAGCTTCTCTTTCTCTCTCTCTCGCACAGCTTCTCTTTCTCTCTCTCACTCACAACTTCTCTCTCGCTCTCTCTCACTCACTCACAGCTTCTCTCTCTCTCTCTCACAGCTTCTCTTTCTCTCTCTCTCTCTCTCACTCACAGCTTCTCTTTCTCTCTCTCTGTCACTCACAGCTTCTCTTTCTCTCTCTCTCTCACTCACAGCTTCTCTTTCTCTCTCTCACACGCACAGCTTCTCTTTCTCTCTCTCTCTCACTCACAGCTTCTCTTTCTCTCTCTCTCACTCACAGCTTCTCTCTCACTCTCTCTCACTCACTCACAGCTTATCTCTCTCTCACTCACAGCTTCTCTTTCTCTCTCTCTCACTCACAGCTTCTCTTTCTCTCTCTCTCACAGCTTCTCTTTCTCTCTCTCACGTACAGCTTCTCTTTCTCTCAATCTCACTCACATCTTCTCTTTCTCTCTCTCTCTCTCTCACTCACAGCTTCTCTCTCTCACTCACTCACAGCTTCTCTTTCTCTTTCTCTCTCTAACTCACAGCTTCTATTTATCTCTCTCTCTCACTCACAGCTTCTCTTTCTCTCTCTCTCTCACTCACAGCTTCTCCTTCTCTCTCTCTCACTCACATCTCCTCTCTCTCTATCTCTATCTCTCACTCACAGCTTCTCTCTCTCTCTCTTACTCACTCTCACTCACAGCTTCTCTTTCTCTCACACACACACTCACAGTTTCTCTCTCTCTCTCACTCACAGCTTCTCTCTCTCTCTCAATCACTCACAGCTTCTCTCTCTCTGTCACTCACAGCTTCTCTCTCTCTCACTCACAGCTTCTCTTTCTCTCTCTCTCTCACTCACAGCTTCTCATTCTCTCTCTCTCTCTCACTCACAGCTTCTCTTTCTCTCTCTCACACGCACAGCTTCTCTTTCTCACTCAGCTTCTCTTTCTCTCTCTCACTCACAGCTTCTCTTTCTCTCTCTCACTCACAGCTTCTCTTTCTCTCTCTCTCACTCACAGCTTCTCTCTCACTCTCTCTCACTCACTCACAGCTTATCTCTCTCTCACTCACAGCTTCTCTTTCTCTCTCTCTCTCTCACTCACAGCTTCTCTTTCTCTCTCTCTCTCACAGCTTCTCTTTCTCTCTCTCTCTCAAGCACAGCTTCTCTTTCTCTCAATCTCACTCACATCTTCTCTTTCTCTCTCTCTCTCACTCACAGCTTCTCTCTCTCTCTCACTCACAGCTTCACTTTCTCTCTCTCACTCACTCACAGCTTCTCTTTCTCTTTCTCTCTCTAACTCACAGCTTCTATTTATCTCTCTCTCTCACTCACAGCTTCTCTTTCTCTCTCTCTCTCACTCACAGCTTCTCCTTCTCTCTCTCTCACTCACATCTCCTCTCTCTCTCTCTATCTCTCACTCACAGCTTCTCTCTCTCTCTCTTACTCACTCTCACTCACAGCTTCTCTTTCTCTCACACACACACTCACAGTTTCTCTCTCTCTCTCACTCACAGCTTCTCTCTCTCTCAATCACTCACAGCTTCTCTCTCTCTGTCACTCACAGCTTCTCTCTCTCTCACTCACAGCTTCTCTTTCTCTCTCTCACTCACTCACAGCTTCTCATTCTCTCTCTCTCTCTCACTCACAGCTTCTCTTTCTCTCTCTCACACGCACAGCTTCTCTTTCTCACTCAGCTTCTCTTTCTCTCTCTCACTCACAGCTTCTCTTTCTCTCTCTCTCTCACTCACAGCTTCTCTTTCTCTCTCTCTCACTCACAGCTTCTCTCTCACTCTCTCTCACTCACTCACAGCTTATCTCTCTCTCTCACTCACAGCTTCTCTTTCTCTCTCTCTCTCTCACTCACAGCTTCTCTTTCTCTCTCTCTCACAGCTTCTCTTTCTCTTTCTCTCTCTATCTCACAGCATCTCTCTCTCTCACTCACAGCTTCTCTTTCTCTCTCTCTCTCTCACTCACAGCTTCTCTTTCTCTCTCTCTCTCTCACAGCTTCTCTTTCTCTCTCTCTCTCACGCACAGCTTCTCTTTCTCTCAATCTCACTCACAGCTTCTCTTTCTCTCTCTCTCTCACAGCTTCTCTTTCTCTCTCTCTCTCTCACTCACAGCTTCTCTTTCTCTCTCTCTCTCACTCACAGCTTCTCTTTCTCTCTCTCTCTCACTCACAGCTTCTCTTTGTCTCTCTCACACGCACAGCTTCTCTTTCTCACTCAGCTTCTCTTTCTCTCTCTCACTCACAGCTTCTCTTTCTCTCTCTCTCTCACTCACAGCTTCTCTTTCTCTCTCTCTCACTCACAGCTTCTCTCTCACTCACTCTCACTCACTCACAGCTTATCTCTCTCTCACTCACAGCTTCTCTTTCTCTCTCTCTCACTCACAGCTTCTCTTTCTCTCTCTCACACAGCTTCTCTTTCTCTCTCTCACGCACAGCTTCTCTTTCTCTCAATCTCACTCACCTCGTTCTCTCTCTCTCTCTCTCTCTCACTCACAGCTTCTCTCTCTCTCTCACTCACAGCTTCACTTTCTCTCTCTCACTCACTCACAGCTTCTCTTTCTCTCTCTCTCTCACTCACAGCTTCTCTTTCTCTCTCTCTCTCACTCACAGCTTCTCTTTCTCATTCTCTCTCTCACTCACAGCTTCTCTCTCTCTCTCTCTCTCACTCACAGCTTCTCTCTCTCTCACTCACTCACAGCTTCTCTTTCTCTCTCTCTCTCTCACTCACAGCTTCTCTCTCTCTCACACACACACACTCACAGCTTCTCTTTCTCTCTCACTCTCTCACTCACAGCTTCTCTTTCTCTCTCTCTCACTCACAGCTTCTCTTTCTCCCTCTCTCTCTCACTCACAGCTTCTCTCTCTCACTCAGAGCTTCTCTTTATTTCTCTCTCTCTCACTCACAGCTTCTCTCTCTCACACACACACAGCTTCTCTCTCTCTCTCTCACTCACAGCTTCTCTTTCTCTCTCTCTCTCACTCACAGCTTCTCCTTCTCTCTCTCTCACTCACATCTCCTCTCTCTCTATCTCTATCTCTCACTCACAGCTTCTCTCTCTCTCTCTTACTCACTCTCACTCACAGCTTCTCTTTCTCTCACACACACACTCACAGTTTCTCTCTCTCTCTCACTCACAGCTTCTCTCTCTCTCTCAATCACTCACAGCTTCTCTCTCTCTGTCACTCACAGCTTCTCTCTCTCTCACTCACAGCTTCTCTTTCTCTCTCTCTCTCACTCACAGCTTCTCATTCTCTCTCTCTCTCTCACTCACAGCTTCTCTTTCTCTCTCTCACACGCACAGCTTCTCTTTCTCACTCAGCTTCTCTTTCTCTCTCTCACTCACAGCTTCTCTTTCTCTCTCTCACTCACAGCTTCTCTTTCTCTCTCTCTCACTCACAGCTTCTCTCTCACTCTCTCTCACTCACTCACAGCTTATCTCTCTCTCTCACTCACAGCTTCTCTTTCTCTCTCTCTCTCTCACTCACAGCTTCTCTTTCTCTCTCTCTCTCACAGCTTCTCTTTCTCTCTCTCTCTCACGCACAGCTTCTCTTTCTCTCAATCTCACTCACATCTTCTCTTTCTCTCTCTCTCTCTCACTCACAGCTTCTCTCTCTCTCTCACTCACAGCTTCACTTTCTCTCTCTCACTCACTCACAGCTTCTCTTTCTCTTTCTCTCTCTAACTCACAGCTTCTATTTATCTCTCTCTCTCACTCACAGCTTCTCTTTCTCTCTCTCTCTCACTCCCAGCTTCTCCTTCTCTCTCTCTCACTCACATCTCCTCTCTCTCTCTATCTCTCACTCACAGCTTCTCTCTCTCTCTTACTCACTCTCACTCACAGCTTCTCTTTCTCTCACACACACACTCACAGTTTCTCTCTCTCTCTCACTCACAGCTTCTCTCTCTCTCTCTCAATCACTCACAGCTTCTCTCTCTCTGTCACTCACAGCTTCTCTCTCTCACTCACAGCTTCTCTTTCTCTCTCTCACTCACTCACAGCTTCTCATTCTCTCTCTCTCTCTCACTCACAGCTTCTCTTTCTCTCTCTCACACGCACAGCTTCTCTTTCTCACTCAGCTTCTCTTTCTCTCTCTCACTCACAGCTTCTCTTTCTCTCTCTCTCTCACTCACAGCTTCTCTTTCTCTCTCTCTCACTCACAGCTTCTCTCTCACTCTCTCACTCACTCACAGCTTATCTCTCTCTCTCACTCACAGCTTCTCTTTCTCTCTCTCTCTCTCACTCACAGCTTCTCTTTCTCTCTCTCTCTCACAGCTTCTCTTTCTCTCTCTCTCTCACGCACAGCTTCTCTTTCTCTCAATCTCACTCACAGCTTCTCTTTCTCTCTCTCTCGCACAGCTTCTCTTTCTCTCTCTCTCACAGCTTCTCTTTCTCTTTCTCTTTCTCTCTCTATCTCACAGCATCTCTCTCTCACTCACAGCTTCTCTTTCTCTCTCTCTCTCACTCACAGCTTCTCTTTCTCTCTCTCTCTCTCACAGCTTCTCTTTCTCTCTCTCTCTCACGCACAGCTTCTCTTTCTCTCAATCTCACTCACAGCTTCTCTTTCTCTCTCTCTCTCACAGCTTCTCTTTCTCTCTCTCTCTCTCACTCACAGCTTCTCTTTCTCTCTCTCTCTCACTCACAGCTTCTCTTTCTCTCTCTCTCTCACTCACAGCTTCTCTTTGTCTCTCTCACACGCACAGCTTCTCTTTCTCACTCAGCTTCTCTTTCTCTCTCTCACTCACAGCTTCTCTTTCTCTCTCTCTCTCACTCACAGCTTCTCTTTCTCTCTCTCTCACTCACAGCTTCTCTCTCACTCTCTCTCACTCACTCACAGCTTATCTCTCTCTCACTCACAGCTTCTCTTTCTCTCTCTCTCACTCACAGCTTCTCTTTCTCTCTCTCTCTCACAGCTTCTCTTTCTCTCTCTCACGCACAGCTTCTCTTTCTCTCAATCTCACTCACCTCGTTCTCTCTCTCTCTCTCTCTCTCACTCACAGCTTCTCTCTCTCTCACTCACAGCTTCACTTTCTCTCTCTCACTCACTCACAGCTTCTCTTTCTCTCTCTCTCTCTCACTCACAGCTTCTCTTTCTCTCTCTCTCTCTCACTCACAGCTTCTCTTTCTCATTCTCTCTCTCACTCACAGCTTCTCTCTCTCTCTCACTCACAGCTTCTCTCTCTCTCACTCACTCACAGCTTCTCTTTCTCTCTCTCTCTCTCACTCACAGCTTCTCTCTCTCTCACACACACACACTCACAGCTTCTCTTTCTCTCTCACTCTCTCACTCACAGCTTCTCTTTCTCTCTCTCTCACTCACAGCTTCTCTTTCTCCCTCTCTCTCTCACTCACAGCTTCTCTCTCTCACTCAGAGCTTCTCTTTATTTCTCTCTCTCTCACTCACAGCTTCTCTCTCTCTCACACACACAGCTTCTCTCTCTCTCTCTCACTCACAGCTTCTCTCTCTCTCTCTCTCACTCACAGCTTCTCCTTCTCCCTCTCTCACTCACATCTCCTCTCTCTCTATCTCTATCTCTCACTCACAGCTTCTCTCTCTCTCTCTTACTCACTCTCACTCACAGCTTCTCTTTCTCTCACACACACACTCACAGTTTCTCTCTCTCTCTCACTCACAGCTTCTCTCTCTCTCTCAATCACTCACAGCTTCTCTCTCTCTGTCACTCACAGCTTCTCTCTCTCTCACTCACAGCTTCTCTTTCTCTCTCTCTCTCACTCACAGCTTCTCATTCTCTCTCTCTCTCTCACTCACAGCTTCTCTTTTTCTCTCTCACACGCACAGCTTCTCTTTCTCACTCAGCTTCTCTTTCTCTCTCTCACTCACAGCTTCTCTTTCTCTCTCTCACTCACAGCTTCTCTTTCTCTCTCTCTCACTCACAGCTTCTCTCTCACTCTCTCTCACTCACTCACAGCTTATCTCTCTCTCTCACTCACAGCTTCTCTTTCTCTCTCTCTCTCTCACTCACAGCTTCTCTTTCTCTCTCTCTCTCACAGCTTCTCTTTCTCTCTCTCTCTCACGCACAGCTTCTCTTTCTCTCAATCTCACTCACATCTTCTCTTTCTCTCTCTCTCTCTCGCTCACAGCTTCTCTCTCTCTCTCACTCACAGCTTCACTTTCTCTCTCTCACTCACTCACAGCTTCTCTTTCTCTTTCTCTCTCTAACTCACAGCTTCTATTTATCTCTCTCTCTCACTCACAGCTTCTCTTTCTCTCTCTCTCTCACTCCCAGCTTCTCCTTCTCTCTCTCTCACTCACATCTCCTCTCTCTCTCTCTATCTCTCACTCACAGCTTCTCTCTCTCTCTCTTACTCACTCTCACTCACAGCTTCTCTTTCTCTCACACACACACTCACAGTTTCTCTCTCTCTCTCACTCACAGCTTCTCTCTCTCTCTCTCAATCACTCACAGCTTCTCTCTCTCTGTCACTCACAGCTTCTCTCTCTCACTCACAGCTTCTCTTTCTCTCTCTCACTCACTCACAGCTTCTCATTCTCTCTCTCTCTCTCACTCACAGCTTCTCTTTCTCTCTCTCACACGCACAGCTTCTCTTTCTCACTCAGCTTCTCTTTCTCTCTCTCACTCACAGCTTCTCTTTCTCTCTCTCTCTCACTCACAGCTTCTCTTTCTCTCTCTCTCACTCACAGCTTCTCTCTCACTCTCTCACTCACTCACAGCTTATCTCTCTCTCTCACTCACAGCTTCTCTTTCTCTCTCTCTCTCTCACTCACAGCTTCTCTTTCTCTCTCTCTCTCACAGCTTCTCTTTCTCTCTCTCTCTCACGCACAGCTTCTCTTTCTCTCAATCTCACTCACAGCTTCTCTTTCTCTCTCTCTCGCACAGCTTCTCTTTCTCTCTCTCTCACAGCTTCTCTTTCTCTTTCTCTTTCTCTCTCTATCTCACAGCATCTCTCTCTCTCACTCACAGCTTCTCTTTCTCTCTCTCTCTCTCACTCACAGCTTCTCTTTCTCTCTCTCTCTCTCACAGCTTCTCTTTCTCTCTCTCTCTCACGCACAGCTTCTCTTTCTCTCAATCTCACTCACAGCTTCTCTTTCTCTCTCTCTCTCACAGCTTCTCTTTCTCTCTCTCTCTCTCACTCACAGCTTCTCTTTCTCTCTCTCTCTCACTCACAGCTTCTCTTTCTCTCTCTCTCTCACTCACAGCTTCTCTTTGTCTCTCTCACACGCACAGCTTCTCTTTCTCACTCAGCTTCTCTTTCTCTCTCTCACTCACAGCTTCTCTTTCTCTCTCTCTCTCACTCACAGCTTCTCTTTCTCTCTCTCTCACTCACAGCTTCTCTCTCACTCTCTCTCACTCACTCACAGCTTATCTCTCTCTCACTCACAGCTTCTCTTTCTCTCTCTCTCACTCACAGCTTCTCTTTCTCTCTCTCTCACAGCTTCTCTTTCTCTCTCTCACGCACAGCTTCTCTTTCTCTCAATCTCACTCACCTCGTTCTCTCTCTCTCTCTCTCTCTCACTCACAGCTTCTCTCTCTCTCTCTCTCTCACAGCTTCACTTTCTCTCTCTCACTCACTCACAGCTTCTCTTTCTCTCTCTCTCTCTCACTCACAGCTTCTCTTTCTCTCTCTCTCTCACTCACAGCTTCTCTTTCTCATTCTCTCTCTCACTCACAGCTTCTCTCTCTCTCTCTCTCACTCACAGCTTCTCTCTCTCTCACTCACTCACAGCTTCTCTTTCTCTCTCTCTCTCTCACTCACAGCTTCTCTCTCTCTCACACACACACACTCACAGCTTCTCTTTCTCTCTCACTCTCTCACTCACAGCTTCTCTTTCTCTCTCTCTCACTCACAGCTTCTCTTTCTCCCTCTCTCTCTCACTCACAGCTTCTCTCTCTCACTCAGAGCTTCTCTTTATTTCTCTCTCTCTCACTCACAGCTTCTCTCTCTCTCACACACACAGCTTCTCTCTCTCTCACTCACTCACAGCTTCTCTTTCTCTCTCTCTCTCACTCACAGCTTTTTTTCTCTCTCTCTCACTCACAGCTTCTCTTTATCTCTCTCTCACTCACATCTTCTCTCTCTCTCTCACTCACAGCTTCTCTCTCTCTCACTCACAGCTTCTCTTTCTCTCTCTCTCTCACAGCTTCTCTTTCTCTCTCTCTCTGTCACTCACAGCTCTCTCTCTTTCTCTCTCACTCACAGCTTCTCTTTCTCTCTCTCTCTCGCACTCACAGCTTCTCTTTCTCTCTCTCACTCACAGCTTCTCTTTCTCTCTCACACACACAGCTTCTCTTTCTCTCTCACTCACTCTCTCTCACAGAGTTTCTTTCTCTCTCTCACACAGCTTCTCTCTCACACTCACAACTTCTCTCTCTCTTACTCACAGCTACTCTTTCTCTCTCTCTCTCTCGCACTTTCATCTTTTCTTTCGCTCTCTCTCTCTCACTCACAGCTTCTCTTTCTCTCTCTCTCACTCACACCTTCTCTTTCTCTCTCTCTTTCTCACTCAGCTTCTCTTTCTCTCTCTCTTACTCACAGCTTCTCTTTCTCTCTCACTCACAGCTTCTCTTTCTCTCTCTCTGTCACTCACAGCTTCTCTTTCTCTTTCTCTCTCTCAATCACATCTTCTCTCTCTCTCACTCACAGCTTCTCTCTCTCACTCACACACAGCTTCACTTTCTTTCTCTCTCTCTCACAGCTTCTCTTTCTCTTTCTCTTTCTCTCTCTATCTCACAGCATCTCTCTCTCTCACTCACAGCTTCTCTTTCACTCTCTCTCTCTCACTCACAGCTTCTCTTTCTCTGTCTCTAACTCACAGCTTCTCTTTCTCTCTCTCTCGCACAGCTTCTCTTTCTCTCTCTCACTCACAACTTCTCTCTCGCTCTCTCTCACTCACTCACAGCTTCTCTCTCTCTCTCACAGCTTCTCTTTCTCTCTCTCTCTCTCTCACTCAGAGCTTCTCTTTCTCTCTCTCTCTCACTCACAGCTTCTTTTTCTCTCTCTCTCTCACTCACAGCTTCTCTTTCTCTCTCTCACACGCACAGCTTCTCTTTCTCACTCAGCTTCTCTTTCTCTCTCTCACTCACAGCTTCTCTTTCTCTCTCGCTCTCACTCACAGCTTCTCTTTCTCTCTCTCTCACTCACAGCTTCTCTCTCACTCTCTCTCTCTCACTCACAGCTTCTCTTTCTCTCTCTCTCTCACAGCTTCTCTTTCTCTCTCTCACGCACAGCTTCTCTTTCTCTCAATCTCACTCACATCTTCTCTTTCTCTCTCTCTCTCTCTCTCTCTCACTCACAGCTTCTCTCTCTCTCACTCACAGCTTCACTTTCTCTCTCTCACTCACTCACAGCTTCTCTTTCTCTTTCTCTCTCTAACTCACAGCTTCTATTTATCTCTCTCTCTCACTCACAGCTTCTCTTTCTCTCTCTCTCTCACTCACAGCTTCTCCTTCTCTCTCTCTCACTCACATCTCCTCTCTCTCTATCTCTATCTCTCACTCACAGCTTCTCTCTCTCTCTCTTACTCACTCTCACTCACAGCTTCTCTTTCTCTCACACACACACTCACAGTTTCTCTCTCTCACTCACTCACAGCTTCTCTCTCTCTCTCTCAATCACTCACAGCTTCTCTCTCTCTGTCACTCACAGCTTCTCTCTCTCTCACTCACAGCTTCTCTTTCTCTCTCTCTCACAGCTTCTCATTCTCTCTCTCTCTCTCACTCACAGCTTCTCTTTCTCTCTCACACACAGACAGCTTCTCTTCCTCACTCAGCTTCTCTTTCTCTCTCTCACTCACAGCTTCTCTTTCTCTCTCTCTCACTCACAGCTTCTCTTTCTCTCTCTCTCACTCACAGCTTCTCTCTCACTCTCTCTCACTCACTCACAGCTTATCTCTCTCTCTCACTCACAGCTTCTCTTTCTCTCTCTCTCTCTCACAGCTTCTCTTTCTCTCTCTCTCACTCACAGCTTCTCTTTCTCTCTCTCACACAGCTCCTATTTCTCTCTCTCTCACACAGAGTTTCTTTCTCTCTCTCTCACAGCTTCTCTCTCACTCACAGCTTCTCTCTCTCTTTCTCACAGCTACTCTTTCTCTCTCTCTCTTTCACTCTCAGCTTCTCTTTCGCTCTCGCTCTCTCACTCACAGCTTCTCTTTCTCTCTCTCTCACTCACAGCTTCTCTTTCTCTCTCTCATTCTCACTCAGATTCTCTTTCTCTCTCTCTCTCACTCACAGCTTCTCTTTCTCTGTCTCACTCACAGCTTCTCTTTCCCTCTCTCTCTCACTCACAGCTTCTCTTTCGCTCTCTCTCTATCACTGTCACAGCATCTCTCTCACACACACACTCTCACTCACAGCTTCTCTTTCTCTCTCTCTCTCTCTCACTCACAGCTTCTCTTTCTCTCTCTCTCTCACTCACAGCTTCTCTTTATCTCTCTCTCACACTCACAGCTTCTCTTTCTCTCTCTCTCTCTCACTCACAGCTTCTCTTTCTCTTTCTCTCTCTCACTCACATCTTCTCTCTCTCTTTCTCACTCACAGCTTCTCTCTCTCTCTCACTCACAGCTTCTCTCTCTCTCTCTCGCTCACAGCTTCTCTTTCTCTCTCTCTCTAACTCACAGCTTCTCTTTATATCTCTCTCACTCACAGCTTCTCTTTCTCACTCTCTCTCACTCACAGCTTCTCTTTCTCTCTCTCGCACTCACAGCTTCTCTCTCACTCTCTCTCACTCACTCACAGCTTATCTCTCTCTCTCTCTCACAGCTTCTCTTTCTCTCTCTCTCTCACTCACAGCTTCTCTTTCTCTCTCTCTCTCACAGCTTTTCTTTCTCTCTCTCTCTCACGCACAGCTTCTCTTTCTTTCTCTCTCTCTCACTCACATCTTCTCTTTCTCTCTCTCTCTCTCTCACTCACAGCTTCTCTCTCTCTCTCACTCACAGCTTCACTTTCTCTCTCTCACTCACTCACAGCTTCTCTTTCTCTTTCTCTCTCTAACTCACAGCTTCTATTTATCTCTCTCTCTCACTCACAGCTTCTCTTTCTCTCTCTCTCTCACTCACAGCTTCTCCTTCTCTCTCTCTCACTCACATCTCCTCTCTCTCTCCCTATCTCTCACTCACAGCTTCTCTCTCTCTCTCTCTTACTCACTCTCACTCACAGCTTCTCTTTCTCTCTCACACACACTCACAGTTTCTCTCTCTCTCACACTCACAGCTTCTCTCTCTCTCTCAATCACTCACAGCTTCTCTCTCTCTGTCACTCACAGCTTCTCTCTCTCTCACTCACAGCTTCTCTTTCTCTCTCTCACACTCACAGCTTCTCTTTCTCCCTCTCTCTCTCACTCACAGCTTCTCTCTCTCACTCAGAGCTTCTCTTTATTTCTCTCTCTCTCACTCACAGCTTCTCTCTCTCTCACACACACAGCTTCTCTCTCTCTCACTCACTCACAGCTTCTCTTTTTCTCTCTCTCTCTCACTCACAGCTTTTTTTTTCTCTCTCTCACACTCACAGCTTCTCTTTATCTCTCTCTCACTCACATCTTCTCTCTCTCTCTCACTCACAGCTTCTCTCTCTCTCACTCACAGCTTCTCTTTCTCTCTCTCTCTCACAGCTTCTCTTTCTCTCTCTGTGTGTCACTCACAGCTCTCTCTCTTTCTCTCTCACTCACAGCTTCTCTTTCTCTCTCTCTCTCGCACTCACAGCTTCTCTTTCTCTCTCTCACTCACAGCTTCTCTTTCTCTCTCACACACACAGCTTCTCTATCTCTCTCACACTCTCTCTCACAGAGTTTCTTTCTCTCTCTCACACAGCTTCTCTCTCTCACTCACAACTTCTCTCTCTCTTACTCACAGCTACTCTTTCTCTCTCTCTCGCACTTTCATCTTTTCTTTCGCTCTCTCTCTCTCACTCACAGCTTCTCTTTCTCTCTCTCACTCACAGCTTCTCTTTCTCTCTCTCTTTCTCACTCAGCTTCTCTTTCTCTCTCTCTTACTCACAGCTTCTCTTTCTCTCTCACTCACAGCTTCTCTTTCTCTCTCTCTGTCACTCACAGCTTCTCTTTCTCTTTCTCTCTCTCAATCACATCTTCTCTCTCTCTCACTCACAGCTTCTCTCTCTCACTCACTCACAGCTTCACTTTCTTTCTCTCTCTCTCTCACAGCTTCTCTTTCTCTTTCTCTTTCTCTCTCTATCTCACAGCATCTCTCTCTCTCACTCACAGCTTCTCTTTCACTCTCTCTCTCTCACTCACAGCTTCTCTTACTCTGTCTCTAACTCACAGCTTCTCTTTATCTCTATCTCACTCACAGCTTCTCTTTCTCTCTCTCTCGCACAGCTTCTCTTTCTCTCTCTCACTCACAACTTCTCTCTCGCTCTCTCTCACTCACTCACAGCTTCTCTCTCTCTCTCTCACAGCTTCTCTTTCTCTCTCTCTCTCTCACTCACAGCTTCTCTTTCTCTCTCTCTCTCACTCACAGCTTCTCTTTCTCTCTCTCTCACTCACAGCTTCTCTTTCTCTCTCTCACACGCACAGCTTCTCTTTCTCACTCAGCTTCTCTTTCTCTCTCTCACTCACAGCTTCTCTTTCTCTCTCTCTCTCACTCACAGCTTCTCTCTCTCTCTCTCTCACTCACAGCTTCTCTCTCACTCTCTCTCACTCACTCACAGCTTATCTCTCTCTCACTCACAGCTTCTCTTTCTCTCTCTCTCACTCACAGCTTCTCTCTCTCTCACACACACAGCTTCTCTTTCTCTCTCTCATGCACAGCTTCTCTTTCTCTCAATCTCACTCACATCTTCTCTTTCTCTCTCTCTCTCTCTCTCTCTCACTCACAGCTTCTCTCTCTCACTCACTCACAGCTTCACTTTCTCTCTCTCACTCACTCACAGCTTCTCTTTCTCTTTCTCTCTCTAACTCACAGCTTCTATTTATCTCTCTCTCTCACTCACAGCTTCTCTTTCTCTCTCTCTCTCACTCACAGCTTCTCCTTCTCTCTCTCTCACTCACATCTCCTCTCTCTCTATCTATATCTCTCACTCACAGCTTCTGTCTCTCTCTCTTACTCACTCTCACTCACAGCTTCTCTTTCTCTCACACACACACTCACAGTTTCTCTCTCTCTCACTCACAGCTTCTCTCTCTCTCTCAATCACTCACAGCTTCACTCTCTGTCACTCACAGCTTCTCTCTCTCTCACTCACAGCTTCTCTTTCTCTCTCTCTCTCACTCACAGCTTCTAATTCTCTCTCTCTCTCACAGACAGCTTCTCTTTCTCTCTCTCACATGCACAGCTTCTCTTTCTCACTCAGCTTCTCTTTCTCTCTCTCACACACAGCTTCTCTTTCTCTCTCTCTCTCACTCACAGCTTCTCTTTCTCTCTCTCTCACTCACAGCTTCTCTCTCACTCTCTCTCACTCACTCACAGCTTATCTCTCTCTCTCACTCACAGCTTCTCTTTCTCTCTCTCTCTCTCACTCACAGCTTCTCTTTCTCTCTCTCTCTCTCACAGCTTCTCTTTCTCTCTCTCTCTCATGCACAGCTTCTCTTTCTCTCAATCTCACTCACAGCTTCTCTTTCTCTCTCTCTCGCACAGCTTCTCTTTCTCTCTCTCACTCACAACTTCTCTCTCGGTCTCTCTCACACTCACAGCTTCTCTCTCTCTCTCACACAGCTTCTCTTTCTCTCTCTCTCTCTCACTCACAGCTTTTTCTCTCTCTCTCTCACTCACAGCTTCTCTTTCTCTCTCTCTCACTCACAGCTTCTCTTTCTCTCTCTCACACGCACAGCTTCTCTTTCTCACTCAGCTTCTCTTTCCCTCTCTCACTCACAGCTTCTGTTTCTCTCTCTCTCTCACTCACACCTTTTCTTTCCCTCTCTCTCACTCACACCTTCTCTTTCTCTCTCTCTCACTCACAGCTTATCTCTCTCTCACTCACAGCTTCTCTTTCTCTCTCTCACGCACAGCTTCTCTTTCTCTCAATCTCACTCACAACTTCTCTTTCTCTCTCTCTCTCTCTCTCACTCACAGCTTCTCTCTCTCTCTCACTCACAGCTTCACTTTCTCTCTCTCTCTCTCTCACAGCTTCTCTTTCTCTCTCTCTCTCACTCACAGCTTCTCCTTCTCTCTCTCTCACTCACATCTCCTCTCTCTCTATCTCTATCTCTCACTCACAACTTCTCTCTCTCTCTCTTACTCACTCTCACTCACAGCTTCTCTTTCTCTCACACACACACTCACAGTTTCTCTCTCTCTCTCTCTCACAGCTTCTCTCTCTCTCTCTCAATCACTCACAGCTTCTCTCTCTCTGTCACTCACAGCTTCTCTCTCTCTCACTCACAGCTTCTCTTTCTCTCTCTCTCTCACTCACAGCTTCTCATTCTCTCTCTCTCTCTCACTCACAGCTTCTCTTTCTCTCTCTCACACACACAGCTTCTCTTCCTCAGTCAGCTTCTCTTTCTCTCTCTCACTCACAGCTTCTCTTTCTCTCTCTCTCTCTCTCACTCACAGCTTCTCTTTCTCTCTCTCACTCACAGCTTCTCTCTCACTCTCTCTCACTCACTCACAGCTTATCTCTCTCTCTCACTCACAGCTTCTCTTTCTCTCTCTCTCGCGCACTCACAGCTTCTCTTTCTCTCTCTCTCTCTCACAGCTTCTCTTTCTCTCTCTCTCACTCACAGCTTCTCTTTCTCTCTCTCACACAGCTCCTATTTCTCTCTCTCACACACAGAGTTTCTTTCTCTCTCTCTCACAGCTTCTCTCTCTCTCACTCACAGCTTCTCTCTCTCTTTCTCACAGCTACTCTTTCTCTCTCTCTCTTTCACTCTCAGCTTCTCTTTCGCTCTCGCTCTCTCACTCACAGCTTCTCTTTCTCTCTCTCTCACTCACAGCTTCTCTTTCTCTCTCTCATTCTCACTCAGATTCTCTTTCTCTCTCTCTCTCACTCACAGCTTCTCTTTCTCTCTCTCACTCACAGCTTCTCTTTCCCTCTCTCTCTCACTCACAGCTTCTCTTTCGCTCTCTCTCTATCACTGTCACAGCATCTCTCTCTCACACACACACTGTCACTCACAGCTTCTCTTTCTCTCTCTCTCTCTCACTCACAGCTTCTCTTTCTCTCTCTCTCACTCACAGCTTCTCTTTATCTCTCTCACACTCACAGCTTCTCTTTCTCTCTCTCTCACAGCTTCTTTTTCTCTTTCTCTCTCTCACTCACATCTTCTCTCTCTCTTTCTCACTCACAGCTTCTCTCTCTCTCTCACTCACAGCTTCTCTTTCTCTGTCTCTCTCTAACTCACAGCTTCTCTTTATATCTCTCTCACTCACAGCTTCTCTTTCTCTCTCTCTCTCACTCACAGCTTCTCTTTCTCTCTCTCTCACTCACAGCTTCTCTCTCACTCTCTCTCACTCACTCACAGCTTATCTCTCTCTCACTCACAGCTTCTCTTTCTCTCTCTCTCTCACTCACAGCTTCTCTTTCTCTCTCTCTCTCTCAGCTTTTCTTTTTCTCTCTCTCTCATGCACAGCTTCTCTTTCTTTCTCTCTCTCTCACTCACATCTTCTCTTTCTCTCTCTCTCTCTCACTCACAGCTTCTCTCTCTCTCTCACTCACAGCTTCACTTTCTCTCTCTCACTCACTCACAGCTTCTCTTTCTCTTTCTCTCTCTAACTCACAGCTTCTATTTATCTCTCTCTCTCACTCACAGCTTCTCTTTCTCTCTCTCTCACTCACAGCTTCTCCTTCTCTCTCTCTCACTCACATCTCCTCTCTCTCTCTCTATCTCTCACTCACAGCTTCTCTCTCTCTCTCTTACTCACTCTCACTCACAGCTTCTCTTTCTCTCACACACACACTCACAGTTTCTCTCTCTCTCTCACTCACAGCTTCTCTCTCTCTCAAAATCACTCACAGCTTCTCTCTCTCTGTCACTCACAGCTTATCTCTCTCACTCACAGCTTCTCTTTCTCTCTCTCTCACTCACAGCTTCTCTTTCTCCCTCTCTATCTCACTCACAGCTTCTCTCTCTCACTCAGAGCTTCACTTTATTTCTCTCTCTCTCACTCACAGCATCTCTCTCTCACACACACAGCTTCTCTCTCTCTCACTCACTCACAGCTTCTCTTTCTCTCTCTCTCTCTCACTCACAGCTTTTTTCTCTCTCTCTCACTCACAGCTTCTCTTTATCTCTCTCTCACTCACATCTTCTCTCTCTCTCTCACTCACAGCTTCTCTCTCTCTCACTCACAGCTTCTCTTTCTCTCTCACACACAGCTTCTCTTTCTCTCTCTCTCTGTCACTCACAGGTCTCTCTCTTTCTCTCTCACTCACAGCTTCTCTTTCTCTCTCTCTCTCGCACTCACAGCTTCTCTTTCTCTCTCTCACTCACAGCTTCTCTTTCTCTCTCACACACACACAGCTTCTCTTTCTCTCTCTCTCACTCTCTCTCACAGAGTTTCTTTCTCTCTCACACAGCTTTTCTCTCTCACTCACAACTTCTCTCTCTCTTACTCACAGCTACTCTTTCTCTCTCTCTCGCACTTTCATCTTTTCTTTCGCTCTCTCTCTCTCACTCACAGCTTCTCTTTCTCTCTCTCTCACTCACAGCTTCTCTTTCTCTCTCTCTTTCTCACTCAGCTTCTCTTTCTCTCTCTCTTACTCACAGCTTCTCTTTCTCTCTCACTCACAGCTTCTGTTTCTCTCTCTCTGTCACTCACAGCTTCTCTTTCTCTTTCTCTCTCTCAATCACATCTTCTCTCTCTCTCACTCACAGCTTCTCTCTCTCACTCACTCACAGCTTCACTTTCTTTCTCTCTCTCTCTCACAGCTTCTCTTTCGCTTTCTCTTTCTCTCTCTATCTCACAGCATCTCTCTCTCTCACTCACAGCTTCTCTTTCACTCTCTCTCTCTCACTCACAGCTTCTCTTTCTCCGTCTCTAACTCACAGCTTCTCTTTATCTCTATCTCACTCACAGCTTCTCTTTCTCTCTCTCTCGCACAGCTTCTCTTTCTCTCTCTCACTCACAACTTCTCTCTCGCTCTCTCTCACTCACTCACAGCTTCTCTCTCTCTCTCTCACAGCTTCTCTTTCTCTCTCTCTCTCTCTCACTCACAGCTTCTCTTTCTCTCTCTCTGTCACTCACAGCTTCTCTTTCTCTCTCTCTCTCACTCACAGCTTCTCTTTCTCTCTCTCACACGCACAGCTTCTCTTTCTCTCTCTCTCTCACTCACAGCTTCTCTTTCTCTCTCTCTCACTCACAGCTTCTCTCTCACTCTCTCTCACTCACTCACAGCTTATCTCCCTCTCACTCACAGCTTCTCTTTCTCTCTCTCTCACTCACAGCTTCTCTTTCTCTCTCTCTCACAGCTTCTCTTTCTCTCTCTCACGTACAGCTTCTCTTTCTCTCAATCTCACTCACATCTTCTCTTTCTCTCTCTCTCTCTCTCACTCACAGCTTCTCTCTCTCACTCACTCACAGCTTCTCTTTCTCTTTCTCTCTCTAACTCACAGCTTCTATTTATCTCTCTCTCTCACTCACAGCTTCTCTTTCTCTCTCTCTCTCACTCACAGCTTCTCCTTCTCTCTCTCTCACTCACATCTCCTCTCTCTCTATCTCTATCTCTCACTCACAGCTTCTCTCTCTCTCTCTTACTCACTCTCACTCACAGCTTCTCTTTCTCTCACACACACACTCACAGTTTCTCTCTCTCTCTCACTCACAGCTTCTCTCTCTCTCTCAATCACTCACAGCTTCTCTCTCTCTGTCACTCACAGCTTCTCTCTCTCTCACTCACAGCTTCTCTTTCTCTCTCTCTCTCACTCACAGCTTCTCATTCTCTCTCTCTCTCTCACTCACAGCTTCTCTTTCTCTCTCTCACACGCACAGCTTCTCTTTCTCACTCAGCTTCTCTTTCTCTCTCTCACTCACAGCTTCTCTTTCTCTCTCTCACTCACAGCTTCTCTTTCTCTCTCTCTCACTCACAGCTTCTCTCTCACTCTCTCTCACTCACTCACAGCTTATCTCTCTCTCACTCACAGCTTCTCTTTCTCTCTCTCTCTCTCACTCACAGCTTCTCTTTCTCTCTCTCTCTCACAGCTTCTCTTTCTCTCTCTCTCTCAAGCACAGCTTCTCTTTCTCTCAATCTCACTCACATCTTCTCTTTCTCTCTCTCTCTCACTCACAGCTTCTCTCTCTCTCTCACTCACAGCTTCACTTTCTCTCTCTCAATCACTCACAGCTTCTCTTTCTCTTTCTCTCTCTAACTCACAGCTTCTATTTATCTCTCTCTCTCACTCACAGCTTCTCTTTCTCTCTCTCTCTCACTCACAGCTTCTCCTTCTCTCTCTCTCACTCACATCTCCTCTCTCTCTCTCTATCTCTCACTCACAGCTTCTCTCTCTCTCTCTTACTCACTCTCACTCACAGCTTCTCTTTCTCTCACACACACACTCACAGTTTCTCTCTCTCTCTCACTCACAGCTTCTCTCTCTCTCAATCACTCACAGCTTCTCTCTCTCTGTCACTCACAGCTTCTCTCTCTCTCACTCACAGCTTCTCTTTCTCTCTCTCACTCACTCACAGCTTCTCATTCTCTCTCTCTCTCTCACTCACAGCTTCTCTTTCTCTCTCTCACACGCACAGCTTCTCTTTCTCACTCAGCTTCTCTTTCTCTCTCTCACTCACAGCTTCTCTTTCTCTCTCTCTCTCACTCACAGCTTCTCTTTCTCTCTCTCTCACTCACAGCTTCTCTCTCACTCTCTCTCACTCACTCACAGCTTATCTCTCTCTCTCACTCACAGCTTCTCTTTCTCTCTCTCTCTCTCACTCACAGCTTCTCTTTCTCTCTCTCTCTCTCACAGCTTCTCTTTCTCTCTCTCTCTCACGCACAGCTTCTCTTTCTCTCAATCTCACTCACAGCTTCTCTTTCTCTCTCTCTCGCACAGCTTCTCTTTCTCTCTCTCTCACACAGCTTCTCTTTCTCTTTCTCTCTCTATCTCACAGCATCTCTCTCTCTCACTCACAGCTTCTCTTTCTCTCTCTCTCTCTCACTCACAGCTTCTCTTTCTCTCTCTCTCTCTCACAGCTTCTCTTTCTCTCTCTCTCTCACGCACAGCTTCTCTTTCTCTCAATCTCACTCACAGCTTCTCTTTCTCTCGCTCTCTCACAGCTTCTCTTTCTCTCTCTCTCTCTCACTCACAGCTTCTCTTTCTCTCTCTCTCTCACTCACAGCTTCTCTTTCTCTCTCTCTCTCACTCACAGCTTCTCTTTGTCTCTCTCACACGCACAGCTTCTCTTTCTCACTCAGCTTCTCTTTCTCTCTCTCACTCACAGCTTCTCTTTCTCTCTCTCTCTCACTCACAGCTTCTCTTTCTCTCTCTCTAACTCACAGCTTCTATTTATCTCTCTCTCTCACTCACAGCTTCTCTTTCTCTCTCTCTCTCACTCACAGCTTCTCCTTCTCTCTCTCTCACTCACATCTCCTCTCTCTCTCTCTCTATCTCTCACTCACAGCTTCTCTCTCTCTCTCTCTTACTCACTCTCACTCACAGCTTCTCTCTCTCTCACACACACTCACAGTTTCTCTCTCTCTCTGTCACTCACATCTTCTCTCTCTCTCACTCACAGCTTCTCTTTCTGTTTCTCTCACTCACAGCTTCTCTTTCTCCCTCTCTCTCTCACTCACAGCTTCTCTCTCTCACTCAGAGCTTCTCTTTATTTCTCTCTCTCTCACTCACAGCTTCTCTCTCACACACACACAGCTTCTCTCTCTCTCACTCACTCACAGCTTCTCTTTCTCTCTCTCTCTCTCACTCACAGCTTTTTTTCTCTCTCTCTCACTCACAGCTTCTCTTTATCTCTCTCTCACTCACATCTTCTCTCTCTCTCTCACTCACAGCTTCGCTCTCTCTCACTCACAGCTTCTCTTTCTCTCTCTCTCTCACAGCTTCTCTTTCTCTCTCTCTCTGTCACTCACAGCTCTCTCTCTTTCTCTCTCACTCACAGCTTCTCTTTCTCTCTCTCTCTCGCACTCACAGCTTCTCTTTCTCTCTCTCACTCACAGCTTCTCTTTCTCTCTCACACACACAGCTTCTCTTTCTCTCTCACTCACTCTCTCTCACAGAGTTTCTTTCTCTCTCTCACACAGCTTCTCTCTCTCACTCACAACTTCTCTCTCTCTTACTCACAGCTACTCTTTCTCTCTCTCTCTCTCGCACTTTCATCTTTTCTTTCACTCTCTCTCTCTCACTCACAGCTTCTCTTTCTCTCTCTCTCACTCACAGCTTCTCTTTCTCTCTCTCTTTCTCACTCTTCTTCTCTTTCTCTCTCTCTTACTCACAGCTTCTCTTTCTCTCTCACTCACAGCTTCTCTTTCTCTCTCTCTGTCACTCACAGCTTCTCTTTCTCTTTCTCTCTCTCAATCACATCTTCTCTCTCTCACACGCACAGCTTCTCTTTCTCACTCAGCTTCTCTTTCTCTCTCTCACTCACAGCTTCTCTTTCTCTCTCTCTCTCACTCACAGCTTCTCTTTCTCTCTCTCTCACTCACAGCTTCTCTCTCACTCTCTCTCACTCACTCACAGCTTATCTCTCTCTCACTCACAGCTTCTCTTTCTCTCTCTCTCACTCACACCTTCTCTTTCTCTCTCTCACTCACAGCTTCACTTTCTCTCTCTCACTCACTCACAGCTTCTCTTTCTCTTTCTCTCTCTAACTCACAGCTTCTATTTATCTCTCTCTCTCACTCACAGCTTCTCTTTCTCTCTATCTCTCACTCACAGCTTCTCCTTCTCTCTCTCTCACAGCTTCTCTTTCTCTCTCTCACGCACAGCTTCTCTTTCTCTCAATCTCACTCACATCTTCTCTTTCTCTCTCTCTCTCTCACTCACAGCTTCTCTTTCTCTCTCTCTCTCACTCACAGCTTCTCCTTCTCTCTCTCTCACTCACATCTCCTCTCTCTCTATCTCTATCTCTCACTCACAGCTTCTCTCTCTCTCTCTTACTCACTCTCACTCACAGCTTCTCTTTCTCTCACACACACACTCACAGTTTCTCTCTCTCTCACTCACAGCTTCTCTCTCTCTCTCAATCACTCACAGCTTCTCTCTCTCTGTCACTCACAGCTTCTCTCTCTCTCACTCACAGCTTCTCTTTCTCTCTCTCTCTCACTCACAGCTTCTCATTCTCTCTCTCTCTCTCACTCACAGCTTCTCTTTCTCTCTCTCACACGCACAGCTTCTCTTTCTCACTCAGCTTCTTTCTCTCTCTCACTCACAGCCTCTCTTACTCTCTCTCTCACTCACAGCTTCTCTCTCAACTCTCTCTCACTCACTCACAGCTTATCTCTCTCTCTCACTCACAGCTTCTCTTTCTCTCTCTCACTCACAGCTTCTCTTTCTCTCTCTCTCTCTCACAGCTTCTCTTTCTCTCTCTCTCTCTCACGCACAGCTTCTCTTTCTCTCAATCTCACTCACATCTTCTCTTTCTCTCTCTCTCTCTCACTCACAGCTTCTCTCTCTCTCTCACTCACAGCTTCACTTTCTCTCTCTCACTCACTCACAGCTTCTCTTTCTCTTTCTCTCTCTAACTCACAGCTTCTATTTATCTCTCTCTCTCACTAACAGCTTCTCTTTCTCTCTCTCTCTCACTCACAGCTTCTCCTTCTCTCTCTCTCACTCACATCTCCTCTCTCTCTCTCTATCTCTCACTCACAGCTTCTCTCTCTCTCTCTTACTCACTCTCACTCACAGCTTCTCTTTCTCTCTCACACACACTCACAGTTTCTCTCTCTCTCTCACTCACAGCTTCTCTCTCTCTCTCTCAATCACTCACAGCTTCTCTCTCTCTGTCACTCACAGCTTCTCTCTCTCTCACTCACTGCTTCTCTTTCTCTCTCTCTCTCACAGCTTCTCTTTCTCCCTCTCTCTCTCACTCACAGCTTCTCTCTCTCACTCACAGCTTCTCTTTCTTTCTCTCTCTCTCACTCACAGCTTCTCTCTCTCTCACACACAGCTTCTCTCTCTCTCACTCACTCACAGCTTCTCTTTCTCTCTCTCTCTCACTCACAGCTTTTTTTCTCTCTCTCTCACTCACAGCTTCTCTTTATCTCTCTCTCACTCACATCTTCTCTCTCTCTCACTCACAGCTTCTCTCTCTCTCACTCACAGCTTCTCTTTCTCTCTCTCTCACACAGCTTCTCTTTCTCTCTCTCTCTGTCACTCACAGCTCTCTCCCTTTCTCTGTCACTCACAGCTTCTCTTTCTCTCTCTCTCTCGCACTCACAGCTTCTCTTTCTCTCACTCACAGCTTCTCTTTCTCTCTCACACACACACAGCTTCTCTTTCTCTCTCACTCACTATCTCTCACAGAGTTTCTTTCTCTCTCTCACACATCTTCTCTCACTCACTCACAGCTTCTCTCTCTCTTACTCACAGCTACTCTTTCTCTCTCTCTCTCTCGCACTTTCATCTTTTCTTTCGCTCTCTCTCTCTCACTCACAGCTTCTCTTTCTCTCTCTCTCACTCACAGCTTCTCTTTCTCTCTCTCTTTCTCACATCTTCTCTTTCTCTCTCTCTTACTCACAGCTTCTCTTTCTCTCTCACTCACAGCTTCTCTTTCTCTCTCTCTGTCACTCACAGCTTCTCTTTCTCTTTCTCTCTCTCACTCACTCACAGCTTCTCTTTCTTTCTCTCTCTCTCTCTCACAGCTTCTCTTTCTCTTTCTCTCTCTATCTCACAGCATCTCTCTCTCTCTCACTCACAGCTTCTCTTTCTCTCTCTCTCACTCACAGCTTCTCTTTCTCTGTCTCTAACTCACAGCTTCTCTTAATCTCTATCTCACTCACAGCTTCTCTTTCTCTCTCTCTCTCTCGCACAGCTTCTCTTTCTCTCTCTCACTCACAACTTCTCTCTCGCTCTCTCTCACTCACTCACAGCTTCTCTCTCTGTCTCTCACAGCTTCTCTCGCTCTCTCACTCCCAGCTTCTCTTTCTCTGTCTCTAACTCACAGCTTCTCTTTATCTCTATCTCACTCACAGCTTCTCTTTCTCTCTCTCTCTCGCACAGCTTCTCTTTCTCTCTCTCACTCACAACTTCTCTCTCGCTCTCTCTCACTCACTCACAGCTTCTCTCTCTCACACACAGCTTCTCTTTCTCTCTCTCTCACTCACTCACAGCTTCTCTTTCTCTCTCTCTCTCACTCACAGCTTCTCTTTCTCTCTCTCTCTCACTTACAGCTTCTCTTTCTCTCTCTCACACGCACAGCTTCTCTTTCTCACTCAGCTTCTCTTTCTCTCTCTCACTCACAGCTTCTCTTTCTCACACACTTACAACTTCTCTTTCGCTCTCTCTCTATCACTGTCACAGCTTCTCTCTCTCTCTCACTCACTCTCACTCACAGCTTCTCTTTCTCTCTCTCACACACTCACAGCTTCTCTCTCTCACACTCACAGCTTCTCACTCTCTCTCATTCACAATTATCTCTCTCTCTCACTCACAGCTTCTCTCTCTCTCACTCACAGCTTCTCTTTCTGTCTCTCTCACTCACAGCTTCTCTTTTTCCCTCTCTCTCTCACTCACAGCTTCTCTCTCTCACAGCTTCTCTTTCTTTCTCTCTCTCTCACTCACACATTCTCTCTCTCTCTCTCTCACAGCTACTCTCCCTCACTCACAGCTTCTCTCTCTCTCACACAGCTTCTCTTACTCTCTCTCTCACTCACAGCTTCTCTTTATCTCTCTCTCTCACTCACAGCTTCTCTTTCTCTCTCTCTCTCTCTCACTCACAGCTTCTCTTTCTCTTTCTCTCTCACTCACATCTTCTCTCTCTCTCTCAGCTTCTCTCTCTCTCTCTCACTCACAGCTTCTCTTTCTCTCTCTCTCACACAGCTTCTCTTTCTCTCTCTCTCTCTCACTCACAGCTTCTCTCTCTCACACAGCTTCTCTTTCTCTCTCTCTGTCACTCACAGTTTCACTTTCTCTGTTTCTCTCTAACTCACAGCTTCTCTTTTTCTCTCTCTCACTCAAAGCTTCTCTTTCTCTCTCTCTCTCACTCACAGCTTCTCTTTCTCTCTCTCTCTCACTCACAGCTTCTCTTTCTCTCTCTCTCACTCACAGCTTCTCTTTCTCTCTCTCTCTCACTCACAGCTTCTCTTTCTCTCTCTCTCTCTCTCACTCACAGCTTCTCTTTCTCATTCTCTCTCTCACTCACATCTTCTCTCTCTCTCTCACTCACAGATTCTCTCTCTCTCACTCACTCACAGCTTCTCTTTCTTTCTCTCTCTCTCACAGCTTCTCTTTCTATCTCTCTCACTCACAGCTTCTCTCTCTCACACACACACACTCACAGCTTCTCTTTCTCTCTCTCTCTCTCACTCACAGCTTCTCTTTCTCTCTCTCGCACTCACAGCTTCTCTTTCTCTCTCTCACACAGCTTCTATTTCTCTCTCACACACACAGAGTTTCTTTCTCTCTCTCACAGCTTCTCTCTCTCTCACTCACAGCTTCTCTCTCTCTTTCTCACAGCTACTCTTTCTCTCTCTCTCTTTCACTCTCAGCTTCTCTTTCGCTCTCTCTCTCTCACTCACAGCTTCTCTTTCTCTCTCTCTCACTCACAGCTTCTCTTTCTCTCTCTCATTCTCACTCAGATTCTCTTTCTCTCTCTCTCTCTCTCACTCACAGCTTCTCTTTCTCTCTCTCACTCACAGCTTCTCTTTCCCTCTCTCTCTCACTCACAGCTTCTCTTTCGCTCTCTCTCTATCACTGTCACAGCATCTCTCTCTCACACACACTCTCACTCACAGCTTCTCTTTCTCTCTCTCTCTCACTCACAGCTTCTCTTTCTCTCTCTCTCACTCACAGCTTCTCTTTATCTCTCTCTCTCACTCACAGCTTCTCTTTCTCTCTCTCTCTCACTCACAGCTTCTCTTTCTCTTTCTCTCTCTCACTCACATCTTCTCTCTCTCTCTCACTCACAGCTTCTCTCTCTCTCACTCACAGCTTCTCTCTCTCTCTCTCTCTCTCTCACAGCTTCTCTTTCTCTGTCTCTCTCTAACTCACAGCTTCTCTTTATATCTCTCTCACTCACAGCTTCTCTTTCTCTCTCTCTCTCTCACTCACAGCTTCTCTTTCTCTCTCTCTCACTCACAGCTTCTCACTCTCACTCACTCACAGCTTATTTCTCTCTCTCACTCACAGCTTCTCTTTCTCTCTCTCTCTCACTCACAGCTTCTCTTTCTCTCTCTCTCTCACTCACAGCTTCTCTTTCTCTCTCTCTCTCACGCACAGCTTCTCTTTCTCTCTCTCTCACTCACATCTTCTCTTTCTCTCTCTCTCTCTCTCTCACTCACAGCTTCTCTCTCTCTCTCACTCACAGCTTCACTTTCTCTCTCTCACTCACTCACAGCTTCTCTTTCTCTTTCTCTCTCTAACTCACAGCTTCTATTTATCTCTCTCTCTCACTCACAGCTTCTCTTTCTCTCTCTCTCTCACTCACAGCTTCTCCTTCTCTCTCTCTCACTCACATCTCCTCTCTATCTCTCTCTCTATCTCTCACTCACAGCTTCTCTCTCTCTCTCTTACTCACTCTCACTCACAGCTTCTCTTTCTCTCTCACACACACAGTTTCTCTCTCTCTCACTCACAGCTTCTCTCTCTCTCTCTCAATCACTCACAGCTTCTCTCTCTCTGTCACTCACAGCTTCTCTGTCTCTCACTCACAGCTTCTCTTTCTCTCTCTCTCACTCACAGCTTCTCTTTCTCCCTCTCTCTCTCACTCACAGCTTCTCTCTCTCACTCAGAGCTTCTCTTTCTTTCTCTCTCTCTCACTCACAGCTTCTCTCTCACACACACACACAGCTTCTCTCTCTCTCACTCACTCACAGCTTCTCTTTCTCTCTCTCTCACTCACAGCTTTTTTCTCTCTCTCTCACTCACAGCTTCTCTCTCTCTCTCACACAGCTTCTCTTTCTCTGTCTCTCTCTAACTCACAGCTTCTCTTTATATCTCTCTCACTCACAGCTTCTCTTTCTCTCTCTCTCTCTCACTCATAGCTTCTCTTTCTCTCTCTCTCACTCACAGCTTCTCACTCTCACTCACTCACAGCTTATCTCTCTCTCTCACTCACAGCTTCTCTTTCTCTCTCTCTCTCACTCACAGCTTCTCTTTCTCTCTCTCTCTCACTCACAGCTTCTCTTTCTCTCTCTCTCACGCACAGCTTCTCTTTCTCTCTCTCTCACTCACATCTTCTCTTTCTCTCTCTCTCTCTCTCACTCACAGCTTCTCTCTCTCTCTCACTCACAGCTTCACTTTCTCTCTCTCACTCACGCACAGCTTCTCTTTCTCTTTCTCTCTCTAACTCACAGCTTCTATTTATCTCTCTCTCTCACTCACAGCTTCTCTTTCTCTCTCTCTCTCACTCACAGCTTCTCCTTCTCTCTCTCTCACTCACATCTCCTCTCTCTCTCTCTCTCTCTCACTCACAGCTTCTCTCTCTCTCTCTCTTACTCACTCTCACTCACAGCTTCTCTTTCTCTCTCACACACACAGTTTCTCTCTCTCTCACTCACAGCTTCTCTCTCTCTCTCTCAATCACTCACAGCTTCTCTCTCTCTGTCACTCACAGCTTCTCTCTCTCACTCACAGCTTCTCTTTCTCTCTCTCTCACTCACAGCTTCTCTTTCTCCCTCTCTCTCTCACTCACAGCTTCTCTCTCTCACTCAGAGCTTCTCTTTCTTTCTCTCTCTCTCACTCACAGCTTCTCTCTCTCTCACACACACAGCTTCTCTCTCTCTCACTCACGCACAGCTTCTCTTTCTCTCTCTCTCTCTCACTCACAGCTTTTTTTCTCTCTCTCACTCACAGCTTCTCTTTATCTCTCTCTCACTCACATCTTTCTCTCTCTCACTCACAGCTTCTCTCTCTCTCACTCACAGCTTCTCTTTCTCTCTCTCTCTCTCACAGCTTCTCTTTCTCTCAATCTCTCTCACTCACAGCTCTCTCTTTCTTTCTCTCTCACTCACAGCATCTCATTCTCTCTCTCTCTCGCACTCACAGCTTCTCTTTCTCTCTCTCACTCACAGCTTCTCTTTCTCTCTCACACACACACAGCTTCTCTTTCTCTCTCACTCTCTCTCTCACAGAGTTTCTTTCTCTCTCTCACACAGCTTTTCTCTCTCACTCACAGCTTCTCTCTCTCTTACTCACAGCTACTCTTTTTTTCTCTCTCTCTCGCACTTTCATCTTTTCTTTCGCTCTCTCTCTCTCACTCACAGCTTCTCTTTCTCTCTCTCTCACTCACAGCTTCTCTTTCTCTCTCTCTTTCTCACTCAGCTTCTCTTTCTCTCTCTCTTACTCACAGCTTCTCTTTCTCTCTCACTCACAGCTTCTCTTTCTCTCTCTCTGTCACTCACAGCTTCTCTTTCTCTTTCTCTCTCTCAATCACATCTTCTCTCTCTCTCACTCACAGCTTCTCTCTCTCACTCACTCACAGCTTCACTTTCTTTCTCTCTCTCTCTCTCTCACAGCTTCTCTTTCGCTTTCTCTTTCTCTCTCTATCTCACAGCATCTCTCTCTCTCACTCACAGCTTCTCTTTCACTCTCTCTCTCTCACTCACAGCTTCTCTTTCTCTGTCTCTAACTCACAGCTTCTCTTTATCTCTATCTCACTCACAGCTTCTCTTTCTCTCTCTCTCGCACAGCTTCTCTTTCTCTCTCTCACTCACAACTTCTCTCTCGCTCTCTCTCACTCACTCACAGCTTCTCTCTCTCTCTCACAGCTTCTCTTTCTCTCTCTCTCTCTCTCACTCACAGCTTCTCTTTCTCTCTCTCTGTCACTCACAGCTTCTCTTTCTCTCTCTCTCTCACTCACAGCTTCTCTTTCTCTCTCTCACACGCACAGCTTCTCTTTCTCTCTCTCTCTCACTCACAGCTTCTCTTTCTCTCTCTCTCACTCACAGCTTCTCTCTCACTCTCTCTCACTCACTCACAGCTTATCTCTCTCTCACTCACAGCTTCTCTTTCTCTCTCTCTCACTCACAGCTTCTCTCTCTCTCTCTCTCACAGCTTCTCTTTCTCTCTCTCACGTACAGCTTCTCTTTCTCTCAATCTCACTCACATCTTCTCTTTCTCTCTCTCTCTCTCTCACTCACAGCTTCTCTCTCTCTCTCACTCACAGCTTCACTTTCTCTCTCTCACTCACTCACAGCTTCTCTTTCTCTTTCTCTCTCTAACTCACAGCTTCTATTTATCTCTCTCTCACTCACAGCTTCTCTTTCTCTCTCTCTCTCACTCACAGCTTCTCCTTCTCTCTCTCTCACTCACATCTCCTCTCTCTCTATCTCTATCTCTCACTCACAGCTTCTCTCTCTCTCTCTTACTCACTCTCACTCACAGCTTCTCTTTCTCTCTCACACACACTCACAGTTTCTCTCTCTCACTCACAGCTTCTCTCTCTCTCTCAATCACTCACAGCTTCTCTCTCTCTGTCACTCACAGCTTCTCTCTCTCTCACTCACAGCTTCTCTTTCTCTCTCTCTCTCACTCACAGCTTCTCATTCTCTCTCTCTCTCACTCACAGCTTCTCTTTCTCTCTCACACACGCACAGCTTCTCTTTCTCACTCAGCTTCTCTTTCTCTCTCTCACTCACAGCTTCTCTTTCTCTCTCTCACTCACAGCTTCTCTTTCTCTCTCTCTCTCACTCACAGCTTCTCTCTCACTCTCTCTCACTCACTCACAGCTTATCTCTCTCTCTCACTCACAGCTTCTCTTTCTCTCTCTCTCTCTCACTCACAGCTTCTCTTTCTCTCTCTCTCTCACAGCTTCTCTTTCTCTCTCTCTCTCACGCACAGCTTCTCTTTCTCTCAATCTCACTCACATCTTCTCTTTCTCTCTCTCTCTCTCACTCACAGCTTCTCTCTCTCTCTCACTCACAGCTTCACTTTCTCTCTCTCACTCACTCACAGCTTCTCTTTCTCTTTCTCTCTCTAACTCACAGCTTCTATTTATCTCTCTCTCTCACTCACAGCTTCTCTTTCTCTCTCTCTCTCACTCACAGCTTCTCCTTCTCTCTCTCTCACTCACATCTCCTCTCTCTCTCTATCTCTCACTCACAGCTTCTCTCTCTCTCTCTTACTCACTCTCACTCACAGCTTCTCTTTCTCTCACACACACACTCACAGTTTCTCTCTCTCTCTCACTCACAGCTTCTCTCTCTCTCTCTCAATCACTCACAGCTTCTCTCTCTCTGTCACTCACAGCTTCTCTCTCTCTCACTCACAGCTTCTCTTTCTCTCTCTCACTCACTCACAGCTTCTCATTCTCTCTCTCTCTCTCACTCACAGCTTCTCTTTCTCTCTCTCACACGCACAGCTTCTCTTTCTCACTCAGCTTCTCTTTCTCTCTCTCACTCACAGCTTCTCTTTCTCTCTCTCTCTCACTCACAGCTTCTCTTTCTCTCTCTCTCACTCACAGCTTCTCTCTCACTCTCTCTCACTCACTCACAGCTTATCTCTCTCTCTCACTCACAGCTTCTCTTTCTCTCTCTCTCTCACTCACAGCTTCTCTTTCTCTCTCTCTCTCTCACAGCTTCTCTTTCTCTCTCTCTCTCACGCACAGCTTCTCTTTCTCTCAATCTCACTCACAGCTTCTCTTTCTCTCTCTCTCGCACAGCTTCTCTTTCTCTCTCTCTCTCACAGCTTCTCTTTCTCTTTCTCTTTCTCTCTCTATCTCACAGCATCTCTCTCTCTCACTCACAGCTTCTCTTTCTCTCTCTCTCTCTCACTCACAGCTTCTCTTTCTCTCTCTCTCTCACAGCTTCTCTTTCTCTCTCTCTCTCACGCACAGCTTCTCTTTCTCTCAATCTCACTCACAGCTTCTCTTTCTCTCTCTCTCTCTCACTCACAGCTTCTCTTTCTCTCTCTCTCACTCACAGCTTCTCTTTCTCTCTCTCTCTCACTCACAGCTTCTCTTTGTCTCTCTCACATGCACAGCTTCTCTTTCTCACTCAGCTTGTCTTTCTCTCTCTCACTCACAGCTTCTCTTTCTCTCTCTCTCTCACTCACAGCTTCTCTTTCTCTCTCTCTCACTCACAGCTTCTCTCTCACTCTCTCTCACTCACTCACAGCTTATCTCTCTCTCACTCACAGCTTCTCTTTCTCTCTCTCTCACTCACAGCTTCTCTTTCTCTCTCTCTCACAGCTTCTCTTTCTCTCTCTCACGCACAGCTTCTCTTTCTCTCAATCTCACTCACCTCTTTCTCTCTCTCTCTCTCTCACTCACAGCTTCTCTCTCTCTCTCACTCACAGCTTCACTTTCTCTCTCTCACTCACTCACAGCTTCTCTTTCTCTTTCTCTCTCTAACTCACAGCTTCTATTTATCTCTCTCTCTCACTCACAGCTTCTCTTTCTCTCTCTCTCTCACTCACAGCTTCTCCTTCTCTCTCTCTCGCTCACATCTCCTCTCTCTCTCTCTCTATCTCTCACTCACAGCTTCTCTCTCTCTCTCTTACTCACTCTCACTCACAGCTTCTCTTTCTCTCTCACACACACTCACAGTTTCTCTCTCTCTCTCACTCACAGCTTCTCTCTCTCTCTCAATCACTCACAGCTTCTCTCTCTCTGTCACTCACAGCTTCTCTCTCTCTCACTCACAGCTTCTCTTTCTCTCTCTCTCTCACTCACAGCTTCTCATTCTCTCTCTCTCTCTCACTCACAGCTTCTCTTTCTCTCTCTCACACACACAGCTTCTCTTCCTCACTCAGCTTCTCTTTCTCTCTCTCACTCACAGCTTCTCTTTCTCTCTCTCTCTCTCACTCACAGCTTCTCTTTCTCTCTCTCACTCACAGCTTCTCTCTCACTCTCTCTCACTCACTCACAGCTTATCTCTCTCTCTCACTCACAGCTTCTCTTTCTCTCTCTCTCTCTCTCTCACAGCTTCTCTTTCTCTCTCTCTCTCTCACAGCTTCTCTTTCTCTCTCTCTCACTCACAGCTTCTCTTTCTCTCTCTCAAACAGCTCCTATTTCTCTCTCTCACACACAGAGTTTCTTTCTCTCTCTCTCACAGCTTCTCTCTCTCTCACTCACAGCTTCTCTCTCTCTTTCTCACAGCTACTCTTTCTCTCTCTCTCTTTCACTCTCAGCTTCTCTTTCGCTCTCGCTCTCTCACTCACAGCTTCTCTTTCTCTCTCTCTCACTCACAGCTTCTCTTTCTCTCTCTCATTCTCACTCAGATTCTCTTTCTCTCTCTCTCTCACTCACAGCTTCTCTTTCTCTCTCTCACTCACAGCTTCTCTTTCCCTCTCTCTCACTCACAGCTTCTCTTTCGCTCTCTCTCTATCACTGTCACAGCATCTCACTCTCACACACACACTCTCACTCACAGCTTCTCTTTCTCTCTCTCTCACACACTCACAGCTTCTCTTTCTCTCTCTCTCACTCACAGCTTCTCTTTATCTCTCTCTCACACTCACAGCTTCTCTTTCTCTCTCTCTCTCTCTCACTCACAGCTTCTCTTTCTCTTTCTCTCTCTCACTCACATCTTCTCTCTCTCTTTCTCACTCACAGCTTCTCTCTCTCTCACTCACAGCTTCTCTTTCTCTCTCTCTCACTCATAGCTTCTCTTTCTCTCTCTCTCACAGCTTCTCTTTCTCTCTCTCACGCACAGCTTCTCTTTCTCTCAATCTCACTCACCTCTTTCTCTCTCTCTCTCTCTCTCACTCACTCACAGCTTCTCTCTCTCTCTCACTCACAGCTTCTCTTTCTCTCTCTCTCACTCACAGCTTCTCTTTCTCTCTCTCTCACTCACAGCTTCTCTTTCTCTCTCTCTCACTCACAGCTTCTCTCTCACTCTCTCTCACTCACTCACAGCTTATCTCTCTCACTCACTCACAGCTTCTCTTTCTCTCTCTCTCTCACTCACAGCTTCTCTTTCTCTCTCTCTCTCTCACACAGCTTTTCTTTCTCTCTCTCTCTCACGCACAGCTTCTCTTTCTTTCTCTCTCTCTCACTCACATCTTCTCTTTCTCTCTCTCTCTCTCTCACTCACAGCTTCTCTCTCTCTCACTCACAGCTTCACTTTCTCTCTCTCACTCACTCACAGCTTCTCTTTCTCTTTTTCTCTCTAACTCACAGCTTCTATTTATCTCTCTCTCTCACTCACAGCTTCTCTTTCTCTCTCTCTCTCACTCACAGCTTCTCCTTCTCTCTCTCTCACTCACATCTCCTCTCTCTCTCTATCTCTCACTCACAGCTTCTCTCTCTCTCTCTCTTACTCACTCTCACTCACAGCTTCTCTTTCTCTCTCACACACACTCACAGTTTCTCTCTCTCTCTGTCACTCACAGCTTCTCTCTCTCTCACTCACAGCTTCTCTTTCTCCCTCTCTCTCTCACTCACAGCTTCTCTCTCTCACTCAGAGCTTCTCTTTATTTCTCTCTCTCTCACTCACAGCTTCTCTCTCACACACACACAGCTTCTCTCTCTCTCTCTCACTCACAGCTTCTCTTTCTCTCTCTCTCTCTCACTCACAGCTTTTTTTCTCTCTCTCTCACTCACAGCTTCTCTTTATCTCTCTCTCACTCACAGCTTCTCTCTCACTCTCTCTCACTCACTCACAGCTTATCTCTCTCTCTCACTCACAGCTTCTCTTTCTCTCTCTCTCTCACTCATAGCTTCTCTTTCTCTCTCTCTCTCTCACAGCTTCTCTTTCTCTCTCTTTCACTCACAGCTTCTCTTTCTCTCTCTCAAACAGCTCCTATTTCTCTCTCTCACACACAGAGTTTCTTTCTCTCTCTCTCACAGCTTCTCTCTCTCTCACTCACAGCTTCTCTCTCTCTTTCTCACAGCTACTCTTTCTCTCTCTCTCTTTCACTCTCAGCTTCTCTTTCGCTCTCGCTCTCTCACTCACAGCTTCTCTTTCTCTCTCTCTCACTCACAGCTTCTCTTTCTCTCTCTCATTCTCACTCAGATTCTCTTTCTCTCTCTCTCTCACTCACAGCTTCTCTTTCTCTCTCTCACTCACAGCTTCTCTTTCCCTCTCTCTCTCACTCACAGCTTCTCTTTCGCTCTCTCTCTATCACTGTCACAGCATCTCTCTCTCACACACACACTCTCACTCACAGCTTCTCTTTCTCTCTCTCACACACACTCACAGCTTCTCTTTCTCTCTCTCTCACTCACAGCTTCTCTTTATCTCTCTCTCACACTCACAGCTTCTCTTTCTCTCTCTCTCTCTCTCACGCACAGCTTCTCTTTCTCTTTCTCTCTCTCACTCACATCTTCTCTCTCTCTTTCTCACTCACAGCTTCTCTCTCTCTCACTCACAGCTTCTCTTTCTCTCTCTCTCACTCACAGCTTCTCTTTCTCTCTCTCTCACAGCTTCTCTTTCTCTCTCTCACGCACAGCTTCTCTTTCTCTCAATCTCACTCACCTCTTTCTCTCTCTCTCTCTCTCTCTCACTCACAGCTTCTCTCTCTCTCTCACTCACAGCTTCTCTTTCTCTCTCTCTCTCACTCACAGCTTCTCTTTCTCTCTCTCTCACTCACAGCTTCTCTCTCACTCTCTCTCACTCACTCACAGCTTATCTCTCTCACTCACTCACAGCTTCTCTTTCTCTCTCTCTCTCACTCACAGCTTCACTTTCTCTCTCTCACTCACTCACAGCTTCTCTTTCACTTTTTCTCTCTAACTCACAGCTTCTATTTATCTCTCTCTCTCACTCACAGCTTCTCTTTCTCTCTCTCTCTCACTCACAGCTTCTCCTTCTCTCTCTCTCACTCACATCTCCTCTCTCTCTCTCTCTATCTCTCACTCACAGCTTCTCTCTCTCTCTCTCTTACTCACTCTCACTCACAGCTTCTCTTTCTCTCTCACACACACTCACAGTTTCTCTCTCTCTCTGTCACTCACAGCTTCTCTCTCTCTCACTCACAGCTTCTCTTTCTCTCTCTCTCACTCACAGCTTCTCTTTCTCCCTCTCTCTCTCACTCACAGCTTCTCTCTCTCACTCAGAGCTTCTCTTTATTTCTCTCTCTCTCACTCACAGCTTCTCTCTCACACACACACAGCTTCTCTCTCTCTCACTGACTCACAGCTTCTCTTTCTCTCTCTCTCTCTCACTCACAGCTTTTTTTCTCTCTCTCTCACTCACAGCTTCTCTTTATCTCTCTCTCACTCACAGCTTCTCTCTCACTCTCTCTCACTCACTCACAGCTTATCTCTCTCTCTCACTCACAGCTTCTCTTTCTCTCTCTCTCTCTCACTCACAGCTTCTCTTTCTCTCTCTCTCTCTCACAGCTTCTCTTTCTCTCTCTCTCACTCACAGCTTCTCTTTCTCTCTCTCAAACAGCTCCTATTTCTCTCTCTCACACACAGAGTTTCTTTCTCTCTCTCTCACAGCTTCTCTCTCTCTCACTCACAGCTTCTCTCTCTCTTTCTCACAGCTACTCTTTCTCTCTCTCTCTTTCACTCTCAGCTTCTCTTTCGCTCTCGCTCTCTCACTCACAGCTTCTCTTTCTCTCTCTCTCACTCACAGCTTCTCTTTCTCTCTCTCATTCTCACTCAGATTCTCTTTCTCTCTCTCTCTCACTCACAGCTTCTCTTTCTCTCTCTCACTCACAGCTTCTCTTTCCCTCTCTCTCTCACTCACAGCTTCTCTTTCGCTCTCTCTCTATCACTGTCACAGCATCTCTCTCACACACACACACTCTCACTCACAGCTTCTCTTTCTCTCTCTCTCACACACTCACAGCTTCTCTTTCTCTCTCTCTCACTCACAGCTTCTCTTTATCTCTCTCTCACACTCACAGCTTCTCTTTCTCTCTCTTTCTCTCTCACTCACAGCTTCTCTTTCTCTTTCTCTCTCTCACTCACATCTTCTCTCTCGCTTTCTCACTTACAGCTTCTCTCTCTCTCACTCACAGCTTCTCTTTCTCTCTCTCTCACTCACATCTTCTCTTTCTCTCTCTCTCACAGCTTCTCTTTCTCTCTCTCACGCACAGCTTCTCTTTCTCTCAATCTCACTCACCTCTTTCTCTCTCTCTCTCTCTCTCACTCACAGCTTCTCTCTCTCTCTCACTCACAGCTTCTCTTTCTCTCTCTCTCACTCACAGCTTCTCTTTCTCTCTCTCTCACTCACAGCTTCTCTCTCACTCTCTCTCACTCACTCACAGCTTATCTCTCTCACTCACTCACAGCTTCTCTTTCTCTCTCTCTCTCACTCACAGCTTCTCTTTCTCTCTCTCTCTCACACAGCTTTTCTTTCTCTCTCTCTCTCACGCACAGCTTCTCTTTCTTTCTCTCTCTCTCACTCACATCTTCTCTTTCTCTCTCTCTCTCTCACTCACAGCTTCTCTCTCTCTCACTCACAGCTTCACTTTCTCTCTCTCACTCACTCACAGCTTCTCTTTCTCTTTTTCTCTCTAACTCACAGCTTCTATTTATCTCTCTCTCTCACTCACAGCTTCTCTTTCTCTCTCTCTCTCACTCACAGCTTCTCCTTCTCTCTCTCTCACTCACATCTCCTCTCTCTCTCTCTCTATCTCTCACTCACAGCTTCTCTCTCTCTCTCTCTTACTCACTCTCACTCACAGCTTCTCTTTCTCTCTCACACACACTCACAGTTTCTCTCTCTCTCTGTCACTCACAGCTTCTCTCTCTCTCACTCACAGCTTCTCTTTCTCTCTCTCTCACTCACAGCTTCTCTTTCTCCCTCTCTCTCTCACTCACAGCTTCTCTCTCTCACTCAGAGCTTCTCTTTATTTCTCTCTCTCTCACTCACAGCTTCTCTCTCACACACACACAGCTTCTCTCTCTCTCACTCACTCACAGCTTCTCTTTCTCTCTCTCTCTCTCACTCACAGCTTTTTTTCTCTCTCTCTCACTCACAGCTTCTCTTTATCTCTCTCTCACTCACATCTTCTCTCTCTCTCTCACTCACAGCTTCGCTCTCTCTCACTCACAGCTTCTCTTTCTCTCTCTGTCTCACAGCTTCTCTTTCTCTCTCTCTGTCACTCACAGCTCTCTCTCTTTCTCTCTCACTCACAGCTTCTCTTTCTCTCTCTCTCTCGCACTCACAGCTTCTCTTTCTCTCTCTCACTCACAGCTTCTCTTTCTCTCTCACACACACACAGCTTCTCTTTCTCTCTCACTCACTCTCTCTCACAGAGTTTCTTTCTCTCTCTCACACAGCTTCTCTCTCTCACTCACAACTTCTCTCTCTCTTACTCACAGCTACTCTTTCTCTCTCTCTCTCGCACTTTCATCTTTTCTTTCGCTCTCTCTCTCTCACTCACAGCTTCTCTTTCTCTCTCTCTCACTCACAGCTTCTCTTTCTCTCTCTCTTTCTCACTCAGCTTCTCTTTCTCTCTCTCTTACTCACAGCTTCTCTTTCTCTCTCACTCACAGCTTCTCTTTCTCTCTCTCTGTCACTCACAGCTTCTCTTTCTCTTTCTCTCTCTCAATCACATCTTCTCTCTCTCACACGCACAGCTTCTCTTTCTCACTCAGCTTCTCTTTCTCTCTCTCACTCACAGCTTCTCTTTCTCTCTCTCTCTCACTCACAGCTTCTCTTTCTCTCTCTCTCACTCACAGCTTCTCTCTCACTCTCTCTCACTCACTCACAGCTTATCTCTCTCTCACTCACAGCTTCTCTTTCTCTCTCTCTCACTCACACCTTCTCTTTCTCTCTCTCACTCACAGCTTCACTTTCTCTCTCTCACTCACTCACAGCTTCTCTTTCTCTTTCTCTCTCTAACTCACAGCTTCTATTTATCTCTCTCTCTCACTCACAGCTTCTCTTTCTCTCTCTCTCTCACTCACAGCTTCTCCTTCTCTCTCTCTCACAGCTTCTCTTTCTCTCTCTCACGCACAGCTTCTCTTTCTCTCAATCTCACTCACATCTTCTCTTTCTCTCTCTCTCTCTCTCACTCACAGCTTCTCTTTCTCTCTCTCTCTCTCTCACTCACAGCTTCTCCTTCTCTCTCTCTCACTCACATCTCCTCTCTCTCTATCTCTATCTCTCACTCACAGCTTCTCTCTCTCTCTCTTACTCACTCTCACTCACAGCTTCTCTTTCTCTCACACACACACTCACAGTTTCTCTCTCTCTCACTCACAGCTTCTCTCTCTCTCTCAATCACTCACAGCTTCTCTCTCTCTGTCACTCACAGCTTCTCTCTCTCTCACTCACAGCTTCTCTTTCTCTCTCTCTCTCTCACTCACAGCTTCTCATTCTCTCTCTCTCTCTCACTCACAGCTTCTCTTTCTCTCTCTCACACGCACAGCTTCTCTTTCTCACTCAGCTTCTTTCTCTCTCTCACTCACAGCTTCTCTTTCTCTCTCTCTCACTCACAGCTTCTCTCTCAACTCTCTCTCACTCACTCACAGCTTATCTCTCTCTCTCACTCACAGCTTCTCTTTCTCTCTCTCTCTCTCACTCACAGTTTCTCTCTCTCTCTCACTCACAGCTTCACTTTCTCTCTCTCTCTCACAGATTCTCTTTCTCTCTCTCTCTCACGCACAGCTTCTCTTTCTCTCAATCTCACTCACATCTTCTCTTTCTCTCTCTCTCTCTCACTCACAGCTTCTCTCTCTCTCTCACTCACAGCTTCACTTTCTCTCTCTCACTCACTCACAGATTCTCTTTCTCTTTCTCTCTCTAACTCACAGCTTCTATTTATCTCTCTCTCTCACTAACAGCTTCTCTTTCTCTCTCTCTCACACTCACAGCTTCTCCTTCTCTCTCTCTCACTCACATCTCCTCTCTCTCTCTCTATCTCTCACTCACAGCTTCTCTCTCTCTCTCTTACTCACTCTCACTCACAGCTTCTCTTTCTCTCTCACACACACTCACAGTTTCTCTCTCTCTCTCACTCACAGCTTCTCTCTCTCTCTCTCTCAATCACTCACAGCTTCTCTCTCTGTCACTCACAGCTTCTCTCTCTCTCACTCACAGCTTCTCTTTCTCTCTCTCTCTCTCACAGCTTCTCTTTCTCCCTCTCTCTCTCACTCACAGCTTCTCTCTCTCACACAGAGCTTCTCTTTCTTTCTCTCTCTCTCACTCACAGCTTCTCTCTCTCACACACACAGCTTCTCTCTCTCTCACTCACTCACAGCTTCTCTTTCTCTCTCTCACTCACTCACAGCTTTTTTTCTCTCTCTCTCACTCACAGCTTCTCTTTATCTCTCTCTCATTCATATCTTCTCTCTCTCTCACAGCTTCTCTCTCTCACTCACAGCTTCTCTTTCTCTCTCTCTCACACAGCTTCTCTTTCTCTCTCTCTCTGTCACTCACAGCTCTCTCCCTTTCTCTCTCACTCACAGCTTCTCTTTCTCTCTCTCTCTCGCACTCACAGCTTCTCTTTCTCTCTCTCACTCACAGCTTCTCTTTCTCTCTCACACACACACAGCTTCTCTTTCTCTCTCACTCACTATCTCTCACAGAGTTTCTTTCTCTCTCTCACACAGCTTCTCTCACTCACTCACAGCTTCTCTCTCTCTTACTCACAGCTACTCTTTCTCTCTCTCTCTCTCGCACTTTCATCTTTTCTTTCGCTCTCTCTCTCTCACTCACAGCTTCTCTTTCTCTCTCTCTCACTCACAGCTTCTCTTTCTCTCTCTCTTTCTCACAGCTTCTCTTTCTCTCTCTCTTACTCACAGCTTCTCTTTCTCTCTCACTCACAGCTTCTCTTTCTCTCTCTCTGTCACTCACAGCTTCTCTTTCTCTTTCTCTCTCTCACTCACTCACAGCTTCTCTTTCTTTCTCTCTCTCTCTCTCTCACAGCTTCTCTTTCTCTTTCTCTCTCTATCTCACAGCATCTCTCTCTCTCTCTCACTCACAGCTTCTCTTTCTCTCTCTCTCACTCACAGCTTCTCTTTCTCTGTCTCAAACTCACAGCTTCTCTTTATCTCTATCTCACTCACAGCTTCTCTTTCTCTCTCTCTCTCTCGCACAGCTTCTCTTTCTCTCTCTCACTCACAACTTCTCTCTCGCTCTCTCTCACTCACTCACAGCTTCTCTCTCTCTCTCTCACAGATTCTCTCGCTCTCTCACTCCCAGCTTCTCTTTCTCTGTCTCTAACTCACAGCTTCTCTTTATCTCTATCTCACTCCCAGCTTCTCTTTCTCTCTCTCTCTCGCACAGCTTCTCTTTCTCTCTCTCACTCACAACTTCTCTCTCGCTCTCTCTCACTCACTCACAGCTTCTCTCTCTCTCACACAGCTTCTCTTTCTCTCTCTCTCACTCACTCACAGCTTCTCTTTCTCTCTCTCTCTCACTCACAGCTTCTCTTTCTCTCTCTCTCTCTCACTTACAGCTTCTCTTTCTCTCTCTCACACGCACAGCTTCTCTTTCTCACTCAGCTTCTCTTTCTCTCTCTCACTCACAGCTTCTCTTTCTCTCTCACACACTTACAGCTTCTCTTTCGCTCTCTCTCTATCACTGTCACAGCTTCTCTCTCTCTCTCACTCACTCTCACTCACAGCTTCTCTTTCTCTCTCTCACACACTCACAGCTTCTCTCTCTCACACTCACAGCTTCTCACTCTCTCTCATTCACAATTATCTCTCTCTCTCACTCACAGCTTCTCTCTCTCTCACTCACAGCTTCTCTTTCTGTCTCTCTCACTCACAGCTTCTCTTTCTCCCTCTCTCTCTCACTCACAGCTTCTCTCTCTCACAGCTTCTCTTTCTTTCTCTCTCTCTCACTCACACATTCTCTCTCTCTCTCTCACAGCTTCTCTCTCTCACTCACAGCTTCTCTCTCTCTCACACAGCTTCTCTTACTCTCTCTCTCACTCACAGCTTCTCTTTATCTCTCTCTCTCACTCACAGCTTCTCTTTCTCTCTCTCTCTCTCACTCACAGCTTCTCTTTCTCTTTCTCTCTCTCACTCACATCTTCTCTCTCTCTCTCAGCTTCTCTCTCTCTCTCTCACTCACAGCTTCTCTTTCTCTCTCTCTCACACAGCTTCTCTTTCTCTCTCTCTCTCACTCACAGCTTCTCTTTCTCTCTCTCTCACTCACAGCTTCTCTTTCTCTCTCTCTCTCACTCACAGCTTCTCTTTCTCTCTCTCTCACTCACTCACAGCTTCTCTTTCTCATTCTCTCTCTCACTCACATCTTCTCTCTCTCTCTCTCACTCACAGATTCTCTCTCTCTCACTCACTCACAGCTTCTCTTTCTTTCTCTCTCTCTCACAGCTTCTCTTTCTCTCTCTCTCTCACTCACAGCTTCTCTCTCACACACACACACACTCACAGCTTCTCTTTCTCTCTCTCTCTCTCACTCACAGCTTCTCTTTCTCTCTCTCGCACTCACAGCTTCTCTTTCTCTCTCTCACACAGCTTCTATTTCTCTCTCTCACACACAGAGTTTCTTTCTCTCTCTCACAGCTTCTCTCTCTCTCACTCACAGCTTCTCTCTCTCTCTTTCTCACAGCTACTCTTTCTCTCTCTCTCTTTCACTCTCAGCTTCTCTTTCGCTCTCTCTCTCTCACTCACAGCTTCTCTTTCCCTCTCTCTCTCACTCACAGCTTCTCTTTCGCTCTCTCTCTATCACTGTCACAGCATCACTCTCTCACAAACACTCTCACTCACAGCTTCTCTTTCTCTCTCTCTCTCTCACTCACAGCTTCTCTTTCTCTCTCTCTCACTCACAGCTTCTCTTTATCTCTCTCTCTCACTCACAGCTTCTCTTTCTCTCTCTCTCTCACTCACAGCTTCTCTCTCTCTCACTCACAGCTTCTCTCTCTCTCTCTCTCTCACAGCTTCTCTTTCTCTGTCTCTCTCTAACTCACAGCTTCTCTTTATATCTCTCTCACTCACAGCTTCTCTTTCTCTCTCTCTCACTCACAGCTTCTCACTCTCACTCACTCACAGCTTATTTCTCTCTCTCACTCACAGCTTCTCGTTCTCTCTCTCTCTCACTCACAGCTTCTCTTTCTCTCTCTCTCTCACTCACAGCTTCTCTTCCTCTCTCTCTCACGCACAGCTTCTCTTTCTCTCTCTCTCACTCACATCTTCTCTTTCTCTCTCTCTCTCTCTCTCACTCACAGCTTCTCTCTCTCTCTCACTCACAGCTTCACTTTCTCTTTCTCACTCACTCACAGCTTCTCTTTCTCTTTCTCTCTCTAACTCACAGCTTCTATTTATCTCTCTCTCTCACTCACAGCTTCTTTTTCTCTCTCTCACTCACTCACAGCTTCTCCTTCTCTCTCTCTCACTCACATCTCCTCTCTATCTCTCTCTCTATCTCTCACTCACAGCTTCTCTTTCTCAATCTCTTACTCACTCTCACTCACAGCTTCACTTTCTCTCTCACACACACAGTTTCTCTCTCTCTCACTCACAGCTTCTCTCTCTCTCTCTCAATCACTCACAGCTTCTCTCTCTCTGTCACTCACAGCTTCTCTGTCTCTCACTCACAGCTTCTCTTTCTCTCTCTCTCACTCACAGCTTCTCTTTCTCCCTCTCTCTCTCACTCACAGCTTCTCTCTCTCACTCAGAGCTTCTCTTTCTTTCTCTCTCTCTCACTCACAGCTTCTCTCTCTCACACACACACAGCTTCTCTCTCTCTCACTCACTCACAGCTTCTCTTTCTCTCTCTCTCACTCACAGCTTTTTTTCTCTCTCTCTCACTCACAGCTTCTCTCTCTCTCACACAGCTTCTCTTTCTCTGTCTCTCTCTAACTCACAGCTTCTCTTTATATCTCTCTCACTCACAGCTTATCTTTCTCTCTCTCTCTCTCACTCATAGCTTCTCTTTCTCTCTCTCTCACTCACAGCTTCTCACTCTCACTCACTCACAGCTTATCTCTCTCTCTCACTCACAGCTTCTCTTTCTCTTTCTCTCTCTATCTCACAGCATCTCTCTCTCTCTCTCACTCACAGCTTCTCTTTCTCTCTCTCTCACTCACAGCTTCTCTTTCTCTGTCTCTAACTCACAGCTTCTCTTTATCTCTATCTCACTCACAGCTTCTCTTTCTCTCTCTCTCTCTCGCACAGCTTCTCTTTCTCTCTCTCACTCACAACTTCTCTCTCGCTCTCTCTCACTCACTCACAGCTTCTCTCTCTCTCTCACACAGCTTCTCTCGCTCTCTCACTCCCAGCTTCTCTTTCTCTGTCTCTAACTCACAGCTTCTCTTTATCTCTATCTCACTCCCAGCTTCTCTTTCTCTCTCTCTCTCGCACAGCTTCTCTTTCTCTCTCTCACTCACAACTTCTCTCTCGCTCTCTCTCACTCACTCACAGCTTCTCTCTCTCACACACAGCTTCTCTTTCTCTCTCTCTCACTCACTCACAGCTTCTCTTTCTCTCTCTCTCTCACTCACAGCTTCTCTTTCTCTCTCTCTCTCTCACTTACAGCTTCTCTTTCTCTCTCTCACTCACTCACAGCTTCTCTTTCTCACTCAGCTTCTCTTTCTCTCTCACACACTTACAGCTTCTCTTTCTCTCTCACACACTTACAGCTTCTCTTTCGCTCTCTCTCTATCACTGTCACAGCTTCTCTCTCTCTCTCACTCACTCTCACTCACAGCTTCTCTTTCTCTCTCTCACACACTCACAGCTTCTCTCTCACACACTCACAGCTTCTCACTCTCTCTCATTCACAATTATCTCTCTCTCTCACTCACAGCTTCTCTCTCTCTCACTCACAGCTTCTCTTTCTGTCTCTCTCACTCACAGCTTCTCTTTCTCCCTCTCTCTCTCACTCACAGCTTCTCTCTCTCACAGCTTCTCTTTCTTTCTCTCTCTCTCACTCACACATTCTCTCTCTCTCTCTCACAGCTTCTCTCTCTCACTCACAGCTTCTCTCTCTCTCACACAGCTTCTCTTACTCTCTCTCTCACTCACAGCTTCTCTTTATCTCTCTCTCTCACTCACAGCTTCTCTTTCTCTCTCTCTCTCTCACTCACAGCTTCTCTTTCTCTTTCTCTCTCTCACTCACATCTTCTCTCTCTCTCTCAGCTTCTCTCTCTCTCTCTCACTCACAGCTTCTCTTTCTCTCTCTCTCACACAGCTTCTCTTTCTCTCTCTCTCTCTCACTCACAGCTTCTCTCTCTCACACAGCTTCTCTTTCTCTCTCTCTGTCACTCACAGTTTCACTTTCTCTGTTTCTCTCTAACTCACAGCTTCTCTTTTTCTCTCTCTCACTCAAAGCTTCTCTTTCTCTCTCTCTCTCACTCACAGCTTCTCTTTCTCTCTCTCTCTCACTCACAGCTTCTCTTTCTCTCTCTCTCACTCACAGGTTCTCTTTCTCTCTCTCTCTCACTCACAGCTTCTCTTTCTCTCTCTCTCACTCACTCACAGCTTCTCTTTCTCATTCTCTCTCTCACTCACATCTTCTCTCTCTCTCTCTCACTCACAGATTCTCTCTCTCTCACTCACTCACAGCTTCTCTTTCTTTCTCTCTCTCTCACAGCTTCTCTTTCTCTCTCTCTCTCACTCACAGCTTCTCTCTCTCACACACACACACTCACAGCTTCTCATTCTCTCTCTCTCTCTCACTCACAGCTTCTCTTTCTCTCTCTCGCACTCACAGCTTCTCTTTCTCTCTCTCACACAGCTTCTATTTCTCTCTCACACACACAGAGTTTCTTTCTCTCTCTCACAGCTTCTCTCTCTCTCACTCACAGCTTCTCTCTCTCTTTCTCACAGCTACTCTTTCTCTCTCTCTCTTTCACTCTCAGCTTCTCTTTCGCTCTCTCTCTCTCACTCACAGCTTCTCTTTCTCTATCTCTCACTCACAGCTTCTCTTTCTCTCTCTCATTCTCACTCAGATTCTCTTTCTCTCTCTCTCTCTCTCACTCACAGCTTCTCTTTCTCTCTCTCACTCACAGCTTCTCTTTCCCTCTCTCTCTCACTCACAGCTTCTCTTTCGCTCTCTCTCTATCACTGTCACAGCATCTCTCTCTCACACACACTCTCACTCACAGCTTCTCTTTCTCTCTCTCTCTCTCACTCACAGCTTCTCTTTCTCTCTCTCTCACTCACAGCTTCTCTTTATCTCTCTCTCTCACTCACAGCTTCTCTTTCTCTCTCTCTCTCACTCACAGCTTCTCTTTCTCTTTCTCTCTCTCACTCACATCTTCTCTCTCTCTCTCACTCACAGCTTCTCTCTCTCTCACTCACAGCTTCTCTCTCTCTCTCTCTCACAGCTTCTCTTTCTCTGTCTCTCTCTAACTCACAGCTTCTCTTTATATCTCTCTCACTCACAGCTTCTCTTTCTCTCTCTCTCACTCACAGCTTCTCACTCTCACTCACTCACAGCTTATTTCTCTCTCTCACTCACAGCTTCTCTTTCTCTCTCTCTCACTCACAGCTTCTCTTTCTCTCTCTCTCTCACTCACAGCTTCTCTTTCTCTCTCTCTCTCACGCACAGCTTCTCTTTCTCTCTCTCTCACTCACATCTTCTCTTTCTCTCTCTCTCTCTCTCACTCACAGCTTCTCTCTCTCTCTCACTCACAGCTTCACTTTCTCTCTCTCACTCACTCACAGCTTCTCTTTCTCTTTCTCTCTCTAACTCACAGCTTCTATTTATCTCTCTCTCTCACTCACAGCTTCTCTTTCTCTCTCTCTCTCACTCACAGCTTCTCCTTCTCTCTCTCTCACTCACATCTCCTCTCTATCTCTCTCTCTATCTCTCACTCACAGCTTCTCTCTCTCTCTCTTACTCACTCTCACTCACAGCTTCACTTTCTCTCACACACACACAGTTTCTCTCTCTCTCTCACTCACAGCTTCTCTCTCTCTCTCTCAATCACTCACAGCTTCTCTCTCTCTGTCACTCACAGCTTCTCTGTCTCTCACTCACAGCTTCTCTTTCTCTCTCTCTCACTCACAGCTTCTCTTTCTCCCTCTCTCTCTCACTCACAGCTTCTCTCTCTCACTCAGAGCTTCTCTTTCTTTCTCTCTCTCTCACTCACAGCTTCTCTCTCTCACACACACACAGCTTCTCTCTCTCTCACTCACTCACAGCTTCTCTTTCTCTCTCTCTCACTCACAGCTTTTTTTCTCTCTCTCTCACTCACAGCTTCTCTCTCTCTCTCACAGCTTCTCTTTCTCTGTCTCTCTCTAACTCACAGCTTCTCTTTATATTTCTCTCACTCACAGCTTATCTTTCTCTCTCTCTCTCTCACTCATAGCTTCTCTTTCTCTCTCTCTCACTCACAGCTTCTCACTCTCACTCACTCACAGCTTATCTCTCTCTCTCACTCACAGCTTCTCTTTCTCTCTCTCTCTCACTCACAGCTTCTCTTTCTCTCTCTCTCTCACTCACAGCTTCTCTTTCTCTCTCTCTCACGCACAGCTTCTCTTTCTCTCTCTCTCACTCACATCTTCTCTTTCTCTCTCTCTCTCTCTCTCTCACTCACAGCTTCTCTCTCTCTCTCACTCACAACTTCACTTTCTCTCTCTCACTCACTCACAGCTTCTCTTTCTCTTTCTCTCTCTAACTCACAGCTTCTATTTATCTCTCTCTCTCACTCACAGCTTCTCTTTCTCTCTCTCTCTCACTCACAGCTTCTCCTTCTCTCTCTCTCACTCACATCTCCTCTCTCTCTCTCTCTCTCTCTATCTCTCACTCACAGCTTCTCTCTCTCTCTCTCTTACTCACTCTCACTCACAGCTTTTCTTTCTCTCTCACACACACAGTTTCTCTCTCTCTCTCACTCACAGCTTCTCTCTCTCTCTCAATCACTCACAGCTTCTCTCTCTCTGTCACTCACAGCTTCTCTCTCTCACTCACAGCTTCTCTTTCTCTCTCTCTCACTCACAGCTTCTCTTTCTCCCTCTCTCTCTCACTCACAGCTTCTCTCTCTCACTCAGAGCTTCTCTTTCTTTCTCTCTCTCTCACTCACAGCTTCTCTCTCTCTCACACACACAGCTTCTCTCTCTCTCACTCACGCACAGCTTCTCTTTCTCTCTCTCTCTCTCTCACTCACAGCTTTTTTCTCTCTCTCACTCACAGCTTCTCTTTATCTCTCTCTCACTCACATCTTTCTCTCTCTCACTCACAGCTTCTCTCTCTCTCACTCACAGCTTCTCTTTCTCTCTCTCTCTCACACAGCTTCTCTTTCTCTCTCTCTCTCTCACTCACAGCTCTCTCTCTTTCTTTCTCTCTCACTCACAGCTTCTCATTCTCTCTCTCTCTCGCACTCACAGCTTCTCTTTCTCTCTCTCACTCACAGCTTCTCTTTCTCTCTCACACACACACAGCTTCTCTTTCTCTCTCACTCACTCTCTCTCACAGAGTTTCTTTCTCTCTCACACACAGCTTCTCTCTCTCACTCACAGCTTCTCTCTCTCTTACTCACAGCTACTCTTTTTTTCTCTCTCTCTCGCACTTTCATCTTTTCTTTCGCTCTCTCTCTCTCACTCACAGCTTCTCTTTCTCTTTCTCTCTCACTCACAGCTTCTCTTTCTCTTTCTCTCTCTCACTCACATCTTCTCTCTCTCTCACTCACAGCTTCTCTCTCTCACTCACTCACAGCTTCTCTTTCTTTCTCTCTCTCTCTCACAGCTTCTCTTTCTCTTTCTCTCTCTATCTCACAGCATCTCTCTCTCTCTCACTCACAGCTTCTCTTTCACTCTCTCTCTCTCACTCACAGCTTCTCTTTCTCTGTCTCTAACTCACAGCTTCTCTTTATCTCTATCTCACTCACAGCTTCTCTTTCTCTCTCTCTCACTCACTCACAGCTTTTTTTCTCTCTCTCACGCACAGCTTCTCTTTATCTCTCACTCACTCACATCTTCTCTCTCTCTCTCACTCACAGCTTCTCTCTCTCTCACTCACAGCTTCTCTTTCTCTCTCTCTCTCACAGCTTCTCTTTCTCTCTCTCTCTGTCACTCACTGCTCTCTCTCTTTCTCTCTCACTCACAGCTTCTCTTTCTCTCTCTCTCTCGCACTCACAGCTTCTCTTTCTCTCTCTCACTCACAGCTTCTCTTTCTCTCTCACACACACACAGCTTCTCTTTCTCTCACTCAGTCTCTCTCACAGAGTTTCTTTCTCTCTCACACAAAGCTTCTCTCTCTCACTCACAGCTTCTCTCTCTCTTACTCACAGCTACTCTTTCTCTCTCTCTCTCTCGCACTTTCATCTTTTCTTTCGCTCTCTCTCTCTCACTCACAGCTTCTCTTTCTCTCTCTCACTCATAGCTTCTCTTTCTCTCTCTCTTTCTCACTCAGCTTCTCTTTCTCTCTCTCTTACTCACAGCTTCTCTTTCTCTCTCACTCACAGTTTCTCTTTCTCTCTCTCTGTCACTCACAGCTTCTCTTTCTCTTTCTCTCTCTCACTCACATCTTCTCTCTCTCTCACTCACAGCTTCTCTCTCTCACTCACTCACAGCTTCTCTTTCTCTCTCTCTCTCACGCACAGCTTCTCTTTCTCTCTCTCTCACTCACATCTTCTCTTTCTCTCTCTCTCTCTCTCTCACACTCACAGCTTCTCTCTCTCTCTCACTCACAGCTTCACTTTCTCTCTCTCACTCACTCACAGCTTCTCTTTCTCTTTCTCTCTCTAACTCACAGCTTCTATTTATCTCTCTCTCTCACTCACAGCTTCTCTTTCTCTCTCTCTCTCACTCACAGCTTCTCCTTCTCTCTCTCTCACTCACATCTCCTCTCTCTCTCTCTCTCTATCTCTCACTCACAGCTTCTCTCTCTCTCACACACACACAGTTTCTCTCTCTCTCTCACTCACAGCTTCTCTCTCTCTCTCTCAATCACTCACAGCTTCTCTCTCTCTGTCACTCACAGCTTCTCTCTCTCACTCACAGCTTCTCTTTCTCTCTCTCTCACTCACAGCTTCTCTTTCTCCCTCTCTCTCTCACTCACAGCTTCTCTCTCTCACTCAGAGCTTCTCTTTCTTTCTCTCTCTCTCACTCACAGCTTCTCTCTCTCTCACTCACTCACAGCTTCTCTTTCTTTCTCTCTCTCTCACTCATAGCTTTTTTTCTCTCTCTCTCACTCACAGCTTCTCTTTATCTCTCTCTCACTCACATCTTCTCTCTCTCTCTCACTCACAGCTTCTCTCTCTCTCACTCACAGCTTCTCTTTCTCTCTCTCTCTCTCACAGCTTCTCTTTCTCTCTCTCTCTCTCACTCACAGCTCTCTCTCTTTCTTTCTCTCTCACTCACAGCTTCTCATTCTCTCTCTCTCTCGCACTCACAACTTCTCTTTCTCTCTCTCACTCACAGCTTCTCTTTCTCTCTCACACACACACAGCTTCTCTTTCTCTCTCACTCACTCTCTCTCACAGAGTTTCTTTCTCTCTCACACACAGCTTCTCTCTCTCACTCACAGCTTCTCTCTCTCTTACTCACAGCTACTCTTTTTCTCTCTCTCTCTCGCACTTTCATCTTTTCTTTCGCTCACTCTCTCTCACTCACTGCTTCTCTTTCTCTCTCTCTCTCACTCACAGCTTCTCTTTCTCTTTCTCTCTCTCACTCACATCTTCTCTCTCTCTCTCACTCACAGCTTCTCTCTCTCACTTACTCACAGCTTCTCTTTCTTTCTCTCTCTCTCTCACAGCTTCTCTTTCTCTTTCTCTCTCTATCTCACAGTATCTCTCTCTCTCACTCACAGCTTCTCTTTCACTCTCTCTCTCTCACTCACAGCTTCTCTTTCTCTGTCTCTAACTCACAGCTTCTCTTTATCTCTATCTCACTCACAGCTTCTCTTTCTCTCTCTCTCTCACTCACTCACAGCTTTTTTTCTCTCTCTCACTCACAGCTTCTCTTTATCTCTCACTCACTCACATCTTCTCTCTCTCTCTCTCACACAGCTTCTCTTTCTCTCTCTCTCTGTCACTCACAGCTCTCTCTCTTTCTCTCTCACTCACAGCTTCTCTTTCTCTCTCTCTCTCGCACTCACAGCTTCTCTTTCTCTCTCTCACTCACAGCTTCTCTTTCTCTCACACACACACACACAGCTTCTCTTTCTCTCACTCAGTCTCTCTCACAGAGTTTCTTTCTCTCTCACACACAGCTTCTCTCTCTCACTCACAGCTTCTCTCTCTCTTACTCACAGCTACTCTTTCTCTCTCTCTCTCTCGCACTTTCATCTTTTCTTTCGCTCTCTCGCTCTCACTCACAGCTTCTCTTTCTCTCTCTCTCACTCATAGCTTCTCTTTCTCTCTCTCTTTCTCACTCAGCTTCTCTTTCTCTCTCTCTTACTCACAGCTTCTCTTTGTCTCTCACTCACAGTTTCTCTTTCTCTCTCTCTGTCACTCACAGCTTCTCTTTCTCTTTCTCTCTCTCACTCACATCTTCTCTCTCTCTCACTCACAGCTTCTCTCTCTCACTCACTCACAGCTTCTCTTTCTTTCTCTCTCTCTCTCACAGCTTCTCTTTCTATTTCTCTCTCTATCTCACAGCATCTCTCTCTCTCACTCACAGCTTCTCTTTCACTCTCTCTCTCTCACTCACAGCTTCTCTTTCTCTGTCTCTAACTCACAGCTTCTCTTTATCTCTATCTCACTCACAGCTTCTCTTTCTCTCTCTCTCTCTCGCACAGCTTCTCTTTCTCTCTCTCACTCACAACTTCTCTCTCGCTCTCTCTCACTCACTCACAGCTTCTCTCTCTCTCTCAGCTTCTCTTTCTCTCTCTCTATCTCACTCACAGCTTCTCTTTCTCTCTCTCTCACTCACAGCTTCTCTTTCTCTCTCTCTCTCTCAATCACAGCTTCTCCTTCTCTCTCTCTCACTCACATCTCCTCTCTCTCTCTCTATCTCTCACTCACAGCTTCTATCTCTCTCTCTTACTCACTCTCACTCACAGCTTCTCTTTCTCTCACACACACACAGTTTCTCTCTCTCACACACTCACAGCTTCTCTCTCTCTCTCTCAATCACTCACAGCTTCTCTCTCTCTGTCACTCACAGCTTCTCTCTCTCTCACTCACAGCTTCTCTTTCTCTCTCTCTCACTCACAGCTTCTCTCTCTCTCACTCACAGCTTCACTTTCTCTCGCTCACTCACTCACAGCTTCTCTTTCTCTTTCTCTCTCTAACTCACAGCTTCTATTTATCTCTCTCTCTCACTCACAGCTTCTCTTTCTCTCTCTCTATCACTCACAGCTTCTCCTTCTCTCTCTCTCACTCACATCTCCTCTCTCTCTCTCTATCTCTCACTCACAGCTTCTCTCTCTCGCTTACTCACTCTCACTCACAGCTTCTCTTTCTCTCTCACACACACTCACAGTTTCTCTCTCTCTCACTCACAGCTTCTCTCTCTCTCTCAATCACTCACAGCTTCTCTCTCTCTGTCACACACAGCTTCTCTCTCTCTCACTCACAGCTTCTCTTTCTCTCTCTCTCACTCACAACTTCTCTTTCTCCCTTTCTCTCTCACTCACAGCTTCTCTCTCTCACGCACAGCTTCTCTTTCTCTCTCACACACACACAGCTTCTCTTTCTCTCTCTCTCACTCACAACTTCTCTTTCTCCCTCTCTCTCTCACTCACAACTTCTCTCTCGCTCTCTCTCACTCACTCACAGCTTCTCTCTCTCTCACACAGCTTCTCTTTCTCTCTCTCTCTCACACACACAGCTTCTCTCTCTCTCACACACAGCTTCTCTTTCTCTCTCTGTCACTCACAGCTTCACTTTCTCTGTTTCTCTCTAACTCACAGCTTCTCTTTTTCTCTCTCTCACTCAAAGCTTCTCTTTCTCTCTCTCTCTCTCTCACTCACTCACAGCTTCTCTTTCTCTCTCTCTCTCTCACTCACAGCTTCTCTTTCTCTCTCTCTCTCTCACTCACAGCTTCTCTTTCTCATTCTCTCTCTCACTCACATCTTCTCTCTCTCTCTCTCTCTCACTCACAGCTACTCTCTCTCACTCACTCACAGCTTCTCTTTCTCTCTCTCTCTCTCACAGCTTCTCTTTCTCTCTCTCTCTCACTCACAGCTTCTCTCTCTCACACACACACACTCACAGCTTCTCTTTCTCTCTCTCTCACTCACAGCTTCTCTTTCTCTCTCTCACACTCACAGCTTCTCTTTCTCTCTCTCACACAGCTCCTATTTCTCTCTCACACACAGTTTCTTTCTCTCTCTCTCACAGCTTCTCTCTCTCTCTCACTCACAGCTTCTCTCTCTCTTTCTCACAGCTACTCTTTCTCTCTCTCTCTTTCACTCTCAGCTTCTCTTTCGCTCTCGCTCTCTCACTCACAGCTTCTCTTTCTCTCTCTCTCACTCACAGCTTCTCTTTCTCTCTCTCATTCTCACTCAGATTCTCTTTCTCTCTCTCTCTCACTCACAGCTTCTCTTTCTCTCTCTCACTCACAGCTTCTCTTTCCCTCTCTCTCTCACTCACAGCTTCTCTTTCGCTCTCTCTCTATCACTGTCACAGCATCTCTCTCTCACACACACACTCTCACTCACAGCTTCTCTTTCTCTCTCTCTCTCTCACTCACAGCTTCTCTTTCTCTCTCTCTCTCACTCACAGCTTCTCTTTATCTCTCTCTCACACTCACAGCTTCTCTTTCTCTCTCTCTCTCTCTCACTCACAGCTTCTCTTTCTCTTTCTCTCTCTCACTCACATCTTCTCTCTCTCTTTCTCACTCACAGCTTCTCTCTCTCTCACTCACAGCTTCTCTCTCTCTCTCTCTCTCACAGCTTCTCTTTCTCTGTCTCTCTCTAACACAGCTTCTCTTTATATCTCTCTCACTCACAGCTTCTCTTTCTCTCTCTCTCTCACTCACAGCTTCTCTTTCTCTCTCTCTCACTCACAGCTTCTCTCTCACTCTCTCTCACTCACTCACAGCTTATCTCTCTCTCACTCACAGCTTCTCTTTCTCTCTCTCTCTCACTCACAGCTTCTCTTTCTCTCTCTCTCTCACAGCTTCTCTTTCTCTCTCTCTCTCACGCACAGCTTCTCTTTCTCTCTCTCTCACTCACATCTTCTCTTTCTCTTTCTCTCTCTCTCACTCACAGCTTCTCTCTCTCTCACTCATAGCTTCACTTTCTCTCTCTCACTCACTCACAGCTTCTTTCTCTTTCTCTCTCTAACTCACAGCTTCTATTTATCTCTCTCTCTCACTCACAGCTTCTCTTTCTCTCTCTCTCTCACTCACAGCTTCTCCTTCTCTCTCTCTCACTCACATCTCCTCTCTCTCTCTCTCTTACTCACTCTCACTCACAGCTTCTCTTTCTCTCTCACACACACTCACAGTTTCTCTCTCTCTCTCACTCACAGCTTCTCTCTCTCTCTCAATCACTCACAGCTTCTCTCTCTCTGTCACTCACAGCTTCTCTCTCTCACTCACAGCTTCTCTTTCTCTCTCTCTCACTCACAGCTTCTCTTTCTCCCTCTCTCTCTCACTCACAGCATCTCTCTCACACCCAGAGCTTCTCTTTCTTTCTCTCTCTCTCACTCACAGCTTCTCTCTCTCTCACACAGCTTCTCTTTCTCTCTCTCTCTCACACACACAGCTTCTCTCTCTCTCACACACAGCTTCTCTTTCTCTCTCTGTCACTCACAGCTTCACTTTCTCTGTTTCTCTCTAACTCACAGCTTCTCTTTTTCTCTCTCTCACTCACAGCTTCTCTTTCTCTCTCTCTCTCACTCACAGCTTCTCTTTCTCTCTCTCTCACTCACAGCTTCTCTCTCTCTCTCACTCACTCACAGCTTATCTCTCTCTCTCACTCACAGCTTCTCTTTCTCTCTCTCTCTCACTCACAGCTTCTCTTTCTCTCTCTCTCTCTCACAGCTCTCTTTCTCTCTCTCTCTCTCACTCACATCTTCTCTTTCTCTCTCTCTCTCTCACTCACAGCTTCTCTCTCTCTCACTCACAGCTTCACTTTCTCTCACTCACTCACTCACAGCTTCTCTTTCTTTCTCTCTCTAACTCACAGCTTCTATTTATCTCTCTCTCTCACTCACAGCTTCTCTTTCTCTCTCTCTCTCACTCACAGCTTCTCCTTCTCTCTCTCTCACTCACATCTCCTCTCTCTCTCTATCTCTCACTCACAGCTTCTCTCTCTCTCTCTTACTCACTCTCACTCACAGCTTCTCTTTCTCTCTCACACACACTCACAGTTTCTCTCTCTCTCTCACTCACAGCTTCTCTCTCTCTCTCAATCACTCACAGCTTCTCTCTCTCTGTCACTCACTGCTTCTCTCTCTCTCACTCACAACTTCTCTTTCTCCCTCTCTCTCTCACTCACAGCTTCTCTCTCTCACTCAGTTTCTCTTTCTTTCTCTCTCTCTCACTCACAGCTTCTCTCTCTCTCACACACACACAGCTTCTCTCTCTCACACACACACAGCTTCTCTTTCTCTCTCTCTGTCACTCACAGCTTCACTTTCTCTGTTTCTCTCACAGCTTCTCTTTTTCTCTCTCTCACTCAAAGCTTCTCTTTCTCTCTCTCTCTCTCTCTCACTCACTCACAGCTTCTCTTTCTCTCTCTCTCTCTCACTCACACCTTCTCTTTCTCTCTCTCTCTCTCACTCACAGCTTCTATTTCTCATTCTCTCTCTCACTCACATCTTCTCTCTCTCTCTCACTCACAGCTTCTCTCTCTCTCTCTCACTCACAGCTTCTCTTTCTCTCTCTCACTCACAGCTTCTCTTTCTCTCTCTCACACAGCTCCTATTTCTCTCTCTCACACACAGAGTTTCTTTCTCTCTCTCTCACAGCTTCTCTCTCTCTCACTCACAGCTTCTCTCTCTCTTTCTCACAGCTACTCTTTCTCTCTCTCTCTTTCACTCTCAGCTTCTCTTTCGCTCTCGCTCTCTCACTCACAGCTTCTCTTTCTCTCTCTCTCACACACAGCTTCTCTTTCTCTCTCTCATTCTCACTCAGATTCTCTTTCTCTCTCTCACTCACAGCTTCTCTTTCTCTCTCTCACTCACAGCTTCTCTTTCCCTCTCTCTCTCACTCACAGCTTCTCTTTCGCTCTCTCTCTATCACTGTCACAGCATCTCTCTCTCACACAGACACTCTCACTCACAGCTTCTCTTTCTCTCTCTCTCTCACTCACAGCTTCTCTTTCTCTCTCTCTCACTCACAGCTTCTCTTTATCTCTCTCTCACACTCACAGCTTCTCTTTCTCTCTCTCTCTCTCACTCACAGCTTCTCTTTCTCTTTCTCTCTCTCACTCACATCTTCCCTCTCTCTTTCTCACTCACAGCTTCTCTCTCTCTCTCACTCACAGCTTCTCTCTCTCTCTCTCTCACAGCTTCTCTTTCTCTGTCTCTCTCTAACTCATAGCTTCTCTTTATATCTCTCTCACTCACAGCTTCTCTTTCTCTCTCTCACTCACTCACAGCTTCTCTTTCTCTCTCTCTCACTCACAGCTTCTCTCTCACTCTCTCTCACTCACTCACAGCTTATCTCTCTCTCTCACTCACAGCTTCTCTTTCTCTCTCTCTCACTCACAGCTTCTCTTTCTCTCTCTCTGTCTCACAGCTTCTCTCTCTCTCTCACTCACAGCTTCACTTTCTCTCTCTCACTCACTCACAGCTTCTCTTTCTCTTTCTCTCTCTAACTCACAGCTTCTATTTATCTCTCTCTCTCACTCACAGCTTCTCTTTCTCTCTCTCTCTCACTCACAGCTTCTCCTTCTCTCTCTCTCACTCACATCTCCTCTCTCTCTATCTATCTCTCACTCACAGCTTCTCTCTCTCTCTTACTCACTCTCACTCACAGCTTCTCTTTCTCTCACACACACACTCACAGTTTCTCTCTCTCTCTCACTCACAGCTTCTCTCTCTCTCTCTCAATCACTCACAGCTTCTCTCTCTCTGTCACTCACAGCTTCTCTCTCTCTCACTCACAGCTTCTCTTTCTCTCTCTCTCTCACTCACAGCTTCTCTTTCTCTCTCTCTCTCTCACTCACAGCTTCTCTTTCTCTCTCACACACACACAGCTTCTCTTTCTCACTCAGCTTCTCTTTCTCTCTCTCACTCACAGCTTTTTCTTTCTCTCTCTCTCTCACTCACAGCTTCTCTTTCTCTCTCTCTCACTCACAGCTTCTCTCTCACTCTCTCTCACTCACTCACAGCTTATCTCTCTCTCTCACTCACAGCTTCTCTCTCTCTCTCTCTCTCTCTCTCACAGCTTCTCTTTCTCTCTCTCTCATGCACAGCTTCTCTTTCTCTCAATCTCACTCACATCTTCTCTTTCTCTCTCTCTCTCTCTCTCTCTCACTCACAGCTTCTCTCTCTCTCTCACTCACAGCTTCACTTTCTCTCTCTCACTCACTCACAGCTTCTCTTTCTCTTTCTCTCTCTAACTCACAGCTTCTATTTATCTCTCTCTCTCACTCACAGCTTCTCTTTCTCTCTCTCTCTCACTCACAGCTTCTCCTTCTCTCTCTCTCACTCACATCTCCTCTCTCTCTCTCTCTATCTCTCACTCACAGCTTCTCTCTCTCTCTCTTACTCACTCTCACTCACAGCTTCTCTTTCTCTCTCACACACACTCACAGTTTCTCTCTCTCACTCACTCACAGCTTCTCTCTCTCTCTCTCAATCACTCACAGCTTCTCTCTCTCTGTCACTCACAGCTTCTCTCTCTCACTCACAGCTTCTCTTTCTCTCTCTCTCACTCACAGCTTCTCTTTCTCCATCTCTCTCTCACTCACAGCTTCTCTCTCTCACTCAGAGCTTCTCTTTCTTTCTCTCTCTCTCACTCACAGCTTCTCTCTCTCACACACACACAGCTTCTCTCTCTCTCACTCACTCACAGCTTCTCTTTCTCTCTCTCTCTCACTCACAGCTTTTTTTCTCTCTCTCTCACTCACAGCTTCTCTTTATCTCTCTCTCACTCACATCTTCTCTCTCTCTCTCACTCACAGCTTCTCTCTCTCTCACTCACAGCTTCACTTTCTCTCTCACACAAACAGCTTCTCTTTCTCTCTCTCTCTGTCACTCACAGCTTTCTCCCTTTTTCTCTCACTCACAGCTTCTCTTTCTCTCTCTCTCTCTCGCACTCACAGCTTCTCTTTCTCTCTCTCACTCACAGCTTCTCTTTCTCTCTCTCACACACACAGCTTCTCTTTCTCTCTCACTCACTATCTCTCACAGAGTTTCTTTCTCTCTCTCACACAGCTTCTCTCTCTCACTCACAGCTTCTCTCTCTCTTACTCACAGCTACTCTTTCTCTCTCTCTCTCGCACTTTCATCTTTTCTTTCACTCTCTCTCTCTCACTCACAGCTTCTCTTTCTCTCTCTCTCACTCACAGCTTCTCTTTCTCTCTCTCTCTCTCTCACAGCTTCTCTTTCTCTTTCTCTCTCTATCTCACAGCATCTCTCTCTCTCTCACTCACAGCTTCTCTTTCTCTCTCTCACTCACAGCTTCTCTTTCTCTGTCTCTAACTCACAGCTTCTCTTTATCTCTATCTCACTCACACTTTCTCTTTCTCTCTCTCTCTCTCGCACAGCTTCTCTTTCTCTCTCTCACTCACAACTTCTCTCTCGCTCTCTCTCACTCACTCACAGCTTCTCTCTCTCTCTCACAGCTTCTCTCTCTCACTCACTCACAGCTTCACTTTCTTTCTCTCTCTCTCTCACAGCTTCTCTTTCTCTTTCTCTCTCTATCTCACAGCATCTCTCTCTCTCACTCACAGCTTCTCTTTCACTCTCTCTCTCTCACTCACAGCTTCTCTTTCTCTCTCTATCGCACAGCTTCTCTTTCTCTCTCTCACTCACAACTTCTCTCTCACTCTCTCTCACTCACTCACAGCTTCTCTCTCTCTCACACACACAGCATCTCTTTCTCTCTCTCTCTCACTCACAGCTTCTCTTTCTCTCTCTCTCTCACTCACAGCTTCTCTTTCTCTCTCTCTCTCACTCACAGCTTCCCTTTCTCTCTATCACACGCACAGCTTCTCTTTCTCACTCAGCTTCTCTTTCTCTCTCTCACTCACAGCTTCTCTTTCTCTCTCTCTCTCACTCACAGCTTCTCTTTCTCTCTCTCTCACTCACAGCTTCTCTCTCACTCTCTCTCACTCACTCACAGCTTATCTCTCTCTCTCACTCACAGCTTCTCTTTCTCTCTCTCTCACTCACACCTTCTCTTTCTCTCTCTCTCTCACACAGCTTCTCTTTCTCTCTCTCTCACGCACAGCTTCTCTTTCTCTCAATCTCACTCACATCTTCTCTTTCTCTCTCTCTCTCTCTCTCTCTCACTCACAGCTTCTCTCTCTCTCTCTCTCACAGCTTCACTTTCTCTCTCTCAATCACTCACAGCTTCTCTTTCTCTTTCTCTCTCTAACTCACAGCTTCTATTTATCTCTCTCTCTCACTCACAGCTTCTCTTTCTCTCTCTCTCTCACTCACAGCTTCTCCTTCTCTCTCTCTCACTCACATCTCCTCTCTCTCTCTATCTATCTCTCACTCACAGCTTCTCTCTCTCTCTCAATCACTCACAGCTTCTCTCTCTCTGTCACTCACAGCTTCTCTCTCTCTCACTCACAGCTTCTGTTTCTCTCTCTCTCTCACTCACAGCTTCTCTTTCTCTCTCTCTCTCTCACTCACAGCTTCTCTTTCTCTCTCTCACACGCACAGCTTCTCTTTCTCACTCAGCTTCTCTTTCTCTCTCTCACTCACAGCTTCTCTTTCTCTCTCTCACACTTACAGCTTCTCTTTCGCTCTCTCTCTATCACTGTCACAGCTTCTCTCTCTCTCTCACTCACTCTCACTCACAGCTTCTCTTTCTCTCTCACACACACTCACAGCTTCTCTCTCACACACTCACAGCTTCTCACTCTCTCTCTCTCATTCACAATTATCTCTCTCTCTCACTCACAGCTTCTCTCTCTCTCACTCACAGCTTCTCTTTCTGTCTCTCTCACTCACAGCTTCTCTTTCTCCCTCTCTCTCTCACTCACAGCTTCTCTCTCTCGCAGCTTCTCTTTTTTTCTCTCTCTCTCACTCACACCTTCTCTCTCTCTCTCTCACAGCTTCTCTTTCACTCTCTCTCTCTCACTCACAGCTTCTCTTTCTCTCTCTCTATCGCACAGCTTCTCTTTCTCTCTCTCACTCACAACTTCTCTCTCACTCTCTCTCACTCACTCACAGCTTCTCTCTCTCTCACACACAGCTTCTCTTTCTCTCTCTCTCTCTCACTCACAGCTTCTCTTTCTCTCTCTCTCTCACTCACAGCTTCTCTTTCTCTCTCTCTCTCTCACTCACAGCTTCTCTTTCTCTCTCTCACACGCACAGCTTCTATTTCTCACTCAGCTTCTCTTTCTCTCTCTCACTCACAGCTTCTCTTTCTCTCTCTCTCTCACTCACAGCTTCTCTCTCTCTCTCTCACTCACAGCTTCTCTCTCACTCTCTCTCACTCACTCACAGCTTATCTCTCTCTCTCACTCACAGCTTCTCTTTCTCTCTCTCTCACTCACAGCTTCTCTTTCTCTCTCTCTCTCACAGCTTCTCTTTCTCTCTCTCTCACGCACAGCTTCTCTTTCTCTCAATCTCACTCACATCTTCTCTTTCTCTCTCTCTCTCTCTCACTCACAGCTTCTCTCTCTCTCTCACTCACAGCTTCACTTTCTCTCTCTCACTCACTCATAGCTTCTCTTTCTCTTTCTCTCTCTAACTCACAGCTTCTATTTATCTCTCTCTCTCACTCACAGCTTCTCTTTCTCTCTCTCTCTCACTCACAGCTTCTCCTTCTCTCTCTCTCACTCACATCTCCTCTCTCTCTATCTATCTCTCACTCACAGCTTCTCTCTCTCTCTTACTCACTCTCACTCACAGCTTCTCTTTCTCTCACACACACACTCACAGTTTCTCTCTCTCTCTCACTCACAGCTTCTCTCTCTCTCTCTCAATCACTCACAGCTTCTCTCTCTCTGTCACTCACAGCTTCTCTCTCTCTCACTCACAGCTTCTCTTTCTCTCTCTCTCTCACTCACAGCTTCTCTTTCGCTCTCTCTCTATCACTGTCACAGCTTCTCTCTCTCTCTCACTCACTCTCACTCACAGCTTCTCTTTCTCTCTCACACACACTCACAGCTTCTCTCTCACACACTCACAGCTTCTCACTCTCTCTCTCTCATTCACAATTATCTCTCTCTCTCACTCACAGCTTCTCTCTCTCACTCACAGCTTCTCTTTCTGTCTCTCTCACTCACAGCTTCTCTTTCTCCCTCTCTCTCTCACTCACAGCTTCTCTCTCTCGCAGCTTCTCTTTTTTTCTCTCTCTCTCACTCACACCTTCTCTCTCTCTCTCTCACAGCTTCTCTTTCACTCTCTCTCTCTCACTCACAGCTTCTCTTTCTCCCTCTCTATCGCACAGCTTCTCTTTCTCTCTCTCACTCACAACTTCTCTCTCACTCTCTCTCACTCACTCACAGCTTCTCTCTCTCACACACACAGCTTCTCTTTCTCTCTCTCTCTCTCACTCACAGCTTCTCTTTCTCTCTCTCTCTCACTCACAGCTTCTCTTTCTCTCTCTCTCTCTCACTCACAGCTTCTCTTTCTCTCTCTCACACGCACAGCTTCTATTTCTCACTCAGCTTCTCTTTCTCTCTCTCACTCACAGCTTCTCTTTCTCTCTCTCTCTCACTCACAGCTTCTCTTTCTCTCTCTCTCACTCACAGCTTCTCTCTCACTCTCTCTCACTCACTCACAGCTTATCTCTCTCTCTCACTCACAGCTTCTCTTTCTCTCTCTCTCACTCACAGCTTCTCTTTCTCTCTCTCTCTCACAGCTTCTCTTTCTCTCTCTCTCACGCACAGCTTCTCTTTCTCTCAATCTCACTCACATCTTCTCCTTCTCTCTCTCTCACTCACATCTCCTCTCTCTCTCTCTATCTCTCACTCACAGCTTCTCTCTCTCTCTTACTCACTCTCACTCACAGCTTCTCTTTCTCTCACACACACACTCACAGTTTCTCTCTCTCTCTCACTCACAGCTTCTCTCTCTCTCTCAATCACTCACAGCTTCTCTTTCTCTGTCACTCACAGCTTCTCTCTCTCTCACTCACAGCTTCTCTTTCACTCTCTCTCTCACTCACAGCTTCTCTTTCTCTCTCTCTCTCTCACTCACAGCTTCTCTTTCTCTCTCTCACACACACAGCTTCTCTTTCTCACTCAGCTTCTCTTTCTCTCTCTCACTCACAGCTTCTCTTTCTCTCTCTCTCTCACTCACAGCTTCTCTTTCTCTCTCTCTCTCTCTCACAGCTTCTCTTTCTCTCTCTCTCATGCACAGCTTCTCTTTCTCTCAATCTCACTCACATCTTCTCTTTCTCTCTCTCTCTCTCTCTCACTCACAGCTTCTCTCTCTCTCTCACTCACAGCTTCACTTTCTCTCTCTCACTCACTCACAGCTTCTCTTTCTCTTTCTCTCTCTAACTCACAGCTTCTATTTATCTCTCTCTCTCACTCACAGCTTCTCTTTCTCTCTCTCTCTCACTCACAGCTTCTCCTTCTCTCTCTCTCACTTACATCTCCTCTCTCTCTCTCTATCTCTCACTCACAGCTTCTCTCTCTCTCTCTTACTCACTCTCACTCACAGCTTCTCTTTCTCTCTCACACACACTCACAGTTTCTCTCTCTCTCTCTCACTCACAGCTTCTCTCTCTCTCTCTCAATCACTCACAGCTTCTCTCTCTCTGTCACTCACAGCTTCTCTCTCTCACTCACAGCTTCTCTTTCTCTCTCTCTCACTCACAGCTTCTCTTTCACTCTCTCTCTCTCACTCACAGCTTCTCTTTCTCTCTCTATCGCACAGCTTCTCTTTCTCTCTCTCACTCACAACTTCTCTCTCACTCTCTCTCACTCACTCACAGCTTCTCTCTCTCACACACACAGCTTCTCTTTCTCTCTCTCTCTCTCACTCACAGCTTCTCTTTCTCTCTCTCTCTCACTCACAGCTTCTCTTTCTCTCTCTCTCTCTCACTCACAGCTTCTCTTTCTCTCTCTCACACGCACAGCTTCTCTTTCTCACTCAGCTTCTCTTTCTCTCTCTCACTCACAGCTTCTCTTTCTCTCTCTCTCACTCACAGCTTCTCTTTATCTCTCTCTCACTCACAGCTTCTCTCTCACTCTCTCTCACTCACTCACAGCTTATCTCTCTCTCTCACTCACAGCTTCTCTTTCTCTCTCTCTCACTCACAGCTTCTCTTTCTCTCTCTCTCTCTCTCACAGCTTCTCTTTCTCTCTCTCTCACGCACAGCTTCTCTTTCTCTCAATCTCACTCACATCTTCTCTTTCTCTCTCTCTCTCTCTCTCTCTCACTCACAGCTTCTCTCTCTCTCACAGCTTCACTTTCTCTCTCTCACTCACTCACAGCTTCTCTTTCTCTTTCTCTCTCTAACTCACAGCTTCTATTTATCTCTCTCTCTCACTCACAGCTTCTCTTTCTCTCTCTCTCTCACTCACAGCTTCTCCTTCTCTCTCTCTCACTCACATCTCCTCTCTCTATCTATCTATCTCTCACTCACAGCTTCTCTCTCTCTCTCAATCACTCACAGCTTCTCTCTCTCTGTCACTCACAGCTTCTCTCTCTCTCACTCACAGCTTCTCTTTCTCTCTCTCTCTCACTCACAGCTTCTCTTTCTCTCTCTCTCTCTCACTCACAGCTTCTCTTTCTCTCTCTCACACGCACAGCTTCTCTTTCTCACTCAGCTTCTCTTTCTCTCTCTCACTCACAGCTTCTCTTTCTCTCTCTCACACTTACAGCTTCTCTTTCACTCTCTCTCTATCACTGTCACAGCTTCTCTCTCTCTCTCACTCACTCTCACTCACAGCTTCTCTTTCTCTCTCACACACACTCACAGCTTCTCTCTCACACACTCACAGCTTCTCACTCTCTCTCTCTCATTCACAATTATCTCTCTCTCACTCACAGCTTCTCTCTCTCTCACTCACAGCTTCTCTTTCTGTCTCTCTCACTCACAGCTTCTCTTTCTCCCTCTCTCTCTCACTCACAGCTTCTCTCTCTCGCAGCTTCTCTTTTTTTCTCTCTCTCTCACTCACACCTTCTCTCTCTCTCTCTCACAGCTTCTCTCTCTCACTCACAGCTTCTCTCTCTCTCACACACAGCTTCTCTTACTCTTTCTCTCACTCACAGCTTCTCTTTATCTCTCTCTCTCACTCACAGCTTCTCTTTCTCTCTCTCTCTCTCACTCACAGCTTCTCTCTCTCACTCACACAGCTTCTCTTTCTTTCTCTCTCTCTCTCACAGCTTCTCTTTCTCTTTCTCTCTCTATCTCACAGCATCTCTCTCTCTCTCACTCACAGCTTCTCTTTCACTCTCTCTCTCTCACTCACAGCTTCTCTTTCTCTGTCTCTAACTCACAGCTTCTCTTTATCTCTATCTCACTCACAGCTTCTCTTTCTCTCTCTCTCTCTCACTCACAGCTTTTTTTCTCTCTCTCTCACTCACAGCTTCTCTTTATCTCTCTCTCACTCACAGCTTCTCTTTCTCTCTCTCACACACAGCTTCTCTTTCTCTCTCTGTCACTCATAGCTCTCTCTCTTTCTCTCTCACTCACAGCTTCTCTTTCTCTCTCTCTCTCGCACTCACAGCTTCTCTTTCTCTCTCTCACTCACAGCTTCTCTTTCACACACACACACAGCTTCCCTTTCTCTCACTCAGTCTCTCTCACAGAGTTTCTTTCTCTCTCACACACAGCTTCTCTCTCTCACTCACAGCTTCTCTCTCTCTTACTCACAGCTACTCTTTCTCTCTCTCTCTCGCACTTTCATCTTTTCTTTCACTCTCTCTCTCTCACTCACAGCTTCTCTTTCTCTCTCTCTCACTCATAGCTTCTCTTTCTCTCTCTCTTTCTCACTCAGCTTCTCTTTCTCTCTCTCTTACTCACAGCTTCTCTTTCTCTCTCACTCACAGCTTCTCTTTCTCTCTCTCTCTGTCACTCACAGCTTCTCTTTCTCTTTCTCTCTCTCACTCACATCTTCTCTCTCTCACTCACAGCTTCTCTCTCTCACTCACTCACAGCTTCTCTTTCTTTCTCTCTCTCTCTCACAGCTTCTCTTTCTCTTTCTCTCTCTATCTCACAGCATCTCTCTCTCACTCACAGATTCTCTTTCACTCTCTCCCTCTCACTCACAGCTTCTCTTTCTCTGTCTCTAACTCACAGCTTCTCTTTATCTCTATCTCACTCACAGCTTCTCTTTCTCTCTCTCTCTTGCACAGCTTCTCTTTCTCTCTCTCACTCACAACTTCTCTCTCGCTCTCTCTCACTCACTCACAGCTTCTCTCTCTCTCACACACAGCTTCTCTTTCTCTCTCTATCTCACTCACAGCTTCTCTTTCTCTCTCTCTCTCACTCACAGCTTCTCTTTCTCTCTCTCTCTCTCACTCACAGCTTCTCCTTCTCTCTCTCTCACTCACATCTCCTCTCTCTCTCTATCTCTATCTCTCACTCACAGCTTCTCTCTCTCTCTCTTACTCACTCTCACTCACAGCTTCTCTTTCTCTCTCTCACACACAGTTTCTCTCTCTCTCTCACTCACAGCTTCTCTCTCTCTCTCTCTCTCAATCACTCACAGCTTCTCTCTCTCACTCACTCACAGCTTCACTTTCTTTCTCTCTCTCTCTCACAGCTTCTCTTTCTCTTTCTCTCTCTATCTCACAGCATCTCTCTCTCTCACTCACAGCTTCTCTTTCACTCTCTCTCTCTCACTCACAGCTTCTCTTTCTCTCTCTCTATCGCACAGCTTCTCTTTCTCTCTCTCACTCACAACTTCTCTCTCACTCTCTCTCACTCACTCACAGCTTCTCTCTCTCTCACACACAGCTTCTTTTTCTCTCTCTCTCTCTCACTCACAGCTTCTCTTTCTCTCTCTCTCTCACTCACAGCTTCTCTTTCTCTCTCTCTCACTCACAGCTTCTCTTTCTCTCTCTCACACGCACAGCTTCTCTTTCTCACTCAGCTTCTCTTTCTCTCTCTCACTCACAGCTTCTCTTTCTCTCTCTCTCTCACTCACAGCTTGTCTTTCTCTCTCTCTCACTCACAGCTTCTCTCTCACTCTCTCTCACTCACTCACAGCTTATCTCTCTCTCTCACTCACAGCTTCTCTTTCTCTCTCTCTCACTCACAGCTTCTCTTTCTCTCTCTCTCTCACAGCTTCTCTTTCTCTCTCTCTCACGCACAGCTTCTCTTTCTCTCAATCTCACTCACATCTTCTCTTTCTCTCTCTCTCTCTCACACACTCACAGCTTCTCTCTCTCTCTCACTCACAGCTTCACTTTCTCTCACTCACTCACTCACAGCTTCTCTTTCTCTTTCTCTCTCTAACTCACAGCTTCTATTTATCTCTCTCTCACTCACAGCTTCTCTTTCTCTCTCTCTCTCACTCACAGCTTCTCCTTCTCTCTCTCTCACTCACATCTCCTCTCTCTCTCTATCTATCTCTCACTCACAGCTTCTCTCTCTCTCTCTCTTACTCACTCTCACTCACAGCTTCTCTTTCTCTCACACACACACTCACAGTTTCTCTCTCTCACTCACAGCTTCTCTCTCTCTCTCAATCACTCACAGCTTCTCTCTCTCTGTCACTCACACCTTCTCTCTCTCTCACTCACAGCTTCTCTTTCTCTCTCTCTCTCACTCACAGCTTCTCTTTCTCTCTCTCTCACTCACAGCTTCTCTTTCTCTCTCTCACACGAACAGCTTCTCTTTCTCACTCAGCTTCTCTTTCTCTCTCTCACTCACAGCTTCTCTTTCTCTCTCTCTCTCATTCACAGCTTCTCTTTCTCTCTCTCTCACTCACAGCTTCTCTCTCACTCTCTCTCACTCACTCACAGCTTATCTCTCTCTCTCACTCACAGCTTCACTTTCTCTCTCTCTCTCTCACAGCTTCTCTTTCTCTCTCTCTCTCACGCACAGCTTCTCTTTCTCTCAATCTCACTCACATCTTCTCTTTCTCTCTCTTTCTCTCTCTCTCTCACTCACAGCTTCTCTCTCTCTCTCACTCACAGCTTCACTTTCTCTCTCTCACTCACTCACAGCTTCTCTTTCTCTTTCTCTCTCTCACTCACAGCTTCTCTTTCTCTCTCTCTCTCACTCACAGCTTCTCCTTCTCTCTCTCTCACTCACATCTCCTCTCTCTCTCTCTATCTCTCACTCACAGCTTCTCTCTCTCTCTCTTACTCACTCTCACTCACAGCTTCTCTTTCTCTCTCACACACACTCACAGTTTCTCTCTCTCTCACTCACTCACAGCTTCTCTCTCTCTCTCTCAATCACTCACAGCTTCTCTCTCTCTGTCACTCACAGCTTCTCTCTCTCACTCACAGCTTCTCTTTCTCTCTCTCTCACTCACAGCTTCTCTTTCACTCTCTCTCTCTCACTCACAGCTTCTCTTTCTCTCTCTATCGCACAGCTTCTCTTTCTCTCTCTCACTCACAACTTCTCTCTCACTCTCTCTCACTCACTCACAGCTTCTCTCTCTCACACACACAGCTTCTCTTTCTCTCTCTCTCTCTCTCACTCACAGCTTCTCTTTCTCTCTCTCTCACTCACAGCTTCTCTTTCTCTCTCTCTCACTCACAGCTTCTCTTTATCTCTCTCTCACTCACAGCTTCTCTCTCACTCTCTCTCCCTCACTCACAGCTTATCTCTCTCTCTCACTCACAGCTTCTCTTTCTCTCTCTCTCACTCACAGCTTCTCTTTCTCTCTCTCTCTCTCACAGCTTCTCTTTCTCTCTCTCTCACGCACAGCTTCTCTTTCTCTCAATCTCACTCACATCTTCTCTTTCTCTCTCTCTCTCTCTCTCTCTCACTCACAGCTTCTCTCTCTCTCTCACAGCTTCACTTTCTCTCTCTCACTCACTCACAGCTTCTCTTTCTCTTTCTCTCTCTAACTCACAGCTTCTATTTATCTCTCTCTCTCACTCACAGCTTCTCTTTCTCTCTCTCTCTCACTCACAGCTTCTCTCTCTCTTACTCACAGCTACTCTTTCTCTCTCTCTCTCTCTCGCACTTTCATCTTTTCTTTCACTCTCTCTCTCTCACTCACAGCTTCTCTTTCTCTCTCTCTCACTCATAGCTTCTCTTTCTCTCTCTCTTTCTCACTCAGCTTCTCTTTCTCTCTCTTACTCACAGCTTCTCTTTCTCTCTCACTCACAGCTTCTCTTTCTCTCTCTCTCTGTCACTCACAGCTTCTCTTTCTCTTTCTCTCTCTCACTCACATCTTCTCTCTCTCACTCACAGCTTCTCTCTCTCACTCACTCACAGCTTCTCTTTCTTTCTCTCTCTCTCTCACAGCTTCTCTTTCTCTTTCTCTCTCTATCTCACAGCATCTCTCTCTCACTCACAGATTCTCTTTCACTCTCTCCCTCTCACTCACAGCTTCTCTTTCTCTGTCTCTAACTCACAGCTTCTCTTTATCTCTATCTCACTCACAGCTTCTCTTTCTCTCTCTCTCTTGCACAGCTTCTCTTTCTCTCTCTCACTCACAACTTCTCTCTCGCTCTCTCTCACTCACTCACAGCTTCTCTCTCTCTCACACACAGCTTCTCTTTCTCTCTCTATCTCACTCACAGCTTCTCTTTCTCTCTCTCTCTCACTCACAGCTTCTCTTTCTCTCTCTCTCTCTCTCACTCACAGCTTCTCTCTCTCACTCACTCACAGCTTCTCTTTCTTTCTCTCTCTCTCTCACAGCTTCTCTTTCTCTTTCTCTCTCTATCTCACAGCATCTCTCTCTCTCACTCACAGCTTCTCTTTCACTCTCTCTCTCTCACTCACAGCTTCTCTTTCTCTCTCTCTATCGCACAGCTTCTCTTTCTCTCTCTCACTCACAACTTCTCTCTCACTCTCTCTCACTCACTCACAGCTTCTCTCTCTCTCACACACAGCTTCTCTTTCTCTCTCTCTCTCTCACTCACAGCTTCTCTTTCTCTCTCTCTCTCACTCACAGCTTCTCTTTCTCTCTCTCTCTCTCACTCACAGCTTCTCTTTCTCTCTCTCACACGCACAGCTTCTCTTTCTCACTCAGCTTCTCTTTCTCTCTCTCACTCACAGCTTCTCTTTCTCTCTCTCTCTCACTCACAGCTTGTCTTTCTCTCTCTCTCAATCACAACTTCTCTCTCACTCTCTCTCACTCACTCACAGCTTATCTCTCTCTCTCACTCACAGCTTCTCTTTCTCTCTCTCTCACTCACAGCTTCTCTTTCTCTCTCTCTCTCACAGCTTCTCTTTCTCTCTCTCTCACGCACAGCTTCTCTTTCTCTCAATCTCACTCACATCTTCTCTTTCTCTCTCTCTCTCTCTCTCACTCACAGCTTCTCTCTCTCTCTCACTCACAGCTTCACTTTCTCTCACTCACTCACTCACAGCTTCTCTTTCTCTTTCTCTCTCTAACTCACAGCTTCTATTTATCTCTCTCTCTCACTCACAGCTTCTCTTTCTCTCTCTCTCTCACTCACAGCTTCTCCTTCTCTCTCTCTCACTCACATCTCCTCTCTCTCTCTATCTATCTCTCACTCACAGCTTCTCTCTCTCTCTCTTACTCACTCTCACTCACAGCTTCTCTTTCTCTCACACACACACTCACAGTTTCTCTCTCTCACTCACAGCTTCTCTCTCTCTCTCAATCACTCACAGCTTCTCTCTCTCTGTCACTCACAGCTTCTCTCTCTCTCACTCACAGCTTCTCTTTCTCTCTCTCTCTCACTCACAGCTTCTCTTTCTCTCTCTCTCACTCACAGCTTCTCTTTCTCTCTCTCACACGAACAGCTTCTCTTTCTCACTCAGCTTCTCTTTCTCTCTCTCACTCACAGCTTCTCTTTCTCTCTCTCTCTCACTCACAGCTTCTCTTTCTCTCTCTCTCACTCACAGCTTCTCTCTCACTCTCTCTCACTCACTCACAGCTTATCTCTCTCTCTCACTCACAGCTTCACTTTCTCTCTCTCTCTCTCTCACAGCTTCTCTTTCTCTCTCTCTCTCACGCACAGCTTCTCTTTCTCTCAATCTCACTCACATCTTCTCTTTCTCTCTCTTTCTCTCTCTCTCTCACTCACAGCTTCTCTCTCTCTCTCACTCACAGCTTCACTTTCTCTCTCTCACTCACTCACAGCTTCTCTTTCTCTTTCTCTCTCTCACTCACAGCTTCTCTTTCTCTCTCTCTCTCACTCACAGCTTCTCCTTCTCTCTCTCTCACTCACATCTCCTCTCTCTCTCTCTATCTCTCACTCACAGCTTCTCTCTCTCTCTCTTACTCACTCTCACTCACAGCTTCTCTTTCTCTCTCACACACACTCACAGTTTCTCTCTCTCTCTCTCACTCACAGCTTCTCTCTCTCTCTCTCAATCACTCACAGCTTCTCTCTCTCTGTCACTCACAGCTTCTCTCTCTCACTCACAGCTTCTCTTTCTCTCTCTCTCACTCACAGCTTCTCTTTCACTCTCTCTCTCTCACTCACAGCTTCTCTTTCTCTCTCTATCGCACAGCTTCTCTTTCTCTCTCTCACTCACAACTTCTCTCTCACTCTCTCTCACTCACTCACAGCTTCTCTCTCTCTCACACACAGCTTCTCTTTCTCTCTCTCTCTCTCTCACTCACAGCTTCTCTTTCTCTCTCTCTCTCACTCACAGCTTCTCTTTCTCTCTCTCTCTCTCACTCACAGCTTCTCTTTCTCTCTCTCACACGCACAGCTTCTCTTTCTCACTCAGCTTCTCTTTCTCTCTCTCACTCACAGCTTCTCTTTCTCTCTCTCTCACTCACAGCTTCTCTTTATCTCTCTCTCACTCACAGCTTCTCTCTCACTCTCTCTCACTCACTCACAGCTTATCTCTCTCTCTCACTCACAGCTTCTCTTTCTCTCTCTCTCACTCACAGCTTCTCTTTCTCTCTCTCTCTCTCACAGCTTCTTTTTCTCTCTCTCTCACGCACAGCTTCTCTTTCTCTCAATCTCACTCACATCTTCTCTTTCTCTCTCTCTCTCTCACTCACAGCTTCTCTCTCTCTCTCACAGCTTCACTTTCTCTCTCTCACTCACTCACAGCTTCTCTTTCTCTTTCTCTCTCTAACTCACAGCTTCTATTTATCTCTCTCTCTCACTCACAGCTTCTCTTTCTCTCTCTCTCTCACTCACAGCTTCTCCTTCTCTCTCTCTCACTCACATCTCCTCTCTCTATCTATCTATCTCTCACTCACAGCTTCTCTCTCTCTCTCTCAATCACTCACAGCTTCTCTCTCTCTGTCACTCACAGCTTCTCTCTCTCTCACTCACAGCTTCTCTTTCTCTCTCTCTCTCACTCACAGCTTCTCTTTCTCTCTCTCTCTCTCACTCACAGCTTCTCTTTCTCTCTCTCACACGCACAGCTTCTCTTTCTCACTCAGCTTCTCTTTCTCTCTCTCACTCACAGCTTCTCTTTCTCTCTCTCACACTTACAGCTTCTCTTTCACTCTCTCTCTATCACTGTCACAGCTTCTCTCTCTCTCTCACTCACTCTCACTCACAGCTTCTCTTTCTCTTACTCACAGCTACTCTTTCTCTCTCTCTCTCGCACTTTCATCTTTTCACACACACTCACAGCTTCTCTCTCACACACTCACAGCTTCTCACTCTCTCTCTCTCATTCACAATTATCTCTCTCTCTCACTCACAGCTTCTCTCTCTCTCACTCACAGCTTCTCTTTCTGTCTCTCTCACTCACAGCTTCTCTTTCTCCCTCTCTCTCTCACTCACAGCTTCTCTCTCTCGCAGCTTCTCTTTTTTTCTCTCTCTCTCTCACTCACACCTTCTCTCTCTCTCTCTCACAGCTTCTCTCTCTCACTCACAGCTTCTCTCTCTCTCACACAGCTTCTCTTACTCTTTCTCTCACTCACAGCTTCTCTTTATCTCTCTCTCTCACTCACAGCTTCTCTTTCTCTCTCTCTCTCTCACTCACAGCTTCTCTCTCTCACTCACACAGCTTCTCTTTCTTTCTCTCTCTCTCTCACAGCTTCTCTTTCTCTTTCTCTCTCTATCTCACAGCATCTCTCTCTCTCTCACTCACAGCTTCTCTTTCACTCTCTCTCTCTCACTCACAGCTTCTCTTTCTCTGTCTCTAACTCACAGCTTCTCTTTATCTCTATCTCACTCACAGCTTCTCTTTCTCTCTCTCTCTCTCACTCACAGCTTTTTTTCTCTCTCTCTCACTCACAGCTTCTCTTTATCTCTCTCTCACTCACATCTTCTCTCTCTCTCACTCACAGCTTCTCTCTCTCTCACTCACAGCTTCTCTTTCTCTCTCTCACACACAGCTTCTCTTTCTCTCTCTGTCACTCATAGCTCTCTCTCTTTCTCTCTCACTCACAGCTTCTCTTTCTCTCTCTCTCTCGCACTCACAGCTTCTCTTTCTCTCTCTCACTCACAGCTTCTCTTTCACACACACACACAGCTTCCCTTTCTCTCACTCAGTCTCTCTCACAGAGTTTCTTTCTCTCTCACACACAGCTTCTCTCTCTCACTCACAGCTTCTCTCTCTCTTACTCACAGCTACTCTTTCTCTCTCTCTCTCTCTCGCACTTTCATCTTTTCTTTCACTCTCTCTCTCTCACTCACAGCTTCTCTTTCTCTCTCTCTCACTCATAGCTTCTCTTTCTCTCTCTCTTTCTCACTCAGCTTCTCTTTCTCTCTCTCTTACTCACAGCTTCTCTTTCTCTCTCACTCACAGCTTCTCTTTCTCTCTCTCTCTGTCACTCACAGCTTCTCTTTCTCTTTCTCTCTCTCACTCACATCTTCTCTCTCTCACTCACAGCTTCTCTCTCTCACTCACTCACAGCTTCTCTTTCTTTCTCTCTCTCTCTCACAGCTTCTCTTTCTCTTTCTCTCTCTATCTCACAGCATCTCTCTCTCACTCACAGATTCTCTTTCACTCTCTCCCTCTCACTCACAGCTTCTCTTTCTCTGTCTCTAACTCACAGCTTCTCTTTATCTCTATCTCACTCACAGCTTCTCTTTCTCTCTCTCTCTCGCACAGCTTCTCTTTCTCTCTCTCACTCACAACTTCTCTCTCGCTCTCTCTCACTCACTCACAGCTTCACTCTCTCTCACACACAGCTTCTCTTTCTCTCTCTATCTCACTCACAGCTTCTCTTTCTCTCTCTCTCTCACTCACAGCTTCTCTTTCTCTCTCTCTCTCTCTCACTCACAGCTTCTCCTTCTCTCTCTCTCACTCACATCTCCTCTCTCTCTCTATCTCTATCTCTCACTCACAGCTTCTCTCTCTCTCTCTTACTCACTCTCACTCACAGCTTCTCTTTCTCTCTCTCACACACAGTTTCTCTCTCTCTCTCACTCACAGCTTCTCTCTCTCTCTCTCTCAATCACTCACAGCTTCTCTCTCTCACTCACTCACAGCTTCACTTTCTTTCTCTCTCTCTCTCACAGCTTCTCTTTCTCTTTCTCTCTCTATCTCACAGCATCTCTCTCTCTCACTCACAGCTTCTCTTTCACTCTCTCTCTCTCACTCACAGCTTCTCTTTCTCTCTCTCTATCGCACAGCTTCTCTTTCTCTCTCTCACTCACAACTTCTCTCTCACTCTCTCTCACTCACTCACAGCTTCTCTCTCTCTCACACACAGCTTCTCTTTCTCTCTCTCTCTCTCACTCACAGCTTCTCTTTCTCTCTCTCTCTCTCTCACTCACAGCTTCTCTTTCTCTCTCTCTCTCTCACTCACAGCTTCTCTTTCTCTCTCTCACACGCACAGCTTCTCTTTCTCACTCAGCTTCTCTTTCTCTCTCTCACTCACAGCTTCTCTTTCTCTCTCTCTCTCACTCACAGCTTGTCTTTCTCTCTCTCTCACTCACAGCTTCTCTCTCACTCTCTCTCACTCACTCACAGCTTATCTCTCTCTCTCACTCACAGCTTCTCTTTCTCTCTCTCTCACACAGCTTCTCTTTCTCTCTCTCTCTCTCACAGCTTCTCTTTCTCTCTCTCTCACGCACAGCTTCTCTTTCTCTCAATCTCACTCACATCTTCTCTTTCTCTCTCTCTCTCTCTCTCACTCACAGCTTCTCTCTCTCTCACTCACAGCTTCACTTTCTCTCACTCACTCACTCACAGCTTCTCTTTCTCTTTCTCTCTCTAACTCACAGCTTCTATTTATCTCTCTCTCTCACTCACAGCTTCTCTTTCTCTCTCTCTCTCACTCACAGCTTCTCCTTCTCTCTCTCTCTCTCACTCACATCTCCTCTCTCTCTCTATCTATCTCTCACTCACAGCTTCTCTCTCTCTCTCTTACTCACTCTCACTCACAGCTTCTCTTTCTCTCACACACACACTCACAGTTTCTCTCTCTCACTCACAGCTTCTCTCTCTCTCTCAATCACTCACAGCTTCTCTCTCTCTGTCACTCACAGCTTCTCTCTCTCTCACTCACAGCTTCTCTTTCTCTCTCTCTCTCACTCACAGCTTCTCTTTCTCTCTCTCTCACTCACAGCTTCTCTTTCTCTCTCTCACACGCACAGCTTCTCTTTCTCACTCAGCTTCTCTTTCTCTCTCTCACTCACAGCTTCTCTTTCTCTCTCTCTCTCACTCACAGCTTCTCTTTCTCTCTCTCTCAATCACAACTTCTCTCTCACTCTCTCTCACTCACTCACAGCTTATCTCTCTCTCTCACTCACAGCTTCTCTTTCTCTCTCTCTCACTCACAGCTTCTCTTTCTCTCTCTCTCTCACAGCTTCTCTTTCTCTCTCTCACACGCACAGCTTCTCTTTCTCACTCAGCTTCTCTTTCTCTCTCTCACTCACAGCTTCTCTTTCTCTCTCTCTCACTCACAGCTTCTCTTTATCTCTCTCTCACTCACAGCTTCTCTCTCACTCTCTCTCCCTCACTCACAGCTTATCTCTCTCTCTCACTCACAGCTTCTCTTTCTCTCTCTCTCACTCACAGCTTCTCTTTCTCTCTCTCTCTCTCACAGCTTCTCTTTCTCTCTCTCTCACGCACAGCTTCTCTTTCTCTCAATCTCACTCACATCTTCTCTTTCTCTCTCTCTCTCTCTCTCTCTCTCTCACTCACAGCTTCTCTCTCTCTCTCACAGCTTCACTTTCTCTCTCTCACTCACTCACAGCTTCTCTTTCTCTTTCTCTCTCTAACTCACAGCTTCTATTTATCTCTCTCTCTCACTCACAGCTTCTCTTTCTCTCTCTCTCTCACTCACAGCTTCTCTCTCTCTTACTCACAGCTACTCTTTCTCTCTCTCTCTCTCTCACACTTTCATCTTTTCTTTCACTCTCTCTCTCTCACTCACAGCTTCTCTTTCTCTCTCTCTCACTCATAGCTTCTCTTTCTCTCTCTCTTTCTCACTCAGCTTCTCTTTCTCTCTCTTACTCACAGCTTCTCTTTCTCTCTCACTCACAGCTTCTCTTTCTCTCTCTCTCTGTCACTCACAGCTTCTCTTTCTCTTTCTCTCTCTCACTCACATCTTCTCTCTCTCACTCACAGCTTCTCTCTCTCACTCACTCACAGCTTCTCTTTCTTTCTCTCTCTCTCTCACAGCTTCTCTTTCTCTTTCTCTCTCTATCTCACAGCATCTCTCTCTCACTCACAGATTCTCTTTCACTCTCTCCCTCTCACTCACAGCTTCTCTTTCTCTGTCTCTAACTCACAGCTTCTCTTTATCTCTATCTCACTCACAGCTTCTCTTTCTCTCTCTCTCTTGCACAGCTTCTCTTTCTCTCTCTCACTCACAACTTCTCTCTCGCTCTCTCTCACTCACTCACAGCTTCTCTCTCTCTCACACACAGCTTCTCTTTCTCTCTCTATCTCACTCACAGCTTCTCTTTCTCTCTCTCTCTCACTCACAGCTTCTCTTTCTCTCTCTCTCTCTCTCACTCACAGCTTCTCCTCCTCTCTCTCTCACTCACATCTCCTCTCTCTCTCTATCTCTATCTCTCACTCACAGCTTCTCTCTCTCTCTCTTACTCACTCTCACTCACAGCTTATCTTTCTCTCTCTCACACACAGTTTCTCTCTCTCTCTCACTCACAGCTTCTCTCTCTCTCTCAATCACTCACAGCTTCTCTCTCTCACTCACTCACAGCTTCACCTTCTTTCTCTCTCTCTCACAGCTTCCCTTTTTCTTTCTCTCTCTATCTCACAGCATCTCTCTCTCTCACTCACAGCTTCTCTTTCACTCTCTCTCTCTCACTCACAGCTTCTCTTTCTCTCTCTCTATCGCACAGCTTCTCTTTCTCTCTCTCACTCACAACTTCTCTCTCACTCTCTCTCACTCACTCACAGCTTCTCTCTCTCTCACACACAGCTTCTCTTTCTCTCTCTCTCTCTCACTCACAGCTTCTCTTTCTCTCTCTCTCTCACTCACAGCTTCTCTTTCTCTCTCTCTCTCTCACTCACAGCTTCTCTTTCTCTCTCTCACACGCACAGCTTCTCTTTCTCACTCAGCTTCTCTTTCTCTCTCTCACTCACAGCTTCTCTTTCTCTCTCTCTCTCACTCACAGCTTGTCTTTCTCTCTCTCTCAATCACAACTTCTCTCTCACTCTCTCTCACTCACTCACAGCTTATCTCTCTCTCTCACTCACAGCTTCTCTTTCTCTCTCTCTCTCACTCACAGCTTCTCTTTCTCTCTCTCTCTCACAGCTTCTCTTTCTCTCTCTCTCACGCACAGCTTCTCTTTCTCTCAATCTCACTCACATCTTCTCTTTCTCTCTCTCTCTCTCTCTCACTCACAGCTTCTCTCTCTCTCTCACTCACAGCTTCACTTTCTCTCACTCACTCACTCACAGCTTCTCTTTCTCTTTCTCTCTCTAACTCACAGCTTCTATTTATCTCTCTCTCTCACTCACAGCTTCTCTTTCTCTCTCTCTCTCACTCACAGCTTCTCCTTCTCTCTCTCTCACTCACATCTCCTCTCTCTCTCTATCTATCTCTCACTCACAGCTTCTCTCTCTCTCTCTTACTCACTCTCACTCACAGCTTCTCTTTCTCTCACACACACACTCACAGTTTCTCTCTCTCACTCACAGCTTCTCTCTCTCTCTCAATCACTCACAGCTTCTCTCTCTCTGTCACTCACAGCTTCTCTCTCTCTCACTCACAGCTTCTCTTTCTCTCTCTCTCTCACTCACAGCTTCTCTTTCTCTCTCTCTCACTCACAGCTTCTCTTTCTCTCTCTCACACGAACAGCTTCTCTTTCTCACTCAGCTTCTCTTTCTCTCTCTCACTCACAGCTTCTCTTTCTCTCTCTCTCTCACTCACAGCTTCTCTTTCTCTCTCTCTCACTCACAGCTTCTCTCTCACTCTCTCTCACTCACTCACAGCTTATCTCTCTCTCTCACTCACAGCTTCACTTTCTCTCTCTCTCTCTCACAGCTTCTCTTTCTCTCTCTCTCTCACGCACAGCTTCTCTTTCTCTCAATCTCACTCACATCTTCTCTTTCTCTCTCTTTCTCTCTCTCTCTCACTCACAGCTTCTCTCTCTCTCTCACTCACAGCTTCACTTTCTCTCTCTCACTCACTCACAGCTTCTCTTTCTCTTTCTCTCTCTCACTCACAGCTTCTCTTTCTCTCTCTCTCTCACTCACAGCTTCTCCTTCTCTCTCTCTCACTCACATCTCCTCTCTCTCTCTCTATCTCTCACTCACAGCTTCTCTCTCTCTCTCTTACTCACTCTCACTCACAGCTTCTCTTTCTCTCTCACACACACTCACAGTTTCTCTCTCTCTCTCTCACTCACAGCTTCTCTCTCTCTCTCTCAATCACTCACAGCTTCTCTCTCTCTGTCACTCACAGCTTCTCTCTCTCACTCACAGCTTCTCTTTCTCTCTCTCTCACTCACAGCTTCTCTTTCACTCTCTCTCTCTCACTCACAGCTTCTCTTTCTCTCTCTATCGCACAGCTTCTCTTTCTCTCTCTCACTCACAACTTCTCTCTCACTCTCTCTCACTCACTCACAGCTTCTCTCTCTCTCACACACAGCTTCTCTTTCTCTCTCTCTCTCTCACTCACAGCTTCTCTTTCTCTCTCTCTCTCACTCACAGCTTCTCTTTCTCTCTCTCTCTCTCACTCACAGCTTCTCTTTCTCTCTCTCACACGCACAGCTTCTCTTTCTCACTCAGCTTCTCTTTCTCTCTCTCACTCACAGCTTCTCTTTCTCTCTCTCTCACTCACAGCTTCTCTTTATCTCTCTCTCACTCACAGCTTCTCTCTCACTCTCTCTCACTCACTCACAGCTTATCTCTCTCTCTCACTCACAGCTTCTCTTTCTCTCTCTCTCACTCACAGCTTCTCTTTCTCTCTCTCTCTCTCACAGCTTCTTTTTCTCTCTCTCTCACGCACAGCTTCTCTTTCTCTCAATCTCACTCACATCTTCTCTTTCTCTCTCTCTCTCTCACTCACAACTTCTCTCTCTCTCTCACAGCTTCACTTTCTCTCTCTCACTCACTCACAGCTTCTCTTTCTCTTTCTCTCTCTAACTCACAGCTTCTATTTATCTCTCTCTCTCACTCACAGCTTCTCTTTCTCTCTCTCTCTCACTCACAGCTTCTCCTTCTCTCTCTCTCACTCACATCTCCTCTCTCTATCTATCTATCTCTCACTCACAGCTTCTCTCTCTCTCTCTCAATCACTCACAGCTTCTCTCTCTCTGTCACTCACAGCTTCTCTCTCTCTCACTCACAGCTTCTCTTTCTCTCTCTCTCTCACTCACAGCTTCTCTTTCTCTCTCTCTCTCTCACTCACAGCTTCTCTTTCTCTCTCTCACACGCACAGCTTCTCTTTCTCACTCAGCTTCTCTTTCTCTCTCTCACTCACAGCTTCTCTTTCTCTCTCTCACACTTACAGCTTCTCTTTCACTCTCTCTCTATCACTGTCACAGCTTCTCTCTCTCTCTCACTCACTCTCACTCACAGCTTCTCTTTCTCTTACTCACAGCTACTCTTTCTCTCTCTCTCTCGCACTTTCATCTTTTCACACACACTCACAGCTTCTCTCTCACACACTCACAGCTTCTCACTCTCTCTCTCTCATTCACAATTATCTCTCTCTCTCACTCACAGCTTCTCTCTCACTCTCTCTCCCTCACTCACAGCTTATCTCTCTCTCTCACTCACAGCTTCTCTTTCTCTCTCTCTCACTCACAGCTTCTCTTTCTCTCTCTCTCTCTCACAGCTTCTCTTTCTCTCTCTCTCACGCACAGCTTCTCTTTCTCTCAATCTCACTCACATCTTCTCTTTCTCTCTCTCTCTCTCTCTCTCTCACTCACAGCTTCTCTCTCTCTCTCACAGCTTCACTTTCTCTCTCTCACTCACTCACAGCTTCTCTTTCTCTTTCTCTCTCTAACTCACAGCTTCTATTTATCTCTCTCTCTCACTCACAGCTTCTCTTTCTCTCTCTCTCACTCACAGCTTCTCTTTCTCACTCAGCTTCTCTTTCTCTCTCTCACTCACAGCTTCTCTTTCTCTCTCTCTCTCACTCACAGCTTGTCTTTCTCTCTCTCTCAATCACAACTTCTCTCTCACTCTCTCTCACTCACTCACAGCTTATCTCTCTCTCTCACTCACAGCTTCTCTTTCTCTCTCTCTCACTCACAGCTTCTCTTTCTCTCTCTCTCTCACAGCTTCTCTTTCTCTCTCTCTCACGCACAGCTTCTCTTTCTCTCAATCTCACTCACATCTTCTCTTTCTCTCTCTCTCTCTCTCTCACTCACAGCTTCTCTCTCTCTCTCACTCACAGCTTCACTTTCTCTCACTCACTCACTCACAGCTTCTCTTTCTCTTTCTCTCTCTAACTCACAGCTTCTATTTATCTCTCTCTCTCACTCACAGCTTCTCTTTCTCTCTCTCTCTCACTCACAGCTTCTCCTTCTCTCTCTCTCACTCACATCTCCTCTCTCTCTCTATCTATCTCTCACTCACAGCTTCTCTCTCTCTCTCTTACTCACTCTCACTCACAGCTTCTCTTTCTCTCACACACACACTCACAGTTTCTCTCTCTCACTCACAGCTTCTCTCTCTCTCTCAATCACTCACAGCTTCTCTCTCTCTGTCACTCACAGCTTCTCTCTCTCTCACTCACAGCTTCTCTTTCTCTCTCTCTCTCACTCACAGCTTCTCTTTCTCTCTCTCTCACTCACAGCTTCTCTTTCTCTCTCTCACACGAACAGCTTCTCTTTCTCACTCAGCTTCTCTTTCTCTCTCTCACTCACAGCTTCTCTTTCTCTCTCTCTCTCACTCACAGCTTCTCTTTCTCTCTCTCTCACTCACAGCTTCTCTCTCACTCTCTCTCACTCACTCACAGCTTATCTCTCTCTCTCACTCACAGCTTCACTTTCTCTCTCTCTCTCTCTCACAGCTTCTCTTTCTCTCTCTCTCTCACGCACAGCTTCTCTTTCTCTCAATCTCACTCACATCTTCTCTTTCTCTCTCTTTCTCTCTCTCTCTCACTCACAGCTTCTCTCTCTCTCTCACTCACAGCTTCACTTTCTCTCTCTCACTCACTCACAGCTTCTCTTTCTCTTTCTCTCTCTCACTCACAGCTTCTCTTTCTCTCTCTCTCTCACTCACAGCTTCTCCTTCTCTCTCTCTCACTCACATCTCCTCTCTCTCTCTCTATCTCTCACTCACAGCTTCTCTCTCTCTCTCTTACTCACTCTCACTCACAGCTTCTCTTTCTCTCTCACACACACTCACAGTTTCTCTCTCTCTCTCTCACTCACAGCTTCTCTCTCTCTCTCTCAATCACTCACAGCTTCTCTCTCTCTGTCACTCACAGCTTCTCTCTCTCACTCACAGCTTCTCTTTCTCTCTCTCTCACTCACAGCTTCTCTTTCACTCTCTCTCTCTCACTCACAGCTTCTCTTTCTCTCTCTATCGCACAGCTTCTCTTTCTCTCTCTCACTCACAACTTCTCTCTCACTCTCTCTCACTCACTCACAGCTTCTCTCTCTCTCACACACAGCTTCTCTTTCTCTCTCTCTCTCTCTCACTCACAGCTTCTCTTTCTCTCTCTCTCTCACTCACAGCTTCTCTTTCTCTCTCTCTCTCTCACTCACAGCTTCTCTTTCTCTCTCTCACACGCACAGCTTCTCTTTCTCACTCAGCTTCTCTTTCTCTCTCTCACTCACAGCTTCTCTTTCTCTCTCTCTCACTCACAGCTTCTCTTTATCTCTCTCTCACTCACAGCTTCTCTCTCACTCTCTCTCACTCACTCACAGCTTATCTCTCTCTCTCACTCACAGCTTCTCTTTCTCTCTCTCTCACTCACAGCTTCTCTTTCTCTCTCTCTCTCTCACAGCTTCTTTTTCTCTCTCTCTCACGCACAGCTTCTCTTTCTCTCAATCTCACTCACATCTTCTCTTTCTCTCTCTCTCTCTCACTCACAGCTTCTCTCTCTCTCTCACAGCTTCACTTTCTCTCTCTCACTCACTCACAGCTTCTCTTTCTCTTTCTCTCTCTAACTCACAGCTTCTATTTATCTCTCTCTCACTCACAGCTTCTCTTTCTCTCTCTCTCTCACTCACAGCTTCTCCTTCTCTCTCTCTCACTCACATCTCCTCTCTCTATCTATCTATCTCTCACTCACAGCTTCTCTCTCTCTCTCAATCACTCACAGCTTCTCTCTCTCTGTCACTCACAGCTTCTCTCTCTCTCACTCACAGCTTCTCTTTCTCTCTCTCTCTCACTCACAGCTTCTCTTTCTCTCTCTCTCTCTCACTCACAGCTTCTCTTTCTCTCTCTCACACGCACAGCTTCTCTTTCTCACTCAGCTTCTCTTTCTCTCTCTCACTCACAGCTTCTCTTTCTCTCTCTCACACTTACAGCTTCTCTTTCACTCTCTCTCTATCACTGTCACAGCTTCTCTCTCTCTCTCACTCACTCTCACTCACAGCTTCTCTTTCTCTTACTCACAGCTACTCTTTCTCTCTCTCTCTCGCACTTTCATCTTTTCACACACACTCACAGCTTCTCTCTCACACACTCACAGCTTCTCACTCTCTCTCTCTCATTCACAATTATCTCTCTCTCTCACTCACAGCTTCTCTCTCTCTCACTCACAGCTTCTCTTTCTGTCTCTCTCACTCACAGCTTCTCTTTCTCCCTCTCTCTCTCACTCACAGCTTCTCTCTCTCGCAGCTTCTCTTTTTTTCTCTCTCTCTCTCACTCACACCTTCTCTCTCTCTCTCTCACAGCTTCTCTCTCTCACTCACAGCTTCTCTCTCTCTCACACACAGCTTCTCTTACTCTTTCTCTCACTCACAGCTTCTCTTTATCTCTCTCTCTCACTCACAGCTTCTCTTTCTCTCTCTCTCTCTCACTCACAGCTTCTCTCTCTCACTCACACAGCTTCTCTTTCTTTCTCTCTCTCTCTCACAGCTTCTCTTTCTCTTTCTCTCTCTATCTCACAGCATCTCTCTCTCTCTCACTCACAGCTTCTCTTTCACTCTCTCTCTCTCACTCACAGCTTCTCTTTCTCTGTCTCTAACTCACAGCTTCTCTTTATCTCTATCTCACTCACAGCTTCTCTTTCTCTCTCTCTCTCTCACTCACAGCTTTTTTTCTCTCTCTCTCACTCACAGCTTCTCTTTATCTCTCTCTCACTCACATCTTCTCTCTCTCTCACTCACAGCTTCTCTCTCTCTCACTCACAGCTTCTCTTTCTCTCTCTCACACACAGCTTCTCTTTCTCTCTCTGTCACTCATAGCTCTCTCTCTTTCTCTCTCACTCACAGCTTCTCTTTCTCTCTCTCTCTCGCACTCACAGCTTCTCTTTCTCTCTCTCACTCACAGCTTCTCTTTCACACACACACACAGCTTCCCTTTCTCTCACTCAGTCTCTCTCACAGAGTTTCTTTCTCTCTCACACACAGCTTCTCTCTCTCACTCACAGCTTCTCTCTCTCTTACTCACAGCTACTCTTTCTCTCTCTCTCTCTCTCGCACTTTCATCTTTTCTTTCACTCTCTCTCTCTCACTCACAGCTTCTCTTTCTCTCTCTCTCACTCATAGCTTCTCTTTCTCTCTCTCTTTCTCACTCAGCTTCTCTTTCTCTCTCTCTTACTCACAGCTTCTCTTTCTCTCTCACTCACAGCTTCTCTTTCTCTCTCTCTCTGTCACTCACAGCTTCTCTTTCTCTTTCTCTCTCTCACTCACATCTTCTCTCTCTCACTCACAGCTTCTCTCTCTCACTCACTCACAGCTTCTCTTTCTTTCTCTCTCTCTCTCACAGCTTCTCTTTCTCTTTCTCTCTCTATCTCACAGCATCTCTCTCTCACTCACAGATTCTCTTTCACTCTCTCCCTCTCACTCACAGCTTCTCTTTCTCTGTCTCTAACTCACAGCTTCTCTTTATCTCTATCTCACTCACAGCTTCTCTTTCTCTCTCTCTCTCGCACAGCTTCTCTTTCTCTCTCTCACTCACAACTTCTCTCTCGCTCTCTCTCACTCACTCACAGCTTCACTCTCTCTCACACACAGCTTCTCTTTCTCTCTCTATCTCACTCACAGCTTCTCTTTCTCTCTCTCTCTCACTCACAGCTTCTCTTTCTCTCTCTCTCTCTCTCACTCACAGCTTCTCCTTCTCTCTCTCTCACTCACATCTCCTCTCTCTCTCTATCTCTATCTCTCACTCACAGCTTCTCTCTCTCTCTCTTACTCACTCTCACTCACAGCTTCTCTTTCTCTCTCTCACACACAGTTTCTCTCTCTCTCTCACTCACAGCTTCTCTCTCTCTCTCTCTCAATCACTCACAGCTTCTCTCTCTCACTCACTCACAGCTTCACTTTCTTTCTCTCTCTCTCTCACAGCTTCTCTTTCTCTTTCTCTCTCTATCTCACAGCATCTCTCTCTCTCACTCACAGCTTCTCTTTCACTCTCTCTCTCTCACTCACAGCTTCTCTTTCTCTCTCTCTATTGCACAGCTTCTCTTTCTCTCTCTCACTCACAACTTCTCTCTCACTCTCTCTCACTCACTCACAGCTTCTCTCTCTCTCACACACAGCTTCTCTTTCTCTCTCTCTCTCTCACTCACAGCTTCTCTTTCTCTCTCTCTCTCTCTCACTCACAGCTTCTCTTTCTCTCTCTCTCTCTCACTCACAGCTTCTCTTTCTCTCTCTCACACGCACAGCTTCTCTTTCTCACTCAGCTTCTCTTTCTCTCTCTCACTCACAGCTTCTCTTTCTCTCTCTCTCTCACTCACAGCTTGTCTTTCTCTCTCTCTCACTCACAGCTTCTCTCTCACTCTCTCTCACTCACTCACAGCTTATCTCTCTCTCTCACTCACAGCTTCTCTTTCTCTCTCTCTCACTCACAGCTTCTCTTTCACTCTCTCTCTCTCACAGCTTCTCTTTCTCTCTCTCTCACGCACAGCTTCTCTTTCTCTCAATCTCACTCACATCTTCTCTTTCTCTCTCTCTCTCTCTCTCACTCACAGCTTCTCTCTCTCTCTCACTCACAGCTTCACTTTCTCTCACTCACTCACTCACAGCTTCTCTTTCTCTTTCTCTCTCTAACTCACAGCTTCTATTTATCTCTCTCTCTCACTCACAGCTTCTCTTTCTCTCTCTCTCTCACTCACAGCTTCTCCTTCTCTCTCTCTCTCTCACTCACATCTCCTCTCTCTCTCTATCTATCTCTCACTCACAGCTTCTCTCTCTCTCTCTTACTCACTCTCACTCACAGCTTCTCTTTCTCTCACACACACACTCACAGTTTCTCTCTCTCACTCACAGCTTCTCTCTCTCTCTCAATCACTCACAGCTTCTCTCTCTCTGTCACTCACAGCTTCTCTCTCTCTCACTCACAGCTTCTCTTTCTCTCTCTCTCTCACTCACAGCTTCTCTTTCTCTCTCTCTCACTCACAGCTTCTCTTTCTCTCTCTCACACGCACAGCTTCTCTTTCTCACTCAGCTTCTCTTTCTCTCTCTCACTCACAGCTTCTCTTTCTCTCTCTCTCTCACTCACAGCTTCTCTTTCTCTCTCTCTCAATCACAACTTCTCTCTCACTCTCTCTCACTCACTCACAGCTTATCTCTCTCTCTCACTCACAGCTTCTCTTTCTCTCTCTCTCACTCACAGCTTCTCTTTCTCTCTCTCTCTCACAGCTTCTCTTTCTCTCTCTCTCACGCACAGCTTCTCTTTCTCTCAATCTCACTCACATCTTCTCTTTCTCTCTCTCTCTCTCTCACTCACAGCTTCTCTCTCTCTCTCACTCACAGCTTCACTTTCTCTCACTCACTCACTCACAGCTTCTCTTTCTCTTTCTCTCTCTAACTCACAGCTTCTATTTATCTCTCTCTCTCACTCACAGCTTCTCTTTCTCTCTCTCTCTCACTCACAGCTTCTCCTTCTCTCTCTCTCACTCACATCTCCTCTCTCTCTCTATCTATCTCTCACTCACAGCTTCTCTCTCTCTCTCTTACTCACTCTCACTCACAGCTTCTCTTTCTCTCACACACACACTCACAGTTTCTCTCTCTCACTCACAGCTTCTCTCTCTCTCTCAATCACTCACAGCTTCTCTCTCTCTGTCACTCACAGCTTCTCTCTCTCTCACTCACAGCTTCTCTTTCTCTCTCTCTCTCACTCACAGCTTCTCTTTCTCTCTCTCTCACTCACAGCTTCTCTTTCTCTCTCTCACACGAACAGCTTCTCTTTCTCACTCAGCTTCTCTTTCTCTCTCTCACTCACAGCTTCTCTTTCTCTCTCTCTCTCACTCACAGCTTCTCTTTCTCTCTCTCTCACTCACAGCTTCTCTCTCACTCTCTCTCACTCACTCACAGCTTATCTCTCTCTCTCACTCACAGCTTCACTTTCTCTCTCTCTCTCTCTCACAGCTTCTCTTTCTCTCTCTCTCTCACGCACAGCTTCTCTTTCTCTCAATCTCACTCACATCTTCTCTTTCTCTCTCTTTCTCTCTCTCTCTCACTCACAGCTTCTCTCTCTCTCTCACTCACAGCTTCACTTTCTCTCTCTCACTCACTCACAGCTTCTCTTTCTCTTTCTCTCTCTCACTCACAGCTTCTCTTTCTCTCTCTCTCTCACTCACAGCTTCTCCTTCTCTCTCTCTCACTCACATCTCCTCTCTCTCTCTCTATCTCTCACTCACAGCTTCTCTCTCTCTCTCTTACTCACTCTCACTCACAGCTTCTCTTTCTCTCTCACACACACTCACAGTTTCTCTCTCTCTCTCTCACTCACAGCTTCTCTCTCTCTCTCTCAATCACTCACAGCTTCTCTCTCTCTGTCACTCACAGCTTCTCTCTCTCACTCACAGCTTCTCTTTCTCTCTCTCTCACTCACAGCTTCTCTTTCACTCTCTCTCTCTCACTCACAGCTTCTCTTTCTCTCTCTATCGCACAGCTTCTCTTTCTCTCTCTCACTCACAACTTCTCTCTCACTCTCTCTCACTCACTCACAGCTTCTCTCTCTCTCACACACAGCTTCTCTTTCTCTCTCTCTCTCTCTCACTCACAGCTTCTCTTTCTCTCTCTCTCTCACTCACAGCTTCTCTTTCTCTCTCTCTCTCTCACTCACAGCTTCTCTTTCTCTCTCTCACACGCACAGCTTCTCTTTCTCACTCAGCTTCTCTTTCTCTCTCTCACTCACAGCTTCTCTTTCTCTCTCTCTCACTCACAGCTTCTCTTTATCTCTCTCTCACTCACAGCTTCTCTCTCACTCTCTCTCACTCACTCACAGCTTATCTCTCTCTCTCTCACTCACAGCTTCTCTTTCTCTCTCTCTCACTCACAGCTTCTCTTTCTCTCTCTCTCTCTCACAGCTTCTTTTTCTCTCTCTCTCACGCACAGCTTCTCTTTCTCTCAATCTCACTCACATCTTCTCTTTCTCTCTCTCTCTCTCACTCACAGCTTCTCTCTCTCTCTCACAGCTTCACTTTCTCTCTCTCACTCACTCACAGCTTCTCTTTCTCTTTCTCTCTCTAACTCACAGCTTCTATTTATCTCTCTCTCTCACTCACAGCTTCTCTTTCTCTCTCTCTCTCACTCACAGCTTCTCCTTCTCTCTCTCTCACTCACATCTCCTCTCTCTATCTATCTATCTCTCACTCACAGCTTCTCTCTCTCTCTCTCAATCACTCACAGCTTCTCTCTCTCTGTCACTCACAGCTTCTCTCTCTCTCACTCACAGCTTCTCTTTCTCTCTCTCTCTCACTCACAGCTTCTCTTTCTCTCTCTCTCTCTCACTCACAGCTTCTCTTTCTCTCTCTCACACGCACAGCTTCTCTTTCTCACTCAGCTTCTCTTTCTCTCTCTCACTCACAGCTTCTCTTTCTCTCTCTCACACTTACAGCTTCTCTTTCACTCTCTCTCTATCACTGTCACAGCTTCTCTCTCTCTCTCACTCACTCTCACTCACAGCTTCTCTTTCTCTTACTCACAGCTACTCTTTCTCTCTCTCTCTCGCACTTTCATCTTTTCACACACACTCACAGCTTCTCTCTCTCTCTCTCAATCACTCACAGCTTCTCTCTCTCTGTCACTCACAGCTTCTCTCTCTCTCACTCACAGCTTCTCTTTCTCTCTCTCTCTCACTCACAGCTTCTCTTTCTCTCTCTCTCTCTGTCACTCACAGCTCTCTCCCTTTCTCTCTCACTCACAGCTTCTCTTTCTCTCTCTCTCTCGCACTCACAGCTTCTCTTTCTCTCTCTCACTCACAACTTCTCTTTCTCTCTCACACACACACAGCTTCTCTTTCTCTCTCACTCACTATCTCTCACAGAGTTTCTTTCTCTCTCACACACAGCTTCTCTCTCTCACTTACAGCTTCTCTCTCTCTTACTCACAGCTACTCTTTCTCTCTCTCTCTCACACTTTCATCTTTTCTTTCGCTCTCTCTCTCTCACTCACAGCTTCTCTTTCTCTCTCTCTCACTCACAGCTTCTCTCTCTCTCTCTCTCTCTCACAGCTTCTCTTTCTCTTTCTCTCTCTATCTCACAGCATCTCTCTCTCTCTCACTCACAGCTTCTCTTTCTCTCTCTCACTCACAGCTTCTCTTTCTCTGTCTCTAACTCACAGCTTCTCTTTATCTCTATCTCACTCACACTTTCTCTTTCTCTCTCTCTCTCTCGCACAGCTTCTCTTTCTCTCTCTCACTCACAACTTCTCTCTTGCTCTCTCTCACTCACTCACAGCTTCTCTCTCTCTCTCTCACAGCTTCTCTCTCTCTCTCACTCACAGCTTCTCTTTCTCTGTCTCTAACTCACAGCTTCTCTTTATCTCTATCTCACTCACAGCTTCTCTTTCTCTCTCTCTCTCGCACAGCTTCTCTTTCTCTCTCTCACTCACAACTTCTCTCTCGCTCTCTCTCACTCACTCACAGCTTCTCTCTCTCTCACAGCTTCTTTTTCTCTCTCTCTCTCTCACTCACAGCTTCTCTTTCTCTCTCTCTCTCACTCACAGCTTCTCTTTCTCTCTCTCTCTCTCACTCACAGCTTCTCTTTCTCTCTCTCACATGCACAGCTTCTCTTTCTCACTCAGCTTCTCTTTCTCTCTCTCACTCACAGCTTCTCTTTCTCTCTCTCACACTTACAGCTTCTCTTTCGCTCTCTCTCTATCACTGTCACAGCTTCTCTCTCTCTCACACTCACTCTCACTCACAGCTTCTCTTTCTCACACACACACACAGCTTCTCTCTCACACACTCACAGCTTCTCACTCTCTCTCTCTCATTCACAATTATCTCTCTCTCTCACTCACAACTTCTCTCTCTCTCACTCACAGCTTCTCTTTCTGTCTCTCTCACTCACAGCTTCTCTTTCTCCCTCTCTCTCTCACTCACAGCTTCTCTCTCTCACAGCTTCTCTTTCTTTCTTTCTCTCTCTCTCACTCACACCTTCTCTCTCTCTCTCACAGCTTCTCTCTCTCACTCACAGCTTCTCTCTCACACACACACAGCTTCTCTTACTCTCTCTCTCACTCACAGCTTCTCTTTATCTCTCTCTCTCACTCACAGCTTCTCTTTCTCTCTCTCTCTCACTCACAGCTTCTCTTTCTCTTTCTCTCTCTCACTCACATCTTCTCTCTCTCTCTCAGCTTCTCTCTCTCTCTCACTCACAGCTTCTCTTTCTCTCTCTCACACACAGCTTCTCTTTCTCTCTCTCTCTCTCACTCACAGCTTCTCTCTCTCCCACAGCTTCTCTTTCTCTCTCTCTGTCACTCACAGCTTCACTTTCTCTGTTTCTCTCTAACTCACAGCTTCTCTTTTTCTCTCTCTCACTCAAAGCTTCTCTTTCTCTCTCTCTCTCTCACTCACAGCTTCTCTTTCTCATTCTCTCTCTCACTCACATCTTCTCTCTCTCTCTCACTCACAGCTTCTCTCTCTCTCACTCTCTCACAGCTTCTCTTTCTCTCTCTCTCTCACTCACAGCTTCTCTCTCTCTCACACACACACTCACAGCTTCTCTTTCTCTCTCTCTCTCTCACTCACAGCTTCTCTTTCTCTCTCTCGCACTCACAGCTTCTCTTTCTCTCTCTCACACAGCTTCTATTTCTCTCTCACACACACAGAGTTTCTTTCTCTCTCTCTCACAGCTTCTCTCTCTCTCACTCACAGCTTCTCTCTCTCTTTCTCACAGCTACTCTTTCTCTCTCTTTCACTCTCAGCTTCTCTTTCGCTCTCTCTCTCTCTCACTCACTTCTCTTTCTCTCTCTCTCACTCACAGCTTCTCTTTCTCTCTCTCATTCTCACTCAGATTCTCTTTCTCTCTCTCTCTCACTCACAGCTTCTCTTTCTCTCTCTCACTCACAGCTTCTCTTTCCCTCTCTCTCTCACTCACAGCTTCTCTTTCGCTCTCTCTCTATCACTGTCACAGCATCTCTCTCTCACACACACTCTCACTCACAGCTTCTCTTTCTCTCTCTCTCCACTCACAGCTTCTCTTTCTCTCTCTCTCACTCACAGCTTCTCTTTATCTCTCTCTCTCACTCACAGCTTCTCTTTCTCTCTCTCTCTCTCTCACTCACAGCTTCTCTTTCTCTTTCTCTCTCTCACTCACATCTTCTCTCTCTCTCTCTCACTCACAGCTTCTCTCTCTCACACTCACAGCTTCTCTCTCTCTCTCTCTCTCACACCTTCTCTTTCTCTGTCTCTCTCTAACTCACAGCTTCTCTTTATATCTCTCTCACTCACAGCTTCTCTTTCTCTCTCTCTCTCTCACTCATAGCTTCTCTTTCTCTCTCTCTCACTCACAGCTTCTCACTCTCACTCACTCACAGCTTATCTCTCTCTCTCACTCACAGCTTCTCTTTCTCTCTCTCTCTCACTCACAGCTTCTCTTTCTCTCTCTCTCACTCACAGCTTCTCTTTCTCTCTCTCTCTCTCACGCACAGCTTCTCTTTCTCTCTCTCTCACTCACATCTTCTCTTTCTCTCTCTCTCTCTCTCACACACAGCTTCTCTCTCTCTCTCACTCACAGCTTCACTTTCTCTCTCTCACTCACTCACAGCTTCTCTTTCTCTTTCTCTCTCTAACTCACAGCTTCTATTTATCTCTCTCTCTCACTCACAGCTTCTCTTTCTCTCTCTCTCACTCACAGCTTCTCCTTCTCTCTCTCTCACTCACATCTCCTCTCTCTCTCTATCTATCTCTCACTCACAGCTTCTCTCTCTCTCTCTTACTCTCACTCACAGCTTCTCTTTCTCTCTCTCACACACAGTTTCTCTCTCTCTCTCACTCACAGCTTCTCTCTCTCTCTCAATCACTCACAGCTTCTCTCTCTCTGTCACTCACAGCTTCTCTCTCTCACTCACAGCTTCTCTTTCTCTCTCTCTCACTCACAGCTTCTCTTTCTCCCTCTCTCTCTCACAGCTTCTCTCTCTCACTCAGAGCTTCTCTTTCTTTCTCTCTCTCTCACTCACAGCTTCTCTCTCTCTCACACACACAGCTTCTCTCTCTCTCACTCACTCACAGCTTCTCTTTCTCTCTTTCTTTCTTTCTCAATCACTCACAGCTTTTTTTCTCTCTCTCTCACAGCTTCTCTTTATCTCTCTCTCACTCACATCTTCTCTCTCTCTCTCACTCACAGCTTCTCTCTCTCTCACTCACAGCTTCTCTTTCTCTCTCTCTCTCACAGCTTCTCTTTCTCTCTCTCTCTCTCACTCACAGCTCTCTCTCTTTCTTTCTCTCTCACTCACAGCTTCTCATTCTCTCTCTCTCTCTCGCACTCACAGCTTCTCTTTCTCTCTCTCACTCACAGCTTCTCTTTCTCTCTCACACACACACAGCTTCTCTTTCTCTCTCACTCACTCTCTCTTACAGAGTTTCTTTCTCTCTCACACACAGCTTCTCTCTCTCACTCACAGCTTCTCTCTCTCTTACTCACAGCTACTCTTTTTCTCTCTCTCTCGCACTTTCATCTTTTCTTTCGCTCTCTCTCTCTCACTCACAGCTTCTCTTTCTCTCTCTCTCACTCATAGCTTCTCTTTCTCTCTCTCTTTCTCACTCAGCTTCTCTTTCTCTCTCTCTTACTCACAGCTTCTCTTTCTCTCTCACTCACAGCTTCTCTTTCTCACTCTCTGTCACTCACAGCTTCTCTTTCTCTTTCTCTCTCTCACTCACATCTTCTCTCTCTCTCTCACTCACAGCTTCTCTCTCTCACTCACTCACAGCTTCTCTTTCTTTCTCTCTCTCTCTCACAGCTTCTCTTTCTCTTTCTCTCTCTATCTCACAGCATCTCTCTCTCTCTCACTCACAGCTTCTCTTTCACTCTCTCTCTCTCACTCACAGCTTCTCTTTCTCTGTCTCTAACTCACAGCTTCTCTTTATCTCTATCTCACTCACAGCTTCTCTTTCTCTCTCTCTCTCTCACTCACAGCTTTTTTCTCTCTCTCTCACTCACAGCTTCTCTTTATCTCTCTCTCACTCACATCTTCTCTCTCTCATACTCACAGCTTCTCTCTCTCTCACTCACAGCTTCTCTTTCTCTCTCTCACACACAGCTTCTCTTTCTCTCTCTCTCTCTGTCACTCACAGCTCTCTCTCTTTCTCTCTCACTCACAGCTTCTCTTTCTCTCTCTCTCTCGCACTCACAGCTTCTCTTTCTCTCTCTCACTCACAGCTTCTCTTTCACACACACACACAGCTTCTCTTTCTCTCACTCAGTCTCTCTCACAGAGTTTCTTTCTCTCTCACACACAGCTTCTCTCTCACACTCACAGCTTCTCTCTCTCTTACTCACAGCTACTCTTTCTCTCTCTCTCTCTCTCGCACTTTCATCTTTTCTTTCACTCTCTCTCTCTCACTCACAGATTCTCTTTCTCTCTCTCTCACTCATAGCTTCTTTCTCTCTCTCTTTCTCACTCAGCTTCTCTTTCTCTCTCTCTTACTCACAGCTTCTCTTTCTCTCTCACTCACAGCTTCTCTTTATCTCTCTCTGTCACTCACAGCTTCTCTTTCTCTTTCTCTCTCTCACTCACATCTTCTCTCTCACTCACAGCTTCTCTCTCTCACTCACTCACAGCTTCTCTTTCTTTCTCTTTCTCTCTCACAGCTTCTCTTTCTCTTTCTCTCTCTATCTCACAGCATCTCTCTCTCACTCACAGATTCTCTTTCACTCTCTCCCTCTCACTCACAGCTTCTCTTTCTCTGTCTCTAACTCACAGCTTCTCTTTATCTCTATCTCACTCACAGCTTCTCTTTCTCTCTCTCTCTCGCACAGCTTCTCTTTCTCTCTCTCACTCACAACTTCTCTCTCGCTCTCTCTCACTCACTCACAGCTTCTCTCTCTCTCTCTCACAGCTTCTCTTTCTCTCTCTCTATCTCACTCACAGCTTCTCTTTCTCTCTCTCTCTCACTCACAGCTTCTCTTTCTCTCTCTCTCTCTCTCACTCACAGCTTCTCCTTCTCTCTCTCTCACTCACATCTCCTCTCTCTCTCTATCTCTATCTCTCACTCACAGCTTCTCTCTCTCTCTTACTCACTCTCACTCACAGCTTCTCTTTCTCTCTCTCACACACAGTTTCTCTCTCTCTCTCACTCACACCTTCTCTCTCTCTCTCTCTCAATCACTCACAGCTTCTCTCTCTCTGTCACTCACAGCTTCTCTCTCTCTCACTCACAGCTTCTCTTTCTCTCTCTCTCACTCACAGCTTCTCTTTCTCCCTCTCTCTCTCACTCACAGCTTCTCTCTCTCACTCAGAGCTTCTCTTTCTTTCTCTCTCACTCACAGCTTCTCTCTCTCACACACACACAGCTTCTCTCTCTCTCACTCACTCACAGCTTCTCTTTCTCTCTCTCTCTCACTCACAGCTTTTTTTCTCTCTCTCTCACTCACAGCTTCTCTTTATCTCTCTCTCACTCACATCTTCTCTCTCTCTCTCACTCACAGCTTCTCTCTCTCTCACTCACAGCTTCTCTTTCTCTCTCTCTCACTCACAGCTTCTCTTTCTCTCTCTCTCTCTCACTCACAGCTCTCTCTCTTTCTTTCTCTCTCACTCACAGCTTCTCATTCTCTCTCTCTCTCGCACTCACAGATTCTCTTTCTCTCTCTCACTCACAGCTTCTCTTTCTCTCTCACACACACACACAGCTTCTCTTTCTCTCTCACTCACTCTCTCTCACAGAGTTTCTTTCTCTCTCACACACAGCTTCTCTCTCTCACTCACAGCTTCTCTCTCTCTTACTCACAGCTACTCTTTCTCTCTCTCACACACTTTCATCTTTTCTTTCTCTCTCTCTCTCTCACTCACAGCTTCTCTTTCTCTCTCTCTCACTCATAGCTTCTCTTTCTCTCTCTCTTTCTCACTCAGCTTCTCTTTCTCTCTCTCTTACTCACAGCTTCTCTTTCTCTCTCACTCACAGCTTCTCTTTCTAACTCTCTGTCACTCACAGCTTCTCTTTCTCTTTCTCTCTCTCACTCACATCTTCTCTCTCTCTCTCACTCACAGCTTCTCTCTCTCACTCACTCACAGCTTCTCTTTCTTTCTCTCTCTCTCTCACAGCTTCTCTTTCTCTTTCTCTCTCTATCTCACAGCATCTCTCTCTCTCACTCACAGCATCTCTTTCACTCTCTCTCTCTCACTCACAGCTTCTCTTTCTCTGTCTCTAACTCACAGCTTCTCTTTATCTCTATCTCACTCACAGCTTCTCTTTCTCTCTCTCTCTCTCACTCACAGCTTTTTTTCTCTCTCTCTCACTCACAGCTTCTCTTTATCTCTCTCTCTCACTCACAGCTTCTCTTTCTCTCTCTCTCTCTCTCACTCACAGCTTCTCTTTCTCTTTCTTTCTCTCACTCACATCTTCTCTCTCTCTCTCTCACTCACAGCTTCTCTCTCTCACACTCACAGCTTCTCTCTCTCTCTCTCTCTCACACCTTCTCTTTCTCTGTCTCTCTCTAACTCACAGCTTCTCTTTATATCTCTCTCACTCACAGCTTCTCTTTCTCTCTCTCTCTCTCACTCATAGCTTCTCTTTCTCTCTCTCTCACTCACAGCTTCTCACTCTCACTCACTCACAGCTTATCTCTCTCTCTCACTCACAGCTTCTCTTTCTCTCTCTCTCTCACTCACAGCTTCTCTTTCTCTCTCTCTCACTCACAGCTTCTCTTTCTCTCTCTCTCTCTCACGCACAGCTTCTCTTTCTCTCTCTCTCACTCACATCTTCTCTTTCTCTCTCTCTCTCTCTCACACACAGCTTCTCTCTCTCTCTCACTCACAGCTTCACTTTCTCTCTCTCACTCACTCACAGCTTCTCTTTCTCTTTCTCTCTCTAACTCACAGCTTCTATTTATCTCTCTCTCTCACTCACAGCTTCTCTTTCTCTCTCTCTCACTCACAGCTTCTCCTTCTCTCTCTCTCACTCACATCTCCTCTCTCTCTCTATCTATCTCTCACTCACAGCTTCTCTCTCTCTCTCTTACTCTCACTCACAGCTTCTCTTTCTCTCTCTCACACACAGTTTCTCTCTCTCTCTCACTCACAGCTTCTCTCTCTCTCTCAATCACTCACAGCTTCTCTCTCTCTGTCACTCACAGCTTCTCTCTCTCACTCACAGCTTCTCTTTCTCTCTCTCTCACTCACAGCTTCTCTTTCTCCCTCTCTCTCTCACAGCTTCTCTCTCTCACTCAGAGCTTCTCTTTCTTTCTCTCTCTCTCACTCACAGCTTCTCTCTCTCTCACACACACAGCTTCTCTCTCTCTCACTCACTCACAGCTTCTCTTTCTCTCTTTCTTTCTTTCTCAATCACTCACAGCTTTTTTTCTCTCTCTCTCACAGCTTCTCTTTATCTCTCTCTCACTCACATCTTCTCTCTCTCTCTCACTCACAGCTTCTCTCTCTCTCACTCACAGCTTCTCTTTCTCTCTCTCTCTCACAGCTTCTCTTTCTCTCTCTCTCTCTCACTCACAGCTCTCTCTCTTTCTTTCTCTCTCACTCACAGCTTCTCATTCTCTCTCTCTCTCTCGCACTCACAGCTTCTCTTTCTCTCTCTCACTCACAGCTTCTCTTTCTCTCTCACACACACACAGCTTCTCTTTCTCTCTCACTCACTCTCTCTTACAGAGTTTCTTTCTCTCTCACACACAGCTTCTCTCTCTCACTCACAGCTTCTCTCTCTCTTACTCACAGCTACTCTTTTTCTCTCTCTCTCGCACTTTCATCTTTTCTTTCGCTCTCTCTCTCTCACTCACAGCTTCTCTTTCTCTCTCTCTCACTCATAGCTTCTCTTTCTCTCTCTCTTTCTCACTCAGCTTCTCTTTCTCTCTCTCTTACTCACAGCTTCTCTTTCTCTCTCACTCACAGCTTCTCTTTCTCACTCTCTGTCACTCACAGCTTCTCTTTCTCTTTCTCTCTCTCACTCACATCTTCTCTCTCTCTCTCACTCACAGCTTCTCTCTCTCACTCACTCACAGCTTCTCTTTCTTTCTCTCTCTCTCTCACAGCTTCTCTTTCTCTTTCTCTCTCTATCTCACAGCATCTCTCTCTCTCTCACTCACAGCTTCTCTTTCACTCTCTCTCTCTCACTCACAGCTTCTCTTTCTCTGTCTCTAACTCACAGCTTCTCTTTATCTCTATCTCACTCACAGCTTCTCTTTCTCTCTCTCTCTCTCACTCACAGCTTTTTTCTCTCTCTCTCACTCACAGCTTCTCTTTATCTCTCTCTCACTCACATCTTCTCTCTCTCATACTCACAGCTTCTCTCTCTCTCACTCACAGCTTCTCTTTCTCTCTCTCTCACACAGCTTCTCTTTCTCTCTCTCTCTCTGTCACTCACAGCTCTCTCTCTTTCTCTCTCACTCACAGCTTCTCTTTCTCTCTCTCTCTCGCACTCACAGCTTCTCTTTCTCTCTCTCACTCACAGCTTCTCTTTCACACACACACACAGCTTCTCTTTCTCTCACTCAGTCTCTCTCACAGAGTTTCTTTCTCTCTCACACACAGCTTCTCTCTCTCACTCACAGCTTCTCTCTCTCTTACTCACAGCTACTCTTTCTCTCTCTCTCTCTCTCGCACTTTCATCTTTTCTTTCACTCTCTCTCTCTCACTCACAGATTCTCTTTCTCTCTCTCTCACTCATAGCTTCTTTCTCTCTCTCTTTCTCACTCAGCTTCTCTTTCTCTCTCTCTTACTCACAGCTTCTCTTTCTCTCTCACTCACAGCTTCTCTTTATCTCTCTCTGTCACTCACAGCTTCTCTTTCTCTTTCTCTCTCTCACTCACATCTTCTCTCTCACTCACAGCTTCTCTCTCTCACTCACTCACAGCTTCTCTTTCTTTCTCTTTCTCTCTCACAGCTTCTCTTTCTCTTTCTCTCTCTATCTCACAGCATCTCTCTCTCACTCACAGATTCTCTTTCACTCTCTCCCTCTCACTCACAGCTTCTCTTTCTCTGTCTCTAACTCACAGCTTCTCTTTATCTCTATCTCACTCACAGCTTCTCTTTCTCTCTCTCTCTCGCACAGCTTCTCTTTCTCTCTCTCACTCACAACTTCTCTCTCGCTCTCTCTCACTCACTCACAGCTTCTCTCTCTCTCTCTCACAGCTTCTCTTTCTCTCTCTCTATCTCACTCACAGCTTCTCTTTCTCTCTCTCTCTCACTCACAGCTTCTCTTTCTCTCTCTCTCTCTCTCACTCACAGCTTCTCCTTCTCTCTCTCTCACTCACATCTCCTCTCTCTCTCTATCTCTATCTCTCACTCACAGCTTCTCTCTCTCTCTTACTCACTCTCACTCACAGCTTCTCTTTCTCTCTCTCACACACAGTTTCTCTCTCTCTCTCACTCACACCTTCTCTCTCTCTCTCTCTCAATCACTCACAGCTTCTCTCTCTCTGTCACTCACAGCTTCTCTCTCTCTCACTCACAGCTTCTCTTTCTCTCTCTCTCACTCACAGCTTCTCTTTCTCCCTCTCTCTCTCACTCACAGCTTCTCTCTCTCACTCAGAGCTTCTCTTTCTTTCTCTCTCACTCACAGCTTCTCTCTCTCACACACACACAGCTTCTCTCTCTCTCACTCACTCACAGCTTCTCTTTCTCTCTCTCTCTCACTCACAGCTTTTTTTCTCTCTCTCTCACTCACAGCTTCTCTTTATCTCTCTCTCACTCACATCTTCTCTCTCTCTCTCACTCACAGCTTCTCTCTCTCTCACTCACAGCTTCTCTTTCTCTCTCTCTCACTCACAGCTTCTCTTTCTCTCTCTCTCTCTCACTCACAGCTCTCTCTCTTTCTTTCTCTCTCACTCACAGCTTCTCATTCTCTCTCTCTCTCGCACTCACAGATTCTCTTTCTCTCTCTCACTCACAGCTTCTCTTTCTCTCTCACACACACACACAGCTTCTCTTTCTCTCTCACTCACTCTCTCTCACAGAGTTTCTTTCTCTCTCACACACAGCTTCTCTCTCTCACTCACAGCTTCTCTCTCTCTTACTCACAGCTACTCTTTCTCTCTCTCACACACTTTCATCTTTTCTTTCTCTCTCTCTCTCTCACTCACAGCTTCTCTTTCTCTCTCTCTCACTCATAGCTTCTCTTTCTCTCTCTCTTTCTCACTCAGCTTCTCTTTCTCTCTCTCTTACTCACAGCTTCTCTTTCTCTCTCACTCACAGCTTCTCTTTCTAACTCTCTGTCACTCACAGCTTCTCTTTCTCTTTCTCTCTCTCACTCACATCTTCTCTCTCTCTCTCACTCACAGCTTCTCTCTCTCACTCACTCACAGCTTCTCTTTCTTTCTCTCTCTCTCTCACAGCTTCTCTTTCTCTTTCTCTCTCTATCTCACAGCATCTCTCTCTCTCACTCACAGCATCTCTTTCACTCTCTCTCTCTCACTCACAGCTTCTCTTTCTCTGTCTCTAACTCACAGCTTCTCTTTATCTCTATCTCACTCACAGCTTCTCTTTCTCTCTCTCTCTCTCACTCACAGCTTTTTTTCTCTCTCTCTCACTCACAGCTTCTCTTTATCTCTCTCTCACTCACTTCTCTCTCTCTCTCTCACTCACAGCTTCTCTCTCTCTCACTCACAGCTTCTCTTTCTCTCTCTCTAACAGCTTCTCTTTCTCTCTCTCTCTGTCACTCACAGCTCTCTCTCTTTCTTTCTCTCTCACTCACAGCTTCTCTTTCTCTCTCTCTCTCGCACTCACAGCTTCTCTCTCTCTCTCTCACTCACAGCTTCTCTTTCTCTCTCACACACACACAGCTTCTCTTTCTCTCTCACTCAGTTTCTCTCACAGAGTTTCTTTCTCTCTCACACACAGCTTCTCTCTCTCACTCACAGCTTCTCTCTCTTACTCACAGCTACTCTTTCTCTCTCTCTCTCACACTAATCTTTTCTTTCGCTCTCTCTCTCTCACTCATAGCTTCTCTTTCTCTCTCTCTTTCTCACTCAGCTTCTCTTTCTCTCTCTTACTCACAACTTCTCTTTCTCTCTCACTCACAGCTTCTCTTTCTCTCTCTCTGTCACTCACAGCTTCTCTTTCTCTTTCTCTCTCTCACTCACATCTTCTCTCTCTCTCTCTCTCACTCACAGCTTCTCTCTCTCACTCACTCACAGCTTCTCTTTCTTTCTCTCTCTCTCTCACAGCTTCTCTTTCTCTTTCTCTCTCTATCTCACAGCATCTCACTCTCTCACTCACAGCTTCTCTTTCACTCTCTCTCTCACTCACAGCTTCTCTTTCTCTGTCTCTAACTCACAGCTTCTCTTTATCTCTATCTCACTCACAGCTTCTCTTTCTCTCTCTCTCTCTCGCACAGCTTCTCTTTCTCTCTCTCACTCACAACTTCTCTCTCGCTCTCTCTCACTCACTCACAGCTTCTCTCTCTCTCTCACAGCTTCTCTTTCTCTCTCTCTATCTCACTCACAGCTTCTCTTTCTCTCTCTCTCTCACTCACAGCTTCTCTTTCTCTTTCTCTCTCTAACTCACAGCTTCTATTTATCTCTCTCTCACTCACAGCTTCTCTTTCTCTCTCTCACTCACAGCTTCTCCTTCTCTCTCTCTCTCACTCACATCTCCTCTCTCTCTCTCACTCACAGCTTCTCTCTCTCTTACTCACTCTCACTCACAGCTTCTCTTTCTCTCACACACACACTCACAGTTTCTCTCTCTCTCACTCACAGCTTCTCTCTCTCTCTCTCAATCACTCACAGCTTCTCTCTCTCTCTCACTCACAGCTTCTCTCTCACTCACAGCTTCTCTTTCTCTCTCTCTCACTCACAGCTTCTCTTTCTCCCTCTCTCTCTCACTCATAGCTTCTCTCTCTCACTCAGAGCTTCTCTTTCTTTATCTCTCTCTCACTCACAGCTTCTCTCTCTCTCACACACACAGCTTCTCTCTCTCTCACTCACTCACAGCTTCTCTTTCTCTCTCTCTCTCACTCACAGCTTTTTTTCTCTCTCTCTCACTCACAGCTTCTCTTTATCTCTCTCTCACTCACATCTTCTCTCTCTCTCTCACTCACATCTTCTCTCTCTCTCACTCACAGCTTCTCTTTCTCTCTCTCTCTCACAGCTTCTCTTTCTCTCTCTCTCTGTCACTCACAGCTCTCTCTTTCTCTCTCACTCACAGCTTCTCTTTCTTTCTCTCTCTCTCTCTCTCACTCACAGCTTCTCTTTCTCTGTCTCTCTAACTCACAGCATCTCTTTATCTCTCTCTAACTCACATCTCTCTCTCTTTCTTTCTCTCTCACTCACAGCTTCTCTTTCTTTCTCTCTCTCTCTCTCACTCACATCTTCTCTCTCTCTCTCTCACTCACAGCTTCTCTCTCTCTCTCACTCACAGCTTCTCTCTCTCTCTCTCACAGCTTCTCTTTCTCTGTCTCTCTCTAACTCACAGCTTCTCTTTATATCTCTCTCACTCACAGCTTCTCTTTCTCTCTCTCTCTCACTCACAGCTTCTCTTTCTCTCTCTCTCACTCACAGCTTCTCTCTCACTCTCTCACACACTCACAGCTTCTCTCTCTCTCTCACTCACAGCTTCTCTTTCTCTCTCTCTCTCACTCACCGCTTCTCTTTCTCTCTCTCTCTCACTCATAGCTTCTCTCTCTCTCACTCACAGCTTCACTTTCTCTCTCTCACTCACTCACAGCTTCTCTTTCTCTTTCTCTCTCTAACTCACAGCTTCTATTTATCTCTCTCTCACTCACAGCTTCTCTTTCTCTCTCTCTCACTCACAGCTTCTCCTTCTCTCTCTCTCACTCACATCTCCTCTCTCTCTCTCTCTATCTCTCACTCACAGCTTCTCTCTCTCTCTTACTCACTCACTCACAGCTTCTCTTTCTCTCTCACACACACTCACAGTTTCTCTCTCTCTCTCACTCACAGCTTCTCTCTCTCTCTCAATCACTCACAGCTTCTCTCTCTCTCACTCACAGCTTCTCTCTCTCTCACTCACAGCTTCTCTTTCTCTCTCTCTCACTCACAGCTTCTCTTTCTCCCTCTCTCTCTCACTCACAGCTTCTCTCTCACACTCAGAGCTTCTCTTTCTTTCTTTATCTCTCTCTCACTCACAGCTCTCTCTCACACACACACAGCTTCTCTCTCACTCACTCACTCACAGCTTCTCTTTCTCTCTCTCTCACTCACAGCTTTTTTTCTCTCTCTCTCTCACTCACAGCTTCTCTTTATCTCTCTCTCACTCACATCTTCTCTCTCTCTCTCACTCACAGCTTCTCTCTCTCTCACTCACAGCTTCTCTTTCTCTTTCTCTCTCACAGCTTCTCTTTCTCTCTCTCTGTCACTCACAGCTCTCTCTCTTTCTCTCTCACTCAAAGCTTCTCTTTCTTTCTCTCTCTCTCTCTCACTCACAGCTTCTCTTTCTCTGTCTCTCTAACTCACAGCTTCTCTTTATCTCTCTCTCACTCACAGCTCTCTCTCTTTCTCTCTCACTCACAGCTTCTCTTTCTTTCTCTCTCACTCACAGCTTCTCTCTCTCTCACTCACAGCTTCTCTCTCTCTCTCTCACAGCTTCTCTTTCTCTGTCTCTCTCTAACTCACAGCTTCTCTTTATATCTCTCTCACTCACAGCTTCTCTCTCTCTCTCTCTCACTCACAGCTTCTCTTTCTCTCTCTCTCACTCACAGCTTCTCTCTCACTCTCTCTCACTCACTCACAGCTTATCTCTCTCTCACTCACAGCTTCTCTTTCTCTCTCTCTCTCACTCACAGATTCACTTTCTCTCTCTCTCTCACTCACAGCTTCTCTTTCTCTCTCTCTCTCACGCACAGCTTCTCTTTCTCTCTCTCTCACTCACATCTTCTCTTTCTCTCTCTCTCTCTCACTCACAGCTTCTCTCTCTCTCACTCACAGCTTCACTTTCTCTCTCTCACTCACTCACAGCTTCTCTTTCTCTTTCTCTCTCTAACTCACAGCTTCTATTTATCTCTCTCTCACTCCCAGCTTCTCTTTCTCTCTCTCTCTCACTCACAGCTTCTCCTTCTCTCTCTCTCTCTCACATCTCCTCTCTCTCTCTCTATCTCTCACAGCTTCTCTCTCTCTCTCTCTTACTCACTCTCACTCACAGCTTCTCTTTCTCTCTCACACACACTCACAGTTTCTCTCTCTCTCTCACTCACATCTTCTCTCTCTCTCTCTCACTCACAGCTTCTCTCTCTCACTCACTCACAGCTTCTCTCTCTCTCTCTCACAGCTTCTCTTTCTCTGTCTCTCTCTAACTCACAGCTTCTCTTTATATCTCTCTCACTCACAGCTTCTCTTTCTCTCTCTCTCTCACTCACAGCTTCTCTTTCTCTCTCTCTCACTCACAGCTTCTCTCTCACTCTCTCACACACTCACAGCTTATCTCTCTCTCTCACTCACAGCTTCTCTTTCTCTCTCTCTCTCACTCACCGCTTCTCTTTCTCTCTCTCTCTCACTCATAGCTTCTCTCTCTCTCACTCACAGCTTCACTTTCTCTCTCTCACTCACTCACAGCTTCTCTTTCTCTTTCTCTCTCTAACTCACAGCTTCTATTTATCTCTCTCTCACTCACAGCTTCTCTTTCTCTCTCTCTCACTCACAGCTTCTCCTTCTCTCTCTCTCACTCACATCTCCTCTCTCTCTCTCTCTCTCTCTCACTCACAGCTTCTCTCTCTCTCTTACTCACTCTCACTCACAGCTTCTCTTTCTCTCTCACACACACTCACAGTTTCTCTCTCTCTCTCACTCACAGCTTCTCTCTCTCTCTCAATCACTCACAGCTTCTCTCTCTCTCACTCACAGCTTCTCTCTCTCTCACTCACAGCTTCTCTTTCTCTCTCTCTCACTCACAGCTTCTCTTTCTCCCTCTCTCTCTCACTCACAGCTTCTCTCTCTCACTCAGAGCTTCTCTTTCTTTCTTTATCTCTCTCTCACTCACAGCTTCTCTCTCTCACACACACACAGCTTCTCTCTCACTCACTCACTCACAGCTTCTCTTTCTCTCTCTCTCACTCACAGCTTTTTTTCTCTCTCTCTCTCACTCACAGCTTCTCTTTATCTCTCTCTCACTCACATCTTCTCTCTCTCTCTCACTCACAGCTTCTCTCTCTCTCACTCACAGCTTCTCTTTCTCTTTCTCTCTCACAGCTTCTCTTTCTCTCTCTCTGTCACTCACAGCTCTCTCTCTTTCTCTCTCACTCAAAGCTTCTCTTTCTTTCTTTCTCTCTCTCTCTCACTCACAGCTTCTCTTTCTCTGTCTCTCTAACTCACAGCTTCTCTTTATCTCTCTCTCACTCACAGCTCTCTCTCTTTCTCTCTCACTCACAGCTTCTCTTTCTTTCTCTCTCACTCACAGCTTCTCTCTCTCTCACTCACAGCTTCTCTCTCTCTCACAGCTTCTCTTTCTCTGTCTCTCTCTAACTCACAGCTTCTCTTTATATCTCTCTCACTCACAGCTTCTCTCTCTCTCACTCACTCACAGCTTCTCTTTCTCTCTCTCTCACTCACAGCTTCTCTCTCACTCTCTCTCACTCACTCACAGCTTATCTCTCTCTCACTCACAGCTTCTCTTTCTCTCTCTCTCTCACTCACAGATTCACTTTCTCTCTCTCTCTCACTCACAGCTTCTCTTTCTCTCTCTCTCTCACGCACAGCTTCTCTTTCTCTCTCTCTCACTCACATCATCTCTTTCTCTCTCTCTCTCTCTCACTCACAGCTTCTCTCTCTCTCACTCACAGCTTCACTTTCTCTCTCTCACTCACTCACAGCTTCTCTTTCTCTTTCTCTCTCTAACTCACAGCTTCTATTTATCTCTCTCTCACTCCCAGCTTCTCTTTCTCTCTCTCTCTCACTCACAGCTTCTCCTTCTCTCTCTCTCACTCACATCTCCTCTCTCTCTCTCTATCTCTCACAGCTTCTCTCTCTCTCTCTTACTCACTCTCACTCACAGCTTCTCTTTCTCTCTCACACACACTCACAGTTTCTCTCTCTCTCTCACTCACAGCTTCTCTCTCTCTCAATCACTCACAGCTTCTCTCTCTCTCTCACTCACAGCTTCTCTCTCTCTCACTCGCAGCTTCTCATTCTCTCTCTCTCACTCACAGCTTCTCTTTCTCCCTCTCTCTCTCACTCACAGCTTCTCTCTCACTCAGAGCTTCTCTTTCTTTATCTCTCTCTCACTCACAGCTTCTCTCTCTCTCACACACACAGCTTCTCTCTCTCTCACTCACTCACAGCTTCTCTTTCTCTCTCTCTCTCTCACTCACAGCTTTTTTTCTCTCTCTCTCTCACTCACGGCTTCTCTTTCTCTCTCTCACTCACATCTTCTCTCTCTCACTCACTCACAGCTTCTCTCTCTCTCACTCAAAGCTTCTCTTTCTCTCTCTCTCACACAGCTTCTCTTTCTATCTCTCTCTGTCACTCACAGCTCTCTCTCTTTCTCTCTCACTCACAGCTTCTCTTTCTTTCTCTCTCTCTCTCTCTCACTCACAGCTTCTCTTTCTCTGTCTCTCTAACTCACAGCTTCTCTTTATCTCTCTCTCACTCACAGCTCTCTCTCTTTCTCTCTCACTCACAGCTTCTCTTTCTTTCTCTCTTTCTCTCTCTCACTCACATCTTCTCTCTCTCTCTCACTCACAGCTTCTCTCTCTCTCTCACTCACAGTTTCTCTCTCTCTCTCACTCACAGCTTCTCTCTCTCTCTCTCTCACAGCTTCTCTTTCTCTGTCTCTCTCTAACTCACAGCTTCTCTTTATATCTCTCTCACTCACAGCTTCTCTTTCTCTCTCTCTCACTCACAGCTTCTCTTTCTCTCTCTCTCACTCACAGCTTCTCTCTCACTCTCTCTCACTCACTCACAGCTTATCTCTCTCTCACTCACAGCTTCTCTTTCTCTCTCTCACTCACAGATTCTCTTTCTCTCTCTCTCTCACTCACAGCTTCTCTTTCTCTCTCTCTATCACGCACAGCTTCTCTTTCTCTCTCTCTCACTCACATCTTCTCTTTCTCTCTCTCTCTCTCTCACTCACAGCTTCTCTCTCTCTCTCACTCACAGCTTCACTTTCTCTCTCTCACTCACTCACAGCTTCTCTTTCTCTTTCTCTCTCTAACTCACAGCTTCTATTTATCTCTCTCTCTCACTCACAGCTTCTCTTTCTCTCTCTCTCTCACTCACAGCTTCTCCTTCTCTCTCTCTCACTCACATCTCCTCTCTCTCTCTCTCTATCTCTCACTCACAGCTTCTCTCTCTCTCTATTACTCACTCTCACTCACAGCTTCTCTTTCTCTCACACACACACTCACAGTTTCTCTCTCTCTCTCACTTACAGCTTCTCTCTCTCTCAATCACTCACAGCTTCTCTCTCTCTCTCTCTCTCACTCACAGCTTCTATTTCTCTGTCTCTCTCTCACACTCACAGCTTCTCTTTATCTCTCTCTCACTCACAGCTTCTCATTCTCTCTCTCTCTCACTCACAGCTTCTCTTTCTCTCTCTCTCTCTCGCACAGCTTCTCTTTCTCTCTCTCACTCACAACTTCTCTCTCGCGCTCTCTCACTCACTCACAGCTTCTCTCTCTCTCACACAGCTTCTCTTTCTCTCTCTCTATCTCACTCACAGCTTCTCTTTCTCTCTCTCTCACTCACAGCTTCTCTTTCTCTCTCTCTCTCTCTCTCACTCACAGCTTCTCTTTCTCTCTCTCACACGCACAGCTTCTCTTTCTCATTCAGCTTCTCTTTCTCTCTCTCACTCACAGCTTCTCTTTCTCTCTCACACACTTACAGCTTCTCTTTCGCTCTCTTTCTATCACTGTCACAGCTTCTCTCTCTCTCTCTTTCTCTCTCACTCACAGCTTCTCTTTCTTTCTCTCTCTCTCTCTCTCACTCACATCTTCTCTCTCTCTCTCTCACTCACAGCTTCTCTCTCTCTCTCACTCACAGCTTCTCTCTCTCTCTCTCACAGCTTCTCTTTCTCTGTCTCTCTCTAACTCACAGCTTCTCTTTATATCTCTCTCACTCACAGCTTCTCTTTCTCTCTCTCTCTCACTCACAGGTTCTCTTTCTCTCTCTCTCACTCACAGCTTCTCTCTCACTCTCTCTCACACACTCACAGCTTATCTCTCTCTCTCACTCACAGCTTCTCTTTCTCTCTCTCTCACTCACCGCTTCTCTTTCTCTCTCTCTCTCACTCATAGCTTCTCTCTCTCTCACTCACAGCTTCATTTTCTCTCTCTCACTCACTCACAGCTTCTCTTTCTCTTTCTCTCTCTAACTCACAGCTTCTATTTATCTCTCTCTCACTCACAGCTTCACTTTCTCTCTCTCACTCACTCACAGCTTCTCCTTCTCTCTCTCTCACTCACATCTCCTCTCTCTCTCTCTCCATCTCTCACTCACAGCTTCTCTCTCTCTCTTACTCACTCTCACTCACAGCTTCTCTTTCTCTCTCACACACACTCACAGTTTCTCTCTCTCTCTCACTCACAGCTTCTCTCTCTCTCTCAATCACTCACAGCTTCTCTCTCTCTCTCACTCACAGCTTCTCTCTCTCTCACTCACAGCTTCTCTTTCTCTCTCTCTCACTCACAGCTTCTCTTTCTCCCTCTCTCTCTCACTCACAGCTTCTCTCTCTCACTCAGAGCTTCTCTTTCTTTATCTCTCTCTCACTCACAGCTTCTCTCTCTCACACACACACAGCTTCTCTCTCACTCACTCACTCACAGCTTCTCTTTCTCTCTCTCTCACTCACAGCTTTTTTTCTCTCTCTCTCTCACTCACAGCTTCTCTTTATCTCTCTCTCACTCACATCTTCTCTCTCTCTCTCACTCACAGCTTCTCTCTCTCACTCACAGCTTCTCTTTCTCTTTCTCTCTCACAGCTTCTCTTTCTCTCTCTCTCTGTCACTCACAGCTCTCTCTCTTTCTCTCTCACTCAAAGCTTCTCTTTCTTTCTCGCTCTCTCTCTCACAGCTTCTCTTTCTCTGTCTCTCTAACTCACAGCTTCTCTTTATCTCTCACTCTCACTAACAGCTCTCTCTCTTTCTCTCTCACTCACAGCTTCTCTTTCTTTCTCTCTCTCTCTCTCACTCACATCTTCTCTCTCTCTCTCTCACTCACAGCTTCTCTCTCTCTCACTCACAGCTTCTCTCTCTCTCTCTCACAGCTTCTCTTTCTCTGTCTCTCTCTAACTCACAGCTTCTCTTTATATCTCTCTCACTCACAGCTTCTCTCTCTCTCTCTCTCTCACTCACAGCTTCTCTTTCTCTCTCTCTCACTCACAGCTTCTCTCTCATGCTCTCTCACTCACTCACAGCTTATCTCTCTCTCACTCACAGCTTCTCTTTCTCTCTCTCTCTCACTCACAGATTCTCTTTCTCTCTCTCTCTCACTCACAGCTTCTCTTTCTCTCTCTCTCTCACGCACAGCTTCTCGTTCTCCCTCTCTCACTCACATCTTCTCTTTCTCTCTCTCTCTCTCACTCACAGCTTCTCTCTCTCTCACTCACAGCTTCACTTTCTCTCTCTCACTCACTCACAGCTTCTCTTTCTCTTTCTCTCTCTAACTCACAGCTTCTATTTATCTCTCTCTCTCACTCCCAGCTTCTCTTTCTCTCTCTCTCTCACTCACAGCTTCTCCTTCTCTCTCTCTCACTCACATCTCCTCTCTCTCTCTCTCTGTCTCTCACTCACAGCTTCTCTCTCTCTCTCTCTTACTCACTCTCACTCACAGCTTCTCTTTCTCTCTCACACACACTCACAGTTTCTCTCTCTCTCTCACTCACAGCTTCTCTCTCTCTCAATCACTCACAGCTTCTCTCTCTCTCTCACTCACAGCTTCTCTCTCTCTCACTCGCAGCTTCTCTTTCTCTCTCTCTCTCACTCACAGCTTCTCTTTCTCCCTCCCTCTCTCACTCACAGCTTCTCTCTCACTCAGAGCTTCTCTTTCTTTATCTCTCTCTCACTCACAGCTTCTCTCTCTCTCACACACACAGCTTCTCTCTCTCTCACTCACTCACAGCTTCTCTTTCTCTCTCTCTCTCACTCACAGCTTTTTTCTCTCTCTCTCTCACTCAAGGCTTCTCTTTCTCTCTCTCACTCACATCTTCTCTCTCTCACTCACTCACAGCTTCTCTCTCTCTCACTCAAAGCTTCTCTTTCTCTCTCTCACACACAGCTTCTCTTTCTCTCTCTCTCTGTCACTCACAGCTCTCTCTCTTTCTCTCTCACTCACAGCTTCTCTTTCTTTCTCTCTCTCTCTCTCACTCACAGCTTCTCTTTCTCTGTCTCTCTAACTCACAGCTTCTCTTTATCTCTCTCTCACTTACAGCTCTCTCTCTTTCTCTCTCACTCACAGCTTCTCTTTCTTTCTCTCTTTCTCTCTCTCACTCACATCTTCTCTCTCTCTCTCACTCACAGCTTCTCTCTCTCACTCACTCACAGCTTCTCTCTCTCTCTCTCACAGCTTCTCTTTCTCTGTCTCTCTAACTCACAGCTTCTCTTTATATCTCTCTCACTCACAGCTTCTCTTTCTCTCTCTCTCTCACTCACAGCTTCTCTTTCTCTCTCTCTCACTCACAGCTTGTCTCTCACTCTCTCTCACTCACTCACAGCTTATCTCTCTCTCACTCACAGCTTTTCTTTCTCTCTCTCTCTCACTCACAGATTCTCTTTCTCTCTCTCTCTCACTCACAGCTTCTCTTTCTCTCGCTCTCTCACGCACAGCTTCTCTTTCTCTCTCTCTCACTCACATCTTCTCTTTCTCTCTCTCTCTCTCTCACTCACAGCTTCTCTCTCTCTCACTCACAGCTTCACTTTCTCTCTCTCACTCACTCACAGCTTCTCTTTCTCTTTCTCTCTCTAACTCACAGCTTCTATTTATCTCTCTCTCTCACTCCCAGCTTCTCTTTCTCTCTCTCTCTCACTCACAGCTTCTCCTTCTCTCTCTCTCACTCACATCTCCTCTCTCTCTCTATCTCTCACTCACAGCTTCTCTTTCTCTCTCACACACACTCACAGTTTCTCTCTCTCTCTCACTCACAGCTTCTCTCTCTCTCAATCACTCACAGCTTCTCTCTCTCTCTCACTCACAGCTTCTCTCTCTCTCACTCGCAGCTTCTCTTTCTCTCTCTCACTCACAGCTTCTCTTTCTCCCTCTCTCTCTCACTCACAGCTTCTCTCTCACTCAGAGCTTCTCTTTCTTTATCTCTCTCTCACTCACAGCTTCTCTCTCTCACACACACACAGCTTCTCTCTCTCTCACTCACTCACAGCTTCTCCTTCTCTCTCTCTCTCTCACTCACAGCTTTTTTTCTCTCTCTCACTCACTCATGGCTTCTCTTTCTCTCTCTCACTCACATCTTCTCTCTCTTACTCACTCACAGCTTCTCTCACTCTCACTCAAAGCTTCTCTTTCTCTCTCTCACACACAGCTTCTCTTTCTCTCTCTCTGTCACTCACAGCTCTCTCTCTTTCTCTCTCACTCACAGCTTCTCTTTCTTTCTTTCTCTCTCTCTCTCTCTCACTCACAGCTTCTCTTTCTCTGTCTCTCTAACTCACAGCTTCTCTTTATCTCTCTCTCACTCACAGCTCTCTCTCTTTCTCTCTCACTCACAGCATCTCTTTCTTTCTCTCTTTCTCTCTCTCACTCACATCTTCTCTCTCTCTCTCACTCACAGCTTCTCTCTCTCTCTCACTCACAGCTTCTCTCTCTCTCTCTCACACAGCTTCTCTTTCTCTGTCTCTCACAGCTTCTCTTTCTCTGTCTCTCTCTAACTCACAGCTTCTCTTTATATCTCTCTCACTCACAACTTCTCTTTCTCTCTCTCTCTCACTCACACCTTCTCTTTCTCTCTCTCTCACTCACAGCTTCGCTCTCACTCTCTCTCACTCACTCACAGCTTATCTCTCTCTCACTCACAGCTTCTCTTTCTCTCTCTCACTCACTCACAGATTCTCTTTCTCTCTCTCTCTCTCTCTCACTCACAGCTTCTCTTTCTCTCTCTCTCTCACGCACAGCTTCTCTTTCTCTCTCTCTCACTCACATCTTCTCTTTCTCTCTCTCTCTCTCTCACTCACAGCTTCTCTCTCTCTCTCACTCACAGCTTCACTTTCTCTCTCTCACTCACTCACAGCTTCTCTTTCTCTCTCTCTCTCTCACTCACAGCTTCTCTTTCTCTCTCTCACACGCACAGCTTCTCTTTCTCACTCAGCTTCTCTTTCTCTCTCTCACTCACAGCTTCTCTTTCTCTCTCACACACTTACAGCTTCTCTTTCGCTCTCTCTCTATCACTGTCACAGCTTCTCTCTCTCTCTCTTTCTCTCTCACTCACAGCTTCTCTTTCTTTCTCTCTCTCTCTCTCTCACTCACATCTTCTCTCTCTCTCTCTCACTCACAGCTTCTCTCTCTCTCTCACTCACAGCTTCTCTCTCTCTCTCTCACAGCTTCTCTTTCTCTGTCTCTCTCTAACTCACAGCTTCTCTTTATATCTCTCTCACTCACAGCTTCTCTTTCTCTCTCTCTCTCACTCACAGGTTCTCTTTCTCTCTCTCTCACTCACAGCTTCTCTCTCACTCTCTCTCACACACTCACAGCTTATCTCTCTCTCTCACTCACAGCTTCTCTTTCTCTCTCTCTCACTCACCGCTTCTCTTTCTCTCTCTCTCTCACTCATAGCTTCTCTCTCTCTCACTCACAGCTTCATTTTCTCTCTCTCACTCACTCACAGCTTCTCTTTCTCTTTCTCTCTCTAACTCACAGCTTCTATTTATCTCTCTCTCACTCACAGCTTCACTTTCTCTCTCTCACTCACTCACAGCTTCTCCTTCTCTCTCTCTCACTCACATCTCCTCTCTCTCTCTCTCCATCTCTCACTCACAGCTTCTCTCTCTCTCTTACTCACTCTCACTCACAGCTTCTCTTTCTCTCTCACACACACTCACAGTTTCTCTCTCTCTCTCACTCACAGCTTCTCTCTCTCTCTCTCAATCACTCACAGCTTCTCTCTCTCTCTCACTCACAGCTTCTCTCTCTCTCACTCACAGCTTCTCTTTCTCTCTCTCTCACTCACAGCTTCTCTTTCTCCCTCTCTCTCTCACTCACAGCTTCTCTCTCTCACTCAGAGCTTCTCTTTCTTTATCTCTCTCTCACTCACAGCTTCTCTCTCTCACACACACACAGCTTCTCTCTCACTCACTCACTCACAGCTTCTCTTTCTCTCTCTCTCACTCACAGCTTTTTTTCTCTCTCTCTCTCACTCACAGCTTCTCTTTATCTCTCTCTCACTCACATCTTCTCTCTCTCTCTCACTCACAGCTTCTCTCTCTCACTCACAGCTTCTCTTTCTCTTTCTCTCTCACAGCTTCTCTTTCTCTCTCTCTCTGTCACTCACAGCTCTCTCTCTTTCTCTCTCACTCAAAGCTTCTCTTTCTTTCTCTCTCTCTCTCACAGCTTCTCTTTCTCTGTCTCTCTAACTCACAGCTTCTCTTTATCTCTCACTCTCACTAACAGCTCTCTCTCTTTCTCTCTCACTCACAGCTTCTCTTTCTTTCTCTCTCTCTCTCTCACTCACATCTTCTCTCTCTCTCTCTCACTCACAGCTTCTCTCTCTCTCACTCACAGCTTCTCTCTCTCTCTCTCACAGCTTCTCTTTCTCTGTCTCTCTCTAACTCACAGCTTCTCTTTATATCTCTCTCACTCACATCTTCTCTCTCTCTCTCTCTCTCTCACTCACAGCTTCTCTTTCTCTCTCTCTCACTCACAGCTTCTCTCTCATGCTCTCTCACTCACTCACAGCTTATCTCTCTCTCACTCACAGCTTCTCTTTCTCTCTCTCTCTCACTCACAGATTCTCTTTCTCTCTCTCTCTCACTCACAGCTTCTCTTTCTCTCTCTCTCTCACGCACAGCTTCTCGTTCTCCCTCTCTCACTCACATCTTCTCTTTCTCTCTCTCTCTCTCACTCACAGCTTCTCTCTCTCTCACTCACAGCTTCACTTTCTCTCTCTCACTCACTCACAGCTTCTCTTTCTCTTTCTCTCTCTAACTCACAGCTTCTATTTATCTCTCTCTCTCACTCCCAGCTTCTCTTTCTCTCTCTCTCTCACTCACAGCTTCTCCTTCTCTCTCTCTCACTCACATCTCCTCTCTCTCTCTCTGTCTCTCACTCACAGCTTCTCTCTCTCTCTCTCTTACTCACTCTCACTCACAGCTTCTCTTTCTCTCTCACACACACTCACAGTTTCTCTCTCTCTCTCACTCACAGCTTCTCTCTCTCTCAATCACTCACAGCTTCTCTCTCTCACTCACAGCTTCTCTCTCTCTCACTCGCAGCTTCTCTTTCTCTCTCTCTCACTCACAGCTTCTCTTTCTCCCTCCCTCTCTCACTCACAGCTTCTCTCTCACTCAGAGCTTCTCTTTCTTTATCTCTCTCTCACTCACAGCTTCTCTCTCTCTCACACACACAGCTTCTCTCTCTCTCACTCACTCACAGCTTCTCTTTCTCTCTCTCTCTCACTCACAGCTTTTTTTCTCTCTCTCTCTCACTCAAGGCTTCTCTTTCTCTCTCTCACTCACATCTTCTCTCTCTCACTCACTCACAGCTTCTCTCTCTCTCACTCAAAGCTTCTCTTTCTCTCTCTCTCACACAGCTTCTCTTTCTCTCTCTCTCTGTCACTCACAGCTCTCTCTCTTTCTCTCTCACTCACAGCTTCTCTTTCTTTCTCTCTCTCTCTCTCTCACTCACAGCTTCTCTTTCTCTGTCTCTCTAACTCACAGCTTCTCTTTATCTCTCTCTCACTTACAGCTCTCTCTCTTTCTCTCTCACTCACAGCTTCTCTTTCTTTCTCTCTTTCTCTCTCTCACTCACATCTTCTCTCTCTCTCTCACTCACAGCTTCTCTCTCTCACTCACTCACAGCTTCTCTCTCTCTCTCTCACAGCTTCTCTTTCTCTGTCTCTCTAACTCACAGCTTCTCTTTATATCTCTCTCACTCACAGCTTCTCTTTCTCTCTCTCTCTCACTCACAGCTTCTCTTTCTCTCTCTCTCACTCACAGCTTATCTCTCTCTCACTCACAGCTTTTCTTTCTCTCTCTCTCTCACTCACAGATTCTCTTTCTCTCTCTCTCACTCACATCTTCTCTTTCTCTCTCTCTCTCTCTCACTCACAGCTTCTCTCTCTCTCACTCACAGCTTCACTTTCTCTCTCTCACTCACTCACAGCTTCTCTTTCTCTTTCTCTCTCTAACTCACAGCTTCTATTTATCTCTCTCTCTCACTCCCAGCTTCTCTTTCTCTCTCTCTCTCACTCACAGCTTCTCCTTCTCTCTCTCTCACTCACATCTCCTCTCTCTCTCTATCTCTCACTCACAGCTTCTCTTTCTCTCTCACACACACTCACAGTTTCTCTCTCTCTCACACTCACAGCTTCTCTCTCTCTCAATCACTCACAGCTTCTCTCTCTCTCTCACTCACAGCTTCTCTCTCTCTCACTCGCAGCTTCTCTTTCTCTCTCTCTCACTCACAGCTTCTCTTTCTCCCTCTCTCTCTCACTCACAGCTTCTCTCTCACTCAGAGCTTCTCTTTCTTTATCTCTCTCTCACTCACAGCTTCTCTCTCTCACACACACACAGCTTCTCTCTCTCTCACTCACTCACAGCTTCTCCTTCTCTCTCTCTCTCTCACTCACAGCTTTTTTTCTCTCTCTCACTCACTCATGGCTTCTCTTTCTCTCTCTCACTCACATCTTCTCTCTCTTACTCACTCACAGCTTCTCTCACTCTCACTCAAAGCTTCTCTTTCTCTCTCTCACACACAGCTTCTCTTTCTCTCTCTCTGTCACTCACAGCTCTCTCTCTTTCTCTCTCACTCACAGCTTCTCTTTCTTTCTTTCTCTCTCTCTCTCTCTCACTCACAGCTTGTCTTTCTCTGTCTCTCTAACTCACAGCTTCTCTTTATCTCTCTCTCACTCACAGCTCTCTCTCTTTCTCTCTCACTCACAGCATCTCTTTCTTTCTCTCTTTCTCTCTCTCACTCACATCTTCTCTCTCTCTCTCACTCACAGCTTCTCTCTCTCTCTCACTCACAGCTTCTCTCTCTCTCTCACACACAGCTTCTCTTTCTCTGTCTCTCACAGCTTCTCTTTCTCTGTCTCTCTCTAACTCACAGCTTCTCTTTATATCTCTCTCACTCACAGCTTCTCTTTCTCTCTCTCTCTCACTCACACCTTCTCTTTCTCTCTCTCTCACTCACAGCTTCGCTCTCACTCTCTCTCACTCACTCACAGCTTATCTCTCTCTCACTCACAGCTTCTCTTTCTCTCTCTCACTCACTCACAGATTCTCTTTCTCTCTCTCTCTCTCTCACTCACAGCTTCTCTTTCTCTCTCTCTCTCACGCACAGCTTCTCTTTCTCTCTCTCTCACATCTTCTCTTTCTCTCTCTCTCTCTCTCACTCACAGCTTCTCTCTCTCTCTCACTCACAGCTTCACTTTCTCTCTCTCACTCACTCACAGCTTCTCTTTCTCTTTCTCTCTCTAACTCACAGCTTCTATTTATCTCTCTCTCTCATTCACAGCTTCTCTTTCTCTCTCTCTCTCACTCACAGCTTCTCCTTCTCTCTCTCTCACTCACATCTCCTCTCTCTCTCTCTATCTCTCACTCACAGCTTCTCTCTCTCTCTATTACTCACTCTCACTCACAGCTTCTCTTTCTCTCACACACACACTCACAGTTTCTCTCTCTCTCTCACTTACAGCTTCTCTCTCTCTCAATCACTCACAGCTTCTCTCTCTCTCTCTCTCTCACTCACAGCTTCTATTTCTCTGTCTCTCTCTCACACTCACAGCTTCTCTTTATCTCTCTCTCACTCACAGCTTCTCATTCTCTCTCTCTCTCACTCACAGCTTCTCTTTCTCTCTCTCTCTCTCGCACAGCTTCTCTTTCTCTCTCTCACTCACAACTTCTCTCTCGCGCTCTCTCACTCACTCACAGCTTCTCTCTCTCTCACACAGCTTCTCTTTCTCTCTCTCTATCTCACTCACAGCTTCTCTTTCTCTCTCTCTCACTCACAGCTTCTCTTTCTCTCTCTCTCTCTCTCTCTCACTCACAGCTTCTCTTTCTCTCTCTCACACGCACAGCTTCTCTTTCTCATTCAGCTTCTCTTTCTCTCTCTCACTCACAGCTTCTCTTTCTCTCTCACACACTTACAGCTTCTCTTTTGCTCTCTTTCTATCACTGTCACAGCTTCTCTCTCTCTCTCTTTCTCTCTCACTCACAGCTTCTCTTTCTTTCTCTCTCTCTCTCTCTCACTCACATCTTCTCTCTCTCTCTCACTCACAGCTTCTCTCTCTCTCTCACTCACAGCTTCTCTCTCTCTCTCTCACAGCTTCTCTTTCTCTGTCTCTCTCTAACTCACAGCTTCTCTTTATATCTCTCTCACTCACAGCTTCTCTTTCTCTCTCTCTCTCACTCACAGGTTCTCTTTCTCTCTCTCTCACTCACAGCTTCTCTCTCACTCTCTCTCACACACTCACAGCTTATCTCTCTCTCTCACTCACAGCTTCTCTTTCTCTCTCTCTCACTCACCGCTTCTCTTTCTCTCTCTCTCTCACTCATAGCTTCTCTCTCTCTCACTCACAGCTTCATTTTCTCTCACTCACTCACTCACAGCTTCTCTTTCTCTTTCTCTCTCTAACTCACAGCTTCTATTTATCTCTCTCTCACTCACAGCTTCACTTTCTCTCTCTCACTCACTCACAGCTTCTCCTTCTCTCTCTCTCACTCACATCTCCTCTCTCTCTCTCTCCATCTCTCACTCACAGCTTCTCTCTCTCTCTTACTCACTCTCACTCACAGCTTCTCTTTCTCTCTCACACACACTCACAGTTTCTCTCTCTCTCTCACTCACAGCTTCTCTCTCTCTCTCAATCACTCACAGCTTCTCTCTCTCTCTCACTCACAGCTTCTCTCTCTCTCACTCACAGCTTCTCTTTCTCTCTCTCTCACTCACAGCTTCTCTTTCTCCCTCTCTCTCTCACTCACAGCTTCTCTCTCTCACTCAGAGCTTCTCTTTCTTTATCTCTCTCTCACTCACAGCTTCTCTCTCTCACACACACACAGCTTCTCTCTCACTCACTCACTCACAGCTTCTCTTTCTCTCTCTCTCACTCACAGCTTTTTTTCTCTCTCTCTCTCACTCACAGCTTCTCTTTATCTCTCTCTCACTCACATCTTCTCTCTCTCTCTCACTCACAGCTTCTCTCTCTCACTCACAGCTTCTCTTTCTCTTTCTCTCTCACAGCTTCTCTTTCTCTCTCTCTCTGTCACTCACAGCTCTCTCTCTTTCTCTCTCACTCAAAGCTTCTCTTTCTTTCTCGCTCTCTCTCTCACAGCTTCTCTTTCTCTGTCTCTCTAACTCACAGCTTCTCTTTATCTCTCACTCTCACTAACAGCTCTCTCTCTTTCTCTCTCACTCACAGCTTCTCTTTCTTTCTCTCTCTCTCTCTCACTCACATCTTCTCTCTCTCTCTCTCACTCACAGCTTCTCTCTCTCTCACTCACAGCTTCTCTCTCTCTCTCTCACAGCTTCTCTTTCTCTGTCTCTCTCTAACTCACAGCTTCTCTTTATATCTCTCTCACTCACAGCTTCTCTCTCTCTCTCTCTCTCACTCACAGCTTCTCTTTCTCTCTCTCTCACTCACAGCTTCTCTCTCATGCTCTCTCACTCACTCACAGCTTATCTCTCTCTCACTCACAGCTTCTCTTTCTCTCTCTCTCTCACTCACAGATTCTCTTTCTCTCTCTCTCTCACTCACAGCTTCTCTTTCTCTCTCTCTCTCACGCACAGCTTCTCGTTCTCCCTCTCTCACTCACATCTTCTCTTTCTCTCTCTCTCTCTCACTCACAGCTTCTCTCTCTCTCACTCACAGCTTCACTTTCTCTCTCTCACTCACTCACAGCTTCTCTTTCTCTTTCTCTCTCTAACTCACAGCTTCTATTTATCTCTCTCTCTCACTCCCAGCTTCTCTTTCTCTCTCTCTCTCACTCACAGCTTCTCCTTCTCTCTCTCTCACTCACATCTCCTCTCTCTCTCTCTCTGTCTCTCACTCACAGCTTCTCTCTCTCTCTCTCTTACTCACTCTCACTCACAGCTTCTCTTTCTCTCTCACACACACTCACAGTTTCTCTCTCTCTCTCACTCACAGCTTCTCTCTCTCTCAATCACTCACAGCTTCTCTCTCTCTCTCACTCACAGCTTCTCTCTCTCTCACTCGCAGCTTCTCTTTCTCTCTCTCTCTCACTCACAGCTTCTCTTTCTCCCTCCCTCTCTCACTCACAGCTTCTCTCTCACTCAGAGCTTCTCTTTCTTTATCTCTCTCTCACTCACAGCTTCTCTCTCTCTCACACACACAGCTTCTCTCTCTCTCACTCACTCACAGCTTCTCTTTCTCTCTCTCTCTCACTCACAGCTTTTTTCTCTCTCTCTCTCACTCAAGGCTTCTCTTTCTCTCTCTCACTCACATCTTCTCTCTCTCACTCACTCACAGCTTCTCTCTCTCTCACTCAAAGATTCTCTTTCTCTCTCTCACACACAGCTTCTCTTTCTCTCTCTCTCTGTCACTCACAGCTCTCTCTCTTTCTCTCTCACTCACAGCTTCTCTTTCTTTCTCTCTCTCTCTCTCTCACTCACAGCTTCTCTTTCTCTGTCTCTCTAACTCACAGCTTCTCTTTATCTCTCTCTCACTTACAGCTCTCTCTCTTTCTCTCTCACTCACAGCTTCTCTTTCTTTCTCTCTTTCTCTCTCTCACTCACATCTTCTCTCTCTCTCTCACTCACAGCTTCTCTCTCTCACTCACTCACAGCTTCTCTCTCTCTCTCTCACAGCTTCTCTTTCTCTGTCTCTCTAACTCACAGCTTCTCTTTATATCTCTCTCACTCACAGCTTCTCTTTCTCTCTCTCTCTCACTCACAGCTTCTCTTTCTCTCTCTCTCACTCACAGCTTGTCTCTCACTCTCTCTCACTCACTCACAGCTTATCTCTCTCTCACTCACAGCTTTTCTTTCTCTCTCTCTCTCACTCACAGATTCTCTTTCTCTCTCTCTCTCACTCACAGCTTCTCTTTCTCTCGCTCTCTCACGCACAGCTTCTCTTTCTCTCTCTCTCACTCACATCTTCTCTTTCTCTCTCTCTCTCTCTCACTCACAGCTTCTCTCTCTCTCACTCACAGCTTCACTTTCTCTCTCTCACTCACTCACAGCTTCTCTTTCTCTTTCTCTCTCTAACTCACAGCTTCTATTTATCTCTCTCTCTCACTCCCAGCTTCTCTTTCTCTCTCTCTCTCACTCACAGCTTCTCCTTCTCTCTCTCTCACTCACATCTCCTCTCTCTCTCTATCTCTCACTCACAGCTTCTCTTTCTCTCTCACACACACTCACAGTTTCTCTCTCTCTCTCACTCACAGCTTCTCTCTCTCTCAATCACTCACAGCTTCTCTCTCTCTCTCACTCACAGCTTCTCTCTCTCTCACTCGCAGCTTCTCTTTCTCTCTCTCTCACTCACAGCTTCTCTTTCTCCCTCTCTCTCTCACTCACAGCTTCTCTCTCACTCAGAGCTTCTCTTTCTTTATCTCTCTCTCACTCACAGCTTCTCTCTCTCACACACACACAGCTTCTCTCTCTCTCACTCACTCACAGCTTCTCCTTCTCTCTCTCTCTCTCACTCACAGCTTTTTTTCTCTCTCTCACTCACTCATGGCTTCTCTTTCTCTCTCTCACTCACATCTTCTCTCTCTTACTCACTCACAGCTTCTCTCACTCTCACTCAAAGCTTCTCTTTCTCTCTCTCACACACAGCTTCTCTTTCTCTCTCTCTGTCACTCACAGCTCTCTCTCTTTCTCTCTCACTCACAGCTTCTCTTTCTTTCTTTCTCTCTCTCTCTCTCACTCACAGCTTCTCTTTCTCTGTCTCTCTAACTCACAGCTTCTCTTTATCTCTCTCTCACTCACAGCTCTCTCTCTTTCTCTCTCACTCACAGCATCTCTTTCTTTCTCTCTTTCTCTCTCTCACTCACATCTTCTCTCTCTCTCTCACTCACAGCTTCTCTCTCTCTCTCACTCACAGCTTCTCTCTCTCTCTCTCACACAGCTTCTCTTTCTCTGTCTCTCACAGCTTCTCTTTCTCTGTCTCTCTCTAACTCACAGCTTCTCTTTATATCTCTCTCACTCACAACTTCTCTTTCTCTCTCTCTCTCACTCACACCTTCTCTTTCTCTCTCTCTCACTCACAGCTTCGCTCTCACTCTCTCTCACTCACTCACAGCTTATCTCTCTCTCACTCACAGCTTCTCTTTCTCTCTCTCACTCACTCACAGATTCTCTTTCTCTCTCTCTCTCTCTCTCACTCACAGCTTCTCTTTCTCTCTCTCTCTCACGCACAGCTTCTCTTTCTCTCTCTCTCACTCACATCTTCTCTTTCTCTCTCTCTCTCTCTCACTCACAGCTTCTCTCTCTCTCTCACTCACAGCTTCACTTTCTCTCTCTCACTCACTCACAGCTTCTCTTTCTCTCTCTCTCTCTCACTCACAGCTTCTCTTTCTCTCTCTCACACGCACAGCTTCTCTTTCTCACTCAGCTTCTCTTTCTCTCTCTCACTCACAGCTTCTCTTTCTCTCTCACACACTTACAGCTTCTCTTTCGCTCTCTCTCTATCACTGTCACAGCTTCTCTCTCTCTCTCTTTCTCTCTCACTCACAGCTTCTCTTTCTTTCTCTCTCTCTCTCTCTCACTCACATCTTCTCTCTCTCTCTCTCACTCACAGCTTCTCTCTCTCTCTCACTCACAGCTTCTCTCTCTCTCTCTCACAGCTTCTCTTTCTCTGTCTCTCTCTAACTCACAGCTTCTCTTTATATCTCTCTCACTCACAGCTTCTCTTTCTCTCTCTCTCTCACTCACAGGTTCTCTTTCTCTCTCTCTCACTCACAGCTTCTCTCTCACTCTCTCTCACACACTCACAGCTTATCTCTCTCTCTCACTCACAGCTTCTCTTTCTCTCTCTCTCACTCACCGCTTCTCTTTCTCTCTCTCTCTCACTCATAGCTTCTCTCTCTCTCACTCACAGCTTCATTTTCTCTCTCTCACTCACTCACAGCTTCTCTTTCTCTTTCTCTCTCTAACTCACAGCTTCTATTTATCTCTCTCTCACTCACAGCTTCACTTTCTCTCTCTCACTCACTCACAGCTTCTCCTTCTCTCTCTCTCACTCACATCTCCTCTCTCTCTCTCTCCATCTCTCACTCACAGCTTCTCTCTCTCTCTTACTCACTCTCACTCACAGCTTCTCTTTCTATCTCACACACACTCACAGTTTCTCTCTCTCTCTCACTCACAGCTTCTCTCTCTCTCTCTCAATCACTCACAGCTTCTCTCTCTCTCTCACTCACAGCTTCTCTCTCTCTCACTCACAGCTTCTCTTTCTCTCTCTCTCACTCACAGCTTCTCTTTCTCCCTCTCTCTCTCACTCACAGCTTCTCTCTCTCACTCAGAGCTTCTCTTTCTTTATCTCTCTCTCACTCACAGCTTCTCTCTCTCACACACACACAGCTTCTCTCTCACTCACTCACTCACAGCTTCTCTTTCTCTCTCTCTCACTCACAGCTTTTTTTCTCTCTCTCTCTCACTCACAGCTTCTCTTTATCTCTCTCTCACTCACATCTTCTCTCTCTCTCTCACTCACAGCTTCTCTCTCTCACTCACAGCTTCTCTTTCTCTTTCTCTCTCACAGCTTCTCTTTCTCTCTCTCTCTGTCACTCACAGCTCTCTCTCTTTCTCTCTCACTCAAAGCTTCTCTTTCTTTCTCTCTCTCTCTCTCACAGCTTCTCTTTCTCTGTCTCTCTAACTCACAGCTTCTCTTTATCTCTCACTCTCACTAACAGCTCTCTCTCTTTCTCTCTCACTCACAGCTTCTCTTTCTTTCTCTCTCTCTCTCTCACTCACATCTTCTCTCTCTCTCTCTCACTCACAGCTTCTCTCTCTCTCACTCACAGCTTCTCTCTCTCTCTCTCTCACAGCTTCTCTTTCTCTGTCTCTCTCTAACTCACAGCTTCTCTTTATATCTCTCTCACTCACATCTTCTCTCTCTCTCTCTCTCTCTCACTCACAGCTTCTCTTTCTCTCTCTCTCACTCACAGCTTCTCTCTCATGCTCTCTCACTCACTCACAGCTTATCTCTCTCTCACTCACAGCTTCTCTTTCTCTCTCTCTCTCACTCACAGATTCTCTTTCTCTCTCTCTCTCACTCACAGCTTCTCTTTCTCTCTCTCTCTCACGCACAGCTTCTCGTTCTCCCTCTCTCACTCACATCTTCTCTTTCTCTCTCTCTCTCTCACTCACAGCTTCTCTCTCTCTCACTCACAGCTTCACTTTCTCTCTCTCACTCACTCACAGCTTCTCTTTCTCTTTCTCTCTCTAACTCACAGCTTCTATTTATCTCTCTCTCTCACTCCCAGCTTCTCTTTCTCTCTCTCTCTCACTCACAGCTTCTCCTTCTCTCTCTCTCACTCACATCTCCTCTCTCTCTCTCTCTGTCTCTCACTCACAGCTTCTCTCTCTCTCTCTCTTACTCACTCTCACTCACAGCTTCTCTTTCTCTCTCACACACACTCACAGTTTCTCTCTCTCTCTCACTCACAGCTTCTCTCTCTCTCAATCACTCACAGCTTCTCTCTCTCACTCACAGCTTCTCTCTCTCTCACTCGCAGCTTCTCTTTCTCTCTCTCTCACTCACAGCTTCTCTTTCTCCCTCCCTCTCTCACTCACAGCTTCTCTCTCACTCAGAGCTTCTCTTTCTTTATCTCTCTCTCACTCACAGCTTCTCTCTCTCTCACACACACAGCTTCTCTCTCTCTCACTCACTCACAGCTTCTCTTTCTCTCTCTCTCTCACTCACAGCTTTTTTTCTCTCTCTCTCTCACTCAAGGCTTCTCTTTCTCTCTCTCACTCACATCTTCTCTCTCTCACTCACTCACAGCTTCTCTCTCTCTCACTCAAAGCTTCTCTTTCTCTCTCTCTCACACAGCTTCTCTTTCTCTCTCTCTCTGTCACTCACAGCTCTCTCTCTTTCTCTCTCACTCACAGCTTCTCTTTCTTTCTCTCTCTCTCTCTCTCACTCACAGCTTCTCTTTCTCTGTCTCTCTAACTCACAGCTTCTCTTTATCTCTCTCTCACTTACAGCTCTCTCTCTTTCTCTCTCACTCACAGCTTCTCTTTCTTTCTCTCTTTCTCTCTCTCACTCACATCTTCTCTCTCTCTCTCACTCACAGCTTCTCTCTCTCACTCACTCACAGCTTCTCTCTCTCTCTCTCACAGCTTCTCTTTCTCTGTCTCTCTAACTCACAGCTTCTCTTTATATCTCTCTCACTCACAGCTTCTCTTTCTCTCTCTCTCTCACTCACAGCTTCTCTTTCTCTCTCTCTCACTCACAGCTTATCTCTCTCTCACTCACAGCTTTTCTTTCTCTCTCTCTCTCACTCACAGATTCTCTTTCTCTCTCTCTCACTCACATCTTCTCTTTCTCTCTCTCTCTCTCACTCACAGCTTCTCTCTCTCTCACTCACAGCTTCACTTTCTCTCTCTCACTCACTCACAGCTTCTCTTTCTCTTTCTCTCTCTAACTCACAGCTTCTATTTATCTCTCTCTCTCACTCCCAGCTTCTCTTTCTCTCTCTCTCTCACTCACAGCTTCTCCTTCTCTCTCTCTCACTCACATCTCCTCTCTCTCTCTATCTCTCACTCACAGCTTCTCTTTCTCTCTCACACACACTCACAGTTTCTCTCTCTCTCACACTCACAGCTTCTCTCTCTCTCAATCACTCACAGCTTCTCTCTCTCTCTCACTCACAGCTTCTCTCTCTCTCACTCGCAGCTTCTCTTTCTCTCTCTCTCACTCACAGCTTCTCTTTCTCCCTCTCTCTCTCACTCACAGCTTCTCTCTCACTCAGAGCTTCTCTTTCTTTATCTCTCTCTCACTCACAGCTTCTCTCTCTCACACACACACAGCTTCTCTCTCTCTCACTCACTCACAGCTTCTCCTTCTCTCTCTCTCTCTCACTCACAGCTTTTTTTCTCTCTCTCACTCACTCATGGCTTCTCTTTCTCTCTCTCACTCACATCTTCTCTCTCTTACTCACTCACAGCTTCTCTCACTCTCACTCAAAGCTTCTCTTTCTCTCTCTCACACACAGCTTCTCTTTCTCTCTCTCTGTCACTCACAGCTCTCTCTCTTTCTCTCTCACTCACAGCTTCTCTTTCTTTCTTTCTCTCTCTCTCTCTCTCACTCACAGCTTGTCTTTCTCTGTCTCTCTAACTCACAGCTTCTCTTTATCTCTCTCTCACTCACAGCTCTCTCTCTTTCTCTCTCACTCACAGCATCTCTTTCTTTCTCTCTTTCTCTCTCTCACTCACATCTTCTCTCTCTCTCTCACTCACAGCTTCTCTCTCTCTCTCACTCACAGCTTCTCTCTCTCTCTCTCACACAGCTTCTCTTTCTCTGTCTCTCACAGCTTCTCTTTCTCTGTCTCTCTCTAACTCACAGCTTCTCTTTATATCTCTCTCACTCACAGCTTCTCTTTCTCTCTCTCTCTCACTCACACCTTCTCTTTCTCTCTCTCTCACTCACAGCTTCGCTCTCACTCTCTCTCACTCACTCACAGCTTATCTCTCTCTCACTCACAGCTTCTCTTTCTCTCTCTCACTCACTCACAGATTCTCTTTCTCTCTCTCTCTCTCTCACTCACAGCTTCTCTTTCTCTCTCTCTCTCACGCACAGCTTCTCTTTCTCTCTCTCTCACATCTTCTCTTTCTCTCTCTCTCTCTCTCACTCACAGCTTCTCTCTCTCTCTCACTCACAGCTTCACTTTCTCTCTCTCACTCACTCACAGCTTCTCTTTCTCTTTCTCTCTCTAACTCACAGCTTCTATTTATCTCTCTCTCTCATTCACAGCTTCTCTTTCTCTCTCTCTCACTCACAGCTTCTCTTTCTCCCTCTCTCTCACTCACAGCTTCTCTTTCTCCCTCTCTCTCTCACTCACAACTTCTCTCTCTCTCACTCACAGCTTCTCTTTCTCTCTCTCTCACTCACAGTTTCTCTATCTCTTTCTCTCTCTAACTCACAGCTTCTATTTATCTCTCTCTCTCACTCACAGCTTCTCTTTCTCTCTCTCTCACTCACAGCTTCTCCATCTCTCTCTCTCACTCACATCTTCTCCTTCTCTTTCTCTCACTCACAGCTTCTCTCTCTCTCTCTATCACTCACTCACAGCTTCTCTCTCTCTCTCACTCACAGCTTCTCTTTCTTTCTCTCTCTCTCACTCACAGCTTCTCTTTCTTTCTCTCTCTCACTCACAGCTTCTCTTTCTCTCTCTCTCTCACTCACAGGTTCTCTTTCTCTCTCTCTCTCACTCACAGCTTCTCTCTCTCTCTCACTCAGCTTCTCTTTCTCTGTCTCTCTCTAACTCACAGCTTGTCTTTATCTCTCTCTCACACTCACAGTTTCTCTTTCTCTCTCTCTCTCTCACTCACAGCTTCTCCTTCTCTCTCTCTCTCACTCACTCACAGCTTCTCTCTCTCTTACTCACAGCTACTCTTTCTCTCTTTCTCACACTCAGCTTTTCTTTTGTTCCCTCTCTCACTCACAGCTTCTCTTTCTCTCTCTCTCACTCACAGCTTCTCTTTCTCTCTCTCTTTCTCACTCAGCTTCTCTTTCTCCCTCTCTCACTCACATCTTCTCTCTCTCTCACTCACAGCTTTTCTCTCTCTCTCACTCACAGCTTCTCTTTCTTTCTCTCTCTCTCACAGCTTCTCTTTCTCTCTCTCTCACTCACAGCTTCTCTCTCTCTCTCACTCACAGCTTCTCTTTCTTTCTCTCTCTCTCACTCACAGCTTCTCTTTCTTTCTCTCTCTCACTCACAGCTTCTCTTTCTCTCTCTCTCTCACTCACAGGTTCTCTTTCTCTCTCTCTCTCACTCACAGCTTCTCTCTCTCACTCACTCACAGCTTCTCTCTCTCTTACTCACAGCTACTCTTTCTCTCTTTCTCACACTCAGATTTTCTTTTGTTCCCTCTATCACTCACAGCTTCTCTTTCTCTCTCTCTCACTCACAGCTTCTCTTTCTCTCTCTCTTTCTCACTCAGCTTCTCTTTCTCCCTCTCTCACTCACATCTTCTCTCTCTCTCACTCACAGCTTCTCTCTCTCTCTCACTCACAGCTTCTCTTTCTTTCTCTCTCTCTCACAGCTTGTCTTTCTCTCTCTCTCACTCACAGCTTCTCTCTCTCTCTCTCACTCACAGCTTTTCTTTCTCTCTCTCACTCTCTCACTCACAGCTTCTCTTTCTCTGTCTCTCTCTAACTCACAGCTTCTCTTTATCTCTCTCTCATTCACACCTTCTCTTTCTCTCTCTCTCCCACTCACAGCTTCTCTTTCTCTCTCTATCACTCACAGCTTCGCTATCGCTCTCTCTCACTCACTCACAGCTTCTCTCTCTCTCTCACAGCTTCTCTTTCTCTCTCTCTCTATCTCACTCCCAGCTTCTCTTTCTCTCTCTCTCTCACTCACAGCTTCTCTTTCTCACTCAGCTTCTCTTTCTCTCTCTCTCACTCACAGCTTCTCTGTCTCTCTCTCACTCACAGCTTCTCTTTCTCTCTCTCTCACTCACAGCTTCTCTTTCGCTCGCTCTCTATCACTGTCACAGCTTCTCTCTCTCTCTCACTCACTCTCACTCACAGCTTTTCTTTCTCTCACACACACACTCACAGGTTCTCTCTCTCACACACACACACTCACAATTCTCTCTCTCTCTCACTCACAGCTTCTCTCTCTCTCACAGCTTCTCTTTCTGTCTCTCTCACTCACAGCTTCTCTTTCTCCCTCTCTCACTCACTCACAGCTTCTCTCTCCCACTCACAGCTTCTCTTTCTTTCTCTCTCTCTCACTCACAGCTTCTCTCTCTCTCTCTCAGCTTCTCTCTCTCTCTCACTCACAGCTTCTCTCTCTCTCACTCAGCTTCTCTTTCTCTGTCTCTCTCTAACTCACAGCTTGTTTTTATCTCTCTCTCTCACTCACAGCTTCTCTTTTTCTCTCTCTCACTCACAGCTTCTCTCTCGCTCTCTCTCACTCACTCACAGCTTCTCTGTCTCTCTCTCACAACTTCTCTTTCTCTCTCTCTATCTCACTCACAGCTTCTCTTTCTGTCTCAGTCTAACTCACAGCTTCTCTCTCTCTCTCTCACTCACAGCTTCTCTTTCTCACTCTCTCTCTCTCACTCACAGCTTCTCTTTCACTCTCTCTCACTCACAGCTTCTCTCTCGCTCTCTCTCACTCACAGCTTCTCTCCCTCTCGCTCTCACAGCTTCTCTTCCTCTCTCACTATCTCACTCACAGCTTCTCTTTCTCTCTCTCTCACTCACAGCTTCTCTTTATCTCTCTCTCATTCACACCTTCTCTTTCTCTCTCTCTCCCACTCACAGCTTCTCTTTCTCTCTCTATCACTCACAGCTTCGCTATCGCTCTCTCTCACTCACTCACAGCTTCTCTCTCTCTCACAGCTTCTCTTTCTCTCTCTCTATCTCACTCCCAGTTTCTCTTTCTCTCTCTCTCTCACTCACAGCTTCTCTTTCTCACTCAGCTTCTCTTTCTCTCTCTCTCACTCACAGCTTCTCTGTCTCTCTCTCACTCACAGCTTCTCTTTCTCTCTCTCTCACTCACAGCTTCTCTTTCGCTCGCTCTCTATCACTGTCACAGCTTCTCTCTCTCTCTCACTCACTCTCACTCACAGCTTTTCTTTCTCTCTCACACACACTCACAGGTTCTCTCTCTCACACACACACACTCACAATTCTCTCTCTCTCTCACTCACAGCTTCTCTCTCTCTCTCACAGCTTCTCTTTCTGTCTCTCTCACTCACAGCTTCTCTTTCTCCCTCTCTCACTCACTCACAGCTTCTCTCTCCCACTCACAGCTTCTCTTTCTTTCTCTCTCTCTCACTCACAGCTTCTCTCTCTCTCTCTCAGCTTCTCTCTCTCTCTCACTCACAGCTTCTCTCTCTCTCACTCAGCTTCTCTTTCTCTGTCTCTCTCTAACTCACAGCTTGTTTTTATCTCTCTCTCTCACTCACAGCTTCTCTTTTTCTCTCTCTCACTCACAGCTTCTCTCTCGCTCTCTCTCACTCACTCACAGCTTCTCTGTCTCTCTCTCACAACTTCTCTTTCTCTCTCTCTATCTCACTCACAGCTTCTCTTTCTCTGTCTCAGTCTAACTCACAGCTTCTCTCTCTCTCTCTCACTCACAGCTTCTCTTTCTCACTCTCTCTCACTCACAGCTTCTCTTTCACTCTCTCTCACTCACAGCTTCTCTCTCGCTCTCTCTCACTCACAGCTTCTCTCCCTCTCGCTCTCACAGCTTCTCTTCCTCTCTCACTATCTCACTCACAGCTTCTCTTTCTTTCCCTCTCTCTCTCACTCACAGCTTCTCTTTCTCTCTCTCTCTCACTCACAGCTTCTCTTTCTCTCTCTCACACCCACAGCTTCTCTTTTTCTCTCTCTCTCTCACGCGCAGCTTCTCTTTCTCTCTCTCTCTCTCACTCACAGCTTCTCTTTCTCTCTCTCTCTCACTCACAGCTTCTCTTTCTCTGTCTCTCTCTAACTCACAGCTTGTCTTTATCTCTCTCTCACACACACATCTTCTCTTTCTCTCTCCCTCACTCACACCATCTCTTTCTCTCTTTCTCTCACTCTCTCACTCACATCTTCTCTTTCTCTCTCTCTCTCACTCACAGCTTCTCTCTCTCTCACAGCTTCTCTTTCTTTCTCTCTCACTCACAGCTTATTTTCTCTGTCTCTCTCTCTCTCTCTCACTCACAGCTTCTCTTTATCTCTCTCTTACTCACAGCTTCTCTCTCTCTCTCTCTCACTCACAGCTTCACCTTCTCTCTCTCACTCACAGCTTCTCTCTTTCTCTCTCTCACTCACAGCTTTTCTCTCTCTCTCACTCAAAGCGTCTCTTTCTCTATCTCTCTCTCTCACTCACAGCTTCTCTTTCTCTCTCTCTCACTCACAGCTTCTCTTTCTCCCTCTCTCTCACTCACAGCTTCTCTTTCTCCCTCTCTCTCTCACTCACAACTTCTCTCTCTCTCACTCACAGCTTCTCTTTCTCTCTCTCTCACTCACAGTTTCTCTATCTCTTTCTCTCTCTAACTCACAGCTTCTATTTATCTCTCTCTCTCACTCACAGCTTCTCTTTCTCTCTCTCTCACTCACAGCTTCTCCATCTCTCTCTCTCACTCACATCTTCTCCTTCTCTTTCTCTCACTCACAGCTTCTCTCTCTCTCTCTATCACTCACTCACAGCTTCTCTCTCTCTCACTCACAGCTTCTCTTTCTTTCTCTCTCTCTCACTCACAGCTTCTCTTTCTTTCTCTCTCTCACTCACAGCTTCTCTTTCTCTCTCTCTCTCACTCACAGGTTCTCTTTCTCTCTCTCTCTCACTCACAGCTTCTCTCTCTCTCTCACTCAGCTTCTCTTTCTCTGTCTCTCTCTAACTCACAGCTTGTCTTTATCTCTCTCTCACACTCACAGCTTCTCTTTCTCTCTCTCTCTCTCACTCACAGCTTCTCCTTCTCTCTCTCTCTCACTCACTCACAGCTTCTCTCTCTCTTACTCACAGCTACTCTTTCTCTCTTTCTCACACTCAGCTTTTCTTTTGTTCCCTCTCTCACTCACAGCTTCTCTTTCTCTCTCTCTCACTCACAGCTTCTCTTTCTCTCTCTCTTTCTCACTCAGCTTCTCTTTCTCCCTCTCTCACTCACATCTTCTCTCTCTCTCACTCACAGCTTTTCTCTCTCTCTCACTCACAGCTTCTCTTTCTTTCTCTCTCTCTCACAGCTTCTCTTTCTCTCTCTCTCACTCACAGCTTCTCTCTCTCTCTCACTCACAGCTTTTCTTTCTCTCTCTCTCTCACTCACAGCTTCTCTTTCTCTGTCTCTCTCTAACTCACAGCTTCTCTTCATCTCTCTCTCACTCACAGCTTCTCTTTCTCTCTCTCTCCCACTCACAGCTTCTCTTTCTCTCTCTATCACTCACAGCTGCGCTATCGCTCTCTCTCACTCACTCACATCTTCTCTCTCTCACACACAGCTTCTCTTTCTCTCTCTCTATCTCACTCCCAGCTTATCTTTCTCTCTCTCTCTCACTCACAGCTTCTCTTTCTCACTCAGCTTCTCTTTCTCTCTCTCTCACTCACAGCTTCTCTGTCTCTCTCTCACTCACAGCTTCTCTTTCTCTCTCTCTCTCACTCACACCTTCTCTTTCGCTCGCTCTCTATCACTGTCACATCTTCTCTCTCTCTCTCTCACTCACTCTCACTCACAGCTTTTCTTTCTCTCTCACACACACTCACAGGTTCCCTCTCTCACACACACACACTCACAATTCTCTCTCTCTTACTCACAGCTTCTCTCTCTCTCACAGCTTCTCTTTCTGTCTCTCTCACTCACAGCTTCTCTTTCTCCCTCTCTCTCTCACTCACAGCTTCTCTCTCTCACTCACAGCTTCTCTTTCTTTCTCTCTCTCTCACTCACAGCTTCTCTCTCTCTCTCTCTCAGCTTCTCTCTCTCTCACTCACAGCTTCTCTTTCTCTCTCTCCCTCTCTCACAGCTTCTCTTTATCTCTCTCTCACTCACAGCTTCTCTTTCTCTCTCTCTCACTCACAGCTTCTCTTTCTCTCTCTCTCTCACACAGCTTCTCTCTCGCTCGCTCTCACTCACTCACAGCTTGTCTCTCACTTACTCACAGCTTCTCTCTCTCTCTCTCACTCACAGCTTCTCTTTCTCTCTCTCACACAGCTTCTCTTTCTCTCTCTCTCTCTCTCTCGCTCACAGCTTCTCTTTCTCTGTCTCTCTCTAACTCACAGCTTCTCTTCATCTCTCTCTCACTCACAGCTTCTCTTTCTCTCTCTCTCTCACTCACAGCTTCTCTTTCTCTCTCTCTCTCACACTCACAGCTTCTCTCTCGCTCTCTCTCACTCACTCACAGCTTCTCTCTCACACACACACCTTCTCTTTCTTTCTCTCTCTCACTCACAGCTCTTTCTCTCTCTCACTCACTCACAGTTTCTCTTTCTCTCTCTCTCACTCACTCACAGCTTCTCTCTCTCTCTCTCACTCAGCTTCTGTTTCTCTGTCTCTCTCTAATGCACAGCTTGTCTTTATCTCTCTGTCTCACTCACAGCTTCTCTCTCTCTCTGTCTCACTCACAGCTTCTCTTTCTCTCTCTCTCTCTCACTCACAGCTTCTCTCTCTCTTACTCACAGCTACTCTTTCTCTCTTTCTCACACTCTCAGCTTTTCTTTCGCTCTTTCTCTCACTCACAGCTTCTCTTTCTCTCTCTCACACTCACAGCTTCTCTTTCTCTCTCTCTTTCTCACTCAGCTTCTCTTTCTCCAACTCTCACTCACAGCTTCTCTCTCTCTCTCTCACTCAGCTTCTATTTCTCTCTCTCTCTCACTCACAGCTTCTCTTTCTCTCTCTCACTCACATCTTCTCTCTCTCTCTCATTCACAGCTTCTCTCTCTCACTCACAGCTTCTCTTTCTCTCTCTCACTCTCACTCACAGCTTCTCTTTCTCTGTCTCTCTCTAACTCACAGCTTCTCTTTATCTCTCTCTCACTCACAGCTTCTCTTTCTCTCTCTCTCCCACTAACAGCTTCTCTTTCTCTTTCTCTCTCTCTCTCACTCACAGCTTCGCTCTCGCTCACTCACAGCTTCTCTCTCTCTCACACACAGCTTCTTTTTCTCTCTCTCTATCTCACTCACAGCTTCTCTTTCTCTCTCTCTCTCACTCACAGCTTCTCTTTCTCACTCAGCTTCTCTCTCTCTCTCTCACTCACACCTTCTCTTTCTCTCTCTCTCACTCAGGTTCTTTTTCTCTCTCTCACTCACTCACAGCTTCTCTTTCGCTCTCTCTCTATCGCTGTCACAGCTTCTCTCTCTCTCTCACTCACTCTCACTCACAGCTTCTCTTTCTCTCTCACACAAACTCACAGCTTCTCTCTCTCTCTCACACACTCACAATTCTCTCTCTCTTTCACTCACAGCTTCTCTCTCTCTCTCACTCACAGCTTCTCTTTCTCCCTCTCTCTCTCACTCACAGCTTCTCTCTCTCACTCACAGCTTCTCTTTCTTTATCTCTCTCTCACTCACAGCTTCTCTCTCTCTCACACAGCTTCTCTTTCTTTCTCTCTCTCTCTCTCACAGCTTCTCTTTATCTCTCTCTCACTCACAGCTTCTCTTTCTCTCTCTCACTCACAGCTTCTCTTTCTCTCTCTCTCTCACTCACAGCTTCTCTCTCGCTCGCTCTCACTCACTCACAGCTTCTCTCTCTCTCACTCACAGCTTCTCTCTCTCTCTCTCACTCACAGCTTCTCTTTCTCTCTCTCACACACAGCTTCTCTTTCTCTCTCTCTCTCTCTCACTCACAGCTTCTCTTTCTCTCTCTCTCTCTCACAGCTTCTCTTTCTTTCTCTCTCTCTCTCTCTCTCTCACAGCTTCTCTCTCTCTCTCACTCACAGCTTCTCTTTCTCTCTCTCTCACTCACAGCTTCTCTTTCTTTCTTTCTTTCTCTCTCTCTCTCTCTCTCACAGCTTCTCTCACTCTCTCACTCACAGCTTCTCTTTATCCCTTTCTCTCTCTCTCAAACCTTCTATTTCTCTCTCACACACTCACAGCTTCTCTTTCTTTCTGTCTCTCTCTCTCACACACAGCTTCTCTTTCTCTCTCTCTCTCACTCACAGCTTCTCTTTCTCTCTCTCTCACTCATAGCTTCTCTTTCTCTCTCACACACTCACAGCTTCTATTTCTCTGTCTCTCACTCACACCTTCTATTTCTCTCTCACACACACACAGCTTCTCTTTCTCTCTCTCTCTCTCTCACTCACAACTCCTTCTCTCTCTCCCTCACTCACACCTTCTCTTTCTCTCTCTCTCACTCCCAGCTTCTCTTTCTCTCTCTCTCTCTCACTCCCAGCTTCTTTTTCTCTCACACACACACACACAGCTTCTCTTTCTCTATCTCTCTCTCACTCACAGCTTCTCTCTCTCTCTCTCTCACTCACAGCTTCTCTTTCTCTCTCTCTCACTCACAGCTTCTCTTTCTCTCTCTCTCTCACTCACAGCTTCTTCTCCCTGTCTCTCACTCACAGCTTCTCTCTCTCTCTATCACTCACAGCTCATCTTTCTCTCTCTCTCTCACTCACAGCTTCTCTTTCTCTCTCTCTCACTCACAGCTTCTCTTTCTCTCTCACACACACAGCTCTTTCTTTCTCTCTCTCTTTCACACACAACTGCTCTCCCTCTCACTCACTCACAGCTTCTCTTTCTCTCTGTCTCTCTCTCTCACACACAGCTTCTCTTTCTCTCTCTCACTCACAGCTTCTCTCTCTCTCTCACTCACAGCTTCTATTTTTCTCTCTCTCACTCACAGCTTCTCTTTCGCTCTCTCTCTCTATCACTGTCACAGCTTCTCTCTCTCTCACTCACTCTCACTCACAGCTTCTCTTTCTCTCTCACACACACTCACAGCTTCTCTCTCACACACACACATTCACAATTCTCTCTCTCTTTCACTCACAGCTTCTCTCTTTCTCACTCACAGCTTCTCTTTCTCCCTCTCTCTCTCACTCACAGCTTCTCTCTCTCACTCACAGCTTCTCTCTCTCTCTCACTCACAGCTTCTCTTTCTCCCTCTCTCTCTCACTCACAGCTTCTCTCTCTCACTCACAGCTTCTCTTTCTTTCTCTCTCTCTCACTCACTGCTTCTCTCTCTCTCTCACAGCTTCTCTCTCTCTCACACACACACACAGCTTCTCTTTCTCTCTCTCTCTCGCAGCTTCTCTTTATCTCTCTCTCACTCACAGCTTCTCTTTCTCTCTCTCTCACTCACAGCTTCTCTTTCTCTCTCTCTCACTCACAGCTTCTCTCTCGCTCGCTTTCACTCACTCACAGCTTCTCTCTCTCACTCACAGCTTCTCTCTCTCTCTCTCACTCACAGCTTCTCTTTCTCTTTCTCTCTCACAGCTTCTCTTTCTCTCACTCTCTCTCTCACTCACAGCTTCTCTTTCTCTCTCTCTCTAACTCACAGCTTATCTTTATCTCTCTCTCACACACACAGCTTCTCTTTCTCTCTCCCTCACTCACACCGTATCTTTCTCTCTCTCACTCTCTCACTCACATCTTCTCTTTCTCTCTCTCTCACTCACAGATTCTCTCTCTCACACAGCTTCTCTTTCTTTCTCTCTCACTCACAGCTTCTCTATCTCTGTCTCTCTCTCTCACTCACAGCTTCTCTTTATCTCTCTCTCACTCACAGCTTCTCTCTCTCTCTCTCACTCAGCTTCTCTTTCTCTGTCTCTCTCTAACTTACAGCTAGTCTTTATCTCTCTCTCACACACACAGCTTCTCTTTCTCTCTCTCTCTCACTCACAGCTTCTCTTTCTCTCTCTCTCTCACTCATTCACAGCTTCTCTCTCTCTTACTCACAGCTACTCTTTCTCTCTTTCTCACACTCTCAGCTTTTCTTTCATTCCCTCTCTCACTCACAGCTTCTCTTTCTCTCTCTCTTTCTCACTCAGCTTCTCTTTCTCCATCTCTCACTCACAGCTTCTCTCTCTCTCTCTCACTCTGCTTCTCTTTCTCTCTCTCACTCACAGCTTCTCATTCTCTCTCTCACTCACATCTTCTCTCTCTCTCACTCACAGCTTCTTTCTCACTCACAGCTTCTCTTTCTCTCTCTCTCTCGCACTTTCATCTTTTCTTTCGCTCTCTCTCTATCACTGTCACAGCTTCTCTCTCTCTCTCTCACTCAATCTCACCCACAGCTTCTTTTTATCTCTCTCACACACTCACAGCTTCTCTCTCTCTCTCTCTCTCACTCACAGCTTCTCTTTCTGTCTCTCTCACTCACAGCTTCTCTTTCTGTCTCTCTCACTCACAGCTTCTCTTTCTCCCTCTCTCTCTCACTCACAGCTTCTCTCTCTCACTCACAGCTTCTCTTTCTCTCTCTCTCTCTCACTCTCAGCTTCTCTCTCGCTCTCTCACTCACTCACAGCTTCTCTCTCTCTCTCACACCTTCTCTTTCTCTCTCTCTATCTCACTCACAGCTTCTATTTCTTTGTCTCAGTCTAACTCACAGCTTCTCTTTATCTCTCTCTCACTCACAGCTTCTCTTTCTCTCTCTCTCTCTCTCACAGCTTCTCTCTCGCTCTCTCTCACTCACTCACAGCTTCTCTCCCTCTCTCACTATCTCACTCACAGCTTCTCTTTCTTTCCCTCTCTCTCTCACTCACAGCTTCTCTTTCTCTCTCTCTCTCACTCACAGCTTCTCTTTCTCTCTCTCTCTCACTCACAGCTTCTTTTTCTCTGTCTCTCTCTAACTTACAGCTAGTCTTTATCTCTCTCACACACACACAGCTTCTCTTTCTCTCTCTCTCTCACTCACTCACAGCTTCTCTCTCTCTTACTCACAGCTACTCTTTCTCTCTTTCTCACACTCTCAGCTTTTCTTTCGTTCCCTCTCTCACTCACAGCTTCTCTTTCTCTCTCTCTTTCTCACTCAGCTTCTCTTTCTCCATCTCTCACTCACAGCTTCTCTCTCTCTCACTCAGCTTCTCTTTCTCTCTCTCACTCACAGCTTCTCATTCTCTCTCTCACTCACATCTTCTCTCTCTCTCACTCACAGCTTCTCTCTCACTCACAGCTTCTCTTTCTCTCTCTCTCTCGCACTTTCATCTTTTCTTTCGCTCTCTCTCTCACTCACAGCTTCTCTTTCTCTCTCTCTCACTCACAGCTTCTCTTTCTCTCTCTCTTTCTCACTCAGCTTCTCTTTCTCTCTCTCTCACTTCAAAGCTTCTCTTTCTCTGTCACTCACAGCTTCTCTTTCTCTCTCTCTGTCACTCACAGCTTCTCTTTCTCTTTCTCTCTCTCACTCACATCTTCTCTCTCTCTCACTCACAGCTTCTCTCTCTCTCTCACTCACAGCTTCTCTTTCTTTCTCTCTCTCTCTCACCTTCTCTTTCTCTTTCTCTTTCTCTCTCTATCTCACAGCATCTCTCTCTCACTCACAGCTTCTCTTTCACTCTCTCTCTCTCACTCACAACTTCTCTTTCTCTGTCTCTAACTCACAGCTTCTCTTTACCTCTATCTCACTCACAGCTTCTCTCTCTCTCTCTCTCGCACAGCTTCTCTTTCTCTCTCTCACTCACAACTTCTCTCTCGCTCTCTCTCACTCACTCACAGCTTCTCTCTCTCTCTCTCACAGCTTCTCTTTCTCTCTCTCTATCTCACTTACAGCTTCTCTTTCTCTCTCTCTCACTCACAGCTTCTCTTTCTTTCTCTCTCTCTCTCTCACTCACAGCTTCTCTTTCTCTCTCTCACACACACAGCTTCTCTTTCTCACTCAGCTTCTCTTTCTCTCTCTCACTCACAGCTTCTCTTTCTCTCTCTCACACTTACAGCTTCTCTTTCGCTCTCTCTCTATCACTGTCACAGCTTCTCTCTCTCTCTCTCACTCACTCTCACTCACAGCTTCTCTTTCTCTCTCTCACACACTCACAGCTTCTCTCTCTCTCTCATTCACAATTATCTCTCTCTCACTCACAGCTTCTCTCTCTCTCTCACAGCTTCTCTCTCTCTCACTCACAGCTTCTCTCTCTCTCTCTCACAGCTTCTCTTACTCTCTCTCTCACTCACAGCTTCTCTTTATCTCTCTCTCTCACTCACTGCTTCTCTTTCACTCTCTCTCTCTCACTCACAGCTTCTCTTTCTCTTTCTCTCTCTCACTCACATCTTCTCTCACTCTCAGCTTCTCTCTCTCACACACTCACAGCTTCTCTTTCTCTCTCTCTCTCACAGCTTCTCTTTCTCTCTCTCCCTCTCTCACTCACAGATTCTCTTTCTCTGTCTCTCTCTAACTCACAGCTTCTCTTTTTCTCTCTCTCACTCAAAGCTTCTCTCTTTCTTTCTCTCTCTCTCTCTCTCACTCACAGCTTCTGTTTCTCTCTCTCTCTCACTCACAGCTTCTCTCTCTCTCTCACTCACAGCTTCTCTTTCTTTCCCTCTCTCTCTCACTCACAGCTTCTCTTTCTCTCTCTCACTCTCACTCACAGCTTCTCTTTCTCTGTCTCTCACTAACTCACAGCTTCTCTTTATCTCTCTCTCACTCACAGCTTCTCTTTCTCTATCTCTCTCACTCACAGCTTCTCTTTCTCTCTCACTCACTCACAACTTCTCTCTCGCTTGCTCTCACTCACTCACAGCTTCTCTCTCTCACAGCTTCTCTTTCTCTCTCTCTATCTCACTCACAGCTTCTCTTTCTCTCTCTCTTTCTCACTCACAGCTTCTCTTTCTCTTTCTCACTCTCACTCACAGCTTCTCTTTCTCTCTCTCACACACGCACAGCATCTCTTTCTCACTCAGCTTCTCTTTCTCTCTCTCTCTCTCACTCACAGCTTCTCTTTCTCTCTCTCTCACTCACAGCTTCTCTTTCTCTCTCTCTCTCACTCACATCTTCTCTTTCGCTCTCTATCACTGTCACAGCTTCTCTCTCTCTCACTCACTCAATCTCACCCACAGCTTCTCTTTATCTCTCTCACACACTCACAGCTTCTCTCTCTCTCTCTCACTCACTGCTTATCTCTCTCTCTCTCACTCAGAATTCTCTCTCTCTCACTCACTCACAGCTTCTCTGTCTCTCTCACTCACAGCTTCTCTTTCTGTCTCTCTCACTCACAGCTTCTCTTTCACTCTCTCTCACTCACAGCTTCTCTCTCGCTCTCTCTCACTCACTCACAGCTTCTCTTTCTCTCTCTCACTCACAGCTTCTCTATTTCTCTCTCACACTCACTCACAGCTTCTCTTTCTCTCTCTCACTCACAGCTTCTCTTTCTCTGTCTCTCTCTAACTCACAGCTTATCTTTATCTCTCTCTCACACACACAGCTTCTCTTTCTCTCTCCCTCACTCACACCGTATCTTTCTCTCTCTCACTCTCTCACTCACAGATTCTCTCTCTCTCACACAGCTTCTCTTTCTTTCTCTCTCACTCACAGCTTCTCTTTATCTCTCTCTCACTCACAGCTTCTCTCTCTCTCTCTCACTCAGCTTCTCTTTCTCTGTCTCTCTCTAACTTACAGCTAGTCTTTATCTCTCTCACACACACACAGCTTCTCTTTCTCTCTCACTCACAGCTTCTCTTTCTCTCTCTCTCTCACTCACACAGCTTCTCTCTCTCTTACTCACAGCTACTCTTTCTCTCTTTCTCACACTCTCAGCTTTTCTTTTGTTCCCTCTCTCACTCACAGCTTCTCTTTCTCTCTCTCTTTCTCACTCAGCTTCTCTTTCTCCCTCTCTCACTCACAGCTTCTCTCTCTCTCTCACTCAGCTTCTCTTTCTCTCTCTCACTCACAGCTTCTCATTCTCTCTCTCACTCACATCTTCTCTCTCTCTCACTCACAGCTTCTCTCTCACTCACAGCTTCTCTTTCTCTCTCTCTCTCACAGCTTCTCTTTCTCTCTCTCTCTCTCACTCACAGCTTCTCTCTCTCTCTCACTCACAGCTTCTCTTTCTCTCTCTCTCTCTCTCACTCAAAGCTTCTCTTTCTCTGTCTCTCTCTAACTCACAGCTTCTCTTTATCTCTCTCTCACAGCCTCTCTTTATCTCTCTCTCCCACTCACAGCTTCTCTTTCTCTCTCTCTCACTCAGAATTATCTCTCTCTCTCACTCACAGCTTCTCTTTCTGTCTCTCTCACTCACAGCTTCTCTTTCTGTCTATCTCACTCACAGCTTCTCTTTCTGTCTATCTCACTCACAGCTTCTCTTTCTCCCTCTCTCTCTCACTCACAGCTTCTCTCTCTCACTCACAGCTTCTCTTTCTCTCTCTCTCTCACTCACAGCTTCTCTTTCTCTTTCTCTCTCTCACTCACATCTTCTCTCTCTCTCTCTCTCTCTCAGCTTCTCTCTCTCTCACACAGCTTCTCTTTCTCTCTCTCTCACACAGCTTCTCTTTCTCTCCCTCTCTCACTCACAGCTTCTCTCTCTCTCTCTCACTCACAGCTTCTCTTTCTCTCTCTCTCTCTCACTCACAGCTTCTCTTTCTCTGTCTCTCTCTAACTCACAGCTTCTCTTTTTCTCTCTCTCACTCACAGCTTCTCTCTCGCTCGCTCGCTCTCACTCACTCACAGCTTCTCTGTCTCTCTCTCACAACTTCTCTTTCTCTCTCTCTATCTCACTCACAGCTTCTCTTTCTCTGTCTCAGTAACTCACAGCTTCTCTATCTCTCTCTCACTCACAGCTTCTCTTTCTCTCTCTCTCTCTCAATCACAGCTTCTCTTTCACTCTCTCTCACTCACAGCTTCTCTCTCGCACTCTCTCACTCACAGCTTATCTCTCTCTCTCTCACTCAGAATTATCTCTCTCTCACTCACTCACAGCTTCTCTCTCTCTCTCACTCACAGCTTCTCTTTCTGTCTCTCTCACTCACAGCTTCTCTTTCTGTCTCTCTCACTCACAGCTTCTCTTTCTCCCTCTCTCTCTCTCTCACAGCTTCTCTTTCTCTCTCTCTATCTCACTCACAGCTCCTATTTCATTGTCTCAGTCTAACTCACAGCTTCTCTTTATCTCTCTCTCACTCACAGCTTCTCTTTCTCTCTCTCTCTCACTCACTGCTTCTCTTTCTCTCTCTCTCTTTCACTCACAGCTTCTCTTTCTCTTTCTCTCTCTCACTCACATCTTCTCTCACTCTCAGCTTCTCTCTCTCACACACTCACAGCTTCTCTTTCTCTCTCTCTCTCACAGCTTCTCTTTCTCTCTCTCTCTCTCACTCACAGATTCTCTTTCTCTGTCTCTCTCTAACTCACAGCTTCTCTTTTTCTCTCTCTCACTCAAAGCTTCTCTCTTTCTTTCTCTCTCTCTCTCACTCACTCACAGCTTCTGTTTCACTCTCTCTCTCACGCACAGCTTCTCTCTTTCTCTCACTCACAGCTTCTCTTTCTTTCCCTCTCTCTCTCACTCACAGCTTCTCTTTCTCTCTCTCTCTCTCACTCACAGCTTCTCTTTCTCTCTCTCTCTCACTCTCACTCACAGCTTCTCTTTGTCTCTCACTAACTCACAGCTTCTCTTTATCTCTCTCTCACTCACAGCTTCTCTTTCTCTATCTCTCTCACTCACAGCTTCTCTTTCTCTCTCTCTCACTCACAGCTTCTCTCTCGCTTGCTCTCACTCACAGCTTCTCTCTCTCACAGCTTCTCTTTCTCTCTCTCTATCTCACTCACAGCTTCTCTTTCTCTCTCTCTTTCTCACTCACAGCTTCTCTTTCTCTTTCTCTCTCTCACTCACAGCTTCTCTTTCTCTCTCTCACACACGCACAGCATCTCTTTCTCACTCAGCTTCTCTTTCTCTCTCTCTCTCTCACTCACAGCTTCTCTTTCTCTCTCTCTCACTCACAGCTTCTCTTTCTCTCTCTCTCTCACTCACATCTTCTCTTTCGCTCTCTATCACTGTCACAGCTTCTCTCTCTCTCACTCACTCAATCTCACCCACAGCTTCTCTTTATCTCTCTCACACACTCACAGCTTCTCTCTCTCTCTCTCTCACTCACTGCTTATCTCTCTCTCTCTCACTCAGAATTATCTCTCTCACTCACTCACAGCTTCTCTCTCTCTCACTCACAACTTCTCTTTCTGTCTCTCTCACTCACAGCTTCTCTTTCTCACTCTCTCTCTCACTCACAGCTTCTCTCTCTCACTCACTGCTTCTCTTTCTCTCTCTCTCTCACTCACAGCTTCTCTCTCGCTCTCTCACTCACTCACAGCTTCTCTGTCTCTCTCTCACAGCTTCTCTTTCTCTCTCTCTATCTCACTCACAGCTTCTATTTCTTTGTCTCAGTCTAACTCACAGCTTCTCTTTATCTCTCTCTCACTCACAGCTTCTCTTTCTCTCTCTCTCTCACTCACACAGCTTCTCTCTCTCTTACTCACAGCTACTCTTTCTCTCTTTCTCACACTCTCAGCTTTTCTTTCGTTCCCTCTCTCACTCACAGCTTCTCTTTCTCTCTCTCTTTCTCACTCAGCTTCTCTTTCTCCCTCTCTCACTCACAGCTTCTCTCTCTCTCTCACTCAGCTTCTCTTTCTCTCTCTCACTCACAGCTTCTCATTCTCTCTCTCACTCACATCTTCTCTCTCTCTCACTCACAGCTTCTCTCTCACTCACAGCTTCTCTTTCTCTCTCTCTCTCACAGCTTCTCTTTCTCTCTCTCTCTCTCACTCACAGCTTCTCTCTCTCTCTCACTCACAGCTTCTCTTTCTCTCTCTCTCTCTCACTCAAAGCTTATCTTTCTCTGTCTCTCTCTAACTCACAGCTTCTCTTTATCTCTCTCTCACAGCCTCTCTTTATCTCTCTCTCCCACTCACAGCTTCTCTTTCTCTCTCTCTCACTCAGAATTATCTCTCTCTCTCACTCACAGCTTCTCTTTCTGTCTCTCTCACTCACAGCTTCTCTTTCTGTCTATCTCACTCACAGCTTCTCTTTCTGTCTATCTCACTCACAGCTTCTCTTTCTCCCTCTCTCTCTCACTCACAGCTTCTCTCTCTCACTCACAGCTTCTCTTTCTCTCTCTCTCTCACTCACAGCTTCTCTTTCTCTTTCTCTCTCTCACTCACATCTTCTCTCTCTCTCTCTCTCTCAGCTTCTCTCTCTCTCACACAGCTTCTCTTTCTCTCTCTCTCACACAGCTTCTCTTTCTCTCCCTCTCTCACTCACAGCTTCTCTCTCTCTCTCTCACTCACAGCTTCTCTTTCTCTCTCTCTCTCTCACTCACAGCTTCTCTTTCTCTGTCTCTCTCTAACTCACAGCTTCTCTTTTTCTCTCTCTCACTCACAGCTTCTCTCTCGCTCGCTCGCTCTCACTCACTCACAGCTTCTCTGTCTCTCTCTCACAACTTCTCTTTCTCTCTCTCTATCTCACTCACAGCTTCTCTTTCTCTGTCTCAGTAACTCACAGCTTCTCTATCTCTCTCTCACTCACAGCTTCTCTTTCTCTCTCTCTCTCTCTCAATCACAGCTTCTCTTTCACTCTCTCTCACTCACAGCTTCTCTCTCGCACTCTCTCACTCACAGCTTATCTCTCTCTCTCTCACTCAGAATTATCTCTCTCTCACTCACTCACAGCTTCTCTCTCTCTCTCACTCACAGCTTCTCTTTCTGTCTCTCTCACTCACAGCTTCTCTTTCTGTCTCTCTCACTCACAGCTTCTCTTTCTCCCTCTCTCTCTCTCACAGCTTCTCTTTCTCTCTCTCTATCTCACTCACAGCTCCTATTTCATTGTCTCAGTCTAACTCACAGCTTCTCTTTATCTCTCTCTCACTCACAGCTTCTCTTTCTCTCTCTCTCTCACTCACTGCTTCTCTTTCTCTCTCTCTCTTTCACTCACAGCTTCTCTTTCTCTTTCTCTCTCTCACTCACATCTTCTCTCACTCTCAGCTTCTCTCTCTCACACACTCACAGCTTCTCTTTCTCTCTCTCTCTCACAGCTTCTCTTTCTCTCTCTCTCTCTCACTCACAGATTCTCTTTCTCTGTCTCTCTCTAACTCACAGCTTCTCTTTTTCTCTCTCTCACTCAAAGCTTCTCTCTTTCTTTCTCTCTCTCTCTCACTCACTCACAGCTTCTGTTTCACTCTCTCTCTCACTCACAGCTTCTCTCTTTCTCTCACTCACAGCTTCTCTTTCTTTCCCTCTCTCTCTCTCACTCACAGCTTCTCTTTCTCTCTCTCTCTCTCACTCACAGCTTCTCTTTCTCTCTCTCTCTCACTCTCACTCACAGCTTCTCTTTGTCTCTCACTAACTCACAGCTTCTCTTTATCTCTCTCTCACTCACAGCTTCTCTTTCTCTATCTCTCTCACTCACAGCTTCTCTTTCTCTCTCTCTCACTCACAGCTTCTCTCTCGCTTGCTCTCACTCACAGCTTCTCTCTCTCACAGCTTCTCTTTCTCTCTCTCTATCTCACTCACAGCTTCTCTTTCTCTCTCTCTTTCTCACTCACAGCTTCTCTTTCTCTTTCTCTCTCTCACTCACAGCTTCTCTTTCTCTCTCTCACACACGCACAGCATCTCTTTCTCACTCAGCTTCTCTTTCTCTCTCTCTCTCTCACTCACAGCTTCTCTTTCTCTCTCTCTCACTCACAGCTTCTCTTTCTCTCTCTCTCTCACTCACATCTTCTCTTTCGCTCTCTATCACTGTCACAGCTTCTCTCTCTCTCACTCACTCAATCTCACCCACAGCTTCTCTTTATCTCTCACACACTCACAGCTTCTCTCTCTCTCTCTCTCACTCACTGCTTATCTCTCTCTCTCTCACTCAGAATTATCTCTCTCACTCACTCACAGCTTCTCTCTCTCTCACTCACAACTTCTCTTTCTGTATCTCTCACTCACAGCTTCTCTTTCTCCCTCTCTCTCTCACTCACAGCTTCTCTCTCTCACTCACTGCTTCTCTTTCTCTCTCTCTCTCACTCACAGCTTCTCTCTCGCTCTCTCACTCACTCACAGCTTCTCTGTCTCTCTCTCACAGCTTCTCTTTCTCTCTCTCTATCTCACTCACAGCTTCTATTTCTTTGTCTCAGTCTAACTCACAGCTTCTCTTTATCTCTCTCTCACTCACAGCTTCTCTTTCTCTCTCTCTCTCTCTCACTCACAGCTTCTCTTTCACTCTCTCTCACTCACAGCTTCTCTCTCGCTCGCTCTCACTCACTCACAGCTTCTCTTTCTCTCTCTCTCACTCACAGCTTCTCTATTTCTCTCTCTCTCTCACTCACAGCTTCTCTTTCTCTCTCTCTCACTCACAGCTTCTCTATTTCTCTCTCACACTCACTCACAGCTTCTCTTTCTCTCTCTCACTCACAGCTTCTCTTTCTCTGTCTCTCTCTAACTCACAGCTTATCTTTATCTCTCTCACACACACACAGCTTCTCTTTCTCTCTCCCTCACTCACACCGTATCTTTCTCTCTCTCACTCTCTCACTCACATCTTCTCTTTCTCTCTCTCTCACTCACAGATTCTCTCTCTCTCACACAGCTTCTCTTTCTTTCTCTCTCACTCACAGCTTCTATATCTCTGTCTCTCTCTCTCTCACTCACAGCTTCTCTTTATCTCTCTCTCACTCACAGCTTCTCTCTCTCTCTCTCTCACTCAGCTTCTCTTTCTCTGTCTCTCTCTAACTTACAGCTAGTCTTTATCTCTCTCACACACACACAGCTTCTCTTTCTCTCTCTCTCTCTCACTCACAGCTTCTCTTTCTCTCTCTCTCACTCACAGCTTCTCTTTCGCTCGCTCTCTATCACTGTCACAGCTTCTCTCTCTCTCTCACTCACTCTCACTCACAGCTTTTCTTTCTCTCTCACACACACTCACAGGTTCTCTCTCTCACACACACACACTCACAATTCTCTCTCTCTCACTCACAGCTTCTCTCTCTCACAGCTTCTCTTTCTGTCTCTCTCACTCACAGCTTCTCTTTCTCCCTCTCTCACTCACTCACAGCTTCTCTCTCCCACTCACAGCTTCTCTTTCTTTCTCTCTCTCTCACTCACAGCTTCTCTCTCTCTCTCTCAGCTTCTCTCTCTCTCTCACTCACAGCTTCTCTCTCTCTCACTCAGCTTCTCTTTCTCTGTCTCTCTCTAACTCACAGCTTGTTTTTATCTCTCTCTCTCACTCACAGCTTCTCTTTTTCTCTCTCTCACTCACAGCTTCTCTCTCGCTCTCTCTCACTCACTCACAGCTTCTCTGTCTCTCTCTCACAACTTCTCTTTCTCTCTCTCTATCTCACTCACAGCTTCTCTTTCTCTGTCTCAGTCTAACTCACAGCTTCTCTCTCTCTCTCTCACTCACAGCTTCTCTTTCTCACTCTCTCTCACTCACAGCTTCTCTTTCACTCTCTCTCACTCACAGCTTCTCTCTCGCTCTCTCTCACTCACAGCTTCTCTCCCTCTCGCTCTCACAGCTTCTCTTCCTCTCTCACTATCTCACTCACAGCTTCTCTTTCTTTCCCTCTCTCTCTCACTCACAGCTTCTCTTTCTCTCTCTCTCTCACTCACAGCTTCTCTTTCTCTCTCTCACACCCACAGCTTCTCTTTTTCTCTCTCTCTCTCACACGCAGCTTCTCTTTCTCTCTTTCTCTCTCACTCACAGCTTCTCTTTCTCTCTCTCTCTTACTCACAGCTTCTCTTTCTCTGTCTCTCTCTAACTCACAGCTTGTCTTTATCTCTCTCACACACACACATCTTCTCTTTCTCTCTCCCTCACTCACACCATCTCTTTCTCTCTTTCTCTCACTCTCTCACTCACATCTTCTCTTTCTCTCTCTCTCTCTCTCACTCACAGCTTCTCTCTCTCTCACACAGCTTCTCTTTCTTTCTCTCTCACTCACAGCTTATTTTCTCTGTCTCTCTCTCTCTCTCTCACTCACAGCTTCTCTTTATCTCTCTCTTACTCACAGCTTCTCTCTCTCTCTCTCTCACTCACAGCTTCACCTTCTCTCTCTCACTCACAGCTTCTCTCTTTCTCTCTCTCACTCACAGCTTTTCTCTCTCTCTCACTCAAAGCGTCTCTTTCTCTATCTCTCTCTCTCACTCACAGCTTCTCTTTCTCTCTCTCTCACTCACAGCTTCTCTTTCTCCCTCTCTCTCACTCACAGCTTCTCTTTCTCCCTCTCTCTCTCACTCACAACTTCTCTCTCTCTCACTCACAGCTTCTCTTTCTCTCTCTCTCACTCACAGTTTCTCTCTTTCTCTCTCTAACTCACAGCTTCTATTTATCTCTCTCTCTCACTCACAGCTTCTCTTTCTCTCTCTCTCACTCACAGCTTCTCCATCTCTCTCTCTCACTCACATCTTCTCCTTCTCTTTCTCTCACTCACAGCTTCTCTCTCTCTCTCTATCACTCACTCACAGCTTCTCTCTCTCTCTCACTCACAGCTTCTCTTTCTTTCTCTCTCTCTCACTCACAGCTTCTCTTTCTTTCTCTCTCTCACTCACAGCTTCTCTTTCTCTCTCTCTCTCACTCACAGGTTCTCTTTCTCTCTCTCTCTCACTCACAGCTTCTCTCTCTCTCTCACTCAGCTTCTCTTTCTCTGTCTCTCTCTAACTCACAGCTTGTCTTTATCTCTCTCTCACACTCACAGCTTCTCTTTCTCTCTCTCTCTCTCACTCACAGCTTCTCCTTCTCTCTCTCTCTCACTCACTCACAGCTTCTCTCTCTCTTACTCACAGCTACTCTTTCTCTCTTTCTCACACTCAGCTTTTCTTTTGTTCCCTCTCTCACTCACAGCTTCTCTTTCTCTCTCTCTCACTCACAGCTTCTCTTTCTCTCTCTCTTTCTCACTCAGCTTCTCTTTCTCCCTCTCTCACTCACATCTTCTCTCTCTCTCACTCACAGCTTTTCTCTCTCTCTCACTCACAGCTTCTCTTTCTTTCTCTCTCTCTCACAGCTTCTCTTTCTCTCTCTCTCACTCACAGCTTCTCTCTCTCTCTCACTCACAGCTTCTCTTTCTTTCTCTCTCTCTCACTCACAGCTTCTCTTTCTTTCTCTCTCTCACTCACAGCTTCTCTTTCTCTCTCTCTCTCACTCACAGGTTCTCTTTCTCTCTCTCTCTCACTCACAGCTTCTCTCTCTCACTCACTCACAGCTTCTCTCTCTCTTACTCACAGCTACTCTTTCTCTCTTTCTCACACTCAGCTTTTCTTTTGTTCCCTCTATCACTCACAGCTTCTCTTTCTCTCTCTCTCACTCACAGCTTCTCTTTCTCTCTCTCTTTCTCACTCAGCTTCTCTTTCTCCCTCTCTCACTCACATCTTCTCTCTCTCTCACTCACAGCTTCTCTCTCTCTCTCACTCACAGCTTCTCTTTCTTTCTCTCTCTCTCACAGCTTGTCTTTCTCTCTCTCTCACTCACAGCTTCTCTCTCTCTCTCTCACTCACAGCTTTTCTTTCTCTCTCTCACTCTCTCACTCACAGCTTCTCTTTCTCTGTCTCTCTCTAACTCACAGCTTCTCTTTATCTCTCTCTCATTCACACCTTCTCTTTCTCTCTCTCTCCCACTCACAGCTTCTCTTTCTCTCTCTATCACTCACAGCTTCGCTATCCCTCTCTCTCACTCACTCACAGCTTCTCTCTCTCTCTCACAGCTTCTCTTTCTCTCTCTCTATCTCACTCCCAGCTTCTCTTTCTCTCTCTCTCTCACTCACAGCTTCTCTTTCTCACTCAGCTTCTCTTTCTCTCTCTCTCACTCACAGCTTCTCTGTCTCTCTCTCACTCACAGCTTCTCTCTCTCTCTCACTCACTCACAGCTTCTCTTTCGCTCGCTCTCTATCACTGTCACAGCTTCTCTCTCTCTCTCACTCACTCTCACTCACAGCTTTTCTTTCTCTCTCACACACACTCACAGGTTCTCTCTCACACACACACACACTCACAATTCTCTCTCTCTCTCACTCACAGCTTCTCTCTCTCTCACAGCTTCTCTTTCTGTCTCTCTCACTCACAGCTTCTCTTTCTCCCTCTCTCACTCACTCACAGCTTCTCTCTCCCACTCACAGCTTCTCTTTCTTTCTCTCTCTCTCACTCACAGCTTCTCTCTCTCTCTCTCAGCTTCTCTCTCTCTCTCACTCACAGCTTCTCTCTCTCTCACTCAGCTTCTCTTTCTCTGTCTCTCTCTAACTCACAGCTTGTTTTTATCTCTCTCTCTCACTCACAGCTTCTCTTTTTCTCTCTCTCACTCACAGCTTCTCTCTCGCTCTCTCTCACTCACTCACAGCTTCTCTGTCTCTCTCTCACAACTTCTCTTTCTCTCTCTCTATCTCACTCACAGCTTCTCTTTCTGTCTCAGTCTAACTCACAGCTTCTCTCTCTCTCTCTCACTCACAGCTTCTCTTTCTCACTCTCTCTCTCTCACTCACAGCTTCTCTTTCACTCTCTCTCACTCACAGCTTCTCTCTCGCTCTCTCTCACTCACAGCTTCTCTCCCTCTCGCTCTCACAGCTTCTCTTCCTCTCTCACTATCTCACTCACAGCTTCTCTTTCTCTCTCTCTCACTCACAGCTTCTCTTTATCTCTCTCTCATTCACACCTTCTCTTTCTCTCTCTCTCCCACTCACAGCTTCTCTTTCTCTCTCTATCACTCACAGCTTCGCTATCGCTCTCTCTCACTCACTCACAGCTTCTCTCTCTCTCTCACAGCTTCTCTTTCTCTCTCTCTATCTCACTCCCAGCTTCTCTTTCTCTCTCTCTCTCACTCACAGCTTCTCTTTCTCACTCAGCTTCTCTTTCTCTCTCTCTCACTCACAGCTTCTCTGTCTCTCTCTCACTCACAGCTTCTCTTTCTCTCTCTCTCACTCACAGCTTCTCTTTCGCTCGCTCTCTATCACTGTCACAGCTTCTCTCTCTCTCTCACTCACTCTCACTCACAGCTTTTCTTTCTCTCTCACACACACTCACAGGTTCTCTCTCTCACACACACACACTCACAATTCTCTCTCTCTCTCACTCACAGCTTCTCTCTCTCTCACAGCTTCTCTTTCTGTCTCTCTCACTCACAGCTTCTCTTTCTCCCTCTCTCACTCACTCACAGCTTCTCTCTCCCACTCACAGCTTCTCTTTCTTTCTCTCTCTCTCACTCACAGCTTCTCTCTCTCTCTCAGCTTCTCTCTCTCTCTCACTCACAGCTTCTCTCTCTCTCACTCAGCTTCTCTTTCTCTGTCTCTCTCTAACTCACAGCTTGTTTTTATCTCTCTCTCTCACTCACAGCTTCTCTTTTTCTCTCTCTCACTCACAGCTTCTCTCTCGCTCTCTCTCACTCACTCACAGCTTCTCTGTCTCTCTCTCACAACTTACCTTTCTCTCTCTCTATCTCACTCACAGCTTCTCTTTCTCTGTCTCAGTCTAACTCACAGCTTCTCTCTCTCTCTCTCACTCACAGCTTCTCTTTCTCACTCTCTCTCACTCACAGCTTCTCTTTCACTCTCTCTCACTCACAGCTTCTCTCTCGCTCTCTCTCACTCACAGCTTCTCTCCCTCTCGCTCTCACAGCTTCTCTTCCTCTCTCACTATCTCACTCACAGCTTCTCTTTCTTTCCCTCTCTCTCTCACTCACAGCTTCTCTTTCTCTCTCTCTCTCACTCACAGCTTCTCTTTCTCTCTCTCACACCCACAGCTTCTCTTTTTCTCTCTCTCTCTCACGCGCAGCTTCTCTTTCTCTCTCTCTCTCTCACTCACAGCTTCTCTTTCTCTCTCTCTCTCACTCACAGCTTCTCTTTCTCTGTCTCTCTCTAACTCACAGCTTGTCTTTATCTCTCTCTCACACACACATCTTCTCTTTCTCTCTCCCTCACTCACACCATCTCTTTCTCTCTTTCTCTCACTCTCTCACTCACATCTTCTCTTTCTCTCTCTCTCTCTCTCACTCACAGCTTCTCTCTCTCTCTCACAGCTTCTCTTTCTTTCTCTTCACTCACAGCTTATTTTCTCTGTCTCTCTCTCTCTCTCTCACTCACAGCTTCTCTTTATCTCTCTCTTACTCACAGCTTCTCTCTCTCTCTCTCTCACTCACAGCTTCACCTTCTCTCTCTCACTCACAGCTTCTCTCTTTCTCTCTCTCACTCACAGCTTTTCTCTCTCTCTCACTCAAAGCGTCTCTTTCTCTATCTCTCTCTCTCACTCACAGCTTCTCTTTCTCTCTCTCTCACTCACAGCTTCTCTTTCTCCCTCTCTCTCACTCACAGCTTCTCTTTCTCCCTCTCTCTCTCACTCACAACTTCTCTCTCTCTCACTCACAGCTTCTCTTTCTCTCTCTCTCACTCACAGTTTCTCTATCTCTTTCTCTCTCTAACTCACAGCTTCTATTTATCTCTCTCTCTCACTCACAGCTTCTCTTTCTCTCTCTCTCACTCACAGCTTCTCCATCTCTCTCTCTCACTCACATCTTCTCCTTCTCTTTCTCTCACTCACAGCTTCTCTCTCTCTCTCTATCACTCACTCACAGCTTCTCTCTCTCTCTCACTCACAGCTTCTCTTTCTCTCTCTCTATCTCACTCACAGCTTCTCTTTCTCTGTCTCAGTCTAACTCACAGCTTCTCTCTCTCTCTCTCACTCACAGCTTCTCTTTCTCACTCTCTCTCACTCACAGCTTCTCTTTCACTCTCTCTCACTCACAGCTTCTCTCTCGCTCTCTCTCACTCACAGCTTCTCTCCCTCTCGCTCTCACAGCTTCTCTTCCTCTCTCACTATCTCACTCACAGCTTCTCTTTCTTTCCCTCTCTCTCTCACTCACAGCTTCTCTTTCTCTCTCTCTCTCACTCACAGCTTCTCTTTCTCTCTCTCACACCCACAGCTTCTCTTTTTCTCTCTCTCTCTCACGCGCAGCTTCTCTTTCTCTCTCTCTCTCTCACTCACAGCTTCTCTTTCTCTCTCTCTCTCACTCACAGCTTCTCTTTCTCTGTCTCTCTCTAACTCACAGCTTGTCTTTATCTCTCTCTCACACACACATCTTCTCTTTCTCTCTCCCTCACTCACACCATCTTTTTCTCTCTTTCTCTCACTCTCTCACTCACATCTTCTCTTTCTCTCTCTCTCTCTCTCACTCACAGCTTCTCTCTCTCTCTCACAGCTTCTCTTTCTTTCTCTTCACTCACAGCTTATTTTCTCTGTCTCTCTCTCTCTCTCTCACTCACAGCTTCTCTTTATCTCTCTCTTACTCACAGCTTCTCTCTCTCTCTCTCTCACTCACAGCTTCACCTTCTCTCTCTCACTCACAGCTTCTCTCTTTCTCTCTCTCACTCACAGCTTTTCTCTCTCTCTCACTCAAAGCGTCTCTTTCTCTATCTCTCTCTCTCACTCACAGCTTCTCTTTCTCTCTCTCTCACTCACAGCTTCTCTTTCTCCCTCTCTCTCACTCACAGCTTCTCTTTCTCCCTCTCTCTCTCACTCACAACTTCTCTCTCTCTCACTCACAGCTTCTCTTTCTCTCTCTCTCACTCACAGTTTCTCTATCTCTTTCTCTCTCTAACTCACAGCTTCTATTTATCTCTCTCTCTCACTCACAGCTTCTCTTTCTCTCTCTCTCACTCACAGCTTCTCCATCTCTCTCTCTCACTCACATCTTCTCCTTCTCTTTCTCTCACTCACAGCTTCTCTCTCTCTCTCTATCACTCACTCACAGCTTCTCTCTCTCTCTCACTCACAGCTTCTCTTTCTTTCTCTCTCTCTCACTCACAGCTTCTCTTTCTTTCTCTCTCTCACTCACAGCTTCTCTTTCTCTCTCTCTCTCACTCACAGGTTCTCTTTCTCTCTCTCTCTCACTCACAGCTTCTCTCTCTCTCTCACTCAGCTTCTCTTTCTCTGTCTCTCTCTAACTCACAGCTTGTCTTTATCTCTCTCTCACACTCACAGCTTCTCTTTCTCTCTCTCTCTCTCACTCACAGCTTCTCCTTCTCTCTCTCTCTCACTCACTCACAGCTTCTCTCTCTCTTACTCACAGCTACTCTTTCTCTCTTTCTCACACTCAGCTTTTCTTTTGTTCCCTCTCTCACTCACAGCTTCTCTTTCTCTCTCTCTCACTCACAGCTTCTCTTTCTCTCTCTCTTTCTCACTCAGCTTCTCTTTCTCCCTCTCTCACTCACATCTTCTCTCTCTCTCACTCACAGCTTTTCTCTCTCTCACTCACAGCTTCTCTTTCTTTCTCTCTCTCTCACAGCTTCTCTTTCTCTCTCTCTCACTCACAGCTTCTCTCTCTCTCTCACTCACAGCTTTTCTTTCTCTCTCTCTCTCACTCACAGCTTCTCTTTCTCTGTCTCTCTCTAAGTCACAGCTTCTCTTCATCTCTCTCTCACTCACAGCTTCTCTTTCTCTCTCTCTCCCACTCACAGCTTCTCTTTCTCTCTCTATCACTCACAGCTGCGCTATCGCTCTCTCTCACTCACTCACATCTTCTCTCTCTCTCACACAGCTTCTCTTTCTCTCTCTCTATCTCACTCCCAGCTTATCTTTCTCTCTCTCTCTCACTCACAGCTTCTCTTTCTCACTCAGCTTCTCTTTCTCTCTCTCTCACTCACAGCTTCTCTGTCTCTCTCTCACTCACAGCTTCTCTTTCTCTCTCTCTCTCACTCACACCTTCTCTTTCGCTCGCTCTCTATCACTGTCACATCTTCTCTCTCTCTCTCTCACTCACTCTCACTCACAGCTTTTCTTTCTCTCTCACACACACTCACAGGTTCCCTCTCTCACACACACACACTCACAATTCTCTCTCTCTTACTCACAGCTTCTCTCTCTCTCACAGCTTCTCTTTCTGTCTCTCTCACTCACAGCTTCTCTTTCTCCCTCTCTCTCTCACTCACAGCTTCTCTCTCTCACTCACAGCTTCTCTTTCTTTCTCTCTCTCTCACTCACAGCTTCTCTCTCTCTCTCTCTCAGCTTCTCTCTCTCTCACTCACAGCTTCTCTTTCTCTCTCTCCCTCTCTCACAGCTTCTCTTTATCTCTCTCTCACTCACAGCTTCTCTTTCTCTCTCTCTCACTCACAGCTTCTCTTTCTCTCTCTCTCTCACACAGCTTCTCTCTCGCTCGCTCTCACTCACTCACAGCTTGTCTCTCACTTACTCACAGCTTCTCTCTCTCTCTCTCACTCACAGCTTCTCTTTCTCTCTCTCACACAGCTTCTCTTTCTCTCTCTCTCTCTCTCTCGCTCACAGCTTCTCTTTCTCTGTCTCTCTCTAACTCACAGCTTCTCTTCATCTCTCTCTCACTCACAGCTTCTCTTTCTCTCTCTCTCTCACTCACAGCTTCTCTTTCTCTCTCTCTCTCACACTCACAGCTTCTCTCTCGCTCTCTCTCACTCACTCACAGCTTCTCTCTCTCACACACACCTTCTCTTTCTTTCTCTCTCTCACTCACAGCTCTTTCTCTCTCTCACTCACTCACAGTTTCTCTTTCTCTCTCTCTCACTCACTCACAGCTTCTCTCTCTCTCTCTCACTCAGCTTCTGTTTCTCTGTCTCTCTCTAATGCACAGCTTGTCTTTATCTCTCTGTCTCACTCACAGCTTCTCTCTCTCTCTGTCTCACTCACAGCTTCTCTTTCTCTCTCTCTCTCTCACTCACAGCTTCTCTCTCTCTTACTCACAGCTACTCTTTCTCTCTTTCTCACACTCTCAGCTTTTCTTTCGCTCTTTCTCTCACTCACAGCTTCTCTTTCTCTCTCTCTCACTCACAGCTTCTCTTTCTCTCTCTCTTTCTCACTCAGCTTCTCTTTCTCCAACTCTCACTCACAGCTTCTCTCTCTCTCTCTCTCACTCAGCTTCTATTTCTCTCTCTCTCTCACTCACAGCTTCTCTTTCTCTCTCTCACTCACATCTTCTCTCTCTCTCTCACTCACAGCTTCTCTCTCTCTCACTCACAGCTTCTCTTTCTCTCTCTCACTCTCACTCACAGCTTCTCTTTCTCTGTCTCTCTCTAACTCACAGCTTCTCTTTATCTCTCTCTCACTCACAGCTTCTCTTTCTCTCTCTCTCCCACTAACAGCTTCTCTTTCTCTTTCTCTCTCTCTCTCACTCACAGCTTCGCTCTCGCTCACTCACAGCTTCTCTCTCTCACACACACAGCTTCTTTTTCTCTCTCTCTATCTCACTCACAGCTTCTCTTTCTCTCTCTCTCTCACTCACAGCTTCTCTTTCTCACTCAGCTTCTCTCTCTCTCTCTCACTCACACCTTCTCTTTCTCTCTCTCTCACTCAGGTTCTTTTTCTCTCTCTCACTCACTCACAGCTTCTCTTTCGCTCTCTCTCTATCACTGTCACAGCTTCTCTCTCTCTCTCACTCACTCTCACTCACAGCTTCTCTTTCTCTCTCACACAAACTCACAGCTTCTCTCTCTCTCTCACACACTCACAATTCTCTCTCTCTTTCACTCACAGCTTCTCTCTCTCTCTCACTCACAGCTTCTCTTTCTCCCTCTCTCTCTCACTCACAGCTTCTCTCTCACACTCACAGCTTCTCTTTCTTTATCTCTCTCTCACTCACAGCTTCTCTCTCTCTCACACAGCTTCTCTTTCTTTCTCTCTCTCTCTCTCACAGCTTCTCTTTATCTCTCTCTCACTCACAGCTTCTCTTTCTCTCTCTCACTCACAGCTTCTCTTTCTCTCTCTCTCTCACTCACAGCTTCTCTCTCGCTCGCTCTCACTCACTCACAGCTTCTCTCTCTCTCACTCACAGCTTCTCTCTCTCTCTCTCACTCACAGCTTCTCTTTCTCTCTCACACACACAGCTTCTCTTTCTCTCTCTCTCTCTCTCACTCACAGCTTCTCTTTCTCTCTCTCTCTCTCACAGCTTCTCTTTCTTTCTCTCTCTCTCTCTCTCTCTCTCACAGCTTCTCTCTCTCTCTCACTCACAGCTTCTCTTTCTCTCTCTCTCACTCACAGCTTCTCTTTCTTTCTTTCTTTCTCTCTCTCTCTCTCTCTCACAGCTTCTCTCACTCTCTCACTCACAGCTTCTCTTTATCCCTTTCTCTCTCTCTCAAACCTTCTATTTCTCTCTCACACACTCACAGCTTCTCTTTCTTTCTGTCTCTCTCTCTCACACACAGCTTCTCTTTCTCTCTCTCTCTCACTCACAGCTTCTCTTTCTCTCTCTCTCACTCATACCTTCTCTTTCTCTCTCACACACTCACAGCTTCTATTTCTCTGTCTCTCACTCACACCTTCTATTTCTCTCTCACACACACACAGCTTCTCTTTCTCTCTCTCTCTCTCTCACTCACAACTCCTTCTCTCTCTCCCTCACTCACACCTTCTCTTTCTCTCTCTCTCACTCCCAGCTTCTCTTTCTCTCTCTCTCTCTCACTCCCAGCTTCTTTTTCTCTCACACACACACACACACAGCTTCTCTTTCTCTATCTCTCTCTCACTCACAGCTTCTCTCTCTCTCTCTCTCTCTCACTCACAGCTTCTCTTTCTCTCTCTCTCACTCACAGCTTCTCTTTCTCTCTCTCTCTCACTCACAGCTTCTTCTCCCTGTCTCTCACTCACAGCTTCTCTCTCTCTATCACTCACAGCTCACCTTTCTCTCTCTCTCTCACTCACAGCTTCTCTTTCTCTCTCTCTCACTCACAGCTTCTCTTTCTCTCTCACACACACACAGCTCTTTCTTTCTCTCTCTCTTTCACACACAACTGCTCTCCCTCTCACTCACTCACAGCTTCTCTTTCTCTCTGTCTCTCTCTCACACACACAGCTTCTCTTTCTCTCTCTCACTCACAGCTTCTCTCTCTCTCTCACTCACAGCTTCTATTTTTCTCTCTCTCACTCACAGCTTCTCTTTCGCTCTCTCTCTCTATCACTGTGACAGCTTCTCTCTCTCTCTCACTCACTCTCACTCACAGCTTCTCTTTCTCTCTCACACACACTCACAGCTTCTCTCTCACACACACACATTCACAATTCTCTCTCTCTTTCACTCACAGCTTCTCTCTTTCTCACTCACAGCTTCTCTTTCTCCCTCTCTCTCTCACTCACAGCTTCTCTCTCTCACTCACAGCTTCTCTCTCTCTCTCACTCACAGCTTCTCTTTCTCCCTCTCTCTCTCACTCACAGCTTCTCTCTCTCACTCACAGCTTCTCTTTCTTTCTCTCTCTCTCACTCACTGCTTCTCTCTCTCTCTCACAGCTTCTCTCTCTCTCACACACACACACAGCTTCTCTTTCTCTCTCTCTCTCGCAGCTTCTCTTTATCTCTCTCTCACTCACAGCTTCTCTTTCTCTCTCTCTCACTCACAGCTTCTCTTTCTCTCTCTCTCACTCACAGCTTCTCTCTCGCTCGCTTTCACTCACTCACAGCTTCTCTCTCTCACTCACAGCTTCTCTCTCTCTCTCTCACTCACAGCTTCTCTTTCTCTTTCTCTCTCACAGCTTCTCTTTCTCTCTCTCTCTCTCTCACTCACAGCTTCTCTTTCTCTCTCTCTCTAACTCACAGCTTATCTTTATCTCTCTCACACACACACAGCTTCTCTTTCTCTCTCCCTCACTCACACCGTATCTTTCTCTCTCTCACTCTCTCACTCACATCTTCTCTTTCTCTCTCTCTCACTCACAGATTCTCTCTCTCTCACACAGCTTCTCTTTCTTTCTCTCTCACTCACAGCTTCTCTATCTCTGTCTCTCTCTCTCACTCACAGCTTCTCTTTATCTCTCTCTCACTCACAGCTTCTCTCTCTCTCTCACTCAGCTTCTCTTTCTCTGTCTCTCTCTAACTTACAGCTAGTCTTTATCTCTCTCTCACACACACAGCTTCTCTTTCTCTCTCTCTCACTCACAGCTTCTCTTTCTCTCTCTCTCTCACTCATTCACAGCTTCTCTCTCTCTTACTCACAGCTACTCTTTCTCTCTTTCTCACACTCTCAGCTTTTCTTTCATTCCCTCTCTCACTCACAGCTTCTCTTTCTCTCTCTCTTTCTCACTCAGCTTCTCTTTCTCCATCTCTCACTCACAGCTTCTCTCTCTCTCTCTCACTCTGCTTCTCTTTCTCTCTCTCACTCACAGCTTCTCATTCTCTCTCTCACTCACATCTTCTCTCTCTCTCACTCACAGCTTCTTTCTCACTCACAGCTTCTCTTTCTCTCTCTCTCTCGCACTTTCATCTTTTCTTTCGCTCTCTCTCTATCACTGTCACAGCTTCTCTCTCTCTCTCTCACTCAATCTCACCCACAGCTTCTTTTTATCTCTCTCACACACTCACAGCTTCTCTCTCTCTCTCTCTCTCTCACTCACAGCTTCTCTTTCTGTCTCTCTCACTCACAGCTTCTCTTTCTGTCTCTCTCACTCACAGCTTCTCTTTCTCCCTCTCTCTCTCACTCACAGCTTCTCTCTCTCACTCACAGCTTCTCTTTCTCTCTCTCTCTCTCACTCTCAGCTTCTCTCTCGCTCTCTCACTCACTCACAGCTTCTCTCTCTCTCTCACACCTTCTCTTTCTCTCTCTCTATCTCACTCACAGCTTCTATTTCTTTGTCTCAGTCTAACTCACAGCTTCTCTTTATCTCTCTCTCACTCACAGCTTCTCTTTCTCTCTCTCTCTCTCACACAGCTTCTCTTTCACTCTCTCTCACTCACAGCTTCTCTCTCACTCTCTCTCACTCACTCACAGCTTCTCTCCCTCTCTCACTATCTCACTCACAGCTTCTCTTTCTTTCCCTCTCTCTCTCACTCACAGCTTCTCTTTCTCTCTCTCTCTCACTCACAGCTTCTCTTTCTCTCTCTCTCTCACTCACAGCTTCTCTTTCTCTGTCTCTCTCTAACTTACAGCTAGTCTTTATCTCTCTCTCACACACACAGCTTCTCTTTCTCTCTCTCTCTCTCACTCACAGCTTCTCTTTCTCTCTCTCTCTCACTCACTCACAGCTTCTCTCTCTCTTACTCACAGCTACTCTTTCTCTCTTTCTCACACTCTCAGCTTTTCTTTCGTTCCCTCTCTCACTCACAGCTTCTCTTTCTCTCTCTCTTTCTCACTCAGCTTCTCTTTCTCCATCTCTCACTCACAGCTTCTCTCTCTCTCACTCACAGCTTCTCTCTCACTCACAGCTTCTCTTTCTCTCTCTCTCTCGCACTTTCATCTTTTCTTTCGCTCTCTCTCTCTCACTCACAGCTTCTCTTTCTCTCTCTCTCACTCACAGCTTCTCTTTCTCTCTCTCTTTCTCACTCAGCTTCTCTTTCTCTCTCTCTCACTTCAAAGCTTCTCTTTCTCTGTCACTCACAGCTTCTCTTTCTCTCTCTCTGTCACTCACAGCTTCTCTTTCTCTTTCTCTCTCTCACTCACATCTTCTCTCTCTCTCACTCACAGCTTCTCTCTCTCTCTCACTCACAGCTTCTCTTTCTTTCTCTCTCTCTCTCACCTTCTCTTTCTCTTTCTCTTTCTCTCTCTATCTCACAGCATCTCTCTCTCACTCACAGCTTCTCTTTCACTCTCTCTCTCTCACTCACAACTTCTCTTTCTCTGTCTCTAACTCACAGCTTCTCTTTATCTCTATCTCACTCACAGCTTCTCTTTCTCTCTCTCTCGCACAGCTTCTCTTTCTCTCTCTCACTCACAACTTCTCTCTCGCTCTCTCTCACTCACTCACAGCTTCTCTCTCTCTCTCTCATAGCTTCTCTTTCTCTCTCTCTATCTCACTTACAGCTTCTCTTTCTCTCTCACTCACAGCTTCTCTTTCTTTCTCTCTCTCTCTCTCACTCACAGCTTCTCTTTCTCTCTCTCACACACACAGCTTCTCTTTCTCACTCAGCTTCTCTTTCTCTCTCTCACTCACAGCTTCTCTTTCTCTCTCTCACACTTACAGCTTCTCTTTCGCTCTCTCTCTATCACTGTCACAGCTTCTCTCTCTCTCTCTCTCTCACTCTCACTCACAGCTTCTCTTTCTCTCTCTCACACACTCACAGCTTCTCTCTCTCTCTCATTCACAATTATCTCTCTCTCACTCACAGCTTCTCTCTCTCTCACAGCTTCTCTCTCTCTCACTCACAGCTTCTCTCTCTCTCTCTCACAGCTTCTCTTACTCTCTCTCTCACTCACAGCTTCTCTTTATCTCTCTCTCTCACTCACTGCTTCTCTTTCACTCTCTCTCTCTCACTCACAGCTTCTCTTTCTCTTTCTCTCTCTCACTCACATCTTCTCTCACTCTCAGCTTCTCTCTCTCACACACTCACAGCTTCTCTTTCTCTCTCTCTCACACAGCTTCTCTTTCTCTCTCTCCCTCTCTCACTCACAGATTCTCTTTCTCTGTCTCTCTCTAACTCACAGCTTCTCTTTTTCTCTCTCTCACTCAAAGCTTCTCTCTTTCTTTCTCTCTCTCTCTCTCTCACTCACAGCTTCTGTTTCTCTCTCTCTCTCACTCACAGCTTCTCTCTCTCTCTCATTCACAGCTTCTCTTTCTTTCCCTCTCTCTCTCACTCACAGCTTCTCTTTCTCTCTCTCACTCTCACTCACAGCTTCTCTTTCTCTGTCTCTCACTAACTCACAGCTTCTCTTTATCTCTCTCTCACTCACAGCTTCTCTTTCTCTATCTCTCTCACTCACAGCTTCTCTTTCTCTCTCACTCACTCACAACTTCTCTCTCGCTTGCTCTCACTCACTCACAGCTTCTCTCTCTCACAGCTTCTCTTTCTCTCTCTCTATCTCACTCACAGCTTCTCTTTCTCTCTCTCTTTCTCACTCACAGCTTCTCTTTCTCTTTCTCACTCTCACTCACAGCTTCTCTTTCTCTCTCTCACACACGCACAGCATCTCTTTCTCACTCAGCTTCTCTTTCTCTCTCTCTCTCTCACACACAGCTTCTCTTTCTCTCTCTCTCACTCACAGCTTCTCTTTCTCTCTCTCTCTCACTCACATCTTCTCTTTCGCTCTCTATCACTGTCACAGCTTCTCTCTCTCTCACTCACTCAATCTCACCCACAGCTTCTCTTTATCTCTCTCACACACTCACAGCTTCTCTCTCTCTCTCTCTCACTCACTGCTTATCTCTCTCTCTCTCACTCAGAATTCTCTCTCTCTCACTCACTCACAGCTTCTCTGTCTCTCTCACTCACAGCTTCTCTTTCTGTCTCTCTCACTCACAGCTTCTCTTTCACTCTCTCTCACTCACAGCTTCTCTCTCGCTCTCTCCCACTCACTCACAGCTTCTCTTTCTCTCTCTCACTCACAGCTTCTCTATTTCTCTCTCTCTCACTCACAGCTTCTCTTTCTCTCTCTCTCACTCACAGCTTCTCTATTTCTCTCTCACACTCACTCACAGCTTCTCTTTCTCTCTCTCACTCACAGCTTCTCTTTCTCTGTCTCTCTCTAACTCACAGCTTATCTTTATCTCTCTCACACACACACAGCTTCTCTTTCTCTCTCCCTCACTCACACCGTATCTTTCTCTCTCTCACTCTCTCACTCACAGATTCTCTCTCTCTCACACAGCTTCTCTTTCTTTCTCTCTCACTCACAGCTTCTCTTTATCTCTCTCTCACTCACAGCTTCTCTCTCTCTCTCTCACTCAGCTTCTCTTTCTCTGTCTCTCTCTAACTTACAGCTAGTCTTTATCTCTCTCACACACACACAGCTTCTCTTTCTCTCTCTCTCTCACTCACAGCTTCTCTTTCTCTCTCTCTCTCACTCACACAGCTTCTCTCTCTCTTACTCACAGCTACTCTTTCTCTCTTTCTCACACTCTCAGCTTTTCTTTCGTTCCCTCTCTCACTCACAGCTTCTCTTTCTCTCTCTCTTTCTCACTCAGCTTCTCTTTCTCCCTCTCTCACTCACAGCTTCTCTCTCTCTCTCTCACTCAGCTTCTCTTTCTCTCTCTCACTCACAGCTTCTCATTCTCTCTCTCACTCACATCTTCTCTCTCTCTCACTCACAGCTTCTCTCTCACTCACAGCTTCTCTTTCTCTCTCTCTCTCACAGCTTCTCTTTCTCTCTCTCTCTCTCACTCACAGCTTCTCTCTCTCTCACACTCACAGCTTCTCTTTCTCTCTCTCTCTCTCTCACTCAAAGCTTCTCTTTCTCTGTCTCTCTCTAACTCACAGCTTCTCTTTATCTCTCTCTCACAGCCTCTCTTTATCTCTCTCTCCCACTCACAGCTTCTCTTTCTCTCTCTCTCACTCAGAATTATCTCTCTCTCTCACTCACAGCTTCTCTTTCTGTCTCTCTCACTCACAGCTTCTCTTTCTGTCTATCTCACTCACAGCTTCTCTTTCTGTCTATCTCACTCACAGCTTCTCTTTCTCCCTCTCTCTCTCACTCACAGCTTCTCTCTCTCACTCACAGCTTCTCTTTCTCTCTCTCTCTCACTCACAGCTTCTCTTTCTCTTTCTCTCTCTCACTCACATCTTCTCTCTCTCTCTCTCTCTCAGCATCTCTCTCTCTCACACAGCTTCTCTTTCTCTCTCTCTCACACAGCTTCTCTTTCTCTCCCTCTCTCACTCACAGCTTCTCTCTCTCTCTCTCACTCACAGCTTCTCTTTCTCTCTCTCTCTCTCACTCACAGCTTCTCTTTCTCTGTCTCTCTCTAACTCACAGCTTCTCTTTTTCTCTCTCTCACTCACAGCTTCTCTCTCGCTCGCTCGCTCTCACTCACTCACAGCTTCTCTGTCTCTCTCTCACAACTTCTCTTTCTCTCTCTCTATCTCACTCACAGCTTCTCTTTCTCTGTCTCAGTAACTCACAGCTTCTCTATCTCTCTCTCACTCACAGCTTCTCTTTCTCTCTCTCTCTCTCTCAATCACAGCTTCTCTTTCACTCTCTCTCACTCACAGCTTCTCTCTCGCACTCTCTCACTCACAGCTTATCTCTCTCTCTCACTCAGAATTATCTCTCTCTCACTCACTCACAGCTTCTCTCTCTCTCTCACTCACAGCTTCTCTTTCTGTCTCTCTCACTCACAGCTTCTCTTTCTGTCTCTCTCACTCACAGCTTCTCTTTCTCCCTCTCTCTCTCTCTCACAGCTTCTCTTTCTCTCTCTCTATCTCACTCACAGCTCCTATTTCATTGTCTCAGTCTAACTCACAGCTTCTCTTTATCTCTCTCTCACTCACAGCTTCTCTTTCTCTCTCTCTCTCACTCACTGCTTCTCTTTCTCTCTCTCTCTTTCACTCACAGCTTCTCTTTCTCTTTCTCTCTCTCACTCACATCTTCTCTCACTCTCAGCTTCTCTCTCTCACACACTCAAAGCTTCTCTTTCTCTCTCTCTCTCACAGCTTCTCTTTCTCTCTCTCTCTCTCACAGATTCTCTTTCTCTGTCTCTCTCTAACTCACAGCTTCTCTTTTTCTCTCTCTCACTCAAAGCTTCTCTCTTTCTTTCTCTCTCTCTCTCACTCACTCACAGCTTCTGTTTCACTCTCTCTCTCACTCACAGCTTCTCTCTTTCTCTCACTCACAGCTTCTCTTTCTTTCCCTCTCTCTCTCTCACTCACAGCTTCTCTTTCTCTCTCTCTCTCACTCACAGCTTCTCTTTCTCTCTCTCTCTCACTCTCACTCACAGCTTCTCTTTGTCTCTCACTAACTCACAGCTTCTCTTTATCTCTCTCTCACTCACAGCTTCTCTTTCTCTATCTCTCTCACTCACAGCTTCTCTTTCTCTCTCTCTCACTCACAGCTTCTCTCTCGCTTGCTCTCACTCACAGCTTCTCTCTCTCACAGCTTCTCTTTCTCTCTCTCTATCTCACTCACAGCTTCTCTTTCTCTCTCTCTTTCTCACTCACAGCTTCTCTTTCTCTTTCTCTCTCTCACTCACAGCTTCTCTTTCTCTCTCACACACACGCACAGCATCTCTTTCTCACTCAGCTTCTCTTTCTCTCTCTCTCTCTCACTCACAGCTTCTCTTTCTCTCTCTCTCACTCACAGCTTCTCTTTCTCTCTCTCTCTCACTCACATCTTCTCTTTCGCTCTCTATCACTGTCACAGCTTCTCTCTCTCTCACTCACTCAATCTCACCCACAGCTTCTCTTTATCTCTCTCACACACTCACAGCTTCTCTCTCTCTCTCTCTCACTCACTGCTTATCTCTCTCTCTCACTCAGAATTATCTCTCTCACTCACTCACAGCTTCTCTCTCTCTCACTCACAGCTTCTCTTTCTGTCTCTCTCACTCACAGCTTCTCTTTCTCCCTCTCTCTCTCACTCACAGCTTCTCTCTCTCACTCACTGCTTCTCTTTCTCTCTCTCTCTCACTCACAGCTTCTCTCTCGCTCTCTCACTCACTCACAGCTTCTCTGTCTCTCTCTCACAGCTTCTCTTTCTCTCTCTCTATCTCACTCACAGCTTCTATTTCTTTGTCTCAGTCTAACTCACAGCTTCTCTTTATCTCTCTCTCACTCACAGCTTCTCTTTCTCTCTCTCTCTCTCTCACTCACAGCTTCTCTTTCACTCTCTCTCACTCACAGCTTCTCTCTCGCTCGCTCTCACTCACTCACAGCTTCTCTTTCTCTCTCTCTCACTCACAGCTTCTCTATTTCTCTCTCTCTCTCACTCACAGCTTCTCTTTCTCTCTCTCTCACTCACAGCTTCTCTATTTCTCTCTCACACTCACTCACAGCTTCTCTTTCTCTCACTCACAGCTTCTCTTTCTCTGTCTCTCTCTAACTCACAGCTTATCTTTATCTCTCTCACACACACACAGCTTCTCTTTCTCTCTCCCTCACTCACACCGTATCTTTCTCTCTCTCACTCTCTCACTCACATCTTCTCTTTCTCTCTCTCTCACTCACAGATTCTCTCTCTCTCACACAGCTTCTCTTTCTTTCTCTCTCACTCACAGCTTCTCTATCTCTGTCTCTCTCTCTCTCACTCACAGCTTTTCTTTATCTCTCTCTCACTCACAGCTTCTCTCTCTCTCTCTCTCACTCAGCTTCTCTTTCTCTGTCTCTCTCTAACTTACAGCTAGTCTTTATCTCTCTCACACACACACAGCTTCTCTTTCTCTCTCTCTCTCTCACTCACAGCTTCTCTTTCTCTCTCTCTCTCACTCACTCACAGCTTCTCTCTCTCTTACTCACAGCTACTCTTTCTCTCTTTCTCACACTCTCAGCTTTTCTTTCATTCCCTCTCTCACTCACAGATTCTCTTTCTCTCTCTCTTTCTCACTCAGCTTCTCTTTCTCCCTCTCTCACTCACAGCTTCTCTCTCTCTCTCTCACTCAGCTTCTCTTTCTCTCTCTCACTCACAGCTTCTCATTCTCTCTCTCACTCACATCTTCTCTCTCTCTCACTCACAGCTTCTCTCTCACTCACAGCTTCTCTTTCTCTCTCTCTCTCACACAGCTTCTCTTTCTCTCTCTCTCTCTCACTCACAGCTTCTCTCACTCTCTCTCTCACTCACAGCTTCTCTTTCTCTCTCTCTCTCTCTCTCACTCACAGCTTCTCTTTCTCTGTCTCTCTCTAACTCACAGCTTCTCTTTATCTCTCTCTCACAGCCTCTCTTTATCTCTCTCTCCCACTCACAGCTTCTCTTTCTCTCTCTCTCACTCAGAATTATCTCTCTCTCTCACTCACAGCTTCTCTTTCTGTCTCTCTCACTTACAGCTTCTCTTTCTGTCTATCTCACTCACAGCTTCTCTTTCTGTCTATCTCACTCACAGCTTCTCTTTCTCCCTCTCTCTCTCACTCACAGCTTCTCTCTCTCACTCACAGCTTCTCTTTCTCTCTCTCTCTCTCTCTCACAGCTTCTCTTTATCTTTCTCACTCACATCTTCTCTCTCTCTCTCTCACTCTCAGCTTCTCTCTCTCACACACAGCTTCTCTTTCTCTCTCTCTCACAGCTTCTCTTTCTCTCCCTCTCTCACTCACAGCTTCTCTCTCTCTCTCTCACTCACAGCTTCTCTTTCTCTCTCTCTCTCACTCACAGCTTCTCTTTCTCTGTCTCTCTCTAACTCACAGCTTATCTTTTTCTCTCTCTCACTCACAGCTTCTCTCTCGCTCGCTCTCACTCACTCACAGCTTCTCTGTCTCTCTCTCACAACTTCTCTTTCTCTCTCTCTATCTCACTCACAGCTTCTCTTTCTCTGTCTCAGTAACTCACAGCTTCTCTATCTCTCTCACACACACAGCTTCTCTTTCTCTCTCTCTCTCACTCACAGCTTCTCTTTCACTCTCTCTCACTCACAGCTTATCTCTCTCTCTCTCACTCAGAATTATCTCTCTCTCACTCACTCACAGCTTCTCTCTCTCTCACTCACAGCTTCTCTTTCTGCCTCTCTCACTCACAGCTTTTCTTTCTGTCTCTCTCACTCACAGCTTCTCTTTCTCCCTCTCTCTCTCACTCACAGCTTCTCTCTCTCACTCACAGCTTCTCTTTCTCTCTCTCTCTCTCTCACTCACAGCTTCTCTCTCGCTCTCTCACTCACTCACAGCTTCTATTTCTTTGTCTCAGTCTAACTCACAGCTTCTCTTTATCTCTCTCTCACTCACAGCTTCTCTTTCTCTCTCTCTCTCTCTCACTCACAGCTTCTCTTTCACTCTCTCTCACTCACAGCTTCTCTCTCGCTCTCTCTCACTCACTCACAGCTTCTCTCCCTCTCTCACTATCTCACTCACAGCTTCTCTTTCTTTCCCTCTCTCTCTCACTCACAGCTTCTCTTTCTCTCTCTCTCTCACTCACAGCTTGTCTTTCTCTCTCACTCACAGCTTCTCTATTTCTCTCTCTCTCTCACTCACAGCTTCTCTTTCTCTCTCTCTCACTCACAGCTTCTCTATTTCTCTCTCTCACTCACTCACAGCTTCTCTTTCTCTCTCCCTCACTCACAGCTTCTCTTTCTCTGTCTCTCTCTAATTCACAGCTTATCTTTATCTCTCTCTCTCACACACACAGCTTCTCTTTCTCTCTCCCTCACTCACACCGTATCTTTCTCTCTCTCACTCTCTCACTCACATCTTCTCTTTCTCTCTCTCTCACTCACAGATTCTCTCTCTCTCACACAGCTTTTCTTTCTTTCTCTCTTACTCACAGCTTCTCTTTCTCTATCTCTCTCTCTCACTCACAGCTTCTCTTTATCTCTCTCTCACTCACAGCTTCTCTCTCTCTCTCTCACTCAGCTTCTCTTTCTCTGTCTCTCTCTAACTTACAGCTTGTCTTTATCTCTCTCACACACACACAGCTTCTCTTTCTCTCTCTCTCTCTCTCACTCTCAGCTGTTCTTTCGTTCCCTCTCTCACTCACAGCTTCTCTTTCTCTCTCTCTTTCTCACTCAGCTTCTCTTTCTCCCTCTCTCACTCACAGCTTCTCTCTCTCTCTCACAGCTTCTCTTTCTCTCTCTCACTCACAGCTTCTCATTCTCTCTCTCACTCACATCTTCTCTCTCTCACTCACAGCTTCTCTCTCTCACTCACAGCTTCTCTTTCTCTCTCTCTCTCTCACAGCTTCTCTTTCTCTCTCTCTCTCACTCACAGCTTCTCTCTCTCTCTCTCTCTCACTCACAGCTTCTCTTTCTCTCTCTCTCTCTCACTCATAACTTCTCTTTCTCTGTCTCTCTCTAACTCACAGCTTCTCTTTATCTCTCTCTCACTCACAGCTTCCCTTTATCTCTCTCTCTCACTCACAGCTTCTCTTTCTGTCTCTCTCACTTACAGCTTCTCTTTCTGTCTAGCTCACTCACAGCTTCTCTTTCTGTCTATCTCACTCACAGCTTCTCTTTCTCCCTCTCTCTCTCACTCACAGCTTCTCTCTCTCACTCACAGCTTCTCTTTCTCTCTCTCTCTCTCTCACTCACAGCTTCTCTTTCTCTTTCTCTCTCTCACTCACATCTTCTCTCTCTCTCACTCACTCTCAGCTTCTCTCTCTCACACACAGCTTCTCTTTCTCTCTCTCTCTCACACCTTCTCTTTCTCTCTCTCTCTCACTCACAGCTTCTCTCTCTCTCTCACTCACAGCTTCTCTTTCTCTCTCTCTCTCTCACTCACAGCTTCTCTTTCTCTGTCTCTCTCTAACTCACAGCTTCTCTTTTTCTCTCTCTCACTCACAGCTTCTCTCTCGCTCGCTCTCACTCACTCACAGCTTCTCTGTCTCTCTCTCACAACTTCTCTTTCTCTCTCTCTATCTCACTCACAGCTTCTATTTCTCTGTCTCAGTAACTCACAGCTTCTCTATCTATCTCTCACTCACAGCTTCTCTTTCTCTCTCTCTCTCTCTCACTCACAGCTTCTCTTTCACTCTCTCTCACTCACAGCTTCTCTCTCGCTCTCTCTCACTCACAGCTTATCTCTCTCTCTCTCACTCAGAATTATCTCTCTCTCACTCACTCACAGCTTCTCTCTCTCTCTCACTCACAGCTTCTCTTTCTGTCTCTCTCACTCACAGCTTCTCTTTCTGTCTCTCTCACTCACAGCTTCTCTTTCTCCCTCCCTCTCTCACTCACAGCTTCTCTCTCTCACTCACAGCTTCTCTTTCTCTCTCTCTCTCTCTCACTCACAGCTTCTCTCTCGCTCTCTCACTCACTCACAACTTCTCTGTCTCTCTCTCACAGCTTCTCTTTCTCTCTCTCTATCTCACTCACAGCTTCTATTTCTTTGTCTCAGTCTAACTCACAGCTTCTCTTTATCTCTCTCTCACTCACAGCTTCTCTTTCTCTATTTCTCTCTCTCACTCACAGCTTCTCTTTCACTCTCTCTCACTCACAGCTTCTCTCTCGCTCTCTCTCACTCACTCACAGCTTTTCTCCCTCTCTCACTATCTCACTCACAGCTTCTCTTTCTTTCCCTCTCTCTCTCACTCACAGCTTCTCTCTCTCTCTCTCTCACTCACAGCTTCTCTTTCTCTCTCTCACTCACAGCTTCTCTATTTCTCTCTCTCTCTCACTCACAGCTTCTCTTTCTCTCTCTCTCACTCACAGCTTCTCTATTTCTCTCTCACACTCAATCACAGCTTCTCTTTCTCTGTCTCTCTCTAATTCACAGCTTATCTTTATCTCTCTCTCTCACACACAGCTTCTCTTTCTCTCTCCCTCACTCACACCGTATCTTTCTCTCACACAGCTTCTCTTTCTTTCTCTCTCACTCACAGCTTCTCTATCTCTGTCTCTCTCTCTCACTCACAGCTTCTCTTTATCTCTCTCTCACTCACAGCTTCTCTCTCTCTCTCACTCAGCTTCTCTTTCTCTGTCTCTCTCTAACTTACAGCTTGTCTTTATCTCTCTCTCTCACACACAGCTTCTCTTTCTCTCTCTCTCTCTCACTCACAGCTTCTCTTTCTCTCTCTCTCTCACTCACTCACAGCTTCTCTCTCTCTTACTCACAGCTACTCTTTCTCTCTTTCTCACACTCTCAGCTTTTCTTTCATTCCCTCTCTCACTCACAGCTTCTCTTTCTCTCTTTCTCACTCAGCTTCTCTTTCTCCCTCTCTCACTCACAGCTTCTCTCTCTCTCTCTCACTCAGCTTCTCTTTCTCTCTCTCACTCACAGCTTCTCATTCTCTCTCTCACTCACAGCTTCTCTCTCTCTCACTCACAGCTTCTTTTTCTCTCTCTCTCTCTCACAGCTTCTCTTTCTCTCTCTCTCTCTCACTCACAGCTTCTCTTTCTCTGTCTCTCTCTAACTCACAGCTTCTCTTTATCTCTCTCTCACTCACAGCTTCTCTTTATCTCTCTCTCCCACTCACAGCTTCTCATTCTCTCTCTCTCTCACTCAGAATTATCTCTCTCTCTCACTCACAGCTTCTCTTTCTGTCTCTCTCACTTACAGCTTCTCTTTCTGTCTATCTCACTCACAGCTTCTCTTTCTGTCTATCTCACTCACAGCTTCTCTTTCTCCCTCTCTCTCTCACTCACAGCTTCTCTCTCTCACTCACAGATTCTCTTTCTCTCTCTCTCTCTCACTCACAGCTTCTCTTTCTCTTTCTCTCTCTCACTCACATCTTCTCTCTCTCTCTCACTCTCAGCTTCTCTCTCTCTCACACAGCTTCTCTTTCTCTCTCTCTCTCACAGCTTCTCTTTCTCTCTCTCTCTCACTCACAGCTTCTCTCTCTCTCTCACTCACAGCTTCTCTTTCTCTCTCTCTCTCTCACTCACAGCTTCTCTTTCTCTGTCTCTCTCTAACTCACAGCTTCTCTTTTTCTCTCTCTCACTCACAGCTTCTCTCTCGCTCGCTCTCACTCACTCACAGCTTCTCTGTCTCTCTATCACAACTTCTCTTTCTCTCTCTCTATCTCACTCACAGCTTCTCTTTCTCTGTCTCAGTAACTCACAGCTTCTCTATCTCTCTCTCACTCACAGCTTCTCTTTCTCTCTCTCTCTCTCTCACTCACAGCTTCTCTTTCACTCTCTCTCACTCACAGCTTCTCTCTCGCTCTCTCTCACTCACAGCTTATCTCCCTCTCTCTCTCACAGCTTCTCTTCCTCTCTCACTATCTCACTCACAGCTTCTCTTTCTTTCCCTATCTCTCTCACTCACAGCTTCTCTTTCTCTCTCTCTCTCACTCGCAGCTTCTCTTTCTCTCTCTCACCCACAGCTTCTCTTTTTTCTCTCTCTCTCACACACAGCTTCTCTTTCTTTCTCTCTCTCTCTCTCTCACACAGCTTCTCTTTCTCTCTCTCTCTCACTCACAGCTTCTCTTTCTCTGTCTCTCTCCAACTCACAGCTTCTCTTTATCTCTCTCTCACTCACACAGCTTCTCTTTCTCTCTCCCTCACTCACACCGTCTCTTTCTCTCTCTCTCTCACTCTCTCACTCACATCTTCTCTTTCTCTCTCTCTCTCTCTCACTCACAGCTTCTCTCTCACACAGCTTCTCTTTCTTTCTCTCTCACTCACAGCTTATCTTCCTCTGTCTCTCTCACTCACAGCTTCTCTTTATCTCTCTCTTACTCACAGCTTCTCTCTCTCTCTCACTCACAGCTTCTCCTTCTCTCTCTCACTCACAGCTTCTCTCTTTCTCTCTCTCACTCACAGCTTCTCTCTCTCTCACACTCAAAGCATCACTTTCTCTCTCTCTCTCTCACTCACAGCTTCTCTTTCTCTCTCTCTCACTCACAGCTTCTCTTTCTCCCTCTCTCTCACTCACAGCTTCTCTTTCTCCCTCTCTCTCTCACTCACAACCTCTCTCTCTCACTCACAGCTTCTCTTTCTCTCTCACTCACTCACAGTTTCTCTTTCTCTTTCTCTCTCTAACTCACAGCTTCTATTTATCTCTCTCTCACTCACAGCTTCTCTTTCTCTCTCTCTCACTCACAGCTTCTCATTCTCTCTCTCTCACTCACAGCTTCTCCTTCTCTCTCTCTCACTCACAGCTTCTCTCTCTCTCTATCACTCACTCACAGCTTCTCTCTCTCTCACTCACAGCTTCTCTTTCTTTCTCTCTCTCACTCACAGCTTCTCTTTCTCTCTCTCTCTCACTCACAGGTTCTCTTTCTCTCTCTCTCTCTCTCACTCACAGCTTCTCTCTCTCTCTCACTCAGCTTTTCTTTCTCTGAGTCTCTCTAACTCACAGCTTGTCTTTATCTCTCTCTCTCACTCACAGCTTCTCTTTCTCTCTCTCTCTCACTCACAGCTTCTCCTTCTCTCTCTCTCTCTCACTCACTCACAGCTTCTCTCTCTCTTACTCACAGCTACTCTTTCTCTCTTTCTCACACTCAGCTTTTCTTTTGTTCCCGCTCTCACTCACAGCTTCTCTTTCTCTCTCTCTCACTCACAGCTTCTCTTTCTCTCTCTCTTTCTCACTCAGCTTCTCTTTCTCCCTCTCTCACTCACAGCTTCTCTCTCTCTCACTCAGCTTCTCTTTCTCTCTCTCTCTCACTCACAGCTTCTCATTCTCTCTCTCACTCAAAACTTCTCTCTCTCTCACTCACAGCTTCTCTCTCTCTCTCACTCACAGCTTCTCTTTCTTTCTCTCTCTCTCACAGCTTCTCTCCCTCTCTCTCACTCACAGCTTTTCTTTCTCTCTTTCTCTCTCTCACTCACAGCTTCTCTTTCTCTGTCTCTCTCTAACTCACAGCTTCTCTTTATCTCTCTCTCACTCATAGCTTCTCTTTCTCTCTCTCTCCCACTCACAGCTTCTCTTTCTCTCTCTTTCACTCACAGCTTCGCTATCGCTCTCTCTCACTCACTCACAGCTTCTCTCTCTCTCACACAGCTTCTCTTTCTCTCTCTCTATCTCACTCCCAGCTTCTCTTTCTCTCTCTCTCTCACTCACAGCTTCTCTTTCTCACTCTGCTTCTCTTTCTCTCTCTCTCACGCACAGCTTCTCTTTCTCTCTCTCACTCACAGCTTCTCTTTCTCTCTCTCTCTCACTCACAGCTCCTCTTTCGCTCGCTCTCTATCACTGTCACAGCTTCTCTCTCTCACTCACTCACTCTCACTCACAGCTTCTCTTTCTCTTTCTCTCACTCACTCACAACTTCTCTCTCTCTTACTCACAGCTACTCTTTCTCTCTTTCTCACACTCTCAGCTTTTCTTTCGTTCCCTCTCTCACTCACAGCTTCTCTTTCTCTCTCTCTTTCTCACTCAGCTTCTCTTTCTCCCTCTCTCACTCACAGCTTCTCTCTCTCTCTCACTCAGCTTCTCTTTCTCTCTCTCTCTCACTCACACCTTCTCATTCTCTCTCTCACTCACATCTTCTCTCTCTCTCTCACTCACAGCTTCTCTCTCTCACTCACAGCTTCTCTTTTTCTCTCTCTCTCTCACAGCTTCTCTTTCTCTCTCTCTCTCACTCACAGCTTCTCTCTCTCTCTCACTCACAGCTTCTCTTTCTCTCTCTCTCTCACTCACAGCTTCTCTTTCTCTGTCTCTCTCTAACTCACAGCTTCTCTTTATCTCTCTCTCACTCACAGCTTCTCTTTATCTCTCTCTCACACTCACAGCTTCTCTTTCTCTCTCTCTCACTCAGAATTATCTCTCTCTCTCACTCACAGCTTCTCTTTCTGTCTCTCTCACTCACAGCTTCTCTATCTGTCTATCTCACTCACAGCTTCTCTTTCTGTCTATCTCACTCACAGCTTCTCTTTCTCCCTCTCTCTCTCACTCACAGCTTCTCTCTCTCACTCACACCTTCTCTTTCTCTCTCTCACTCACAGCTTCTCTTTCTCTTTCTCTCTCTCACTCACATCTTCTCCCTCTCTCTCTCATTCTCAGCTTCTCTCTCTCACACACAGCTTCTCTTTCTCTCTCTCTCTCACAGCTTCTCTTTCTCTTTCTCTCTCTCACTCACAGCTTCTCTCTCTCTCTCTCACTCACAGCTTCTCTTTCTCTCTCTCTCTCTCTCACTCACAGCTTCTCTTTCTCTGTCTCTCTCTAACTCACAGCTTCTCTTTTTCTCTCTCTCACTCACAGCTTCTCTCTCGCTCTCTCTCACTCACTCACAGCTTCTCTGTCTCTCTCTCACAACTTCTCTCTCTCTCTCTCTATCTCACTCACAGCTTCTCTTTCTCTGTCTCAGTCTAACTCACAGCTTCTCTATCTCTCTCTCACTCACAGCTTCTCTTTCTCTCTCTCTCTCACTCACAGCTTCTCTTTCACTCTCTCTCACTCACAGCTTCTCTCTCGCTCTCTCTCACTCACAGCTTCTCTCCCTCTCTCTCTCACAGCTTCTCTTCCTCTCTCACTATCTCACTAACAGCTTCTCTTTCTTTCCCTCTCTCTCTCACTCACAGCTTCTCTTTCTCTCTCTCTCTCACTCACAGCTTCTCTTTCTCTCTCTCACCCACAGCTTCTCTTTTTCTCTCTCTCTCTCACGCACAGCTTCTCTTTCTCTTTCTCTCTCTCACTCACAGCTTCTCTTTCTCTCTCTCTCTCACTCACAGTTTCTCTTTCTCTGTCTCTCTCTCAATCACAGCTTGTCTTTATCTCTCTCTCTCTCACACATCTTCTCTTAATCTCTCTCCCTCACTCACACCGTCTCTTTCTCTCTCTCTCTCTCACTCTCTCACTCACATCTTCTCTTTCTCTCTCTCTCTCACTCACAGCTTCTCTCTCTCTCTCACAGCTTCTCTTTCTTTCTCTCTCACTCACAGCTTATCTTTCTCTGTCTCTCTCTCTCTCTCACTCACAGCTTCTCTTTATCTCTCTCTTACTCACAGCTTCTCTCTCTCTCTCACTCACAGCTTCTCCTTCTCTCTCTCACTCACAGCTTCTCTCTTTCTTTCTCTCTCTCACTCACAGCTTTTCTCTCTCACACACTCAAAGCATCTCTTTCTCTTTCTCTCTCTCACTCACAGCTTCTCTTTCTCTCTCTCTCACTCACAGCTTCTCCTTCTTCCTCTCTCTCACTCACAGCTTCTCTTTCTCCCTCTCTCTCTCACTCACAACTTCTCTCTCTCACTCACAGCTTCTCTTTCTCTCTCTCTCACTCACAGTTTCTCTTTCTCTTTCTAACTCACAGCTTCTATTTATCTCTCTCTCTCACTCACAGCTTCTTTCTCTCTCTCTCACTCACAGCTTCTCCTTCTCTCTCTCTCAATCACATCTTCTCCTTCTCTTTCTCTCACTCACAGCTTCTCTCTCTCTATCACTCACTCACAGCTTCTCTCTCTCACCCACTCACAGCTTCTCTTTCTTTCTCTCTCTCTCACTCACAGCTTCTCTTTCTCTCTCTCACTCACAGCTTCTCTTTCTTTCTTTCTCTCTCTCACTCACAGCTTCTCTTTCTCTCTCTCTCTCACTCACAGGTTCTCTTTCTCTCTCTCTCTCTCTCACTCACAGCTTCTCTCTCTCTCACTCAGCTTCTCTTTCTGTCTCTCTCTAACTCACAGCTTGTCTTTATCTCTCTCTCTCACTCACAGCTTCTCTTTCTCTCTCTCTCTCTCACTCACAGCTTCTCTTTCACTCTCTCTCACTCACAGCTTCTCTCTCGCTCTCTCTCACTCACAGCTTCTCTCCCTCTCTCTCTCACAGCTTCTCTTCCTCTCTCACTATCTCACTAACAGCTTCTCTTTCTTTCCCTCTCTCTCTCACTCACAGCTTCTCTTTCTCTCTCTCTCTCACTCACAGCTTCTCTTTCTCTCTCTCTCACCCACAGCTTCTCTTTTTTTCTCTCTCTCTCACGCACAGCTTCTCTTTCTCTTTCTCTCTCTCACTCACAGCTTCTCTTTCTCTCTCTCTCTCACTCACAGTTTCTCTTTCTCTGTCTCTCTCTCACTCACAGCTTGTCTTTATCTCTCTCTCTCACTCACAGCTTCTCTTTCTCTCTCTCTCTCTCACTCACAGCTTCTCTTTCTCTCTCTCTCTCACTCACAGCTTCTCTTTCTCTGTCTCTCTCTAACTCACAGCTTCTCTTTTTCTCTCTCTCACTCACAGCTTCTCTCTCACTCGCTCTCACTCACTCACAGCTTCTCTGTCTCTCTCTCACAACTTCTCTTTCTCTCTCTCTATCTCACTCACAGCTTCTCTTTCTCTGTCTCAGTAACTCACAGCTTCTCTATCTCTCTCTCACTCACAGCTTCTCTTTCTCTCTCTCTCTCTCTCACTCACAGCTTCTCTTTCACTCTCTCTCACTCACAGCTTCTCTCTCGCTCTCTCTCACTCACAGCTTATCTCTCTCTCTCACTCAGAATTATCTCTCTCTCACTCACTCACAGCTTCTCTCTCTCATTCACAGCTTCTCTTTCTGTCTCTCTCACTCACAGCTTCTCTTTCTGTCTCTCTCACTCACAGCTTCTCTTTCTCCCTCTCTCTCTCACTCACAGCTTCTCTCTCTCACTCACAGCTTCTCTTTCTCTCTCTCTCTCTCTCACTCACAGCTTCTCTCTCGCTCTCTCACTCACTCACAGCTTCTCTGTCTCTCTCTCACAGCTTCTCTTTCTCTCTCTCTATCTCACTCACAGTTTCTATTTCTTTGTCTCAGTCTAACTCACAGCTTCTCTTTATCTCTCTCTCACTCCCAGCTTCTCTTTCTCTCTCTCTCTCTCTCACTCACAGCTTCTCTTTCACTCTCTCTCACTCACAGCTTCTCTCTCGCTCTCTCTCACTCACTCACAGCTTCTCTCCCTCTCTCACTATCTCACTCACAGCTTCTCTTTCTTTCCCTCTCTCTCTCACTCACAGCTTCTCTTTCTCTCTCTCTCTCACTCACAGCTTCTCTTTCTCTCTCTCTCACTCACAGCTTCTCTATTTCTCTCTCTCTCACACTCACAGCTTCTCTTTCTCTCTCTCTCACTCACAGCTTCTCTATTTCTCTCTCTCACTCACTCACAGCTTCTCTTTCTCTCTCTCTCACTCACAGGTTCTCTTTCTCTGTCTCTCTCTAATTCACAGCTTATCTTTATCTCTCTCTCACACGCACAGCTTCTCTTTCTCTCTCCCTCACTCACACCGTATCTTTCTCTCTCTCACTCTCTCACTCACATCTCTTTCTCTCTCTCTCACTCACAGATTCTCTCTCTCTCACACAGCTTCTCTTTCTTTCTCTCTCACTCACAGCTTCTCTGTCTCTGTCTCTCTCTCTCACTCACAGCTTCTCTTTATCTCTCTCTCACTCACAGCTTCTCTCTCTCTCTCACTCAGCTTCTCTTTCTCTGTCTCTCTCTCTTACAGCTTGTCTTTATCTCTCTCACACACACACAGCTTCTCTTTCTCTCTCTCTCTCTCACTCACAGCTTCTCTTTCTCTCTCTCACTCACTCACTCACAGCTTCTCTCTCTCTTACTCACAGCTACTCTTTCTCTCTTTCTCACACTCTCAGCTTTTCTTTCGTTCCCTCTCTCACTCAGAGCTTCTCTTTCTCTCTCTCTTTCTCACTCAGCTTCTCTTTCTCCCTCTCTCACTCACAGCTTCTCTCTCTCTCTCACTCAGCTTCTCTTTCTCTCTCTCACTCACAGCTTCTCATTCTCTCTCTCACGCACATCTTCTCTCTCTCTCACTCACAGCTTCTCTCTCACACTCACAGCTTCTCTTTCTCTCTCTCTCTCTCACAGCTTCTTTTTCTCTCTCTCTCTCTCTCACAACTTCTCTCTCTCTCTCACTCACAGCTTCTCTTTCTCTCTCTCTCTCTCTCACTCACAGCTTCTCTTTCTCTGTCTCTCTCTAACTCACAGCTTCTCTTTATCTCTCTCTCACTCACAGCTTCTCTTTATCTCTCTCTCCCACTCACAGCTTCTCTTTCTCTCTCTCTCTCACTCAGAATTATCTCCCTCTCTCACTCACAGCTTCTCTTTCTGTCTCTCTCACTTACAGCTTCTCTTTCTGTCTATCTCACTCACAGCTTCTCTTTCTGTCTATCTCACTCACAGCTTCTCTTTCTCCCTCTCTCTCTCACTCACAGCTTCTCTCTCTCACTCACAGGTTCTCTTTCTCTCTCTCTCTCACTCACAGCTTCTCTTTCTCTTTCTCTCTCTCACTCACATCTTCTCTCTCTCACACACACACACAGCTTCTCTTTCTCTCTCTCTCTCTCACAGCTTCTCTTTCTCTCTCTCTCTCACTCACAGCTTCTCTCTCTCTCTCACTCACAGCTTCTCTTTCTCTCTCTCTCTCACTCACAGCTTCTCTTTCTCTGTCTCTCTCTAACTCACAGCTTCTCTTTTTCTCTCTCTCACTCACAGCTTCTCTTTCTCTCTCTCTCTCTCACTCACAGCTTCTCTTTCTCTCTCTCTCTCACTCACAGCTTCTCTTTCTCTGTCTCTCTCTAACTCACAGCTTCTCTTTTTCTCTCTCTCACTCACAGCTTCTCTTTCTCTCTCTCTCTCTCACAGCTTCTCTTTCTCTCTCTCTCTCACTCACAGCTTCTCTCTGTCTCTCTCTCACAACTTCTCTTTCTCTCTCTCTATCTCACTCACAGCTTCTCTTTCTCTGTCTCAGTAACTCACAGCTTCTCTATCTCTCTCTCACTCACAGCTTCTCTTTCTCTCTCTCTCTCTCTCTCTCTCCCTCACAGCTTCTCTTTCACTCTCTCTCACTCACAGCTTCTCTCTCGCTCTCTCTCACTCACAGCTTATCTCTCTCTCACACACACAGCTTCTCTTCCTCTCTCACTATCTCACTCACAGCTTCTCTTTCTTTCCCTCTCTCTCTCACTCACAGCTTCTCTTTCTCTCTCTCTCTCACTCACAGCTTCTCTTTCTCTCTCTCACCCACAGCTTCTCTTTTTCTCTCTCTCTCTCACGCACAGCTTCTCTTTCTTTCTCTCTCTCTCTCTCACTCACAGCTTCTCTTTCTCTCTCTCTCTCACTCACAGCTTTTCTTTCTCTGTCTCTCTCCAACTCACAGCTTGTCTTTATCTCTCTCTCACTCACACAGCTTCTCTTTCTCTCTCCCTCACTCACACCGTCTCTTTCTCTCTCTCTCTCACTCTCTCACTCACATCTTCTCTTTCTCTCTCTCTCTCTCTCACTCACAGCTTCTCTCTCTCACACAGCTTCTCTTTCTTTCTCTCTCACTCACAGCTTATCTTCCTCTGTCTCTCTCTCTCACTCACAGCTTCTCTTTATCTCTCTCTTACTCACAGCTTCTCTCTCTCTCTCACTCACAGCTTCTCCTTCTCTCTCAAACTCACAGCTTCTCTCTTTCTCTCTCTCACTCACAGCTTATCTCTCTCTCACTCAAAGCATCTCTTTCTCTCTCTCTCACTCACAGCTTCTCTTTCTCTCTCTCTCACTCACAGCTTCTCTTTCTCCCTCTCTCTCACTCACAGCTTCTCTTTCTCCCTCTCTCTCTCTCACTCACAACCTCTCTCTCTCACTCACAGCTTCTCTTTCTCTCTCTCTCACTCACAGTTTCTCTTTCTCTTTCTCTCTCTAACTCACAGCTTCTATTTATCTCTCTCTCACTCACAGCTTCTCCTTCTCTCTCTCTCACTCACAGCTTCTCTCTCTCTCTCTATCACTCACTCACAGCTTCTCTCTCTCTCACTCACAGCTTCTCTTTCTTTCTCTCTCTCACTCACAGCTTCTCTTTCTCTCTCTCTCTCACTCACAGCTTCTCTTTCTCTCTCTCTCTCTCACTCACAGCTCCTCTCTCTCTCTATCACTCAGCTTCTCTTTCTCTGTCTCTCTCTAACTCACAGCTTGTCTTTATCTCTCTCTCTCACTCACAGCTTCTCTTTCTCTCTCTCTCTCTCACTCACAGCTTCTCCTTCTCTCTCTCTCTCCCTCACTCACAGCTTCTCTCTCTCTTACTCACAGCTACTCTTTCTCTCTTTCTCACACTCAGCTTTTCTTTTGTTCCCTCTCTCACTCACAGCTTCTCTTTCTCTCTCTCTCACTCACAGCTTCTCTTTCTCTCTCTCTTTCTCACTCAGCTTCTCTTTCTCCCTCTCTCACTCACAGCTTCTCTCTCTCTCACTCAGCTTCTCTTTCTCTCTCTCTCTCACTCACAGCTTCTCATTCTCTCTCTCACTCAAAACTTCTCTCTCTCACTCACATCTTCTCTCTCTCTCTCACTCACAGCTTCTCTTTCTTTCTCTCTCTCTCACAGCTTCTCTTTCTCTCTCTCACTCACAGCTTCTCTCTCTCTCTCTCACTCACAGCTTTTCTTTCTCTCTCTCTCTCTCTCACTCACAGCTTCTCTTTCTCTGTCTCTCTCTAACTCACAGCTTCTCTTTATCTCCCTCTCACTCACAGCTTCTCTTTGTCTCTCTCTCCCACTCACAGCTTCTCTTTCTCTCTCTTTCACTCACAGCTTCGCTATCGCTCTCTCTCACTCACTCACAGCTTCTCTCTCTCTCACACAGCTTCTCTTTCTCTCTCTCTATCTCACTCCCAGCTTCTCTTTCTCTCTCTCTCTCACTCACAGCTTCTCTTTCTCACTCTGCTTCTCTTTCTCTCTCTCTCACTCACAGCTTCTCTTTCTGTCTCTCTCACTCACAGCTTCTCTTTCTGTCTATCTCACTCACAGCTTCTCTTTCTGTCTATCTCACTCACAGCTTCTCTTTCTCCCTCTCTCTCTCACTCACAGCTTCTCTCTCTCACTCACAGCTTCTCTTTCTCTCTCTCACTCACAGCTTCTCTTTCTCTTTCTCTCTCTCACTCACATCTTCTCTCTCTCTCTCTCATTCTCAGCTTCTCTCTCTCACAGACAGCTTCTCTTTCTCTCTCTCTCTCACAGCTTCTCTTTCTCTCTCTCTCTCTCACTCACAGCTTCTCTCTCTCTCTCTCTCACTCACAGCTTCTCTTTCTCTCTCTCTCTCTCACTCACAGCTTCTCTTTCTCTGTCTCTCTCTAACTCACAGCTTCTCTTTTTTTCTCTCTCACTCACAGCTTTTCTCTCTCTCTCTCTCACTCACTCACAGCTTCTCTGTCTCTCTCTCACAACTTCTCTTTCTCTCTCTCTATCTCACTCACAGCTTCTCTTTCTCTGACTCAGTCTAACTCACAGCTTCTCTATCTCTCTCTCACTCACAGCTTCTCTTTCTCTCTCTCTCTCTCCCTCACAGCTTCTCTTTCACTCTCTCTCACTCACAGCTTCTCTCTCGCTCTCTCTCACTCACAGCTTCTCTCCCTCTCTCTCTCACAGCTTCTCTTCCTCTCTCACTATCTCACTAACAGCTTCTCTTTCTTTCCCTCTCTCTCTCACTCACAGCTTCTCTTTCTCTCTCTCTCTCACTCACAGCTTCTCTTTCTCTCTCTCTCACCCACAGCTTCTCTTTTTCTCTCTCTCTCTCACGCACAGCTTCTCTTTCTCTTTCTCTCTCTCACTCACAGCTTCTCTTTCTCTCTCTCTCACACTCACAGTTTCTCTTTCTCTGTCTCTCTCTCACTCACAGCTTGTCTTTATCTCTCTCTCTCACACACATCTTCTCTTAATCTCTCTCCCTCACTCACACCGTCTCTTTCTCTCTCTCTCTCACTCTCTCACTCACATCTTCTCTTTCTCTCTCTCTCTCACTCACAGCTTCTCTCTCTCTCTCACAGCTTCTCTTTCTTTCTCTCTCACTCACAGCTTATCTTTCTCTGTCTCTATCTCTCTCTCACTCACAGCTTCTCTTTATCTCTCTCTTACTCACAGCTTCTCTCTCTCTCTCTCACTCACAGCTTCTCCTTCTCTCTCTCACTCACAGCTTCTCTCTTTCTTTCTCTCTCTCACTCACAGCTTTTCTCTCTCAAAGCATCTCTTTCTCTTTCTTTCTCTCACTCACAGTTTCTCTTTCTCTCTCTCTCACTCACAGCTTCTCCTTCTCCCTCTCTCTCACTCACAGCTTCTCTTTCTCCCTCTCTCTCTCACTCACAACTTCTCTCTCTCACTCACAGCTTCTCTTTCTCTCTCTCTCACTCACAGTTTCTCTTTCTCTTTCTCTCTCTAACTCACAGCTTCTATTTATCTCTCTCTCTCACTCACAGCTTCTTTCTCTCTCTCTCACTCACAGTTTCTCCTTCTCTCTCTCTCAATCACATCTTCTCCTTCTCTTTCTCTCACTCACAGCTTCTCTCTCTCTATCACTCACTCACAGCTTCTCTCTCTCACACACTCACAGCTTCTCTTTCTTTCTCTCTCTCTCACTCACAGCTTCTCTTTCTCTCTCTCACTCACAGCTTCTCTTTCTTTCTTTCTCTCTCTCACTCACAGCTTCTCTTTCTCTCTCTCTCTCTCTCACTCACAGGTTCTCTTTCTCTCTCTCTCTCTCTCACTCACAGCTTCTCTCTCTCTCACAGCTTCTCTTTCTCTGTCTCTCTCTAACTCACAGCTTGTCTTTATCTCTCTCTCTCACTCACAGCTTCTCTTTCTCTCTCTCTCTCTCACTCACAGCTTCTCTTTCTCTCTCTCTCTCTCACTCACAGCTTCTCTTTCTCTGTCTCTCTCTAACTCACAGCTTCTCTTTTTCTCTCTCTCACTCACAGCTTCTCTCTCGCTCGCTCTCACTCACTCACAGCTTCTCTGTCTCTCTCTCACAACTTCTCTTTCTCTCTCTCTATCTCACTCACAGCTTCTCTTTCTCTGTCTCAGTAACTCACAGCTTCTCTATCTCTCTCTCACTCACAGCTTCTCTTTCTCTCTCTCTCTCTCTCACTCACAGCTTCTCTTTCACTCTCTCTCACTCACAGCTTCTCTCTCGCTCTCTCTCACTCACAGCTTATCTCTCTCTCTCACTCAGAATTATCTCTCTCTCACTCACTCACAGCTTCTCTCTCTCTCTCACAGCTTCTCTTTCTGTCTCTCTCACTCATAGCTTCTCTTTCTGTCTCTCTCACTCACAGCTTCTCTTTCTCCCTCTCTCTCTCACTCACAGCTTCTCTCTCTCACTCACAGCTTCTCTTTCTCTCTCTCTCTCTCACTCACAGCTTCTCTCTCGCTCTCTCACTCACTCACAGCTTCTCTGTCTCTCTCTCACAGCTTCTCTTTCTCTCTCTCTATCTCACTCACAGCTTCTATTTCTTTGTCTCAGTCTAACTCACAGCTTCTCTTTATCTCTCTCTCACTCACAGCTTCTCTTTCTCTCTCTCTCTCTCACTCACAGCTTCTCTTTCACTCTCTCTCACTCACAGCTTCTCTCTCGCTCTCTCTCACTCACTCACAGCTTCTCTCCCTCTCTCACTATCTCACTCACAGCTTCTCTTTCTTTCCCTCTCTCTCTCACTCACAGCTTCTCTTTCTCTCTCTCTCTCACTCACAGCTTCTCTTTCTCTCTCTCTCACTCACAGCTTCTCTATTTCTCTCTCTCTCACACTCACAGCTTCTCTTTCTCTCTCTCTCACTCACAGCTTCTCTATTTCTCTCTCTCACTCACTCACAGCTTCTCTTTCTCTCTCTCTCACTCACAGCTTCTCTTTCTCTGTCTCTCTCTAATTCACAGCTTATCTTTATCTCTCTCTCACACACACAGCTTCTCTTTCTCTCTCCCTCACTCACACCGTATCTTTCTCTCTCTCACTCTCTCACTCACATCTTCTCTTTCTCTCTCTCTCACTCACAGCTTCTCTGTCTCTGTCTCTCTCTCTCACTCACAGCTTCTCTTTATCTCTCTCTCACTCACAGATTCTCTCTCTCTCACACAGCTTCTCTTTCTTTCTCTCTCACTCACAGCTTCTCTGTCTCTGTCTCTCTCTCTCACTCACAGCTTCTCTTTATCTCTCTCTCACTCACAGCTTCTCTCTCTCTCTCTCACTCAGCTTCTCTTTCTCTATCTCTCTCTCTTACAGCTTGTCTTTATCTCTCTCACACACACACAGCTTCTCTTTCTCTCTCTCTCTCTCACTCACAGCTTCTCTTTCTCTCTCTCACTCACTCACTCACAGCTTCTCTCTCTCTTACTCACAGCTACTCTTTCTCTCTTTCTCACACTCTCAGCTTTTCTTTCGTTCCCTCTCTCACTCACAGCTTCTCTTTCTCTCTCTCTTTCTCACTCAGCTTCTCTTTCTCCCTCTCTCACTCACAGCTTCTCTCTCTCTCTCACTCAGCTTCTCTTTCTCTCTCTCACTCACAGCTTCTCATTCTCTCTCTCACTCACATCTTCTCTCTCTCTCACTCACAGCTTCTCTCTCTCACTCACAGCTTCTCTTTCTCTCTCTCTCTCACAGCTTCACTTTCTCTCTCTCTCTCTCACTCACAACTTCTCTCTCTCTCTCTCACTCACAGCTTCTCTTCCTCTCTCTCTCTCTCACTCACAGCTTCTCTTTCTCTGTCTCTCTCTAACTCACAGCTTCTCTTTATCTATCTCTCACTCACAGCTTCTCTTTATCTCTCTCTCCCACTCACAGCTTCTCATTCTCTCTCTCTCACACTCAGAATTATCTCTCTCTTTCACTCACAGCTTCTCTTTCTGTCTCTCTCACTCACAGCTTCTCTTTCACTCTCTCTTACTCACAGCTTCTCTCTCGCTCTCTCTCACTCACTCACAGCTTCTCTTTCTCTCTCTCACTCACAGCTTCTCTATTTCTCTCTCTCTCACTCACAGCTTCTCTTTCTCTCTCTCTCACTCACAGCTTCTCAATTTCTCTCTCACACTCACTCACAGCTTCTCTTTCTCTCTCTCACTCACAGCTTCTCTTTCTCTGTCTCTCTCTAACTCACAGCTTATCTTTATCTCTCTCACACACACACAGCTTCTCTTTCTCTCTCCCTCACTCACACCGTATCTTTCTATCTCTCACTCTCTCACTCACATCTTCTCTTTCTCTCTCTCTCACTCACAGATTCTCTCTCTCTCACACAGCTTCTCTTTCTTTCTCTCTCACTCACAGCTTCTCTATCTCTGTCTCTCTCTCTCACTCACAGCTTCTCTTTATCTCTCTCTCACTCACAGCTTCTCTCTCTCTCTCACTCAGCTTCTCTTTCTCTGTCTCTCTCTAACTTACAGCTAGTCTTTATCTCTCTCACACACACACAGCTTCTCTTTCTCTCTCTCTCTCACTCACAGCTTCTCTTTCTCTCTCTCTCTCACTCACACAGCTTCTCTCTCTCTTACTCACAGCTACTCTTTCTCTCTTTCTCACACTCTCAGCTTTTCTTTCGTTCCCTCTCTCACTCACAGCTTCTCTTTCTCTCTCTCTTTCTCACTCAGCTTCTCTTTCTCCCTCTCTCACTCACAGTTTCTCTCTCTCTCTCTCACTCAGCTTCTCTTTTTCTCTCTCACTCACAGATTCTCATTCTCTCTCTCACTCACATCTTCTCTCTCTCTCACTCACAGCTTCTCTCTCACTCACAGCTTCTCTTTCTCTCTCTCTCACAGCTTCTCTTTCTCTCTCTCTCTCTCACTCACAGCTTCTCTCTCTCTCTCTCACTCACAGCTTCTCTTTCTCTCTCTCTCTCTCACTCAAAGCTTCTCTTTCTCTGTCTCTCTCTAACTCACAGCTTCTCTTTATCTCTCTCTCACAGCCTCTCTTTATCTCTCTCTCCCACTCACAGCTTCTCTTTCTCTCTCTCACTCAGAATTATCTCTCTCTCTCACTCACAGCTTCTCTTTCTGTCTCTCTCACTCACAGCTTCTCTTTCTGTCTATCTCACTCACAGCTTCTCTTTCTGTCTATCTCACTCACTCACAGCTTCTCTCTCTCACTCACAGCTTCTCTTTCTCTCTCTCTCACTCACAGCTTCTCTTTCTCTTTCTCTCTCTCACTCACATCTTCTCTCTCTCTCTCACTCTCAGCTTCTCTCTCTCTCACACAGCTTCTCTTTCTCTCTCTCACACACAGCTTCTCTTTCTCTCCATCTCTCACTCACAGCTTCTCTCTCTCTCTCTCACTCACAGCTTCTCTTTCTCTCTCTCTCTCACTCACAGCTTCTCTTTCTCTGTCTCTCTCTAACTCACAGCTTCTCTTTTTCTCTCTCTCACTCACAGCTTCTCTCTCGCTCGCTCGCTCTCACTCACTCACAGCTTCTCTGTCTCTCTCTCACAACTTCTCTTTCTCTCTCTTTATCTCACTCACAGCTTCTCTTTCTCTGTCTCAGTAACTCACAGCTTCTCTATCTCTCTCTCACTCACAGCTTCTCTTTCTCTCTCTCTCTCTCACTCACAGCTTCTCTTTCACTCTCTCTCACTCACAGCTTCTCACTCGCTCTCTCTCACTCACAGCTTATCTCTCTCTCTCTCACTCAGAATTATCTCTCTCTCACTCACTCACAGCTTCTCTCTCTCTCTCACTCACAACTTCTCTTTCTGTCTCTCTCACTCACAGCTTCTCTTTCTGTCTCTCTCACTCACAGCTTCTCTTTCTCCCTCTCTCTCTCACTCACAGCTTCTCTCTCTCACTCACAGCTTCTCTTTCTCTCTCTCTCTCTCTCACTCAAAGCTTCTCTCTCGCTCTCTCACTCACTCACAGCTTCTCTGTCTCTCTCTCACAGCTTCTCTTTCTCTCTCTCTATCTCACTCACAGCTCCTATTTCATTGTCTCAGTCGAACTCACAGCTTCTCTTTATCTCTCTCTCACTCACAGCTTCTCTTTCTCTCTCTCACTCATTGCTTCTCTTTCTCTCTCTCTCTCTCACTCACAGCTTCTCTTTCTCTTTCTCTCTCTCACTCACATCTTCTCTCACTCTCAGCTTCTCTCTCTCACACACTCACAGCTTCTCTTTCTCTCTCTCTCTCACAGCTTCTCTTTCTCTCTCTCTCTCTCACTCACAGATTCTCTTTCTCTGTCTCTCTCTAACTCACAGCTTCTCTTTTTCTCTCTCTCACTCAAAGCTTCTCTCTTTCTTTCTCTCTCTCTCTCTCTCACTCACAGCTTCTGTTTCTCTCTCTCTCTAACTCACAGCTTCTCTCATTCTCTCACTCACAGCTTCTCTTTCTTTCCCTCTCTCTCTCACTCACAGCTTCTCTTTCTCTCTCTCTCTCTCACTCACAGCTTCTCTTTCTCTCTCTCTCTCTCTCTCACTCTCACTCACAGCTTCTCTTTCTCTGTCTCTCACTAACTCACAGCTTCTCTTTATCTCTCTCTCTCACTCACAGCTTCTCTTTCTCTATCTCTCTCACTCACAGCTTCTCTTTCTCTCTCTCTCACTCACAGCTTCTCTCTCGCTTGCTCTCACTCACAGCTTCTCTCTCTCACAGCTTCTCTTTCTCTCTCTCTATCTCACTCACAGCTTCTCTTTCTCTCTCTCTTTCTCACTCACAGCTTCTCTTTCTCTTTCTCTCTCTCACTCACAGCTTCTCTTTCTCTCTCTCACACACGCACAGCATCTCTTTCTCACTCAGCTTCTCTTTCTCTCTCTCTCTCTCACTCACAGCTTCTCTTTCTCTCTCTCTCACTCACAGCTTCTCTTTCTCTCTCTCTCTCACTCACATCTTCTCTTTCGCTCTCTGTCACTGTCACAGCTTCTCTCTCTCTCACTCACTCAATCTCACCCACAGCTTCTCTTTATCTCTCTCACACACTCACAGCTTCTCTCTCTCTCTCTCTCACTCACTGCTTATCTCTCTCTCTCTCACTCAGAATTATCTCTCTCTCACTCACTCACAGCTTCTCTCTCTCTCACTCACAGCTTCTCTTTCTGTCTCTCTCACTCACAGCTTCTCTTTCTCCCTCTCTCTCTCACTCACAGCTTCTCTCTCTCACTCACAGCTTCTCTTTCTCTCTCTCTCTCACTCACAGCTTCTCTCTCGCTCTCTCACTCACTCACAGCTTCTCTGTCTCTCTCTCACAGCTTCTCTTTCTCTCTCTCTATCTCACTCACAGCTTCTATTTCTTTGTCTCAGTCTAACTCACAGCTTCTCTTTATCTCTCTCTCACTCACAGCTTCTCTTTCTCTCTCTCTCTCTCTCACTCACAGCTTCTCTTTCACTCTCTCTCACTCACAGCTTCTCTCTCGCTCGCTCTCACTCACTCACAGCTTCTCTTTCTCTCTCTCTCACTCACAGCTTCTCTATTTCTCTCTCTCTCTCACTCACAGCTTCTCTTTCTCTCTCTCTCACTCACAGCTTCTCTATTTCTCTCTCACACTCACTCACAGCTTCTCTTTCTCTCTCTCACTCACAGCTTCTCTTTCTCTGTCTCTGTCTAACTCACAGCTTATCTTTATCTCTCTCACAAACACACAGCTTCTCTTTCTCTCTCCCTCACTCACTCCGTATCTTTCTCTCTCTCACTCTCTCACTCACATCTTCTCTTTCTCTCTCTCTCACTCACAGATTCTCTCTCTCTCACACAGCTTCTCTTTCTTTCTCTCTCACTCACAGCTTCTCTATCTCTGTCTCTCTCTCTCTCACTCACAGCTTCTCTTTATCTCTCTCTCACTCACAGCTTCTCTCTCTCTCTCACTCAGCTTCTCTTTCTCTGTCTCTCTAACTTACAGCTAGTCTTTATCTCTCTCACACACACACAGCTTCTCTTTCTCTCTCTCTCTCTCTCACTCACAGCTTCTCTTTCTCTCTCTCTCTCTCTCTCACTCACTCACAGCTTCTCTCTCTCTTACTCACAGCTACTCTTTCTCTCTTTCTCACACTCTCAGCTTTTCTTTCGTTCCCTCTCTCACTCACAGATTCTCTTTCTCTCTCTCTTTCTCACTCAGCTTCTCTTTCTCCCTCTCTCACTCACAGCTTCTCTCTCTCTCTCTCACTCAGCTTCTCTTTCTCTCTCTCACTCACAGCTTCTCATTCTCTCTCTCACTCACATCTTCTCTCTCTCTCACTCACAGCTTCTCTCTCACTCACAGCTTCTCTTTCTCTCTCTCTCACAGCTTCTCTTTCTCTCTCTCTCTCTCACTCACAGCTTCTCTCACTCTCTCTCTCACTCACAGCTTCTCTTTCTCTCTCTCTCTCTCTCACTCACAGCTTCTCTTTCTCTGTCTCTCTCTAACTCACAGCTTCTCTTTATCTCTCTCTCACAGCCTCTCTTTATCTCTCTCTCCCACTCACAGCTTCTCTTTCTCTCTCTCTCACTCAGAATTATCTCTCTCACTCACTCACAGCTTCTCTTTCTGTCTCTCTCACTTACAGCTTCTCTTTCTGTCTATCTCACTCACAGCTTCTCTTTCTCCCTCTCTCTATCAATCACAGCTTCTCTCTCTCACTCACAGCTTCTCTTTCTCTCTCTCTCTCTCTCACTCACAGCTTCTCTCTCGCTCTCTCACTCACTCACAGCTTCTCTGTCTCTCTCTCACAGCTTCTCTTTCTCTCTCTCTATCTCACTCACAGCTTCTATTTCTTTGTCTCAGTCTAACTCACAGCTTCTCTTTATCTCTCTCTCACTCACAGCTTCTCTTTCTCTCTCTCTCTCTCTCACTCACAGCTTCTCTTTCACTCTCTCTCACTCACAGCTTCTCTCTCACTCTCTCTCACTCACTCACAGCTTCTCTCCCTCTCTCACTATCTCACTCACAGCTTCTCTTTCTTTCCCTCTCTCTCTCACTCACAGCTTCTCTTTCTCTCTCTCTCACTCACAGCTTCTCTTTCTCTCTCTCTCACTCACAGCTTCTCTATTTCTCTCTCTCTCTCACTCACAGCTTCTCTTTCTCTCTCTCTCACTCACAGCTTCTCTATTTCTCTCTCTCACTCACTCACAGCTTCTCTTTCTCTCTCTCTCACTCACAGCTTCTCTTTCTCTGTCTCTCTCTAATTCACAGCTTATCTTTATCTCTCTCTCACACACAGAGCTTCTCTTTCTCTCTCCCTCACTCACACCGTATCTTTCTCTCTCTCACTCTCTCACTCACATCTTCTCTTTCTCTCTCTCTCACTCACAGATTCTCTCTCTCACACACAGCTTCTCTTTCTTTCTCTCTCACTCACAGCTTCTCTTTCTCTATCTCTCTCTCTCACTCACAGCTTCTCTTTATCTCTCTCTCACTCACAGCTTCTCTCTCTCTCTCTCACTCTGCTTCTCTTTCCCTGTCTCTCTCTAACTTACAGCTTGTCTTTATCTCTCTCACACACACACAACTTCTCTTTCTCTCTCTCTCTCTCTCACTCACAGCTTCTCTTTCTCTCTCTCTCTCACTCACTCACAGCTTCTCTCTCTCTTACTCACAGCTACTCTTTCTCTCTTTCTCACACTCTCAGCTTTTCTTTCATTCCCTCTCTCACTCACAGCTTCTCTTTCTCTCTCTCTTTCTCACTCAGCTTCTCTTTCTCCCTCTCTCACTCACAGCTTCTCTCTCTCTCTCACTCAGCTTCTCTTTCTCTCTCTCACTCACAGCTTCTCATTCTCTCTCTCACTCACATCTTCTCTCTCTCTCACTCACAGCTTCTCTCTCTCACTCACAGCTTCTCTTTCTCTCTCTCTCTCTCTCTCTCTCACAGCTTCTCTTTCTCTCTCTCTCTCTCACTCACAGCTTCTCTCTCTCTCTCTCTCACTCACAGCTTCTCTTTCTCTCTCTCTCTCTCTCTCACTCATAGCTTCTCTTTCTCTGTCTCTCTCTAACTCACAGCTTCTCTTTATCTCTCTCTCACTCACAGCTTCTCTTTATCTCTCTCTCCCACTCACAGCTTCTCTTTCTCTCTCTCTCACTCAGAATTATCTCTCTCTCTCACTCACAGCTTCTCTTTCTGTCTCTCTCACTTACAGCTTCTCTTTCTGTCTAGCTCACTCACAGCTTCTCTTTCTGTCTATCTCACTCACAGCTTCTCTTTCTCCCTCTCTCTCTCACTCACAGCTTCTCTCTCTCACTCACAGCTTCTCTTTCTCTCTCTCTCTCTCACTCACAGCTTCTCTTTCTCTTTCTCTCTCTCACTCACATCTTCTCTCTCTCTCTCTCACTCTCAGCTTCTCTCTCTCACACACAGCTTCTCTTTCTCTCTCTCTCTCACACCTTCTCTTTCTCTCTCTCTCTCACTCACAGCTTCTCTCTCTCTCTCACTCACAGCTTCTCTTTCTCTCTCTCTCTCTCACTCACAGCTTCTCTTTCTCTGTCTCTCTCTAACTCACAGCTTCTCTTTTTCTCTCTCTCACTCACAGCTTCTCTCTCACTCGCTCTCACTCACTCACAGCTTCTCTGTCTCTCTCTCACAACTTCTCTTTCTCTCTCTCTATCTCACTCACAGCTTCTATTTCTCTGTCTCAGTAACTCACAGCTTCTCTATCTATCTCTCACTCACAGCTTCTCTTTCTCTCTCTCTCTCTCTCACTCACAGGTTCTCTTTCACTCTCTCTCACTCACAGCTTCTCTCTCGCTCTCGCTCTCTCACTCAGAATTATCTCTCTCTCACTCACTCACAGCTTCTCTCTCTCTCTCACTCACAGCTTCTCTTTCTGTCTCTCTCACTCACAGCTTCTCTTTCTGTCTCTCTCACTCACAGCTTCTCTCTCTCACTCACAGCTTCTCTTTCTCTCTCTCTCTCTCTCACTCACAGCTTCTCTCTCGCTCTCTCACTCACTCACAGCTTCTCTGTCTCTCTCTCACAGCTTCTCTTTCTCTCTCTCTATCTCACTCACAGCTTCTATTTCTTTGTCTCAGTCTAACTCACAGCTTCTCTTTATCTCTCTCTCACTCACAGCTTCTCTTTCTCTCTCTCTCTCTCACTCACAGCTTCTCTTTCACTCTCTCTCACTCACAGCTTCTCTCTCGCTCTCTCTCACTCACTCACAGCTTTTCTCCCTCTCTCACTATCTCACTCACAGCTTCTCTTTCTTTCCCTCTCTCTCTCACTCACAGCTTCTCTCTCTCTCTCTCTCTCTCACTCACAGCTTCTCTTTCTCTCTCTCACTCACAGCTTCTCTATTTCTCTCTCTCTCTCACTCACAGCTTCTCTTTCTCTCTCTCTCACTCACAGCTTCTCTATTTCTCTCTCTCACTCACTCACGGCTTCTCTTTCTCTCTCTCACTCACAGCTTCTCTTTCTCTGTCTCTCTCTAATTCACAGCTTCTCTTTCTCTCTCTCTCACACACACAGCTTCTCTTTCTCTCTCCCTCACTCACACCGTATCTTTCTCTCACACAGCTTCTCTTTCTTTCTCTCTCACTCACAGCTTCTCTATCTCTGTCTCTCTCTCTCACTCACAGCTTCTCTTTATATCTCTCTCACTCAAAGCTTCTCTCTCTCTCTCACTCAGCTTCTCTTTCTCTGTCTCTCTCTAACTTACAGCTTGTCTTTATCTCTCTCACACACACACAGCTTCTCTTTCTCTCTCTCTCTCTCACTCACAGCTTCTCTTTCTCTCTCTCTCTCACTCACTCACAGCTTCTCTCTCTCTTACTCACAGCTACTCTTTCTCTCTTTCTCACACTCTCAGCTTTTCTTTCATTCCCTCTCTCACTCACAGCTTCTCTTTCTCTCTTTCTCACTCAGCTTCTCTTTCTCCCTCTCTCACTCACAGCTTCTCTCTCTCTCTCTCACTCAGCTTCTCTTTCTCTCTCTCACTCACAGCTTCTCATTCTCTCTCTCACTCACAGCTTCTCTCTCTCTCACTCACAGCTTCTCTCTCTCACTCACAGCTTCTTTTTCTCTCTCTCTCTCACAGCTTCTCTTTCTCTCTCTCTCTCTCACTCACAGCTTCTCTCTCTCTCTCACTCACAGCTTCTCTTTCTCTCTCTCTCTCTCTCACTCACAGCTTCTCTTTCTCTGTCTCTCTCTAACTCACAGCTTCTCTTTATCTCTCTCTCACTCACAGCTTCTCTTTATCTCTCTCTCCCACTCACAGCTTCTCATTCTCTCTCTCTCACTCAGAATTATCTCTCACTCACAGCTTCTCTTTCTGTCTCTCTCACTTACAGCTTCTCTTTCTGTCTATCTCACTCACAGCTTCTCTTTCTGTCGATCTCACTCACAGCTTCTCTTTCTGTCTATCTCTCTCACAGCTTCTCTTTCTCCCTCTCTCTCTCACTCACAGCTTCTCTCTCTCACTCACAGCTTCTCTTTCTCTCTCTCTCTCTCACTCACAGCTTCTCTTTTTCTTTCTCTCTCTCACTCACATCTTCTCTCTCTCTCTCACTCTCAGCTTCTCTCTCTCTCACACAGCTTCTCTTTCTCTCTCTCTCACAGCTTCTCTTTCTCTCTCTCTCTCACTCACAGCTTCTCTCTCTCTCTCACTCACAGCTTCTCTTTCTCTCTCTCTCTCTCACTCACAGCTTCTCTTTCTCTGTCTCTCTCTAACTCACAGCTTCTCTTTTTCTCTCTCTCACTCACAGCTTCTCTTTCGCTCGCTCTCACTCACTCACAGCTTCTCTGTCTCTCTCTCACAACTTCTCTTTCTCTCTCTCTATCTCACTCACAGCTTCTCTTTCTCTGTCTCAGTAACTCACAGCTTCTCTATCTCTCTCTCACTCACAGCTTCTCTTTCTCTCTCTCTCTCTCTCACTCACAGCTTCTCTTTCACTCTCTCTCACTCACAGCTTCTCTCTCGCTCTCTCTCACTCACAGCTTATCTCCCTCTCTCTCTCACAGCTTCTCTTCCTCTCTCACTATCTCACTCACAGCTTCTCTTTCTTTCCCTATCTCTCTCACTCACAGCTTCTCTTTCTCTCTCTCTCTCACTCACAGCTTCTCTTTCTCTCTCTCACCCACAGCTTCTCTTTTTCTCTCTCTCTCTCACGCACAGCTTCTCTTTCTTTCTCTCTCTCTCTCTCTCACAGCTTCTCTTTCTCTCTCTCTCTCACTCACAGCTTCTCTTTCTCTGTCTCTCTCCAACTCACAGCTTGTCTTTATCTCTCTCTCACTCACACAGCTTCTTTTTCTCTCTCCCTCACTCACACCGTCTCTTTCTCTCTCTCTCTCACTCTCACTCACATCTTCTCTTTCTCTCTCTCTCTCTCTCACTCACAGCTTCTCTCTCTCACACAGCTTCTCTTTCTTTCTCTCTCACTCACAGCTTATCTTCCTCTGTCTCTCTCACTCACAGCTTCTCTTTATCTCTCTCTTACTCACAGCTTCTCTCTCTCTCACTCACAGCTTCTCCTTCTCTCTCTCACTCACAGCTTCTCTCTTTCTCTCTCTCACTCACAGCTTCTCTCTCTCTCACACTCAAAGCGTCTCTTTCTCTCTCTCTCTCTCACTCACAGCTTCTCTTTCTCTCTCTCTCACTCACAGCTTCTCTTTCTCCCTCTCTCTCACTCACAGCTTCTCTTTCTCCCTCTCTCTCTCACTCACAACCTCTCTCTCTCACTCACAGCTTCTCTTTCTCTCTCACTCACTCACAGTTTCTCTTTCTCTTTCTCTCTCTAACTCACAGCTTCTATTTATCTCTCTCTCTCACTCACAGCTTCTCTTTCTCTCTCTCTCACTCACATCTTCTCATTCTCTCTCTCTCACTCACAGCTTCTCCTTCTCTCTCTCTCACTCACAGCTTCTCTCTCTCTCTATCACTCACTCACAGCTTCTCTCTCTCTCTCACTCACAGCTTCTCTTTCTTTCTCTCTCTCACTCACAGCTTCTCTTTCTCTCTCTCTCTCACTCACAGGTTCTCTTTCTCTCTCTCTCTCTCACTCACAGCTTCTCTCTCTCTCTCTCTCACTCAGCTTTTCTTTCTCTGTCTCTCTCTAACTCACAGCTTGTCTTTATCTCTCTCACTCACTCACAGCTTCTCTTTTTCTCTCTCTCTCTCTCTCTCTCACTCACAGCTTCTCCTTCTCTCTCTCTCTCTCACTCACTCACAGCTTCTCTCTCTTACTCACAGCTACTCTTTCTCTCTTTCTCACACTCAGCTTTTCTTTTGTTCCCGCTCTCACTCACAGCTTCTCTTTCTCTCTCTCTCACTCACAGCTTCTCTTTCTCTCTCTCTTTCTCACTCAGCTTCTCTTTCTCCCTCTCTCACTCACAACTTCTCTCTCTCTCTCACTCAGCTTCTCTTTCTCTCTCTCTCACTCACAGCTTCTCATTCTCTCTCTCACTCAAAACTTCTCTCTCTCTCACTCACAGCTTCTCTCTCTCTCTCACTCACAGCTTCTCTTTCTTTCTCTCTCTCTCACAGCTTCTCTTTCTCTCTCTCTCTCACTCACAGCTTCTCTCCCTCTCTCTCACTCACAGCTTTTCTTTCTCTCTTTCTCTCTCTCACTCACAGCTTCTCTTTATCTGTCTCTCTCTAACTCACAGCTTCTCTTTATCTCTCTCTCACTCACAGCTTCTCTTTCTCTCTCTCTCCCACTCACAGCTTCTCTTTCTCTCTCTTTCACTCACAGCTTCGCTATCGCTCTCTCTCACTCACTCACAGCTTCTCTCTCTCTCACACAGCTTCTCTTTCTCTCTCTCTATCTCACTCCCAGCTTCTCTTTCTCTCTCTCTCTCACTCACAGCTTCTCTTTCTCACTCTGCTTCTCTTTCTCTCTCTCTCACGCACAGCTTCTCTTTCTCTCTCTCACTCACAGCTTCTCTTTCTCTCTCTCTCTCACTCACAGCTCCTCTTTCGCTCGCTCTCTATCACTGTCACAGCTTCTCTCTCTCTCATGCACTCTCACTCACAGCTTCTCTTCCTCTTTCTCTCACTCACTCACAACTTCTCTCTCTCTTACTCACAGCTACTCTTTCTCTCTTTCTCACACTCTCAGCTTTTCTTTCGTTCCCTCTCTCACTCACAGCTTCTCTTTCTCTCTCTCTTTCTCACTCAGCTTCTCTTTCTCCCTCTCTCACTCACAGCTTCTCTCTCTCTCTCACTCAGCTTCTCTTTCTCTCTCTCTCTCACTCACACCTTCTCATTCTCTCTCTCACTCACATCTTCTCTCTCTCTCTCACTCACAGCTTCTCTCTCTCACTCACAGCTTCTCTTTTTCTCTCTCTCTCTCACAGCTTCTCTTTCTCTCTCTCTCTCTCTCTCACAGCTTCTCTCTCTCTCTCACTCACAGCTTCTCTTTCTCTCTCTCTCTCACTCACAGCTTCTCTTTCTCTGTCTCTCTCTAACTCACAGCTTCTCTTTATCTCTCTCTCACTCACAGCTTCTCTTTATCTCTCTCTCCCACTCACAGCTTCTCTTTCTCTCTCTCTCACTCAGAATTATCTCTCTCTCTCACTCACAGCTTCTCTTTCTGTCTCTCTCACTCACAGCTTCTCTTTCTGTCTATCTCACTCACAGCTTCTCTTTCTGTCTATATCACTCACAGCTTCTCTTTCTCCCTCTCTCTCTCACTCACAGCTTCTCTCTCTCACTCACAGCTTCTCTTTCTCTCTCTCACTCACAGCTTCTCTTTCTCTTTCTCTCTCTCACTCACATCTTCTCTCTCTCTCTCATTCTCAGCTTCTCTCTCTCACACACAGCTTCTCTTTCTCTCTCTCTCTCACAGCTTCTCTTTCTCTCTCTCTCTCTCACTCACAGCTTCTCACTCTCTCTCTCACTCACAGCTTCTCTTGCTCTCTCTCTCTCTCTCACTCACAGCTTCTCTTTCTCTGTCTCTCTCTAACTCACAGCTTCTCTTTTTCTCTCTCTCACTCACAGCTTCTCTCTCGCTCTCTCTCACTCACTCACAGCTTCTCTGTCTCTCTCTCACAACTTCTCTTTCTCTCTCTCTATCTCACTCACAGCTTCTCTTTCTCTGTCAGTCTAACTCACAGCTTCTCTATCTCTCTCTCACTCACAGCTTCTCTTTCTCTCTCTCTCTCACTCACAGCTTCTCTTTCACTCTCTCTCACTCACAGCTTCTCTCTCGCTCTCTCTCACTCACAGCTTCTCTCCCTCTCTCTCTCACAGCTTCTCTTCCTCTCTCACTATCTCACTAACAGCTTCTCTTTCTTTCCCTCTCTCTCTCACTCACAGCTTCTCTTTCTCTCTCTCTCTCACTCACAGCTTCTCTTTCTCTCTATCTCACCCACAGCTTCTCTTTTTCTCTCTCTCTCTCACGCACAGCTTCTCTTTCTCTTTCTCTCTCTCACTCACAGCTTCTATTTCTCTCTCTCTCTCACTCACAGTTTCTCTTTCTCTGTCTCTCTCTCACTCACAGCTTGTCTTTATCTCTCTCTCTCTCACACATCTTCTCTTAATCTCTCTCCCTCACTCACACCGTCTCTTTCTCTCTCTCTCTCACTCTCTCACTCACATCTTCTCTTTCTCTCTCTCTCTCACTCACAGCTTCTCTCTCTCTCACACAGCTTCTCTTTCTTTCTTTCTCACTCACAGCTTATCTTTCTCTGTCTCGCTCTCTCTCTCACTCACAGCTTCTCTTTATCTCTCTCTTACTCACAGCTTCTCTCTCTCTCTCACTCACAGCTTCTCCTTCTCTCTCTCACTCACAGCTTCTCTCTTTCTTTCTCTCTCTCACTCACAGCTTTTCTCTCTCTCACACTCAAAGCATCTCTTTCTCTTTCTCTCTCTCACTCACAGCTTCTCTTTCTCTCTCTCTCACTCACAGCTTCTCCTTCTCCCTCTCTCTCACTCACAGCTTCTCTTTCTCCCTCTCTCTCTCACTCACAACTTCTCTCTCTCACTCACAGATTCTCTTTCTCTCTCTCTCACTCACAGTTTCTCTTTCTCTTTCTAACTCACAGCTTCTATTTATCTCTCTCTCTCTCACAGCTTCTTTCTCTCTCTCTCACTCACAGCTTCTCCTTCTCTCTCTCTCAATCACATCTTCTCCTTCTCTTTCTCTCACTCACAGCTTCTCTCTCTCTATCACTCACTCACAGCTTCTCTCTCTCACACACTCACAGCTTCTCTTTCTTTCTCTCTCTCTCACTCACAGCTTCTCTTTCTCTCTCTCACTCACAGCTTCTCTTTCTTTCTTTCTCTCTCTCACTCACAGCTTCTCTTTCTCTCTCTCTCTCACTCACAGGTTCTCTTTCTCTCTCTCTCTCTCTCACTCACAGCTTCTCTCTCTCTCACTCAGCTTCTCTTTCTCTGTCTCTCTCTAACTCACAGCTTGTCTTTATCTCTCTCTCTCACTCACAGCTTCTCTTTCTCTCTCCCTCTCTCACTCACAGCTTCTCTTTCACTCTCTCTCACTCACAGCTTCTCTCTCGCTCTCTCTCACTCACAGCTTCTCTCCCTCTCTCTCTCACAGCTTCTCTTCCTCTCTCACTATCTCACTAACAGCTTCTCTTTCTTTCCCTCTCTCTCTCACTCACAGCTTCTCTTTCTCTCTCTCTCACTCACAGCTTCTTTTTCTCTCTCTCTCACCCACAGCTTCTCTTTTTTTCTCTCTCTCTCACGCACAGCTTCTCTTTCTCTTTCTCTCTCTCACTCACAGCTTCTCTTTCTCTCTCTCTATCACTCACAGTTTCTCTTTCTCTGTCTCTCTCTCACTCACAGCTTGTCTTTATCTCTCTCTCTCACACACATCTTCTCTTAATCTCTCTCCCTCACTCACACCGTCTCTTTCTCTCTCTCTCTCACTCTCTCACTCACATCTTCTCTTTCTCTCTCTCTCTCTCTCACTCACAGCTTCTCTCTCTCTCTCACAGCTTCTCTTTCTTTCTCTCTCACTCAGCTTATCTTTCTCTGTCTCTCTCTCTCTCTCACTCACAGCTTCTCTTTATCTCTCTCTTACTCACAGCTTCTCTCTCTCTCTCACTCACAGCTTCTCCTCCTCTCTCTCCCTCACAGCTTCTCTCTTTCTTTCTCTCTCTCACTCACAGCTTTTCTCCCTCTCACACTCAAAGCATCTCTTTCTCTTTCTCTCTCTCACTCACAGCTTCTCTTTCTTTCTCTCTCTCTCACTCACAGCTTCTCCTTCTCCCTCTCTCTCACTCACAGCTTCTCTTTCTGCCTCTCTCTCTCACTCACAACTTCTCTCTCTCACTCACAGCTTCTCTTTCTCTCTCTCTCACTCACAGTTTCTCTTTCTCTTTCTAACTCACAGCTTCTATTTATCTCTCTCTCACTCACAGCTTCTTTCTCTCTCTCTCACTCACAGCTTCTCCTTCTCTCTCTCTCAATCACATCTTCTCCTTCTCTTTCTCTCACTCACAGCTTCTCTCTCTCTATCACTCACTCACAGCTTCTCTCTCTCACACTCACAGCTTCTCTTTCTTTCTCTCTCTCTCACTCAGAGCTTCTCTTTCTCTCTCTCACTCACAGCTTCTCTTTCTTTCTTTCTCTCTCTCACTCACAGCTTCTCTTTCTCTCTCTCTCTCACTCACAGGTTCTCTTTCTCTCTCTCTCTCTCTCACTCACAGCTTCTCTCTCTCTCACTCAGCTTCTCTTTCTCTGTCTCTCTCTAACTCACAGCTTGCCTTTATCTCTCTCTCTCACTCACAGCTTCTCTTTCTCTCTCTCTCTCTCACTCACAGCTTCTCTTTCTCTCTCTCTCTCACTCACAGCTTCTCTTTCTCTGTCTCTCTCTAACTCACAGCTTCTCTTTTTCTCTCTCTCACTCACAGCTTCTCTCTCGCTCGCTCTCACTCACTCACAGCTTCTCTGTCTCTCTCTCACAACTTCTCTTTCTCTCTCTCTATCTCACTCACAGCTTCTCTTTCTCTGTCTCAGTAACTCACAGCTTCTCTATCTCTCTCTCACTCACAGCTTCTCTTTCTCTCTCTCTCTCTCACTCACAGCTTCTCTTTCACTCTCTCTCACTCACAGCTTCTCTCTCGCTCTCTCTCACTCACAGCTTATCTCTCTCTCTCACTCAGAATTATCTCTCTCTCACTCACTCACAGCTTCTCTCTCTCACTCACAGCTTCTCTTTCTGTCTCTCTCACTCACAGCTTCTCTTTCTGTCTCTCTCACTCACAGCTTCTCTTTCTCCCTCTCTCTCTCACTCACAGCTTCTCTCTCTCACTCACAGCTTCTCTTTCTCTCTCTCTCTCTCTCACTCACAGCTTCTCTCTCGCTCTCTCACTCACTCACAGCTTCTCTGTCTCTCTCTCACAGCTTCTCTTTCTCTCTCTCTATCTCACTCACAGCTTCTATTTCTTTGTCTCAGTCTAACTCACAGCTCCTCTTTATCTCTCTCTCACTCACAGCTTCTCTTTCTCTCTCTCTCTCTCTCACTCACAGCTTCTCTTTCACTCTCTCTCACTCACAGCTTCTCTCTCCCTCTCTCTCACTCACTCACAGCTTCTCTACCTCTCTCACTATCTCACTCACAGCTTCTCTTTCTTTCCCTCTCTCTCTCACTCACAGCTTCTCTTTCTCTCTCTCTCTCACTCACAGCTTCTCTTTCTCTCTCTCTCACTCACAGCTTCTCTATTTCTCTCTCTCTCACACTCACAGCTTCCCTTTCTCTCTCTCACACTCACAGCTTCTCTATTTCTCTCACTCACTCACTCACAGCTTCTTTTTCTCTCTCTCTCACTCACAGCTTCTCTTTCTCTGTCTCTCTCTAATTCACAGCTTATCTTTATCTCTCTCTCACACACACAGCTTCTCTTTCTCTCTCCCTCACTCACACCGTATCTTTCTCTCTCTCACTCTCTCACTCACATCTTCTCTTTCTATCTCTCTCACTCACAGATTCTCTCTCTCTCACACAGCTTCTCTTTCTTTCTCTCTCACTCACAGCTTCTCTGTCTCTGTCTCTCTCTCTCACTCACAGCTTCTCTTTATCTCTCTCTCACTCACCGCTTCTCTCTCTCTCTCTCACTCAGCTTCTCTTTCTCTGTCTCTCTCTCTTACAGCTTGTCTTTATCTCTCTCACACACACACAGCTTCTCTTTCTCTCTCTCTCTCTCACTCACAGCTTCTCTTTCTCTCTCTCACTCACTCACACAGCTTCTCTCTCTCTTACTCACAGCTACTCTTTCTCTCTTTCTCACACTCTCAGCTTTTCTTTCGTTCCCTCTCTCACTCAGCTTCTCTTTCTCCCTCTCTCACTCACAGCTTCTCTCTCTCTCTCTCACTCAGCTTCTCTTTCTCTCTCTCACTCACAGCTTCTCATTCTCTCTCTCACGCACATCTTCTCTCTCTCTCACTCACAGCTTCTCTCTCTCACTCACAGCTTCTCTTTCTCTCTCTCTCTCTCACAGCTTCTCTTTCTCTCTCTCTCTCTCACTCACAACTTCTCTCTCTCTCTCTCACTCACAGCTTCTCTTTCTCTCTCTCTCTCTCACTCACAGCTTCTCTTTCTCTGTCTCTCTCTAACTCACAGCTTCTCTTTATCTCTCTCTCACTCACAGCTTCTCTTTATCTCTCTCTCCCACGCACAGCTTCTCTTTCTCTCTCTCTCTCACTCAGAATTATCTCTCTCTCTCACTCACAGCTTCTCTTTCTGTCTCTCTCACTTACAGCTTCTCTTTCTGTCTATCTCACTCACAGCTTCTCTTTCTGTCTATCTCACTCACAGCTTCTCTTTCTCCCTCTCTCTCTCACTCACAGCTTCTCTCTCTCACTCACAGCTTCTCTTTCTCTCTCTCTCTCTCACTCACAGCTTCTCTTTCTCTTTCTCTCTCTCACTCACATCTTCTCTCTCTCTCACACACACAGCTTCTCTTTCTCTCTCTCTCTCTCACAGCTTCTCTTTCTCTCTCTCTCTCACTCACAGCTTCTCTCTCTCTCTCACTCACAGCTTCTCTTTCTCTCTCTCTCTCACTCACAGCTTCTCTTTCTCTGTCTCTCTCTAACTCACAGCTTCTCTTTTTCTCTCTCTCACTCACAGCTTCTCTCTCGCTCGCTCTCACTCACTCACAGCTTCTCTGTCTCTCTCTCACAACTTCTCTTTCTCTCTCTCTATCTCACTCACAGCTTCTCTTTCTCTGTCTCAGTAACTCACAGCTTCTCTATCTCTCTCTCACTCACAGCTTCTCTTTCTCTCTCTTTCTCTCTCTCTCTCTCTCCCTCACAGCTTCTCTTTCACTCTCTCTCACTCACAGCTTCTCTCTCGCTCTCTCTCACTCACAGCTTATCTCTCTCTCTCACACAAAGCTTCTCTTCCTCTCTCACTATCTCACTCACAGCTTCTCTTTCTTTCCCTCTCTCTCTCACTCACAGCTTCTCTTTCTCTCTCTCTCTCACTCACAGCTTCTCTTTCTCTCTCTCTCACCCACAGCTTCTCTTTTTCTCTCTCACGCACAGCTTCTCTTTCTTTCTCTCTCTCTCTCTCTCACTCACAGCTTCTCTTTCTCTCTCTCTCTCACTCACAGCTTTTCTTTCTCTGTCTCTCTCCAACTCACAGCTTGTCTTTATCTCTCTCACTCACACAGCTTCTCTTTCTCTCTCCCTCACTCACACCATCTCTTTCTCTCTCTCTCTCACTCTCTCACTCACATCTTCTCTTTCTCTCTCTCTCTCTCTCTCACTCACAGCTTCTCTCTCTCACACAGCTTCTCTTTCTTTCTCTCTCACTCACAGCTTATCTTCCTCTGTCTCTCTCTCTCACTCACAGCTTCTCTTTATCTCTCTCTTACTCACAGCTTCTCTCTCTCTCTCACTCACAGCTTCTCCTTCTCTCTCTCACTCACAGCTTCTCTCTTTCTCTCTCTCACTCACAGCTTCTCTCTCTCTCACTCAAAGCGTCTCTTTCTCTCTCTCTCTCACTCACAGCTTCTCTTTCTCTCTCTCTCACTCACAGCTTCTCTTTCTCCCTCTCTCTCACTCACAGCTTCTCTTTCTCCCTCTCTCTCTCACTCACAACCTCTCTCTCTCACTCACAGCTTCTCTTTCTCTCTCTCTCACTCACAGTTTCTCTTTCTCTTTCTCTCTCTAACTCACAGCTTCTATTTATCTCTCTCTCTCACTCACAGCTTCTCTTTCTCTCTCTCTCACTCACAACTTCTCCTTCTCTCTCTCTCACTCACAGCTTCTCCTTCTCTCTCTCTCACTCACAGCTTCTCTCTCTCTCTCTATCACTCACTCACAGCTTCTCTCTCTCTCACTCACAGCTTCTCTTTCTTTCTCTCTCTCACTCACAGCTTCTCTTTCTCTCTCTCTCTCACTCACAGCTTCTCTTTCTCTCTCTCTCACTCACAGCTTCTCTCTCTCTATCACTCAGCTTCTCTTTCTCTGTCTCTCTCTAACTCACAGCTTGTCTTTATCTCTCTCTCTCACTCACAGCTTCTCTTTCTCTCTCTCTCTCACTCACAGCTTCTCCTTCTCTCTCTCTCTCTCCCTCACTCACAGCTTCTCTCTCTCTTACTCACAGCTACTCTTTCTCTCTTTCTCACACTCAGCTTTTCTTTTGTTCCCTCTCTCACTCACAGCTTCTCTTTCTCTCTCTCTCACTCACAGCTTCTCTTTCTCTCTCTCTTTCTCACTCAGCTTCTCTTTCTCCCTCTCTCACTCACAGCTTCTCTCTCTCTCTCACTCAGCTTCTCTTTCTCTCTCTCTCTCACTCACAGCTTCTCATTCTCTCTCTCACTCAAAACTTCTCTCTCTCACTCACATCTTCTCTCTCTCTCTCACTCACAGCTTCTCTTTCTTTCTCTCTCTCTCACAGCTTCTCTTTCTCTCTCTCACTCACAGCTTCTCTCTCTCTCTCTCACTCACAGCTTTTCTTTCTCTCTCTCTCTCTCTCACTCACAGCTTCTCTTTCTCTGTCTCTCTCTAACTCACAGCTTCTCTTTATCTCTCTCTCACTCACAGCTTCTCTTTGTCTCTCTCTCCCACTCACAGCTTCTCTTTCTCTCTCTTTCACTCACAGCTTCGCTATCGCTCTCTCTCACTCACTCACAGCTTCTCTCTCTCTCACACAGCTTCTCTTTCTCTCTCTCTATCTCACTCCCAGCTTCTCTTTCTCTCTCTCTCTCACTCACAGCTTCTCTTTCTCACTCTGCTTCTCTTTCTCTCTCTCTCACTCACAGCTTCTCTTTCTGTCTCTCTCACTCACAGCTTCTCTTTCTGTCTATCTCACTCACAGCTTCTCTTTCTGTCTATCTCACTCACAGCTTCTCTTTCTCCCTCTCTCTCTCACTCACAGCTTCTCTCTCTCACTCACAGCTTCTCTTTCTCTCTCTCACTCACAGCTTCTCTTTCTCTTTCTCTCTCTCACTCACATCTTCTCTCTCTCTCTCTCATTCTCAGCTTCTCTCTCTCACAGACAGCTTCTCTCTCTCTCTCACACACACAGCTTCTCTTTCTCTCTCTCTCTCTCACTCACAGCTTCTCTCTCTCTCTCTCTCTCTCACTCACAGCTTCTCTTTCTCTCTCTCTCTCTCTCTCTCACTCACAGCTTCTCTTTCTCTGTCTCTCTCTAACTCACAGCTTCTCTTTTTCTCTCTCTCACTCACAGCTCTTCTCTCGCTCTCTCTCACTCACTCACAGCTTCTCTGTCTCTCTCTCACAACTTCTCTTTCTCTCTCTCTATCTCACTCACAGCTTCTCTTTCTCTGTCTCAGTCTAACTCACAGCTTCTCTATCTATCTCTCACTCACAGCTTCTCTTTCTCTCTCTCTCTCTCACTCACAGCTTCTCTTTCACTCTCTCTCACTCACAGCTTCTCTCTCGCTCTCTCTCACTCACAGCTTCTCTCCCTCTCTCTCTCACAGCTTCTCTTCCTCTCTCACTATCTCACTAACAGCTTCTCTTTCTTTCCCTCTCTCTCTCACTCACAGCTTCTCTTTCTCTCTCTCTCTCACTCACAGCTTCTCTTTCTCTCTCTCTCACCCACAGCTTCTCTTTTTCTCTCTCTCTCTCACGCACAGCTTCTCTTTCTCTTTCTCTCTCTCACTCACAGCTTCTCTTTCTCTCTCTCTCACACTCACAGTTTCTCTTTCTCTGTCTCTCTCTCACTCACAGCTTGTCTTTATCTCTCTCTCTCACACATCTTCTCTTAATCTCTCTCCCTCACTCACACCGTCTCTTTCTCTCTCTCTCTCACTCTCTCACTCACATCTTCTCTTTCTCTCTCTCTCTCACTCACAGCTTCTCTCTCTCTCACACAGCTTCTCTTTCTTTCTCTCTCACTCACAGCTTATCTTTCTCTCTCTCTCTCTCTCTCTCACTCACAGCTTCTCTTTATCTCTCTCTTACTCACAGCTTCTCTCTCTCTCTCACTCACAGCTTCTCCTTCTCTCTCTCACTCACAGCTTCTCTCTTTCTTTCTCTCTCTCACTCACAGCTTTTCTCTCTCTCTCACTCAAAGCATCTCTTTCTCTTTCTCTCTCTCACTCACAGCTTCTCTTTCTCTCACTCACAGCTTCTCCTTCTCCCTCTCTCTCACTCACAGCTTCTCTTTCTCCCTCTCTCTCTCACTCACAACTTCTCTCTCTCACTCACAGCTTCTCTTTCTCTCTCCCTCACTCACAGTTTCTCTTTCTCTTTCTCTCTCTAACTCACAGCTTCTATTTATCTCTCTCTCTCACTCACAGCTTCTTTCACTCTCTCTCACTCACAGTTTCTCCTTCTCTCTCTCTCAATCACATCTTCTCCTTCTCTTTGTCTCTCTCACAGCTTCTCTCTCTATCACTCACTCACAGCTTCTCTCTCTCACACACTCACAGCTTCTCTTTCTTTCTCTCTCTCTCATTCACAGCTTCTCTTTCTCTCTCTCACTCACAGCTTCTCTTTCTCTCTCTCTCTCTCTCACTCACAGCTTCTCTCTCTCTCACTCAGCTTCTCTTTCTCTGTCTCTCTCTAACTCACAGCTTGTCTTTATCTCTCTCTCTCACTCACAGCTTCTCTTTCTCTCTCTCTCTCTCTCACTCACAGCTTCTCTTTCTCTCTCTCTCTCACTCACAGCTTCTCTTTCTCTGTCTCTCTCTAACTCACAGCTTCTCTTTTTCTCTCTCTCACTCACAGCTTCTCTCTCGCTTGCTCTCACTCACTCACAGCTTCTCTGTCTCTCTCTCACAACTTCTCTTTCTCTCTCTCTATCTCACTCACAGCTTCTCTTTCTCTGTCTCAGTAACTCACAGCTTCTCTATCTCTCTCTCACTCACAGCTTCTCTTTCTCTCTCTCTCTCTCTCACTCACAGCTTCTCTTTCACTCTCTCTCACTCACAGCTTCTCTCTCACTCTCTCTCACTCACAGCTTATCTCTCTCTCTCACTCAGAATTATCTCTCTCTCACTCACTCACAGCTTCTCTCTCTCTCTCACTCACAGCTTCTCTTTCTGTCTCTCTCACTCACAGCTTCTCTTTCTGTCTCTCTCACTCACAGCTTCTCTTTCTCTCTCTCTCTCTCACTCACAGCTTCTCTCTCTCACTCACAGCTTCTCTTTCTCTCTCTCTCTCTCTCACTCACAGCTTCTCTCTCGCTCTCTCACTCACTCACAGCTTCTCTGTCTCTCTCTCACAGCTTCTCTTTCTCTCTCTCTATCTCACTCACAGCTTCTATTTCTTTGTCTCAGTCTAACTCACAGCTTCTCTTTATCTCTCTCTCACTCACAGCTTCTCTTTCTCTCTCTCTCTCTCACTCACAGCTTCTCTTTCACTCTCTCTCACTCACAGCTTCTCTCTCGCTCTCTCTCACTCACTCACAGCTTCTCTGCTTCTCTCACTATCTCACTCACAGCTTCTCTTTCTTTCCCTCTCTCTCTCACTCACAGCTTCTCTTTCTCTCTCTCTCTCACTCACAGCTTCTCTTTCTCTCTCTCTCACTCACAGCTTCTCTATTTCTCTCTCTCACACACTCACAGCTTCTCTTTCTCTCTCTCTCACTCACAGCTTCTCTATTTCTCTCTCTCACTCACTCACAGCTTCTCTTTCTCTCTCTCTCACTCACAGCTTCTCTTTCTCTGTCTCTCTCTAATTCACAGCTTATCTTTATCTCTCTCACACACACACAGCTTCTCTTTCTCTCTCCCTCACTCACACCGTATCTTTCTCTCTCTCACTCTCTCACTCACATCTTCTCTTTCTCTCTCTCTCACTCACAGATTCTCTCTCTCTCACACAGCTTCTCTTTCTTTCTCTCTCACTCACAGCTTCTCTGTCTCTGTCTCTCTCTCTCACTCACAGCTTCTCTTTATCTCTCTCTCACTCACAGCTTCTCTCTCTCTCTCACTCAGCTTCTCTTTCTCTGTCTCTCTCTCTTACAGCTTGTCTTTATCTCTCTCACACACACACAGTTTCTCTTTCTCTCTCTCTCTCTCTCACTCACAGCTTCTCTTTCTCTCTCTCACTCACTCACTCACAGCTTCTCTCTCTCTTACTCACAGCTACTCTTTCTCTCTTTCTCACACTCTCAGCTTTTCTTTCGTTCCCTCTCTCACTCAGAGCTTCTCTTTCTCTCTCTCTTTCTCACTCACAGCTTCTCTTTCTCCCTCTCTCACTCACAGCTTCTCTCTCTCTCTCTCACTCAGCTTCTCTTTCTCTCTCTCACTCACAGCTTCTCATTCTCTCTCTCACTCACATCTTCTCTCTCTCTCACTCACAGCTTCTCTCTCTCACTCACAGCTTCTCTTTCTCTCTCTCTCTCTCACAGCTTCTCTTTCTCTCTCTCTCTCTCACTCACAACTTCTCTCTCTCTCTCTCACTCACAGCTTCTCTTTCTCTCTCTCTCTCACTCACAGCTTCTCTTTCTCTGTCTCTCTCTAACTCACAGCTTCTCTTTATCTCTCTCTCACTCACAGCTTCTCTTTATCTCTCTCTCCCACTCACAGCTTCTCATTCTCTCTCTCTCTCACTCAGAATTATCTCTCTCTCTCACTCACAGCTTCTCTTTCTGACTCTCTCACTTACAGCTTCTCTTTCTGTCTATCTCACTCACAGCTTCTCTTTCTGTCTATCTCACTCACAGCTTCTCTTTCTCCCTCTCTCTCTCACTCACAGCTTCTCTCTCTCACTCACAGCTTCTCTTTCTCTCTCTCTCTCTCACTCACAGCTTCTCTTTCTCTTTCTCTCTCTCACTCACATCTTCTCTCTCTCTCTCACACACAGCTTCTCTTTCTCTCTCTCTCTCACAGCTTCTCTTTCTCTCTCTCTCTCACTCACAGCTTCTCTCTCTCTCTCTCACTCATAGCTTCTCTTTCTCTCTCTCTCACTCACAGCTTCTCTTTCTCTGTCTCTCTCTAACTCACAGCTTCTCTTTTTCTCTCTCTCACTCACAGCTTCTCTCTCGCTCGCTCTCACTCACTCACAGCTTCTCTGTCTCTCTCTCACAACTTCTCTTTCTCTCTCTCTATCTCACTCACAGCTTCTCTTTCTCTGTCTCAGTAACTCACAGCTTCTCTCTCTCTCTCTCTCTCTCCCTCACAGCTTCTCTTTCACTCTCTCTCACTCACAGCTTCTCTCTCGCTCTCTCTCACTTACAGCTTATCTCTCTCTCTCACACAGCTTCTCTTCCTCTCTCACTATCTCACTCACAGCTTCTCTTTCTTTCCCTCTCTCTCTCACTCGCAGCTTCTCTTTCTCTCTCTCTCTCACTCACAGCTTCTCTTTCTCTCTCTCTCACCCACAGCTTCTCTTTTTCTCTCTCTCTCTCACGCACAGCTTCTCTTTCTTTCTCTCTCTCTCTCTCACTCACAGCTTCTCTTTCTCTCTCTCTCTCACTCACAGCTTCTCTTTCTCTGTCTCTCTCCAACTCACAGCTTGTCTTTATCTCTCTCTCACTCACACAGCTTCTCTTTCTCTCTCCCTCACTCACACCATCTCTTTCTCTCTCTCTCTCACTCTCTCACTCACATCTTCTCTTTCTCTCTCTCTCTCTCTCACTCACAGCTTCTCTCTCTCACACAGCTTCTCTTTCTTTCTCTCTCACTCACAGCTTATCTTCCTCTGTCTCTCTCTCTCACTCACAGCTTCTCTTTATCTCTCTCTTACTCACAGCTTCTCTCTCTCTCTCACTCACAGCTTCTCCTTCTCTCTCTCACTCACAGCTTCTCTCTTTCTCTCTCTCACTCACAGCTTCTCTCTCTCTCACTCAAAGCGTCTCTTTCTCTCTCTCTCTCACTCACAGCTTCTCTTTCTCTCTCTCACTCACAGCTTCTCTTTCTCCCTCTCTCTCACTCACAGCTTCTCTTTCTCCCTCTCTCTCTCACTCACAACCTCTCTCTCTCACTCACAGCTTCTCTTTCTCTCTCTCTCACTCACAGTTTCTCTTTCTCTTTCTCTCTCTAACTCACAGCTTCTATTTATCTCTCTCTCTCACTCACAGCTTCTCTTTCTCTCTCTCTCACTCACAGCTTCTCCTTCTCTCTCTCTCACTCACAGCTTCTCCTTCTCTCTCTCTCACTCACAGCTTCTCTCTCTCTCTCTCTATCACTCACTCACAGCTTCTCTCTCTCTCACTCACAGCTTCTCTTTCTTTCTCTCTCTCACTCACAGCTTCTCTTTCTCTCTCTCTCTCACTCACAGCTTCTCTTTCTCTCTCTCTCTCTCACTCACAGCTTCTCTCTCTCTCTCTCACTCAGCTTCTCTTTCTCTGTCTCTCTCTAACTCACAGCTTGTCATCTCTCTCTCTCACTCACAGCTTCTCTTTCTCTCTCTCTCTCTCACTCACAGCTTCTCCTTCTCTCTCTCTCTCTCCCTCACTCACAGCTTCTCTCTCTCTTACTCACAGCTACTCTTTCTCTCTTTCTCACGCTCAGCTTTTCTTTTGTTCCCTCTCTCACTCACAGCTTCTCTTTCTCTCTCTCTCACTCACAGCTTCTCTTTCTCTCTCTCTTTCTCACTCAGCTTCTCTTTCTCCCTCTCTCACTTACAGCTTCTCTCTCTCTCTCACTCAGCTTCTCTTTCTCTCTCTCTCTCACTCACAGCTTCTCATTCTCTCCCTCACTCAAAACTTCTCTCTCTCACTCACATCTTCTCTCTCTCTCTCACTCACAGCTTCTCTTTCTTTCTCTCTCTCTCACAGCTTCTCTTTCTCTCTCTCACTCACAGCTTCTCTCTCTCTCTCTCACTCACAGCTTTTCTTTCTCTCTCTCTCTCTCTCACTCACAGCTTCTCTTTCTCTGTCTCTCTCTAACTCACAGCTTCTCTTTATCTCTCTCTCACTCACAGCTTCTCTTTCTCTCTCTCTCCCACTCACAGCTTCTCTTTCTCTCTCTTTCACTCACAGCTTCGCTATCGCTCTCTCTCACTCACTCACAGCTTCTCTCTCTCTCACACAGCTTCTCTTTCTCTCTCTCTATCTCACTCCCAGCTTCTCTTTCTCTCTCTCTCACTCACAGCTTCTCTTTCTCACTCTGCTTCTCTTTCTCTCTCTCTCACTCACAGCTTCTCTTTCTCTTTCTCTCACTCACTCACAACTTCTCTCTCTCTTACTCACAGCTACTCTTTCTCTCTTTCTCACACTCTCAGCTTTTCTTTCATTCCCTCTCTCACTCACAGCTTCTCTTTCTCTCTCTCTTTCTCACTCAGCTTCTCTTTCTCCCTCTCTCACTCACAGCTTCTCTCTCTCTCTCACTCAGCTTCTCTTTCTCTCTCTCTCTCACTCACAGCTTCTCATTCTCTCTCTCACAGCTTCTCTCTCTCTCTCACTCACAGCTTCTCTCTCTCACTCACAGCTTCTCTTTTTCTCTCTCTCTCTCACAGCTTCTCTTTCTCTCTCTCTCTCTCACTCACAGCTTCTCTCTCTCTCACACTCACAGCTTCTCTTTCTCTCTCTCTCTCTCTCTCACTCACAGCTTCTCTTTCTCTGTCTCTCTCTAACTCACAGCTTCTCTTTATCTCTCTCTCACTCACAGCTTCTCTTTATCTCTCTCTCCCACTCACAGCTTCTCTTTCTCTCTCTCTCACTCAGAATTATCTCTCTCTCTCACTCACAGCTTCTCTTTCTGTCTCTCTCACTCACAGCTTCTCTTTCTGTCTATCTCACTCACAGCTTCTCTTTCTGTCTATCTCACTCACAGCTTCTCTTTCTCCCTCTCTCTCTCACTCACAGCTTCTCTCTCTCACTCAAAGCTTCTCTTTCTCTCTCTCTCTCTCTCACTCACAGCTTCTCTTTCTCTTTCTCTCTGTCACTCACATCTTCTCTCTCTCTCTCTCTCAGCTTCTCTCTCTCTCACACAGCTTCTCTTTCTCTCTCTCTCTCACAGCTTCTCTTTCTCTCTCTCTCTCTCACTCACAGCTTCTCTCTCTCTCTCTCACAGCTTCTCTTTCTCTCTCTCTCTCTCTCACTCACAGCTTCTCTTTCTCTGTCTCTCTCTAACTCACAGCTTCTCTTTTTCTCTCTCTCACTCACAGCTTCTCTCTCGCTCTCTCTCACTCACTCACAGCTTCTCTGTCTCTCTCTCACAACTTCTCTTTCTCTCTCTCTATCTCACTCACAGCTTCTCTTTCTCTGTCTCAGTCTAACTCACAGCTTCTCCATCTCTCTCTCACTCACATCTTCTCTTTCTCTCTCTCTCTCTCTCATTCACAGCTTCTCTTTCACTCTCTCTCACTCACAGCTTCTCTCTCACTCTCTCTCACTCACAGCTTCTCTCCCTCTCTCTCTCACAGCTTCTCTTCCTCTCTCACTATCTCACTAACAGCTTCTCTTTCTTTCCCTCTCTCTCTCACTCACAGCTTCTCTTTCTCTCTCTCTCACTCACAACTTCTCTTTCTCTCTCTCTCACCCACAGCTTCTCTTTTTCTCTCTCTCTCTCACGCACATCTTCTCTTTCTCTCTCTCTCTCACTCACAGCTTCTCTTTCTCTCTCTCTCTCACTCACAGCTTCTCTCTCTCTCACAGCTTCTCTCTTTCTTTCTTTCTTTCTCTCTCACTCACAGCTTTTCTCTCTCTCTCACTCAAAGCATCTCTTTCTCTCTCTCTCTCTCACTCACAGCTTCTCTTTCTCTCTCTCTCACTCACAGCTTCTCCTTCTCCCTCTCTCTCACTCACAGCTTCTCTTTCTCCCTCTCTCTCTCACTCACAACTTCTCTCTCTCACTCACAGCTTCTCTTTCTCTCTCTCTCACTCACAGTTTCTCTTTCTCTTTCTCTCTCTAACTCACAGCTTCTATTTATCTCTCTCTCTCACTCACAGCTTCTTTCTCTCTCTCTCACTCACAGCTTCTCCTTCTCTCTCTCACTCACATCTTCTCCTCTTTCTCTCACTCACAGCTTCTCTCTCTCTCTCTATCACTCACTCACAGCTTCTCTCTCTCTCACACTCACAGCTTCTCTTTCTTTCTCTCTCTCTCACTCACAGCTTCTCTTTCTCTCTCTCACTCACAGCTTCTCTTTCTTTCTTTCTCTCTCTCACTCACAGCTTCTCTTTCTCTCTCTCTCTCACTCACAGGTTCTCTTTCTCTCTCTCTCTCTCTCACTCACAGCTTCTCTCTCTCTCACTCAGCTTCTCTTTCTCTGTCTCTCTCTAACTCACAGCTTGTCTTTATCTCTCTCTCTCACTCACAGCTTCTCTTTCTCTCTCTCTCTCTCACTCACAGCTTCTCCTTCTCTCTCTCTCTCTCACTCACTCACAGCTACTCTCTCTCTTACTCACAGCTACTCTTTCTCTCTTTCTCACACTCAGCTTTTCTTTTGTTCCCTCTCTCACTCACAGCTTCTCTTTCTCTCTCTCTTTCTCACTCAGCTTCTCTTTCTCCCTCTCTCACTCAAAACTTCTCTCTCTCTCACTCACAGCTTCTCTCTCTCTCTCACTCACAACTTCTCTTTCTTTCTCTCTCTCTCACAGCTTCTCTTTCTCTCTCTCTCACTCACAGCTTCTCTCTCTCTCACTCACTCACAGCTTTTTCTCTCTCTCTCTCTCTCACTCACAGCTTCTCTTTCTCTGTCTCTCTCTAACTCACAGCTTCTCTTTATCTCTCTCTCACTCACAGCTTCTCTTTCTCTCTCTCTCCCACTCACAGCTTCTCTTTCTCTCTCTATCACTCACAGCATCACTATCGCTCTCTCTCACTCACTCACAGCTTCTCTCTCTCTCACACAGCTTCTCTTTCTCTCTCTCTATCTCACTCCCAGCTTCTCTTTCTCTCTCTCTCTCACTCACAGCTTCTCTTTCTCACTCAGCTTCTCTTTCTCTCTCTCTCACTCACAGCTTCTCTTTCTCTCTCTCACTCACAGCTTCTCTTTCTCTCTCTCTCTCACTCACAGCTTCTCTTTCGCTCGCTCTCTATCACTGTCACAGCTTCTCTCTCTCTCTCACTCACTCTCACTCACAGCTTCTCTTTCTCTTTCTCTCACTCACTCACAGCTTCTCTCTCTCTTACTCACAGCTCCTCTTTCTCTCTTTCTCACACTCTCAGCTTTTCTTTCGTTCCCTCTCTCACTCACAGCTTCTCTTTCTCTCTCTCTTTCTCACTCAGCTTCTCTTTCTCCCTCTCTCACTCACAGCTTCTCTCTCTCTCTCACTCAGCTTCTCTTTCTCTCTCTATCTCACTCACAGCTTCTCATTCTCTCTCTCACTCACATCTTCTCTCTCTCTCTCACTCACAGCTTCTCTCTCTCACTCACAGCTTCTCTTTTTCTCTCTCTCTCTCTCACAGCTTCTCTTTCTCTCTCTCACTCACAGCTTCTCTCTCGCTCGCTCTCACTCACAGCTTCTCTCCCTCTCTCTCTCACAGCTTCTCTTCCTCTCTCACTATCTCACTCACAGCTTCTCTTTCTTTCCCTCTCTCTCTCACTCACAGCTTCTCTTTCTCTCTCTCTCTCACTCACAGCTTCTCTTTCTCTCTCTCTCACCCACAGCTTCTCTTTCTCTCTCTCTCTCACTCACAGCTTCTCTTTCTCTCTCTCTCTCACTCACAGCTTCTCTTTCTCTGTCTCTCTCTAACTCACAGCTTGTCTTTATCTCTCTCTCACACACACATCTTCTCTTTCTCTCTCCCTCACTCACACCATCTCTTTCTCTCTCTCACACACTCTCTCACTCACATCTTCTCTTTCTCTCTCTCTCTCACTCACAGCTTCTCTCTCTCTCACAGCTTCTCTTTCTTTCTCTCTCACTCACAGCTTATCTTTCTCTGTCTCTCTCTCTCTCACTCACAGCTTCTCTTTATCTCTCTCTTACTCACAGCTTCTCTCTCTCTCTCTCTCACTCACAGCTTCACCTTCTCTCTCTCACTCACAGCTTCTCTCTTTCTCTCTCTCACTCACAGCTTTTCTCTCTCTCTCACTCAAAGCGTCTCTTTCTCTCTCTCTCTCTCTCACTCACAGATTCTCTTTCTCTCTCTCTCACTCACAGCTTCTATTTCTCCCTCTCTCTCACTCACAGCTTCTCTTTCTCCCTCTCTCTCTCACTCACAACTTCTCTCTCTCTCACTCACAGCTTCTCTTTCTCTCTCTCTCACTCACAGTTTCTCTTTCTCTTTCTCTCTCTAACTCACAGCTTCTATTTATCTCTCTCTCTCACTCACAGCTTCTCTTTCTCTCTCTCTCACTCACAGCTTCTCCATCTCTCTCTCTCACTCACATCTTCTCCTTCTCTTTCTCTCACTCACACCTTCTCTCTCTCTCTCTATCACTCACTCACAGCTTCTCTCTCTCTCACTCACAGCTTCTCTTTCTTTCTCTCTCTCTCACTCACAGCTTCTCTTTCTCTCTCAAACTCACAGCTTCTCTTTCTTTCTCTCTCTCACTCACAGCTTCTCTTTCTCTCTCTCTCTCACTCACAGGTTCTCTTTCTCTCCCTCTCTCTCACTCACAGCTTCTCTCTCTCTCTCTCACTCAGCTTCTCTTTCTCTGTCTCTCTCTAACTCACAGCTTGTCTTTATCTCTCTCTCTCACTCACAGCTTCTCTTTCTCTCTCTCTCTCACTCACAGCTTCTCCTTCTCTCTCTCTCTCACTCACTCACAGCTTCTCTCTCTCTTACTCACAGCTACTCTTTCTCTCTTTCTCACACTCAGCTTTTCTTTTGTTCCCTCTCTCACTCACAGCTTCTCTTTCTCTCTCTCTCACTCACAGCTTCTCTTTCTCTCTCTCTTTCTCACTCAGCTTCTCTTTCTCCCTCTCTCACTCACATCTTCTCTCTCTCTCACTCACAGCTTCTCTCTCTCTCTCACTCACAGCTTCTCTTTCTCTCTCTCTCACAGCTTCTCTTTCTCTCTCTCTCACTCACAGCTTCTCTCTCTCTCTCACTCACAGCTTTTCTTTCTCTCTCTCTCTCTCTCTCACTCACAGCTTCTCTCACTCACTCACAGCTTCTCTTTTTCTCTCTCTCTCTCACAGCTTCTCTTTCTCTCTCTCTCTCACTCACAGCTTCTCTCTCTCTCACACTCACAGCTTCTCTTTCTCTCTCTCTCTCACTCACTCACAGCTTCTCTTTCTCTGTCTCTCTCTAACTCACAGCTTCTCTTTATCTCTCTCTCACTCACAGCTTCTCTTTATCTCTCTCTCCCACTCACAGCTTCTCTTTGTCTCTCTCTCACTCAGAATTATCTCTCTCTCTCACTCACAGCTTCTCTTTCTGTCTCTCTCACTCACAGCTTCTCTTTCTGTCTATCTCACTCACAGCTTCTCTTTCTGTCTATCTCACTCACAGCTTCTCTTTCTCCCTCTCTCTCTCACTCACAGCTTCTCTCTCTCACTCAAAGCTTCTCTTTCTCTCTCTCTCTCTCACTCACAGCTTCTCTTTCTCTCTCTCACTCACATCTTCTCTTTCTCTCTCTCACTCTCAGCTTCTCTCTCTCTCACACAGCTTCTCTTTCTCTCTCTCTCACACAGCTTCTCTTTCTCTCTCTCTCTCACTCACAGCTTCTCTCTCTCTCACACAGCTTCTCTTTCTCTCTCTCTCTCACTCACAGCTTCTCTTTCTCTGTCTCTCTCTAACTCACAGCTTCTCTTTTTCTCTCTCTCACTCGCAGCTTCTCTCTCGCTCTCTCTCACTCACTCACAGCTTCTCTGTCTCTCTCTCACAACTTCTCTTTCTCTCTCTCTATCTCACTCACAGCTTCTCTTTCTCTGTCTCAGTCTAACTCACAGCTTCTCTATCTCTCTCTCACTCACATCTTCTCTTTCTCTCTCTCTCTCACTCACAGCTTCTCTTTCACTCTCTCTCACTCACAGCTTCTCTCTCGCTCTCTCTCACTCACAGCTTCTCTCCCTCTCTCTCTCACAGCTTCTCTTCCTCTCTCACTATCTCACTAACAGCTTCTCTTTCTTTCCCACTCTCTCTAACTCACAGCTTCTCTTTCTCTCTCTCTCTCACTCACAACTTCTCTTTCTCTCTCTCTCACCCACAGCTTCTCTTTTTCTCTCTCTCTCTCACGCACAGCTTCTCTTTCTCTCTCTCTCTCTCACTCACAGCTTCTCTTTCTCTCTCTCTCTCACTCACAGTTTCTCTTTCTCTGTCTCTCTCTAACTCACAGCTTGTCTTTATCTCTCTCTCTCACACACATCTTCTCTTAATCTCTCTCCCTCACTCACACCGTCTCTTTCTCTCTCTCTCTCTCACTCACAGCTTCTCTCTCTCTCACAGCTTCTCTTTCTTTCTCTCTCACTCACAGCTTATCTTTCTCTGTCTCTCTCTCTCTCTCACTCACAGCTTCTCTTTATCTCTCTCTTACTCACAGCTTCTCTCTCTCTCACACACACAGCTTCTCCTTCTCTCTCTCACTCACAGCTTCTCTCTCTCTTTCTTTCTTTCTCTCTCACTCACAGCTTTTCTCTCTCACTCACTCAAAGCATCTCTTTCTCTCTCTCTCTCTCACTCTCAGCTTCTCTTTCTCTCTCTCTCACTCACAGCTTCTCCTTCTCCCTCTCTCTCACTCACAGCTTCTCTTTCTCCCTCTCTCTCTCACTCACAACTTCTCTCTCTCACTCACAGCTTCTCTTTCTCTCTCTCTCACTCACAGTTTCTCTTTCTCTTTCTCTCTCTAACTCACAGCTTCTATTTATCTCTCTCTCTCACTCACAGCTTCTTTCTCTCTCACTCACTCACAGCTTCTCCTTCTCTCTCTCTCACTCACATCTTCTCCTTCTCTTTCTCTCACTCACAGCTTCTCTCTCTCTCTCTATCACTCACTCACAGCTTCTCTCTCTCACACTCACAGCTTCTCTTTCTTTCTCTCTCTCTCACTCACAGCTTCTCTTTCTCTCTCTCACTCACAGCTTCTCTTTCTTTCTCTCTCTCTCTCACTCACAGCTTCTCTTTCTCTCTCTCTCTCACTCACAGGTTCTCTTTCTCTCTCTCTCTCTCTCACTCACAGCTTCTCTCTCTCTCACTCAGCTTCTCTTTCTCTGTCTCTCTCTAACTCACAGCTTGTCTTTATCTCTCTCTCTCACTCACAGCTTCTCTTTCTCTCTCTCTCTCTCACTCACAGCTTCTCCTTCTCTCTCTCTCTCTCACTCACTCACAGCTTCTCTCTCTCTTACTCACAGCTACTCTTTCTCTCTTTCTCACACTCAGCTTTTCTTTTGTTCCCTCTCTCACTCACAGCTTCTCTTTCTCTCTCTCTTTCTCACTCGGATTCTCTTTCTCCCTCTCTCACTCAAAACTTCTCTCTCTCTCACTCACAGCTTCTCTCTCTCTCTCACTCACAGCTTCTCTTTCTTTCTCTCTCTCTCACAGCTTCTCTTTCTCTCTCTCTCACTCACAGCTTCTCTCTCTCTCACGCACTCACAGCTTTTTCTCTCTCTCTCTCTCTCACTCACAGCTTCTCTTTCTCTGTCTCTCTCTAACTCACAGCTTCTCTTTATCTCTCTCTCACTCACAGCTTCTCTTTCTCTCTCTCTCCCACTCACAGCTTCTCTTTCTCTCTCTATCACTCACAGCTTCACTATCGCTCTCTCTCACTCACTCACAGCTTCTCTCTCTCTCACACAGCATCTCTTTCTCTCTCTCTATCTCACTCACAGCTTCTCTTTCTCACTCAGCTTCTCTTTCTCTCTCTCTCACTCACAGCTTCTCTTTCTCTCTCTCACTCACAGCTTCTCTTTCTCTCTCTCTCTCACTCACAGCTTCTCTTTCGCTCACTCTCTATCACTGTCACAGCTTCTCTCTCTCTCACTCACTCTCACTCACAGCTTCTCTTTCTCTTTCTCTCACTCACTCACAGCTTCTCTCTCTCTTACTCACAGCTCCTCTTTCTCTCTTTCTCACACTCTCAGCTTTTCTTTCATTCCCTCTCTCACTCACAGCTTCTCTTTCTCTCTCTCTTTCTCACTCAGCTTCTCTTTCTCCCTCTCTCACTCACAGCTTCTCTCTCTCTCTCACTCAGCTTCTCTTTCTCTCTCTCTCACACTCACAGCTTCTCATTCTCTCTCTCACTCACATCTTCTCTCTCTCTCACTCACAGCTTCTCTCTCTCACTCACAGCTTCTCTTTTTTTCTCTCTCTCTCTCTCACAGCTTCTCTTTCTCTCTCTCTCACTCACAGCTTCTCTCTCGCTCTCTCTCACTCACAGCTTCTCTCCCTCTCTCACTCACAGCTTCCCTTTCTCTCTCTCTTTCTCACTCAGCTTCTCTTTCTCCCTCTCTCACTCACAGCTTCTCTCTCTCTCACACTCAGCTTCTCTTTCTCTCTCTCTCTCACTCACAGCTTCTCATTCTCTCTCTCACTCACATCTCTCTCTCTCTCACTCACAGCTTCTCTCTCTCACTCACAGCTTCTCTTTTTCTCTCTCTCTCTCTCACAGCTTCTCTTTCTCTCTCTCTCACTCACAGCTTCTCTCTCGCTCTCTCTCACTCACAGCTTCTCTCCCTCTCTCTCTCACAGCTTCTCTTCCTCTCTCACTATCTCACTCACAGCTTCTCTTTCTTTCCCTCTCTCTCTCACTCACAGCTTCTCTTTCTCTCTCTCTCTCACTCACAGCTTCTCTTTCTCTCTCTCTCACCCACAGCTTCTCTTTTTCTCTCTCTCTCTCACGCACAGCTTCTCTTTCTCTCTCTCTCTCTCTCTCACAGCTTCTCTTTCTCTCTCTCTCTCACTCACAGCTTCTCTTTCTCTGTCTCTCTCTAACTCACAGCTTGTCTTTATCTCTCTCACACACACACATCTTCTCTTTCTCTCTCCCTCACTCACACCATCTCTTTCTCTCTCTCTCTCACTCTCTCACTCACATCTTCTCTTTCTCTCTCTCTCTCACTCACAGCTTCTCTCTCTCTCACAGCTTCTCTTTCTTTCTCTCTCACTCACAGCTTATCTTTCTCTGTCTCTCTCTCTCTCTCACTCACAGCTTCTCTTTATCTCTCTCTTACTCACAGCTTCTCTCTCTCTATCTCACTCACAGCTTCACCTTCTCTCTCTCACTAACAGCTTCTCTCTTTCTCTCTCTCACTCACAGCTTTTCTCTCTCTCTCACTCAAAGCATCTCTTTCTCTCTCTCTCTCTCTCACTCACAGCTTCTCTTTCTCTCTCTCTCACTCACAGCTTCTCTTTCTCCCTCTCTCTCACTCACAGCTTCTCTTTCTCCCTCTCTCTCTCACTCACAACTTCTCTCTCTCTCACTCACAGCTTCTCTTTCTTTCTCTCTCTCTCACTCACAGTTTCTCTTTCTCTTTCTCTCTCTAACTCACAGCTTCTATTTATCTCTCTCTCTCACTCACAGCTTCTCTTTCTCTCTCTCTCACTCACAGCTTCTCCATCTCTCTCTCTCACTCACATCTTCTCCTTCTCTTTCTCTCACTCACAGCTTCTCTCTCTCTCTCTCTATCACTCACTCACAGCTTCTCTCTCTCTCACTCACAGCTTCTCTTTCGTTCTCTCTCTCTCACTCACAGCTTCTCTTTCTCTCTCAAACTCACAGCTTCTCTTTCTTTCTCTCTCTCACTCACAGCTTCTCTTTCTCTCTCTCTCTCACTCACAGGTTCTCTTTCTCTCTCTCTCTCTCTCACTCACAGCTTCTCTCTCTCTCTCTCACTCAGCTTCTCTTTCTCTGTCTCTCTCTAACTCACAGCTTGTCTTTATCTCTCTCTCTCACTCACAGCTTCTCTTTCTCTCACTCTCTCTCACTCACAGCTTCTCCTTCTCTCTCTCTCACTCACTCACAGCTTCTCTCTCTCTTACTCACAGCTACTCTTTCTCTCTTTCTCACACTCAGCTTTTCTTTTGTTCCCTCTCTCACTCACAGCTTCTCTTTCTCTCTCTCTCACTCACAGCTTCTCTTTCTCTCTCTCTTTCTCACTCAGCTTCTCTTTCTCCCTCTCTCACTCACATTTTCTCTCTCTCTCACTCACAGCTTCTCTCTCTCTCTCACTCACAGCTTCTCTTTCTCTCTCTCACACAGCTTCTCTTTCTCTCTCTCTCTCACTCACAGCTTCTCTCTCTCTCACTCACAGCTTTTCTTTCTCTCTCTCTCTCTCACTCACAGCTTCTCTTTCTCTGTCTTTCTCTAACTCACAGCTTCTCTTTATCTCTCTCTCACTCACAGCTTCTCTTTCTCTCTCTCTCCCACTCACAGCTTCTCTTTCTCTCTCTATCACTCACAGCTTCGCTATCGCTCTCTCTCACTCACTCACAGCTTCTCTCTCTCTCTCACAGCTTCTCTTTCTCTCTCTCTATCTCACTCCCAGCTTCTCTTTCTCTCTCTCTCTCACTCACAGCTTCTCTTTCTCACTCAGCTTCTCTTTCTCTCTCTCTCACTCACAGCTTCTCTGTCTCTCTCTCACTCACAGCTTCTCTTTCTCTCTCTCTCTCACTCACAGCTTCTCTTTCGCTCGCTCTCTATCACTGTCACAGCTTCTCTCTCTCTCTCTCACTCACTCTCACTCACAGCTTTTCTTTCTCTCTCACACACACTCACAGGTTCTCTCTCTCACACACACACACTCACAATTCTCTCTCTCTCACTCACAGCTTCTCTCTCTCTCACAGCTTCTCTTTCTGTCTCTCTCACTCACAGCTTCTCTTTCTCCCTCTCTCTCTCACTCACAGCTTCTCTCTCTCTCACTCACAGCTTCTATCTCTCTCTCACTCAGCTTCTCTTTCTCTGTCTCCTTCTAACTCACAGCTTGTTTTTATCTCTCTCTCTCACTCACAGCTTCTCTCTCGCTCTCTCTCACTCACTCACAGCTTCTCTGTCTCTCTCTCACAACTTCTCTTTCTCTCTCTCTCTATCTCACTCACAGCTTCTCTTTCTCTGTCTCAGTCTAACTCACAGCTTCTCTATCTCTCTCTCACTCACAGCTTCTCTTTCTCTCTCTCTCTCTCTCACTCACAGCTTCTCTTTCACTCTCTCTCACTCACAGCTTCTCTCTCGCTCTCTCTCACTCACAGCTTCTCTCCCTCTCTCTCACAGCTTCTCTTCCTCTCTCACTATCTCACTCACAGCTTCTCTTTCTTTCCCTCTCTCTCTCACTCGCAGCTTCTCTTTCTCTCTCTCTCTCACTCACAGCTTCTCTTTCTCTCTCTCACACCCACAGCTTCTCTTTTTCTCTCTCTCTCTCACGCACAGCTTCTCTTTCTCTCTCTCTCTCTCACTCACAGCTTCTCTTTCTCTCTCTCTCTCACTCACAGCTTCTCTTTCTCTGTCTCTCTCTAACTCACAGCTTGTCTTTATCTCTCTCTCACACACACATCTTCTCTTTCTCTCTCCCTCACTCACACCATCTCTTTCTCTCTCTCTCTCTCTCTCTCACTCTCTCACTCACATCTTCTCTTTCTCTCTCTCTCTCTCTCTCACTCACAGCTTCTCTCTCTCTCACACAGCTTCTCTTTCTTTCTCTCTCACTCACAGCTTATCTTTCTCTGTCTCTCTCTCTCTCTCACTCACAGCTTCTCTTTATCTCTCTCTTACTCACAGCTTCTCTCTCTCTCTCTCTCTCACTCACAGCTTCACCTTCTCTCTCTCACTCACAGCTTCTCTCTTTCTTTCTCTCTCTCACTCACAGCTTTTCTCTCTCTCTCACTCAAAACATCTCTTTCTCTATCTCTCTCTCTCACTCACAGCTTCTCTTTCTCTCTGTCTCACTCACAGCTTCTCTTTCTCCCTCTCTCTCACTCACAGCTTCTCTTTCTCCCTCTCTCTCTCACTCACAACTTCTCTCTCTCTCACTCACAGCTTCTCTTTCTCTCTCTCTCACTCACAGTTTCTCTATCTCTTTCTCTCTCTAACTCACAGCTTCTATTTATCTCTCTCTCTCACTCACAGCTTCTCTTTCTCTCTCTCACTCACAGCTTCTCCATCTCTCTCTCACTCACATCTTCTCCTTCTCTTTCTCTCACTCACAGCTTCTCTCTCTCTATCACTCACTCACAGCTTCTCTCTCTCTCTCACTCACAGCTTCTCTTTCTTTCTCTCTCTCACTCACAGCTTCTCTTTCTCTCTCTCTCTCACTCACAGGTTCTCTTTCTCTCTGTCTCTCTCACTCACAGCTTCTCTCTCTCTCTCACTCAGCTTCTCTTTCTCTGTCTCTCTCTAACTCACAGCTTGTCTTTATCTCTCTCTCTCACTCACAGCTTCTCTTTCTCTCTCTCTCTCTCACTCACAGCTTCTCCTTCTCTCTCTCTCTCACTCAGTCACAGCTTCTCTCTCTCTTACTCACAGCTACTCTTTCTCTCTTTCTCACACTCAGCTTTTCTTTTGTTCCCTCTCTCACTCACAGCTTCTCTTTCTCTCTCTCTCACTCACAGCTTCTCTTTCTCTCTCTCTTTCTCACTCAGCTTCTCTTTCTCCCTCTCTCACTCACATCTTCTTTCTCTCTCACTCACAGCTTCTCTATCTCTCTCACTCACAGCTTCTCTTTCTTTCTCTCTCTCTCACAGCTTCTCTTTCTCTCTCTCTCACTCACAGCTTCTCTCTCTCTCTCTCACTCACAGCTTTTCTTTCTCTCTCTCTCTCTCTCACTCACAGCTTCTCTTTCTCTGTCTCTCTCTAACTCACAGCTTCTCTTTATCTCTCTCTCACTCACAGCTTCTCTTTCTCTCTCTCTCCCACTCACAGCTTCTCTTTCTCTCTCTATCACTCACAGCTTCGCTATCGATCTCTCTCACTCACTCACATCTTCTCTCTCTCTCTCACAGCTTCTCTTTCTCTCTCTCTATCTCACTCCCAGCTTCTCTTTCTCTCTCTCTCTCACTCACAGCTTCTCTTTCTCACTCAGCTTCTCTTTCTCTCTCTCTCACTCACAGCTTCTCTGTCTCTCTCTCACTCACAGCTTCGCTTTCTCTCTCTCTCTCACTCACAGCTTCTCTTTCTTTCGCTCGCTCTCTGTCACTGTCACAGCTTCTCTCTCTCTCTCACTCACTCTCACTCACAGCTTTTCTTTCTCTCTCACACACACTCACAGGTTCTCTCTCTCACACACAAACACTCACAATTCTCTCTCTCTCTCTCACTCACAGCTTCTCTCTCTCTCACAGCTTCTCTTTCTGTCTCTCTCACTCACAGCTTCTCTTTCTCCCTCTCTCTCTCACTCACAGCTTCTCTCTCTCACTCACAGCTTCTCTTTCTTTCTCTCTCTCTCACTCACAGCTTCTCTCTCTCTCTCTCTCAGCTTCTCTCTCTCTCTCACTCACAGCTTCTCTTTCTCTCTCTCCATCTCTCACAGCTTCTCTTTATCTCTCTCTCACTCACAGCTTCTCTTTCTCTCTCTCTCACTCACAGCTTCTCTTTCTCTCTCTCTCACACACAGCTTCTCTCTCGCTCTCTCTCACTCACTCACAGCTTGTCTCTCACTTACTCACAGCTTCTCTCTCTCTCTCTCACTCACAGCTTCTCTTTCTCTCTCTCTCTCACAGCTTCTCTTTCTCTCTCTCTCTCTCTCACTCACAGCTTCTCTTTCTCTGTCTCTCTCTAACTCACAGCTTCTCTTCATCTCTCTCTCACTCACAGCTTCTCTTTCTCTCTCTCTCTCACTCACAGCTTCTCTTTCTCTCTCACTCTCACACTCACAGGTTCTCTCTCGCTCTCTCTCACTCACTCACAGCTTCTCTCTCACACACACACCTTCTCTTTCTTTATCTCTCTCACTCACAGCTCTTTCTCTCTCTCTCTCACTCACAGGTTCTCTTTCTCTATCTCTCTCACTCACAGCTTCTCTCTCTCTCTCACTCAGCTTCTGTTTCTCTGTCTCTCTCTAATGCACAGCTTGTCTTTATCTCTCTGTCTCACTCACAGCTTCTCTCTCTCTCTCTCACTCACAGCTTCTCTTTCTCTCTCTCTCTCTCACTCACAGCTTCTCTCTCTCTTACTCACAGCTACTCTTTCTCTCTTTCTCACACTCTCAGCTTTTCTTTCGCTCTTTCTCTCACTCACAGCTTCTCTTTCTCTCTCTCTCACTCACAGCTTCTCTTTCTCTCTCTCTTTCTCACTCAGCTTCTCTTTCTCCCTCTCTCACTCACAGCTTCTCTCTCTCTCTCTCACTCAGCTTCTCTTTCTCTCTCTCTCTCACTCACAGCTTCTCTTTCTCTCTCTCACTCACATCTTCTCTCTCTCTCTCACTCACAGCTTCTCTCTCTCTCTCACTCACAGCTTCTCATCTCTCTCTCTCACACACAGCTTCTCTTTCTCTCTCTCTCTCTCTCACTCACAGCTTCTCTCTCTCTCTCACTCACAGCTTCTCTTTCTCTCTCTCACTCTCACTCACAGCTTCTCTTTCTCTGTCTCTCTCTAACTCACAGCTTCTCTTTATCTCTCTCTCACTCACAGCTTCTCTTTCTCTCTCTCTCCCACTCACAGCTACTCTTTCTCTCTCTCTCACTCACAGCTTCGCTCTCGCTCGCTCTCGCTCACTCACAGCTTCTCTCTCTCTCACACACAGCTTCTTTTTCTCTCTCTCTATCTCACTCACAGCTTCTCTTTCTCTCTCTCTCTCACTCACAGCTTCTCTTTCTCACTCAGCTTCTCTATCTCTCTCTCACTCACACCTTCTCTTTCTCTCTCTCTCACTCACAGGTTCTTTTTCTCTCTCTCACTCACTCACAGGTTCTCTTTCGCTCTCTCTCTATCACTGTCACAGCTTCTCTCTCTCTCTCACTCACTCTCACTCACAGCTTCTCTTTCTCTCTCACACAAACTCACAGCTTCTCTCTCTCTCACACACTCACAATTCTCTCTCTCTTTCACTCACAGCTTCTCTCTCTCTCTCACTCACAGCTTCTCTTTCTCCCTCTCTCTCTCACTCACAGCTTCTCTCTCTCACTCACAGCTTCTCTTTCTTTATCTCTCTCTCACTCACAGCTTCTCTCTCTCTCACACAGCTTCTCTCTCTCTCTCTCACTCACAGCTTCTCTTTCTCTCTCTCTCTCTCACAGCTTCTCTTTATCTCTCTCTCACTCACAGCTTCTCTTTCTCTCTCTCACTCACAGCTTCTCTTTCTCTCTCTCTCTCACTCACAGCTTCTCGCTCGCTCGCTCTCACTCACTCACAGCTTCTCTCTCTCACTCTCAGCTTCTCTCTCTCTCTCTCACTCACAGCTTCTCTTTCTCTGTCTCTCTCTAACTCACAGCTTCTCTTCATCTCTCTCTCACTCACAGCTTCTCTTTCTCTCTCTCTCTCACTCACAGCTTCTCTTTCTCTCTCACTCTCACACTCACAGGTTCTCTCTCGCTCTCTCTCACTCACTCACAGCTTCTCTCTCACACACACACCTTCTCTTTCTTTATCTCTCTCACTCACAGCTCTTTCTCTCTCTCTCTCACTCACAGGTTCTCTTTCTCTATCTCTCTCACTCACAGCTTCTCTCTCTCTCTCACTCAGCTTCTGTTTCTCTGTCTCTCTCTAATGCACAGCTTGTCTTTATCTCTCTGTCTCACTCACAGCTTCTCTCTCTCTCTCTCACTCACAGCTTCTCTTTCTCTCTCTCTCTCTCTCACTCACTCACAGCTTCTCTCTCACACACACACCTTCTCTTTCTTTATCTCTCTCACTCACAGCTCTTTCTCTCTCTCTCACTCACAGGTTCTCTTTCTCTATCTCTCTCACTCACAGCTTCTCTCTCTCTCTCACTCAGCTTCTGTTTCTCTGTCTCTCTCTAATGCACAGCTTGTCTTTATCTCTCTGTCTCACTCACAGCTTCTCTCTCTCTCTCTCTCACTCACAGCTTCTCTTTCTCTCTCTCTCTCTCACTCACAGCTTCTCTCTCTCTTACTCACAGCTACTCTTTCTCTCTTTCTCACACTCTCAGCTTTTCTTTCGCTCTTTCTCTCACTCACAGCTTCTCTTTCTCTCTCTCTCACTCACAGCTTCTCTTTCTCTCTCTCTTTCTCACTCAGCTTCTCTTTCTCCCTCTCTCACTCACAGCTTCTCTCTCTCTCTCTCACTCAGCTTCTCTTTCTCTCTCTCTCTCACTCACAGCTTCTCTTTCTCTCTCTCACTCACATCTTCTCTCTCTCTCTCACTCACAGCTTCTCTCTCTCTCTCACTCACAGCTTCTCATCTCTCTCTCTCACACACAGCTTCTCTTTCTCTCTCTCTCTCTCTCACTCACAGCTTCTCTCTCTCTCTCACTCACAGCTTCTCTTTCTCTCTCTCACTCTCACTCACAGCTTTTCTTTCTCTGTCTCTCTCTAACTCACAGCTTCTCTTTATCTCTCTCTCACTCACAGCTTCTCTTTCTCTCTCTCTCCCACTCACAGCTACTCTTTCTCTCTCTCTCACTCACAGCTTCGCTCTCGCTCGCTCTCGCTCACTCACAGCTTCTCTCTCTCTCACACACAGCTTCTTTTTCTCTCTCTCTATCTCACTCACAGCTTCTCTTTCTCTCTCTCTCTCACTCACAGCTTCTCTTTCTCACTCAGCTTCTCTATCTCTCTCTCACTCACACCTTCTCTTTCTCTCTCTCTCACTCACAGGTTCTTTTTCTCTCTCTCACTCACTCACAGGTTCTCTTTCGCTCTCTCTCTATCACTGTCACAGCTTCTCTCTCTCTCTCACTCACTCTCACTCACAGCTTCTCTTTCTCTCTCACACAAACTCACAGCTTCTCTCTCTCTCACACACTCACAATTCTCTCTCTCTTTCACTCACAGCTTCTCTCTCTCTCTCACTCACAGCTTCTCTTTCTCCCTCTCTCTCTCACTCACAGCTTCTCTCTCTCACTCACAGCTTCTCTTTCTTTATCTCTCTCTCACTCACAGCTTCTCTCTCTCTCACACAGCTTCTCTCTCTCTCTCTCACTCACAGCTTCTCTTTCTCTCTCTCTCTCTCACAGCTTCTCTTTATCTCTCTCTCACTCACAGCTTCTCTTTCTCTCTCTCACTCACAGCTTCTCTTTCTCTCTCTCTCTCACTCACAGCTTCTCTTTCTCTCTGTCTCACTCACAGCTTCTCTTTCTCCCTCTCTCTCACTCACAGCTTCTCTTTCTCCCTCTCTCTCTCACTCACAACTTCTCTCTCTCTCACTCACAGCTTCTCTTTCTCTCTCTCTCACTCACAGTTTCTCTATCTCTTTCTCTCTCTAACTCACAGCTTCTATTTATCTCTCTCTCTCACTCACAGCTTCTCTTTCTCTCTCTCTCACTCACAGCTTCTCCATCTCTCTCTCTCACTCACATCTTCTCCTTCTCTTTCTCTCACTCACAGCTTCTCTCTCTCTATCACTCACTCACAGCTTCTCTCTCTCTCTCACTCACAGCTTCTCTTTCTTTCTCTCTCTCACTCACAGCTTCTCTTTCTCTCTCTCTCTCACTCACAGGTTCTCTTTCTCTCTGTCTCTCTCACTCACAGCTTCTCTCTCTCTCTCACTCAGCTTCTCTTTCTCTGTCTCTCTCTAACTCACAGCTTGTCTTTATCTCTCTCTCTCACTCACAGCTTCTCTTTCTCTCTCTCTCTCTCACTCACAGCTTCTCCTTCTCTCTCTCTCTCACTCAGTCACAGCTTCTCTCTCTCTTACTCACAGCTACTCTTTCTCTCTTTCTCACACTCAGCTTTTCTTTTGTTCCCTCTCTCACTCACAGCTTCTCTTTCTCTCTCTCTCACTCACAGCTTCTCTTTCTCTCTCTCTTTCTCACTCAGCTTCTCTTTCTCCCTCTCTCACTCACATCTTCTTTCTCTCTCACTCACAGCTTCTCTATCTCTCTCACTCACAGCTTCTCTTTCTTTCTCTCTCTCTCACAGCTTCTCTTTCTCTCTCTCTCACTCACAGCTTCTCTCTCTCTCTCTCACTCACAGCTTTTCTTTCTCTCTCTCTCTCTCTCACTCACAGCTTCTCTTTCTCTGTCTCTCTCTAACTCACAGCTTCTCTTTATCTCTCTCTCACTCACAGCTTCTCTTTCTCTCTCTCTCCCACTCACAGCTTCTCTTTCTCTCTCTATCACTCACAGCTTCGCTATCGATCTCTCTCACTCACTCACATCTTCTCTCTCTCTCACACAGCTTCTCTTTCTCTCTCTCTATCTCACTCCCAGCTTCTCTTTCTCTCTCTCTCTCACTCACAGCTTCTCTTTCTCACTCAGCTTCTCTTTCTCTCTCTCTCACTCACAGCTTCTCTGTCTCTCTCTCACTCACAGCTTCGCTTTCTCTCTCTCTCTCACTCACAGCTTCTCTTTCTTTCGCTCGCTCTCTGTCACTGTCACAGCTTCTCTCTCTCTCTCACTCACTCTCACTCACAGCTTTTCTTTCTCTCTCACACACACTCACAGGTTCTCTCTCTCACACACAAACACTCACAATTCTCTCTCTCTCTCTCACTCACAGCTTCTCTCTCTCTCACAGCTTCTCTTTCTGTCTCTCTCACTCACAGCTTCTCTTTCTCCCTCTCTCTCTCACTCACAGCTTCTCTCTCTCACTCACAGCTTCTCTTTCTTTCTCTCTCTCTCACTCACAGCTTCTCTCTCTCTCTCTCTCAGCTTCTCTCTCTCTCTCACTCACAGCTTCTCTTTCTCTCTCTCCATCTCTCACAGCTTCTCTTTATCTCTCTCTCACTCACAGCTTCTCTTTCTCTCTCTCTCACTCACAGCTTCTCTTTCTCTCTCTCTCACACACAGCTTCTCTCTCGCTCTCTCTCACTCACTCACAGCTTGTCTCTCACTTACTCACAGCTTCTCTCTCTCTCTCTCACTCACAGCTTCTCTTTCTCTCTCTCTCTCACAGCTTCTCTTTCTCTCTCTCTCTCTCTCACTCACAGCTTCTCTTTCTCTGTCTCTCTCTAACTCACAGCTTCTCTTCATCTCTCTCTCACTCACAGCTTCTCTTTCTCTCTCTCTCTCACTCACAGCTTCTCTTTCTCTCTCACTCTCACACTCACAGGTTCTCTCTCGCTCTCTCTCACTCACTCACAGCTTCTCTCTCACACACACACCTTCTCTTTCTTTATCTCTCTCACTCACAGCTCTTTCTCTCTCTCTCTCACTCACAGGTTCTCTTTCTCTATCTCTCTCACTCACAGCTTCTCTCTCTCTCTCACTCAGCTTCTGTTTCTCTGTCTCTCTCTAATGCACAGCTTGTCTTTATCTCTCTGTCTCACTCACAGCTTCTCTCTCTCTCTCTCACTCACAGCTTCTCTTTCTCTCTCTCTCTCTCACTCACAGCTTCTCTCTCTCTTACTCACAGCTACTCTTTCTCTCTTTCTCACACTCTCAGCTTTTCTTTCGCTCTTTCTCTCACTCACAGCTTCTCTTTCTCTCTCTCTCACTCACAGCTTCTCTTTCTCTCTCTCTTTCTCACTCAGCTTCTCTTTCTCCCTCTCTCACTCACAGCTTCTCTCTCTCTCTCTCACTCAGCTTCTCTTTCTCTCTCTCTCTCACTCACAGCTTCTCTTTCTCTCTCTCACTCACATCTTCTCTCTCTCTCTCACTCACAGCTTCTCTCTCTCTCACTCACAGCTTCTCATCTCTCTCTCTCACACACAGCTTCTCTTTCTCTCTCTCTCTCTCTCACTCACAGCTTCTCTCTCTCTCTCACTCACAGCTTCTCTTTCTCTCTCTCACTCTCACTCACAGCTTCTCTTTCTCTGTCTCTCTCTAACTCACAGCTTCTCTTTATCTCTCTCTCACTCACAGCTTCTCTTTCTCTCTCTCTCCCACTCACAGCTACTCTTTCTCTCTCTCTCACTCACAGCTTCGCTCTCGCTCGCTCTCGCTCACTCACAGCTTCTCTCTCTCTCACACACAGCTTCTTTTTCTCTCTCTCTATCTCACTCACAGCTTCTCTTTCTCTCTCTCTCTCACTCACAGCTTCTCTTTCTCACTCAGCTTCTCTATCTCTCTCTCACTCACACCTTCTCTTTCTCTCTCTCTCACTCACAGGTTCTTTTTCTCTCTCTCACTCACTCACAGGTTCTCTTTCGCTCTCTCTCTATCACTGTCACAGCTTCTCTCTCTCTCTCACTCACTCTCACTCACAGCTTCTCTTTCTCTCTCACACAAACTCACAGCTTCTCTCTCTCTCACACACTCACAATTCTCTCTCTCTTTCACTCACAGCTTCTCTCTCTCTCTCACTCACAGCTTCTCTTTCTCCCTCTCTCTCTCACTCACAGCTTCTCTCTCTCACTCACAGCTTCTCTTTCTTTATCTCTCTCTCACTCACAGCTTCTCTCTCTCTCACACAGCTTCTCTCTCTCTCTCTCACTCACAGCTTCTCTTTCTCTCTCTCTCTCTCACAGCTTCTCTTTATCTCTCTCTCACTCACAGCTTCTCTTTCTCTCTCTCACTCACAGCTTCTCTTTCTCTCTCTCTCTCACTCACAGCTTCTCGCTCGCTCGCTCTCACTCACTCACAGCTTCTCTCTCTCACTCTCAGCTTCTCTCTCTCTCTCTCACTCACAGCTTCTCTTTCTCTGTCTCTCTCTAACTCACAGCTTCTCTTCATCTCTCTCTCACTCACAGCTTCTCTTTCTCTCTCTCTCTCACTCACAGCTTCTCTTTCTCTCTCACTCTCACACTCACAGGTTCTCTCTCGCTCTCTCTCACTCACTCACAGCTTCTCTCTCACACACACACCTTCTCTTTCTTTATCTCTCTCACTCACAGCTCTTTCTCTCTCTCTCTCACTCACAGGTTCTCTTTCTCTATCTCTCTCACTCACAGCTTCTCTCTCTCTCTCACTCAGCTTCTGTTTCTCTGTCTCTCTCTAATGCACAGCTTGTCTTTATCTCTCTGTCTCACTCACAGCTTCTCTCTCTCTCTCTCTCACTCACAGCTTCTCTTTCTCTCTCTCTCTCTCTCACTCACTCACAGCTTCTCTCTCACACACACACCTTCTCTTTCTTTATCTCTCTCACTCACAGCTCTTTCTCTCTCTCTCTCACTCACAGGTTCTCTTTCTCTATCTCTCTCACTCACAGCTTCTCTCTCTCTCTCACTCAGCTTCTGTTTCTCTGTCTCTCTCTAATGCACAGCTTGTCTTTATCTCTCTGTCTCACTCACAGCTTCTCTCTCTCTCTCTCTCACTCACAGCTTCTCTTTCTCTCTCTCTCTCTCACTCACAGCTTCTCTCTCTCTTACTCACAGCTACTCTTTCTCTCTTTCTCACACTCTCAGCTTTTCTTTCGCTCTTTCTCTCACTCACAGCTTCTCTTTCTCTCTCTCTCACTCACAGCTTCTCTTTCTCTCTCTCTTTCTCACTCAGCTTCTCTTTCTCCCTCTCTCACTCACAGCTTCTCTCTCTCTCTCTCACTCAGCTTCTCTTTCTCTCTCTCTCTCACTCACAGCTTCTCTTTCTCTCTCTCACTCACATCTTCTCTCTCTCTCTCACTCACAGCTTCTCTCTCTCTCTCACTCACAGCTTCTCATCTCTCTCTCTCACACACAGCTTCTCTTTCTCTCTCTCTCTCTCTCGCTCACAGCTTCTCTCTCTCTCTCACTCACAGCTTCTCTTTCTCTCTCTCACTCTCACTCACAGCTTTTCTTTCTCTGTCTCTCTCTAACTCACAGCTTCTCTTTATCTCTCTCTCACTCACAGCTTCTCTTTCTCTCTCTCTCCCACTCACAGCTACTCTTTCTCTCTCTCTCACTCACAGCTTCGCTCTCGCTCGCTCTCGCTCACTCACAGCTTCTCTCTCTCTCACACACAGCTTCTTTTTCTCTCTCTCTATCTCACTCACAGCTTCTCTTTCTCTCTCTCTCTCACTCACAGCTTCTCTTTCTCACTCAGCTTCTCTATCTCTCTCTCACTCACACCTTCTCTTTCTCTCTCTCTCACTCACAGGTTCTTTTTCTCTCTCTCACTCACTCACAGGTTCTCTTTCGCTCTCTCTCTATCACTGTCACAGCTTCTCTCTCTCTCTCACTCACTCTCACTCACAGCTTCTCTTTCTCTCTCACACAAACTCACAGCTTCTCTCTCTCTCACACACTCACAATTCTCTCTCTCTTTCACTCACAGCTTCTCTCTCTCTCTCACTCACAGCTTCTCTTTCTCCCTCTCTCTCTCACTCACAGCTTCTCTCTCTCACTCACAGCTTCTCTTTCTTTATCTCTCTCTCACTCACAGCTTCTCTCTCTCTCACACAGCTTCTCTCTCTCTCTCTCACTCACAGCTTCTCTTTCTCTCTCTCTCTCTCACAGCTTCTCTTTATCTCTCTCTCACTCACAGCTTCTCTTTCTCTCTCTCACTCACAGCTTCTCTTTCTCTCTCTCTCTCACTCACAGCTTCTCGCTCGCTCGCTCTCACTCACTCACAGCTTCTCTCTCTCACTCTCAGCTTCTCTCTCTCTCTCTCACTCACAGCTTCTCTTTCTCTCTCTCACACACAGCTTCTCTTTCTCTCTCTCTCTCTCTCTCACTCACAGCTTCTCTTTCTCTCTCTCTCTCTCACAGCTTCTCTTTCTTTCTTTCTCTCTCTCTCTCTCACAGCTTCTCTCTCTCACTCACAGCTTCTCTTTCTCTCTCTCTCTCACAGCTTCTCTTTATCTCTCTCTCACTCACAGCTTCTCTTTCTCTCTCTCTCTCACTCACAACTTCTCTCTTGCTCGCTCTCACTCACTCACAGCTTCTCTCTCTCTCACTCACAGCTTCTCTCTCTCTCTCTCTCACTCACAGCTTCTCTTTCTCTCTCTCTCTCACAGCTTCTCTTTCTCTCTCTCTCTCTCACTCACAGCTTCTCTTTCTCTCTCTCTCTCACAGCTTCTCTTTCTCTCTCTCTCTCTCACTCACAGCTTCTCTTTCTCTCTCACTCACAGCTTCTCTTTCTCTCTCTCTCTCACTCACAGCTTCTCTTTCTCTCCCTCTCTCTCACTCACAGCTTCTCTTTCTCTCTCTCTCTCTCACTCACAGCTTCTCTTTCTCTGTCTCTCTCTAACTCACAGCTTGTCTTTATCTCTCTCTCATTCACAGCTTCTCTTTCTCTCTCCCTCACTCACACCGTCTCTTTCTCTCTCTCACTCCCTCACTCACACCTTCTCTTTCTCTCTCTCACTCCCAGCTTCTCTTTCTCTCTATCTCTCTCACTCCCAGCTTCTCTTTCTCTCTCACACACACACACAGCTTCTCTTTCTCTATCTCTCTCTCACTCACAGCTTCTCTTTCTCTCTCTCTCTCTCACTCACAGCTTCTCTTTCTCTCTCTCTCACTCACAGCTTCTCTTTCTCTCTCTCTCTCACTCACAGCTTCTTCTCCCTGTCTCTCACTCACAGCTTCTCTCTATCTCTATCACTCACAGCTCACCTTTCTCTCTCTCTCACTCACAGCTTCTCTTTCTCTCTCTCTCTCTCACACTTCTCTCTCTCTCTCTCACTCACAGCTTCTATTTCTCTCTCTCTCACTCACAGCATCTCTTTCTCTCTCACACACACAGCTCTTTCTTTCTCTCTCTCTTTCACACACAACTGCTCTCTCTCTCTCACTCACTCACAGCTTCTCTTTCTCTCTGTCTCTCTCTCTCACACACAGCTTCTCTTTCTCTCTCTCACTCACAGCTTCTCTCTCTCTCTCACTCACAGCTTCTATTTTTCTCTCTCTCACTCACAGCTTCTCTTTCGCTCTCTCTCTATCACTGTCACAGCTTCTCTCTCTCTCTCACTCACTCTCACTCACAGCTTCTCTTTCTCTCTCACACACACTCACAGCTTCTCTCTCACACACACACACTCACAATTCTCTCTCTCTTTCATTCACAGCTTCTCTCTCTCTCACTCACAGCTTCTCTTTCTCCCTCTCTCTCTCACTCACAGCTTCTCTCTCTCACTCACAGCTTCTCTCTCTCTCTCACTCACAGCTTCTTTTTCTCCCTCTCTCTCTCACTCACAACTTCTGTCTCTCACTCACAGCTTCTCTTTCTTTCTCTCTCTCTCACTCACTGCTTCTCTCTCTCTCACACAGCTTCTCTCTCTCTCTCTCACTCACAGCTTCTCTTTCTCACACACTCACAGCTTCACTTTCTCTCTCTCTCGCACAGCTTCTCTTTCTCTCTCTCACACACAGCTTCTCTTTCTCTATCTTTCTCTCACTCACAGCTTCTCTTTCTCTCTCTCTCTCACTCACAGCTTCTCTTTCTCTCTCTCTCACTCACAGCTTCTCTTTCTCTCTCTCTCTCACTCACAGCTTCTATTTCTCTCTCTCACTCACAGCTTCTCTTTCTCTCTCACACACACAGCTCTTTCTCTCTCTCTCTTTCACACACAGCTGCTCTCTCTCTCACTCACTCACAGCTTCTCTTTCTCTCTGTCTCTCTCTCTCTCACACACAACTTCTCTTTCTCTCTCTCACTCACAGCTTCTCTTTCTCTCTCTCTCTCTCATAGCTTCTCTTTCTCTCTCACACACTCACAGCTTCTATTTCTCTCTTTCTCACTCAAAGCTTCTCTTTCTCTCACTTTCTCTCACTCACAGCTTCTCTTTCTCTCTCTCTCTCTCTCTCACTCACAGCTTCTTCTCTCTGTCTCTCTCACTCACAGCTTCCCTCTCTCTCTCTCACAGCTTCTTTCTCTCTCTCACTCACTAACAGCTTCTCTTTATCTCTCTCTCTCTCACTCACAGCTTCTCTCTCTCTCTCACTCACTCACAGCTTCTTTCTCTCTCTCTCACTCACAGCTTCTCTCTCTCACACACACACAGCTTCCCTTTCTCTCTTTCTCTATCACTCACAGCTTCTATTTCTATCTCTCTCTCTCACAGCTGCTCTTTCTCTCTCTCTCACTCACAGCTTCTCTCTTTCTCTCACACACAGCTTCCCTTTCTTTCTCTCTCTCTCTCTCACTCACAGCTTCTCTCTCTCTCTCTCTCACTCACAGCTTCTGTTTCTCTCTCTCTCTAACTCACACACAGCTTCTTCTCTCTGTCTCTCTCACACAGCTTTTCTCTCTCTCTCACTCACAGCTTCTTCTCTCTGTCTGTCTCACTCACAGCTTCTCTCTCTCTCACACACACAAAGCTTCTCTTTCTCTCTCTCACTCACAGCTTCTCTTTTTCTCTCTCTCACTCATAGCTTCTCTTTCTCTCTCACACACTCACAGCTTCTCTTTCTCTCTCTCTCACTCAAAGCTTCTCTTTCTCTCACTTTCTCTCACTCACAGCTTCTCTTTCTCTCTATCACTCACAGCTCACCTTTCTCTCTCTCTCTCACTCACAGCTTCTCTTTCTCTCTCTCTGTCACTCACTCACATCTTCTCTTTCTCTCTCTCTCTAACTCACAGCTTCTATTTCTCTCTCTCTCACTCACAGCTTCTCTTTCTCTCTCACACACACAGCTCTTTCTCTCTTTCTTTCACACACAACTGCTCTCTCTCTCTCTCTCACAGTTTCTCTTTCTTTCTGTCTCTCTCTCACTCACAGCTTCTCTTTCTCTCTCTCTCTCACTCACTCACAGCTTCTCTCTCTCTTACTCACAGCTACTCTTTCTCTCTTTCTCACACTCTCAGCTTTTCTTTCGTTCCCTCTCTCACTCACAGCTTCTCTTTCTCTCTCTCTTTCTCACTCACCTTCTCTTTCTCCATCTCTCACTCACAGCTTCTCTCTCTCTCTCTCACTCAGCTTCTCTTTCTCTCTCTCACTCACAGCTTCTCATTCTCTCTCTCACTCACATCTTCTCTCTCTCTCACTCACAGCTTCTCTCTCACTCACAGCTTCTCTTTCTCTCTCTCTCTCGCACTTTCATCTTTTCTTTCGCTCTCTCTCTATCACTGTCACAGCTTCTCTCTCTCTCACTCACTCAATCTCACCCACAGCTTCTTTTTATCTCTCTCACACACTCACAGCTTCTCTCTCTCTCTCTCACTCACTGCTTATCTCTCTCTCTCTCACTCAGAATTATCTCTCTCTCACTCACTCACAGCTTCTCTCTCTCTCTCACTCACAGCTTCTCTTTCTGTCTCTCTCACTCACAGCTTCTCTTTCTGTCTCTCTCACTCACAGCTTCTCTTTCTCCCTCTCTCTCTCACTCACAGCTTCTCTCTCTCACTCACAGCTTCTCTTTCTCTCTCTCTCTCTCACTCACAGCTTCTCTCTCGCTCTCTCACTCACTCACAGCTTCTCTGTCTCTCTCTCACAGCTTCTCTTTCTCTCTCTCTATCTCACTCACAGCTTATATTTCTTTGTCTCAGTCTAACTCACAGCTTCTCTTTATCTCTCTCACTCACAGCTTCTCTTTCTCTCTCTCTCTCTCACTCACAGCTTCTCTTTCACTCTCTCTCACTCACAGCTTCTCTCTCGCTCTCTCTCACTCACTCACAGCTTCTCTCCCTCTCTCACTATCTCACTCACAGCTTCTCTTTCTTTCCCACTCTCTCTCACTCACAGCTTCTCTTTCTCTCTCTCTCTCACTCTCAGCTTCTCTCTCGCTCGCTCTCACTCACTCACGGCTTCTCTCTCTCACTCACAGCTTCTCTCTCTCTCTCACTCACAGCTTCTCTTTCTCTCTCACACACACAGCTTCTCTTTCTCTCTCTCTCTCTCTCACTCACAGCTTCTCTTTCTCTCTCTCTCTCTCACAGCTTCTCTTTCTTTCTTTCTCTCTCTCTCACACAGCTTCTCTCTCTCTCACTCACAGCTTCTCTTTCTCTCTCTCTCTCTCACAGCTTCTCTTTATCTCTCTCTCACTCACAGCTTCTCTTTCTCTCTCTCTCTCACTCACAACTTCTCTCTTGCTCGCTCTCACTCACTCACAGCTTCTCTCTCTCTCACTCACAGCTTCTCTCTCTCTCTCTCTCACTCACAGCTTCTCTTTCTCTCTCTCTCTCACAGCTTCTCTTTCTCTCTCTCTCTCTCACTCACAGCTTCTCTTTCTCTCTCTCTCTCACAGCTTCTCTTTCTCTCTCTCTCTCTCACTCACAGCTTCTCTTTCTCTCTCACTCACAGCTTCTCTTTCTCTCTCTCTCACTCACAGCTTCTCTTTCTCTCCCTCTCTCTCACTCACAGCTTCTCTTTCTCTCTCTCTCTCTCACTTACAGCTTCTCTTTCTCTGTCTCTCTCTAACTCACAGCTTGTCTTTATCTCTCTCTCTCATTCACAGCTTCTCTTTCTCTCTCCCTCACTCACACCGTCTCTTTCTCTCTCTCACTCTCTCACTCACAGCTTCTCTTTATCCCTTTCTCTCTCTCTCAAACCTTCTATTTCTCTCTCACACACTCACAGCTTCTCTTTCTTTCTGTCTCTCTCTCTCACACACAGCTTCTTTTTTTCTCTCTCTCTCACTCACAGCTTCTCTTTCTCTCTCTCTCACTCATAGCTTCCCTTTCTCTCTCACACACTCACAGCTTCTATTTCTCTTTCTCTCACTCACACCTTCTAGTTCTCTCTCACACACACAAAGCTTCTCTTTCTCTCTCTCTCTCTCTCTCACTCACAACTCCTTCTCTCTCTCCCTCACTCACACCTTCTCTTTCTCTCTCTCTCACTCCCAGCTTCTCTTTATCTCTCACACACACACAAAGCTTCTCTTTCTCTCTCTCTCTCACTCACAGCTTCTTCTCCCTGTCTCTCACTCACAGCTTCTCTCTATCTCTATCACTCACAGCTCACCTTTCTCTCTCTCTCACTCACAACTTCTCTTTCTCTCTCTCTCTCTCACACTTCTCTCTCTCACTCACAGCTTCTATTTCTCTCTCACTCACTCACAGCATCTCTTTCTCTCTCACACACACAGCTCTTTCTTTCTCTCTCTCTTTCACACACAACTGCTCTCTCTCTCTCACTCACTCACAGCTTCTCTTTCTCTCTGTCTCTCTCTCTCACACACAGCTTCTCTTTCTCTCTCTCACTCACAGCTTCTCTCTCTCTCTCACTCACAGCTTCTATTTTTCTCTCTCTCACTCACAGCTTCTCTTTCGCTCTCTCTCTATCACTGTCACAGCTTCTCTCTCTCTCTCACTCACTCTCACTCACAGCTTCTCGTTCTCTCTCACACACACTCACAGCTTCTCTCTCACACACACACACTCACAATTCTCTCTCTCTTTCATTCACAGCTTCTCTCTCTCTCACTCACAGCTTCTCTTTCTCCCTCTCTCTCTCACTCACAGCTTCTCTCTCTCACTCACAGCTTCTCTCTCTCTCTCACTCACAGCTTCTTTTTCTCCCTCTCTCTCTCACTCACAGCTTCTGTCTCTCACTCACAGCTTCTCTTTCTTTCTCTCTCTCTCACTCACTGCTTCTCTCTCTCTCTCACAGCTTCTCTCTCTCTCTCTCTCACTCACAGCTTCTCTTTCTCACACACTCACAGCTTCACTTTCTCTCTCTCTCGCACAGCTTCTCTTTCTCTCTCTCACACACAGCTTCTCTTTCTCTATCTTTCTCTCACTCACAGCTTCTCTTTCTCTCTCTCTCACTCACAGCTTCTCTTTTTCTCTCTCTCACTCACAGCTTCTCTTTCTCTCTCTCTCTCACTCACAGCTTCTATTTCTCTCTCTCACTCACAGCTTCTCTTTCTCTCTCACACACTCAGCTCTTTCTCTCTCTCTCTCTTTCACACACAGCTGTTCTCTCTCTCTCACTCACTCACAGCTTCTCTTTCTCTCTGTCTCTCTCTCTCACACACACAACTTCTCTTTCTCTCTCTCACTCACAGCTTCTCTTTCTCTCTCTCTCTCATAGCTTCTCTTTCTCTCACACACACTCACAGCTTCTATTTCTCTCTTTCTCACTCAAAGCTTCTCTTTCTCTCACTTTCTCTCACTCACAGCTTCTCTTTCTCTCTCTCTCTCTCTCACTCACAGCTTCTTCTCTCTGTCTCTCTCACTCACAGCTTCCCTCTCTCTCTCTCACAGCTTCTTTCTCTCTCTCACTCACTAACAGCTTCTCTTTATCTCTCTCTCTCTCACTCACAGCTTCTCTCTCTCTCACTCACTCACAGCTTCTTTCTCTCTCTCTCTCACTCACAGCTTCTCTCTCTCACACACACACAGCTTCCCTTTCTCTCTTTCTCTATCACTCACAGCTTCTATTTCTATCTCTCTCTCACACAGCTGCTCTTTCTCTCTCTCTCACTCACAGCTTCTCTCTTTCTCTCACACACAGCTTCCCTTTCTTTCTCTCTCTCTCTCTCACTCACAGCTTCTCTCTCTCTCTCTCTCTCACTCACAGCTTCTGTTTCTCTCTTTCTCTAACTCACACATAGCTTCTTCTCTCTGTCTCTCTCACACAGCTTTTCTCTCTCTCTCACTCACAGCTTCTTCTCTCTGTCTGTCTCACTCACAGCTTCTCTCTCTCTCACACACACAAAGCTTCTCTTTCTCTCTCTCACTCACAGCTTCTCTTTTTCTCTCTCTCACTCATAGCTTCTCTTTCTCTCTCACACACTCACAGCTTCTCTTTCTCTCTCTCTCACTCAAAGCTTCTCTTTCTCTCACTTTCTCTCACTCACAGCTTCTCTTTCTCTCTATCACTCACAGCTCACCTTTCTCTCTCTCTCTCACTCACAGCTTCTCTTTCTCTCTCTCTGTCACTCACTCACATCTTCTCTTTCTCTCTCTCTCTAACTCACAGGTTCTATTTCTCTCTCTCTCACTCACAGCTTCTCTTTCTCTCACACACACACAGCTCTTTCTCTCTCTCTTTCACACACAACTGCTCTCTCTCTCTCTCTCACACAGTTTCTCTTTCTTTCTGTCTCTCTCTCTCACTCACAGCTTCTCTTTCTCTCTCTCTCTCACTCACTCACAGCTTCTCTCTCTCTTACTCACAGCTACTCTTTCTCTCTTTCTCACACTCTCAGCTTTTCTTTCGTTCCCTCTCTCACTCACAGCTTCTCTTTCTCTCTCTCTTTCTCACTCAGCTTCTCTTTCTCCATCTCTCACTCACAGCTTCTCTCTCTCTCTCTCACTCAGCTTCTCTTTCTCTCTCTCACTCACAGCTTCTCATTCTCTCTCTCACTCACATCTTCTCTCTCTCTCACTCACAGCTTCTCTCTCACTCACAGCTTCTCTTTCTCTCTCTCTCTCGCACTTTCATCTTTTCTTTCGCTCTCTCTCTATCACTGTCACAGCTTCTCTCTCTCTCACTCACTCAATCTCACCCACAGCTTCTTTTTATCTCTCTCACACACTCACAGAATCTCTCTCTCTCTCTCTCACTCACTGCTTATCTCTCTCTCTCTCTCTCTCAGAATTATCTCTCTCTCACTCACTCACAGCTTCTCTCTCTCTCTCACTCACAGCTTCTCTTTCTGTCTCTCTCACTCACAGCTTCTCTCTCTCACTCACAGCTTCTCTTCCTCTCTCTCTCTCTCACTCACAGCTTCTCTCTCGCTCTCTCACTCACTCACAGCTTCTTTGTCTCTCTCTCACAGCTTCTCTTTCTCTCTCTCTATCTCACTCACAGCTTCTATTTCTTTGTCTCAGTCTAACTCACAGCTTCTCTTTATCTCTCTCACTCACAGCTTCTCTTTCTCTCTCTCTCTCTCACTCACAGCTTCTCTTTCACTCTCTCTCACTCACAGCTTCTCTCTCGCTCTCTCTCACTCTCTCACAGCTTCTCTCCCTCTCTCACTATCTCACTCACAGCTTCTCTTTCTTTCCCACTCTCTCTCACTCACAGCTTCTCTTTCTCTCTCTCTCTCACTCACAGCTTCTCTCTCGCTCGCTCTCACTCACTCACGGCTTCTCTCTCTCACTCACAGCTTCTCTCTCTCTCTCTCACTCACAGCTTCTCTTTCTCTCTCTCACACACAGCTTCTCTTTCTCTCTCTCTCTCTCTCACTCACAGCTTCTCTTTCTCTCTCTCTCTCTCTCACAGCTTCTCTTTCTTTCTTTCTCTCTCTCTCTCTCACAGCTTCTCTCTCTCTCACTCACAGCTTCTCTCTCTCTCTCTCTCTCTCACAGCTTCTCGTTATCTCTCTCTCACTCACAGCTTCTCTTTCTCTCTCTCTCTCACTCACAACTTCTCTCTTGCTCGCTCTCACTCACTCACAGCTTCTCTCTCTCTCACTCACAGCTTCTCTCTCTCTCTCTCACTCACAGCTTCTCTTTCTCTCTCTCTCTCACAGCTTCTCTTTCTCTCTCTCTCTCTCTCACTCACAGCTTCTCTTTCTCTCTCTCTCTCACAGCTTCTCTTTCTCTCTCTCTCTATCTCTCTCACTCACAGCTTCTCTTTCTCTCTCACTCACAGCTTCTCTTTCTCTCTCTCTCTCACTCACAGCTTCTCTTTCTCTCCCTCTCTCTCACTCACAGCTTCTCTTTCTCTCTCTCTCTCTCACTTACAGCTTCTCTTTCTCTGTCTCTCTCTAACTCACAGCTTGTCTTTATCTCTCTCTCTCATTCACAGCTTCTCTTTCTCTCTCCCTCACTCACACCGTCTCTTTCTCTCTCTCACTCTCTCACTCACAGCTTCTCTTTATCCCTTTCTCTCTCTCTCAAACCTTCTATTTCTCTCTCACACACTCACAGCTTCTCTTTCTTTCTGTCTCTCTCTCACACACACAGCTTCTTTTTCTCTCTCTCACTCACAGCTTCTCTCTCTCTCTCTCTCACTCACAGCTTCTCTTTCTCTCTCTCTCTCTCACAGCTTCTCTTTCTCTCTCTCTCTCTCTCACTCACAGCTTCTCTTTCTCTCTCTCTCTCACAGCTTCTCTTTCTCTCTCTCTCTCTCTCTCACTCACAGCTTCTCTTTCTCTCTCTCTCTCACTCACAGCTTCTCTTTCTCTCCCTCTCTCTCACTCACAGCTTCTCTTTCTCTCTCTCTCTCTCACTCACAGCTTCTCTTTCTCTGTCTCTCTCTAACTCACAGCTTGTCTTTATCTCTCTCTCTCATTCACAGCTTCTCTTTCTCTCTCCCTCACACCGTCTCTTTCTCTCTCTCTCTCTCACTCACAGCTTCTCTTTATCCCTTTCTCTCTCTCTCAAACCTTCTATTTCTCTCTCACACACTCACAGCTTCTCTTTCTTTCTGTCTCTCTCTCTCACACACAGCTTCTCTTTCTCTCTCTCTCTCACTCACAGCTTCTCTTTCTCTCTCTCTCACTCATAGCTTCTCTTTCTCTCTCACACACTCACAGCTTCTATTTCTCTCTCTCTCACTCACACCTACTATTTCTCTCTCACACACACACAGCTTCTCTTTCTCTCTCTCTCTCTCTCACTCACAACTCCTTCTCTCTCTCCCTCACTCACACCTTCTCTTTCTCTCTCTCTCACTCCCAGCTTCTCTTTCTCTCTCTCTCTCTCACTCACAGCTTCTATTTTTCTCTCTCTCACTCACAGCTTCTCTTTCTCTCACACACACACTCACAGCTTCTCTCACACACACACACACTCACAATTCTCTCTCTCTTTCATTCACAGCTTCTCTCTCTCTCACTCACAGCTTCTCTTTCTCCCTCTCTCTCTCACTCACAGCTTCTCTCTCTCACTCACAGCTTCTCTCTCTCTCTCACTCACAGCTTCTTTTTCTCCCTCTCTCTCTCACTCACAGCTTCTCTCTCACTCACAGCTTCTCTTTCTTTCTCTCTCTCTCACTCACTGCTTCTCTCTCTCTCTCACAGCTTCTCTCTCTCTCTCTCTCACTCACAGCTTCTCTTTCTCACACACTCACAGCTTCACTTTCTCTCTCTCTCGCACAGCTTCTCTTTCTCTCTCACACACACAGCTTCTCTTTCTCTATCTCTCTCTCACTCACAGCTTCTCTTTCTCTCTCTCTCTCTCACTCACAGCTTCTCTTTCTCTCTCTCTCACTCACAGCTTCTCTTTCTCTCTCACACACACAGCTCTTTCTCTCTCTCTCTTTCACACACAGCTGCTCTCTCTCTCACTCACTCACAGCTTCTCTTTCTCTCTGTCTCTCTCTCTCTCACACACAACTTCTCTTTCTCTCTCTCACTCACAGCTTCTCTTTCTCTCTCTCTCTCACTCACAACTTCTCTCTTGCTCGCTCTCACTCACTCACAGCTTCTCTCTCTCTCACTCACAGCTTCTCTCTCTCTCTCTCTCACTCACAGCTTCTCTTTCTCTCTCTCTCTCACAGCTTCTCTTTCTCTCTCTCTCTCTCACTCACAGCTTCTCTTTCTCTCTCTCTCTCACAGCTTCTCTTTCTCTCTCTCTCTCTCTCACTCACAGCTTCTCTTTCTCTCTCTCTCTCACTCACAGCTTCTCTTTCTCTCTCTCTCTCTCTCACTCACAGCTTCTCTTTCTCTCCCTCTCTCTCACTCACACCTTCTCTTTCTCTCTCTCTCTCTCACTCACAGCTTCTCTTTCTCTGTCTCTCTCTAACTCACAGCTTGTCTTTATATCTCTCTCTCATTCACAGCTTCTCTTTCTCTCTCCCTCACACCGTCTCTTTCTCTCTCTCACTCTCTCACTCACAGCTTCTCTTTATCCCTTTCTCTCTCTCTCAAACCTTCTATTTCTCTCTCACACACTCACAGCTTCTCTTTCTTTCTGTCTGTCTCTCTCACACACAGCTTCTCTTTCTCTCTCTCTTTCATTCACAGCTTCTCTCTCTCTCACTCACAGCTTCTCTTTCTCCCTCTCTCTCTCACTCACAGCTTCTCTCTCTCACTCACAGCTTCTCTCTCTCTCTCACTCACAGCTTCTTTTTCTCCATCTCTCTCTCACTCACAGCTTCTCTCTCACTCACAGCTTCTCTTTCTTTCTCTCTCTCTCACTCACTGCTTCTCTCTCTCTCACACAGCTTCTCTCTCTCTCTCTCACTCACAGCTTCTCTTTCTCACACACTCACAGCTTCACTTTCTCTCTCTCGCACAGCTTCTCTTTCTCTCTCACACACACAGCTTCTCTTTCTCTATCTCTCTCTCACTCACAGCTTCTCTTTCTCTCTCTCTCTCTCACTCACAGCTTCTCTTTCTCTCTCTCTCACTCACAGCTTCTCTTTCTCTCTCACACACACAGCTCTTTCTCTCTCTCTCTTTCACACACAGCTGCTCTCTCTCTCACTCACTCACAGCTTCTCTTTCTCTCTGTCTCTCTCTCTCTCACACACAACTTCTCTTTCTCTCTCTCACTCACAGCTTCTCTTTCTCTCTCTCTCTCACTCACAACTTCTCTCTTACTCGCTCTCACTCACTCACAGCTTCTCTCTCTCTCACTCACAGCTTCTCTCTCTCTCTCTCACTCACAGCTTCTCTTTCTCTCTCTCTCTCACAGCTTCTCTTTCTCTCTCTCTCTCTCTCACTCACAGCTTCTCTTTCTCTCTCTCTCACAGCTTCTCTTTCTCTCTCTCTCTCTCTCTCTCACTCACAGCTTCTCTTTCTCTCTCTCTCACTCACAGCTTCTCTTTCTCTCTCTCTCTCTCACTCACAGCTTCTCTTTCTCTCCCTCTCTCTCACTCACAACTGCTCTCTCTCTCTCTCTCTCACAGTTTCTCTTTCTTTCTGTCTCTCTCTCTCACTCACAGCTTCTCTTTCTCTCTCTCTCTCACTCACTCACAGCTTCTCTCTCTCTTACTCACAGCTACTCTTTCTCTCTTTCTCACACTCTCAGCTTTTCTTTCGTTCCCTCTCTCACTCACAGCTTCTCTTTCTCTCTCTCTTTCTCACTCAGCTTCTCTTTCTCCATCTCTCACTCACAGCTTCTCTCTCTCTCTCTCACTCAGCTTCTCTTTCTCTCTCTCACTCACAGCTTCTCATTCTCTCTCTCACTCACAACTCCTTCTCTCTCTCCCTCACTCACACCTTCTCTTTCTCTCTCTCACTCCCAGCTTCTCTTTCTCTCTCTCTCTCACTCCCAGCTTCTCTTTCTCTCTCTCACACACACACAGCTTCTCTTTCTCTATCTCTCTCTCACTCACAGCTTCTCTTTCTCTCTCTCTCTCTCACTCACAGCTTCTCTTTCTCTCTCTCTCACTCACAGCTTCTCTTTCTCTCTCTCTCTCACTCACAGCTTCTTCTCCCTGTCTCTCACTCACAGCTTCTCTCTATCTCTATCACTCACAGCTCACCTTTCTCTCTCTCTCACTCACAGCTTCTCTTTCTCTCTCTCTCTCTCACACTTCTCTCTCTCTCTCTCACTCACAGCTTCTATTTCTCTCTCTCTCACTCACAGCATCTCTTTCTCTCTCACACACACAGCTCTTTCTTTCTCTCTCTCTTTCACACACAACTGCTCTCTCTCTCTCACTCACTCACAGCTTCTCTTTCTCTCTGTCTCTCTCTCTCACACACAGCTTCTCTTTCTCTCTCTCACTCACAGCTTCTCTCTCTCTCTCACTCACAGCTTCTATTTTTCTCTCTCTCACTCACAGCTTCTCTTTCGCTCTCTCTCTATCACTGTCACAGCTTCTCTCTCTCTCTCACTCACTCTCACTCACAGCTTCTCTTTCTCTCTCACACACACTCACAGCTTCTCTCTCACACACACACACTCACAATTCTCTCTCTCTTTCATTCACAGCTTCTCTCTCTCTCACTCACAGCTTCTCTTTCTCCCTCTCTCTCTCACTCACAGCTTCTCTCTCTCACTCACAGCTTCTCTCTCTCTCTCACTCACAGCTTCTTTTTCTCCCTCTCTCTCTCACTCACAGCTTCTGTCTCTCACTCACAGCTTCTCTTTCTTTCTCTCTCTCTCACTCACTGCTTCTCTCTCTCACACAGCTTCTCTCTCTCTCTCTCTCACTCACAGCTTCTCTTTCTCACACACTCACAGCTTCACTTTCTCTCTCTCTCGCACAGCTTCTCTTTCTCTCTCTCACACACAGCTTCTCTTTCTCTATCTTTCTCTCACTCACAGCTTCTCTTTCTCTCTCTCTCTCACTCACAGCTTCTCTTTCTCTCTCTCTCACTCACAGCTTCTCTTTCTCTCTCTCTCTCACTCACAGCTTCTATTTCTCTCTCTCACTCACAGCTTCTCTTTCTCTCTCACACACACAGCTCTTTCTCTCTCTCTCTTTCACACACAGCTGCTCTCTCTCTCACTCACTCACAGCTTCTCTTTCTCTCTGTCTCTCTCTCTCTCACACACAACTTCTCTTTCTCTCTCTCACTCACAGCTTCTCTTTCTCTCTCTCTCTCATAGCTTCTCTTTCTCTCTCACACACTCACAGCTTCTATTTCTCTCTTTCTCACTCAAAGCTTCTCTTTCTCTCACTTTCTCTCACTCACAGCTTCTCTTTCTCTCTCTCTCTCTCTCTCACTCACAGCTTCTTCTCTCTGTCTCTCTCACTCACAGCTTCCCTCTCTCTCTCTCACAGCTTCTTTCTCTCTCTCACTCACTAACAGCTTCTCTTTATCTCTCTCTCTCTCACTCACAGCTTCTCTCTCTCTCTCACTCACTCACAGCTTCTTTCTCTCTCTCTCACTCACAGCTTCTCTCTCTCACACACACACAGCTTCCCTTTCTCTCTTTCTCTATCACTCACAGCTTCTATTTCTATCTCTCTCTCTCACAGCTGCTCTTTCTCTCTCTCTCACTCACAGCTTCTCTCTTTCTCTCACACACAGCTTCCCTTTCTTTCTCTCTCTCTCTCTCACTCACAGCTTCTCTCTCTCTCTCTCTCACTCACAGCTTCTGTTTCTCTCTCTCTCTAACTCACACACAGCTTCTTCTCTCTGTCTCTCTCACACAGCTTTTCTCTCTCTCTCACTCACAGCTTCTTCTCTCTGTCTGTCTCACTCACAGCTTCTCTCTCTCTCACACACACAAAGCTTCTCTTTCTCTCTCTCACTCACAGCTTCTCTTTTTCTCTCTCTCACTCATAGCTTCTCTTTCTCTCTCACACACTCACAGCTTCTCTTTCTCTCTCTCTCACTCAAAGCTTCTCTTTCTCTCACTTTCTCTCACTCACAGCTTCTCTTTCTCTCTATCACTCACAGCTCACCTTTCTCTCTCTCTCTCACTCACAGCTTCTCTTTCTCTCTCTCTGTCACTCACTCACATCTTCTCTTTCTCTCTCTCTCTAACTCACAGCTTCTATTTCTCTCTCTCTCACTCACAGCTTCTCTTTCTCTCTCACACACACAGCTCTTTCTCTCTCTCTTTCACACACAACTGCTCTCTCTCTCTCTCTCACAGTTTCTCTTTCTTTCTGTCTCTCTCTCACTCACAGCTTCTCTTTCTCTCTCTCTCTCACTCACTCACAGCTTCTCTCTCTCTTACTCACAGCTACTCTTTCTCTCTTTCTCACACTCTCAGCTTTTCTTTCGTTCCCTCTCTCACTCACAGCTTCTCTTTCTCTCTCTCTTTCTCACTCACCTTCTCTTTCTCCATCTCTCACTCACAGCTTCTCTCTCTCTCTCTCACTCAGCTTCTCTTTCTCTCTCTCACTCACAGCTTCTCATTCTCTCTCTCACTCACATCTTCTCTCTCTCTCACTCACAGCTTCTCTCTCACTCACAGCTTCTCTTTCTCTCTCTCTCTCGCACTTTCATCTTTTCTTTCGCTCTCTCTCTATCACTGTCACAGCTTCTCTCTCTCTCACTCACTCAATCTCACCCACAGCTTCTTTTTATCTCTCTCACACACTCACAGCTTCTCTCTCTCTCTCTCACTCACTGCTTATCTCTCTCTCTCTCACTCAGAATTATCTCTCTCTCACTCACTCACAGCTTCTCTCTCTCTCTCACTCACAGCTTCTCTTTCTGTCTCTCTCACTCACAGCTTCTCTTTCTGTCTCTCTCACTCACAGCTTCTCTTTCTCCCTCTCTCTCTCACTCACAGCTTCTCTCTCTCACTCACAGCTTCTCTTTCTCTCTCTCTCTCTCACTCACAGCTTCTCTCTCGCTCTCTCACTCACTCACAGCTTCTCTGTCTCTCTCTCACAGCTTCTCTTTCTCTCTCTCTATCTCACTCACAGCTTATATTTCTTTGTCTCAGTCTAACTCACAGCTTCTCTTTATCTCTCTCACTCACAGCTTCTCTTTCTCTCTCTCTCTCTCACTCACAGCTTCTCTTTCACTCTCTCTCACTCACAGCTTCTCTCTCGCTCTCTCTCACTCACTCACAGCTTCTCTCCCTCTCTCACTATCTCACTCACAGCTTCTCTTTCTTTCCCACTCTCTCTCACTCACAGCTTCTCTTTCTCTCTCTCTCTCACTCACAGCTTCTCTCTCGCTCGCTCTCACTCACTCACGGCTTCTCTCTCTCACTCACAGCTTCTCTCTCTCTCTCACTCACAGCTTCTCTTTCTCTCTCACACACACAGCTTCTCTTTCTCTCTCTCTCTCTCTCACTCACAGCTTCTCTTTCTCTCTCTCTCTCTCACAGCTTCTCTTTCTTTCTTTCTCTCTCTCTCTCACACAGCTTCTCTCTCTCTCACTCACAGCTTCTCTTTCTCTCTCTCTCTCTCACAGCTTCTCTTTATCTCTCTCTCACTCACAGCTTCTCTTTCTCTCTCTCTCTCACTCACAACTTCTCTCTTGCTCGCTCTCACTCACTCACAGCTTCTCTCTCTCTCACTCACAGCTTCTCTCTCTCTCTCTCTCACTCACAGCTTCTCTTTCTCTCTCTCTCTCACAGCTTCTCTTTCTCTCTCTCTCTCTCACTCACAGCTTCTCTTTCTCTCTCTCTCTCACAGCTTCTCTTTCTCTCTCTCTCTCTCACTCACAGCTTCTCTTTCTCTCTCACTCACAGCTTCTCTTTCTCTCTCTCTCACTCACAGCTTCTCTTTCTCTCCCTCTCTCTCACTCACAGCTTCTCTTTCTCTCTCTCTCTCTCTCACTTACAGCTTCTCTTTCTCTGTCTCTCTCTAACTCACAGCTTGTCTTTATCTCTCTCTCTCATTCACAGCTTCTCTTTCTCTCTCCCTCACTCACACCGTCTCTTTCTCTCTCTCACTCTCTCACTCACAGCTTCTCTTTATCCCTTTCTCTCTCTCTCAAACCTTCTATTTCTCTCTCACACACTCACAGCTTCTCTTTCTTTCTGTCTCTCTCTCTCACACACAGCTTCTTTTTCTCTCTCTCTCTCACTCACAGCTTCTCTTTCTCTCTCTCTCACTCATAGCTTCCCTTTCTCTCTCACACACTCACAGCTTCTATTTCTCTTTCTCTCACTCACACCTTCTAGTTCTCTCTCACACACACAAAGCTTCTCTTTCTCTCTCTCTCTCTCTCACTCACAACTCCTTCTCTCTCTCCCTCACTCACACCTTCTCTTTCTCTCTCTCTCACTCCCAGCTTCTCTTTATCTCTCACACACACACAAAGCTTCTCTTTCTCTCTCTCTCTCACTCACAGCTTCTTCTCCCTGTCTCTCACTCACAGCTTCTCTCTATCTCTATCACTCACAGCTCACCTTTCTCTCTCTCTCACTCACAACTTCTCTTTCTCTCTCTCTCTCTCACACTTCTCTCTCTCTCTCTCACTCACAGCTTCTATTTCTCTCTCACTCACTCACAGCATCTCTTTCTCTCTCTCACACACAGCTCTTTCTCTCTCTCTTTCACACACAACTGCTCTCTCTCTCTCACTCACTCACAGCTTCTCTTTCTCTCTGTCTCTCTCTCACACACACAGCTTCTCTTTCTCTCTCTCACTCACAGCTTCTCTCTCTCTCTCACTCACAGCTTCTATTTTTCTCTCTCTCACTCACAGCTTCTCTTTCGCTCTCTCTCTATCACTGTCACAGCTTCTCTCTCTCTCTCACTCACTCTCACTCACAGCTTCTCTTTCTCTCTCACACACACTCACAGCTTCTCTCTCACACACACACACTCACAATTCTCTCTCTCTTTCATTCACAGCTTCTCTCTCTCTCACTCACAGCTTCTCTTTCTCCCTCTCTCTCTCACTCACAGCTTCTCTCTCTCACTCACAGCTTCTCTCTCTCTCTCACTCACAGCTTCTTTTTCTCCCTCTCTCTCTCACTCACAGCTTCTGTCTCTCACTCACAGCTTCTCTTTCTTTCTCTCTCTCTCACTCACTGCTTCTCTCTCTCTCTCACAGCTTCTCTCTCTCTCTCTCTCACTCACAGCTTCTCTTTCTCACACACTCACAGCTTCACTTTCTCTCTCTCTCGCACAGCTTCTCTTTCTCTCTCTCACACACAGCTTCTCTTTCTCTATCTTTCTCTCACTCACAGCTTCTCTTTCTCTCTCTCTCTCACTCACAGCTTCTCTTTCTCTCTCTCTCACTCACAGCTTCTCTTTCTCTCTCTCTCTCACTCACAGCTTCTATTTCTCTCTCTCACTCACAGCTTCTCTTTCTCTCTCACACACTCAGCTCTTTCTCTCTCTCTCTTTCACACACAGCTGTTCTCTCTCTCTCACTCACTCACAGCTTCTCTTTCTCTCTGTCTCTCTCTCTCACACACACAACTTCTCTTTCTCTCTCTCACTCACAGCTTCTCTTTCTCTCTCTCTCTCATAGCTTCTCTTTCTCTCACACACACTCACAGCTTCTATTTCTCTCTTTCTCACTCAAAGCTTCTCTTTCTCTCACTTTCTCTCACTCACAGCTTCTCTTTCTCTCTCTCTCTCTCTCACTCACAGCTTCTTCTCTCTGTCTCTCTCACTCACAGCTTCCCTCTCTCTCTCTCACAGCTTCTTTCTCTCTCTCACTCACTAACAGCTTCTCTTTATCTCTCTCTCTCTCACTCACAGCTTCTCTCTCTCTCACTCACTCACAGCTTCTTTCTCTCTCTCTCTCACTCACAGCTTCTCTCTCTCACACACACACAGCTTCCCTTTCTCTCTTTCTCTATCACTCACAGCTTCTATTTCTATCTCTCTCTCACACAGCTGCTCTTTCTCTCTCTCTCACTCACAGCTTCTCTCTTTCTCTCACACACAGCTTCCCTTTCTTTCTCTCTCTCTCTCTCACTCACAGCTTCTCTCTCTCTCTCTCTCTCACTCACAGCTTCTGTTTCTCTCTTTCTCTAACTCACACATAGCTTCTTCTCTCTGTCTCTCTCACACAGCTTTTCTCTCTCTCTCACTCACAGCTTCTTCTCTCTGTCTGTCTCACTCACAGCTTCTCTCTCTCTCACACACACAAAGCTTCTCTTTCTCTCTCTCACTCACAGCTTCTCTTTTTCTCTCTCTCACTCATAGCTTCTCTTTCTCTCTCACACACTCACAGCTTCTCGTTCTCTCTCTCTCACTCAAAGCTTCTCTTTCTCTCACTTTCTCTCACTCACAGCTTCTCTTTCTCTCTATCACTCACAGCTCACCTTTCTCTCTCTCTCTCACTCACAGCTTCTCTTTCTCTCTCTCTGTCACTCACTCACATCTTCTCTTTCTCTCTCTCTCTTACTCACAGGTTCTATTTCTCTCTCTCTCACTCACAGCTTCTCTTTCTCTCACACACACACAGCTCTTTCTCTCTCTCTTTCACACACAACTGCTCTCTCTCTCTCTCTCTCACAGTTTCTCTTTCTTTCTGTCTCTCTCTCTCACTCACAGCTTCTCTTTCTCTCTCTCTCTCACTCACTCACAGCTTCTCTCTCTCTTACTCACAGCTACTCTTTCTCTCTTTCTCACACTCTCAGCTTTTCTTTCGTTCCCTCTCTCACTCACAGCTTCTCTTTCTCTCTCTTTCTCACTCAGCTTCTCTTTCTCCATCTCTCACTCACAGCTTCTCTCTCTCTCTCACTCAGCTTCTCTTTCTCTCTCTCACTCACAGCTTCTCATTCTCTCTCTCACTCACATCTTCTCTCTCTCTCACTCACAGCTTCTCTCTCACTCACAGCTTCTCTTTCTCTCTCTCTCTCGCACTTTCATCTTTTCTTTCGCTCTCTCTCTATCACTGTCACAGCTTCTCTCTCTCTCACTCACTCAATCTCACCCACAGCTTCTTTTTATCTCTCTCACACACTCACAGAATCTCTCTCTCTCTCTCTCACTCACTGCTTATCTCTCTCTCTCTCTCTCTCAGAATTATCTCTCTCTCACTCACTCACAGCTTCTCTCTCTCTCTCACTCACAGCTTCTCTTTCTGTCTCTCTCACTCACAGCTTCTCTCTCTCACTCACAGCTTCTCTTCCTCTCTCTCTCTCTCACTCACAGCTTCTCTCTCGCTCTCTCACTCACTCACAGCTTCTTTGTCTCTCTCTCACAGCTTCTCTTTCTCTCTCTCTATCTCACTCACAGCTTCTATTTCTTTGTCTCAGTCTAACTCACAGCTTCTCTTTATCTCTCTCACTCACAGCTTCTCTTTCTCTCTCTCTCTCTCACTCACAGCTTCTCTTTCACTCTCTCTCACTCACAGCTTCTCTCTCGCTCTCTCTCACTCTCTCACAGCTTCTCTCCCTCTCTCACTATCTCACTCACAGCTTCTCTTTCTTTCCCACTCTCTCTCACTCACAGCTTCTCTTTCTCTCTCTCTCTCACTCACAGCTTCTCTCTCGCTCGCTCTCACTCACTCACGGCTTCTCTCTCTCACTCACAGCTTCTCTCTCTCTCTCTCACTCACAGCTTCTCTTTCTCTCTCACACACACAGCTTCTCTTTCTCTCTCTCTCTCTCTCACTCACAGCTTCTCTTTCTCTCTCTCTCTCTCACAGCTTCTCTTTCTTTCTTTCTCTCTCTCTCTCTCACAGCTTCTCTCTCTCTCACTCACAGCTTCTCTCTCTCTCTCTCTCTCTCACAGCTTCTCGTTATCTCTCTCTCACTCACAGCTTCTCTTTCTCTCTCTCTCTCACTCACAACTTCTCTCTTGCTCGCTCTCACTCACTCACAGCTTCTCTCTCTCTCACTCACAGCTTCTCTCTCTCTCTCTCACTCACAGCTTCTCTTTCTCTCTCTCTCTCACAGCTTCTCTTTCTCTCTCTCTCTCTCTCACTCACAGCTTCTCTTTCTCTCTCTCTCTCACAGCTTCTCTTTCTCTCTCTCTCTCTCTCTCTCACTCACAGCTTCTCTTTCTCTCTCACTCACAGCTTCTCTTTCTCTCTCTCTCTCACTCACAGCTTCTCTTTCTCTCCCTCTCTCTCACTCACAGCTTCTCTTTCTCTCTCTCTCTCTCACTTACAGCTTCTCTTTCTCTGTCTCTCTCTAACTCACAGCTTGTCTTTATCTCTCTCTCTCATTCACAGCTTCTCTTTCTCTCTCCCTCACTCACACCGTCTCTTTCTCTCTCTCACTCTCTCACTCACAGCTTCTCTTTATCCCTTTCTCTCTCTCTCAAACCTTCTATTTCTCTCTCACACACTCACAGCTTCTCTTTCTTTCTGTCTCTCTCTCTCACACACAGCTTCTTTTTCTCTCTCTCTCTCACTCACAGCTTCTCTTTCTCTCTCTCTCACTCATAGCTTCTCTTTCTCTCTCACACACTCACAGCTTCTATTTCTCTTTCTCTCACTCACACCTTCTATTTCTCTCTCACACACAAAGCTTCTCTTTCTCTCTCTCTCTCTCTCACTCACAACTCCTTCTCTCTCTCCCTCACTCACACCTTCTCTTTCTCTCTCTCTCACTCCCAGCTTCTCTTTCTCTCTCTCTCTCTCACTCCCAGCTTCTCTTTCTCTCTCACACACACACAAAGCTTCTCTTTCTCTATCTCTCTCTCACTCACAGCTTCTCTTTCTCTCTCTCTCTCACTCACAGCTTCTCTTTCTCTCTCTCTCACTCACAGCTTCTCTTTCTCTCTCTCTCTCACTCACAGCTTCTTCTCCCTGTCTCTCACTCACAGCTTCTCTCTATCTCTATCACTCACAGCTCACCTTTCTCTCTCTCTCACTCACAGCTTCTCTTTCTCTCTCTCTCTCTCACTTCTCTCTCTCTCTCTCACTCACAGCTTCTATTTCTCTCTCTCTCACTCACAGCTTCTCTTTCTCTCTCACACACACAGCTCTTTCTTTCTCTCTCTCTTTCACACACAACTGCTCTCTCTCTCTCACTCACTCACAGCTTCTCTTTCTCTCTGTCTCTCTCTCTCACACACAGCTTCTCTTTCTCTCTCTCTCTCACTCACAGCTTCTCTTTCTCTCTCTCTCACTCATAGCTTCTCTTTCTCTCTCACACACTCACAGCTTCTATTTCTCTCTCTCTCACTCACACCTTCGATTTCTCTCTCACACACACACAGCTTCTCTTTCTCTCTCTCTCTCTCACAACTCCTTCTCTCTCTCCCTCACTCACACCTTCTCTTTCTCTCTCTCTCACTCCCAGCTTCTCTTTCTCTCTCTCTCTCTCACTCCCAGCTTCTCTTTCTCTCTCACACACACACACAGCTTCTCTTTCTCTATCTCTCTCTAACTCACAGCTTCTCTTTCTCTCTCTCTCTCTCTCACTCACAGCTTCTCTTTCTCTCTCTCTCACTCACAGCTTCTCTTTCTCTCTCTCTCTCACTCACAGCTTCTTCTCCCTGTCTCTCACTCACAGCTTCTCTCTCTCTCTATCACTCACAGCTCACCTTTCTCTCTCTCTCTCACTCACAGCTTCTCTTTCTCTCTCTCTCTCTCACTTCTCTCTCTCTCTCTCACTCACAGCTTCTATTTCTCTCTCTCTCACTCACAGCTTCTCTTTCTCTCTCACACACACAGCTCTTTCTTTCTCTCTCTTTCACACACAACTGCTCTCTCTCTCTCACTCACTCACAGCTTCTCTTTCTCTCTGTCTCTCTCTCTCACACACAGCTTCTCTTTCTCTCTCTCACTCACAGCTTCTCTCTCTCTCTCACTCACAGCTTCTATTTTTCTCTCTCTCACTCACAGCTTCTCTTTCGCTCTCTCTCTATCACTGTCACAGCTTCTCTCTCTCTCTCACTCACTCTCACTCACAGCTTCTCTTTCTCTCACACACACACTCACAGCTTCTCTCACACACACACACACTCACAATTCTCTCTCTCTTTCATTCACAGCTTCTCTCTCTCTCACTCACAGCTTCTCTTTCTCCCTCTCTCTCACTCACAGCTTCTCTCTCTCACTCACAGCTTCTCTCTCTCTCTCACTCACAGCTTCTTTTTCTCCCTCTCTCTCTCACTCACAGCTTCTCTCTCTCACTCACAGCTTCTCTTTCTTTCTCTCTCTCTCACTCACTGCTTCTCTCTCTCTCTCACAGCTTCTCTCTCTCTCTCACTCACAGCTTCTCTTTCTCACACACTCACAGCTTCACTTTCTCTCTCTCTCGCACAGCTTCTCTTTCTCTCTCTCACACACAGCTTCTCTTTCTCTATCTCTCTCTCACTCACAGCTTCTCTTTCTCTCTCTCTCTCTCACTCACAGCTTCTCTTTCTCTCTCTCTCACTCACAGCTTCTCTTTCTCTCTCACACACACAGCTCTTTCTCTCTCTCTCTTTCACACACAGCTGCTCTCTCTCACTCACTCACAGCTTCTCTTTCTCTCTGTCTCTCTCTCTCTCACACACAACTTCTCTTTCTCTCTCTCACTCACAGCTTCTCTTTCTCTCTCTCTCTCACTCACAACTTCTCTCTTGCTCGCTCTCACTCACTCACAGCTTCTCTCTCTCTCACTCACAGCTTCTCTCTCTCTCTCACTCACTCACAGCTTCTCTTTCTCTCTCTCTCTCTCACAGCTTCTCTTTCTCTCTCTCTCTCTCTCACTCACAGCTTCTCTTTCTCTCTCTCTCTCACAACTTCTCTTTCTCTCTCTCTCTCTCTCTCACTCACAGCTTCTCTTTCTCTCTCTCTCTCACTCACAGCTTCTCTTTCTCTCCCTCTCTCTCACTCACAGCTTCTCTTTCTCTCTCTCTCTCTCACTCACAGCTTCTCTTTCTCTGTCTCTCTCTAACTCACAGCTTGTCTTTATCTCTCTCTCTCATTCACAGCTTCTCTTTCTCTCTCCCTCACACCGTCTCTTTCTCTCTCTCTCTCTCTCACTCACAGCTTCTCTTTATCCCTTTTTCTCTCTCTCAAACCTTCTATTTCTCTCTCACACACTCACAGCTTCTCTTTCTTTCTGTCTCTCTCTCTCACACACAGCTTCTCTTTCTCTCTCTCTCTCACTCACAGCTTCTCTTTCTCTCTCTCTCACTCATAGCTTCTCTTTCTCTCTCACACACTCACAGCTTCTATTTCTCTCTCTCTCACTCACACCTACTATTTCTCTCTCACACACACACAGCTTCTCTTTCTCTCTCTCTCTCTCTCACTCACAACTCCTTCTCTCTCTCCCTCACTCACACCTTCTCTTTCTCTCTCTCTCACTCCCAGCTTCTCTTTCTCTCTCTCTCTCTCACTCACAGCTTCTATTTTTCTCTCTCTCACTCACAGCTTCTCTTTCTCTCACACACACACACACTCACAATTCTCTCTCTCTTTCATTCACAGCTTCTCTCTCTCTCACTCACAGCTTCTCTTTCTCCCTCTCTCTCTCACTCACAGCTTCTCTCTCTCACTCACAGCTTCTCTCTCTCTCTCACTCACAGCTTCTTTTTCTCCCTCTCTCTCTCACTCACAGCTTCTCTCTCACTCACAGCTTCTCTTTCTTTCTCTCTCTCTCACTCACTGCTTCTCTCTCTCTCTCACAGCTTCTCTCTCTCTCTCTCTCACTCACAGCTTCTCTTTCTCACACACTCACAGCTTCACTTTCTCTCTCTCTCGCACAGCTTCTCTTTCTCTCTCACACACACAGCTTCTCTTTCTCTATCTCTCTCTCACTCACAGCTTCTCTTTCTCTCTCTCTCTCTCACTCACAGCTTCTCTTTCTCTCTCTCTCACTCACAGCTTCTCTTTCTCTCTCACACACACAGCTCTTTCTCTCTCTCTCTTTCACACACAGCTGCTCTCTCTCTCACTCACTCACAGCTTCTCTTTCTCTCTGTCTCTCTCTCTCTCACACACAACTTCTCTTTCTCTCTCTCACTCACAGCTTCTCTTTCTCTCTCTCTCTCACTCACAACTTCTCTCTTGCTCGCTCTCACTCACTCACAGCTTCTCTCTCTCTCACTCACAGCTTCTCTCTCTCTCTCTCTCACTCACAGCTTCTCTTTCTCTCTCTCTCTCACAGCTTCTCTTTCTCTCTCTCTCTCTCTCACTCACAGCTTCTCTTTCTCTCTCTCTCTCACAGCTTCTCTTTCTCTCTCTCTCTCTCTCACTCACAGCTTCTCTTTCTCTCTCTCTCTCACTCACAGCTTCTCTCTCTCTCTCTCTCTCTCTCACTCACAGCTTCTCTTTCTCTCCCTCTCTCTCACTCACACCTTCTCTTTCTCTCTCTCTCTCTCACTCACAGCTTCTCTTTCTCTGTCTCTCTCTAACTCACAGCTTGTCTTTATATCTCTCTCTCATTCACAGCTTCTCTTTCTCTCTCCCTCACACCGTCTCTTTCTCTCTCTCACTCTCTCACTCACAGCTTCTCTTTATCCCTTTCCTCTCTCTCAAACCTTCTATTTCTCTCTCACACACTCACAGCTTCTCTTTCTTTCTGTCTGTCTCTCTCACACACAGCTTCTCTTTCTCTCTCTCTTTCATTCACAGCTTCTCTCTCTCTCACTCACAGCTTCTCTTTCTCCCTCTCTCTCTCACTCACAGCTTCTCTCTCTCACTCACAGCTTCTCTCTCTCTCTCACTCACAGATTCTTTTTCTCCATCTCTCTCTCACTCACAGCTTCTCTCTCACTCACAGCTTCTCTTTCTTTCTCTCTCTCTCACTCACTGCTTCTCTCTCTCTCTCACAGCTTCTCTCTCTCTCTCTCACTCACAGCTTCTCTTTCTCACACACTCACAGCTTCACTTTCTCTCTCTCTCGCACAGCTTCTCTTTCTCTCTCACACACACAGCTTCTCTTTCTCTATCTCTCTCTCACTCACAGCTTCTCTTTCTCTCTCTCTCTCTCACTCACAGCTTCTCTTTCTCTCTCTCTCACTCACAGCTTCTCTTTCTCTCTCACACACACAGCTCTTTCTCTCTCTCTCTTTCACACACAGCTGCTCTCTCTCTCACTCACTCACAGCTTCTCTTTCTCTCTGTCTCTCTCTCTCACACACACAACTTCTCTTTCTCTCTCTCACTCACAGCTTCTCTTTCTCTCTCTCTCTCACTCACAACTTCTCTCTTGCTCGCTCTCACTCACTCACAGCTTCTCTCTCTCTCACTCACAGCTTCTCTCTCTCTCTCTCACTCACAGCTTCTCTTTCTCTCTCTCTCTCACAGCTTCTCTTTCTCTCTCTCTCTCTCTCACTCACAGCTTCTCTTTCTCTCTCTCTCACAGCTTCTCTTTCTCTCTCTCTCTCTCTCTCTCTCTCACTCACAGCTTCTCTTTCTCTCTCTCTCTCACTCACAGCTTCTCTTTCTCTCTCTCTCTCTCTCACTCACAGCTTCTCTTTCTCTCCCTCTCTCTCACTCACAGCTTCTCTTTCTCTCTCTCTCTCTCACTCACAGCTTCTCTTTCTCTGTCTCTCTCTAACTCACAGCTTGTCTTTATCTCTCTCTCTCATTCACAGCTTCTCTTTCTCTCTCCCTCACACCGTCTCTTTCTCTCTCTCACTCTCTCACTCACAGCTTCTCTTTATCCCTTTCTCTCTCTCTCAAACCTTCTATTTATCTCTCACACACTCACAGCTTCTCTTTCTTTCTGTCTGTCTCTCTCACACACAGCTTCTCTTTCTCTCTCTCTCTCACTCACAGCTTCTCTTTCTCTCTCTCTCACTCATAGCTTCTCTTTCTCTCTCACACACTCACAGCTTCTATTTCTCTCTCTCTCACTCACACCTACTATTTCTCTCTCACACACACACAGCTTCTCTTTCTCTCTCTCTCTCTCACTCACAACTCCTTCTCTCTCTCCCTCACTCACACCTTCTCTTTCTCGCTCTCTCACTCCCAGCTTCTCTTTCTCTCTCTCTCTCTCACTCCCAGCTTCTCTTTCTCTCACACACACACACACAGCTTCTCTTTCTCTATCTCTCTCTCACTCACAGCTTCTCTTTCTCTCTCTCTCTCACTCACAACTTCTCTCTTGCTCGCTCTCACTCACTCACAGCTTCTCTCTCTCTCACTCACAGCTTCTCTCTCTCTCTCTCACTCACAGCTTCTCTTTCTCTCTCTCTCTCACAGCTTCTCTTTCTCTCTCTCTCTCTCTCACTCACAGCTTCTCTTTCTCTCTCTCTCTCACAGCTTCTCTTTCTCTCTCTCTCTCTCTCTCTCACTCACAGCTTCTCTTTCTCTCTCACTCACAGCTTCTCTTTCTCTCTCTCTCTCACTCACAGCTTCTCTTTCTCTCCCTCTCTCTCACTCACAGCTTCTCTTTCTCTCTCTCTCTCACTTACAGCTTCTCTTTCTCTGTCTCTCTCTAACTCACAGCTTGTCTTTATCTCTCTCTCTCATTCACAGCTTCTCTTTCTCTCTCCCTCACTCACACCGTCTCTTTCTCTCTCTCACTCTCTCACTCACAGCTTCTCTTTATCCCTTTCTCTCTCTCTCAAACCTTCTATTTCTCTCTCACACACTCACAGCTTCTCTTTCTTTCTGTCTCTCTCTCACACACACAGCTTCTTTTTCTCTCTCTCTCTCACTCACAGCTTCTCTTTCTCTCTCTCTCACTCATAGCTTCTCTTTCTCTCTCACACACTCACAGCTTCTATTTCTCTTTCTCTCACTCACACCTTCTATTTCTCTCTCACACACAAAGCTTCTCTTTCTCTCTCTCTCTCTCTCACTCACAACTCCTTCTCTCTCTCCCTCACTCACACCTTCTCTTTCTCTCTCTCTCACTCCCAGCTTCTCTTTCTCTCTCTCTCTCTCACTCCCAGCTTCTCTTTCTCTCTCACACACACACAAAGCTTCTCTTTCTCTATCTCTCTCTCACTCACAGCTTCTCTTTCTCTCTCTCTCTCACTCACAGCTTCTCTTTCTCTCTCTCTCACTCACAGCTTCTCTTTCTCTCTCTCTCACTCACAGCTTCTTCTCCCTGTCTCTCACTCACAGCTTCTCTCTATCTCTATCACTCACAGCTCACCTTTCTCTCTCTCTCACTCACAGCTTCTCTTTCTCTCTCTCTCTCTCTCACTTCTCTCTCTCTCTCTCACTCACAGCTTCTATTTCTCTCTCTCTCACTCACAGCTTCTCTTTCTCTCTCACACACACAGCTCTTTCTTTCTCTCTCTCTTTCACACACAACTGCTCTCTCTCTCTCACTCACTCACAGCTTCTCTTTCTCTCTGTCTCTCTCTCTCACACACAGCTTCTCTTTCTCTCTCTCTCTCACTCACAGCTTCTCTTTCTCTCTCTCTCACTCATAGCTTCTCTTTCTCTCTCACACACTCACAGCTTCTATTTCTCTCTCTCTCACTCACACCTTCGATTTCTCTCTCACACACACACAGCTTCTCTTTCTCTCTCTCTCTCTCACAACTCCTTCTCTCTCTCCCTCACTCACACCTTCTCTTTCTCTCTCTCTCACTCCCAGCTTCTCTTTCTCTCTCTCTCTCTCACTCCCAGCTTCTCTTTCTCTCTCACACACACACACAGCTTCTCTTTCTCTATCTCTCTCTCACTCACAGCTTCTCTTTCTCTCTCTCTCTCTCTCACTCACAGCTTCTCTTTCTCTCTCTCTCACTCACAGCTTCTCTTTCTCTCTCTCACTCACTCACAGCTTCTTCTCCCTGTCTCTCACTCACAGCTTCTCTCTCTCTCTATCACTCACAGCTCACCTTTCTCTCTCTCTCTCACTCACAGCTTCTCTTTCTCTCTCTCTCTCTCACTTCTCTCTCTCTCTCTCACTCACAGCTTCTATTTCTCTCTCTCTCACTCACAGCTTCTCTTTCTCTCTCACACACACAGCTCTTTCTTTCTCTCTCTTTCACACACAACTGCTCTCTCTCTCTCACTCACTCACAGCTTCTCTTTCTCTCTGTCTCTCTCTCACACACAGCTTCTCTTTCTCTCTCTCACTCACAGCTTCTCTCTCTCTCTCACTCACAGCTTCTATTTTTCTCTCTCTCACTCACAGCTTCTCTTTCGCTCTCTCTCTATCACTGTCACAGCTTCTCTCTCTCTCTCACTCACTCTCACTCACAGCTTCTCTTTCTCTCACACACACACTCACAGCTTCTCTCACACACACACACACTCACAATTCTCTCTCTCTTTCATTCACAGCTTCTCTCTCTCTCACTCACAGCTTCTCTTTCTCCCTCTCTCTCTCACTCACAGCTTCTCTCTCTCACTCACAGCTTCTCTCTCTCTCTCACTCACTCTCACTCACAGCTTCTCTTTCTCTCACACACACACTCACAGCTTCTCTCACACACACACACACTCACAATTCTCTCTCTCTTTCATTCACAGCTTCTCTCTCTCTCACTCACAGCTTCTTTTTCTCCCTCTCTCTCTCACTCACAGCTTCTCTCTCTCACTCACAGCTTCTCTTTCTTTCTTTCTCTCTCACTCACTGCTTCTCTCTCTCTCTCACAGCTTCTCTCTCTCTCTCTCTCACTCACAGCTTCTCTTTCTCACACACTCACAGCTTCACTTTCTCTCTCTCTCGCACAGCTTCTCTTTCTCTCTCTCACACACAGCTTCTCTTTCTCTATCTCTCTCTCACTCACAGCTTCTCTCTCTCTCTCTCTCTCTCACTCACACCTTCTCTTTCTCTCTCTCTCACTCACAGCTTCTCTTTCTCTCTCACACACACAGCTCTTTCTCTCTCTCTCTTTCACACACAGCTGCTCTCTCTCACTCACTCACAGCTTCTCTTTCTCTCTGTCTCTCTCTCTCTCACACACAACTTCTCTTTCTCTCTCTCACTCACAGCTTCTCTTTCTCTCTCTCTCTCACTCACAACTTCTCTCTTGCTCGCTCTCACTCACTCACAGCTTCTCTCTCTCACTCACAGCTTCTCTCTCTCTCTCTCACTCACAGCTTCTCTTTCTCTCTCTCTCTCACAGCTTCTCTTTCTCTCTCTCTCTCTCTCACTCACAGCTTCTCTTTCTCTCTCTCTCTCACAGCTTCTCTTTCTCTCTCTCTCTCTCTCTCACTCACAGCTTCTCTTTCTCTCTCTCTCTCACTCACAGCTTCTCTTTCTCTCTCTCTCTCTCACTCACAGCTTCTCTTTCTCTCCCTCTCTCTCACTCACAGCTTCTCTTTCTCTCTCTCTCTCTCACTCACAGCTTCTCTTTCTCTGTCTCTCTCTAACTCACAGCTTGTCTTTATCTCTCTCTCTCATTCACAGCTTCTCTTTCTCTCTCCCTCACACCGTCTCTTTCTCTCTCTCTCTCTCACTCACAGCTTCTCTTTATCCCTTTCTCTCTCTCTCAAACCTTCTATTTCTCTCTCACACACTCACAGCTTCTCTTTCTTTCTGTCTCTCTCTCTCACACACAGCTTCTCTTTCTCTCTCTCTCTCACTCACAGCTTCTCTTTCTCTCTCTCTCACTCATAGCTTCTCTTTCTCTCTCACACACTCACAGCTTCTATTTCTCTCTCTCTCACTCACACCTACTATTTCTCTCTCACACACACACAGCTTCTCTTTCTCTCTCTCTCTCTCTCACTCACAACTCCTTCTCTCTCTCCCTCACTCACACCTTCTCTTTCTCTCTCTCTCACTCCCAGCTTCTCTTTCTCTCTCTTTCTCTCACTCACAGCTTCTATTTTTCTCTCTCTCACTCACAGCTTCTCTTTCGCTCTCTCTCTATCACTGTCACAGCTTCTCTCTCTCTCTCACTCACTCTCACTCACAGCTTCTCTTTCTCTCTCACACACACTCACAGCTTCTCTCACACACACACACACTCACAATTCTCTCTCTCTTTCATTCACAGCTTCTCTCTCTCTCACTCACAGCTTCTCTTTCTCCCTCTCTCTCTCACTCACAGCTTCTCTCTCTCACTCACAGCTTCTCTCTCTCTCACTCACAGCTTCTTTTTCTCCCTCTCTCTCTCACTCACAGCTTCTGTCTCTCACTCACAGCTTCTCTTTCTTTCTCTCTCTCTCACTCACTGCTTCTCTCTCTCTCTCACAGCTTCTCTCTCTCTCTCACTCACTCACAGCTTCTCTTTCTCACACACTCACAGCTTCACTTTCTCTCTCTCTCGCACAGCTTCTCTTTCTCTCTCTCACACACAGCTTCTCTTTATCTTTCTCTCACTCACAGCTTCTCTTTCTCTCTCTCTCTCACTCACAGCTTCTCTTTCTCTCTCTCTCACTCACAGCTTCTCTTTCTCTCTCTCACTCACAGCTTCTATTTCTCTCTCTCACTCACAGCTTCTCTCTCTCTCACACACTCAGCTCTTTCTCTCTCTCTCTTTCACACACAGCTGTTCTCTCTCTCTCACTCACTCACAGCTTCTCTTTCTCTCTGTCTCTCTCTCTCACACACACAACTTCTCTTTCTCTCTCTCACTCACAGCTTCTCTTTCTCTCTCTCTCTCTCATAGCTTCTCTTTCTCTCACACACACTCACAGCTTCTATTTCTCTCTTTCTCACTCAAAGCTTCTCTTTCTCTCACTTTCTCTCACTCACAGCTTCTCTTTCTCTCTCTCTCTCTCTCACTCACAGCTTCTTCTCTCTGTCTCTCTCACTCACAGCTTCCCTCTCTCTCTCTCACAGCTTCTTTCTCTCTCTCACTCACTAACAGCTTCTCTTTATCTCTCTCTCTCTCACTCACAGCTTCTCTCTCTCTCTCACTCACTCACAGCTTCTTTCTCTCTCTCTCTCACTCACAGCTTCTCTCTCTCTCACACACACAGCTTCCCTTTCTCTCTTTCTCTATGACTCACAGCTTCTATTTCTATCTCTCTCTCACAGCTGCTCTTTCTCTCTCTCTCACTCACAGCTTCTCTCTTTCTCTCACACACAGCTTCCCTTTCTTTCTCTCTCTCTCTCTCACTCACAGCTTCTCTCTCTCTCTCTCTCACTCACAGCTTCTGTTTCTCTCTTTCTCTAACTCACACATAGCTTCTTCTCTCTGTCTCTCTCACACAGCTTTTCTCTCTCTCTCACTCACAGCTTCTTCTCTCTGTCTGTCTCACTCACAGCTTCTCTCTCTCTCACACACACAAAGCTTCACTTTCTCTCTCTCACTCAAAGCTTCTCTTTTTCTCTCTCTCACTCATAGCTTCTCTTTCTCTCTCACACACTCACAGCTTCTCTTTCTCTCTCTCTCACTCAAAGCTTCTCTTTCTCTCACTTTCTCTCACTCACAGCTTCTCTTTCTCTCTATCACTCACAGCTCACCTTTCTCTCTCTCTCTCACTCACAGCTTCTCTTTCTCTCTCTCTGTCACTCACTCACATCTTCTCTTTCTCTCTCTCTCTAACTCACAGGTTCTATTTCTCTCTCTCTCACTCACAGCTTCTCTTTCTCTCACACACACACAGCTCTTTCTCTCTCTCTTTCACACACAACTGCTCTCTCTCTCTCTCTCTCACACAGTTTCTCTTTCTTTCTGTCTCTCTCTCTCACTCACAGCTTCTCTTTCTCTCTCTCTCTCACTCACTCACAGCTTCTCTCTCTCTTACTCACAGCTACTCTTTCTCTCTTTCTCACACTCTCAGCTTTTCTTTCGTTCCCTCTCTCACTCACAGCTTCTCTTTCTCTCTCTCTTTCTCACTCAGCTTCTCTTTCTCCATCTCTCACTCACAGCTTCTCTCTCTCTCTCTCACTCAGCTTCTCTTTCTCTCTCTCACTCACACCTTCTCATTCTCTCTCTCACTCACATCTTCTCTCTCTCTCACTCACAGCTTCTCTCTCACTCACAGCTTCTCTTTCTCTCTCTCTCTCGCACTTTCATCTTTTCTTTCGCTCTCTCTCTATCACTGTCACAGCTTCTCTCTCTCTCACTCACTCAATCTCACCCACAGCTTCTTTTTATCTCTCTCACACACTCACAGCTTCTCTCTCTCTCTCTCTCACTCACTGCTTATCTCTCTCTCTCTCTCACTCAGAATTATCTCTCTCTCACTCACTCACAGCTTCTCTCTCTCTCTCACTCACAGCTTCTCTTTCTGTCTCTCTCACTCACAGCTTCTCTCTCTCACTCACAGCTTCTCTTCCTCTCTCTCTCTCTCACTCACAGCTTCTCTCTCGCTCTCTCACTCACTCACAGCTTCTTTGTCTCTCTCTCACAGCTTCTCTTTCTCTCTCTCTATCTCACTCACAGCTTCTATTTCTTTGTCTCAGTCTAACTCACAGCTTCTCTTTATCTCTCTCACTCACAGCTTCTCTTTCTCTCTCTCTCTCTCACTCACAGCTTCTCTTTCACTCTCTCTCACTCACAGCTTCTCTCTCGCTCTCTCTCACTCTCTCACAGCTTCTCTCCCTCTCTCACTATCTCACTCACAGCTTCTCTTTCTTTCCCACTCTCTCTCACTCACAGCTTCTCTTTCTCTCTCTTTCTCACTCACAGCTTCTCTCTCGCTCGCTCTCACTCACTCACGGCTTCTCTCTCTCACTCACAGCTTCTCTCTCTCTCTCTCACTCACAGCTTCTCTTTCTCTCTCACACAAACAGCTTCTCTTTCTCTCTCTCTCTCTCTCACTCACAGCTTCTCTTTCTCTCTCTCTCTCTCACAGCTTCTCTTTCTTTCTTTCTCTCTCTCTCTCTCACAGCTTCTCTCTCTCTCACTCACAGCTTCTCTCTCTCTCTCTCTCTCTCACAGCTTCTCGTTATCTCTCTCTCACTCACAGCTTCTCTTTCTCTCTCTCTCTCACTCACAACTTCTCTCTTGCTCGCTCTCACTCACTCACAGCTTCTCTCTCTCTCACTCACAGCTTCTCTCTCTCTCTCTCACTCACAGCTTCTCTTTCTCTCTCTCACACAGCTTCTCTTTCTCTCTCTCTCTCTCTCACTCACAGCTTCTCTTTCTCTCTCTCTCTCACAGCTTCTCTTTCTCTCTCTCTCTCTCTCTCTCACTCACAGCTTCTCTTTCTCTCTCACTCACAGCTTCTCTTTCTCTCTCTCACTCACTCACAGCTTCTCTTTCTCTCCCTCTCTCTCACTCACAGCTTCTCTTTCTCTCTCTCTCTCTCACTTACAGCTTCTCTTTCTCTGTCTCTCTCTAACTCACAGCTTGTCTTTATCTCTCTCTCTCATTCACAGCTTCTCTTTCTCTCTCCCTCACTCACACCGTCTCTTTCTCTCTCTCACTCTCTCACTCACAGCTTCTCTTTATCCCTTTCTCTCTCTCTCAAACCTTCTATTTCTCTCTCACACACTCACAGCTTCTCTTTCTTTCTGTCTCTCTCTCTCACACACAGCTTCTTTTTCTCTCTCTCTCTCACTCACAGCTTCTCTTTCTCTCTCTCTCACTCATAGCTTCTCTTTCTCTCTCACACACTCACAGCTTCTATTTCTCTTTCTCTCACTCACACCTTCTATTTCTCTCTCACACACAAAGCTTCTCTTTCTCTCTCTCTCTCTCTCACTCACAACTCCTTCTTTCTCTCCCTCACTCACACCTTCTCTTTCTCTCTCTCTCACTCCCAGCTTCTCTTTCTCTCTCTCTCTCTCACTCCCAGCTTCTCTTTCTCTCTCACACACACACAAAGCTTCTCTTTCTCTATCTCTCTCTCACTCACAGCTTCTCTTTCTCTCTCTCTCTCACTCACAGCTTCTCTTTCTCTCTCTCTCACTCACAGCTTCTCTTTCTCTCTCTCTCTCACTCACAGCTTCTTCTCCCTGTCTCTCACTCACAGCTTCTCTCTATCTCTATCACTCACAGCTCACCTTTCTCTCTCTCTCACTCACAGCTTCTCTTTCTCTCTCTCTGTCACTCACTCACATCTTCTCTTTCTCTCTCTCTCTAACTCACAGGTTCTATTTCTCTCTCTCTCACTCACAGCTTCTCTTTCTCTCACACACACACAGCTCTTTCTCTCTCTCTTTCACACACAACTGCTCTCTCTCTCTCTCTCTCACAGTTTCTCTTTCTTTCTGTCTCTCTCTCTCACTCACAGCTTCTCTTTCTCTCTCTCTCTCACTCACTCACAGCTTCTCTCTCTCTTACTCACAGCTACTCTTTCTCTCTTTCTCACACTCTCAGCTTTTCTTTCGTTCCCTCTCTCACTCACAGCTTCTCTTTCTCTCTCTCTTTCTCACTCAGCTTCTCTTTCTCCATCTCTCACTCACAGCTTCTCTCTCTCTCTCTCACTCAGCTTCTCTTTCTCTCTCTCACTCACACCTTCTCATTCTCTCTCTCACTCACATCTTCTCTCTCTCTCACTCACAGCTTCTCTCTCACTCACAGCTTCTCTTTCTCTCTCTCTCTCGCACTTTCATCTTTTCTTTCGCTCTCTCTCTATCACTGTCACAGCTTCTCTCTCTCTCACTCACTCAATCTCACCCACAGCTTCTTTTTATCTCTCTCACACACTCACAGCTTCTCTCTCTCTCTCTCTCACTCACTGCTTATCTCTCTCTCTCTCTCACTCAGAATTATCTCTCTCTCACTCACTCACAGCTTCTCTCTCTCTCTCACTCACAGCTTCTCTTTCTGTCTCTCTCACTCACAGCTTCTCTCTCTCACTCACAGCTTCTCTTCCTCTCTCTCTCTCTCTCTCACTCACAGCTTCTCTCTCGCTCTCTCACTCACTCACAGCTTCTTTGTCTCTCTCTCACAGCTTCTCTTTCTCTCTCTCTATCTCACTCACAGCTTCTATTTCTTTGTCTCAGTCTAACTCACAGCTTCTCTTTATCTCTCTCACTCACAGCTTCTCTTTCTCTCTCTCTCTCTCACTCACAGCTTCTCTTTCACTCTCTCTCACTCACAGCTTCTCTCTCGCTCTCTCTCACTCTCTCACAGCTTCTCTCCCTCTCTCACTATCTCACTCACAGCTTCTCTTTCTTTCCCACTCTCTCTCACTCACAGCTTCTCTTTCTCTCTCTCTCTCACTCACAGCTTCTCTCTCGCTCGCTCTCACTCACTCACGGCTTCTCTCTCTCACTCACAGCTTCTCTCTCTCTCTCTCACTCACAGCTTCTCTTTCTCTCTCACACACACAGCTTCTCTTTCTCTCTCTCTCTCTCTCACTCACAGCTTCTCTTTCTCTCTCTCTCTCTCACAGCTTCTCTTTCTTTCTTTCTCTCTCTCTCTCTCACAGCTTCTCTCTCTCTCACTCACAGCTTCTCTCTCTCTCTCTCTCTCACAGCTTCTCGTTATCTCTCTCTCACTCACAGCTTCTCTTTCTCTCTCTCTCTCACTCACAACTTCTCTCTTGCTCGCTCTCACTCACTCACAGCTTCTCTCTCTCACTCACAGCTTCTCTCTCTCTCTCTCACTCACAGCTTCTCTTTCTCTCTCTCACACAGCTTCTTTTTCTCTCTCTCTCTCTCTCACACAGCTTCTCTTTCTCTCTCTCTCTCACAGCTTCTCTTTCTCTCTCTCTCTCTCTCTCTCACTCACAGCTTCTCTTTCTCTCTCACTCACAGCTTCTCTTTCTCTCTCTCACTCACTCACAGCTTCTCTTTCTCTCCCTCTCTCTCACTCACAGCTTCTCTTTCTCTCTCTCTCTCTCACTTACAGCTTCTCTTTCTCTGTCTCTCTCTAACTCACAGCTTGTCTTTATCTCTCTCTCTCATTCACAGCTTCTCTTTCTCTCTCCCTCACTCACACCGTCTCTTTCTCTCTCTCACTCTCTCACTCACAGCTTCTCTTTATCCCTTTCTCTCTCTCTCAAACCTTCTATTTCTCTCTCACACACTCACAGCTTCTCTTTCTTTCTGTCTCTCTCTCTCACACACAGCTTCTTTTTCTCTCTCTCTCTCACTCACAGCTTCTCTTTCTCTCTCTCTCACTCATAGCTTCTCTTTCTCTCTCACACACTCACAGCTTCTATTTCTCTTTCTCTCACTCACACCTTCTATTTCTCTCTCACACACAAAGCTTCTCTTTCTCTCTCTCTCTCTCACTCACAACTCCTTCTCTCTCTCCCTCACTCACACCTTCTCTTTCTCTCTCTCTCACTCCCAGCTTCTCTTTCTCTCTCTCTCTCTCACTCCCAGCTTCTCTTTCTCTCTCACACACACACAAAGCTTCTCTTTCTCTATCTCTCTCTCACTCACAGCTTCTCTTTCTCTCTCTCTCTCACTCACAGCTTCTCTTTCTCTCTCTCTCACTCACAGCTTCTCTTTCTCTCTCTCTCTCACTCACAGCTTCTTCTCCCTGTCTCTCACTCACAGCTTCTCTCTATCTCTATCACTCACAGCTCACCTTTCTCTCTCTCTCACTCACAGCTTCTCTTTCTCTCTCTCTCTCTCACTTCTCTCTCTCTCTCTCACTCACAGCTTCTATTTCTCTCACTCTCACTCACAGCTTCTCTTTCTCTCTCACACACACAGCTCTTTCTTTCTCTCTCTCTTTCACACACAACTGCTCTCTCTCTCTCACTCACTCACAGCTTCTCTTTCTCTCTGTCTCTCTCTCTCACACACAGCTTCTCTTTCTCTCTCTCTCTCTCACTCACAGCTTCTCTTTCTCTCTCTCTCACTCATAGCTTCTCTTTCTCTCTCACACACTCACAGCTTCTATTTCTCTCTCTCTCACTCACACCTTCGATTTCTCTCTCACACACACACAGCTTCTCTTTCTCTCTCTCTCTCTCACAACTCCTTCTCTCTCTCCCTCACTCACACCTTCTCTTTCTCTCTCTCTCACTCCCAGCTTCTCTTTCTCTCTCTCTCTCTCACTCCCAGCTTCTCTTTCTCTCTCACACACACACACAGCTTCTCTTTCTCTATCTCTCTCTCACTCACAGCTTCTCTTTCTCTCTCTCTCTCTCACTCACAGCTTCTCTTTCTCTCTCTCTCACTCACAGCTTCTCTTTCTCTCTCTCTCTCACTCACAGCTTCTTCTCCCTGTCTCTCACTCACAGCTTCTCTCTCTCTCTATCACTCACAGCTCACCTTTCTCTCTCTCTCTCACTCACAGCTTCTCTTTCTCTCTCTCTCTCTCACTTCTCTCTCTCTCTCTCACTCACAGCTTCTATTTCTCTCTCTCTCACTCACAGCTTCTCTTTCTCTCTCACACACACAGCTCTTTCTTTCTCTCTCTTTCATACACAACTGCTCTCTCTCTCTCACTCACTCACAGCTTCTCTTTCTCTCTGTCTCTCTCTCACACACACAGCTTCTCTTTCTCTCTCTCACTCACAGCTTCTCTCTCTCTCTCACTCACAGCTTCTATTTTTCTCTCTCTCACTCACAGCTTCTCTTTCGCTCTCTCTCTATCACTGTCACAGCTTCTCTCTCTCTCACTCACTCTCACTCACAGCTTCTCTTTCTCTCACACACACACTCACAGCTTCTCTCACACACACACACACTCACAATTCTCTCTCTCTTTCATTCACAGCTTCTCTCTCTCTCACTCACAGCTTCTCTTTCTCCCTCTCTCTCTCACTCACAGCTTCTCTCTCTCACTCACAGCTTCTCTCTCTCTCTCACTCACAGCTTCTTTTTCTCCCTCTCTCTCTCACTCACAGCTTCTCTCTCTCACTCACAGCTTCTCTTTCTTTCTCTCTCTCTCACTCACTGCTTCTCTCTCTCTCTCTCACAGCTTCTCTCTCTCTCTCTCTCACTCACAGCTTCTCTTTCTCACACACTCACAGCTTCACTTTCTCTCTCTCTCGCACAGCTTCTCTTTCTCTCTCTCACACACAGCTTCTCTTTCTCTATCTCTCTCTCACTCACAGCTTCTCTTTCTCTCTCTCTCTCTCACTCACAGCTTCTCTTTCTCTCTCTCTCACTCACAGCTTCTCTTTCTCTCTCACACACACAGCTCTTTCTCTCTCTCTCTTTCACACACAGCTGCTCTCTCTCACTCACTCACAGCTTCTCTTTCTCTCTGTCTATCTCTCTCTCACACACAACTTCTCTTTCTCTCTCTCACTCACAGCTTCTCTTTCTCTCTCTCTCTCACTCACAACTTCTCTCTTGCTCGCTCTCACTCACTCACAGCTTCTCTCTCTCTCACTCACAGCTTCTCTCTCTCTCTCTCTCACTCACAGCTTCTCTTTCTCTCTCTCTCTCTCACAGCTTCTCTTTCTCTCTCTCTCTCTCTCACTCACAGCTTCTCTTTCTCTCTCTCTCTCACAGCTTCTCTTTCTCTCTCTCTCTCTCACTCACAGCATCTCTTTCTCTCTCTCTCTCACTCACAGCTTCTCTTTCTCTCTCTCTCTCTCTCACTCACAGCTTCTCTTTCTCTCCCTCTCTCTCACTCACAGCTTCTCTTTCTCTCTCTCTCTCTCACTCACAGCTTCTCTTTCTCTGTCTCTCTCTAACTCACAGCTTGTCTTTATCTCTCTCTCTCATTCACAGCTTCTCTTTCTCTCTCCCTCACACCGTCTCTTTCTCTCTCTCTCTCTCTCACTCACAGCTTCTCTTTATCCCTTTCTCTCTCTCTCAAACCTTCTATTTCTCTCTCACACACTCACAGCTTCTCTTTCTTTCTGTCTCTCTCTCTCACACACAGCTTCTCTTTCTCTCTCTCTCTCACTCACAGCTTCTCTTTCTCTCTCTCTCACTCATAGCTTCTCTTTCTCTCTCACACACTCACAGCTTCTATTTCTCTCTCTCTCACTCACACCTACTATTTCTCTCTCACACACACACAGCTTCTCTTTCTCTCTCTCTCTCTCTCACTCACAACTCCTTCTCTCTCTCCCTCACTCACACCTTCTCTTTCTCTCTCTCTCACTCCCAGCTTCTCTTTCTCTCTCTCTCTCTCACTCACAGCTTCTATTTTTCTCTCTCTCACTCACAGCTTCTCTTTCTCTCACACACACACTCACAGCTTCTCACACACACACACACACTCACAATTCTCTCTCTCTTTCATTCACAGCTTCTCTCTCTCTCACTCACAGCTTCTCTTTCTCCCTCTCTCTCTCACTCACAGCTTCTCTCTCTCACTCACAGCTTCTCTCTCTCTCTCACTCACAGCTTCTTTTTCTCCCTCTCTCTCTCACTCACAGCTTCTCTCTCACTCACAGCTTCTCTTTCTTTCTCTCTCTCTCTCACTCACTGCTTCTCTCTCTCTCTCACAGCTTCTCTCTCTCTCTCTCTCACTCACAGCTTCTCTTTCTCACACACTCACAGCTTCACTTTCTCTCTCTCTCGCACAGCTTCTCTTTCTCTCTCACACACACAGCTTCTCTTTCTCTATCTCTCTCTCACTCACAGCTTCTCTTTCTCTCTCTCTCTCTCACTCACAGCTTCTCTTTCTCTCTCTCTCACTCACAGCTTCTCTTTCTCTCTCACACACACAGCTCTTTCTCTCTCTCTCTTTCACACACAGCTGCTCTCTCTCTCACTCACTCACAGCTTCTCTTTCTCTCTGTCTCTCTCTCTCTCTCACACACAACTTCTCTTTCTCTCTCTCACTCACAGCTTCTCTTTCTCTCTCTCTCTCACTCACAACTTCTCTCTTGCTCGCTCTCACTCACTCACAGCTTCTCTCTCTCTCACTCACAGCTTCTCTCTCTCTCTCTCTCACTCACAGCTTCTCTTTCTCTCTCTCTCTCACAGCTTCTCTTTCTCTCTCTCTCTCTCTCACTCACAGCTTCTCTTTCTCTCTCTCTCTCACAGCTTCTCTTTCTCTCTCTCTCTCTCACTCACAGCTTCTCTTTCTCTCTCTCTCTCACTCACAGCTTCTCTTTCTCTCTCTCTCTCTCTCACTCACAGCTTCTCTTTCTCTACCTCTCTCTCACTCACAGCTTCTCTTTCTCTCTCTCTCTCTCACTCACAGCTTCTCTTTCTCTGTCTCTCTCTAACTCACAGCTTGTCTTTATCTCTCTCTCTCATTCACAGCTTCTCTTACTCTCTCCCTCACACCGTCTCTTTCTCTCTCTCACTCTCTCACTCACAGCTTCTCTTTATCCCTTTCTCTCTCTCTCAAACCTTCTATTTCTCTCTCACACACTCACAGCTTCTCTTTCTTTCTGTCTGTCTCTCTCACACACAGCTTCTCTTTCTCTCTCTCTCTCACTCACAGCTTCTCTTTCTCTCTCTCTCACTCATAGCTTCTCTTTCTCTCTCACACACTCACAGCTTCTATTTCTCTCTCTCTCACTCACACCTACTATTTCTCTCTCACACACACACAGCTTCTCTTTCTCTCTCTCTCTCTCACTCACAACTCCTTCTCTCTCTCCCTCACTCACACCTTCTCTTTCTCTCTCTCTCACTCCCAGCTTCTCTTTCTCTCTCTCTCTCTCACTCCCAGCTTCTCTTTCTCTCTCACACACACACACAGCTTCTCTTTCTCTATCTCTCTCTCACTCACAGCTTCTCTTTCTCTCTCTCTCTCTCACTCACAGCTTCTCTTTCTCTCTCTCTCACTCACAGCTTCTCTTTCTCTCTCTCTCTCACTCACAGCTTCTTCTCCCTGTCTCTCACTCACAGCTTCTCTCTATCTCTATCACTCACAGCTCACCTTTCTCTCTCTCTCACTCACAGCTTCTCTTTCTCTCTCTCTCTCTCACACTTCTCTCTCTCTCTCACTCACAGCTTCTATTTCTCTCTCTCTCACTCACAGCATCTCTTTCTCTCTCACACACACAGCTCTTTCTTTCTCTCTCTCTTTCACACACAACTGCTCTCTCTCTCTCTCACTCACTCACAGCTTCTCTTTCTCTCTGTCTCTCTCTCTCACACACAGCTTCTCTTTCTCTCTCTCACTCACAGCTTCTCTCTCTCTCTCACTCACAGCTTCTATTTTTCTCTCTCTCACTCACAGCTTCTCTTTCGCTCTCTCTCTATCACTGTCACAGCTTCTCTCTCTCTCTCACTCACTCTCACTCACAGCTTCTCTTTCTCTCTCACACACACTCACAGCTTCTCTCTCACACACACACACTCACAATTCTCTCTCTCTTTCATTCACAGCTTCTCTCTCTCTCACTCACAGCTTCTCTTTCTCCCTCTCTCTCTCACTCACAGCTTCTCTCTCTCACTCACAGCTTCTCTCTCTCTCTCACTCACAGCTTCTTTTTCTCCCTCTCTCTCTCACTCACAGCTTCTGTCTCTCACTCACAGCTTCTCTTTCTTTCTCTCTCTCTCACTCACTGCTTCTCTCTCTCTCTCACAGCTTCTCTCTCTCTCTCTCTCACTCACAGCTTCTCTTTCTCACACACTCACAGCTTCACTTTCTCTCTCTCTCGCACAGCTTCTCTTTCTCTCACACACAGCTTCTCTTTCTCTATCATTCTCTCACTCACAGCTTCTCTTTCTCTCTCTCTCTCTCACTCACAGCTTCTCTTTCTCTCTCTCTCACTCACAGCTTCTCTTTCTCTCTCTCTCTCACTCACAGCTTCTATTTCTCTCTCTCACTCACAGCTTCTCTTTCTCTCTCACATACACAGCTCTTTCTCTCTCTCTCTTTCACACACAGCTGCTCTCTCTCTCACTCACTCACAGCTTCTCTTTCTCTCTGTCTCTCTCTCTCTCACACACAACTTCTCTTTCTCTCTCTCACTCACAGCTTCTCTTTCTCTCTCTCTCTCTCATAGCTTCTCTTTCTCTCTCACACACTCACAGCTTCTATTTCTCTCTTTCTCACTCAAAGCTTCTCTTTCTCTCACTTTCTCTCACTCACAGCTTCTCTTTCTCTCTCTCTCTCTCTCTCACTCACAGCTTCTTCTCTCTGTCTCTCTCACTCACAGCTTCCCTCTCTCTCTCTCACAGCTTCTTTCTCTCTCTCACTCACTAACAGCTTCTCTTTATCTCTCTCTCTCTCTCACTCACAGCTTCTCTCTCTCTCTCACTCACTCACAGCTTCTTTCTCTCTCTCTCTCACTCACAGCTTCTCTCTCACACACACACACAGCTTCCCTTTCTCTCTTTCTCTATCACTCACAGCTTCTATTTCTATCTCTCTCTCTCACAGCTGCTCTTTCTCTCTCTCTCACTCACAGCTTCTCTCTTTCTCTCACACACAGCTTCCCTTTCTTTCTCTCTCTCTCTCTCACTCACAGCTTCTCTCTCTCTCTCTCTCTCACTCACAGCTTCTGTTTCTCTCTCTCTCTAACTCACACACAGCTTCTTCTCTCTGTCTCTCTCACACAGCTTTTCTCTCTCTCTCACTCACAGCTTCTTCTCTCTGTCTGTCTCACTCACAGCTTCTCTCTCTCACACACACACAAAGCTTCTCTTTCTCTCTCTCACTCACAGCTTCTCTTTTTCTCTCTCTCACTCATAGCTTCTCTTTCTCTCTCACACACTCACAGCTTCTCTTTCTCTCTCTCTCACTCAAAGCTTCTCTTTCTCTCACTTTCTCTCACTCACAGCTTCTCTTTCTCTCTATCACTCACAGCTCACCCTTCTCTCTCTCTCACTCACAGCTTCTCTTTCTCTCTCTCTGTCACTCACTCACATCTTCTCTTTCTCTCTCTCTCTAACTCACAGCTTCTATTTCTCTCTCTCCCACTCACAGCTTCCCTTTCTCTCTCACACACACAGCTCTTTCTCTCTCTCTTTCACACACAACTGCTCTCTCTCTCTCACTCACTCACAGCTTCTCTTTCTTTCTGTCTCTCTCTCTCACACACAGCTTCTCTTTCTCTCTCTCTCTCACTCACAGCTTCCCTTTCTCTCTCTCTCACTCACAGCTTCTCTTTCTCTCTCTCTCTCACTCACTCACAGCTTCTCTCTCTCTTACTCACAGCTACTCTTTCTCTCTTTCTCACACTCTCAGCTTTTCTTTCGTTCCCTCTCTCACTCACAGCTTCTCTTTCTCTCTCTCTTTCTCACTCAGCTTCTCTTTCTCCATCTCTCACTCACAGCTTCTCTCTCTCTCTCTCACTCAGCTTCTCTTTCTCTCTCTCACTCACAGCTTCTCATTCTCTCTCTCACTCACATCTTCTCTCTCTCTCACTCACAGCTTCTCTCTCACTCACAGCTTCTCTTTCTCTCTCTCTCTCGCACTTTCATCTTTTCTTTCGCTCTCTCTCTCTATCACTGTCACAGCTTATCTCTCTCTCACTCACTCAATCTCACCCACAGCTTCTTTTTATCTCTCTCACACACTCACAGCTTCTCTCTCTCTCTCTCACTCACTGCTTATCTCTCTCTCTCTCACTCAGAATTATCTCTCTCTCACTCACTCACAGCTTCTCTCTCTCTCTCACTCACAGCTTCTCTTTCTGTCTCTCTCACTCACAGCTTCTCTTTCTCCCTCTCTATCTCACTCACAGCTTCTCTCTCTCACTCACAGCTTCTCTTCCTCTCTCTCTCTCACTCACAGCTTCTCTCTTGCTCTCTCACTCACTCACAGCTTCTCTGTCTCTCTCTCACAGCTTCTCTTTCTCTCTCTCTATCTCACTCACAGCTTCTATTTCTTTGTCTCAGTCTAACTCACAGCTTCTCTTTATCTCTCTCACTCACAGCTTCTCTTTCTCTCTCTCTCTCTCACTCACAGCTTCTCTTTCACTCTCTCTCACTCACAGCTTCTCTCTCGCTCTCTCTCACTCACTCACAGCTTCTCTCCCTCTCTCACTATCTCACTCACAGCTTCTCTTTCTTTCCCACTCTCTCTCACTCACAGCTTCTCTTTCTCTCTCTCTCTCACTCACAGCTTCTCTCTCGCTCGCGCTCACTCACTCACAGCTTCTCTCTCTCACTCACAGCTTCTCTCTCTCTCTCTCACTCACAGCTTCTCTTTCTCTCACACACACACAGCTTCTCTTTCTCTCTCTCTCTCTCTCACTCACAGCTTCTCTTTCTCTCTCTCTCTCTCACAGCTTCTCTTTCTTTCTTTCTCTCTCTCTCTCTCACAGCTTCTCTCTCTCTCACAGCTTCTCTTTCTCTCTCTCTCTCTCACAGCTTCTCTTTATCTCTCTCTCACTCACAGCTTCTCTTTCTCTCTCTCTCTCACTCACAACTTCTCTCTTGCTCGCTCTCACTCACTCACAGCTCCTCTCTCTCTCACTCACAGCTTCTCTCTCTCTCTCTCTCACTCACAGCTTCTCTTTCTCTCTCTCTCTCACAGCTTCTCTTTCTCTCTCTCTCTCTCTCTCTCACAGCTTCTCTTTCTCTCTCTCTCTCACAGCTTCTCTTTCTCTCTCTCTCTCACTCACAGCTTCTCTTTCTCTCTCACTCACAGCTTCTCTTTCTCTCTCTCTCTCACTCACAGCTTCTCTTTCTCTCCCTCTCTCTCACTCACAGCTTCTCTTTCTCTCTCTCTCTCTCACTCACAGCTTCTCTTTCTCTGTCTCTCTCTAACTCACAGCTTGTCTTTATCTCTCTCTCTCATTCACAGCTTCTCTTTCTCTCTCCCTCACTCACACCGTCTCTTTCTCTCTCTCACTCTCTCACTCACAGCTTCTCTTTATCCCTTTCTCTCTCTCTCAAACCTTCTATTTCTCTCTCACACACTCACAGCTTCTCTTTCTTTCTGTCTCTCTCTCTCACACACAGCTTCTCTTTCTCTCTCTCTCACTCACAGCTTCTCTTTCTCTCTCTCTCACTCATAGCTTCTCTTTCTCTCTCACACACTCACAGCTTCTATTTCTCTCTCTCTCACTCACACCTTCTATTTCTCTCTCACACACACAAAGCTTCTCTTTCTCTTTCTCTCTCTCTCTCTCACTCACAACTCCTTCTCTCTCTCCCTCACTCACACCTTCTCTTTCTCTCTCTCTCACTCCCAGCTTCTCTTTCTCTCTCTCTCTCTCTCTCACTCCCAGCTTCTCTTTCTCTCTCACACACACACAGCTTCTCTTTCTCTATCTCTCTCTCACTCACAGCTTCTCTTTCTCTCTCTCTCTCACTCACAGCTTCTCTTTCTCTCTCTCTCACTCACAGCTTCTCTTTCTCTCTCTCTCTCACTCACAGCTTCTTCTCCCTGTCTCTCACTCACAGCTTCTCTCTATCTCTATCACTCACAGCTCACCTTTCTCTCTCTCTCACTCACAGGTTCTCTTTCTCTCTCTCTCTCTCACTTCTCTCTCTCTCTCTCACTCACAGCTTCTATTTCTCTCTCTCTCACTCACAGCTTCTCTTTCTCTCTCACACACACAGCTCTTTCTTTCTCTCTCTCTTTCACACACAACTGCTCTCTCTCTCACTCACTCACAGCTTCTCTTTCTCTCTGTCTCTCTCTCTCACACACAGCTTCTCTTTCTCTCTCTCTCTCACTCACAGCTTCTCTTTCTCTCTCTCTCACTCATAGCTTCTCTTTCTCTCTCACACACTCACAGCTTCTATTTCTCTCTCTCTCACTCACACCTTCTATTTCTCTCTCACACACACACAGCTTCTCTTTCTCTCTCTCTCTCTCACAACTCCTTCTCTCTCTCCCTCACTCACACCTTCTCTTTCTCTCTCTCTCACTCCCAGCTTCTCTTTCTCTCTCTCACACACACACAGCTTCTCTTTCTCTATCTCTCTCTCACTCACAGTTTCTCTTTCTCTCTCTCTCTCACTCACTCACAGCTTCTCTTTCTCTCTCTCTCACTCACAGCTTCTCTTTCTCTCTCTCTCTCACTCACAGCTTCTTCTCCCTGTCTCTCACTCACAGCTTCTCTCTCTCTCTATCACTCACAGCTCACCTTTCTCTCTCTCTCTCACTCACAGCTTCTCTTTCTCTCTCTCTCTCTCACTTCGCTCTCTCTCTCTCACTCACAGCTTCTATTTCTCTCTCTCTCACTCACAGCTTCTCTTTCTCTCTCACACACACAGCTCTTTCTTTCTCTCTCTCTTTCACACACAACTGCTCTCTCTCTCTCACTCACTCACAGCTTCTCTTTCTCTCTGTCTCTCTCTCTCACACACAGCTTCTCTTTCTCTCTCTCACTCACAGCTTCTCTCTCTCTCTCACTCACAGCTTCTATTTTTCTCTCTCTCACTCACAGCTTCTCTTTCGCTCTCTCTCTATCACTGTCACAGCTTCTCTCTCTCTCTCACTCACTCTCACTCACAGCTTCTCTTTCTCTCTCACACACACTCACAGCTTCTCTCTCACACACACACACTCACAATTCTCTCTCTCTTTCATTCACAGCTTCTCTGTCTCTCACTCACAGCTTCTCTTTCTCCCTCTCTCTCTCACTCACAGCTTCTCTCTCTCACTCACAGCTTCTCTCTCTCTCTCACTCACAGCTTCTTTTTCTCCCTCTCTCTCTCACTCACAGCTTCTCTCTCTCACTCACAGCTTCTCTTTCTTTCTCTCTCTCTCACTCACTGCTTCTCTCTCTCTCTCACAGCTTCTCTCTCTCTCTCTCTCACAGCTTCTCTTTCTCACACACTCACAGCTTCACTTTCTCTCTCTCTCGCACAGCTTCTCTTTCTCTCTCTCACACACAGCTTCTCTTTCTCTATCTCTCTCTCACTCACAGCTTCTCTTTCTCTCTCTCTCACTCACAACTTCTCTTTCTCTCTCTCTCACTCACAGCTTCTCTTTCTCTCTCACACACACAGCTCTTTCTCTCTCTCTCTTTCACACACAGCTGCTCTCTCTCTCACTCACTCACAGCTTCTCTTTCTCTCTGTCTCTCTCTCTCTCACACACAACTTCTCTTTCTCTCTCTCACTCACAGCTTCTCTTTCTCTCTCTCTCTCACTCACAACTTCTCTCTTGCTCGCTCTCACTCACTCACAGCTTCTCTCTCTCGCACTCACAGCTTCTCTCTCTCTCTCTCTCACTCACAGCTTCTCTTTCTCTCTCTCACAGCTTCTCTTTCTCTCTCTCTCTCTCTCTCACTCACAGCTTCTCTTTCTCTCTCTCTCTCACAGCTTCTCTTTCTCTCTCTCTCTCTCTCTCACTCACAGCTTCTCTTTCTCTCTCTCTCTCACACACAGCTTCTCTTTCTCTCTCTCTCTCACTCACAGCTTCTCTTTCTCTCCCTCTCTCTCACTCACAGCTTCTCTTTCTCTGTCTCTCTCTCACTCACAGCTTCTCTTTCTCTGTCTCTCTCTAACTCACAGCTTGTCTTTATCTCTCTCTCTCATTCACAGCTTCTCTCTCTCACTCACAGCTTCTCTCTCTCTCTCACTCACAGCTTCTTTTTCTCCCTCTCTCTCTCACTCACAGCTTCTGTCTCTCACTCACAGCTTCTCTTTCTTTCTCTCTCTCTCACTCACTGCTTCTCTCTCTCTCTCACAACTTCTCTCTCTCTCTCTCTCACTCACAGCTTCTCTTTCTCACACACTCACAGCTTCACTTTCTCTCTCTCTCGCACAGCTTCTCTTTCTCTCTCTCACACACAGCTTCTCTTTCTCTATCTTTCTCTCACTCACAGCTTCTCTTTCTCTCTCTCTCTCTCACAGCTTCTCTTTCTCTCTCTCTCACTCACAGCTTCTCTTTCTCTCTCTCTCTCACTCACAGCTTCTATTTCTCTCTCTCACTCACAGCTTCTCTTTCTCTCTCACATACACAGCTCTTTCTCTCTCTCTCTTTCACACACAGCTGCTCTCTCTCTCACTCACTCACAGCTTCTCTTTCTCTCTGTCTCTCTCTCTCTCACACACAACTTCTCTTTCTCTCTCTCACTCACAGCTTCTCTTTCTCTCTCTCTCTCTCATAGCTTCTCTTTCTCTCTCACACACTCACAGCTTCTATTTCTCTCTTTCTCACTCAAAGCTTCTCTTTCTCTCACTTTCTCTCACTCACAGCTTCTCTTTCTCTCTCTCTCTCTCTCTCACTCACAGCTTCTTCTCTCTGTCTCTCTCACTCACAGCTTCCCTCTCTCTCTCTCACAGCTTCTTTCTCTCTCTCACTCACTAACAGCTTCTCTTTATCTCTCTCTCTCTCTCACTCACAGCTTCTCTCTCTCTCTCACTCACTCACAGCTTCTTTCTCTCTCTCTCTCTCTCACTCACAGCTTCTCTCTCACACACTCACAGCTTCTATTTCTCTCTTTCTCACTCAAAGCTTCTCTTTCTCTCACTTTCTCTCACTCACAGCTTCTCTTTCTCTCTCTCTCTCTCTCTCACTCACAGCTTCTTCTCTCTGTCTCTCTCACTCACAGCTTCCCTCTCTCTCTCACACAGCTTCTTTCTCTCTCTCACTCACTAACAGCTTCTCTTTATCTCTCTCTCTCTCTCACTCACAGCTTCTCTCTCTCTCTCACTCACTCACAGCTTCTTTCTCTCTCTCTCTCACTCACAGCTTCTCTCTCACACACACACAGCTTCCCTTTCTCTCTTTCTCTATCACTCACAGCTTCTATTTCTATCTCTCTCTCACACAGCTGCTCTTTCTCTCTCTCTCACTCACAGCTTCTCTCTTTCTCTCACACACAGCTTCCCTTTCTTTCTCTCTCTCTCTCTCACTCACAGCTTCTCTCTCTCTCTCTCTCTCACTCACAGCTTCTGTTTCTCTCTCTCTCTAACTCACACACAGCTTCTTCTCTCTGTCTCTCTCACACAGCTTTTCTCTCTCTCTCACTCACAGCTTCTTCTCTCTGTCTGTCTCACTCACAGCTTCTCTCTCTCACACACACACAAAGCTTCTCTTTCTCTCTCTCACTCACAGCTTCTCTTTTTCTCTCTCTCACTCATAGCTTCTCTTTCTCTCTCACACACTCACAGCTTCTCTTTCTCTCTCTCTCACTCAAAGCTTCTCTTTCTCTCACTTTCTCTCACTCACAGCTTCTCTTTCTCTCTATCACTCACAGCTCACCTTTCTCTCTCTCTCACTCACAGCTTCTCTTTCTCTCTCTCTGTCACTCACTCACATCTTCTCTTTCTCTCTCTCTCTAACTCACAGCTTCTATTTCTCTCTCTCCCACTCACAGCTTCCCTTTCTCTCTCACACACACAGCTCTTTCTCTCTCTCTTTCACACACAACTGCTCTCTCTCTCTCTCTCACTCACAGCTTCTCTTTCTTTCTGTCTCTCTCTCTCACACACAGCTTCTCTTTCTCTCTCTCTCTCACTCACAGCTTCCCTTTCTCTCTCTCTCACTCACAGCTTCTCTTTCTCTCTCTCTCTCACTCACTCACAGCTTCTCTCTCTCTTACTCACAGCTACTCTTTCTCTCTTTCTCACACTCTCAGCTTTTCTTTCGTTCCCTCTCTCACTCACAGCTTCTCTTTCTCTCTCTCTTTCTCACTCAGCTTCTCTTTCTCCATCTCTCACTCACAGCTTCTCTCTCTATCTCTCACTCAGCTTCTCTTTCTCTCTCTCACTCACAGCTTCTCATTCTCTCTCTCACTCACATCTTCTCTCTCTCTCACTCACAGCTTCTCTCTCACTCACAGCTTCTCTTTCTCTCTCTCTCTCGCACTTTCATCTTTTCTTTCGCTCTCTCTCTCTATCACTGTCACAGCTTATCTCTCTCTCACTCACTCAATCTCACCCACAGCTTCTTTTTATCTCTCTCACACACTCACAGCTTCTCTCTCTCTCTCTCACTCACTGCTTATCTCTCTCTCTCTCTCACTCAGAATTATCTCTCTCTCACTCACTCACAGCTTCTCTCTCTCTCTCACTCACAGCTTCTCTTTCTGTCTCTCTCACTCACAGCTTCTCTTTCTGTCTCTCTCACTCACAGCTTCTCTTTCTCCCTCTCTCTCTCACTCACAGCTTCTCTCTCTCACTCACAGCTTCTCTTCCTCTCTCTCTCTCACTCACAGCTTCTCTCTCGCTCTCTCACTCACTCACAGCTTCTCTGTCTCTCTCTCACAGCTTCTCTTTCTCTCTCTCTATCTCACTCACAGCTTCTATTTCTTTGTCTCAGTCTAACTCACAGCTTCTCTTTATCTCTCTCACTCACAGCTTCTCTTTCTCTCTCTCTCTCTCACTCACAGCTTCTCTTTCACTCTCTCTCACTCACAGCTTCTCTCTCGCTCTCTCTCACTCACTCACAGCTTCTCTCCCTCTCTCACTATCTCACTCACAGCTTCTCTTTCTTTCCCACTCTCTCTCACTCACAGCTTCTCTTTCTCTCTCTCTCTCACTCACAGCTTCTCTCTCGCTCGCGCTCACTCACTCACAGCTTCTCTCTCTCACTCACAGCTTCTCTCTCTCTCTCTCACTCACAGCTTCTCTTTCTCTCACACACACACAGCTTCTCTTTCTCTCTCTCTCTCTCTCACTCACAGCTTCTCTTTCTCTCTCTCTCTCTCACAGCTTCTCTTTCTTTCTTTCTCTCTCTCTCTCTCACAGCTTCTCTCTCTCTCACAGCTTCTCTTTCTCTCTCTCTCTCTCACAGCTTCTCTTTATCTCTCTCTCACTCACAGCTTCTCTTTCTCTCTCTCTCTCACTCACAACTTCTCTCTTGCTCGCTCTCACTCACTCACAGCTCCTCTCTCTCTCACTCACAGCTTCTCTCTCTCTCTCTCACTCACAGCTTCTCTTTCTCTCTCTCTCTCACAGCTTCTCTTTCTCTCTCTCTCTCTCTCACTCACAGCTTCTCTTTCTCTCTCTCTCTCACAGCTTCTCTTTCTCTCTCTCTCTCTCACTCACAGCTTCTCTTTCTCTCTCACTCACAGCTTCTCTTTCTCTCTCACTCACAGCTTCTCTTTCTCTCTCTCTCTCACTCACAGCTTCTCTTTCTCTCCCTCTCTCTCACTCACAGCTTCTCTTTCTCTCTCTCTCTCACTCACAGCTTCTCTTTCTCTGTCTCTCTCTAACTCACAGCTTGTCTTTATCTCTCTCTCTCATTCACAGCTTCTCTTTCTCTCTCCCTCACTCACACCGTCTCTTTCTCTCTCTCACTCTCTCACTCACAGCTTCTCTTTATCCCTTTCTCTCTCTCTCAAACCTTCTATTTCTCTCTCACACACTCACAGCTTCTCTTTCTTTCTGTCTCTCTCTCACACACACAGCTTCTCTTTCTCTCTCTCTCACTCACAGCTTCTCTTTCTCTCTCTCTCACTCATAGCTTCTCGTTCTCTCTCACACACTCACAGCTTCTATTTCTCTCTCTCTCACTCACACCTTCTATTTCTCTCTCACACACACAAAGCTTCTCTTTCTCTCTCTCTCTCTCTCTCTCACTCACAACTCCTTCTCTCTCTCCCTCACTCACACCTTCTCTTTCTCTCTCTCTCACTCCCAGCTTCTCTTTCTCTCTCTCTCTCTCACTCCCAGCTTCTCTTTCTCTCTCACACACACACAGCTTCTCCTTCTCTATCTCTCTCTCACTCACAGCTTCTCTTTCTCTCTCTCTCTCACTCACAGCTTCTCTTTCTCTCTCTCTCACTCACAGCTTCTTCTCCCTGTCTCTCACTCACAGCTTCTCTCTATCTCTATCACTCACAGCTCACCTTTCTCTCTCTCTCACTCACAGCTTCTCTTTCTCTCTCTCTCTCTCACTTCTCTCTCTCTCTCACTCACAGCTTCTATTTCTCTCTCTCTCACTCACAGCTTCTCTTTCTCTCTCACACACACAGCTCTTTCTTTCTCTCTCTCTTTCACACACAACTGCTCTCTCTCTCACTCACTCACAGCTTCTCTTTCTCTCTGTCTCTCTCTCACACACACAGCTTCTCTTTCTCTCTCTCTCTCACTCACAGCTTCTCTTTCTCTCTCTCTCACTCATAGCTTCTCTTTCTCTCTCACACACTCACAGCTTCTATTTCTCTCTCTCTCACTCACACCTTCTATTTCTCTCTCACACACACACAGCTTCTCTTTCTCTCTCTCTCTCTCACAACTCCTTCTCTCTCTCCCTCACTCACACCTTCTCTTTCTCTCTCTCTCTCACTCACAGCTTCTCTTTCTCTCACACACACACAGCTTCTCTTTCTCTCTCTCTCTCTCTCACTCACAGCTTCTCTTTCTCTCTCTCTCTCTCACAGCTTCTCTTTCTTTCTTTCTCTCTCTCTCTCTCACAGCTTCTCTCTCTCACAGCTTCTCTTTCTCTCTCTCTCTCTCACAGCTTCTCTTTATCTCTCTCTCACTCACAGCTTCTCTTTCTCTCTCTCTCTCACTCACAACTTCTCTCTTGCTCGCTCTCACTCACTCACAGCTCCTCTCTCTCTCACTCACAGCTTCTCTCTCTCTCTCACTCACAGCTTCTCTTTCTCTCTCTCTCTCACAGCTTCTCTTTCTCTCTCTCTCTCTCTCACTCACAGCTTCTCTTTCTCTCTCTCTCTCACAGCTTCTCTTTCTCTCTCTCTCTCTCTCTCACTCACAGCTTCTCTTTCTCTCTCACTCACAGCTTCTCTTTCTCTCTCTCTCTCACTCACAGCTTCTCTTTCTCTCCCTCTCTCTCACTCACAGCTTCTCTTTCTCTCTCTCTCTCACTCACAGCTTCTCTTTCTCTGTCTCTCTCTAACTCACAGCTTGTCTTTATCTCTCTCTCTCATTCACAGCTTCTCTTTCTCTCTCCCTCACTCACACCGTCTCTTTCTCTCTCTCACTCTCTCACTCACAGCTTCTCTTTATCCCTTTCTCTCTCTCTCAAACCTTCTATTTCTCTCTCACACACTCACAGCTTCTCTTTCTTTCTGTCTCTCTCTCTCACACACAGCTTCTCTTTCTCTCTCTCTCACTCACAGCTTCTCTTTCTCTCTCTCTCACTCATAGCTTCTCTTTCTCTCTCACACACTCACAGCTTCTATTTCTCTCTCTCTCACTCACACCTTCTATTTCTCTCTCACACACACAAAGCTTCTCTTTCTCTCTCTCTCTCTCTCTCTCTCTCTCACTCACAACTCCTTCTCTCTCTCCCTCACTCACACCTTCTCTTTCTCTCTCTCTCACTCCCAGCTTCTCTTTCTCTCTCTCTCTCTCACTCCCAGCTTCTCTTTCTCTCACACACACACACAGCTTCTCCTTCTCTATCTCTCTCTCACTCACAGCTTCTCTTTCTCTCTCTCTCTCACTCACAGCTTCTCTTTCTCTCTCTCTCACTCACAGCTTCTCTTTCTCTCTCTCTCTCACTCACAGCTTCTTCTCCCTGTCTCTCACTCACAGCTTCTCTCTATCTCTATCACTCACAGCTCACCTTTCTCTCTCTCTCACTCACAGCTTCTCTTTCTCTCTCTCTCTCTCACTTCTCTCTCTCTCTCTCACTCACAGCTTCTATTTCTCTCTCTCTCACTCACAGCTTCTCTTTCTCTCTCACACACACAGCTCTTTCTTTCTCTCTCTCTTTCACACACAACTGCTCTCTCTCTCACTCACTCACAGCGTCTCTTTCTCTCTGTCTCTCTCTCACACACACAGCTTCTCTTTCTCTCTCTCTCTCACTCACAGCTTCTCTTTCTCTCTCTCTCACTCATAGCTTCTCTTTCTCTCTCACACACTCACAGCTTCTATTTCTCTCTCTCTCACTCACACCTTCTATTTCTCTCTCACACACACACAGCTTCTCTTTCTCTCTCTCTCTCTCACAACTCCTTCTCTCTCTCCCTCACTCACACCTTCTCTTTCTCTCTCTCTCTCACTCCCAGCTTCTCTTTCTCTCTCTCTCTCTCACTCCCAGCTTCTCTTTCTCTCTCTCTCACACACACAGCTTCTCTTTCTCTATCTCTCTCTCACTCACAGTTTCTCTTTCTCTCTCTCTCACTCACTCACAGCTTCTCTTTCTCTCTCTCTCACTCACAGCTTCTCTTTCTCTCTCTCTCTCACTCACAGCTTCTTCTCCCTGTCTCTCACTCACAGCTTCTCTCTCTCTCTATCACTCACAGCTCACCTTTCTCTCTCTCTCTCACTCACAGCTTCTCTTTCTCTCTCTCTCTCTCACTTCGCTCTCTCTCTCTCACTCACAGCTTCTATTTCTCTCTCTCTCACTCACAGCTTCTCTTTCTCTCTCACTACACACAGCTCTTTCTTTCTCTCTCTCTTTCACACACAACTGCTCTCTCTCTCTCACTCACTCACAGCTTCTCTTTCTCTCTGTCTCTCTCTCTCACACACAGCTTCTCTTTCTCTCTCTCACTCACAGCTTCTCTCTCTCTCTCACTCACAGCTTCTATTTTTCTCTCTCTCACTCACAGCTTCTCTTTCGCTCTCTCTCTATCACTGTCACAGCTTCTCTCTCTCTCTCACTCACTCTCACTCACAGCTTCTCTTTCTCTCTCACACACTCACAGCTTCTCTCTCACACACACACACTCACAATTCTCTCTCTCTTTCATTCACAGCTTCTCTCTCTCTCACTCACAGCTTCTCTTTCTCCCTCTCTCTCTCACTCACAGCTTCTCTCTCTCACTCACAGCTTCTCTCTCTCTCTCACTCACAGCTTCTTTTTCTCCCTCTCTCTCTCACTCACAGCTTCTCTCTCTCACTCACAGCTTCTCTTTCTTTCTCTCTCTCTCACTCACTGCTTCTCTCTCTCTCACACAGCTTCTCTCTCTCTCTCTCTCACAGCTTCTCTTTCTCACACACTCACAGCTTCACTTTCTCTCTCTCTCGCACAGCTTCTCTTTCTCTCTCTCACACACAGCTTCTCTTTCTCTATCTCTCTCTCACTCACAGCTTCTCTTTCTCTCTCTCTCTCTCACTCACAACTTCTCTTTCTCTCTCTCTCACTCACAGCTTCTCTTTCTCTCTCACACACACAGCTCTTTCTCTCTCTCTCTTTCACACACAGCTGCTCTCTCTCTCACTCACTCACAGCTTCTCTTTCTCTCTGTCTCTCTCTCTCTCACACACTTCTCTTTCTCTCTCTCACTCACAGCTTCTCTTTCTCTCTCTCTCTCTCACTCACAACTTCTCTCTTGCTCGCTCTCACTCACTCACAGCTTCTCTCTCTCTCACTCACAGCTTCTCTCTCTCTCTCTCTCACTCACAGCTTCTCTTTCTCTCTCACACAGCTTCTCTTTCTCTCTCTCTCTCTCTCACTCACAGCTTCTCTTTCTCTCTCTCTCTCACAGCTTCTCTTTCTCTCTCTCTCTCTCTCTCACTCACAGCTTCTCTTTCTCTCTCTCTCTCACACACAGCTTCTCTTTCTCTCTCTCTCTCACTCACAGCTTCTCTTTCTCTCCCTCTCTCTCACTCACAGCTTCTCTTTCTCTGTCTCTCTCTCACTCACAGCTTCTCTTTCTCTGTCTCTCTCTAACTCACAGCTTGTCTTTATCTCTCTCTCTCATTCACAGCTTCTCTTTCTCTCTCCCTCACACCGTCTCTTTCTCTCTCTCACTCTCTCACTCACAGCTTCTCTTTATCCCTTTCTCTCTCTCTCAAACCTTCTATTTCTCTCTCACACACTCACAGCTTCTCTTTCTTTCTGTCTCTCTCTCTCACACACAGCTTCTCTTTCTCTCTCTCTCTCACTCACAGCTTCTCTTTCTCTCTCTCTCACTCATAGCTTCTCTTTCTCTCTCACACACTCACAGCTTCTATTTCTCTCTCTCTCACTCACACCTTCTATTTCTCTCACACACACACACAGCTTCTCTTTCTCTCTCTCTCTCTCTCACTCACAACTCCTTCTCTCTCTCCCTCACTCACACCTTCTCTTTCTCTCTCTCTCACTCCCAGCTTCTCTTTCTCTCTCTCTCTCTCACTCCCAGCTTCTCTTTCTCTCTCACACACACACACAGCTTCTCTTTCTCTATCTCTCTCTCACTCACAGCTTCTCTTTCTCTCTCTCTCTCTCACTCACAGCTTCTCTTTTTCTCTCTCTCACTCACAGCTTCTCTTTCTCTCTCTCTCTCACTCACAGCTTCTTCTCCCTGTCTCTCACTCACAGCTTCTCTCTATCTCTATCACTCACAGCTTACCTTTCTCTCTCTCTCACTCACAGCTTCTCTTTCTCTCTCTCTCTCTCACACTTCTCTCTCTCACTCACTCACAGCTTCTATTTCTCTCTCTCTCACTCACAGCATCTCTTTCTCTCTCACACACACAGCTCTTTCTTTCTCTCTCTCTTTCACACACAACTGCTCTCTCTCTCTCACTCACTCACAGCTTCTCTTTCTCTCTGTCTCTCTCTCTCACACACAGCTTCTCTTTCTCTCTCTCACTCACAGCTTCTCTCTCTCTCTCACTCACAGCTTCTATTTTTCTCTCTCTCACTCACAGCTTCTCTTTCGCTCTCTCTCTATCACTGTCACAGCTTCTCTCTCTCTCTCACTCACTCTCACTCACAGCTTCTCTTTCTCTCTCACACACACTCACAGCTTCTCTCTCTCACACACACACTCACAATTCTCTCTCTCTTTCATTCACAGCTTCTCTCTCTCTCACTCACAGCTTCTCTTTCTCCCTCTCTCTCTCACTCACAGCTTCTCTCTCTCACTCACAGCTTCTCTCTCTCTCTCACTCACAGCTTCTTTTTCTCCCTCTCTCTCTCACTCACAGCTTCTGTCTCTCACTCACAGCTTCTCTTTCTTTCTCTCTCTCTCACTCACTGCTTCTCTCTCTCTCTCACAGCTTCTCTCTCTCTCTCTCACTCACAGCTTCTCTTTCTCAAACACTCACAGCTTCACTTTCTCTCTCTCTCGCACTGCTTCTCTTTCTCTCTCTCACACACAGCTTCTCTTTCTCTATCTTTCTCTCACTCACAGCTTCTCTTTCTCTCTCTCTCTCTCACTCACAGCTTCTCTTTTTCTCTCTCTCACTCACAGCTTCTCTTTCTCTCTCTCTCTCACTCACAGCTTCTATTTCTCTCTCTCACTCACAGCTTCTCTTTCTCTCTCACACACACAGCTCTTTCTCTCTCTCTCTTTCACACACAGCTGCTCTCTCTCTCACTCACTCACAGCTTCTCTTTCTCTCTGTCTCTCTCTCTCTCACACACAACTTCTCTTTCTCTCTTTCTCACTCAAAGCTTCTCTTTCTCTCACTTTCTCTCACTCACAGCTTCTCTTTCTCTCTCTCTCTCTCTCACTCACAGCTTCTTCTCTCTGTCTCTCTCACTCACAGCTTCCCTCTCTCTCTCTCACAGCTTCTTTCTCTCTCTCACTCACTAACAGCTTCTCTTTATCTCTCTCTCTCTCACTCACAGCTTCTCTCTCTCTCTCACTCACTCACAGCTTCTTTCTCTCTCTCTCTCACTCACAGCTTCTCTCTCACACACACACACAGCTTCCCTTTCTCTCTTTCTCTATCACTCACAGCTTCTATTTCTATCTCTCTCTCTCACAGCTGCTCTTTCTCTCTCTCTCACTCACAGCTTCTCTCTTTCTCTCACACACAGCTTCCCTTTCTTTCTCTCTCTCTCTCACTCACAGCTTCTCTCTCTCTCTCTCTCTCACTCACAGCTTCTGTTTCTCTCTCTCTCTAACTCACACACAGCTTCTTCTCTCTGTCTCTCTCACACAGCTTCTCTCTCTCTCTCACTCACAGCTTCTTCTCTCTGTCTGTCTCACTCACAGCTTCTCTCTCTCACACACACAAAGCTTCTCTTTCTCTCTCTCACTCACAGCTTCTCTTTTTCTCTCTCTCACTCATAGCTTCTCTTTCTCTCTCACACACTCACAACTTCTCTTTCTCTCTCTCTCACTCAAAGCTTCTCTTTCTCTCACTGTCTCTCACTCACAGCTTCTCTTTCTCTCTATCACTCACAGCTCACCTTTCTCTCTCTCTCTCACTCACAGCTTCTCTTTCTCTCTCTCTGTCACTCACTCACATCTTCTCTTTCTCTCTCTCTCTAACTCGCAGCTTCTATTTCTCTCTCTCTCACTCACAGCTTCTCTTTCTCTCTCACACACACAGCTCTTTCTCTCTCTCTTTCACACACAACTGCTCTCTCTCTCTCTCTCACAGCTTCTCTTTCTTTCTGTCTCTCTCTCTCACACACAGCTTCTCTTTCTCCCTCTCTCTCACTCACAGCTTCCCTTTCTCTCTCTCTCACTCACAGCTTCTCTTTCTCTCTCTATCTCACTCACTCACAGCTTCTCTCTCTCTTACTCACAGCTACTCTTTCTCTCTTTCTCACACTCTCAGCTTTTCTTTCGTTCCCTCTCTCACTCACAGCTTCTCTTTCTCTCTCTCTTTCTCACTCAGCTTCTCTTTCTCCATCTCTCACTCACAGCTTCTCTCTCTCTCTCTCACTCACCTTCTCTTTCTCTCTCTCACTCACAGCTTCTCATTCTCTCTCTCACTCACATCTTCTCTCTCTCTCACTCACAGCTTCTCTCTCACTCACAGCTTCTCTTTCTCTCTCTCTCTCGCACTTTCATCTTTTCTTTCGCTCTCTCTCTATCACTGTCACAGCTTCTCTCTCTCTCACTCACTCAATCTCACCCACAGCTTCTTTTTATCTCTCTCACACACTCACAGCTTCTCTCTCTCTCTCTCTCACTCACTGCTTATCTCTCTCTCTCTCACTCAGAATTATTTCTCTCTCACTCACTCACAGCTTCTCTCTCTCTCTCACTCACAGCTTCTCTTTCTGTCTCTCTCACTCACAGCTTCTCTTTCTGTCTCTCTCACTCACAGCTTCTCTTTCTCCCTCTCTCTCTCACTCACAGCTTCTCTCTCTCACTCACAGCTTCTCTTCCTCTCTCTCTCTCTCACTCACAGCTTCTCTCTCGCTCTCTCACTCACTCACAGCTTCTCTGTCTCTCTCTCACAGCTTCTCTTTCTCTCTCTCTATCTCACTCACAGCTTCTATTTCTTTGTCTCAGTCTAACTCACAGCTTCTCTTTATCTCTCTCTCACTCACAGCTTCTCTTTCTCTCTCTCTCTCTCTCACTCACAGCTTCTCTTTCACTCTCTCTCACTCACAGCTTCTCTCTCACTCTCTCTCACTCACTCACAGCTTCTCTCCCTCTCTCACTATCTCACTCACAGCTTCTCTTTCTTTCCCACTCTCTCTCACTCACAGCTTCTCTTTCTCTCTCTCTCTCACTCACAGCTTCTCTTTCTCTCTCTCTCTCACTCACAGCTTCTCTTTCTCTCTCTCTCACTCACAGCTTCTCTATTTCTCTCTCTCTCTCACTCACAGCTTCTCTTTCTCTCTCTCTCACTCACAGCTTCTCTATTTCTCTCTCTCACTCACTCACAGCTTCTCTTTCTCTCTCTCACTCACACTTTCTCTTTCTCTGTCTCTCTCTAACTCACAGCTTATCTTTATCTCTCTCTCACACACACAGCTTCTATTTCTCTCTCCCTCACTCACACCGTATCTTTCTCTCTCTCACTCTCTCACTCACCTTCTCTTTCTCTCTCTCTCACTCACAGCTTCTCTATCTCTGTCTCTCTCTCACACTCACAGCTTCTCTTTATCTCTCTCTCACTCACAGCTTCTCTCTCTCTCTCTCACTCAGCTTCTCTTTCTCTGTCTCTCTCTAACTTACAGCTAGTCTTTATCTCTCTCGCACACACACAGCTTCTCTTTCTTTCTCTCTCTCTCACTCACAGCTTCTCTTTCTCTCTCTCTCTCACTCACTCACAGCTTCTCTCTCTCTTACTCACAGCTACTCTTTCTCTCTTTCTCTCACTCACAGCTTCTCTTTCTGTCTCTCTCACTCACAGCTTCTCTTTCTCCCTCTCTCTCTCACTCACAGCTTCTCTCTCTCACTCACAGCTTCTCTTCCTCTCTCTCTCTCTCACTCACAGCTTCTCTCTCGCTCTCTCACTCACTCACAGCTTCTCTGTCTCTCTCTCACAGCTTCTCTTTCTCTCTCTCTATCTCACTCACAGCTTCTATTTCTTTGTCTCAGTCTAACTCACAGCTTCTCTTTATCTCTCTCTCACTCACAGCTTCTCTTTCTCTCTCTCTCTCTCTCACTCACAGCTTCTCTTTCACTCTCTCTCACTCACAGCTTCTCTCTCACTCTCTCTCACTCACTCACAGCTTCTCTCCCTCTCTCACTATCTCACTCACAGCTTCTCTTTCTTTCCCACTCTCTCTCACTCACAGCTTCTCTTTCTCTCTCTCTCTCACTCACAGCTTCTCTTTCTCTCTCTCTCTCACTCACAGCTTCTCTTTCTCTCTCTCTCACTCACAGCTTCTCTATTTCTCTCTCTCTCTCACTCACAGCTTCTCTTTCTCTCTCTCTCACTCACAGCTTCTCTATTTCTCTCTCTCACTCACTCACAGCTTCTCTTTCTCTCTCTCACTCACACTTTCTCTTTCTCTGTCTCTCTCTAACTCACAGCTTATCTTTATCTCTCTCTCACACACACAGCTTCTATTTCTCTCTCCCTCACTCACACCGTATCTTTCTCTCTCTCACTCTCTCACTCACCTTCTCTTTCTCTCTCTCTCACTCACAGCTTCTCTATCTCTGTCTCTCTCTCACACTCACAGCTTCTCTTTATCTCTCTCTCACTCACAGCTTCTCTCTCTCTCTCTCACTCAGCTTCTCTTTCTCTGTCTCTCTCTAACTTACAGCTAGTCTTTATCTCTCTCGCACACACACAGCTTCTCTTTCTTTCTCTCTCTCTCACTCACAGCTTCTCTTTCTCTCTCTCTCTCACTCACTCACAGCTTCTCTCTCTCTTACTCACAGCTACTCTTTCTCTCTTTCTCTCACTCACAGCTTCTCTTTCTGTCTCTCTCACTCACAGCTTCTCTTTCTCCCTCTCTCTCTCACTCACAGCTTCTCTCTCTCACTCACAGCTTCTCTTCCTCTCTCTCTCTCTCACTCACAGCTTCTCTCTCGCTCTCTCACTCACTCACAGCTTCTCTGTCTCTCTCTCACAGCTTCTCTTTCTCTCTCTCTATCTCACTCACAGCTTCTATTTCTTTGTCTCAGTCTAACTCACAGCTTCTCTTTATCTCTCTCTCACTCACAGCTTCTCTTTCTCTCTCTCTCTCTCTCACTCACAGCTTCTCTTTCACTCTCTCTCACTCACAGCTTCTCTCTCACTCTCTCTCACACACTCACAGCTTCTCTCCCTCTCTCACTATCTCACTCACAGCTTCTCTTTCTTTCCCACTCTCTCTCACTCACAGCTTCTCTTTCTCTCTCTCTCTCACTCACAGCTTCTCTCTCTCTCTCTCTCTCACTCACAGCTTCTCTTTCTCTCTCTCTCACTCACAGCTTCTCTATTTCTCTCTCTCTCTCACTCACAGCTTCTCTTTCTCTCTCTCTCACTCACAGCTTCTCTATTTCTCTCTCTCACTCACTCACAGCTTCTCTTTCTCTCTCTCACTCACACTTTCTCTTTCTCTGTCTCTCTCTAACTCACAGCTTATCTTTATCTCTCTCTCACACACACAGCTTCTATTTCTCTCTCCCTCACTCACACCGTATCTTTCTCTCTCTCACTCTCTCACTCACCTTCTCTTTCTCTCTCTCTCACTCACAGATTCTCTCTCTCTCACACAGCTTCTCTTTCTTTCTCTCTCACTCACAGCTTCTCTATCTCTGTCTCTCTCTCACACTCACAGCTTCTCTTTATCTCTCTCTCACTCACAGCTTCTCTCTCTCTCTCTCACTCAGCTTCTCTTTCTCTGTCTCTCTCTAACTTACAGCTAGTCTTTATCTCTCTCGCACACACACAGCTTCTCTTTCTTTCTCTCTCTCTCACTCACAGCTTCTCTTTCTCTCTATCTCTCACTCACTCACAGCTTCTCTCTCTCTTACTCACAGCTACTCTTTCTCTCTTTCTCACACTCTCAGCTTTTCTTTCGTTCCCTCTCTCACTCACAGCTTCTCTTTCTCTCTCTCTTTCTCACTCAGCTTCTCTTTCTCCATCTCTCACTCACAGCTTCTCTCTCTCTCTCTCACTCAGCTTCTCTTTCTCTCTCTCACTCACAGCTTCTCATTCTCTCTCTCACTCACAGCTTCTCTCTCTCTCACTCACAGCTTCTCTCTCACTCACAGCTTCTCTTTCTCTCTCTCTCTCGCACTTTCATCTTTTCTTTCGCTCTCTCTCTCTCACTCACAGCTTCTCTTTCTCTCTCTCTCACTCACAGCTTCTCTTTCTCTCTCTCTTTCTCACTCAGCTTCTCTTTCTCTCTCTCTCACTCACAGCTTCTCTTTCTCTCTCTCACTCGCACAGCTTCTCTTTCTCTCTCTCACTCACAACTTCTCTCTCGCTCTCTCTCACTCACTCAGCTTCTCTCTCTCTCTCTCACAGCTTCTCTTTCTCTCTCTCTATCTCACTTACAGCTTCTCTTTCTCTCTCTCTCTCACTCACAGCTTCTCTTTCTTTCTCTCTCTCTCTCTCACTCACAGCTTCTCTTTCTCTCTCTCACATGCACAGCTTCTCTTTCTCACTCAGCTTCTCTTTCTCTCTCTCACTCACAGCTTCTCTTTCTCTCTCTCACACTTACAGCTTCTCTTTCGCTCTCTCTCTATCACTGTCACAGTTTCTCTCTCTCTCACTCACTCACTCTCACTCACAGCTTCTCTTTCTCTCTCTCACTCACTCTCACTCACAGCTTCTCTTTCTCTCTCTCACACACTCACAGCTTCTCTCTCTCTCTCTCATTCACAATTATCTCTCTCTCTCACTCACAGCTTCTCTCTCTCTCTCACTCACAGCTTCTCTTTCTTTCTCTCTCACTCACAGCTTCTCTTTCTCCCTCTCTCTCTCACTCACAGCTTCTCGCTCACACTCACAGCTTCTCTTTCTTTCTCTCTCTCTCACTCACAACTTCTCTCTCTCTCACAGCTTCTCTCTCTCTCTCACTCACAGCTTCTCTCTCTCTCTCACAGCTTCTCTTACTCTCTCTCTCACTCACAGCTTCTCTTTATCTCTCTCTCTCACTCACTGCTTCTCTTTCTCTCTCTCTCTCTCACTCACAGCTTCTCTTTCTCTTTCTCTCTCTCACTCACATCTTCTCTCACTCTCAGCTTCTCTCTCTCACACACTCACAGCTTCTCTTTCTCTCTCTCTCTCACAGCTTCTCTTTCTCTCTCTCTCTCTCACTCACAGATTCTCTTTCTCTGTCTCTCTCTAACTCACAGCTTCTCTTTTTCTCTCTCTCACTCAAAGCTTCTCTCTTTCTTTCTCTCTCTCTCTCTCTCTCACTCACAGCTTCTGTTTCTCTCTCTCTCACACTCACAGCTTCTCTCTCTCTCTCACTCACAGCTTCTCTTTCTTTCCCTCTCTCTCTCACTCACAGCTTCTCTTTCTCTCACTCTCTCTCACTCACAGCTTCTCTTTCTCTCTCTCTCTCACTCTCACTCACAGCTTCTCTTTCTCTGTCTCTCACTAACTCACAGCTTCTCTTTATCTCTCTCTCACTCACAGCTTCTCTTTCTCTATCTCTCTCACTCACAGCTTCTCTTTCTCTCTCTCTCACTCACAGCTTCTCTCTCGCTTGCTCTCACTCACTCACAGCTTCTTTCTCTCACAGCTTCTCCTTCTCTCTCTCTATCTCACTCACAGCTTCTCTTTCTCTCTCTCTTTCTCACTCACAGCTTCTCTTTCTCTTTCTCTCTCTCACTCACAGCTTCTCTTTCTCTCTCTCACACACGCACAGCATCTCTTTCTCACTCAGCTTCTCTTTCTCTCTCTCTCTCTCACTCACAGCTTCTCTTTCTCTCTCTCTCTCACTCACATCTTCTCTTTCGCTCTCTCTCTATCACTGTCACAGCTTCTCTCTCTCTCACTCACTCAATCTCACCCACAGCTTCTCTTTATCTCTCTCACACACTCACAGCTTCTCTCTCTCTCTCTCACTCACTGCTTATCTCTCTCTCTCTCACTCAAAATTATCTCTCTCTCACTCACTCACAGCTTCTCTCTCTCTCTCACTCACAGCTTCTCTTTCTGTCTCTCTCACTCACAGCTTCTCTTTCTGTCTCTCTCACTCACAGCTTCTCTTTCTCTCTCTCTCTCTCACTCACAGCTTCTCTCTCTCACTCACAGCTTCTCTTTCTCTCTCTCTCTCTCACTCACAGCTTCTCTCTCGCTCTCTCACTCACTCACAGCTTCTCTGTCTCTCTCTCACAGCTTCTCTTTCTCTCTCTCTATCTCACACAGAGCTTCTATTTCTTTGTCTCAGTCTAACTCACAGCTTCTCTTTATCTCTCTCTCACTCACAGCTTCTCTTTCTCTCTCTCTCTATCACTCACAGCTTCTCTTTCACTCTCTCTCACTCACAGCTTCTCTCTCGCTCTCTCTCACTCACTCACAGCTTCTCTTTCTCTCTCTCTCACTCACAGCTTCTCTATTTCTCTCTCTCTCACTCACAGCTTCTCTTTCTCTCTCTCTCACTCACAGCTTCTCTATTTCTCTCTCTCACTCACTCACAGCTTCTCTTTCTCTCTCTCACTCACAGCTTCTCTTTCTCTGTCTCTCTCTAACTCACAGCTTATCTTTATCTCTCTCACACACACACAGCTTCTCTTTCTCTCTCCCTCACTCACACCGTATCTTTCTCTCTCTCACTCTCTCACTCACATGTTCTCTTTCTCTCTCTCTCACTCACAGATTCTCTCTCTCTCACACAGCTTCTCTTTCTTTCTCTCTCACTCACAGCTTCTCTATCTCTGTCTCTCTCTCACTCACAGCTTCTCTTTATCTCTCTCTCACTCACAGCTTCTCTCTCTCTCTCTCACTCAGCTTCTCTTTCTCTGTCTCTCTCTAACTTACAGCTAGTCTTTATCTCTCTCACACACACACAGCTTCTCTTTCTCTCTCTCTCTCTCACTCACAGCTTCTCTTTCTCTCTCTCTCTCACTCACTCACAGCTTCTCTCTCTCTTACTCACAGCTACTCTTTCTCTCTTTCTCACACTCTCAGCTTTTCTTTCGTTCCCTCTCTCACTCACATCTTCTCTTTCTCTCTCTCTTTCTCACTCAGCTTCTCTTTCTCCCTCTCTCACTCACAGCTTCTCTCTCTCTCTCTCACTCAGCTTCTCTTTCTCTCTCTCACTCACAGCTTCTCATTCTCTCTCTCACTCACATCTTCTCTCTCTCTCACTCACAGCTTCTCTCTCACTCACAGCTTCTCTTTCTCTCTCTCTCTCTCACAGCTTCTCTTTCTCTCTCTCTCTCTCACTCACAGCTTCTCTCTCTCTCACTCACAGCTTCTCTTTCTCTCTCTCTCTCTCTCACTCACAGCTTCTCTTTCTCTGTCTCTCTCTAACTCACAGCTTCTCTTTATCTCTCTCTCACAGCCTCTCTTTATCTCTCTCTCCCACTCACAGCTTCTCTTTCTCTCTCTCTCACTCAGAATTATCTCTCTCTCTCACTCACAGCTTCTCTTTCTGTCTCTCTCACTTACAGCTTCTCTTTCTGTCTATCTCACTCACAGCTTCTCTTTCTGAATATCTCACTCACAGCTTCTCTTTCTCCCTCTCTCTCTCACTCACAGCTTCTCTCTCTCACTCACAGCTTCTCTTTCTCTCTCTCTCTCTCTCACTCACAGCTTCTCTTTCTCTTTCTCTCTCTCACTCACATCTCTCTCTCTCTCTCACTCTCAGCTTCTCTCTCTCTCACACAGCTTCTCTTTCTTTCTTTCTCTCTCTCTCTCACAGCTTCTCTTTCTCTCTCTCTCTAACTCACAGCTTCTCTCTCTCTCTCTCACTCACAGCTTCTCTTTCTCTCTCTCTCACTCACAGCTTCTCTTTCTCTGTCTCTCTCTAACTCACAGCTTCTCTTTTTCTCTCTCTCACTCACAGCTTCTCTCTCGCTCGCTCTCACTCACTCACAGCTTCTCTATCTCTCTCTCACAACTTCTCTTTCTCTCTCCCTATCTCACTCACAGCTTCACTTTCTCTGTCTCAGTAACTCACAGCTTCTCTATCTCTCTCTCACTCACAGCTTCTCTTTCTCTCTCTCTCTCTCTCTCCCTCACAGCTTCTCTCTCTCTTACTCACAGCTACTCTTTCTCTCTTTCTCACACTCTCAGCTTTTCTTTCGTTCCCTCTCTCACTCACAGCTTCTCTTTCTCTCTCTCTTTCTCACTCAGCTTCTCTTTCTCCATCTCTCACTCACAGCTTCTCTCTCTCTCTCACTCAGCTTCTCTTTCTCTCTCTCTCACACTCACAGCTTCTCTCTCTCTCTCTCTCTCACTCACAGCTTCTCTCTCTCACACACAGCTTCTCTTTCTCTCTCTCTCTCTCTCACTCACAGCTTCTCTTTCACTCTCTCTCACTCACAGCTTCTCTCTCGCTCTCTCTCACTCACTCACAGCTTCTCTCCCTCTCTCACTATCTCACTCACAGCTTCTCTTTCTTTCCCTCTCTCTCTCACTCACAGCTTCTCTTTCTCTCTTTCTCTCACTCACAGCTTCTCTTTCTCTCTCTCTCACTCACAGCTTCTCTATTTCTCTCTCTCTCTCACTCACAGCTTCTCTTTCTCTCTCTCTCTCACTCACAGCTTCTCTATTTCTCTCTCGCACTCACTCAGCTTCTCTTTCTCTCTCTCTCACTCACAGCTTCTCTTTCTCTGTCTCACTCTAATTTACAGCTTATCTTTATCTCTCTCTCACACACACAGCTTCTCTTTCTCTCTCCCTCACTCACACCGTATCTTTCTCTCTCTCACTCTCTCACTCACATCTCTTTCTCTCTCTCTCACTCACAGATTCTCTCTCTCTCACACAGCTTCTCTTTCTTTCTCTCTCACTCACAGCTTCTCTTTCTCTATCTCTCTCTCTCACTCACAGCTTCTCTTTATCTCTCTCTCACTCACAGCTTCTCGCTCTCTCTCTCACTCAGCTTCTCTTTCTCTGTCTCTCTCTAACTTACAGCTTGTCTTTATCTCTCTCACACACACACAGCTTCTCTTTCTCTCTCTCTCTCACTCACAGCTTCTCTTTCTCTCTCTCTCACTCACTCACAGCTTCTCTCTCTCTTACTCACAGCTACTCTTTCTCTCTTTCTCACACTCTCAGCTTTTCTTTCGTTCCCTCTCTCACTCACAGCATCTCTTTCTCTCTCTCTTTCTCACTCAGCTTCTCTTTCTCCCTCTCTCACTCACAGCTTCTCTCTCTCTCTCACTCAGCTTCTCTTTCTCTCTCTCACTCACAGCTTCTCATTCTCTCTCTCACTCACATCTTCTCTCTCTCACTCACAGCTTCTCTCGCTCACTCACAGCTTCTCTTTCTCTCTCTCTCTCACAGCTTCTCTTTCTCTCTCTCTCTCTCACTCACAGCTTCTCTCTCTGTCTCTCTCTAACTCACAGCTTCTCTTTATCTCTCTCTCACTCACAGCTTCTCTTTATCTCTCTCTCCCACTCACAGCTTCTCTTTCCCTCTCTCTCTCACTCAGAATTATCTCTCTCTCTCACTCACAGCTTCTCTTTCTGTCTATCTCACTCACAGCTTCTCTTTCTGTCTATCTCACTCACAGCTTTTCTTTCTCCCTCTCTCTCTCACTCACAGCTTCTCTCTCACACTCACAGCTTCTCTTTCTCTCTCTCTCTCTCTCACTCACAGCTTCTCTTTCTCTTTCTCTCTCTCACTCACATCTTCTCTCTCTCTCTCACTCTCAGCTTCTCTCTCTCTCACACAGCTTCTCTTTCTCTCTCTCACACACACCTTCTCGTTCTCTCTCTCTCTCACTCACAGCTTCTCTCTCTCTCTCTCACTCACAGCTTCTCTTTCTCTCTCTCTCTCACTCACAGCTTCTCTTTCTCTGTCTCTCTCTAACTCACAGCTTCTCTTTTTCTCTCTCTCACTCACAGCTTCTCTCTCGCTCGCTCTCACTCACTCACAGCTTCTCTGTCTCTCTCTCACAACTTCTCTTTCTCTCTCTCTATCTCACTCACAGCTTCTATTTCTCTGTCTCAGTAACTCACAGCTTCTCTATCTATCTCTCACTCACAGCTTCTCTTTCTCTCTCTCTCTCACTCACAGCTTCTCTTTCACTCTCTCTCACTCACAGCTTCTCTCTCACTCTCTCTCACTCACAGCTTATCTCTCTCTCTCACACTCAGAATTATCTCTCTCTCACTCACTCACAGCTTCTCTCTCTCTCTCACTCACAGCTTCTCTTTCTGTCTCTCTCACACATAGCTTCTCTTTCTGTCTCTCTCACTCACAGCTTCTCTTTCTCCCTCTCTCTCTCACTCACAGCTTCTCTCTCTCACTCACAGCTTCTCTTTCTCTCTCTCTCTCTCACACTCACAGCTTCTCTCTCGCTCTCTCACTCACTCACAGCTTCTCTGTCTCTCTCTCACAGCTTCTCTTTCTCTCTCTCTATCTCACTCACAGCTTCTATTTCTTTGTCTCAGTCTAACTCACAGCTTCTCTTTATCTCTCTCTCACTCACAGCTTCTCTTTCTCTCTCTCTCTCTCACTCACAGCTTCTCTTTCACTCTCTCTCACTCACAGCTTCTCTCTCGCTCTCTCTCACTCACTCACAGCTTTTCTCCCTCTCTCACTATCTCACTCACAGCTTCTCTTTCTTTCCCTCTCTCTCTCACTCACAGCTTCTCTCTCTCTCTCTCTCACTCACAGCTTCTCTTTCTCTCTCTCTCACTCACAGCTTCTCTATTTCTCTCTCTCTCACTCACAGCTTCTCTTTCTCTCTCTCTCACTCACAGCTTCTCTATTTCTCTCTCTCACTCACTCACAGCTTCTCTTTCTCTCTCTCTCACTCACAGCTTCTCTTTCTCTGTCTCTCTCTAATTCACAGCTTATCTTTATCTCTCTCTCACACACACAGCTTCTCTTTCTCTCTCCCTCACTCACACCGTATCTTTCTCTCACACAGCTTCTCTTTCTTTCTCTCTCACTCACAGCTTCTCTATCTCTGTCTCTCTCTCTCACTCACAGCTTCTCTTTATCTCTCTCTCACTCACAGCTTCTCTCTCTCTCTCTCACTCAGCTTCTCTTTCTCTGTCTCTCTCTAACTTACAGCTTGTCTTTATCTCTCTCTCACACACACAGCTTCTCTTTCTCTCTCTCTCTCTCACTCACAGCTTCTCTTTCTCTCTCTCTCTCACTCACTCACAGCTTCTCTCTCTTACTCACAGCTACTCTTTCTCTCTTTCTCACACTCTCAGCTTTTCTTTCGTTCCCTCTCTCACTCACAGCTTCCCTTTCTCTCTTTCTCACTCAGCTTCTCTTTCTCCCTCTCTCACTCACAGCTTCTCTCTCTCTCACTCAGCTTCTCTTTCTCTCTCTCACTCACAGCTTCTCATTCTCTCTCTCACTCACATCTTCTCTCTCTCTCACTCACAGCTTCTCTCTCTCACTCACAGCTTCTTTTTCTCTCTCTCTCTCTCTCACAGCTTCTCTTTCTCTCTCTCTCTCTCTCACTCACAGCTTCTCTCTCTCTCTCACTCACAGCTTCTCTTTCTCTCTCTCTCTCTCACTCACAGCTTCTCTTTCTCTGTCTGTCTCTAACTCACAGCTTCTCTTTATCTCTCTCTCACTCACAGCTTCTCTTTATCTCTCTCTCCCACTCACAGCTTCTCATTCTCTCTCTCTCTCACTCAGAATTATCTCTCTCTCTCACTCACAGCTTCTCTTTCTGTCTCTCTCACTTACAGCTTCTCTTTCTGTCTATCTCACTCACAGCTTCTCTTTCTGTCTATCTCACTCACAGCTTCTCTTTCTCCCTCTCTCTCTCACTCACAGCTTCTCTCTCTCACTCACAGCTTCTCTTTCTCTCTCTCTCTCACTCACAGCTTCTCTTTCACTTTCTCTCTCTCACTCACATCTTCTCTCTCTCTCTCTCACACTCTCAGCTTCTCTCTCTCTCACACAGCTTCTCTTTCTCTCTCTCTCTCACAGCTTCTCTTTCTCTCTCTCTCTCACTCACAGCTTCTCTCTCTCTCTCTCACTCACAGCTTCTCTTTCTCTCTCTCTCTCTCACTCACAGCTTCTCTTTCTCTGTCTCTCTCTAACTCACAGCTTCTCTTTTTCTCTCTCTCACTCACAGCTTCTCTCTCGCTCGCTCTCACTCACTCACAGCTTCTCTGTCTCTCTCTCACAACTTCTCTTTCTCTCTCTCTATCTCACTCACAGCTTCTCTTTCTCTGTCTCAGTAACTCACAGCTTCTCTATCTCTCTCTCACTCACAGCTTCTCTTTCTCTCTCTCTCTCTCACTCACAGCTTCTCTTTCACTCTCTCTCACTCACAGCTTCTCTCTCGCTCTCTCTCACTCACAGCTTATCTCCCTCTCTCTCTCACAGCTTCTCTTCCTCTCTCACTATCTCACTCACAGCTTCTCTTTCTTTCCCTATCTCTCTCACTCACAGCTTCTCTTTCTCTCTCTCTCTCACTCACAGCTTCTCTTTCTCTCTCTCTCACCCACAGCTTCTCTTTTTCTCTCTCTCTCTCACGCACAGCTTCTCTTTCTTTCTCTCTCTCTCTCTCTCACAGCTTCTCTTTCTCTCTCTCTCTCACTCACAGCTTCTCTTTCTCTGTCTCTCTCCAACTCACAGCTTGTCTTTATCTCTCTCTCACTCACACAGCTTCTCTTTCTCTCTCCCTCACTCACACCGTCTCTTTCTCTCTCTCTCTCACTCTCTCACTCACATCTTCTCTTTTTCTCTCTCTCTCTCTCACTCACAGCTTCTCTCTCACACACAGCTTCTCTTTCTTTCTCTCTCACTCACAGGTTATCTTCCTCTGTCTCTCTCTCTCACTCACAGCTTCTCTTTATCTCTCTCTTACTCACATCTTCTCTCTCTCTCTCACTCACAGCTCCTTCTCTCTCTCACTCACAGCTTCTCTCTTTCTCTCTCTCACTCACAGCTTCTCTCTCTCTCTCACTCAAAGCGTCTCTTTCTCTCTCTCTCTCACTCAAAGCTTCTCTTTCTCTCTCTCTCACTCACAGCTTCTCTTTCTCCCTCTCTCTCACTCACAGCTTCTCTTTCTCCCTCTCTCTCTCACTCACAACCTCTCTCTCTCACTCACAGCTTCTCTTTCTTTCTCTCTCTCTCACTCACAGTTTCTCTTTCTCTTTCTCTCTCTATTTCACAGCTTCTATTTATCTCTCACTCTCACTCACAGCTTCTCTTTCTCTCTCTCTCACTCACAGCTTCTCATTCTCTCTCTCTCACTCACAGCTTCTCCTTCTCTCTCTCTCACTCACAGCTTCTCTCTCTATCACTCACTCACAGCTTCTCTCTCTCTCTCACTCACAGCTTCTCATTCTTTCTCTCTCTCACTCACAGCTTCTCTTTCTCTCTCTCTCACTCACAGGTTCTCTTTCTCTCTCTCTCTCTCTCACTCACAGCTTCTCTCTCTCTCTCTCACTCAGCTTCTCTTTCTCTGTCTCTCTCTAACTCACAGCTTGTCTTTATCTCTCTCTCTCACTCACAGCTTCTCTTTCTCTCTCTCTCTCTCACTCACAGCTTCTCCTTCTCTCTCTCTCTCTCACTCACTCACAGCTTCTCTCTCTCTTACTCACAGCTACTCTTTCTCTCTTTCTCACACTCAGCTTTTCTTTTGTTCCCACTCTCACTCACAGCTTCTCTTTCTCTCTCTCTCACTCACAGCTTCTCTTTTTCTCTCTCTTTCTCACTCAGCTTCTCTTTCTCCCTCTCTCACTCACAGCTTCTCTCTCTCTCTCACTCAGCTTCTCTTTCTCTCTCTCTCTCACTCACAGCTTCTCATTCTCTCTCTCACTCAAAACTTCTCTCTCTCTCACTCACAGCTTCTCTCTCTCTCTCACTCACAGCTTCTCTTTCTTTCTCTCTCTCTCACAGCTTCTCTTTCTCTCTCTCACACTCACAGCTTCTCTCCCTCTCTCTCACTCACAGCTTTTCTTTCTCTCTTTCTCTCTCTCACTCACAGCTTCTCTTTCTCTGTCTCTCTCTAACTCACAGCTTCTCTTTATCTCTCTCTCACTCACAGCTTCTCTTTCTCTCTCTCTCCCACTCACAGCTTCTCTTTCTCTCTCTTTCACTCACAGCTTCGCTATCGCTCTCTCTCACTCACTCACAGCTTCTCTCTCTCTCTCACAGCTTCTCTTTCTCTCTCTCTATCTCACTCCCAGCTTCTCTTTCTCTCTCTCTCTCACTCACAGCTTCTCTTTCTCACTCTGCTTCTCTTTCTCTCTCTCTCACTCACAGCTTCTCTTTCTCTCTCTCACTCACAGCTTCTCTCTGTCTCTCTCTCACTCACAGCTCCTCTTTCGCTCGCTCTCTATCACTGTCACAGCTTCTCTCTCTCTCTCACTCTCACTCACAGCTTCTCTTTCTCTTTCTCTCACTCACTCACAACTTCTCTCTCTCTTACGCACAGCTACTCTTTCTCTCTTTCTCACACTCTCAGCTTTTCTTTCGTTCCCTCTCTCACTCACAGCTTCTCTTTCTCTCTCTCTTTCTCACTCAGCTTCTCTTTCTCCCTCTCTCACTCACAGCTTCTCTCTCTCTCTCACTCAGCTTCTCTTTCTCTCTCTCTCTCACTCACACCTTCTCATTCTCTCTCTCACTCACATCTTCTCTCTCTCTCTCACTCACAGCTTCTCTCTCTCACTCACAGCTTCTCTTTTTCTCTCTCTCTCTCACAGCTTCTCTTTCTTTCTCTCTCTCACTCACAGCTTCTCTCTCTCTCTCACTCACAGCTTCTCTTTCTCTCTCTCTCTCTCACTCACAGCTTCTCTTTCTCTGTCTCTCTCTAACTCACAGCTTCTCTTTATCTCTCTCTCACTCACAGCTTCTCTTTATCTCTCTCTCCCACTCACAGCTTCTCTTTCTCTCTCTCTCACTCAGAATTATCTCTCTCTCTCACTCACAGCTTCTCTTTCTGTCTCTCTCACTCACAGCTTCTCTTTCTGTCTATCTCACTCACAGCTTCTCTTTCTGTCTACCTCACTCACAGCTTCTCTTTCTCCCTCTCTCTCTCACTCACAGCTTCTCTCTCTCACTCACAGCTTCTCTTTCTCTCTCTCACTCACAGCTTCTCTTTCTCTTTCTCTCTCTCACTCACATCTTCTCTCTCTCTCTCTCATTCTCAGCTTCTCTCTCACACACACAGCTTCTCTTTCTTTCTCTCTCTCACAGCTTCTCTTTCTCTCTCTCTCTCTCACTCACAGCTTCTCTTTCTCTCTCTCTCACTCACAGCTTCTCTTTCTCTCTCTCTCACTCACAGCTTCTCTCTCGCTCTCTCTCACTCACTCACAGCTTCTCTGTCTCTCTCTCACAACTTCTTTCTCTCTCTCTATCTCACTCACAGCTTCTCTTTCTCTGTCTCAGTCTAACTCACAGCTTCTCTATCTCTCTCTCACTCACAGCTTCTCTTTCTCTCTCTCTCTCTCACTCACAGCTTCTCTTTCACTCTCTCTCACTCACAGCTTCTCTCTCGCTCTCTCTCACTCACAGCTTCTCTCCCTCTCTCTCTCACAGCTTCTCTTCCTCTCTCACTATCTCACAAACAGCTTCTCTTTCTTTCCCTCTCTCTCTCACTCACAGCTTCTCTTTCTCTCTCTCTCTCACTCACAGCTTCTCTTTCTCTCTCTCTCACCCACAGCTTCTCTTTTTCTCTCTCTCTCACGCACAGCTTCTCTTTCTCTTTCTCTCTCTCACTCACAGCTTCTCTTTCTCTTTCTCTCTCACTCACAGTTTCTCTTTTTCTGTCTCTCTCTCACTCACAGCTTGTCTTTATCTCTCTCTCTCTCACACACACATCTTCTCTTAATCTCTCTCCCTCACTCACACCATCTCTTTCTCTCTCTCTCTCACTCTCTCACTCACATCTTCTCTTTCTCTCTCTCTCTCACTCACAGCTTCTCTCTCTCTCTCACAGCTTCTCTTTCTTTCTCTCTCACTCACAGCTTATCTTTCTCTGTCTCTCTCTCTCTCTCTCACAGCTTCTCTTTATCTCTCTCTTACTCACAGCTTCCCTCTCTCTCTCTCACTCACAGCTTCTCCTTCTCTCTCTCACTCACAGCTTCTCTCTTTCTTTCTCTCTCTCACTCACAGCTTTTCTCTCTCTCTCACTCAAAGCATCTCTTTCTCTCTCTCTCTCTCACTCACAGCTTCTCTTTCTCTCTCTCTCACTCACAGCTTCTCCTTCTCCCTCTCTCTCACTCACAGCTTCTCTTTCTCCCTCTCTCTCTCACTCACAACTTCTCTCTCTCACTAACAGCTTCTCTTTCTCTCTCTCTCACTCACAGTTTCTCTTTCTCTCTCTAACTCACAGCTTCTATTTATCTCTCTCTCACTCACAGCTTCTCTTTCTCTCTCTCTCACTCACAGCTTCTCTTTTTCTCTCTCTTTCTCACTCAGCTTCTCTCTCTCCCTCTCTCACTCACAGCTTCTCTCTCTCTCTCACTCAGCTTCTCTTTCTCTCTCTCTCTCACTCACAGCTTCTCATTCTCTCTCTCACTCAAAACTTCTCTCTCTCTCACTCACAGCTTCTCTCTCTCTCTCACTCACAGCTTCTCTTTCTTTCTCTCTCTCTCACAGCTTCTCTTTCTCTCTCTCACACTCACAGCTTCTCTCCCTCTCTCTCACTCACAGCTTTTCTTTCTCTCTTTCTCTCTCTCACTCACAGCTTCTCTTTCTCTGTCTCTCTCTAACTCACAGCTTCTCTTTATCTCTCTCTCACTCACAGCTTCTCTTTCTCTCTCTCTCCCACTCACAGCTTCTCTTTCTCTCTCTTTCACTCACAGCTTCGCTATCGCTCTCTCTCACTCACTCACAGCTTCTCTCTCTCTCTCACAGCTTCTCTTTCTCTCTCTCTATCTCACTCCCAGCTTCTCTTTCTCTCTCTCTCTCACTCACAGCTTCTCTTTCTCACTCTGCTTCTCTTTCTCTCTCTCTCACTCACAGCTTCTCTTTCTCTCTCTCACTCACAGCTTCTCTCTCTCTCTCTCTCTCACTCACAGCTCCTCTTTCGCTCGCTCTCTATCACTGTCACAGCTTCTCTCTCTCTCTCACTCTCACTCACAGCTTCTCTTTCTCTTTCTCTCACTCACTCACAACTTCTCTCTCTCTTACGCACAGCTACTCTTTCTCTCTTTCTCACACTCTCAGCTTTTCTTTCGTTCCCTCTCTCACTCACAGCTTCTCTTTCTCTCTCTCTTTCTCACTCAGCTTCTCTTTCTCCCTCTCTCACTCACAGCTTCTCTCTCTCTCTCACTCAGCTTCTCTTTCTCTCTCTCTCTCACTCACACCTTCTCATTCTCTCTCTCACTCACATCTTCTCTCTCTCTCTCTCACTCACAGCTTCTCTCTCTCACTCACAGCTTCTCTTTTTCTCTCTCTCTCTCACAGCTTCTCTTTCTCTCTCTCTCTCTCACTCACAGCTTCTCTCTCTCATACTCACAGCTTCTCTTTCTCTCTCTCTCTCTCTCTCACTCACAGCTACTCTTTCTCTGTCTCTCTCTAACTCACAGCTTCTCTCTATCTCTCTCTCACTCACAGCTTCTCTTTATCTCTCTCTCCCACTCACAGCTTCTCTTTCTCTCTCTCTCACTCAGAATTATCTCTCTCTCTCACTCACAGCTTCTCTTTCTGTCTCTCTCACTCACAGCTTCTCTTTCTGTCTATCTCACTCACAGCTTCTCTTTCTGTCTACCTCACTCACAGCTTCTCTTTCTCCCTCTCTCTCTCACTCACAGCTTCTCTCTCTCACTCACAGCTTCTCTTTCTCTCTCTCACTCACAGCTTCTCTTTCTCTTTCTCTCTCTCACTCACATCTTCTCTCTCTCTCTCTCATTCTCAGCTTCTCTCTCACACACACAGCTTCTCTTTCTTTCTCTCTCTCACAGCTTCTCTTTCTCTCTCTCTCTCTCACTCACAGCTTCTCTTTCTCTCTCTCTCACTCACAGCTTCTCTTTCTCTCTCTCTCACTCACAGCTTCTCTCTCGCTCTCTCTCACTCACTCACAGCTTCTCTGTCTCTCTCTCACAACTTCTTTCTCTCTCTCTATCTCACTCACAGCTTCTCTTTCTCTGTCTCAGTCTAACTCACAGCTTCTCTATCTCTCTCTCACTCACAGCTTCTCTTTCTCTCTCTCTCTCTCACTCACAGCTTCTCTTTCACTCTCTCTCACTCACAGCTTCTCTCTCGCTCTCTCTCACTCACAGCTTCTCTCCCTCTCTCTCTCACAGCTTCTCTTCCTCTCTCACTATCTCACAAACAGCTTCTCTTTCTTTCCCTCTCTCTCTCACTCACAGCTTCTCTTTCTCTCTCTCTCTCACTCACAGCTTCTCTTTCTCTCTCTCTCACCCACAGCTTCTCTTTTTCTCTCTCTCTCACGCACAGCTTCTCTTTCTCTTTCTCTCTCTCACTCACAGCTTCTCTTTCTCTTTCTCTCTCACTCACAGTTTCTCTTTTTCTGTCTCTCTCTCACTCACAGCTTGTCTTTATCTCTCTCTCTCTCACACACACATCTTCTCTTAATCTCTCTCCCTCACTCACACCATCTCTTTCTCTCTCTCTCTCACTCTCTCACTCACATCTTCTCTTTCTCTCTCTCTCTCACTCACAGCTTCTCTCTCTCTCTCACAGCTTCTCTTTCTTTCTCTCTCACTCACAGCTTATCTTTCTCTGTCTCTCTCTCTCTCTCTCACAGCTTCTCTTTATCTCTCTCTTACTCACAGCTTCCCTCTCTCTCTCTCACTCACAGCTTCTCCTTCTCTCTCTCACTCACAGCTTCTCTCTTTCTTTCTCTCTCTCACTCACAGCTTTTCTCTCTCTCTCACTCAAAGCATCTCTTTCTCTCTCTCTCTCTCACTCACAGCTTCTCTTTCTCTCTCTCTCACTCACAGCTTCTCCTTCTCCCTCTCTCTCACTCACAGCTTCTCTTTCTCCCTCTCTCTCTCACTCACAACTTCTCTCTCTCACTAACAGCTTCTCTTTCTCTCTCTCTCACTCACAGTTTCTCTTTCTCTCTCTAACTCACAGCTTCTATTTATCTCTCTCTCACTCACAGCTTCTCTTTCTCTCTCTCTCACTCACAGCTTCTCTTTTTCTCTCTCTTTCTCACTCAGCTTCTCTCTCTCCCTCTCTCACTCACAGCTTCTCTCTCTCTCTCACTCAGCTTCTCTTTCTCTCTCTCTCTCACTCACAGCTTCTCATTCTCTCTCTCACTCAAAACTTCTCTCTCTCTCACTCACAGCTTCTCTCTCTCTCTCACTCACAGCTTCTCTTTCTTTCTCTCTCTCTCACAGCTTCTCTTTCTCTCTCTCACACTCACAGCTTCTCTCCCTCTCTCTCACTCACAGCTTTTCTTTCTCTCTTTCTCTCTCTCACTCACAGCTTCTCTTTCTCTGTCTCTCTCTAACTCACAGCTTCTCTTTATCTCTCTCTCACTCACAGCTTCTCTTTCTCTCTCTCTCCCACTCACAGCTTCTCTTTCTCTCTCTTTCACTCACAGCTTCGCTATCGCTCTCTCTCACTCACTCACAGCTTCTCTCTCTCTCTCACAGCTTCTCTTTCTCTCTCTCTATCTCACTCCCAGCTTCTCTTTCTCTCTCTCTCTCACTCACAGCTTCTCTTTCTCACTCTGCTTCTCTTTCTCTCTCTCTCACTCACAGCTTCTCTTTCTCTCTCTCACTCACAGCTTCTCTCTCTCTCTCTCTCTCACTCACAGCTCCTCTTTCGCTCGCTCTCTATCACTGTCACAGCTTCTCTCTCTCTCTCACTCTCACTCACAGCTTCTCTTTCTCTTTCTCTCACTCACTCACAACTTCTCTCTCTCTTACGCACAGCTACTCTTTCTCTCTTTCTCACACTCTCAGCTTTTCTTTCGTTCCCTCTCTCACTCACAGCTTCTCTTTCTCTCTCTCTTTCTCACTCAGCTTCTCTTTCTCCCTCTCTCACTCACAGCTTCTCTCTCTCTCTCACTCAGCTTCTCTTTCTCTCTCTCTCTCACTCACACCTTCTCATTCTCTCTCTCACTCACATCTTCTCTCTCTCTCTCTCACTCACAGCTTCTCTCTCTCACTCACAGCTTCTCTTTTTCTCTCTCTCTCTCACAGCTTCTCTTTCTCTCTCTCTCTCACTCACAGCTTCTCTCTCTCTCTCACTCACAGCTTCTCTTTCTCTCTCTCTCTCTCACTCACAGCTTCTCTTTCTCTGTCTCTCTCTAACTCACAGCTTCTCTTTATCTCTCTCTCACAGCTTCTCTTTATCTCTCTCTCCCACTCACAGCTTCTCTTTCTCTCTCTCTCACTCAGAATTATCTCTCTCTCTCACTCACAGCTTCTCTTTCTGTCTCTCTCACTCACAGCTTCTCTTTCTGTCTATCTCACTCACAGCTTCTCTTTCTGTCTATCTCACTCACAGCTTCTCTTTCTCCCTCTCTCTCTCACTCACAGCTTCTCTCTCTCACTCACAGCTTCTCTTTCTCTCTCTCACTCACAGCTTCTCTTTCTCTTTCTCTCTCTCACTCACAGCTTCTCTCTCTCTCTCTCATTCTCAGCTTCTCTCTCACACACACAGCTTCTCTTTCTCTCTCTCTCTCACAGCTTCTCTTTCTCTCTCTCTCTCTCACTCACAGCTTCTCTCTCTCTCTCTCTCACTCACAGCTTCTCTTTCTCTCTCTCTCACTCACAGCTTCTCTTTCTCTGTCTCTCTCTAACTCACAGCTTCTCTTTTTCTCTCTCTCACTCACAGCTTCTCTCTCGCTCTCTCTCACTCACTCACAGCTTCTCTGTCTCTCTCTCACAACTTCTCTTTCTCTCTCTCTATCTCACTCACAGCTTCTCTTTCTCTGTCTCAGTCTAACTCACAGCTTCTCTATCTCTCTCTCACTGACAGCTTCTCTTTCTCTCTCTCTCTCTCACTCACAGCTTCTCTTTCACTCTCTCTCACTCACAGCTTCTCTCTCGCTCTCTCTCACTCACAGCTTCTCTCCCTCTCTCTCTCACAGCTTCTCTTCCTCTCTCACTATCTCACTAACAGCTTCTCTTTCTTTCCCTCTCTCTCTCACTCACAGCTTCTCTTTCTCTCTCTCTCTCACTCACAGCTTCTCTTTCTCTCTCTCTCAGCCACAGCTTCTCTTTTTCTCTCTCTCTCACGCACAGCTTCTCTTTCTCTTTCTCTCTCTCACTCACAGCTTCTCTTTCTCTTTCTCTCTCACTCACAGTTTCTCTTTCTCTGTCTCTCTCTCACTCACAGCTTGTATTTATCTCTCTCTCTCACACACATCTTCTCTTAATCTCTCTCCCTCACTCACACCATCTCTTTCTCTCTCTCTCTCTCTCTCACTCACAGCTTCTCTCTCTCTCACACAGCTTCTCTTTCTTTCTCTCTCACTCACAGCTTATCTTTCTCTGTCTCTCTCTCTCTCACTCACAGCTTCTCTTTATCTCTCTCTTACTCACAGCTTCCCTCTCTCTCTCTCACTCACAACTTCTCCTTCTCTCTCTCACTCACAGCTTCTCTCTTTCTTTCTCTCTCTCACTCACAGCTTTTCTCTCTCTCTCACTCAAAGCATCTCTTTCTCTCTCTCTCTCTCTCACTCACAGCTTCTCTTTCTCTCTCTCTCACTCACAGCTTCTCCTTCTCCCTCTCTCTCACTCACAGCTTCTCTTTCTCCCTCTCTCTCTCACTCACAACTTCTCTCTCTCACTAACAGCTTCTCTTTCTCTCTCTCTCACTCACAGTTTCTCTTTCTCTCTCTAACTCACAGCTTCTATTTATCTCTCTCTCTCACTCACAGCTTCTTTCTCTCTCTCTCACTCACAGCTTCTCCTTCTCTCTCTCTCAATCACATCTTCTCCTTCTCTTTCTCTCACTCACAGCTTCTCTCTCTCTCTATCACTCACTCACAGCTTCTCTCTCTCACACACTCACAGCTTCTCTTTCTTTCTCTCTCTCTCACTCACAGCTTCTCTTTCTCTCTCTCACTCACAGCTTCTCTTTCTTTCTTTCTCTCTCTCACTCACAGCTTCTCTTTCTCTCTCTCTCTCACTCACAGGTTCTCTTTCTCTCTCTCTCTCTCACTCACAGCTTCTCTCTCTCTCACTCAGCTTCTCTTTCTCTGTCTCTCTCTAACTCACAGCTTGTCTTTATCTCTCTCTCTCACTCACAGCTTCTCTTTCTCTCTCTCTCTCACTCACAGCTTCTCTTTCTCTCTCTCTCTCTCACTCACAGCTTCTCTTTCTCTGTCTCTCTCTAACTCACAGCTTCTCTTTTTCTCTCTCTCACTCACAGCTTCTCTCTCGCTCGCTCTCACTCACTCACAGCTTCTCTGTCTCTCTCTCACAACTTCTCTTTCTCTCTCTCTATCTCACTCACAGCTTCTCTTTCTCTGTCTCAGTATCTCACAGCTTCTCTATCTCTCTCTCACTCACAGCTTCTCTTTCTCTCTCTCTCTCTCTCACTCACAGCTTCTCTTTCACTCTCTCTCACTCACAGCTTCTCTCTCGCTCTCTCTCACTCACAGCTTATCTCTCTCTCTCACTCAGAATTATCTCTCTCTCACTCACTCACAGCTTCTCTCTCTCTCTCACTCACAGCTTCTCTTTCTGTCTCTCTCACTCACACCTTCTCTTTCTGTCTCTCTCACTCACAGCTTCTCTTTCTCCCTCTCTCTCTCACTCACAGCTTCTCTCTCTCACTCACAGCTTCTCTCTCTCTCTCTCTCTCTCTCACTCACAGCTTCTCTCTTGCTCTCTCACTCACTCACAGCTTCTCTGTCTCTCTCTCACAGCTTCTCTTTCTCTCTCTCTATCTCACTCACAGCTTCTATTTCTTTGTCTCAGTCTAACTCACAGCTTCTCTTTATCTCTCTCTCACTCACAGCTTCTCTTTCTCTCTCTCTCTCTCTCACTCACAGCTTCTCTTTCACTCTCTCTCACTCACAGCTTCTCTCTCGCTCTCTCTCACTCACTCACAGCTTCTCTCCCTCTCTCACTATCTCACTCACAGCTTCTCTTTCTTTCCCTCTCTCTCTCACTCACAGCTTCTCTTTCTCTCTCTCTCTCACTCACAGCTTCTCTTTCTCTCTCTCTCACTCACAGCTTCTCTATTTCTCTCTCTTTCACACTCACAGCTTCTCTTTCTCTCTCTCTCACTCACAGCTTCTCTATTTCTCTCTCTCACTCACTCACAGCTTCTCTTTCTCTCTCTCTCACTCACAGCTTCCCTTTCTCTGTCTCTCTCTAATTCACAGCTTATCTTTATCTCTCTCTCACACACACAGCTTCTCTTTCTCTCTCCCTCACTCACACCGTATCTTTCTCTCTCTCACTCTCTCACTCACATCTTCTCTTTCTCTCTCTCACTCACAGATTCTCTCTCTCACACAGCTTCTCTTTCTTTCTCTCTCACTCACAGCTTCTCTTTCTCTGTCTCTCTCTCTCACTCACAGCTTCTCTTTATCTCTCTCTCACTCACAGCTTCACTCTCTCTCTCTCACTCAGCTTCTCTTTCTCTGTCTCCCTCTCTTACAGCTTGTCTTTATCTCTCTCACACACACACGGCTTCTCTTTCTCTCTCTCTCTCTCACTCACAGCTTCTCTTTCTCTCTCTCTCTCACTCACTCACAGCTTCTCTCTCTTACTCACAGCTACTCTTTCTCTCTTTCTCACACTCTCAGCTTTTCTTTCGTTCCCTCTCTCACTCAGAGCTTCTCTTTCTCTCTCTCTTTCTCACTCAGCTTCTCTTTCTCCCTCTCTCACTCACAGCTTCTCTCTCTCTCTCACACTCAGCTTCTCTTTCTCTCTCTCACTCACAGCTTCTCATTCTCTCTCTCACTCACATCTTCTCTCTCTCTCACTCACAGCTTCTCTCTCTCACTCACAGCTTCTCTTTCTCTCTCTCTCTCTCACAGCTTCTCTTTCTCTCTCTCTTTCTCTCACTCACAACTTCTCTCTCTCTCTCTCACTCACAGCTTCTCTTTCTCTCTCTCTCTCTCACTCACAGCTTCTCTTTCTCTGTCTCTCTCTAACTCACAGCTTGTCTTTATCTCTCTCTCTCACTCACAGCTTCTCTTTCTCTCTCTCTCTCTCACTCACAGCTTCTCTTTCTCCCTCTCTCACTCACAGCTTCTCTCTCTCTCTCTCACTCAGCTTCTCTTTCTCTCACTCACTCACAGCTTCTCATTCTCTCTCTCACTCACATCTTCTCTCTCTCTCACTCACAGCTTCTCTCTCTCACTCACAGCTTCTCTTTCTCTCTCTCTCTCTCTCTCACAGCTTCTCTTTCTCTCTCTCTCTCTCACTCACAACTTCTCTCTCTCTCTCTCACTCACAGCTTCTCTTTCTCTCTCTCTCTCTCTCACTCACAGCTTCTCTTTCTCTGTCTCTCTCTAACTCACAGCTTGTCTTTATCTCTCTCTCTCACTCACAGCTTCTCATTCTCTCTCTCACTCACATCTTCTCTCTCTCTCACTCACAGCTTCTCTCTCTCACTCACAGCTTCTCTTTCTCTCTCTATCACTCACAGCTTCTCTCTCGCTCGCTCTCACTCACTAACAGCTTCTCTGTCTCTCTCTCACAACTTCTCTTTCTCTCTCTCTATCTCACTCACAGCTTCTCTTTCTCTGTCTCAGTAACTCACAGCTTCTCTATCTCTCTCTCACTCACAGCTTCTCTTTCTCTCTCTCTCTCTCTCACTCACAGCTTCTCTTTCACTCTCTCTCACTCACAGCTTCTCTCTCGCTCTCTCTCACTCACAGCTTATCTCTCTCTCTCACTCAGAATTATCTCTCTCTCACTCACTCACAGCTTCTCTCTCTCTCTCACTCACAGCTTCTCTTTCTGTCTCTCTCACTCACAGCTTCTCTTTCTATCTCTCTCACTCACAGCTTCTCTTTCTCCCTCTCTCTCTCACTCACAGCTTCTCTCTCTCACTCACAGCTTCTCTTTCTCTCTCTCTCTCTCTCACTCACAGCTTCTCTCTCGCTCTCTCACTCACTCACAGCTTCTCTGTCTCTCTCACAGCTTCTCTTTCTCTCTCTCTATCTCACTCACAGCTTCTATTTCTTTGTCTCAGTCTAACTCACAGCTTCTCTTTATCTCTCTCTCACTCACAGCTTCTCTTTCTCTCTCTCTCTCTCTCTCACTCACAGCTTCTCTTTCACTCTCTCTCACTCACAGCTTCTCTCTCGCTCTCTCTCACTCACTCACAGCTTCTCTCCCTCTCTCACTATCTCACTCACAGCTTCTCTTTCTTTCCCTCTCTCTCTCACTCACAGCTTCTCTTTCTCTCTCTCTCTCACTCACAGCTTCTCTTTCTCTCTCTCTCACTCACAGCTTCTCTATTTCTCTCTCTCTCACACTCACAGCTTCTCTTTCTCTCTCTCTCACTCACAGCTTCTCTATTTCTCTCTCTCACTCACTCACAGCTTCTCTTTCTCTCTCTCTCACTCACAGCTTCTCTTTCTCTGTCTCTCTCTAATTCACAGCTTATCTTTATCTCTCTCTCACACACACAGCTTCTCTTTCTCTCTCCCTCACTCACACCGTATCTTTCTCTCTCTCACTCTCTCACTCACATCTTCTCTTTCTCTCTCTCTCACTCACAGATACTCTCTCTCTCACACGGCTTCTCTTTCTTTCTTTCTCTCTCACTCACAGCTTCTCTTTCTCTGTCTCTCTCTCTCACTCACAGCTTCTCTTTATCTCTCTCTCACTCACAGCTTCTCTCTTCTCTCTCACTCAGCTTCTCTTTCTCTGTCTCTCTCTCTTACAGCTTGTCTTTATCTCTCTCACACACACACGGCTTCTCTTTCTCTCTCTCTCTCTCACTCACAGCTTCTCTTTCTCTCTCTCTCTCACTCACTCACAGCTTCTCTCTCTCTTACTCACAGCTACTCTTTCTCTCTTTCTCACACTCTCAGCTTTTCTTTCGTTCCCTCTCTCACTCAGAGCTTCTCTTTCTCTCTCTCTTTCTCACTCAGCTTCTCTTTCTCCCTCTCTCACTCACAGCTTCTCTCTCTCTCTCTCACTCAGCTTCTCTTTATCTCTCTCACTCACAGCTTCTCATTCTCTCTCTCACTCACATCTTCTCTCTCTCTCACTCACAGCTTCTCTCTCTCACAGCTTCTCTTTCTCTCTCTCTCTCTCACAGCTTCTCTTTCTCTCTCTCTCTCTCTCTCTCACTCACAACTTCTCTCTCTCTCTCTCACTCACAGCTTCTCTTTCTCTCTCTCTCTCTCACTCACAGCTTCTCTTTCTCTGTCTCTCTCTAACTCACATCTTCTCTTTATCTCTCTCTCACTCACAGCTTCTCTTTATCTCTCTCTCCCACTCACAGCTTCTCTTTCTCTCTCTCTCTCACTCAGAATTATCTCTCTCTCTCTCACTCACAGCTTCTCTTTCTGTCTCTCTCACTTACAGCTTCTCTTTCTGTCTATCTCACTCACAGCTTCTCTTTCTGTCTATCTCACTCACAGCTTCTCTTTCTCCCTCTCTCTCTCACTCACAGCTTCTCTCTCTCACTCACAGCTTCTCTTTCTCTCTCTCTCTCTCACTCACAGCTTCTCTTTCTCTTTCTCTCTCTCACTCACATCTTCTCTCTCTCTCACACACACACAGCTTCTCTTTCTCTCTCTCTCTCACAGCTTCTCTTTCTCTCTCTCTCTCTCACTCACAGCTTCTCTCTCTCTCTCACTCACAGCTTCTCTTTCTTTCTCTCTCTCTCTCACTCACATCTTCTCTTTCTCTGTCTCTCTCTAACTCACAGCTTCTCTTTTTCTCTCTCTCACTCACAGCTTCTCTCTCGCTCGCTCTCACTCACTCACAGCTTCTCTGTCTCTCTCTCACAACTTCTCTTTCTCTCTCTCTATCTCACTCACAGCTTCTCTTTCTCTGTCTCAGTAACTCACAGCTTCTCTATCTCTCTCTCACTCACAGCTTCTCTTTCTCTCTCTCTCTCTCTCCCTCACAGCTTCTCTTTCACTCTCTCTCACTCACAGCTTCTCTCTCGCTCTCTCTCACTCACAGCTTATCTCTCTCTCTCTCAATCAGCTTCTCTTCCTCTCTCACTATCTCACTCACAGCTTCTCTTTCTTTCCCTCTCTCTCTCTCTCACTCACAGCTTCTCTTTCTCTCTCTCTCTCACTCACAGCTTCTCTTTCTCTCTCTCTCACCCACAGCTTCCCTTTTTCTCTCTCTCTCTCACGCACAGCTTCTCTTTCTTTCTCTCTCTCTCTCACTCACAGCTTCTCTTTCTCTCTCTCTCTCACTCACAGCTTCTCTTTCTCTGTCTCTCTCCAACTCACAGCTTGTCTTTATCTCTCTCTCACTCACACAGCTTCTCTTTCTCTCTCCCTCACTCACACCGTCACTTTCTCTCTCTCTCACTCTCTCACTCACATCTTCTCTTTCTCTCTCTCTCTCTCACTCACAGCTTCTCTCTCTCACACAGCTTCTCTTTCTTTCTCTCTCACTCACAGCTTATCTTCCTCTGTCTCTCTCTCTCACTCACAGCTTCTCTTTATCTCTCTCTTACTCACAGCTTCTCTCTCTCTCTCACTCACAGCTTCTCCTTCTCTCTCTCACTCACAGCTTCTCTCTTTCTCTCTCTCACTCACAGCTTCTCTCTCTCACTCAAAGCGTCTCTTTCTCTCTCTCTCTCACTCACAGCTTCTCTTTCTCTCTCTCTCACTCACAGCTTCTTTTTCTCCCTCTCTCTCACACACAGCTTCTCTTTCTCCCTCTCTCTCTCACTCACAACCTCTCTCTCTCACTCACAGCTTCTCTTTCTCTCTCTCTCACTCACAGTTTCTCTTTCTCTTTCTCTCTCTAACTCACAACTTCTATTTATCTCTCTCTCTCACTCACAGCTTCTCTTTCTCTCTCTCTCACTCACAGCTTCTCCTTCTCTCTCTCTCACTCACAGCTTCTCCTTCTCTCTCTCTCACTCACAGCTTCTCTCTCTCTATCACTCACTCACAGCTTCTCTCTCTCTCACTCACAGCTTCTCTTTCTTTCTCTCTCTCACTCACAGCTTCTCTTTCTCTCTCTCTCACTCACAACTTCTCTTTCTCTCTCTCTCTCTCACTCACAGCTTCTCTCTCTCTCTCTCTCAGCTTCTCTTTCTCTGTCTCTCTCTAACTCACAGCTTGTCTTTATCTCTCTCTCACTCACAGCTTCTCTTTCTCTCTCTCTCTCTCACTCACAGCTTATCCTTCTCTCTCTCTCTCCCTCACTCACAGCTTCTCTCTCTCTTACTCACAGCTACTCTTTCTCTCTTTCTCACACTCAGCTTTTCTTTTGTTCCCTCTCTCACTCACAGCTTCTCTTTCTCTCTCTCACTCACAGCTTCTCTTTCTCTCTCTCTTTCTCACTCAGCTTCTCTTTCTCCCTCTCTCACTCACAGCTTCTCTCTCTCTCTCACTCAGCTTCTCTTTCTCTCTCTCTCTCACTCACAGCTTCTCATTCTCTCTCTCACTCAAAACTTCTCTCTCTCACTCACATCTTCTCTCTCTCTCTCATTCACAGCTTCTCTTTCTTTCTCTCTCTCTCACAGCTTCTCTTTCTCTCTCTCTCACTCACAGCTTCTCTCTCTCTCTCACTCACAGCTTTTCTTTCTCTCTCTCTCTCTCACTCACAGCTTCTCTTTCTCTGTCTCTCTCTAACTCACAGCTTCTCTTTATCTCTCTCTCACTCACAGCTTCTCTTTCTCTCTCTCTCCCACTCACAGCTTCTCTTTCTCTCTCTTTCACTCACAGCTTCGCTATCGCTCTCTCTCACTCACTCACAGCTTCTCTCTCTCTCTCACAGCTTCTCTTTCTCTCTCTCTATCTCACTCCCAGCTTCTCTTTCTCTCTCTCTCTCACTCACAGCTTCTCTTTCTCACTCTGCTTCTCTTTCTCTCTCTCTCACTCACAGCTTCTCTTTCTCTCTCTCTCTCACTCACAGCTCCTCTTTTGCTCGCTCTCTATCACTGTCACAGCTTCTCTCTCTCTCTCACTCACTCTCACTCACAGCTTCTCTTTCTCTTTCTCTCACTCACTCACAACTTCTCTCTCTCTTACTCACAGCTACTCTTTCTCTCTTTCTCACACTCTCAGCTTTTCTTTCGTTCCCTCTCTCACTCACAGCTTCTCTTTCTCTCTCTCTTTCTCACTCAGCTTCTCTTTCTCCCTCTCTCACTCACAGCTTCTATCTCTCTCACTCAGCTTCTCTTTCTCTCTCTCTCTCACTCACAGCTTCTCATTCTCTCTCTCACTCACATCTTCTCTCTCTCTCTCACTCACTGCTTCTCTCTCTCACTCACAGCTTCTCTTTTTCTCTCTCTCTCTCACAGCTTCTCTTTCTCTCTCTCTCTCTCACTCACAGCTTCTCTCTCTCATACTCACAGCTTCTCTTTCTCTCTCTCTCTCTCTCTCACTCACAGCTACTCTTTCTCTGTCTCTCTCTAACTCACAGCTTCTCTTTATCTCTCTCTCACTCACAGCTTCTCTTTATCTCTCTCTCCGACTCACAGCTTCTCTTTCTCTCTCTCTCACTCAGAATTATCTCTCTCTCTCACTCACAGCTTCTCTTTCTGTCTCTCTCACTCACAGCTTCTCTTTCTGTCTATCTCACTCACAGCTTCTCTTTCTGTCTATCTCACTCACAGCTTCTCTTTCTCCCTCTCTCTCTCACTCACAGCTTCTCTCTCTCACTCAAAGCTTCTCTTTCTCTCTCTCTCTCTCACTCACAGCTTCTCTTTCTCTTTCTCTCTCTCACTCACATCTTCTCTCTCTCTCTCACTCTCAGCTTCTCTCTCTCTCACACAGCTTCTCTTTCTCTCTCTCTCTCACAGCTTCTCTTTCTCTCTCTCTCTCACTCACAGCTTCTCTCTCTCTCTCTCACAGCTTCTCTTTCTCTCTCTCTCTCTCACTCACAGCTTCTCTTTCTCTGTCTCTCTCTAACTCACAGCTTCTCTTTTTCTCTCTCTCACTCACAGCTTCTCTCTCGCTCTCTCTCACTCACTCACAGCTTCTCTGTCTCTCTCTCACAACTTCTCTTTCTCTCTCTCTATCTCACTCAAAGCTTCTCTTTCTCTGTCTCAGTCTAACTCACAGCTTCTCTATCTCTCTCTCACTCACAGCTTCTCTTTCTCTCTCTCTCTCTCACTCACAGCTTCTCTTTCACTCTCTCTCACTCACAGCTTCTCTCTCGCTCGCTCTCACTCACAGCTTCTCTCCCTCTCTCTCTCACAGCTTCTCTTCCTCTCTCACTATCTCACTAACAGCTTCTCTTTCTTTCCCTCTCTCTCTCACTCACAGCTTCTCTTTCTCTCTCTCACTCACAACTTCTCTTTCTCTCTCTCTCACCCACAGCTTCTCTTTTTCTCTCTCTCTCTCACGCACAGCTTCTCTTTCTCTCTCTCTCTCTCACTCACAGCTTCTCTTTCTCTCTCTCTCACTCACAGTTTCTCTTTCTCTGTCTCTCTATAACTCACAGCTTCTTTATCTCTCTCTCTCACACACATCTTCTCTTAATCTCTCTCCCTCACTCACACCGTCTCTTTCTCTCTCTCTCTCACTCTCTCACTCACATCTTCTCTTTCTCTCTCTCTGTCTCACTCACAGCTTCTCTCCTCTCAGCTTCTCTTTCTTTCTCTCTCACTCACAGCTTATCTTTCTCTGTCTCTGTCTCTCGCTCACTCACAGCTTCTCTTTATCTCTCTCTTACTCACAGCTTCTCTCTCTCTCTCTCTATCTCACAGCTTCTCCTTCTCTCTCTCACTCACAGCTTCTCTCTTTCTTTCTTTCTTTCTCTCTCACTCACAGCTTTTCTCTCTCTCACTCAAAGCATCTCTTTCTCTCTCTCTCTCTCACTCACAGCTTATCTTTCTCTCTCTCTCACTCACTCACAGCTTCTCCTTCTCCCTCTCTCTCACTCACAGCTTCTCTTTCTCCCTCTCTCTCTCACTCACAACTTCTCTCTCTCACTCACAGCTTCTCTTTCTCTCTCTCTCACTCACAGTTTCTCTTTCTCTTTCTCTCTCTAACTCACAGCTTCTATTTATCTCTCTCTCTCACTCACAGCTTCTTTCTCTCTCTCTCACTCACAGCTTCTCCTTCTCTCTCTCTCACTCACATCTTCTCCTTCTCTTTCTCTCACACACAGCTTCTCTCTCTCTCTCTATCACTCACTCACAGCTTCTCTCTCTCTCACACTCACAGCTTCTCTTTCTTTCTCTCTCTCTCACTCACAGCTTCTCTTTCTCTCTCTCACTCACAGCTTCTCTTTCTTTCTTTCTCTCTCTCACTCACAGCTTCTCTTTCTCTCTCTCTCTCACTCACAGGTTCTCTTTCTCTCTCTCTCTCTCTCACTCACAGCTTCTCTCTCTCTCACTCGGCTTCTCTTTCTCTGTCTCTCTCTAACTCACAGCTTGTCTTTATCTCTCTCTCACACTCACAGCTTCTCTTTCTCTCTCTCTCTCTCACTCACAGCTTCTCCTTCTCTCTCTCTCTCTCACTCACTCACAGCTTCTCTCTCTCTTACTCACAGCTACTCTTTCTCTCTTTCTCACACTCAGCTTTTCTTTTGTTCCCTCTCTCACTCACAGCTTCTCTTTCTCTCTCTATTTCTCACTCAGCTTCTCTTTCTCCCTCTCTCACTCAAAACCTCTCTCTCTCACTCACAGCTTCTCTCTCTCTCTCACTCACAGCTTCTCTTTCTTTCTCTCTCTCTCACAGCTTCTCTTTCTCTCTCTCTCACTCACAGCTTCTCTCTCTCTCTCTCACTCACAGCTTTTTTTCTCTCTCTCTCTCACTCACTGCTTCTCTTTCTCTGTCTCTCTCTAACTCACAGCTTCTCTTTATCTCTCTCTCACTCACAGCTTCTCTTTCTCTCTCTCTCCCACTCACAGCTTCTCTTTCTCTCTCTATCACTCACAGCTTCACTATCGCTCTCTCTCACTCACTCACAGCTTCTCTCTCTCTCACACAGCTTCTCTTTCTCTCTCTCTATCTCACTCCCAGCTTCTCTTTCTCTCTCTCTCACTCACAGCTTCTCTTTCTCACTCAGCTTCTCTTTCTCTCTCTCTCACTCACAGCTTCTCTTTCTCTCTCTCACTCACAGCTTCTCTTTCTCTCTCTCTCTCACTCACAGCTTCTCTTTCGCTCGCTCTCTATCACTGTCACAGCTTCTCTCTCTCTCTCACTCACTCTCACTCACAGCTTCCCTTTCTCTTTCTCTCACTCACTCACAGCTTCTCTCTCTCTTACTCACAGCTCCTCTTTCTCTCTTTCTCACACTCTCAGCTTTTCTTTCGTTCCCTCTCTCACTCACAGCTTCTCTTTCTCTCTCTCTTTCTCACTCAGCTTCTCTTTCTCCCTCTCTCACTCACAGATTCTCTCTCTCTCTCTCACTCAGCTTCTCTTTCTCTCTCTCTCTCACTCACAGCTTCTCATTCTCTCTCTCACTCACATCTTCTCTCTCTCTCACTCACAGCTTCTCTCTCTCACTCACAGCTTCCCTTTTTCTCTCTCTCTCTCTCACTCACAGCTTCTCTCTCTCTCTCTCACTCACAGCTTCTCTTTCTCTCTCTCTCTCTCTCACTCACAGCTTCTCTTTCTCTGTCTCTCTCTATCTCACAGGTTCTCTTTATCTCTCTCTCACTCACAGCTTCTCTTTATCTCTCTCTCCCACTCACAGCTTCTCTTTCTCTCTCTCTCACTCAGAATTATCTCTCTCTCTCACTAACAGCTTCTCTTTCTGTCTCTCTCACTCACAGCTTCTCTTTCTGTCTTTCTCACTCACAGCTTCTCTTTCTGTCTATCTCACTCACAGCTTCTCTTTCTCCCTCTCTCTCTCACTCACAGCTTCTCTCTCTCACTCACAGCTTCTCTTTCTCTCTCTCTCTCTCACTCACAGCTTCTCTTTCTCTTTCTCTCTCTCACTCACATCTTCTCTCTCTCTCTCTCACTCTCAGCTTCTCTCTCACACACACAGCTTCTCTTTCTCTCTCTCACACACAGCTTCTCTTTCTCTCTCTCTCTCACTCACAGCTTCTCTCTCTCTCACTCACTCACAGCTTCTCTTTCTCTCTCTCTCTCTCTCACTCACAGCTTCTCTCTCTCTCTCACTCAGCTTCTCTTTCTCTGTCTCTCTCTAACTCACAGCTTGTTTTTATCTCTCTCTCTCACTCACAGCTTCTCTTTTTCTCTCTCTCACTCACAGCTTCTCTTTCACTCTCACTCACTCACAGCTTCTCTGTCTCTCTCTAACAACTTCTCTTTCTCTCTCTCTATCTCACTCACAGCTTCTCTTTCTCTGTCTCAGTCTAACTCACAGCTTCTCTATCTCTCTCTCACTCACAGCTTCTCTTTCTCTCTCTCTCTCTCTCACTCACAGCTTCTCTTTCACTCTCTCTCACTCACAGCTTCTCTCTCGCTCGCTCTCACTCACAGCTTCTCTCCCTCCCTCTCTCACAGCTTCTCTTCCTCTCTCACTATCTCACTCACAGCTTCTCTTTCTTTCCCTCTCTCTCTCACTCACAGCTTCTCTTTCTCTCTCTCTCTCACTCACAGCTTCTCTTTCTCTCTCTCTCACCCACAGCTTCTCTTTTTTTCTCTCTCTCTCACGCACAGCTTCTCTTTCTCTCTCTCTCTCTCACTCACAGCTTCTCTTTCTCTCTCTCACTCACAGCTTCTCTTTCTCTGTCTCTCTCTAACTCACAGCTTGTCTTTATCTCTCTCACACACACACATCTTCTCTTTCTCTCTCCCTCACTCACACCATCTCTTTCTCTCTCTCTCTCACTCTCTCACTCACATCTTCTCTTTCTCTCTCTCTCTCTCTCACTCACAGCTTCTCTCTCTCTCTCACAGCTTCTCTTTCTTTCTCTCTCACTCACAGCTTATCTTTCTCTGTCTCTCTCTCTCTCTCACTCACAGCTTCTCTTTATCTCTCTCTTACTCACAGCTTCTCTCTCTCTCTCTCACTCACAGCTTCACCTTCTCTCTCTCACTCACAGCTTATCTCTTTCTCTCTCTCACTCACAGCTTTTCTCTCTCTCTCACTCAAAGCATCTCTTTCTCTCTCTCTCTCTCTCACTCACAGCTTCTCTTTCTCTCTCTCTCACTCACAGCTTCTTTCTCCCTCTCTCTCACTCACAGCTTCTCTTTCTCCCTCTCTCTCTCACTCACAACTTCTCTCTCTCTCAATCACAGCTTCTCTTTCTCTCTCTCTCACTCACAGTTTCTCTTTCTCTTTCTCTCTCTAACTCACAGCTTCTATTTATCTCTCTCTCTCTCACAGCTTCTCTTTCTCTCTCTCTCACTCACAGCTTCTCCATCTCTCTCTCTCACTCACATCTTCTCCTTCTCTTCCTCTCACTCACAGCTTCTCTCTCTCTCTCTATCACTCACTCACAGCTTCTCTCTCTCTCACTCACAGCTTCTCTTTCTTTCTCTCTCTCTCACTCACAGCTTCTCTTTCTCTCTCAAACTCACAGCTTCTCTTTCTTTGTCTCTCTCACTCACAGCTTCTCTTTCTCTCTCTCTCTCACTCACAAGTTCTCTTTCTCTCTCTCTCTCTCTCTCACTCACAGCTTCTCTCTCTCTCTCTCACTCAGCTTCTCTGTCTCTGTCTCTCTCTAACTCACAGCTTGTCTTTATCTCTCTCTCACTCACAGTTTCTCTTTCTTTCTCTCTCTCTCTCTCACTCACAGCTTCTCCTTCTCTCTCTCTCTCACTCACTCACAGCTTCTCTCTCTCTTACTCACAGCTACTCTTTCTCTCTTTCTCACACTCAGCTTTTCTTTTGTTCCCTCTCTCACTCACAGCTTCTCTTTCTCTCTCTCTCACTCACAGCTTCTCTTTCTCTCTCTCTTTCTCACTCAGCTTCTCTTTCTCCCTCTCTCACTCACATCTTCTCTCTCTCACTCACAGCTTCTCTTTCTTTCTCTCTCTCTCACAGCTTCTCTTTCTCTCTCTCTCACTCACAGCTTCTCTCTCTCTCTCTCACTCACAGCTTTTCTTTCTCTCTCTCTCTCTCTCACTCACAGCTTCTCTTTCTCTGTCTCTCTCTAACTCACAGCTTCTCTTTATCTCTCTCTCACTCACAGCTTCTCTTTCTCTCTCTCTCCCACTCACAGCTTCTCTTTCTCTCTCTATCACTCACAGCTTCGCTATCGCTCTCTCTAACTCACTCACAGCTTCTCTCTCTCACAGCTTCTCTTTCTCTCTCTCTCTCACTCTCACTCACAGCTTTTCTTTCTCTCTCACACACACTCACAGGTTCTCTCTCTCACACACACACACTCACAATTCTCTCTCTCTCTCTCACTCACAGCTTCTCTCTCTCTCACAGCTTCTCTTTCTGTCTCTCTCACTCACAGCTTCTCTTTCTCCCTCTCTCTCTCACTCACAGCTTCTCTCTCCCACTCACAGCTTCTCTTTCTTTCTCTCTCTCTCACTCACAGCTTCTCTCTCTCTCTCTCAGCTTCTCTCTCTCTCTCACTCACAGCTTCTCTCTCTCTCTCACAGCTTCTCTTTCTCTGTCTCTCTCTAACTCACAGCTTGTTTTTATCTCTCTCTCTCACTCACAGCTTCTCTTTTTCTCTCTCTCACTCACAGCTTCTCTTTCTCCCTCTCTCTCTCACTCACAACTTCTCTGTCTCTCTCACTCACAGCTTCTCTTTCTCTCTCTCTCACTCACAGTTTCTCTATCTCTTTCTCTCTCTAACTCACAGCTTCTCTCTCCCACTCACAGCTTCTCTCTCTCTCACAGCTTCTCTTTCTTTCTCTCTCACTCACAGCTTATCTTTCTCTGTCTCTCTCTCTCTCTCACTCACAGCTTCTCTTTATCTCTCTCTTACTCACAGCTTCTCTCTCTCTCTCACTCACAGCTTCACCTTCTCTCTCTCACTCACAGCTTCTCTCTTTCTTTCTTTCTCTCTCTCACTCACAGCTTTTCTCTCTCTCACTCAAAGCGTCTCTTTCTCTATCTCTATCTCTCACTCACAGCTTCTCTTTCTCTCTCTCTCACTCACAGCTTCTCTTTCTCCCTCTCTCTCACTCACAGCTTCTCTTTCTCCCTCTCTCTCTCACTCACAGCTTCTCTCTCCCACTCACAGCTTCTCTTTCTTTCTCTCTCTCTCACTCACAGCTTCTCTCTCTCTCTCTCAGCTTCTCTCTCTCTCTCACTCACAGCTTCTCTCTCTCTCTCACAGCTTCTCTTTCTCTGTCTCTCTCTAACTCACAGCTTGTTTTTATCTCTCTCTCTCACTCACAGCTTCTCTTTTTCTCTCTCTCACTCACAGCTTCTCTCTCGCTCTCTCTCACTCACTCACAGCTTCTCTGTCTCTCTCTCACAACTTCTCTTTCTCTCTCTCTATCTCACTCACAGCTTCTCTTTCTCTGTCTCAGTCTAACTCACAGCTTCTCTATCTCTCTCTCACTCACAGCTTCTCTTTCTCTCTCTCTCTCTCACTCACAGCTTCTCTTTCACTCTCTCTCACTCACAGCTTCTCTCTCGCTCGCTCTCACTCACAGCTTCTCTCCCTCTCTCTCTCACAGCTTCTCTTCCTCTCTCACTATCTCACTCACAGCTTCTCTTTCTTTCCCTCTCTCTCACTCACAGCTTCTCTTTCTCTCTCTCTCTCACTCACAGCTTCTCTTTCTCTCTCTCACACCCACAGCTTCTCTTTCTCTCTCTCTCTCTCACTCACAGCTTCTCTTTCTCTCTCTCTCTCAGTCACAGCTTCTCTTTCTCTGTCTCTCTCTAACTCACAGCTTGTCTTTATCTCTCTCTCACACACACATCTTCTCTTTCTCTCTCCCTCACTCACACCATCTCTTTCTCTCTCTCTCTCACTCTCTCACTCACATCTTCTCTTTCTCTCTCCCTCTCTCTCACTCACAGCTTCTCTCTCTCTCACAGCTTCTCTTTCTTTCTCTCTCACTCACAGCTTATCTTTCTCTGTCTCTCTCTCTCTCTCACTCACAGCTTCTCTTTATCTCTCTCTTACTCACAGCTTCTCTCTCTCTCTCACTCACAGCTTCACCTTCTCTCTCTCACTCACAGCTTCTCTCTTTCTTTCTTTCTCTCTCTCACTCACAGCTTTTCTCTCTCTCACTCAAAGCGTCTCTTTCTCTATCTCTATCTCTCACTCACAGCTTCTCTTTCTCTCTCTCTCACTCACAGCTTCTCTTTCTCCCTCTCTCTCACTCACAGCTTCTCTTTCTCCCTCTCTCTCTCACTCACAACTTCTCTCTCTCACTCACAGCTTCTCTTTCTCTCTCTCTCACTCACAGTTTCTCTATCTCTTTCTCTCTCTAACTCACAGCTTCTATTTATCTCTCTCTCTCACTCACAGCTTCTCTTTCTCTCTCTCTCACTCACAGCTTCTCCATCTCTCTCTCTCACTCACATCTTCTCCTTCTCTTTCTCTCACTCACAGATTCTCTCTCTCTCTCTATCACTCACTCACAGCTTCTCTCTCTCTCACTCACAGCTTCTCTTTCTTTCTCTCTCTCTCACTCACAGCTTCTCTTTCTCTCTCAAACTCACAGCTTCTCTTTCTTTCTCTCTCTCACTCACAGCTTCTCTTTCTCTCTCTCTCTCACTCACAGGTTCTCTTTCTCTCTCTCTCTCTCACTCACAGCTTCTCTCTCTCTCTCACTCAGCTTCTCTTTCTCTGTCTCTCTCTAACTCACAGCTTGTCTTTATCTCTCTCTCTCACTCACAGCTTCTCTTTCTCTCTCTCTCTCTCACTCACAGCTTCTCCTTCTCTCTCTCTCTCACTCACTCACAGCTTCTCTCTCTCTTACTCACAGCTACTCTTTCTCTCTTTCTCACACTCAGCTTTTCTTTTGTTCCCTCTCTCACTCACAGCTTCTCTTTCTCTCTCTCTCACTCACAGCTTCTCTTTCTCTCTCTCTTTCTCACTCAGCTTCTCTTTCTCCCTCTCTCACTCACATCTTCTCTCTCTCTCACTCACAGCTTCTCTCTCTCTCTCACTCACAGCTTCTCTTTCTTTCTCTCTCTCTCACAGCTTCTCTTTCTCTCTCTCACACTCACAGCTTCTCTCTCTCTCTCACTCACAGCTTCTCTTTCTTTCTCTCTCTCTCACAGCTTCTCTTTCTCTCTCTCACACTCACAGCTTCTCTCTCTCTCTCTCACTCACAGCTTTTCTTTCTCTCTCTCTCTCTCTCTCACTCACAGCTTCTCTTTCTCTGTCTCTCTCTAACTCACAGCTTCTCTTTATCTCTCTCTCACTCACAGCTTCTCTTTCTCTCTCTCTCCCACTCACAGCTTCTCTTTCTCTCTCTATCACTCACAGCTTCGCTATCGCTCTCTCTCACTCACTCACATCTTCTCTCTCTCTCACACAGCTTCTCTTTCTCTCTCTCTATCTCACTCCCAGCTTCTCTTTCTCTCTCTCTCTCACTCACAGCTTCTCTTTCTCACTCAGCTTCTCTTTCTCTCTCTCTCACTCACAGCTTCTCTGTCTCTCTCTAACTCACAGCTTCTATTTATCTCTCTCTCTCACTCACAGCTTCTCTTTCTCTCTCTCTCACTCACAGCTTCTCCATCTCTCTCTCTCACTCACATCTTCTCCTTCTCTTTCTCTCACTCACAGATTCTCTCTCTCTCTCTATCACTCACTCACAGCTTCTCTCTCTCTCACTCACAGCTTCTCTTTCTTTCTCTCTCTCTCACTCACAGCTTCTCTTTCTCTCTCAAACTCACAGCTTCTCTTTCTTTCTCTCTCTCACTCACAGCTTCTCTTTCTCTCTCTCTCTCACTCACAGGTTCTCTTTCTCTCTCTCTCTCTCACTCACAGCTTCTCTCTCTCTCTCACTCAGCTTCTCTTTCTCTGTCTCTCTCTAACTCACAGCTTGTCTTTATCTCTCTCTCTCACTCACAGCTTCTCTTTCTCTCTCTCTCTCTCACTCACAGCTTCTCCTTCTCTCTCTCTCTCACTCACTCACAGCTTCTCTCTCTCTTACTCACAGCTACTCTTTCTCTCTTTCTCACACTCAGCTTTTCTTTTGTTCCCTCTCTCACTCACAGCTTCTCTTTCTCTCTCTCTCACTCACAGCTTCTCTTTCTCTCTCTCTTTCTCACTCAGCTTCTCTTTCTCCCTCTCTCACTCACATCTTCTCTCTCTCTCACTCACAGCTTCTCTCTCTCTCTCACTCACAGCTTCTCTTTCTTTCTCTCTCTCTCACAGCTTCTCTTTCTCTCTCTCACACTCACAGCTTCTCTCTCTCTCTCACTCACAGCTTCTCTTTCTTTCTCTCTCTCTCACAGCTTCTCTTTCTCTCTCTCACACTCACAGCTTCTCTCTCTCTCTCTCACTCACAGCTTTTCTTTCTCTCTCTCTCTCTCTCTCACTCACAGCTTCTCTTTCTCTGTCTCTCTCTAACTCACAGCTTCTCTTTATCTCTCTCTCACTCACAGCTTCTCTTTCTCTCTCTCTCCCACTCACAGCTTCTCTTTCTCTCTCTATCACTCACAGCTTCGCTATCGCTCTCTCTCACTCACTCACATCTTCTCTCTCTCTCACACAGCTTCTCTTTCTCTCTCTCTATCTCACTCCCAGCTTCTCTTTCTCTCTCTCTCTCACTCACAGCTTCTCTTTCTCACTCAGCTTCTCTTTCTCTCTCTCTCACTCACAGCTTCTCTGTCTCTCTCTCACTCACAGCTTCTCTTTCTCTCTCTCTCTCACTCACAGCTTCTCTTTCGCTCGCTCTCTATCACTGTCACAGCTTCTCTCTCTCTCTCACTCACTCTCACTCACAGCTTTTCTTTCTCTCTCACACACACTCACAGGTTCTCTCTCTCACACACAGACACTCACAATTCTCTCTCTCTCTCTCACTCACAGCTTCTCTCTCTCTCACAGCTTCTCTTTCTGTCTCTCTCACTCACAGCTTCTCTTTCTCCCTCCCTCTCTCACTCACAGCTTCTCTCTCTCACTCACAGCTTCTCTTTCTTTCTTTCTCTCTCACTCACAGCTTCTCTCTCTCTCTCAGCTTCTCTCTCTCTCTCACTCACAGCTTCTCTTTCTCTCTCTCCCTCTCTCACAGCTTCTCTTTATCTCTCTCTCACTCACAGCTTCTCTTTCTCTCTCTCTCACTCACAGCTTCTCTTTCTCTCTCTCTCACACACAGCTTCTCTCTCGCTCTCTCTCACTCACTCACAGCTTGTCTCTCACTTACTCACAGCTTCTCTCTCTCTCTCTCACTCACAGCTTCTCTTTCTCTCTCTCTCTCACAGCTTCTCTTTCTCTCTCTCTCTCTCTCACTCACAGCTTCTCTTTCTCTGTCTCTCTCTAACTCACAGCTTCTCTTCATCTCTCTCTCACTCACAGCTTCTCTTTCTCTCTCTCTCTCACTCACAGCTTCTCTTTCTCTCTCTCTCTCACACTCACAGCTTCTCTCGCTCTCTCTCACTCACTCACAGCTTCTCTCTCTCTCACACACCTTCTCTTTCTTTCTCTCTCTCACTCACAGCTCTTTCTCTCTCTCACTCACAGGTTCTCTTTCTCTCTCTCTCTCTCACTCACAGCTTCTCTCTCTCTCTCTCACTCAGCTTCTGTTTCTCTGTCTCTCTCTAATGCACAGCTTGTCTTTATCTCTCTGTCTCACTCACAGCTTCTCTCTCTCTCTCTCTCACTCACAGCTTCTCTTTCTCTCTCTCTCTCTCACTCACAGCTTCTCTCTCTCTTACTCACAGCTACTCTTTCTCTCTTTCTCACACTCTCAGCTTTTCTTTCGCTCTTTCTCTCACTCACAGCTTCTCTTTCTATCTCTCTCACTCACAGCTTCTCTTTCTCTCTCTCTTTCTCACTCAGCTTCTCTTTCTCCCTCTCTCACTCACAGCTTCTCTCTCTCTCTCTCTCACTCAGCTTCTCTTTCTCTCTCTCTCACTCACAGCTTCTCTTTCTCTCTCTCACTCACATCTTCTCTCTCTCTCACTCACAGCTTCTCTCTCTCTCACTCACAGCTTCTCATCTCTCTCTCACACACACAGCTTCTCTTTCTCTCTCTCTCTCTCACTCACAGCTTCTCTTTCTCTCTCTCACTCTCACTCATAGCTTCTCTTTCTCTGTCTCTCTCTAACTCACAGCTTCTCTTTATCTCTCTCTCACTCACAGCTTCTCTTTCTCTCTCTCTCCCACTCACAGCTTCTCTTTCTCTCTTTCTCACTCACAGCTTCGCTCTCGCTCGCTCTCGCTCACTCACAGCTTCTCTCTCTCACACACACAGCTTCTTTTTCTCTCTCTCTATCTCACTCACAGCTTCTCTTTCTCTCTCTCTCTCACTCACAGCTTCTCTTTCTCACTCAGCTTCTCTCTCTCTGTCACTCACACCTTCTCTTTCTCTCTCTCTCACTCACAGGTCACTCACAGCTTCTCTTTCGCTCTCTCTCTATCACTGTCACAGCTTCTCTCTCTCACACACACAGCTTCTTTTTCTCTCTCTCTATCTCACTCACAGCTCTCTTTCTCTCTCACACAAACTCACAGCTTCTCTCTCACACACACACACTCACAATTCTCTCTCTCTTTCACTCACAGCTTCTCTCTCTCTCACTCACAAGCTTCTCTTTCTCCCTTTCTCTCTCACTCACAGCTTCTCTCTCTCACTCACAGCTTCTCTTTCTTTATCTCTCTCTCACACAGCTTCTCTCTCTCTCTTTCACAGCTTCTCTCTCTCTCACTCACAGCTTCTCTTTCTCTCTCTCTCTCTCACAGCTTCTCTTTATCTCTCTCTCACTCACAGCTTCTCTTTCTCTCTCTCTCTCTCACAGGCTTCTCTTTCTCTCTTTCTCTTACTCACAGCTTCTCTCTCTCTCACTCACAGCTTCTCTCTCTCTCTCACTCACAGCTTCTCTTTCTCTCTCTCACACACAGCTTCTCTTTCTCTCTCACTCACTCACAGCTTCTCTTTCTCTCTCTCTCTCTCACAGCTTCTCTTTCTTTCTTTCTCTCTCTCTCTCACAGCTTCTCTCTCTCACTCAAAGCTTCTCTTTCTCTCTCTCTCTCTCACAGCTTCTCTTTATCTCTCTCTCACTCACAGCTTCTCTTTCTCTCTCTCTCTCACTCACAACTTCTCTCTCTCGCTCTCTCTCACTCCTCACTCTCTCCTCTCACTCACTAGCTTCTCTCTCTCTCACTCACAGCTTCTCTCTCTCTCTCTCACTCACAGCTTCTCTTTCTCTCTCTCTCTCACAGCTTCTCTTTCTCTCTCTCTCTCTCTCACTCACAGCTTCTCTTTCTCTCTCTCTCTCACAGCTTCTCTTTCTCTCTCTCTCTCTCTCTCACTCACAGCTTCTCTTTCTCTCCTCTCTCTCACTCACAGCTTCTCTTTCTCTCTCTCTCTCACTCACAGCTTCTCTTTTTCTCCCTCTCTCTCACTCACAGCTTCTCTTTCTCTCTCTCTGTCTCACTCACAGCTTCTCTTTCTCTGTCTCTCTCTAACTCACAGCTTGTCTTTATCTCTCTCTCTCATTCACAGCTTCTCTTTCTCTCTCCCTCACTCACACCATCTCTTTCTCTCTCTCACTCTCTCACTCACAGCTTCTCTTTATCCCTTTCTCTCTCTCTCTACCTTCTATTTCTCTCTCACACACTCACAGCTTCTCTTTCTTTCTGTCTCTCTCTCTCACACACAGCTTCCTCTTTCTCTCTCTCTCTCTCTCTCACTCACAGCTTCTCTTTCTCTCTCTCTCACTCATAGCTTCTCTTTCTCTCTCACACACTCACAGCTTCTATTTCTCTCTCTCTCACTCACACCTTCTATTTCTCTCTCTCACACACACAGCTTCTCTTTCTCTCTCTCTCTCTCTCACTCACAACTCCTTCTCTCTCTCCCTCACTCACACTTCTCTTCTTCTCTCTCTCACTCCCAGCTTCTCTTTCTCTCTCTCTCTCTCCACTCCCAGCTCTCTTCTCTCTCACACACACACAGCTTCTCTTTCTCTATCTCTCTCTCACTCACAGCTTCTCTCTCTCTCTCTCTCTCTCTCTCACTCACAGCTTCTCTTTCTCTCTCTCTGACTCACAGCTTCTCTTTCTCTCTCTCTCTCACTCACAGCTTCTTCTCCCTGTCTCTCACTCACAGCTTTTCTCTCTCTCTATCACTCACAGCTCACCTAACTCTCTCTCTCACTCACAGCTTCTCTTTCTTTCTCTCTCTCTCTCACTTCTCTCTCTCTCTCACTCACAGCTTCTATTTCTCTCTCTCTCACTCACAGCTTCTCTTTCTCTCTCACACACACAGCTCTTTCTTTCTCTCTCTCTTTCACACACACTGCTCTCTCTCTCTCACTCACTCACATGCTTATCTTTCTCTCTGTCTCTCTCTCTCACACACAGCTTCTCTTTCTCTCTCTCTCTCACTCACAGCTTCTCTTTCTCTCTCTCCTCACTCATAGCTTCTCTTTCTCTCTCACACACTCACTGCTTCTATTTCTCTCTCTCTCACTCACACCTTCTATTTCTCTCTCACACACACACAGCTTCTCTTTCTCTCTCTCTCTCTCTCACTCACAACTCCTTCTCTCTCTCCCTCACTCACACCTTCTCTTTCTCTCTCTCTCACTCCCAGCTTCTCTTCTCTCTCTCTCTCTCACTCCCCAGCTTCTCTTCTCTCTCTTCACACACACACAGCTTCTCTTTCTCTCTCTCTCTCTCACTCCCAGCTTCTCTCTCTCTCACTCACAGCTTCTGTCTCTCTCTCACTCACAGCTTCTCTTTCTCTCTCTCTCTCACAGCTTCTCTTTCTCTCTCTCTCTCTCTCACTCACAGCTTCTCTTTCTCTCCCTCTCTCTCACTCACAGCTTCTCTTTCTCTCTCTCTCTCTCACTCACAGCTTCTCTTTCTCTCTCTCTCTCTCTCTCACTCACAGCTTCTCTTTCTCTCTCACTCACAGCTTCTCTTTCTCTCTCTCTCTCACTCACAGCTTCTCTTTCTCTCCCTCTCTCTCACTCACAGCTTCTCTTTCTCTCTCTCTCTCTCACTCACAGCTTCTCTTTCTCTGTCTCTCTCTAACTCACAGCTTGTCTTTATCTCTCTCTCTCATTCACAGCTTCTCTTTCTCTCTCCCTCACTCACACCGTCTCTTTCTCTCTCTCACTCTCTCACTCACAGCTTCTCTTTATCCCTTTCTCTCTCTCTCAAACCTTCTATTTCTCTCTCACACACTCACAGCTTCTCTTTCTTTCTGTCTCTCTCTCTCACACACAGCTTCTCTTTCTCTCTCTCTCACTCACAGCTTCTCTTTCTCTCTCTCTCACTCATAGCTTCTCTTTCTCTCTCACACACTCACAGCTTCTATTTCTCTCTCTCTCACTCACACCTTCTATTTCTCTCTCACACACACAAAGCTTCTCTTTCTCTCTCTCTCTCTCTCTCTCACTCACAACTCCTTCTCTCTCTCCCTCACTCACACCTTCTCTTTCTCTCTCTCTCACTCCCAGCTTCTCTTTCTCTCTCTCTCTCTCACTCCCAGCTTCTCTTTCTCTCTCACACAAACACAGCTTCTCTTTCTCTATCTCTCTCTCACTCACAGCTTCTCTTTCTCTCTCTCTCTCACTCACAGCTTCTCTTTCTCTCTCTCTCACTCACAGCTTCTCTTTCTCTCTCTCTCTCACTCACAGCTTCTTCTCCCTGTCTCTCACTCACAGCTTCTCTCTATCTCTATCACTCACAGCTCACCTTTCTCTCTCTCTCACTCACAGCTTCTCTTTCTCTCTCTCTCTCTCACTTCTCTCTCTCTCTCTCACTCACAGCTTCTATTTCTCTCTCTCTCACTCACAGCTTCTCTTTCTCTCTCACACACACAGCTCTTTCTTTCTCTCTCTCTTTCACACACAACTGCTCTCTCTCTCACTCACTCACAGCTTCTCTTTCTCTCTGTCTCTCTCTCACACACACAGCTTCTCTTTCTCTCTCTCTCACTCACAGCTTCTCTTTCTCTCTCTCTCACTCATAGCTTCTCTTTCTCTCTCACACACTCACAGCTTCTATTTCTCTCTCTCTCACTCACACCTTCTATTTCTCTCTCACACACACACAGCTTCTCTTTCTCTCTCTCTCTCTCACAACTCCTTCTCTCTCTCCCTCACTCACACCTTCTCTTTCTCTCTCTCTCACTCCCAGCTTCTCTTTCTCTCTCTCTCTCTCACTCCCAGCTTCTCTTTCTCTCTCTCACACACACACAGCTTCTCTTTCTCTCTCTCTCTCACTCCCAGCTTCTCTTTCTCTCTCTCTCTCTCACTCACAGCTTCTCTTTCTCTCTCTCTCACTCACAGCTTCTCTTTCTCTCTCTCTCTCACTCACAGCTTCTTCTCCCTGTCTCTCACTCACAGCTTCTCTCTCTCTATCACTCACAGCTCACCTTTCTCTCTCTCTCACTCACAGCTTCTCTTTCTCTCTCTCTCTCTCTCACTTCTCTCTCTCTCTCTCACTCACAGCTTCTATTTCTCTCTCTCTCACTCACAGCTTCTCTTTCTCTCTCACACACACAGCTTTTTCTTTCTCTCTCTCTTTCACACACAACTGCTCTCTCTCTCTCACTCACTCACAGCTTCTCTTTCTCTCTGTCTCTCTCTCACACACACAGCTTCTCTTTCTCTCTCTCACTCACAGCTTCTCTCTCTATCTCACTCACAGCTTCTATTTTTCTCTCTCTCACTCACAGCTTCTCTTTCGCTCTCTCTCTATCACTGTCACAGCTTCTCTCTCTCTCACTCACTCTCACTCACAGCTTCTCTTTCTCTCTCACACACACTCACAGCTTCTCTCTCACACACACACACTCACAATTCTCTCTCTCTTTCATTCACAGCTTCTCTCTCTCTCACTCACAGCTTCTCTTTCTCCCTCTCTCTCTCACTCACAGCTTCTCTCTCTCACTCACAGCTTCTCTCTCTCTCTCACTCACAGCTTCTCTTTCTCCCTCTCTCTCTCACTCACAGCTTCTCTCTCTCACTCACAGCTTCTCTTTCTTTCTCTCTCTCTCACTCACTGCTTCTCTCTCTCTCTCACAGCTTCTCTCTCTCTCACTCACAGCTTCTCTTTCTCACACACTCACAGCTTCACTTTCTCTCTCTCTCGCACAGCTTCTCTTTCTCTCTCACACACACAGCTTCTCTTTCTCTATCTCTCTCTCACTCACAGCTTCTCTTTCTCTCTCTCTCTCTCACTCACAGCTTCTCTTTCTCTCTCTCTCACTCTCAGCTTCTCTTTCTCTCTCTCTCTCACTCACAGCTTCTATTTCTCTCTCTCACTCACAGCTTCTCTTTCTCTCTCACACACACAGCTCTTTCTCTCTCTCTCTTTCACACACAGCTGCTCTCTCTCTCACTCACTCACAGCTTCTCTTTCTCTCTGTCTCTCTCTCTCTCACACACAACTTCTCTTTCTCTCTCTCACTCACAGCTTCTCTTTCTCTCTCTCTCTCTCATAGCTTCTCTTTCTCTCTCACACACTCACAGCTTCTATTTCTCTCTTTCTCACTCAAAGCTTCTCTTTCTCTCACTTTCTCTCACTCACAGCTTTTCTTTCTCTCTCTCTCTCTCTCTCACTCACAGCTTCTTCTCTCTGTCTCTCTCACTCACAGCTTCCCTCTCTCTCTCTCACAGCTTCTTTCTCTCTCTCACTCACAAACAGCTTCTCTTTATCTCTCTCTCTCTCACTCACAGCTTCTCTCTCTCTCTCACTCACTCACAGCTTCTCTTTCTCTCTCTCTCACAGCTTCTCTCTCACACACACACACAGCTTCCCTTTCTCTCTTTCTCTATCACTCACAGCTTCTATTTCTATCTCTCTCTCACACAGCTGCTCTTTCTCTCTCTCTCACTCACAGCTTCTCTCTTTCTCTAACACACAGCTTCCCTTTCTTTCTCTCTCTCTCTCTCTCACTCACAGCTTCTCTCTCTCTCTCTCTCTCACTCACAGCTTCTGTTTCTCTCTCTCTCTAACTCACACACAGCTTCTTCTCTCTGTCTCTCTCACACAGCTTCTCTCTCTCTCTCACTCACAGCTTCTTCTCTCTGTCTCACTCACAGCTTCTCTCTCTCTCACACACACAAAGCTTCTCTTTCTCTCTCTCACTCACAGCTTCTCTTTCTCTCTCTCTCACTCATAGCTTCTCTTTCTCTCTCACACACTCACAGCTTCTATTTCTCTCTCTCTCACTCAAAGCTTCTCTTTCTCTCACTTTCTCTCACTCACAGCTTCTCTTTCTCTCTAACACTCACAGCTCACCTTTCTCTCTCTCTCTCACTCACAGCTTCTCTTTCTCTCTCTCTCTCTCTCACTCACATCTTCTCTTTCTCTCTCTCTCTAACTCACAGCTTCTATTTCTCTCTCTCTCACTCACAGCTTCTCTTTCTCTCACACACACACAGCTCTTTCTCTCTCTCTTTCACACACAACTGCTCTCTCTCTCTCACTCACTCACAGCTTCTCTTTCTTTCTGTCTCTCTCTCTCACACACAGCTTCTCTTTCTCTCTCTCTCTCACTCACAGCTTCCCTTTCTCTCTCTCTCACTCACAGCTTCACTTTCTCTCTCTCTCTCACTCACTCACAGCTTCTCTCTCTCTTACTCACAGCTACTCTTTCTCTCTTTCTCACACTCTCAGCTTTTCTTTCATTCCCTCTCTCACTCACAGCTTCTCTTTCTCTCTCTCTTTCTCACTCAGCTTCTCTTTCTCCATCTCTCACTCACAGCTTCTCTCTCTCTCTCACTCAGCTTCTCTTTCTCTCTCTCACTCACAGCTTCTCATTCTCTCTCTCACTCACATCTTCTCTCTCTCTCACTCACAGCTTCTCTCTCACTCACAGCTTCTCTTTCTCTCTCTCTCGCACTTTCATCTTTTCTTTCGCTCTCTCTCTATCACTGTCACAGCTTCTCTCTCTCTCTCACTCAATCTCACCCACAGCTTCTTTTTATCTCTCTCACACACTCACAGCTTCTCTCTCTCTCTCTCTCACTCACTGCTTATCTCTCTCTCTCACTCAGAATTATCTCTCTCTCACTCACTCACAGCTTCTCTCTCTCTCTCACTCACAGCTTCTCTTTCTGTCTCTCTCACTCACAGCTTCTCTTTCTGTCTCTCTCACTCACAGCTTCTCTTTCTCCCTCTCTCTCTCACTCACAGCTTCTCTCTCTCACTCACACCTTCTCTTTCTCTCTCTCTCTCTCAGTCACAGCTTCTCTCTCGCTCTCTCACTCACTCACAGCTTCTCTGTCTCTCTCTCACAGCTTCTCTTTCTCTCTCTCTATCTCACTCACAGCTTCTATTTCTTTGTCTCAGTCTAACTCACAGCTTCTCTTTATCTCTCTCTCACTCACAGCTTCTCTTTCTCTCTCTCTCTCTCTCACTCACAGCTTCTCTTTCACTCTCTCTCACTCACAGCTTCTCTCTCGCTCTCTCTCACTCACTCACAGCTTCTCTCCCTCTCTCACTATCTCACTCACAGCTTCTCTTTCTTTCCCTCTCTCTCTCACTCACAGCTTCTCTTTCTCTCTCTCTCTCACTCACAGCTTCTCTTTCTCTCTCTCTCTCACTCACAGCTTCTCTTTCTCTCTCTCTCACTCACAGCTTCTCTATTTCTCTCTCTCTCTCACTCACAGCTTCTCTTTCTCTCTCTCTCACTCACAGCTTCTCTATTTCTCTCTCTCACTCACTCACAGCTTCTCTTTCTCTCTCTCACTCACAGCTTCTCTTTCTCTGTCTCTCTCTAACTCACAGCTTATCTTTATCTCTCTCACACACACACAGCTTCTCTTTCTCTCTCCCTCACTCACACCGTATCTTTCTCTCTCTCACTCTCTCACTCACATCTTCTCTTTCTCTCTCTCTCACTCACAGATTCTCTCTCTCACAAACAGCTTCTCTTTCTTTCTCTCTCACTCACAGCTTCTCTATCTCTGTCTCTCTCTCTCACTCACAGCTTCTCTTTATCTCTCTCTCACTCACAGCTTCTCTCTCTCTCTCTCACTCAGCTTCTCTTTCTCTGTCTCTCTCTAACTTACAGCTAGTCTTTATCTCTCTCACACACACACAGCTTCTCTTTCTCTCTCTCTCTCTCACTCACAGCTTCTCTTTCTCTCTCTCTCACTCACTCACAGCTTCTCTCTCTCTTACTCACAACTACTCTTTCTCTCTTTCTCACACTCTCAGCTTTTCTTTCGTTCCCTCTCTCACTCACAGCTTCTCTTTCTCTCTCTCTTTCTCACTCAGCTTCTCTTTCTCCATCTCTCACTCACAGCTTCTCTCTCTCTCTCTCACTCAGCTTCTCTTTCTCTCTCTCACTCACAGCTTCTCATTCTCTCTCTCACTCACATCTTCTCTCTCTCTCACTCACAGCTTCTCTCTCACTCACAGCTTCTCTTTCTCTCTCTCGCGCACTTTCATCTTTTCTTTCGCTCTCTCTCTCTCACTCACAGCTTCTCTTTCTCTCTCACTCACAGCTTCTCTTTCTCTCTCTCTTTCTCACTCAGCTTCTCTTTCTCTCTCTCTCACTTCAAAGCTTCTCTTTCTTTGTCACTCACAGCTTCTCTTTCTCTCTCTCTGTCACTCACAGCTTCTCTTTCTCTCTCTCACTCACATCTTCTCTCTCTCACTCACAGCTTCTCTCTCTCTCTCACTCACAGCTTCTCTATCTTTCTCTCTCTCTCTCAGCTTCTCTTTCTCTTTCTCTCTCTATCTCACAGCATCTCTCTCTCACTCACAGCTTCTCTTTCACTCTCTCTCTCTCACTCACAACTTCTCTTTCTCTCTCTCACACGCACAGCTTCTCTTTCTCACTCAGCTTCTCTTTCTCTCTCTCACTCACAGCTTCTCTTTCTCTCTCAAACTCACAGCTTCTCTTTCTTTCTCTCTCTCACTCACAGCTTCTCTTTCTCTCTCTCTCTCACTCACAGGTTCTCTTTCTCTCTCTCTCTCTCACTCACAGCTTCTCTCTCTCTCTCACTCAGCTTCTCTTTCTCTGTCTCTCTCTAACTCACAGCTTGTCTTTATCTCTCTCTCTCACTCACAGCTTCTCTTTCTCTCTCTCTCTCTCACTCACAGCTTCTCCTTCTCTCTCTCTCTCACTCACTCACAGCTTCTCTCTCTCTTACTCACAGCTACTCTTTCTCTCTTTCTCACACTCAGCTTTTCTTTTGTTCCCTCTCTCACTCACAGCTTCTCTTTCTCTCTCTCTCACTCACAGCTTCTCTTTCTCTCTCTCTTTCTCACTCAGCTTCTCTTTCTCCCTCTCTCACTCACATCTTCTCTCTCTCTCACTCACAGCTTCTCTCTCTCTCTCACTCACAGCTTCTCTTTCTTTCTCTCTCTCTCACAGCTTCTCTTTCTCTCTCTCACACTCACAGCTTCTCTCTCTCTCTCACTCACAGCTTCTCTTTCTTTCTCTCTCTCTCACAGCTTCTCTTTCTCTCTCTCACACTCACAGCTTCTCTCTCTCTCTCTCACTCACAGCTTTTCTTTCTCTCTCTCTCTCTCTCTCACTCACAGCTTCTCTTTCTCTGTCTCTCTCTAACTCACAGCTTCTCTTTATCTCTCTCTCACTCACAGCTTCTCTTTCTCTCTCTCTCCCACTCACAGCTTCTCTTTCTCTCTCTATCACTCACAGCTTCGCTATCGCTCTCTCTCACTCACTCACATCTTCTCTCTCTCTCACACAGCTTCTCTTTCTCTCTCTCTATCTCACTCCCAGCTTCTCTTTCTCTCTCTCTCTCACTCACAGCTTCTCTTTCTCACTCAGCTTCTCTTTCTCTCTCTCTCACTCACAGCTTCTCTGTCTCTCTCTCACTCACAGCTTCTCTTTCTCTCTCTCTCTCACTCACAGCTTCTCTTTCGCTCGCTCTCTATCACTGTCACAGCTTCTCTCTCTCTCTCACTCACTCTCACTCACAGCTTTTCTTTCTCTCTCACACACACTCACAGGTTCTCTCTCTCACACACAGACACTCACAATTCTCTCTCTCTCTCTCACTCACAGCTTCTCTCTCTCTCACAGCTTCTCTTTCTGTCTCTCTCACTCACAGCTTCTCTTTCTCCCTCCCTCTCTCACTCACAGCTTCTCTCTCTCACTCACAGCTTCTCTTTCTTTCTTTCTCTCTCACTCACAGCTTCTCTCTCTCTCTCAGCTTCTCTCTCTCTCTCACTCACAGCTTCTCTTTCTCTCTCTCCCTCTCTCACAGCTTCTCTTTATCTCTCTCTCACTCACAGCTTCTCTTTCTCTCTCTCTCACTCACAGCTTCTCTTTCTCTCTCTCTCACACACAGCTTCTCTCTCGCTCTCTCTCACTCACTCACAGCTTGTCTCTCACTTACTCACAGCTTCTCTCTCTCTCTCTCACTCACAGCTTCTCTTTCTCTCTCTCTCTCACAGCTTCTCTTTCTCTCTCTCTCTCTCTCACTCACAGCTTCTCTTTCTCTGTCTCTCTCTAACTCACAGCTTCTCTTCATCTCTCTCTCACTCACAGCTTCTCTTTCTCTCTCTCTCTCACTCACAGCTTCTCTTTCTCTCTCTCTCTCACACTCACAGCTTCTCTCGCTCTCTCTCACTCACTCACAGCTTCTCTCTCTCTCACACACCTTCTCTTTCTTTCTCTCTCTCACTCACAGCTCTTTCTCTCTCTCACTCACAGGTTCTCTTTCTCTCTCTCTCTCTCACTCACAGCTTCTCTCTCTCTCTCTCACTCAGCTTCTGTTTCTCTGTCTCTCTCTAATGCACAGCTTGTCTTTATCTCTCTGTCTCACTCACAGCTTCTCTCTCTCTCTCTCTCACTCACAGCTTCTCTTTCTCTCTCTCTCTCTCACTCACAGCTTCTCTCTCTCTTACTCACAGCTACTCTTTCTCTCTTTCTCACACTCTCAGCTTTTCTTTCGCTCTTTCTCTCACTCACAGCTTCTCTTTCTATCTCTCTCACTCACAGCTTCTCTTTCTCTCTCTCTTTCTCACTCAGCTTCTCTTTCTCCCTCTCTCACTCACAGCTTCTCTCTCTCTCTCTCTCACTCAGCTTCTCTTTCTCTCTCTCTCACTCACAGCTTCTCTTTCTCTCTCTCACTCACATCTTCTCTCTCTCTCACTCACAGCTTCTCTCTCTCTCACTCACAGCTTCTCATCTCTCTCTCACACACACAGCTTCTCTTTCTCTCTCTCTCTCTCACTCACAGCTTCTCTTTCTCTCTCTCACTCTCACTCATAGCTTCTCTTTCTCTGTCTCTCTCTAACTCACAGCTTCTCTTTATCTCTCTCTCACTCACAGCTTCTCTTTCTCTCTCTCTCCCACTCACAGCTTCTCTTTCTCTCTTTCTCACTCACAGCTTCGCTCTCGCTCGCTCTCGCTCACTCACAGCTTCTCTCTCTCACACACACAGCTTCTTTTTCTCTCTCTCTATCTCACTCACAGCTTCTCTTTCTCTCTCTCTCTCACTCACAGCTTCTCTTTCTCACTCAGCTTCTCTCTCTCTGTCACTCACACCTTCTCTTTCTCTCTCTCTCACTCACAGGTTCTTTTTCTCTCACTCACTCACTCACAGCTTCTCTTTCGCTCTCTCTCTATCACTGTCACAGCTTCTCTCTCTCACACACACAGCTTCTTTTTCTCTCTCTCTATCTCACTCACAGCTTCTCTTTCTCTCTCACACAAACTCACAGCTTCTCTCTCACACACACACACTCACAATTCTCTCTCTCTTTCACTCACAGCTTCTCTCTCTCTCACTCACAGCTTCTCTTTCTCCCTTTCTCTCTCACTCACAGCTTCTCTCTCTCACTCACAGCTTCTCTTTCTTTATCTCTCTCTCACTCACAGCTTCTCTCTCTCTCTTTCACAGCTTCTCTCTCTCTCACTCACAGCTTCTCTTTCTCTCTCTCTCTCTCACAGCTTCTCTTTATCTCTCTCTCACTCACAGCTTCTCTTTCTCTCTCTCTCTCTCACAGCTTCTCTTTCTCTCTTTCTCTTACTCACAGCTTCTCTCTCTCTCACTCACAGCTTCTCTCTCTCTCTCACTCACAGCTTCTCTTTCTCTCTCTCACACACAGCTTCTCTTTCTCTCTCACTCACTCACAGCTTCTCTTTCTCTCTCTCTCTCTCACAGCTTCTCTTTCTTTCTTTCTCTCTCTCTCTCACAGCTTCTCTCTCTCACTCAAAGCTTCTCTTTCTCTCTCTCTCTCTCACAGCTTCTCTTTATCTCTCTCTCACTCACAGCTTCTCTTTCTCTCTCTCTCTCACTCACAACTTCTCTCTCGCTCGCTCTCACTCACTCACAGCTTCTCTCTCTCTCACTCACAGCTTCTCTCTCTCTCTCTCACTCACAGCTTCTCTTTCTCTCTCTCTCTCACAGCTTCTCTTTCTCTCTCTCTCTCTCTCACTCACAGCTTCTCTTTCTCTCTCTCTCTCACAGCTTCTCTTTCTCTCTCTCTCTCTCTCTCACTCACAGCTTCTCTTTCTCTCTCTCTCTCACTCACAGCTTCTCTTTCTCTCTCTCTCTCACTCACAGCTTCTCTTTTTCTCCCTCTCTCTCACTCACAGCTTCTCTTTCTCTCTCTCTGTCTCACTCACAGCTTCTCTTTCTCTGTCTCTCTCTAACTCACAGCTTGTCTTTATCTCTCTCTCTCATTCACAGCTTCTCTTTCTCTCTCCCTCACTCACACCATCTCTTTCTCTCTCTCACTCTCTCACTCACAGCTTCTCTTTATCCCTTTCTCTCTCTCTCAAACCTTCTATTTCTCTCTCACACACTCACAGCTTCTCTTTCTTTCTGTCTCTCTCTCTCACACACAGCTTCTCTTTCTCTCTCTCTCTCTCTCTCACTCACAGCTTCTCTTTCTCTCTCTCTCACTCATAGCTTCTCTTTCTCTCTCACACACTCACAGCTTCTATTTCTCTCTCTCTCACTCACACCTTCTATTTCTCTCTCTCACACACACAGCTTCTCTTTCTCTCTCTCTCTCTCTCACTCACAACTCCTTCTCTCTCTCCCTCACTCACACCTTCTCTTTCTCTCTCTCTCACTCCCAGCTTCTCTTTCTCTCTCTCTCTCTCACTCCCAGCTTCTCTTTCTCTCTCACACACACACAGCTTCTCTTTCTCTATCTCTCTCTCACTCACAGCTTCTCTCTCTCTCTCTCTCTCTCTCTCACTCACAGCTTCTCTTTCTCTCTCTCTGACTCACAGCTTCTCTTTCTCTCTCTCTCTCACTCACAGCTTCTTCTCCCTGTCTCTCACTCACAGCTTTTCTCTCTCTCTATCACTCACAGCTCACCTAACTCTCTCTCTCACTCACAGCTTCTCTTTCTTTCTCTCTCTCTCTCACTTCTCTCTCTCTCTCACTCACAGCTTCTATTTCTCTCTCTCTCACTCACAGCTTCTCTTTCTCTCTCACACACACAGCTCTTTCTTTCTCTCTCTCTTTCACACACAACTGCTCTCTCTCTCTCACTCACTCACATGCTTATCTTTCTCTCTGTCTCTCTCTCTCACACACAGCTTCTCTTTCTCTCTCTCTCTCACTCACAGCTTCTCTTTCTCTCTCTCTCACTCATAGCTTCTCTTTCTCTCTCACACACTCACTGCTTCTATTTCTCTCTCTCTCACTCACACCTTCTATTTCTCTCTCACACACACACAGCTTCTCTTTCTCTCTCTCTCTCTCTCACTCACAACTCCTTCTCTCTCTCCCTCACTCACACCTTCTCTTTCTCTCTCTCTCACTCCCAGCTTCTCTTTCTCTCTCTCTCTCTCACTCCCAGCTTCTCTTTCTCTCTCTCACACACACACAGCTTCTCTTTCTCTCTCTCTCTCTCACTCCCAGCTTCTCTCTCTCTCACTCACAGCTTCTGTCTCTCTCTCACTCACAGCTTCTCTTTCTCTCTCTCTCTCACAGCTTCTCTTTCTCTCTCTCTCTCTCTCACTCACAGCTTCTCTTTCTCTCCCTCTCTCTCACTCACAGCTTCTCTTTCTCTCTCTCTCTCTCACTCACAGCTTCTCTTTCTCTCTCTCTCTCTCTCTCACTCACAGCTTCTCTTTCTCTCTCACTCACAGCTTCTCTTTCTCTCTCTCTCTCACTCACAGCTTCTCTTTCTCTCCCTCTCTCTCACTCACAGCTTCTCTTTCTCTCTCTCTCTCTCACTCACAGCTTCTCTTTCTCTGTCTCTCTCTAACTCACAGCTTGTCTTTATCTCTCTCTCTCATTCACAGCTTCTCTTTCTCTCTCCCTCACTCACACCGTCTCTTTCTCTCTCTCACTCTCTCACTCACAGCTTCTCTTTATCCCTTTCTCTCTCTCTCAAACCTTCTATTTCTCTCTCACACACTCACAGCTTCTCTTTCTTTCTGTCTCTCTCTCTCACACACAGCTTCTCTTTCTCTCTCTCTCACTCACAGCTTCTCTTTCTCTCTCTCTCACTCATAGCTTCTCTTTCTCTCTCACACACTCACAGCTTCTATTTCTCTCTCTCTCACTCACACCTTCTATTTCTCTCTCACACACACAAAGCTTCTCTTTCTCTCTCTCTCTCTCTCTCTCACTCACAACTCCTTCTCTCTCTCCCTCACTCACACCTTCTCTTTCTCTCTCTCTCACTCCCAGCTTCTCTTTCTCTCTCTCTCTCTCACTCCCAGCTTCTCTTTCTCTCTCACACAAACACAGCTTCTCTTTCTCTATCTCTCTCTCACTCACAGCTTCTCTTTCTCTCTCTCTCTCACTCACAGCTTCTCTTTCTCTCTCTCTCACTCACAGCTTCTCTTTCTCTCTCTCTCTCACTCACAGCTTCTTCTCCCTGTCTCTCACTCACAGCTTCTCTCTATCTCTATCACTCACAGCTCACCTTTCTCTCTCTCTCACTCACAGCTTCTCTTTCTCTCTCTCTCTCTCACTTCTCTCTCTCTCTCTCACTCACAGCTTCTATTTCTCTCTCTCTCACTCACAGCTTCTCTTTCTCTCTCACACACACAGCTCTTTCTTTCTCTCTCTCTTTCACACACAACTGCTCTCTCTCTCACTCACTCACAGCTTCTCTTTCTCTCTGTCTCTCTCTCACACACACAGCTTCTCTTTCTCTCTCTCTCACTCACAGCTTCTCTTTCTCTCTCTCTCACTCATAGCTTCTCTTTCTCTCTCACACACTCACAGCTTCTATTTCTCTCTCTCTCACTCACACCTTCTATTTCTCTCTCACACACACACAGCTTCTCTTTCTCTCTCTCTCTCTCACAACTCCTTCTCTCTCTCCCTCACTCACACCTTCTCTTTCTCTCTCTCTCACTCCCAGCTTCTCTTTCTCTCTCTCTCTCTCACTCCCAGCTTCTCTTTCTCTCTCTCACACACACACAGCTTCTCTTTCTCTCTCTCTCTCACTCCCAGCTTCTCTTTCTCTCTCTCTCTCTCACTCACAGCTTCTCTTTCTCTCTCTCTCACTCACAGCTTCTCTTTCTCTCTCTCTCTCACTCACAGCTTCTTCTCCCTGTCTCTCACTCACAGCTTCTCTCTCTCTATCACTCACAGCTCACCTTTCTCTCTCTCTCACTCACAGCTTCTCTTTCTCTCTCTCTCTCTCTCACTTCTCTCTCTCTCTCTCACTCACAGCTTCTATTTCTCTCTCTCTCACTCACAGCTTCTCTTTCTCTCTCACACACACAGCTTTTTCTTTCTCTCTCTCTTTCACACACAACTGCTCTCTCTCTCTCACTCACTCACAGCTTCTCTTTCTCTCTGTCTCTCTCTCACACACACAGCTTCTCTTTCTCTCTCTCACTCACAGCTTCTCTCTCTATCTCACTCACAGCTTCTATTTTTCTCTCTCTCACTCACAGCTTCTCTTTCGCTCTCTCTCTATCACTGTCACAGCTTCTCTCTCTCTCACTCACTCTCACTCACAGCTTCTCTTTCTCTCTCACACACACTCACAGCTTCTCTCTCACACACACACACTCACAATTCTCTCTCTCTTTCATTCACAGCTTCTCTCTCTCTCACTCACAGCTTCTCTTTCTCCCTCTCTCTCTCACTCACAGCTTCTCTCTCTCACTCACAGCTTCTCTCTCTCTCTCACTCACAGCTTCTCTTTCTCCCTCTCTCTCTCACTCACAGCTTCTCTCTCTCACTCACAGCTTCTCTTTCTTTCTCTCTCTCTCACTCACTGCTTCTCTCTCTCTCTCACAGCTTCTCTCTCTCTCACTCACAGCTTCTCTTTCTCACACACTCACAGCTTCACTTTCTCTCTCTCTCGCACAGCTTCTCTTTCTCTCTCACACACACAGCTTCTCTTTCTCTATCTCTCTCTCACTCACAGCTTCTCTTTCTCTCTCTCTCTCTCACTCACAGCTTCTCTTTCTCTCTCTCTCACTCTCAGCTTCTCTTTCTCTCTCTCTCTCACTCACAGCTTCTATTTCTCTCTCTCACTCACAGCTTCTCTTTCTCTCTCACACACACAGCTCTTTCTCTCTCTCTCTTTCACACACAGCTGCTCTCTCTCTCACTCACTCACAGCTTCTCTTTCTCTCTGTCTCTCTCTCTCTCACACACAACTTCTCTTTCTCTCTCTCACTCACAGCTTCTCTTTCTCTCTCTCTCTCTCATAGCTTCTCTTTCTCTCTCACACACTCACAGCTTCTATTTCTCTCTTTCTCACTCAAAGCTTCTCTTTCTCTCACTTTCTCTCACTCACAGCTTTTCTTTCTCTCTCTCTCTCTCTCTCACTCACAGCTTCTTCTCTCTGTCTCTCTCACTCACAGCTTCCCTCTCTCTCTCTCACAGCTTCTTTCTCTCTCTCACTCACAAACAGCTTCTCTTTATCTCTCTCTCTCTCACTCACAGCTTCTCTCTCTCTCTCACTCACTCACAGCTTCTCTTTCTCTCTCTCTCACAGCTTCTCTCTCACACACACACACAGCTTCCCTTTCTCTCTTTCTCTATCACTCACAGCTTCTATTTCTATCTCTCTCTCACACAGCTGCTCTTTCTCTCTCTCTCACTCACAGCTTCTCTCTTTCTCTAACACACAGCTTCCCTTTCTTTCTCTCTCTCTCTCTCTCACTCACAGCTTCTCTCTCTCTCTCTCTCTCACTCACAGCTTCTGTTTCTCTCTCTCTCTAACTCACACACAGCTTCTTCTCTCTGTCTCTCTCACACAGCTTCTCTCTCTCTCTCACTCACAGCTTCTTCTCTCTGTCTCACTCACAGCTTCTCTCTCTCTCACACACACAAAGCTTCTCTTTCTCTCTCTCACTCACAGCTTCTCTTTCTCTCTCTCTCACTCATAGCTTCTCTTTCTCTCTCACACACTCACAGCTTCTATTTCTCTCTCTCTCACTCAAAGCTTCTCTTTCTCTCACTTTCTCTCACTCACAGCTTCTCTTTCTCTCTAACACTCACAGCTCACCTTTCTCTCTCTCTCTCACTCACAGCTTCTCTTTCTCTCTCTCTCTCTCTCACTCACATCTTCTCTTTCTCTCTCTCTCTAACTCACAGCTTCTATTTCTCTCTCTCTCACTCACAGCTTCTCTTTCTCTCACACACACACAGCTCTTTCTCTCTCTCTTTCACACACAACTGCTCTCTCTCTCTCACTCACTCACAGCTTCTCTTTCTTTCTGTCTCTCTCTCTCACACACAGCTTCTCTTTCTCTCTCTCTCTCACTCACAGCTTCCCTTTCTCTCTCTCTCACTCACAGCTTCACTTTCTCTCTCTCTCTCACTCACTCACAGCTTCTCTCTCTCTTACTCACAGCTACTCTTTCTCTCTTTCTCACACTCTCAGCTTTTCTTTCATTCCCTCTCTCACTCACAGCTTCTCTTTCTCTCTCTCTTTCTCACTCAGCTTCTCTTTCTCCATCTCTCACTCACAGCTTCTCTCTCTCTCTCACTCAGCTTCTCTTTCTCTCTCTCACTCACAGCTTCTCATTCTCTCTCTCACTCACATCTTCTCTCTCTCTCACTCACAGCTTCTCTCTCACTCACAGCTTCTCTTTCTCTCTCTCTCGCACTTTCATCTTTTCTTTCGCTCTCTCTCTATCACTGTCACAGCTTCTCTCTCTCTCTCACTCAATCTCACCCACAGCTTCTTTTTATCTCTCTCACACACTCACAGCTTCTCTCTCTCTCTCTCTCACTCACTGCTTATCTCTCTCTCTCACTCAGAATTATCTCTCTCTCACTCACTCACAGCTTCTCTCTCTCTCTCACTCACAGCTTCTCTTTCTGTCTCTCTCACTCACAGCTTCTCTTTCTGTCTCTCTCACTCACAGCTTCTCTTTCTCCCTCTCTCTCTCACTCACAGCTTCTCTCTCTCACTCACACCTTCTCTTTCTCTCTCTCTCTCTCAGTCACAGCTTCTCTCTCGCTCTCTCACTCACTCACAGCTTCTCTGTCTCTCTCTCACAGCTTCTCTTTCTCTCTCTCTATCTCACTCACAGCTTCTATTTCTTTGTCTCAGTCTAACTCACAGCTTCTCTTTATCTCTCTCTCACTCACAGCTTCTCTTTCTCTCTCTCTCTCTCTCACTCACAGCTTCTCTTTCACTCTCTCTCACTCACAGCTTCTCTCTCGCTCTCTCTCACTCACTCACAGCTTCTCTCCCTCTCTCACTATCTCACTCACAGCTTCTCTTTCTTTCCCTCTCTCTCTCACTCACAGCTTCTCTTTCTCTCTCTCTCTCACTCACAGCTTCTCTTTCTCTCTCTCTCTCACTCACAGCTTCTCTTTCTCTCTCTCTCACTCACAGCTTCTCTATTTCTCTCTCTCTCTCACTCACAGCTTCTCTTTCTCTCTCTCTCACTCACAGCTTCTCTATTTCTCTCTCTCACTCACTCACAGCTTCTCTTTCTCTCTCTCACTCACAGCTTCTCTTTCTCTGTCTCTCTCTAACTCACAGCTTATCTTTATCTCTCTCACACACACACAGCTTCTCTTTCTCTCTCCCTCACTCACACCGTATCTTTCTCTCTCTCACTCTCTCACTCACATCTTCTCTTTCTCTCTCTCTCACTCACAGATTCTCTCTCTCACAAACAGCTTCTCTTTCTTTCTCTCTCACTCACAGCTTCTCTATCTCTGTCTCTCTCTCTCACTCACAGCTTCTCTTTATCTCTCTCTCACTCACAGCTTCTCTCTCTCTCTCTCACTCAGCTTCTCTTTCTCTGTCTCTCTCTAACTTACAGCTAGTCTTTATCTCTCTCACACACACACAGCTTCTCTTTCTCTCTCTCTCTCTCACTCACAGCTTCTCTTTCTCTCTCTCTCACTCACTCACAGCTTCTCTCTCTCTTACTCACAACTACTCTTTCTCTCTTTCTCACACTCTCAGCTTTTCTTTCGTTCCCTCTCTCACTCACAGCTTCTCTTTCTCTCTCTCTTTCTCACTCAGCTTCTCTTTCTCCATCTCTCACTCACAGCTTCTCTCTCTCTCTCTCACTCAGCTTCTCTTTCTCTCTCTCACTCACAGCTTCTCATTCTCTCTCTCACTCACATCTTCTCTCTCTCTCACTCACAGCTTCTCTCTCACTCACAGCTTCTCTTTCTCTCTCTCGCGCACTTTCATCTTTTCTTTCGCTCTCTCTCTCTCACTCACAGCTTCTCTTTCTCTCTCACTCACAGCTTCTCTTTCTCTCTCTCTTTCTCACTCAGCTTCTCTTTCTCTCTCTCTCACTTCAAAGCTTCTCTTTCTTTGTCACTCACAGCTTCTCTTTCTCTCTCTCTGTCACTCACAGCTTCTCTTTCTCTCTCTCACTCACATCTTCTCTCTCTCACTCACAGCTTCTCTCTCTCTCTCACTCACAGCTTCTCTATCTTTCTCTCTCTCTCTCAGCTTCTCTTTCTCTTTCTCTCTCTATCTCACAGCATCTCTCTCTCACTCACAGCTTCTCTTTCACTCTCTCTCTCTCACTCACAACTTCTCTTTCTCTCTCTCACACGCACAGCTTCTCTTTCTCACTCAGCTTCTCTTTCTCTCTCTCACTCACAGCTTATCTTTCTCTCTCACACTTACAGCTTCTCTTTCGCTCTCTCTCTATCACTGTCACAGCTTCTCTCTCTCTCTCTCACTCACTCTCACTCACAGCTTCTCTTTCTCTCACACACACACTCACAGCTTCTCTCTCTCTCATTCACCATTATCTCTCTCTCACTCACAGCTTCTCTCTCTCTCTCACTCACAGCTTCTCTTTCTTTCTCTCTCACTCACAGCTTCTCTTTCTCCCACTCTCTCTCACTCACAGCTTCTCTCTCACACTCACAGCTTCTCTTTCTTTCTCTCTCTCTCACTCACAACTTCTCTCTCTCTCACACAGCTTCTCTCTCTCTCTCACTCACAGCTTCTCTCTCTCTCTCTCACAGCTTCTCTTACTCTCTCTCTCACTCACAGCTTCTCTTTATCTCTCTCTCACTCACTGCTTCTCTTTCTCTCTCTCTCTCACTCACAGCTTCTCTTTCTCTTTCTCTCTCTCACTCACATCTTCTCTCACTCTCAGCTTCTCTCTCTCACACACTCACAGCTTCTCTTTCTCTCTCTCTCTCACAGCTTCTCTTTCTCTCTCTCTATCTCACTCACAGATTCTCTTTCTCTGTCTCTCTCTAACTCACAGCTTCTCTTTTTCTCTCTCTCACTCAAAGCTTCTCTCTTTCTTTCTCTCTCTCTCTCTCTCACTCACAGCTTCTGTTTCTCTCTCTCTCTCACTCACAGCTTCTCTCTCTCTCTCACTCACAGCTTCTCTTTCTTTCCCTCTCTCTCTCACTCACAGCTTCTCTTTCTCTCTCTCTCTCACTCACAGCTTCTCTTTCTCTCTCTCTCTCACTCTCACTCACAGCTTCTCTTTCTCTGTCTCTCACTAACTCACAGCTTCTCTTTATCTCTCTCTCACTCACAGCTTCTCTTTCTCTATCTCTATCACTCACAGCTTCTCTTTCTCTCTCACTCACAGCTTCTCTCTCACTTGCTCTCACTCACTCACAGCTTCTCTCTCTCACAGCTTCTCTTTCTCTCTCTCTATCTCACTCACAGCTTCTCTTTCTCTCTCTCTTTCTCAACAACAGCTTCTCTTTCTCTTTCTCTCTCTCACTCACAGCTTCTCTTTCTCTCTCTCACACACGCACAGCATCTCTTTCTCACTCAGCTTCTCTTTCTCTCTCTCTCTCTCACAGCTTCTCTCTCGCTCTCTCTCACTCACTCACAGCTACTCTCCCTCTCTCACTATCTCACTCACAGCTTCTCTTTCTTTCCCTCTCTCTCTCACTCACAGCTTCTCTTTCTCTCTCTCTCTCACTCACAGCTTCTCTTTCTCTCTCTCTCTCACTCACAGCTTCTCTTTCTCTCTCTCTCACTCACAGCTTCTCTATTTCTCTCTCTCTCTCACTCACAGCTTCTCTTTCTCTCTCTCTCACTCACAGCTTCTCTATTTCTCTCTCTCACTCACTCAAAGCTTCTCTTTCTCTCTCTCACTCACAGCTTCTCTTTCTCTGTCTCTCTCTAACTCACAGCTTATCTTTATCTCTCTCTCACACACACAGCTTCTCTTTCTCTCTCCCTCACTCACACCGTATCTTTCTCTCTCTCACTCTCTCACTCACATCTTCTCTTTCTCTCTCTCTCACTCACAGATTCTCTCTCTCTCACACAGCTTCTCTTTCTTTCTCTCTCACTCACAGCTTCTCTATCTCTGTCTCTCTCTCTCACTCACAGCTTCTCTTTATCTCTCTCTCACTCACAGCTTCTCTCTCTCTCTCACTCAGCTTCTCTTTCTCTGTCTCTCTCTAACTTACAGCTAGTCTTTATCTCTCTCACACACACACAGCTTCTCTTTCTCTCTCTCTCTCACTCACAGCTTCTCTTTCTCTCTCTCTCTCACTCACTCACAGCTTCTCTCTCTCTTACTCACAGCTACTCTTTCTCTCTTTCTCACACTCTCAGCTTTTCTTTCGTTCCCTCTCTCACTCACAGCTTCTCTTTCTCTCTCTCTTTCTCACTCAGCTTCTCTTTCTCCATCTCTCACTCACAGCTTCTCTCTCTCTCTCTCACTCAGCTTCTCTTTCTCTCTCTCACTCACAGCTTCTCATTCTCTCTCTCACTCACATCTTCTCTCTCTCTCACTCACAGCTTCTCTTTCTCTCTCTCTCTCGCACTTTCATCTTTTCTTTCGCTCTCTCTCTCTCACTCACAGCTTCTCTTTCTCTCTCTCTTACTCACAGCCTCTCTTTCTCTCTCTCTTTCTCACTCAGCTTCTCTTTCTCTCTCTCTCACTTCAAAGCTTCTCTTTCTTTGTCACTCACAGCTTCTCTTTCTCTCTCTCTGTCACTCACAGCTTCTCTTTCTCTCTCTCACTCACATCTTCTCTCTCTCTCACTCACAGCTTCTCTCTCTCTCTCACTCACAGCTTCTCTTTCTTTCTCTCTCTCTCTCAGCTTCTCTTTCTCTTTCTCTCTCTATCTCACAGCATCTCTCTCTCACTCACAGCTTCTCTTTCACTCTCTCTCTCTCACTCACAACTTCTCTTTCTCTGTCTCTAACTCACAGCTTCTCTTTATCTCTATCTCACTCACAGCTTCTCTTTCTCTCTCTCTCTCGCACAGCTTCTCTTTCTCTCTCTCACTCACAACTTCTCTCTCGCTCTCTCTCACTCACTCACAGCTTCTCTCTCTCTCTCTCACAGCTTCTCTTTCTCTCTCTCTATCTCACTTACAGCTTCTCTTTCTCTCTCTCTCTCACTCACAGCTTCTCTTTCTTTCTCTCTCTCTGTCTCACTCACAGCTTCTCTTTCTCTCTCTCACAGGCACAGCTTCTCTTTCTCACTCAGCTTCTCTTTCTCTCTCTCACTCACAGCTTCTCTTTCTCTCTCACACTTACAGCTTCTCTTTCGCTCTCTCTCTATCACTGTCACAGCTTCTCTCTCTCACTCACTCACTCTCACTCACAGCTTCTCTTTCTCTCTCACACACACTCACAGCTACTCTCTCTCTCTCATTCACAATTATCTCTCTCTCTCACTCACAGCTTCTCTCTCTCTCTCACTCACAGCTTCTCTTTCTTTCTCTCTCACTCACAGCTTCTCTTTCTCCCTCTCTCTCTCACTCACAGCTTCTCTCTCACACTCACAGCTTCTCTTTCTTTCTCTCTCTCTCACTCACAACTTCTCTCTCTCTCTCACAGCTTCTCTCTCTCTCTCACTCACAGCTTCTCTCTCTCTCTCTCACAGCTTCTCTTACTCTCTCTCTCACTCACAGCTTCTCTTTATCTCTCTCTCACTCACTGCTTCTCTTTCTCTCTCTCTCTCTCACTCACATCTTCTCTTTCTCTTTCTCTCTCTCACTCACATCTTCTCTCACTCTCAGCTTCTCTCTCACACACACTCACAGCTTCTCTTTCTCTCTCTCTCACACAGCTTCTCTTTCTCTCTCTCTATCTCACTCACAGATTCTCTTTCTCTGTCTCTCTCTAACTCACAGCTTCTCTTTTTCTCTCTCTCACTCAAAGTTTCTCTCTTTCTTTCTCTCTCTCTCTCTCTCACTCACAGCTTCTGTTTCTCTCTCTCTCTCACTCACAGCTTCTCTCTCTCTCAATCACAGCTTCTCTTTCCTTCCCTCTCTCTCTCACTCACAGCTTCTCTTTCTCTCTCTCTCTCTCACTCACAGCTTCTCTTTCTCTCTCTCTCTCTCACTCTCACTCACAGCTTCTCTTTCTCTGTCTCTCACTAACTCACAGCTTCTCTTTATCTCTCTCTCACTCACAGCTTCTCTTTCTCTATCTCTATCACTCACAGCTTCTCTTTCTCTCTCTCTCACTCACAGCTTCTCTCTCGCTTGCTCTCACTCACTCACAGCTTCTCTCTCTCACAGCTTCTCTTTCTCTCTCTCTATCTCACTCACAGCTTCTCTTTCTCTCTCTCTTTCTCAACAACAGCTTCTCTTTCTCTTTCTCTCTCTCACTCACAGCTTCTCTTTCTCTCTCTCACACACGCACAGCATCTCTTTCTCACTCAGCTTCTCTTTCTCTCTCTCTCTCTCACTCACAGCTTCTCTTTCTCTCTTTCTCACTCACAGCTTCTCTTTCTCTCTCTCTCTCACTCACATCTTCTCTTTCGCTCTCTCTCTATCACTGTCACAGCTTCTCTCTCTCTCACTCACTCAATCTCACCCACAGCTTCTCTTTATCTCTCACACACTCACAGCTTCTCTCTCTCTCTCACTCACTGCTTATCTCTCTCTCTCACACTCAGAGTTATCTCTCTCTCACTCACTCACAGCTTCTCTCTCTCTCTCACTCACAGCTTCTCTTTCTGTCTCTCTCACTCACAGCTTCTCTTTCTGTCTCTCTCACTCACAGCTTCTCTTTCTCCCTCTCTCTCTCATTCACAGCTTCTCTCTCTCACTCACAGCTTCTCTTTCTCTCTCTCTCTCTCACTCACAGCTTCTCTCTCGCTCTCTCACTCACTCACAGCTTCTCTGTCTCTCTCTCACAGCTTCTCTTTCTCTCTCTCTATCTCACTCACAGCTTCTATTTCTTTGTCTCAGTCTAACTCACAGCTTCTCTTTATCTCTCTCTCACTCACAGCTTCTCTTTCTCTCTCTCTCTCTCACTCACAGCTTCTCTTTCACTCTCTCTCACTCACAGCTTCTCTCTCGCTCTCTCTCACTCACTCACAGCTTCTCTTTCTCTCTCTCGCACTCACAGCTTCTCTATTTCTCTCTCTCTCACTCACAGCTTCTCTTTCTTTCTCTCTCTCTCACTCACAGCTTCTCTATTTCTCTCTCTCACTCACTCACAGCTTCTCTTTCTCTCTCTCACTCACAGCTTCTCTTTCTCTGTCTCTCTCTAATTCACAGCTTATCTTTATCTCTCTCTCACACACACAGCTTCTCTTTCTCTCTCCCTCACTGACACCGTATCATTCTCTCTCTCACTCTCTCACTCACATCTTCTCTTTCTCTCTCTCTCACTCACAGATTCTCTCTCTCACACACAGCTTCTCTTTCTTTCTCTCTCACTCACAGCTTCTCTATCTCTGTCTCTCTCTCACTCACAGCTTCTCTTTATCTCTCTCTCACTCACAGCTTCTCTCTCTCTCTCACTCAGCTTCTCTTTCTCTGTCTCTCTCTAACTTACAGCTATTCTTTATCTCTCTCACACACACACAGCTTCTCTTTCTCTCTCTCTCTCTCACTCACAGCTTCTCTTTCTCTCTCTCTCTCACTCACTCACAGCTTCTCTCTCTCTTACTCACAGCTACTCTTTCTCTCTTTCTCACACTCTCAGCTTTTCTTTCGTTCCCTCTCTCACTCACAGCTTCTCTTTCTCTCTCTCTTTCTCACTCAGCTTCTCTTTCTCCCTCTCTCACTCACAGCTTCTCTCTCTCTCTCTCACTCAGCTTCTCTTTCTCTCTCTCACTCACAGCTTCTCATTCTCTCTCTCTCACTCACATCTTCTCTCTCTCTCACTCACAGCTTCTCTCTCACTCACAGCTTCTCTTTCTCTCTCTCTCTCACAGCTTCTCTTTCTCTCTCTCTCTCTCTCACTCACAGCTTCTCTCTCTCTCTCTCACTCACAGCTTCTCTTTCTCTCTCTCTCTCTCTCACTTACAGCTTCTCTTTCTCTGTCTCTCTCTAACTCACAACTTCTCTTTATCTCTCTCTCACAGCCTCTCTTTATCTCTCTCTCCCACTCACAGCTTCTCTTTCTCTCTCTCTCACTCAGAATTATCTCTCTCTCTCACTCACAGCTTCTCTTTCTGTCTCTCTCACTTACAGCTTCTTTTTCTGTCTATCTCACTCACAGCTTCTCTTTCTGTCTATCTCACTCACAGCTTCTCTTTCTCCCTCTCTCTCACTCACAGCTTCTCTCTCTCACTCACAGCTTCTCTTTCTCTCTCTCTCTCTCACTCACAGCTTCTCTTTCTCTCTCTCACTCACATCTTCTCTCTCTCTCTCACTCTCAGCTTCTCTCTCTCTCACACAGCTTCTCTTTCTCTCTCTCTCTCACAGCTTCTCTTTCTCTCTCTCTCTCACTCACAGCTTCTCTCTCTCTCTCTCACTCACAGCTTCTCTTTCTCTCTCTCTCTCACTCACAGCTTCTCTTTCTCTGTCTCTCTCTAACTCACAGCTTCTCTTTTTCTCTCTCTCACTCACAGCTTCTCGCTCGCTCGCTCTCACTCACTCACAGCTTCTCTGTCTCTCTCTCACAACTTCTCTTTCTCTCTCTCTATCTCACTCACAGCTTCTCTTTCTCTGTCTCAGTAACTCACAGCTTCTCTATCTCTCTCTCACTCACAGCTTCTCTTTCTCTCTCTCTCTCTCCCTCACAGCTTCTCTTTCACTCTCTCTCACTCACAGCTTCTCTCTCGCTCTCTCTCACTCACAGCTTATCTCTCTCTCACACACAGCTTCTCTTCCTCTCTCACTATCTCACTCACAGCTTCTCTTTCTTTCCCTCTCTCTCTCACTCACAGCTTCTCTTTCTCTCTCTCTCTCACTCACAGCTTCTCTTTCTCTCTCTCTCACCCACAGCTTCTCTTTTTATCTCTCTCTCTCACGCACAGCTTCTCTTTCTTTCTCTCTCTCTCTCTCACTCACAGCTTCTCTTTCTCTCTCTCTCTCACTCACAGCTTCTCTTTCTCTGTCTCTCTCCAACTCACAGCTTGTCTTTATCTCTCTCTCACTCACACAGCTTCTCTTTCTCTCTCCCTCACTCACACCGTCTCTTTCTCTCTCTCTCTCACTCTCTCACTCACAGCTTCTCTTTCTCTCTCTCTCTCACTCACAGCTTCTCTCTCACACAGCTTCTCTTTCTTTCTCTCTCACTCACAGCTTATCTTCCTCTGTCTCTCTCTCTCACTCACAGCTTCTCTTTATCTCCCTCTTACTCACAGCTTCTCTCTCTCACTCACTCACAGCTTCTCCTTCTCTCTCTCTCTCACAGCTTCTCTCTTTCTCTCTCTCACTCACAGCTTCTCTCTCTCACACTCAAAGCGTCTCTTTCTCTCTCTCTCTCTCACTCACAGCTTCTCTTTCTCTCTCTCTCACTCACAGCTTCTCTTTCTCCCTCTCTCTCACTCACAGCTTCTCTTTCTCCCTCTCTCTCTCACTCACAACCTCTCTCTCTCACTCACAGCTTCTCTTTCTCTCTCTCTCACTCACAGTTTCTCTTTCTCTTTCTCTCTCTAACTCACAGCTTCTATTTATCTCTCTCTCTCACTCACAGCTTCTCTTTCTCTCTCTCTCACTCACAGCTTCTCCTTCTCTCTCTCTCACTCACAGCTTCTCCTTCTCTCTCTCTCACTCACAGCTTCTCTCTGTCTCTCTATCACTCACTCACAGCTTCTCTCTCTCTCACTCACAGCTTCTCTTTCTTTCTCTCTCTCACTCGCAGCTTCTCTTTCTCTCTCTCTCTCACTCACAGCTTCTCTTTCTCTCTCTCTCTCTCACTCACAGCTTCTCTCTCTCTCTCTCTCTCACTCAGCTTCTCTTTCTCTGTCTCTCTCTAACTCACAGCTTGTCTTTATCTCTCTCTCTCACTCACAGCTTCTCTTTCTCTCTCTCTCTCTCACTCACAGCTTCTCCTTCTCTCTCTCTCTCCCTCACTCACAGCTTCTCTCTCTCTTACTCACAGCTACTCTTTCTCTCTTTCTCACACTCAGCTTTTCTTTTGTTCCCTCTCTCACTCACAGCTTCTCTTTCTCTCTCTCTTACTCACAGCTTCTCTCTCTCTCTCACTCACAGCTTCTCCTTCTCTCTCTCACTCACAGCTTCTCTCTTTCTTTCTCTCTCTCACTCACAGCTTCTCTCTCTCTCACTCAAAGCGTCTCTTTCTCTCTCTCTCTCTCACTCACAGCTTCTCTTTCTCTCTCTCTCACTCACAGCTTCTCTTTCTCCCTCTCTCTCACTCACAGCTTCTCTTTCTCCCTCTCTCTCTCACTCACAACCTCTCTCTCTCACTCACAGCTTCTCTTTCTCTCTCTCTCACTCACAGTTTCTCTTTCTCTTTCTCTCTCTAACTCACAGCTTCTATTTATCTCTCTCTCTCACTCACAGCTTCTCTTTCTCTCTCTCTCACTCACAGCTTCTCCTTCTCTCTCTCTCACTCACAGCTTCTCCTTCTCTCTCTCTCACTCACAGCTTCTCTCTCTCTCTATCACTCACTCACAGCTTCTCTCTCTCACTCACAGCTTCTCTTTCTTTCTCTCTCTCACTCACAGCTTCTCTTTCTCTCTCTCTCACTCACAGCTTCTCTTTCTCTCTCTCTCTCTCTCATTCACAGCTTCTCTCTCTCTCTCTCACTCACTCAGCTTCTCTTTCTCTGTCTCTCTCTAACTCACAGCTTGTCTTTATCTCTCTCTCTCACTCACAGCTTCTCTTTCTCTCTCTCTCTCTCTCACTCACAGCTTCTCCTTCTCTCTCTCTCCCTCACTCACAGCTTCTCCTTCTCTCTCTCTCTCTCCCTCACTCACAGCTTCTCTCTCTCTTACTCACAGCTACTCTTTCTCTCTTTCTCACACTCAGCTTTTCTTTTGTTCCCTCTCTCACTCACAGCTTCTCTTTCTCTCTCTCTTACTCACAGCTTCTCTCTCTCTCTCACTCACAGCTTCTCCTTCTCTCTCTCACTCACAGCTTCTCTCTTTCTTTCTTTCTCTCTCTCACTCACAGCTTCTCTCTCTCTCACTCAAAGCGTCTCTTTCTCTCTCTCTCTCACTCACAGCTTCTCTTTCTCTCTCTCTCACTCACAGCTTCTCTTTCTCCCTCTCTCTCACTCACAGCTTCTCTTTCTCCCTCTCTCTCTCACTCACAACCTCTCTCTCTCACTCACAGCTTCTCTTTCTCTCTCTCTCACTCACAGTTTCTCTTTCTCTTTCTCTCTCTAACTCACAGCTTCTATTTATCTCTCTCTCTCACTCACAGCTTCTCTTTCTCTCTCTCTCACTCACAGCTTCTCCTTCTCTCTCTCTCACTGACAGCTTCTCCTTCTCTCTCTCTCACTCACAGCTTCTCTCTCTCTCTCTATCACTCACTCACAGCTTCTCTCTCTCTCACTCACAGCTTCTCTTTCTTTCTCTCTCTCACTCACAGCTTCTCTTTCTCTCTCTCTCACTCACAGCTTCTCTTTCTCTCTCTCTCTCTCACTCACAGCTTCTCTCTCTCTCTCTCTCACTCAGCTTCTCTTTCTCTGTCTCTCTCTAACTCACAGCTTGTCTTTATCTCTCTCTCTCACTCACAGCTTCTCTTTCTCTCTCTCTCTCTCACTCACAGCTTCTCCTTTTCTCTCTCTCTCTCCCTCACTCACAGCTTCTCTCTCTCTTACTCACAGCTACTCTTTCTCTCTTTCTCACACTCAGCTTTTCTTTTGTTCCCTCTCTCACTCACAGCTTCTCTTTCTCTCTCTCTCACTCACAGCTTCTCTTTCTCTCTCTCTTTCTCACTCAGCTTCTCTTTCTCCCTCTCTCACTCACAGCTTCTCTCTCTCTCTCACTCAGCTTCTCTTTCTCTCTCTCTCTCACTCACAGCTTCTCATTCTCTCTCTCTCACTCAAAACTTCTCTCTCTCACTCACATCTTCTCTCTCTCTCTCACTCACAGCTTCTCTTTCTTTCTCTCTCTCTCACAGCTACTCTTTCTCTCTCTCTCACTCACAGCTTCTCTCTCTCTCACTCACTCACAGCTTTTCTTTCTCTCTCTCTCTCTCTCACTCACAGCTTCTCTTTCTCTCTCTCTCTAACTCACAGCTTCTCTTTATCTCTCTCTCACTCACAGCTTCTCTTTCTCTCTCTCTCCCACTCACAGCTTCTCTTTCTCTCTCTTTCACTCACAGCTTCCCTATCGCTCTCTCTCACTCACTCAAGCTTCTCTCTCTCTCTCACAGCTTCTCTTTCTCTCTCTCTATCTCACTCCCAGCTTCTCTTTCTCTCTCTCTCTCACTCACAGCTTCTCTTTCTCACTCTGCTTCTCTTTCTCTCTCTCACTCACAGCTTCTCTTTCTCTCTCTCTCTCACTCACAGCTCCTCTTTCTCTCGCTCTCTATCACTGTCACAGCTTCTCTCTCTCTCTCACTCACTCTCACTCACAGCTTCTCTTTCTCTTTCTCTCACTCACTCACAACTTCTCTCTCTCTTACTCACAGCTACTCTTTCTCTCTTTCTCACACTCTCAGCTTTTCTTTCGTTCCCTCTCTCACTCACAGCTTCTCTTTCTCTCTCTCTTTCTCACTCAGCTTCTCTTTCTCCCTCTCTCACTCACAGCTTCTCTCTCTCTCTCACTCAGCTTCTCTTTCTCTCTCTCTCTCACTCACAGCTTCTCATTCTCTCTCTCACTCACATCTTCTCTCTCTCTCTCACTCACAGCTTCTCTCTCTCACTCACAGCTTCTCTTTTTCTCTCTCTCTCACACAGCTTCTCTTTCTCTCTCTCTCTCTCACTCACAGCTTCTCTCTCTCTCACACTCACAGCTTCTCTTTCTCTCTCTCTCTCTCTCTCACTCACAGCTTCTCTTTCTCTGTCTCTCTCTAACTCACAGCTTCTCTTTATCTCTCTCTCACTCACAGCTTCTCTTTATCTCTCTCTCCCACTCACAGCTTCTCTTTCTCTCTCTCTCACTCAGAATTATCTCTCTCTCTCACTCACAGCTTCTCTTTCTGTCTCACTCACAGCTTCTCTTTCTGTCTATCTCACTCACAGCTTCTCTTTCTGTCTATCTCACTCACAGCTTCTCTTTCTCCCTCTCTCTCTCACTCACAGCTTCTCTCTCTCACTCAAAGCTTCTCTTTCTCTCTCTCTCTCACTCACAGCTTCTCTTTCTCTTTCTCTCTCTCACTCACATCTTCTCTCTCTCTCACTCACTCTCAGCTTCTCTCTCTCTCACACAGCTTCTCTTTCTCTCTCTCTCTCACAACTTCTCTTTCTCTCTCTCTCTCTCACTCACAGCTTCTCTCTCTCTCTCTCACAGCTTCTCTTTCTCTCTCTCTCTCTCACTCACAGCTTCTCTTTCTCTCTCTCTCTCTAACTCACAGCTTCTCTTTTTCTCTCTCTCACTCACAGCTTCTCTCTCGCTCTCTCTCACTCACAGCTTCTCTGTCTCTCTCTCACAACTTCTCTTTCTCTCTCTCTATCTCACTCACAGCTTCTCTTTCTCTGTCTCAGTCTAACTCACAGCTTCTCTATCTCTCTCTCACTCACAGCTTCTCTTTCTCTCTCTCTCTCTCACTCACAGCTTCTCTTTCACTCTCTCTCACTCACAGCTTCTCTCTCGCTCTCTCTCACTCACAGCTTCTCTCCCTCTCTCTCTCACAGCTTCTCTTCCTCTCTCACTATCTCACTAACAGCTTCTCTTTCTTTCCCTCTCTCTCTCACTCACAGCTTCTCTTTCTCTCTCTCTCTCACTCACAACTTCTCTTTCTCTCTCTCTCACCCACAGCTTCTCTTTTTCTCTCTCTCTCACGCACAGCTTCTCTTTCTCTCTCTCTCTCTCACTCACAGCTTCTCTTTCTCTCTCTCTCACTCACAGTTTCTCTTTCTCTGTCTCTCTCTAACTCACAGCTTGTCTTTATCTCTCTCTCTCTCACCCATCTTCTCTTAATCTCTCTCCCTCACTCACACCGTCTCTTTCTCTCTCTCTCACTCTCTCACTCACATCTTCTCTTTCTCTCTCTCTCTATCACTCACAGCTTCTCTCTCTCTCACAGCTTCTCTTTCTTTCTCTCTCACTCACAGCTTATCTTTCTCTGTCTCCCTCTCTCTCTCACTCACAGCTTCTCTCTCTCACTCACAGCTTCTCTCTCTCACTCACAGCTTCTCTTTCTCTCTCTCTCTCTCTCACTCACAGCTTCTCTTTCTCTTTCTCTCTCTCACTCACATCTTCTCTCTCTCTCTCTCTCACTCTCAGCTTCTCTCTCACACACACAGCTTCTCTTTCTCTCTCTCTCACAGCTTCTCTTTCTCTCTCTCTCTCACTCACAGCTTCTCTCTCTCTCACTCACTCACAGCTTCTCTTTCTCTCTCTCTCTTTCACTCACAGCTTCTCTCTCTCTCTCTCACTCAGCTTCTCTTTCTCTGTCTCTCTCTAACTCACAGCTTGTTTTTATCTCTCTCTCTCACTCACAGCTTCTCTTTTTCTCTCTCTCACTCACAGCTTCTCTCTCGCTCTCTCTCACTCACTCACAGCTTCTCTGTCTCTCTCTCACAACTTCTCTTTCTCTCTCTCTATCTCACTCACAGCTTCTCTTTCTCTGTCTCAGTCTAACTCACAGCTTCTCTATCTCTCTCTCACTCACAGCTTCTCTTTCTCTCTCTCTCTCTCTCACTCACAGCTTCTCTTTCACTCTCTCTCACTCACAGCTTCTCTCTCGCTCTCTCTCACTCACAGCTTCTCTCCCTCTCTCTCTCACAGCTTCTCTTCCTCTCTCACTATCTCACTCACAGCTTCTCTTTCTTTCCCTCTCTCTCTCACTCACAGCTTCTCTTTCTCTCTCTCTCACTCACAGCTTCTCTTTCTCTCTCTCTCACCCACCGCTTCTCTTTTTCTCTCTCTCTCTCACGCACAGCTTCTCTTTCTCTCTCTCTCTCACTCACAGCTTCTCTTTCTCTCTCTCACTCACAGCTTCTCTTTCTCTGTCTCTCTCTAATTCACAGCTTGTCTTTATCTCTCTCTCACACACACATCTTCTCTTTCTCTCTCCCTCACTCACACCATCTCTTTCTCTCTCTCTCTCACTCTCTCACTCACATCTTCTCTTTCTCTCTCTCTCTCTCTTACTCACAGCTTCTCTCTCTCTCTCACAGCTTCTCTTTCTTTCTCTCTCACTCACAGCTTATCTTTCTCTGTCTCTCTCTCTCTCTCACTCACAGCTTCTCTTTATCTCTCTCTTACTCACAGCTTCTCTCTCTCTCACTCACTCACAGCTTCTCTTTCTCTCTCTCTCACTCACAGCTTCTCTTTCTCTCTCTCTTTCTCACTCAGCTTCTCTTTCTCCCTCTCTCACTCACAGCTTCTCTCTCTCTCTCACTTAGCTTCTCTTTCTCTCTCTCTCTCACTCACAGCTTCTCATTCTCTCTCTCACTCAAAACTTCTCTCTCTCACTCACATCTTCTCTCTCTCTCTCACTCACAGCTTCTCTTTCTTTCTCTCTCTCTCACAGCTTCTCTTTCTCTCTCTCTCACTCACAGCTTCTCTCTCTCTCTCACTCACAGCTTTTCTTTCTCTCTCTCTCTCTCTCACTCACAGCTTCTCTTTCTCTGTCTCTCTCTAACTCACAGCTTCTCTTTATCTCTCTCTCACTCACAGCTTCTCTTTCTCTCTCTCTCCCACTCACAGCTTCTCTTTCTCTCTCTTTCACTCACAGCTTCCCTATCGCTCTCTCTCACTCACTCAAGCTTCTCTCTCTCTCTCACAGCTTCTCTTTCTCTCTCTCTATCTCACTCCCAGCTTCTCTTTCTCTCTCTCTCTCACTCACAGCTTCTCTTTCTCACTCTGCTTCTCTTTCTCTCTCTCACTCACAGCTTCTCTTTCTCTCTCTCTCTCACTCACAGCTCCTCTTTCGCTCGCTCTCTATCACTGTCACAGCTTCTCTCTCTCTCTCACTCACTCTCACTCACAGCTTCTCTTTCTCTTTCTCTCACTCACTCACAACTTCTCTCTCTCTTACTCACAGCTACTCTTTCTCTCTTTCTCACACTCTCAGCTTTTCTTTCGTTCCCTCTCTCACTCACAGCTTCTCTTTCTCTCTCTCTTTCTCACTCAGCTTCTCTTTCTCCCTCTCTCACTCACAGCTTCTCTCTCTCTCTCACTCAGCTTCTCTTTCTCTCTCTCTCTCACTCACAGCTTCTCATTCTCTCTCTCACTCACATCTTCTCTCTCTCTCTCACTCACAGCTTCTCTCTCTCACTCACAGCTTCTCTTTTTCTCTCTCTCTCACACAGCTTCTCTTTCTCTCTCTCTCTCTCACTCACAGCTTCTCTCTCTCTCACACTCACAGCTTCTCTTTCTCTCTCTCTCTCTCACTCACAGCTTCTCTTTCTCTGTCTCTCTCTAACTCACAGCTTCTCTTTATCTCTCTCTCACTCACAGCTTCTCTTTATCTCTCTCTCCCACTCACAGCTTCTCTTTCTCTCTCTCTCACTCAGAATTATCTCTCTCTCACTCACAGCTTCTCTTTCTGTCTCACTCACAGCTTCTCTTTCTGTCTATCTCACTCACAGCTTCTCTTTCTGTCTATCTCACTCACAGCTTCTCTTCCTCCCTCTCTCTCTCACTCACAGCTTCTCTCTCTCACTCAAAGCTTCTCTTTCTCTCTCTCTCTCTCACTCACAGCTTCTCTTTCTCTTTCTCTCTCTCACTCACATCTTCTCTCTCTCTCACTCACTCTCAGCTTCTCTCTCTCTCACACAGCTTCTCTTTCTCTCTCTCTCTCACAGCTTCTCTTTCTCTCTCTCTCTCTCACTCACAGCTTCTCTCTCTCTCTCACAGCTTCTCTTTCTCTCTCTCTCTCACTCACAGCTTCTCTTTCTCTGTCTCTCTCTAACTCACAGCTTCTCTTTTTCTCTCTCTCACTCACAGCTTCTCTCTCGCTCTCTCTCACTCACTCACAGCTTCTCTGTCTCTCTCTCACAACTTCTCTTTCTCTCTCTCTATCTCACTCACAGCTTCTCTTTCTCTGTCTCAGTCTAACTCACAGCTTCTCTATCTCTCTCTCACTCACAGCTTCTCTTTCTCTCTCTCTCTCACTCACAGCTTCTCTTTCACTCTCTCTCACTCACAGCTTCTCTCTCGCTCTCTCTCACTCACAGCTTCTCTCCCTCTCTCTCTCACAGCTTCTCTTCCTCTCTCACTATCTCACTAACAGCTTCTCTTTCTTTCCCTCTCTCTCTCACTCACAGCTTCTCTTTCTCTCTCTCTCACTCACAACTTCTCTTTCTCTCTCTCTCACCCACAGCTTCTCTTTTTCTCTCTCTCTCACGCACAGCTTCTCTTTCTCTCTCTCTCTCTCTCTCACAGCTTCTCTTTCTCTCTCTCTCACTCACAGTTTCTCTTTCTCTGTCTCTCTCTAACTCACAGCTTGTCTTTATCTCTCTCTCTCTCACCCATCTTCTCTTAATCTCTCTCCCTCACTCACACCGTCTCTTTCTCTCTCTCTCTCTCTCTCACTCTCTCACTCACATCTTCTCTTTCTCTCTCTCCCTCTCACTCACAGCTTCTCTCTCTCTCACAGCTTCTCTTTCTTTCTCTCTCACTCACAGCTTATCTTTCTCTGTCTCCCTCTCTCTCTCACTCACAGCTTCTCTCTCTCACTCACAGCTTCTCTTTCTCTCTCTCTCTCTCACTCACAGCTTCTCTTTCTCTTTCTCTCTCTCACTCACATCTTCTCTCTCTCTCTCTCACTCTCAGCTTCTCTCTCACACACACAGCTTCTCTTTCTCTCTCTCTCACAGCTTCTCTTTCTCTCTCTCTCTCACTCACAGCTTCTCTCTCTCTCACTCACTCACAGCTTCTCTTTCTCTCTCTCTCTCTCACTCACAGCTTCTCTCTCTCTCTCTCACTCAGCTTCTCTTTCTCTGTCTCTCTCTAACTCACAGCTTGTTTTTATCTCTCTCTCTCACTCACAGCTTCTCTTTTTCTCTCTCTCACTCACAGCTTCTCTCTCGCTCTCTCTCACTCACTCACAGCTTCTCTGTCTCTCTCTCACAACTTCTCTTTCTCTCTCTCTATCTCACTCACAGCTTCTCTTTCTCTGTCTCAGTCTAACTCACAGCTTCTCTATCTCTCTCTCACTCACAGCTTCTCTTTCTCTCTCTCTCTCTCTCACTCACAGCTTCTCTTTCACTCTCTCTCACTCACAGCTTCTCTCTCGCTCTCTCTCACTCACAGCTTCTCTCCCTCTCTCTCTCACAGCTTCTCTTCCTCTCTCACTATCTCACTCACAGCTTCTCTTTCTTTCCCTCTCTCTCTCACTCACAGCTTCTCTTTCTCTCTCTCTCTCACTCACAGCTTCTCTTTCTCTCTCTCTCACCCACAGCTTCTCTTTTTCTCTCTCTCTCTCACGCACAGCTTCTCTTTCTCTCTCTCTCTCACTCACAGCTTCTCTTTCTCTCTCTCACTCACAGCTTCTCTTTCTCTGTCTCTCTCTAACTCACAGCTTGTCTTTATCTCTCTCTCACACACACATCTTCTCTTTCTCTCTCCCTCACTCACACCATCTCTTTCTCTCTCTCTCTCACTCTCTCACTCACATCTTCTCTTTCTCTCTCTCTCTCTCTTACTCACAGCTTCTCTCTCTCTCTCACAGCTTCTCTTTCTTTCTCTCTCACTCACAGCTTATCTTTCTCTGTCTCTCTCTCTCTCTCACTCACAGCTTCTCTTTATCTCTCTCTTACTCACAGCTTCTCTCTCTCTCTCACTCACAGCTTCACCTTCTCTCTCTCACTCACAGCTTCTCTCTTTCTCTCTCTCACTCACAGCTTTTCTCTCTCTCTCACTCAAAGCATCTCTTTCTCTCTCTCTCTCTCTCTCTCACTCACAGCTTTTCTTTCTCTCTCTCTCACTCACAGCTTCTCTTTCTCCCTCTCTCTCACTCACAGCTTCTCTTTCTCCCTCTCTCTCTCACTCACAACTTCTCTCTCTCTCACTCACAGCTTCTCTTTCTCTCTCTCTCACTCACAGTTTCTCTTTCTCTTTCTCTTCTCTAACTCACAGCTTCTATTTATCTCTCTCTCTCACTCACAGCTTCTCTTTCTCTCTCTCTCACTCACAGCTTCTCCATCTCTCTCTCTCACTCACATCTTCTCCTTCTCTTTCTCTCACTCACAGCTTCTCTCTCTCTCTCTATCACTCACTCACAGCTTCTCTCTCTCTCACTCACAGCTTCTCTTTCTTTCTCTCTCTCTCACTCACAGCTTCTCTTTCTCTCTCAAACTCACAGCTTCTCTTTCTTTCTCTCTCTCACTCACAGCTTCTCTTTCTCTCTCTCTCTCACTCACAGGTTCTCTTTCTCTCTCTCTCTCTCTCTCTCTCTCTCACTCACAGCTTCTCTCTCTCTCTCACTCAGCTTTTCTTTCTCTGTCTCTCTCTAACTCACAGCTTGTCTTTATCTCTCTCTCTCACTCACAGCTTCTCTTTCTCTCTCTCTCACTCACAGCTTCTCCTTCTCTCTCTCTCTCACTCACTCAGCTTCTCTCTCTCTTACTCACAGCTACTCTTTCTCTCTTTCTCACACTCAGCTTTTCTTTTGTTCCCTCTCTCACTCACAGCTTCTCTTTCTCTCTCTCTCACTCACAGCTTCTCTTTCTCTCTCTCTTTCTCACTCAGCTTCTCTTTCTCCCTCTCTCACTCACATCTTCTCTCTCTCTCACTCACAGCTTCTCTCTCTCTCTCACTCAATGCTTCTCTTTCTTTCTCTCTCTCTCACAGCTTCTCTTTCTCTCTCTCTCACTCACAGCTTCTCTCTCTCTCTCACTCACAGCTTTTCTTTCTCTCTCTCTCTCTCATTCACAGCTTCTCTTTCTCTGTCTCTCTCTAACTCACAGCTTCTCTTTATCTCTCTCTCACTCACAGCTTCTCTTTCTCTCTCTCTCCCACTCACAGCTTCTCTTTCTCTCTCTATCACTCACAGCTTCGCTATCGCTCTCTCTCACTCACTCACAGCTTCTCTCTCTCTCACACAGCTTCTCTTTCTCTCTCTCTATCTCACTCCCAGCTTCTCTTTCTCTCTCTCTCTCACTCACAGCTTCTCTTTCTCACTCAGCTTCTCTTTCTCTCTCTCTCTCACTCACAGCTTCTCTTTCTCACTCAGCTTCTCTTTCTCTCTCTCTCACTCACAGCTTCTCTGTCTCTCTCACTCACAGCTTCTCTTTCTCTCTCTCTCTCACTCACAGCTTCTCTTTCGCTCGCTCTCTATCACTGTCACAGCTTCTCTCTCTCTCTCTCACTCACTCTCACTCACAGCTTTTCTTTCTCTCTCACACACACTCACAGGTTCTCTCTCTCACACACACACACTCACAATTCTCTCTCTCTCACACTCACAGCTTCTCTCTCTCTCACAGCTTCTCTTTCTGTCTCTCTCACTCACAGCTTCTCTTTCTCCCTCTCTCTCTCACTCACAGCTTCTCTCTCCCACTCACAGCTTCTCTTTCTTTCTCTCTCTCTCACTCACAGCTTCTCTCTCTCTCTCTCAGCTTCTCTCTCTCTCTCACTCACAGCTTCTCTCTCTCTCACTCAGCTTCTCTTTCTCAGTCTCTCTCTAACTCACAGCTTGTTTTTATCTCTCTCACTCACTCACAGCTTCTCTTTTTTCTCTCTCACTCACAGCTTCTCTCTCACTCTCTCTCACTCACTCACAGCTTCTCTGTCTCTCTCTCACAACTTCTCTTTCTCTCTCTCTATCTCACTCACAGCTTCTCTTTCTCTGTCTCAGTCTAACTCACAGCTTCTCTATCTCTCTCTCACTCACAGCTTCTCTTTCTCTCTCTCTCTCTCACTCACAGCTTCTCTTTCACTCTCTCTCACTCACAGCTTCTCTCTCGCTCTCTCTCACTCACAACTTCTCTCCCTCTCTCTCACACAGCTTCTCTTCCTCTCTCACTATCTCACTCACAGCTTCTCTTTCTTTCCCTCTCTCTCTCAGTCACAGCTTCTCTTTCTCTCTCTCTCTCACTCACAGCTTCTCTTTCTCTCTCTCACACCCACAGCTTCTCTTTTTCTCTCTCTCTCTCACGCACAGCTTCCCTTTCTCTCTCTCTCTCTCACTCACAGCTTCTCTTTCTCTCTCTCTCTCACTCACAGCTTCTCTTTCTCTGTCTCACTCTAACTCACAGCTTGTCTTTATCTCTCTCACACACACACATCTTCTCTTTCTCTCTCCCTCACTCACACCATCTCTTTCTCTCTCTCTCTCACTCTCTCACTCACATCTTCTCTTTCTCTCTCTCTCTCTCACTCACAGCTTCTCTCTCTCTCTCACAGCTTCTCTTTCTTTCTCTCTCACTCACAGCTTATCTTACTCAGTCTCTCTCTCTCTCACTCACAGCTTCTCTTTATCTCTCTCTTACTCACAGCTTCTCTCTCTCTCTCTCTCACTCACAGCTTCACCTTTTCTCTCTCACTCAAAGCTTCTCTCTTTCTCTCTCTCACTCACAGCTTTTCTCTCTCTCTCACTCAAAGCGTCTCTTTCTCTATCTCTCTCTCTCACTCACAGCTTCTCTTTCTCTCTCTCTCACTCACAGCTTCTCTTTCTCCCTCTCTCTCACTCACAGCTTCTCTTTCTCCCTCTCTCTCTCACTCACAACTTCTCTCTCTCTCACTCACAGCTTCTCTTTCTCTCTCTCTCACTCACAGTTTCTCTATCTCTTTCTCTCTCTAACTCACAGCTTCTATTTATCTCTCTCTCTCACTCACAGCTTCTCTTTCTCTCTCTCTCACTCACAGCTTCTCCATCTCTCTCTCTCACTCACATCTTCTCCTTCTCTTTCTCTCACTCACAGCTTCTCTCTCTCTCTCTATCACTCACTCACAGCTTCTCTCTCTCTCTCACTCACAGCTTCTCTTTCTTTCTCTCTCTCTCACTCACAGCTTCTCTTTCTCTCTCAAACTCACAGCTTCTCTTTCTTTCTCTCTCTCACTCACAGCTTCTCTTTCTCTCTCTCTCTCACTCACAGGTTCTCTTTCTCTCTCTCTCTCTCACTCACAGCTTCTCTCTCTCTCTCACTCAGCTTCTCTTTCTCTGTCTCTCTCTAACTCAAAGCTTGTCTTTATCTCTCTCTCTCACTCACAGCTTCTCTTTCTCTCTCTCTCTCTCACTCACAGCTTCTCCTTCTCTCTCTCTCTCACTCACTCACAGCTTCTCTCTCTCTTACTCACAGCTACTCTTTCTCTCTTTCTCACACTCAGCTTTTCTTTTGTTCCCTCTCTCACTCACAGCTTCTCTTTCTCTCTCTCTCACTCACAGCTTCTCTTTCTCTCTCTCTTTCTCACTCAGCTTCTCTTTCTCCCTCTCTCACTCACATCTTCTCTCTCTCTCACTCACAGCTTCTCTCTCTCTCTCACTCACAGCTTCTCTTTCTTTCTCTCTCTCTCACAGCTTCTCTTTCTCTCTCTCTCACTCACAGCTTCTCTCTCTCTCTCTCACTCACAGCTTTTCTTTCTCTCTCTCTCTCTCACTCACAGCTTCTCTTTCTCTGTCTCTCTCTAACTCACAGCTTCTCTTTATCTCTCTCTCACTCACAGCTTCTCTTTCTCTCTCTCCCACTCACAGCTTCTCTTTCTCTCTCTATCACTCACAGCTTCACTATCACTCTCTCTCACTCACTCACATCTTCTCTCTCTCTCTCACAGCTTCTCTTTCTCTCTCTCTATCTCACTCCCAGCTTCTCTTTCTCTCACTCTCTCACTCACAGCTTCTATTTCTCACTCAGCTTCTCTTTCTCTCTCTCTCACTCACAGCTTCTCTGTCTCTCTCTCACTCACAGCTTCGCTTTCTCTCTCTCTCACTCACAGCTTCTCTTTCGCTCGCTCTCTATCACTGTCACAGCTTCTCTCTCTCTCACTCACTCACTCTCACTCACAGCTTTTCTTTCTCTCTCAAACAAACTCACAGGTTCTCTCTCTCACACACACACACTCACAATTCTCTCTCTCTCACTCACAGCTTCTCTCTCCCTCACAGCTTCTCTTTCTGTCTCTCTCACTCACAGCTTCTCTTTCTCCCTCTCTCTCTCACTCACAGCTTCTCTCTCTCACTCACAGCTTCTCTTTCTTTCTCTCTCTCTTACTTACAGCTTCTCTCTCTCTCTCTCAGCTTCTCTCTCTCTCTCACTCACAGCTTCTCTTTCTCTCTCTCCCTCTCTCACAGCTTCTCTTTATCTCTCTCTCACTCACAGCTTCTCTTTCTCTCTCTCTCACTCACAGCTTCTCTTTCTCTCTCTCTCACACACAGCTTCTCTCTCGCTCTCTCTCACTCACTCACAGCTTGTCTCTCACTTACTCACAGCTTCTCTCTCTCTCACTCACTCACAGCTTCTCTTTCTCTCTCTCTCTCACAGCTTCTCTCTCTCTCTCTCTCTCACTCACAGCTTCTCTTTCTCTGTCTCTCTCTAACTCACAGCTTCTCTTCATCTCTCTCTCACTCACAGCTTCTCTTTCTCTCTCTCTCACACTCACAGCTTCTCTTTCTCTCTCACACACACACTCACAGCTTCTCTCTCGCTCTCTCTCACTCACTCACAGCTTCTCTCTCTCACACACACCTTCTCTTTCTTTCTTTCTCTCTCTCACTCACAGCTCTTTCTCTCTCTCTCTCACTCACAGGTTCTCTTTCTCTCTCTCTCTCTCACTCACAGCTTCTCTCTCTCTCACTCACTCAGCTTCTGTTTCTCTGTCTCTCTCTAATGCACAGCTTGTCTTTATCTCTCTGTCTCACTCACAGCTTCTCTCTCTCTCTCTCACTCACAGCTTCTCTTTCTCTCTCTCTCTCTCACTCACAGCTTCTCTCTCTCTTACTCACAGCTACTCTTTCTCTCTTTCTCACACTCTCAGCTTTTCTTTCGCTCTTTCTCTCACTCACAGCTTCTCTTTCTCTCTCTCTCACTCACAGCTTCTCTTTCTCTCTCTCTTTCTCACTCAGCTTCTCTTTCTCCCTCTCTCACTCACAGCTTCTCTCTCTCTCTCACTCAGCTTCTCTTTCTCTCTCTCTCTCACTCACAGCTTCTCTTTCTCTCTCACTCACATCTTCTCTCTCTCTCTCTCACTCACAGCTTCTCTCTCTCTCTCACTCACAGCTTCTCATCTCTCTCTCTCACACAGCTTCTCTTTCTCTCTCTCTCTCTCTCACTCACAGCTTCTCTCTCTCTCTCACTCATAGCTTCTCTTTCTCTCTCTCACTCTCACTCACAGCATCTCTTTCTCTGTCTCTCTCTAACTCACAGCTTCTCTTTATCTCTCTCTCACTCACAGCTTCTCTTTCTCTCTCTCTCCCACTCACAGCTTCTCTTTCTCTCTCTCACTCACAGCTTCGCTCTCGCTCGCTCTCGCTCACTCACAGCTTCTCTCTCTCACACACACAGCTTCTTTTTCTCTCTCTCTATCTCACTCACAGCTTCTCTTTCTCTCTCTCTCTCACTCACAGCTTCTCTTTCTCACTCAGCTTCTCTCTCTCTCACTCACACCTTCTCTTTCTCTCTCTCTCACTCACAGGTTCTTTTTTTCTCTCTCACTCACTCACAGCTTCTCTTTCGCTCTCTCTCTATCACTGTCACAGCTTCTCTCTCTCTCTCACTCACTCTCACTCACAGCTTCTCTTTCTCTCTCACACAAACTCACAGCTTCTCTCTCTCTCTCACACACTCACAATTCTCTCTCTCTTTCACTCACAGCTTCTCTCTCTCTCTCACTCACAGCTTCTCTTTCTCCCTCTCTCTCTCACTCACAGCTTCTCTCTCTCACTCACAGCTTCTCTTTCTTTATCTCTCTCTCACTCACAGCTTCTCTCTCTCTCTCACAGCTTCTCTCTCTCTCACTCACTCACAGCTTCTCTTTCTCTCTCTCTCACACAGCTTCTCTTTATCTCTCTCTCACTCACAGATTCTCTTTCTCTCTCTCACTCACAGCTTCTCTTTCTCTCTCTCTCTCACTCACAGCTTCTCGCTCGCTCGCTCTCACTCACTCACAGCTTCTCTCTCTCTCACTCACAGCTTCTCTTTCTCTCTCTCTCTCTCACTCACAGCTTCTCTTTCTCTCTCTCTCTCACAGCTTCTCTTTTCCTCTCTCTCTCTCTCTCACTCACAGCTTCTCTTTCTCTCTCTCTCTCTCACAGCTTCTCTTTCTTTCTTTCTCTCTCTCTCTCTCACAGCTTCTCTCTCTCTCACTCACAGCTTCTCTTTCTCTCTCTCTCTCACAGCTTCTCTTTATCTCTCTCTCACTCACAGCTTCTCTTTCTCTCTCTCTCTCACTCACAACTTCTCTCTCGCTCGCTCTCACTCACTCACAGCTTCTCTCTCACTCACTCACAGCTTCTCTCTCTCTCTCTCACTCACAGCTTCTCTTTCTCTCTCTCTCTCACAGCTTCTCTTTCTCTCTCTCTCTCTCTCACTCACAGCTTCTCTTTCTCTCTCTCTCACAGCTTCTCTTTCTCTCTCTCTCTCTCACTCACAGCTTCTCTTTCTCTCTCTCTCTCACTCACAGCTTCTCTTTCTCTCTCTCTCTCTCACTCACAGCTTCTCTTTCTCTCCCTCTCTCTCACTCACAGCTTCTCTTTCTCTCTCTCTCTCTCACTCACAGCTTCTCTTTCTCTGTCTCTCTCTAACTCACAGCTTGTCTTTATCTCTCTCTCTCATTCACAGCTTCTCTTTCTCTCTCCCTCACTCACACCGTCTCTTTCTCTCTCTCACTCTCTCACTCACAGCTTCTCTTTATCCCTTTCTCTCTCTCTCAAACCTTCTATTTCTCTCTCACACACTCACAGCTTCTCTTTCTTTCTGTCTCTCTCTCTCACACACAGCTTCTCTTTCTCTCTCTCTCTCACTCACAGCTTCTCTTTCTCTCTCTCTCACTCATAGCTTCTCTTTCTCTCTCACACACTCACAGCTTCTATTTCTCTCTCTCTCACTCACACCTTCTATTTCTCTCTCACACACACACAGCTTCTCTTTCTCTCTCTCTCTCTCTCACTCACAACTCCTTCTCTCTCTCCCTCACTCACACCTTCTCTTTCTCTCTCTCTCACTCCCAGCTTCTCTTTCTCTCTCTCTCTCTCACTCCCAGCTTCTCTTTCTCTCTCACACACACACACAGCTTCTCTTTCTCTATCTCTCTCTCACTCACAGCTTCTCTTTCTCTCTCTCTCTCACTCACAGCTTCTCTTTCTCTCTCTCTCACTAACAGCTTCTCTTTCTCTCTCTCTCTCACTCACAGCTTCTTCTCCCTGTCTCTCACTCACAGCTTCTCTCTCTCTCTATCACTCACAGCTCACCTTTCTCTCTCTCTCACTCACAGCTTCTCTTTCTCTCTCTCTCACTTCTCTCTCTCTCTCACTCACAGCTTCTATTTCTCTCTCTCTCACTCACAGCTTCTCTTTCTCTCTCACACACACAGCTCTTTCTTTCTCTCTCTCTTTCACACACAACTGCTCTCTCTCTCTCACTCACTCACAGCTTCTCTTTCTCTCTGTCTCTCTCTCTCACACACAGCTTCTCTTTCGCTCTCTCTCTCACTCACAGCTTCTCTTTCTCTCTCTCTCACTCATAGCTTCTCTTTCTCTCTCACACACTCACAGCTTCTATTTCTCTCTCTCTCACTCACACCTTCTATTTCTCTCTCACACACACACAGCTTCTCTTTCTCTCTCTCTCTCTCACTCACAACTCCTTCTCTCTCTCCCTCACTCACACCTTCTCTTTCTCTCTCTCTCACTCCCAGCTTCTCTTTCTCTCTCTCTCACTCCCAGCTTCTCTTTCTCTCTCACACACACACACACAGCTTCTCTTTCTCTATCTCTCTCTCACTCACAGCTTCTCTTTCTCTCTCTCTCTCTCTCACTCACAGCTTCTCTTTCTCTCTCTCTCACTCACAGCTTCTCTTTCTCTCTCTCTCTCACTCACAGCTTCTTCTCCCTGTCTCTCACTCACAGCTTCTCTGTCTCTCTATCACTCACAGCTCACCTTTCTCTCTCTCTCTCTCACAGCTTCTCTTTCTCTCTCTCTCTCTCACTTATCTCTCTCTCACTCACTCACAGCTTCTATTTCTCTCTCTCTCACTCACAACTTCTCTTTCTCTCTCACACACACAGCTCTTTCTTTCTCTCTCTCTTTCACACACAACTGCTCTCTCTCTCTCACTCACTCACAGCTTCTCTTTCTCTCTGTCTCTCTCTCTCACACACAGCTTCTCTTTCTCTCTCTCACTCACAGCTTCTCTCTCTCTCTCACTCACAGCTTCTATTTTTCTCTCTCTCACTCACAGCTTCTCTTTCACTCTCTCTCTATCACTGTCACAGCTTCTCTCTCTCTCTCACTCACTCTCACAGATTCTCTTTCTCTCTCACACACACTCACAGCTTCTCTCTCTCACACACACACTCACAATTCTCTCTCTCTTTCATTCACAGCTTCTCTCTCTCTCACTCACAGCTTCTCTTTCTCCCTCTCTCTCTCACTCACAGCTTCTCTCTCTCACTCACAGCTTCTCTCTCTCTCTCACTCACAGCTTCTCTTTCTCCCTCTCTCTCTCACTCACAGCTTCTCTCTCTCACTCACAGCTTCTCTTTCTTTCTTTCTCTCTCTCTCACTCACTGCTTCTCTCTCTCTCACAGCTTCTCTCTCTCTCTCTCACTCACAGCTTCTCTTTCTCACACACTCACAGCTTCACTTTCTCTCTCTCTCGCACAGTTTCTCTTTCTCTCTCACACACACAGCTTCTCTTTCTCTATCTCTCTCTCACTCACAGCTTCTCTTTCTCTCTCTCTCTCACTCACAGCTTCTCTTTCTCTCTCTCTCACTCACAGCTTCTCTTTCTCTCTCTCTCTCACTCACAGCTTCTATTTCTCTCACTCACAGCTTCTCTTTCTCTCACACACACACAGCTCTTTCTCTCTCTCTCTTTCACACACAGCTGCTCTCTCTCTCACTCACTCACAGCTTCTCTTTCTCTCTGTCTCTCTCTCTCTCACACACAACTTCTCTTTCTCTCTCTCACTCACAGCTTCTCTTTCTCTCTCTCTCTCCCATAGCTTCTCTTTCTCTCTCACACACTCACAGCTTCTATTTCTCTCTTTCTCACTCAAAGCTTCTCTTTCTCTCACTTTCTCTCACTCACAGCTTCTCTTTCTCTCTCTCTCTCTCACTCACAGCTTCTTCTCTGTCTCTCTCACTCACAGCTTCCCTCTCTCTCTCTCACAGCTTCTTTCTCTCTCTCACTCACTAACAGCTTCTCTTTATCTCTCTCTCTCTCACTCACAGCTTCTCTCTCTCTCTCACTCACTCACAGCTTCTCTTTCTCTCTCTCTCTCACTCACAGCTTCTCTCACACACACACACACAGCTTCCCTTTCTCTCTTTCTCTATCACTCACAGCTTCTATTTCTATCTCTCTCTCTCACAGCTGCTCTTTCTCTCTCTCTCACTCACAGCTTCTCTCTTTCTCTCACACACAGCTTCCCTTTCTTTCTCTCTCTCTCTCTCTCACTCACAGCTTCTCTCTCTCTCTCTCTCTCACTCACAGCTTCTGTTTCTCTCTCACTCTAACTCACACACAGCTTCTTCTCTCTGTCTCTCTCACACAGCTTCTCTCTCTCTCTCACTCACAGCTTCTTCTCTCTGTCTGTCTCACTCACAGCTTCTCTCTCTCACACACACAAAGCTTCTCTTTCTCTCTCTCACTCACAGCTTCTCTTTCTCTCTCTCTCACTCATAGCTTCTCTTTCTCTCTCACTCACATCTTCTCTCTCTCTCTCACTCACAGCTTCTCTCTCTCTCTCACTCACAGCTTCTCATCTCTCTCTCACACACACAGCTGCTCTTTCTCTCTCTCTCTCTCTCACTCACAGCTTCTCTCTCTCTCTCACTCACAGCTTCTCTTTCTCTCTCTCACTCTCACTCACAGCTTCTCTTTCTCTGTCTCTCTCTAACTCACAGCTTCTCTTTATCTCTCTCTCACTCACAGCTTCTCTTTCTCTCTCTCTCCCACTCACAGCTTCTCTTTCTCTCTCTCACTCACAGCTTCGCTCTCGCTCGCTCTCGCTCACTCACAGCTTCTCTCTCACACACACAGCTTCTTTTTCTCTCTCTCTATCTCACTCACATCTTCTCTTTCTCTCTCTCTCTCACTCACAGCTTCTCTTTCTCACTCAGCTTCTCTCTCTCTCTCTCACTCACACCTTCTCTTTCTCTCTCTCTCACTCACAGGTTCTTTTTCTCTCTCTCACTCACTCACAGCTTCTCTTTCGCTCTCTCTATCACTGTCACAGCTTCTCTCTCTCTCTCACTCACTCTCACTCACAGCTTCTCTTTCTCTCTCACACAAACTCACAGCTTCTCTCTCTCTCTCACACACTCACAATTCTCTCTCTCTTTCACTCACAGCTTCTCTCTCTCTCTCACTCAAAGCTTCTCTTTCTCCCTCTCTCTCTCACTCACAGCTTCTCTCTCTCACTCACAGCTTCTCTTTCTTTATCTCTCTCTCAATCACAGCTTCTCTCTCTCACACACAGCTTCTCTCTCTCTCTCTCACTCACAGCTTCTCTTTCTCTCTCTCTCTCACAGCTTCTCTTTATCTCTCTCTCACTCACAGCTTCTCTTTCTCTCTCTCACTCACAGCTTCTCTTTCTCTCTCTCTCTCACTCACAGCTTCTCTCTCGCTCGCTCTCACTCACTCACAGCTTCTCTCTCTCTCATTCACAGCTTCTCTTTCTCTCTCTCTCTCTCACTCACAGCTTCTCTTTCTCTCTCTCACACACAGCTTCTCTTTCTCTCTCTCTCTCTCTCTCACTCACAGCTTCTCTTTCTCTCTCTCTCTCACAGCTTCTCTTTCTTTCTTTCTCTCTCTCTCTCTCTCACAGCTTCTCTCTCTCACTCACAGCTTCTCTTTCTCTCTCTCTCTCTCACAGCTTCTCTTTATCTCTCTCTCACTCACAGCTTCTCTTTCTCTCTCTCTCTCACTCACAACTTCTCTCTCGCTCGCTCTCACTCACTCACAGCTTCTCTCTCTCACTCACAGCTTCTCTCTCTCTCTCTCTCACTCACAGCTTCTCTTTCTCTCTCTCTCACAGCTTCTCTTTCTCTCTCTCTCTCTCTCACTCACAGCTTCTCTTTCTCTCTCTCTCACACAGCTTCTCTTTCTCTCTCTCTCTCTCACTCACAGCTTCTCTTTCTCTCTCTCTCTCTCACTCACAGCTTCTCTTTCTCTCTCTCTCTCTCACTCACAGCTTCTCTTTCTCTGTCTCTCTCTAACTCACAGCTTGTCTTTATCTCTCTCTCTCATTCACAGCTTCTCTTTCTCTCTCCCTCACTCACACCGTCTCTTTCTCTCTCTCACTCTCTCACTCAAAGCTTCTCTTTATCCCTTTCTCTCTCTCTCAAACCTTCTATTTCTCTCTCACACACTCACAGCTTCTCTTTCTTTCTGTCTCTCTCTCTCACACACAGCTTCTCTTTCTCTCTCTCTCTCACCCACAGCTTCTCTATCTCTCTCACACACTCACAGCTTCTATTTCTCTCTCTCTCACACCTTCTATTTCTCTCTCACACACTCACAGCTTCTCTTTCTTTCTGTCTCTCTCTCTCACACACAGCTTCTCTTTCTCTCTCTCTCTCACTCATAGCTTCTCTATCTCTCTCACACACTCACAGCTTCTATTTCTCTCTCTCTCACACATTCTATTTCTCTCTCACACACACACAGCTTCTCTTTCTCTCTCTCTCTCTCTCACTCACAACTCCTTCTCTCTCTCCCTCACTCACACCTTCTCTTTCTCTCTCTCTCACTCCCAGCTTCTCTTTCTCTCTCTCTCTCACTCCCAGCTTCTCTTTCTCTCTCACACACACACAGCTTCTCTTTCTCTATCTCTCTCTCACTCACAGCTTCTCTTTCTCTCACTCTCTCTCACTCACAGCTTCTCTTTCTCTCTCTCTCACTCACAGCTTCTCTTTCTCTCTCTCTCACTCACAGCTTCTTCTCCCTGTCTCTCACTCACAGCTTCTCTCTCTCTCTATCACTCACAGCTCACCTTTCTCTCTCTCTCACTCAAAGCTTCTCTTTCTCTCTCTCTCTCACTTCTCTCTCTCTCACTCACAGCTTCTATTTCTCTCTCTCACACACACAGCTCTTTCTTTCTCTCTCTCTTTCACACACAACTGCTCTCTCTCTCTCACTCACTCACAGCTTCTCTTTCTCTCTGTCTCTCTCTCTCACACACAGCTTCTCTTTCGCTCTCTCTCTCACTCACAGCTTCTCTTTCTCTCTCTCTCACTCATAGCTTCTCTTTCTCTCTCACACACTCACAGCTTCTATTTCTCTCTCTCTCACTCACACCTTCTATTTCTCTCTCACACACACACAGCTTCTCTTTCTCTCTCTCTCTCTCTCTCACTCACAACTCCTTCTCTCTCTCCCTCACTCACACCTTCTCTTTCTCTCTCTCTCACTCCCAGCTTCTCTTTCTCTCTCTCTCTCACTCCCAGCTTCTCTTTCTCTCTCTCACACACACACAGCTTCTCTTTCTCTATCTCTCTCTCACTCACAGCTTCTCTTTCTCTCTCTCTCTCTCACTCACAGCTTCTCTTTCTCTCTCTCTCACTCACAGCTTCTCTTTCTCTCTCTCTCACTCACAGCTTCTTCTCCCTGTCTCTCACTCACAGCTTCTCTCTCTCTCTATCACTCACAGCTCACCTTTCTCTCTCTCTCTCACTCACAGCTTCTCTTTCTCTCTCTCTCTCTCACTTCTCTCTCTCTCTCTCACTCACAGCTTCTATTTCTCTCTCTCTCACTCACAGCTTCTCTTTCTCTCTCACACACACAGCTCTTTCTTTCTCTCTCTCTTTCACACACAACTGCTCTCTCTCTCTCACTCACTCACAGCTTCTCTTTCTCTCTGTCTCTCTCTCACACACACAGCTTCTCTTTCTCTCTCTCACTCACAGCTTCTCTCTCTCACTCACTCACAGCTTCTATTTTTCTCTCTCTCACTCACAGCTTCTCTTTCGCTCTCTCTCTATCACTGTCACAGCTTCTCTCTCTCTCTCACTCACTCTCACTCACAGCTTCTCTTTCTCTCTCACACACACTCACAGCTTCTCTCACACACACACACACTCACAATTCTCTCTCTCTTTCATTTACAGCTTCTCTCTCTCTCACTCACAGCTTCTCTTTCTCCCTCTCTCTCTCACTCACAGCTTCTCTCTCTCACTCACAGCTTCCCTCTCTCTCTCACTCACAGCTTCTCTTTCTCCCTCTCTCTCTCACTCACAGCTTCTCTCTCTCACTCACAGCTTCTCTTTCTTTCTCTCTCTCTCACTCACTGCTTCTCTCTCTCTCTCACAGCTTCTCTCTCTCTCTCTCACTCACAGCTTCTCTTTCTCACACACTCACAGCTTCACTTTCTCTCTCTCTCGCACAGCTTCTCTTTCTCTCTCACACACACAGCTTCTCTTTCTCTATCTCTCTCTCACTCACAGCTTCTCTTTCTCTCTCTCTCTCACTCACAGCTTCTCTTTCTCTCTCTCTCACTCACAGCTTCTCTTTCTCTCTCTCTCTCACTCACAGCTTCTATTTCTCTCTCTCACTCACAGCTTCTCTTTCTCACACACACAGCTCTTTCTTTCTCTCTCTTTCACACACAGCTGCTCTCTCTCTCACTCACTCACAGCTTCTCTTTCTCTCTGTCTCTCTCTCTCTCACACACAACTTCTCTTTCTCTCTCTCACTCACAGCTTCTATTTCTCTCTTTCTCACTCAAAGCTTCTCTTTCTCTCACTTTCTCTCACTCACAGCTTCTCTTTCTCTCTCTCTCTCTCTCTCACTCACAGCTTCTTCTCTCTGTCTCTCTCACTCACAGCTTCCCTCTCTCTCTCTCACAGCTTCTTTCTCTCTCTCACTCACTCACTAACAGCTTCTCTTTATATCTCTCTCTCTCACTCACAGCTTCTCTCTCTCTCACTCACTCACAGCTTCTCTTTCTCTCTCTCTCTCACTCACAGCTTCTCTCTCACACACACACACAGCTTCCCTTTCTCTCTTTCTCTATCACTCACAGCTTCTATTTCTATCTCTCTCTCTCACAGCTGCTCTTTCTCTCTCTCTCACTCACAGCTTCTCTCTTTCTCTCACACACAGCTTCCCTTTCTTTCTCTCTCTCTCTCTCACTCACAGCTTCTCTCTCTCTCTCTCTCTCTCACTCACAGCTTCTGTTTCTCTCTCTCTCTAACTCACACACAGCTTCTTCTCTCTGTCTCTCTCACACAGCTTCTCTCTCTCTCTCACTCACAGCTTCTTCTCTCTGTCTGTCTCACTCACAGCTTCTCTCTCTCTCACACACACAAAGCTTCTCTTTCTCTCTCTCACTCACAGCTTCTCTTTCTCTCTCTCTCACTCATAGCTTCTCTTTCTCTCTCACACACTCACAGCTTCTATTTCTCTCTCTCTCACTCAAAGCTTCTCTTTCTCTCACTTTCTCTCACTCACAGCTTCTCTTTCTCTCTATCACTCACAGCTCACCTTTCTCTCTCTCTCACTCACAGCTTCTCTTTCTCTCTCTCTCTAACTCACAGCTTCTATTTCTCTCTCTCTCACTCACAGCTTCTCTTTCTCTCTCACACACACAGCTCTTTCTCTCTCTCTTTCACACACAACTGCTCTCTCTCTCTCACTCACTCACAGATTCTCTTTCTTTCTGTCTCTCTCTCACACACACAGCTTCTCTTTCTCTCTCTCTCTCACTCACAGCTTCTCTTTCTCTCTCTCTCACTCATAGCTTCTCTTTCTCTCTCACACACTCACAGCTTCTATTTCTCTCTCTCTCACTCACACCTTCTATTTCTCTCTCTCACACACACAGCTTCTCTTTCTCTCTCTCTCTCTCTCACTCACAACTCCTTCTCTCTCTCCCTCACTCACACCTTCTCTTTCTCTCTCTCTCACTCCCAGCTTCTCTTTCTCTCTCTCTCTCTCACTCCCAGCTTCTCTTTCTCTCTCTCACACACACAGCTTCTCTTTCTCTATCTCTCTCTCACTCACAGCTTCTCTTTCTCTCTCTCTCTCTCACTCACAGCTTCTCTTTCTCTCTCTCTCACTCACAGCTTCTCTTTCTCTCTCTCTCACTCACAGCTTCTTCTCCCTGTCTCTCACTCACAGCTTCTCTCTCTCTCTATCACTCACAGCTCACCTTTCTCTCTCTCTCTCACTCACAGCTTCTCTTTCTCTCTCTCTCTCTCACTTCTCTCTCTCTCTCTCACTCACAGCTTCTATTTCTCTCTCTCTCACTCACAGCTTCTCTTTCTCTCTCACACACACAGCTCTTTCTTTCTCTCTCTCTTTCACACACAACTGCTCTCTCTCTCTCACTCACTCACAGCTTCTCTTTCTCTCTGTCTCTCTCTCTCACACACAGCTTCTCTTTCTCTCTCTCACTCACAGCTTCTCTCTCTCACTCACTCACAGCTTCTATTTTTCTCTCTCTCACTCACAGCTTCTCTTTCGCTCTCTCTCTATCACTGTCACAGCTTCTCTCTCTCTCTCACTCACTCTCACTCACAGCTTCTCTTTCTCTCTCACACACACTCACAGCTTCTCTCTCACACACACACACTCACAATTCTCTCTCTCTTTCATTTACAGCTTCTCTCTCTCTCACTCACAGCTTCTCTTTCTCCCTCTCTCTCTCACTCACAGCTTCTCTCTCTCACTCACAGCTTCCCTCTCTCTCTCACTCACAGCTTCTCTTTCTCCCTCTCTCTCTCACTCACAGCTTCTCTCTCTCACTCACAGCTTCTCTTTCTTTCTTTCTCTCTCACTCACTGCTTCTCTCTCTCTCTCACAGCTTCTCTCTCTCTCTCTCACTCACAGCTTCTCTTTCTCACACACTCACAGCTTCACTTTCTCTCTCTCTCGCACAGCTTCTCTTTCTCTCTCACACACACAGCTTCTCTTTCTCTATCTCTCTCGCACTCACAGCTTCTCTTTCTCTCTCTCTCTCACTCACAGCTTCTCTTTCTCTCTCTCTCACTCACAGCTTCTCTTTCTCTCTCTCTCTCACTCACAGCTTCTATTTCTCTCTCTCACTCACAGCTTCTCTTTCTCACACACACAGCTCTTTCTTTCTCTCTCTTTCACACACAGCTGCTCTCTCTCTCACTCACTCACAGCTTCTCTTTCTCTCTGTCTCTCTCTCTCTCACACACAACTTCTCTTTCTCTCTCTCACTCACAGCTTCTATTTCTCTCTTTCTCACTCAAAGCTTCTCTTTCTCTCACTTTCTCTCACTCACAGCTTCTCTTTCTCTCTCTCTCTCTCTCTCTCACTCACAGCTTCTTCTCTCTGTCTCTCTCACTCACAGCTTCCCTCTCTCTCTCTCACAGCTTCTTTCTCTCTCTCACTCACTAACAGCTTCTCTTTATCTCTCTCTCTCTCACTCACAGCTTCTCTCTCTCTCTCACTCACTCACAGCTTCTCTTTCTCTCTCTCTCTCACTCACAGCTTCTCTCTCACACACACACACAGCTTCCCTTTCTCTCTTTCTCTATCACTCACAGCTTCTATTTCTATCTCTCTCTCACAGCTGCTCTTTCTCTCTCTCTCACTCACAGCTTCTCTCTTTCTCTCACACACAGCTTCCCTTTCTTTCTCTCTCTCTCTCTCTCACTCACAGCTTCTCTCTCTCTCTCTCTCACTCACAGCTTCTGTTTCTCTCTCTCTCTAACTCACACACAGCTTCTTCTCTCTGTCTCTCTCACACAGCTTCTCTCTCTCTCTCACTCACAGCTTCTTCTCTCTGTCTGTCTCACTCACAGCTTCTCTCTCTCTCACACACACAAAGCTTCTCTTTCTCTCTCTCACTCACAGCTTCTCTTTCTCTCTCTCTCACTCATAGCTTCTCTTTCTCTCTCACACACTCACAGCTTCTATTTCTCTCTCTCTCACTCAAAGCTTCTCTTTCTCTCACTTTCTCTCACTCACAGCTTCTCTTTCTCTCTATCACTCACAGCTCACCTTTCTCTCTCTCTCACTCACAGCTTCTCTTTCTCTCTCTCTCTAACTCACAGCTTCTATTTCTCTCTCTCTCACTCACAGCTTCTCTTTCTCTCTCACACACACAGCTCTTTCTCTCTCTCTTTCACACACAACTGCTCTCTCTCTCTCACTCACTCACAGATTCTCTTTCTTTCTGTCTCTCTCTCTCACACACAGCTTCTCTTTCTCTCTCTCTCACTCATAGCTTCTCTTTCTCTCTCACACATTCACAGCTTCTATTTCTCTCTCTCTCACTCACACCTTCTATTTCTCTCTCTCACACACACAGCTTCTCTTTCTCTCTCTCTCTCTCACAACTCCTTCTCTCTCTCCCTCACTCACAGCTTCTCTTTCTCTCTCTCTCACACCCAGCTTCTCTTTCTCTCTCTCTCTCTCACTCCCAGCTTCTCTTTCTCTCTCTCACACACACAGCTTCTCTTTCTCTATCTCTCTCTCACTCACAGCTTCTCTTTCTCTCTCTCTCTCACTCACAGCTTCTCTTTCTCTCTCTCTCACTCACAGCTTCTCTTTCTCTCTCTCTCTCACTCACAGCTTCTTCTCTCTGTCTCTCACTCACAGCTTCTCTCTCTCTCTATCACTCACAGCTCACCTTTCTCTCTCTCTCTCACTCACAGCTTCTCTTTCTCTCTCTCTCTCTCTCACACTTCTCTCTCTCTTTCTCACTCACAGCTTCTATTTCTCTCTCTCTCACTCACAGCTTCTCTTTCTCTCTCACACACATAGCTCTTTCTCTCTCTCTTTCACACACAACTGCTCTCTCTCTCTCTCACTCACAGCTTCTCTTTCTCTCTGTCTCTCTCTCTCTCACACAGCTTCTCTTTCTCTCTCTCACTCACAGCTTCTCTTTCTCTCTCTCACTCATAGATTCTCTTTCTCTCTCACACACTCACAGCTTCTCTTTCTCTCTCTTTCTCTCACTCACAGCTTCTCTTTCTCTCTCTCTCTCTCACTCACAGCGTCTTCTCTCTCTCTCACTCACTCACAGCTTCTCTTTTTCTCTCTCTCACTCACAACTTCTCTCTCTCACACACACACAACTTCCCTTTCTTTCTCTCTCTCTCACTCACAGCTTCTATTTCTATCTCTCTCTCACTCACAGCATCTCTTTCTCTCTCTCTCACTCACAGCTTCTCTCTCTCACACACACACAGCTTCCCTTTCTTTCTCTCGCTCTCTCTTACTCACAGCTTCTCTTTCTCTCTCTCACACACAGCTTCTCTCTCTCTCACTCACTCACAGCTTCTCTTTCTCTCTCTCTGTCTCACAGCTTCTCTTTCTATCTCTCTCTCTCACTCACAGCTCCTCTTTCTCTCTTTCTCTCTCACTCTCAGCTTCTCTTTCTCTCACACACACACACAGCTTCTCTTTCTCTCTCACACACTCACAGCTTCTCTTTCTCTCTCTCTCTCTCGCACTCACAGCTTCTCTTTCTCTCTCTCACACACACAGCTTCACTTTCTCTCTCACACACACAGCTTCTCTTTTTCTCTCACTCACTCACAGCTTCTCTTTCTCTCTCTCTCACTCACAGCTTCTCTCTCACACTCACAGCTTCTCTTTCTCTCTCTCTCACTCACTCAATCATTCTCTCTCTCTCACTCACAGCTTCTCTTTCTCTCTCTCTCACTCTCAACTTCTCCTTCTCTCTCTCTCTCAATCACAGCTTCTCTTTCTCTCTCACACACACAGCTTCTCTTTCTCCATCTCTCACTCAGAGCTTCTCTTTCTCTCTCTCTCACGCTCTCACTCACAGCTTCTCTTTCTCTCTCTCTCTCTCACTCACAGATTCTCTTTCTCTCTCTCTCTCACTCACACCTTCTCTATCTCTCTCTCACACTCACAGCTTCTCTCTCTCACACAGTTTCACTTTCTCTCTCTCTCACTAACAGCTTCTCTTTCTCTCTCTCTCTCTCACAGCTTCTCTTTCTCTCTCTCTCTGACTCACAGCTTCTCTTTCTCTCTCTCTCACTCACAGCATCTCTTTCTCTTTTTCCCACTCACAGCTTCGCTTTCTTTCTCTCTCTCACACACACACAGCTTCTCTTTCTCCCTTTCTCTCTCACACACACCTTCTATTTCTCTCTCACACACACACAGCTTCTCTTTCTCTCTCTCTCTCTCTCACAACTCTTTCTCTCTCTCCCTCACTCACAGCTTCTCTTTCTCTCTCTCTCTCCCAGCTTTTCTTTCTCTCTCTCTCTCACTCACAGCTTCTCTTTCTCTCTCTCACACACACACAGCTTCTCTTTGTCTCTCTCTCACTCACAGCTTCTATTTCTCTCTTTCTCTTACTCAAAGCTTCATCTCTCTGTCTCTCTCACTCACAGCTTCTCTCTCTATCACTCACAGCTCCCCTTTCTCTCTCTCTCTCACTCACAGCTTCTCTTTCTCTCTCTCTCTCTCTCACTCACATTTTCTCTTTCTCTCTCTCTCACTCACAGCTTCTATTTCTCTCTCTCACTCACAGCTTCTCTTTCTCTCTCACACACACAGCTCTTTCTCTCTCTCTCTTTCACACACAGCTGCTCTCTCTCTCACTCACTCACAGCTTCTCTTTCTCTCTCTCACTCACAGCTTCTCTTTCTCTCTCTCTCTCTCATAGTTTCTCTTTCTCTCTCACACACTCACAGCTTCTATTTCTCTCTTTCTCACTCAAAGCTTCTCTTTCTCTCACTTTCTCTCACTCACAGCTTCTCTTTCTCTCTCTCTCTCTCTCACTCACAGCTTCTTCTCTCTGTCTCTCTCACTCACAGCTTCCCTCTCTCTCTCACAGCTTCTTTCTCTCTCTCACTCACTAACAGCTTCTCTTTATCTCTCTCTCTCTCACTCACAGCTTCTCTCTCTCTCTCACTCACTCACAGCTTCTCTTTCTCTCTCTCTCTCACTCACAGCTTCTCTCTCTCACACACACAGCTTCCCTTTCTCTCTTTCTCTATCACTCACAGCTTCTATTTCTATCTCTCTCTCTCACAGCTGCTCTTTCTCTCTCTCTCACTCACAGCTTTTCTCTTTCTCTCACACACAGCTTCCCTTTCTTTCTCTCTCTCTCTCTCACTCACAGCTTCTCTCTCTCTCTCACTCACAAGTTCTCTTTCTCTCTCTCTCTCACTCACAGCTTCTCTTTCTATCTCTCTCTCACTCACAGCTTCTGTTTCTCTCCCTCTCTAACTCACACACAGCTTCTTCTCTCTGTCTCTCTCACACAGCTTCTCTCTCTCTCTCACTCACAGCTTCTTCTCTCTGTCTGTCTCACTCACAGCTTCTCTCTCTCTCACACACACAAAGCTTCTCTTTCTCTCACTCACAGCTTCTCTTTCTCTCTCTCTCACTCATAGCTTCTCCTACTCTCTCACACACTCACAGCTTCTATTTCTCTCTCTCTCACTCAAAGCTTCTCTTTCTCTCACTTTCTCTCACTCACAGCTTCTCTTTCTCTCTCTCTCTCACTCACTCACAGGTTCTCTTTCTCTCTCACTCACTCACAGCTTCTCTCTCTCACACACACACAGCTACTCTTTCTCTCTTTCTCTCTCACTCACAGCTTCTATTTCTATCTCTCTCTCACTCACAGCTTCTCTTTCTCTCTCTCTCTCACTCACAGCTTCTCTTTCTCTCTCACACACACATACAGCTTCTCTTTCTCTCTCTCACTCACAGCTTCTCTTTCTTTCTCTCTCTCTCTCACTCACAGCTTCTTCTCTCTGTCTCTCTGACTCACAGCTTCTCTCTCTCTATCACTCACAGCTCCCCTTTCTCTCTCTCTCTCACTCACAGCTTCTCTTTCTCTCTCTCTCTCTCTCACTCACATCTTCTCTTTCTCTCTCTCTCACTCACAGCTTCTATTTCTCTCTCTCTCACTCACAGTTTCTCTTTCTCTCTCACACACACAGCTCTTTCTCTCTCTCTCTTTCACACACAGCTGCTCTCTCTCTCTCAATCACTCACAGCTTCTCTTTCTCTCTGTCTCTCTCTCTCACACAGCTTCTCTTTCTCTCTCTCCCACTCACAGCTTCTCTTTCTCTCTCTCTCACTCACAGCTTCTCTTTCTTTCTCTCTTTCTCACTCATAGCTTCTCTTTCTCTCACACACACTCACAGCTTCTATTTCGTTTTCTCTTTCACTCAAAGCTTCTCTTTCTCTCTCTTTCTCTCACTCACAGCTTCTCTCTCTCTCTCTCTCACAGCTTCTTCTCTCTGTCTCTCTCACTCACAGCTTCTCTCTCTCTCACACAGCTTCTTTCTCACTCTCACTCACTAACAGCTTCTCTTTATCTCTCTCTCTCTCTCACTCACAGCTTCTCTCTCTCTCACTCACACACAGCTTCTCTTTCTCTCTCTCACTCACAGCTTCTCTTTCTCTCACACACGCAGCTTCCCTTTCTCTCTTTCTCTCTCACTCACAGCTTCTATTTCTATCTCTCTCTCACTCACAGCTGCTCTTTCTCTCTCTCTCACTCACATCTTCTCAATCTCACACACACACAGCTTCCCTTTCTTTCTCTCTCTCTCTCTCACTCACAGCTTCTCTTTCTCTCTCACACACACACAGCTTCTCTCTCTCTCACACTCACAGCTTCTCTTTCTCTCTCTCTGTCTCACTCACAGCTTCTCTTTCTATCTCTCTCTCACTCAGAGCTTCTGTTTCTCTCTCTCTCTAACTCACACACAGCTTCTTCTCTATGTCTCTCTCACACAGCTTCTCTCTCTCTCTCACTCACAGCTTCTTCTCTCCGTCTCTCTCACTCACAGCGTCTCTCTCTCACACTCACTCATAGCTTCTCTTTCTCTCTCTCTCTCACAGCTTCTCTTTCTCACTTTCTCTCTCACTCACAGCTTCTATTTCTCTCACACACAGCTTCTCTTTTTCTCTCTCACTCTCTCACTCACAGCTCTCTCTCTCTCTCTTTCACTCACAGCTGCTCTTTCTCTCTCTCTCACTCACAGCTTCTCGTTCTCTTTCTCTCTCTCACACACACACACAGCTTCTCTTTTTCTCTCCCTCTCCCACTCACAGCTTCTCTTTATCTCATTCTCTCACTCACAGCTTATCTTTCTCTTTCTCTTACTCACAGCTTTTCTGTCTCTCTCTCTGACTGACAGCTTCTCTTTCTCTCTCTCTCACTCACAGCTTCTCTCTCTGTCTGTCACTCACAGCTTCTCTCTCTCACACACACACAGATTCTCTTTCTCTCTCTCTCACTCACAACTTCTCTTTCTCTCTTTCTCTCTCACTCTCAGCTTCTCTTTCTCTCTCACACACACACACAGCTTCTCTTTCTCTCTCTCTCTCACTCAGCTTCTCTTTCTCTCTCTCTCTCTCGCAATCACAGCTTCTCTTTCTCTCTCACACTCACAGCTTCTCTTTCTCTCTCACAGCTTCTCTTTTTCTCTCTCACACTCACAGCTTCTCTTTCTCTCTCTCTCACGCACAGCTTCTCTCTTTCACTCACAGCTTTTCTTTCTCTCTCTCTCTCACTCACTCAAACCTCCTCTCTCACACTCACAGCTTCTCTTTCTCTCCCTCATACTCACAGCTTCTCTTTCTCTCTCTCTCTCTCTCACTCACAGCTTCTTTCTTTCTTTCTCTCTCTCTCTCTCTTACAGCTTCTCTTTCTCTCTCTCTCACTCCCAGCATCTCTTTCTCTCTCACACACACACAGCTTCTCTTTCTCTCTCACTCACAGCTTCTCTTTCTCTCTCTCTCTGTCTCACTCACAGCTTCTCTTTCTATCTCTCTCTCACTCACAGCTTCTGTTTCTCTCTCTCTCACACTCACAGCTTCTTCTCTCCATATCTCACTCACAGCTTCTCTCTCTCACTCACAGCTTCCCTTTCTCTCTCTCTCACTCACAGCTTCTCTTTCTCTCTCTCTCACTCACTCACAGCTTCTCTTTCTCTCTCACTCACTCACTCACAGCATCTCTTTCTCTCTCTCTCACTCACAGCTTCTCTTTCTTTCTTTCTCTCACAGCTTCTCTTTCTCTCTCTCTCTCTCACTCACAGCTTCTATTTCTCTCTCACACAGCTTCTCTTTTTCTCTCTCTCTCTCTCACTCACAGCTCTTTCTCTTGCACACACACACACACAGCATCTCTTTTTCTCTCTCTCTACCACTCACAGCTTCTCTTTCTCTCTCATTCTCTCATTCACAGCTTCTCTTTCTCTCTCTCTCCCTCA